>CM062816.1:2033714227-2035072504 GCA_031772625.1 Pinus tabuliformis | reverse complement strand
CTCAACCAGCCATTCCAAAGAATTTACCTGGCCCCTCATGCCCGGTATGGTCCAATATTTGTATAATCCGCATTCTTTAGGGCATCCAGGGAAGGTGATGATTTATTGCAACTTCATCATCCTCTACATGCTCTCTTTCTCTCCAATCTAACATGGTTAATGCCCTGCACACCAGAAATAGTCATTAGAAATTGATTTGGGATTTTTTGATAGTTTTTTTGAGGGGATTGGGGTTTTGAAATGCGCGTTTTCACGGAAGACGCACCCCGCCTTTACAGCACAGGGCGCCCGGACGCGGCTGGCCTGAAGGCGGACTGCGTCTTCCGACCATTTTCCTGTATAGAAAAAGTCGGACCCGGGCCACCCGAAGGGCACCACCCGCGTCGCCGAGAGGCGCATTCCAAAACAAAAACCCCCCCAAAAATGAAACTAAGACCTAAAAATTAATTCTAAACGGATAGAAATGCAGAGTAGGATTGTAAAAATACCTGGATAAGACGGCGTTCGATTCCGACGGTCGAGATTTTCTCGCAGCGACCACGGAAGTTTCTTGTCAAAAGCTCCTTTTTCAACCTCAACAGTCAAACGGTAAAAATGACATGGTAAAAGGTCTTTTTATAGGTTTTTTGGATGAATTAGTTCATTTTTTACCATGAAAAGATTTTTTCGATGTATTTTTGCCTATTTTAAACAGGTATGAGTAATGTGTTGCTTTTTGTGCAGGACAAAGGGATTTCGAGGGGAATTGTCATTTTTTCACAACAAAAAATATCAGAGTCATCTTTTAAGCCCTTTTCTGACTCCTAAAACATGAAAAGATCGCCGAGCGTTTCTTTTACACTCGTTAAAACGGAATTAAAAGACGGTCCCTTTTAGCTCTTTTCTGACCGCAAAATCAGGAAAAGATTGCCGGGTTTTTTGTCGTTTCAAACTCGATAAGGAAATAAAACGACGTGTCCTTGATCGCTTTTTTACTTTTCAGGTCAACGACACTATTATGAAAGTACTCCTTGGTCGCAAGATCAAGCGGTTCCCCCAGGTATTATTTTATACTTTTTCGGGCTTGAGGGACACAAATGTACGAAAAAGTTCAACGTGGAGTCTCCTTTTGTTTTTTCAGACTCTCTAAAATTGAAAAACGCCGAGTTTCTCCTATACTGGGCTCGTTAAACTTTTACAGTAGGGACCTGTTCAATTACAAACAGGAACGAACCACTCCTTCCTAGGGTTCGAATTTAAACTAGGTTGGACTCGTCCGAAGGATGAGCTTATAATCAAGCATATGTTATCCTCCTCAAGCTTGTTAAAAATAAAGAGGTACTTGCCAGAAATGGTGGGGGAAAAGAGAGAAGAATGAACTGTTTGTTGTACCTTTTTCTCAAAAGAAATTTATTACACTCTTGAACACGACACTTTTCATTCACCTGGGTTGGGAAATCTTTTACCTCACAGTTGACCAAACCACTTTGAAAGTCTTTAACCGGGTTCCGGGGATTAACTTTGAGTTATTCGTCACCAAGCCATCTGTCGTGTCGTTATGTGTTAAGAGGTCTGCAAGCAAAACTTTCATCTGCAAAATACTTGTCATCCATTTGACCATCCCTGAGTCAGTCCTTACAGCAACATTTCTTCAACTTTAACAATGATTTCGTGTTGCGGGCTTGCCTGCAACGAGTCGCTTTCTATCGACATCGACACATTATCTAGAAAGATGACTTAGGAATCGACAGTACTTGAAGTCTGCATGCATCAATGGCAGGTTTCTCGCCTTTGACGTCAGTTTACATCATTGACTTTCGATCAAAGGATTCCGTGAAGTGTTCGACATCAAAACATCTATTCACATTTTACGGGTTGTGCTTGGTACTTTGAGAACCATTGACATTACTGGTGGTCTCTCTCACGCTTGTTAAAGTTTACATCATCGACTGGTAATCAGTGGTTTCTACATGTTCGACATCAAATCATTTTTAATCACATGGCTTGAATCGTACCAATTCGGGAAGTAGAAGTGAAGACCCTGGATCTAGTTTCTAACAATCCAGGCTGCGAGGAGTTTGTATTCATTGTCTATGTAGACTAATCATAAACAGATGGTGCGTCCATACTGTGTCTACAAAAGTCTATAAATGATGTACTGCAAGATCATTCCTGTATCAGAGTAGTTAGTCCATTAGTTAAAGTTTTGAATCTGAGTATGGAATGCTACCTCAGTGATGATATAATCTTATACATGTATTTTGTGTTGAAAATTGCAGGTTCCAACCAGGGTCATCCACAAGACAATCCTTGAAATGATAAAGCGCTTCACCTTCCTAGAATTACAAAACCTAATCTATTCCAGGCTTCGCACTTTAGGGGGCAATCTGTTACACTAAAAAATGTCACCATGACTACTTACAGTTAGTATGGCTCAAATCAACAGTCATGCTACCCTCTTAGGCAAGTCTTATGCCTCTGCTATCCATCTCAAACTCAAAGAAGAGAGAAAGTCTTGTAAAAATGTGTTTATCTCTGGGGTCGCAGGTTCTCTCTAGCCTTACCTGCGGGGACGCTCACAATGTTCACAAAAGCTGCGTCCTTGGACGCTCTGTATGTTAAGGGACAGGTGCGTCCTTCTGTAAAAGGCAAAATGCGCAAGTTTCATCTTAAAAAAGTTACTTGTGGTTACTTCTAGAACTTTCTAGAGGTCGGTTTGATGAAATGGATGCGCCTCCAGTTGGTTCATGTATCCCTATTAAGGAGGAACTTATCCCATCAATAAGGGAGCTATCCCACCCAAAGAGGGGGATTATCCCATTGATGGTGGACCTGAATAACCTCTTTACAGCACTATAAATAAAGGCATTGAGCCAGAGGGAGGGGAGGTTGAAGCTATACATTTTCTTTGGGTAAATGCTGCAGGAATTAGGACTCCCATTTAGAACCTTGTGAGGAGAGATTGTCTTTGCTTGATTCTACTTGGAAGTGGGTGAGCTTTGTCAAAGTAGAGGAAAACCCTTGATGGACCCTGGAGGAACTTGCACAACACCAAGGCCAGGTTGTAAGAGTTTCTTTGTTTCGTTATTAATACAAACTGGTTTATTTTTCTCAATAGCTTGTGTTAATGAGTTATTTCATGTGTTCCTTGGTCTGCATGTTGAATATATGTTTTATTATATGAATGCAAGTGCTTGGTAATTGTTTGATTGTTTGTGGTTGCAGGAATTGATGTGAAGGAGGAGCTCATCCGGATCGGCAAGGACGGACTACAACAACAGCGTTTTGGAATAAGGTAAGCCTAAACACTTGTAGTTTTCATGTTTTAAAAGGTATATTTAGAGAAAGATCACTCCATTTTGTCTTGTTTGTCGCTAGAGAGTTTAGACTCCTAGGGAGGTCAGTTGTGTCCGCACAAACGACTTTTTCCGCCACGACAAATTGGCGACTCCACTGGGGAATCCATTAATGAGAAAGTCTTTTCCTTTGTGTGAACTTTGCTCTGAGAAAATCATTTTTATTTTCTGGTTTTTGACTGTGAGAATTAGTATTTGGGTGGCTTAGCTTTAGATTTAGTTAGATTTGGTTTTTCTTAACTTTTCCAGAAGGACGCACCCTCTGAGTACTGCACAGTGCGTCTTTGGACGCGCTGTTGCCGTTTGCACAGAGCGGGCCCGCCCTGTTATAACGGGTTGCCTGCGTCTTCCTGTAAAATTTAGGAAAATTCCATTTTTTGCTTTAATTGCTTTTAGATTTTGATTTTTCTTAGTGTTTTCTGCCCAGATCCTTTAGTACCCTGTCAAAATTTTCACCTGAACTTGTTTTGTGAGCTTTGAGTGTTTTAGTGGATTTCAACGAAGTTTAGGCCTAGGGTTTGATTTTTGGATAGGTCCTGTAGTGACTTTGACGGTAGAAAGTTGTCCAGCCTTAGATCTCTCTGGTTTGTCAGCCTTCTTAGAAGTCGGGCCTGTCGTAAAGTCTCCTTGTGTGAGCAGCTTGCCATTTAAGTTGTTTTGGGTCAAATTTCGAATTACTTGTTTATAAAGTGTTGATTTCCATTTTACAAAAGAACAAAAAGATTAGAGTTTTGTTTTGACTAGTTTTTGGTTCTGCAATAAGCTAGTCCTTGATTTGATTGTGATCAAGTAAAACACCTTAGAATAATCATTGTTGGTTTTGGCCTCGTTAAGATTGCTTAGAGTAAATTTACCTTTTAGTTTGCTTATGAGTGAATTTTCATAGATTTTAATAGTTGTTAAGATTGATTTTTGTTAATTAGATTTATTTGCTTTAAAAAAAAAAAATACAAAAACATCTTCTTTAAAAGTCTTGTTTCAAGTAGCTTTTTGTTTTTGAAAGAGAAAAAGAGTTTTTTCGTGCATGTAAAGAGCGGTCATGTTTTTATGCTTGGAAAAGACAAACGAATTGTTTCTTTGATTGTCTTCAATTAAGAAGTTGCTTTTATAAAGATTGCATTCTCTCAACTTTTTAGTTAAGCAATTCATCGAAAAAGTAAAGTAGTGGGTAAATCATCCTAGGTGCATTTTGTAGTGGTTTCGAGTCGAGTCAACACACCACTGGTTTCACTTCCATCACCTTTTGACTTAAGAAACAACCTTAAAAGTAACGCTTAAATTAAAATCAATCTAGTAATTTTTATTTTTCTAGGGCTCTGAAACACCAACATAGCTTAGGCTAGGGTCTTGGAGTAGGTGAGTACTTAACTCTCCAAGACTACAAAACCAAACAGATAGTTTATCTTGAGTAGATTAAATCCAATTGTTTCAGTTGCACTCTGGGAAAGCTCCTCTTAAAGGAGAAGCACGAGCTCGTGTCCGAACCAGTGAGGGGATCATTCCCCCCTCGTTGGGAACGACGCCAGACAGTACGTATTACAAACGGTAAACCTCGGATTAACCATTGTCGAGGAGCCAGGGGTCACTTATCGGTAAACCTTGGATTATTGTCAAGGAGCCGGTAAGGGGATTGAGCTTGTTACTCTGCCCTTGCGTGCTGTCGGAGTTTAGACTGTTCCCCCAGGTGTAATTGTTGTGATTGGTAACTTTAGTGACCATAATCTTTAGGGTTCTACCGAGGTGACGGTGGAGGGAAGGTCCCACTGTACCTGGAGCAGACGTCGGTTATACTCACTTGGATTTTCCGGGGGGTTCACTTCACTTCGAGACGGTTAAAGTGGAGGAACTTGTGCCGGTCTATTCATTAAGCAGGTTGCCGGGTAACTGTTCCACCCGCCATTTCTGTACTGAATCCTGCGAGGTTGGGCCTAATCACCAACTAGCGCTTTTGGTCCGGAAGACTACTGTTTGTGTTTGGTTTGACGCTCTAGATTATTTAGGCGTGTGCTTCAAATTTGTTTGCTTCTTTAGAAGACTTTAGGTGGTTTGATTTGAAATTTTTACTTTGTTTTCGTGTGTTGTAGTTAAAAATCTTTAATTGTGGCGGAATTACCGAGACAGTCCCGTCGACTTCGGGGCAAGTCTCCTGAGATTGTTACCGGAATAGATTTGTTAAGAAAACTCCGTAAATCGCGGGGTGAATCTCCTGAGACATTCCGGGTCAGTACGAAGGGTTAAAGGTCCTTGTAACTCTCCTAGTGACAGTAGAGTAGGTTCACCTGAAGAAGGAGAATCTTCCTTGGTAGTCCATCCAGATTACCAAAGTTTAGAAACAGGTTACAATCCCGAAACTGTTACAGTTTCGAGCTTGCTTGTAGTTTTTCATCTGCCAGTGAAACAGGCGAAGAACCTGAAATTTCCGAACCTGTTACTCCAACTTCTAGTGTCCCTGATTCACCGAGAATAGAAAGAATTATCACCGAAAATCTTCCTTCTGGTTTGATTGCTATAGAAGAACTTGCTCCAGAAGAAGATATAGGTGTCTCTCACCTTGAAGGTCAACTTACTATTGATCTAAGGGAGCGTGAATCCATCTTTTACAGTCCTCCTAGAAGTACTTCTTGGTACCTTGCGTTAACCAATTTTTTAGACAACTCAGTAGGTTTTTCTACACCTCGTACTCCTTTTCCACCTGGAGGTATTTATACTCCTGTAAATATGTCTGGTCAGTCGTCCGTGTTTACTCAAAGTCCTGAATTTTTTTACACGGCGGTCCTTCTGTTCCCACTGGGTATCAGTCACTTTCTGGTACCTTTGCGGGGGCATCTCCTCAACCCGTTGATCATGGGTTATTTGCTGGAAACAGTGGTAATATACCATTGGGTGTAGGAGACATTTACATGATGTCAGGTTCAGTTCCCGTTTCCCAACCTCAAGGTGGCCAATTACCGCCTGGGGGGCAACCTCAAGGTACACAAATCGTGTCTGGGGGGCAACCTCAAAGTCAGTATGTACCTATGGTGCAATACGTGCCTCAAGGTCAACCTCAGCCTCAATATGTACCCCAAGGTCAACCTCAGTATCAATATCAACCTCAAGGATGGCAACCCCAAGGATGGCAACCTCAAGGGTATCAACCCCAAGGTTATCAACCTCAAGGGTACCAACCTCAAGGTCAAGGTCAACCCCAGTATCAGTATTTACCTCAAGGTTATCAACCTCAAGGTCAATACTCAAGTCAAGGTTATCAACCGCCTCAAGGTCAGTCATATGTTCCAAGTATGGGAACTGCACCTTACAATTATCAATCCTACCCTCAATCTGGTTATGGATCTCAGTATCCTCAACCTGTTACGGGTCAATACCCTGGAATGTTAGTGTGGGATCCATCACAGGGTCAACAGGTGTTGCAGCCAAGTGTACAGATGGTTCCTCAAGCTGGACAACCCGTAGTTTCTGGTCCAACCCAGCAACCGCAACCTGTCCAGCCAAATGTTCAAACTTCTGTAGCTTCGGTAGTTACTCAGCCGTCAATTGCACCTAGTACTCCATCTCAAACGGCTGCTGCAACTACCGCTACATCTACCATACTTACTTCTGGAGTATCGACGGCTCCAGTTTCTACTGTCCCTGTTACCACACCTCAGACATCTTTACCGTTGTCTGGATCTACGATTCAAACCACGGTCCAGATGCCTGTAGGT
This sequence comes from Pinus tabuliformis, assembly GCA_031772625.1. NCBI lineage: Eukaryota > Viridiplantae > Streptophyta > Pinopsida > Pinales > Pinaceae > Pinus > Pinus tabuliformis. Next base: position 2,035,065,465 of record CM062816.1, on the reverse strand, counting down.
CAGCCTGGTATAAGTACGGTTGTCACTACTCAACCTCAATTTGTTCAACCTCCGTACCAGGGACAGTACCAACATGGGCAAGCTGTCCAACAACCGGTTTACCAGTATCAACCGTATCCTGGGTACACTTATCAACAACCTCAACAACCCCAGTACGGTCCGGTTAATCCTGGTTTTCCAGGAGGATATAATATCCCAAATGCGACTCCTGTTCCTAGTTATCCTGGATATCCTCCTCCTGGGGCTGGTATTGTGACCCAGAGTTTTAGAGATCCTAACCGGCAGTTACCGTTTATTGCAACTTTGGATTTACCGACTTGACGCGCCTAACGAACGATCCAATTCAATATCTTCAGTTCTGGCCGCCAATGCCAAATAAGTTGCCCAGCGATATACCCAAGTTCGAAGGTAAGTCTGGAGAGGATCCGTCCAATCATGTGATGACTTACCACCTCTGGTGTGCTTCGAATTCTATCTCAGATGATTCCATCCGCTTACGTCTTTTCCAGCGTACACTCATTGGTCTCGCGGCCAAGTGGTACATTGAGTTACCACGGGCCTCTTTTTACAACTTTAGCCAGTTAGCTACCTCGTTCTTAACTCACTTTCAGTTGCCGGTCAGATACGATAACGGCACGGAGTTATTAACTTCACTAAAACAATCGACGTCCACGTATATTTCTGATCACATCATGAGTGGAGACGTCGAAGGAGATTAGTGAAAGTTTTTATCCCGGACCAAATCTTAGCTGAATGGTTTGTCAAATCATTATTACCGAAGATTACTGAAGATGTAGCTAAGGCCGGAGTAGTTACTGAGGAGCAAGTCATTGCTCAGGCACAATACCTTGACTTAGTTTACACTCAGTCGGGTACGTTACACGAGAAGATTCCGGATCTTCCAAAGTCGAATCAAATCGCTGCTGCTCCTTCGGGATCTCATGCCGCTGATGGTATGATTGGTATCGTGACTACGAAGAGCAAGAAGAAGTCTTCCAAGGCTTCAACTACTCCAATTATCACTTTGCCTGATTCTCCGACAGGAGAGTCTTCTCCTGAACTCACCGCCGACATTCACGCTGTAGAGTCATCTACGGCCAAATCAAAAAACGGTGGAAAGAAGAAAGGAAAGAAGAAGGCTAAAGCAGACAAGGCTCCAAGGAGAAAACTGAAAAGTCGGAAACCAATGACGAAAACGCAAACCTCGATATCCTTGTCTTATTTGTGAAGAGGATCATTTTACGAGAGATTGCCCTCATCGGGCCGAGGTTGTGAAAATAGTCAAAGGTTCTCCCACTCCTGCTGTGTTAAAGAATCCATTTCCAGAGCAGGAGAATAAGATGATAGGTTCTTCTTCGAATGCCAGTGAAGAACCCATTTTGATGATGTCTCATGTGAGGATTGCGACTCGATCGCAAGATTATGGTAGTAAGGCTCCTGTTGATGGTAAGGAAGCAGAATCTTCTCACTCTAACCCATCAACCTCAGCTCCTGGTTCCGATCCACTACAGATCGAAAAACCTAACCCAGACTTAGTGATTAAGCCGCCGCCAAGGGTGTACTTCGAAGGTCTGCTTTCAATCCACATGCGAGAGCAGCCCAGAATTACAACATTGTTGAAGACTTAGCTGTTTCACCTTCAGCAATGTCGGCACTCGAAGTGCTGCAATCATGCCCAGCACAACGAAAATTGCTTTTGTCGGCTATCGGAGCTGTCGATGTTCAGGACCCGAACCTAATGATCTTTGATCTAGAAAATAGTACGCCACGTCTCCCCCATCAAATGGCTTTCCAAATTCCAGTGATAGTAAAAACAGGCCTATTCATCGGACTGTGATTGATGAGGGAGCTTCTACGTGTATTATGTCGATTCAATGTTGGAGATCGCTTGGTTCTCCTTCGTTGAACCAATCCCCCACCATCCTTAAGGCCTTTGATGGCCGTGGGTTCCGTCCGTTTGGTATTCTACAAGAATTGCCTATAGGGGTTGAAGTAAAACCGTTAGTCTGGATGTGGAAGTGGTTGATGCCCCTCTAGACTACAACCTTCTTTTGGGTCGAAGTTGGTCATATGCTATGACAGCGGTCGTTTCATCGGTCTTCAGAGTAATTAAGTTTCCACATAACGGTAAGATCGTGACTATTGATCAGCTGACATACTTTTCATCCGACCCAGCCTCTTCAGAGAGTATCCAGCATGTCGGTAAGACGACAATCCCTTATAGGGACGTTGGTGTAGGTTTAGTTAAGGATTCCGGTTTACTGGGAACTTTTCCTCTCCCTCCACTCAGCGCAGATCCTTCGTTTGCAACAATTCATATGATTACATCAGAAAACATTATTTATGATGATCCTTGGTTCGTCCCATCTGACTCTGAGATAGACTCACTCGGTAATGCTATGCCTTTGAGTCCATATGAAATTGCTTATGAAGCTTCATGTCTTTTACCGACTTTCATTCAACCGAAGTCGACCAAATGAATGTGGTCAGTGAAGAGTCACTTTTCACCTCACCCTTAGAACGGATAACGTTTCCCGAAGTCGTGTCATCTGACGAACAACTTCGCGAAATCCTAAGTGTAGACGATCTACCATGGGAGGATCTCCATCACAGATCTTCGTTTTTACCTAAGGATGATGCATTTGAAAATGATTTTTCATCTATCTTTACCGCTGAATATGTCAAAGACGCTCAGGATCCAACGAAACATTCTGATTCAGAGTTGAATTTAGGGAATATTTCTCGTACTATTCCCATTGATATTTCAGTGAAGCCGGAATCGAGGAAAACATTCATATAGGTGCCGCATGTACTGAAGAAGAAATCCAAACTTACAAGGCCCTATTCCAAGAATTCCGCGACGTGTTTGCCTGGTCTTACGAGGAAATGCCGGGAATTGATCCTGCCATTGTTGTTCATGAAATAAAGACCTACCCGGATGCTAAACCCGTCCGGCAACGGTTGCGTCAAATTCACCCTCGAAAAGCGGCTGCGATTAAAGCAGAAGTCGAAAAGCTGTTGAAAGCAGGTTTCATTTATCCGATCCCGTTACGGATTGGGTATCGAATATTGTTCCGGTCAATAAGAAACAAGGAACAATAAGAATCTGTATCGACTATAGGGATATAAATCGAGCTTGTCCAAAAGACAACTATCCTACGCCTTATATCGATCAAATTATTGATGATTGTGCCGGAAGTGAAATGTTTTCCTTCATGGATGGTTTTCTCGGGCTATAATCAAATCAATATTCTACCTGCCGACCAACCAAAAACGGCATTCATTTGTCCATGGGGGACATTTGCTTATTGCAATTACCTTTTGGGCTTAAGAATGCGGGCGCCACTTTTCAACGGGCGATGTCTTATGCATTTCATGACATCAAGCACATTGTGCAACCCTATCTCGATGATTTGCCTGCTCATTCTTTACATCGAGCTGATCACCTTGTCCACCTACGAGCAATCTTTATGAGGTGTAGGCATTATCGAATTCGGTTGAATCCCCACAAGTGTGTTTTCTGTATAGAAACAGGTCGATTGCTGGGATTTGTTGTTTCAAAAGCCGGCATTCGCGTCGATCCCTCGAAAGTCGAGGCTATCATCAAATTGCCTCCTCCTTCGAGTTTGCGCCAACTCCAAAGTTTGCAAGGGAAAGCGAACTTTTTACGCCGATTCATCCCAAACTACGCCGAGGTCACTAAAGGTTTTACACGGTTGTTGAAACAGAACGCACAATTCTTTTGGGACGAGATTGCCCAACAATCTTTTGATGCACTTAAACACGCGTTGACCCATGCACCGTTGTTGCATCCTCCCAACTACAACCAGGACTACTTCTTATACCTCGCAGCTTCGCATTCCACCATTGGAATGGTGTTAGTTCAAGAAGATGAATTCGGAGCGGAACATGTGATATATTATCTTAGTAGGACCTTGAATCCCACTGAGCTAAAATATTCGCATGTGGAGAAATTGGCCCTGGCAGCCGTTCAAGCTGTCCAGCGTTTTCGTCACTACATTCTTCTCCGCAAAACTACAGTTATTTCGGATTGCAACCCTATGATTTATATTTTGACAAAACAACTGCTAGGGGGCAAGTACTCTAAATGGATTGTCATCCTGCAAGAGTTCGACTTGGAGTTCGAGAAGTCCAAGTCTAAGAAATCCTTAGTTTTTGCGGAATTGATGTGTGATTTCCCGAGTGCTGACACAGAGACTGTGGCAGAGGAGTCCATTGCGGACGAATCTTTGTTTCTTATCAGTACGTTAGATCCGTGGTACGGGATATAATCATCTATCTCCAAACCCAAACCTTTCGGCCTGAAGCTTCCAAAGCGGAACGTCGAAAAATTCGGTTTCAATCCCAGCCATACAAAATTATTGGAGATACACTTTATCGCCGGGGGGCAGACTTAGTTTTTCGACGTTGTTTAACTCACGAAGAGGCTGAGAGGGTTTTGAATGATTGTCACTCTGGAGCATGTGGCGGTCATATGTCTGGGTATGCCACAGCTCAGAAGGTGTTGCGCGCTGGCTATTTCTGGCCGTCTATGTTTAAGGATTGTATCATTGCAGTCAGGAAGTGCCACAACTGTCAAGTGTTTGATCGCAAGATGCGCGCTCCACCTGCTCCTCTCCACCCTATAATTGCCGTTGGTCCATTCGCCAAATGGGGTATCGACTTTATTACTTGTAACCCTCACTCGGCCGGGGGGCATGCGTATATCATCCTTGCGGTTGATTATTTTACTAAGTGGGCCGAGGCGATGCCTACATTCGACGCAAGCGGCAAAACAGCTGCAGTTTTCGTATTCAATCATATCATAACTAGGTTTGGTGTCCCACAAGCAATCATTACTGACCATGGGAGCCATTTTCGAAACGTCATGATGACTGAGCTTACAAGCCAGCTTGGTTTGCGCCACGATAGCTCTACTCCTTATTATCCGCAAGCCAACGGTTTGGTTGAGTCTATCAACAAAGTTCTAGTTATCATGATCCGACGAACCATTGGTGTTCATCGGTCGAATTGGCACAACATGTTATTTTCAGCGCTATGGGCATACCGAACCTCAGTGAAAAATTCAACAGGGTTCACTCCTTTCCAGCTAGTTTATGGCTTGGAAGCTGTGTTACCCATTGAATGCGAAATCCCATCACTTCAAATGGCTGTCGAATTACTTCCAGCTACTTCCGAAGAGGAGAAACGTTTATTGTACTTGGCTAAATTAGATGAGACTCGACGTGACGCTACATTGGCAATCGAGACTCACGCGAAACGAATGAAAGCTCAGTATGATAGAAATGTAACCCTCGAAGTTTTTCGGAAGGAGACCTAGTACTATTATATGATCAAGCTAACGATAAGCTAGGTGCCGGAAAATTCGTTCCCATGTGGCATGGCCCTACATTGTAAAGCGAAAGCTAGCAAAAGGGGCTTATGAGCTAGTTGACTTTGATGGGGACTCTTTGGGTAAACCCAGAAATGGACTTTACCTAAAGAGGTATTATGCTTAAATGATGGGTATGGAGAAATTTTTAGATAGGTTAGATTTTCTTTCTAGCTAGCAAGTGTGTTAGTTTAGTCAGTGTGCTTAGCTTAGAGAGTGTGGTTTTTCGTCGTTATTCTGGCTTATCTTGGTTTTACTCTTGATATTGCAGATGTCGACGCCTCTCCAAACATACATTGGATTTGCTGATGGTGCTTGTCGTAGTACACGGAATATCTCTTCCGCAGCTTGGGTTATCTATTCGCCCTCTGACGAGTTAGTTTCTATGCATGGGGTAAGCCTCGGTCAAACAACGAACAACATTGCAGAATACAGTGCAGTGATTGAATTATTATCCGAATCTATTTCATTTGGAATTCGACGTTTGATAGTGAGGTTAGATTCTGAACTTGTTGTATTACAGCTTAATAGAGTTTATGCCATTAGGAATCCTGTGTTATTAAGGTTGTTTTTGAGAGTGCGTCTCTTGGAACGTGAATTTGATTACATTGAATATCAACATATTCCAAGGTCTTTGAATACATTAGCAGATGCAATTGCTTCTCGAATGTTGGACAGACATTTACAATAATCATGCAAGTAAATTTAAAAACATTTCATCACATATGTTAAACAAGATAAGCCGGTAATAGTGATATATATAGATAGAAGTGTGTCAAAAAATATATACATCGTCTTCGATCATAGGTTGAAAACACCTTATGATCGGCAAAATGATAGTACAAAAAGTCAAAATGTCACATGTGACTACAAAAGTGACTAGTCAATCACTGGTGGTGCTCTCTGTATGACACCACTGCGCGGGCTACCTTACGCAAAAATCTCCTAAACGGTCCAGGGACCGCGACTACGAAGCGCTGAAGCCTGATAGGAATGTCGTCCATAGTAGTCTCAGGTATATCTGCCGTGAGACGCTCTAGATCATGCTCCAACTCAGCTAGTACTTCTGCAGCCGCGTCCTGTGGGGCCGGTACCGGTGCAGCTGGATGTAGTCTATCAAAAGGCCGGAGGTTGGCTGGACGCTGTGGACCAACATCTGCATTTTGAAAATTTTACTGTTAGTTTTGAGACGATATATATGAAAAATAAAAAAAATACATAATTAGAAAACTTGTGAAAATAAAAGTACCTCTGTCGTCCCATTGTTCTCCCGGTGGAAGAACCATGTCCGGATCACCTCTAAAATCCACTCCGGCATACGGAAAGTCCTGTATCGAAAAAACCTGGTCCTCTAACCAGTGAAAGTAACTATCTGAGAATCGAACCACTGTCGCACCCTCGTCAGGATGCCGGGCCATCACCGCAACCCATCGTATCAGCTTTGGCTCCCGAGGACCCAAGATATCAACAGTGAGTTGCTGAGGGATCAGCATTGGAACTCTCTCCAAGGCAAAGCTCACGACTAGAGGCCCATATCCAAAAGTCTTTAGTCGTCCGTTCTTTGCCTTGGTCAGTTGGCTCTTCATATGAGCCGACACAGCTTCACACCAGTTGAAAATGGTGCCTTGGTAACAGTCAATTGCCATCCGCATTTGGGATCCGGAAGCAATGTGTAAAGCGGCCGCGCCGCAAATTCTGGTAACCGTGAACGCTATGACTTTGAGTTCAGGCAGAGTGATGTGTTTTATCTCTATGCCTTTCGAATGGCGAGCCCCAGGTGTGCACCACTCGTCGCGGAGACTATCAAGGGATTGGCCACCCGGCCTAGTCCCCGCAAGACTGAGTTGCTCACCTCTGTTCGGCAAGCCAGTGAGAAAGTATACATCCGAGGGCTCTATCTCGAGCTGGTGCCCTCCTATGTAAAAGCATTGTTCTTGAACGTTCCATCGCTCAACCAGCCATTCCAAGAATCTTACCTGGCCCCTCATGCCCGGTATGGTCCAATATTTGTATAATCCGCATGCTCTTAGGGCATCCAGGGAAGGTTGATGATTTATTGCAGCTTCATCATCCTCTACATGCTCTCTTTCTCTCCAATCTAACATGGTTAATGCCCTGCACACCAGAAATAGTCATTAGAAATTGATTTGGGGATTTTTAGATAGTTTTTTGAGGGGATTGGGGTTTTGAAATGCGCGTTTCACGGAAGACGCACCCCGACTTTACAGCACAGGGCGCCCAGACGCGGATTCCCTGAAGGCGGACTGCGTCTTCCGACCATTTTCCTGTATAAGAAAAAGTCGGAGGACGCGGGTCACCCGAAGGGCACCCGCGTCTACCGAGAGGCGCATTCCAAAACCAAAACCCCCCAAAAAATGAAACTAAGACCTAAAAATTAATTCTAAATGGATAGAAATGCAGAGTAGGATGTGTAAAATACCTGGATAAGACGGCATTCGATTTCGACGGTCGGATTTTCCGCAGCAACCACGGGAAGTTTCTTGTCAAAAGCTCCTTTTTCAACCTCAACAGTCAAACGGTAAAAATGACATGGTAAAAGGTCTTTTTATAGGTTTTTTGGATGAATTAGTTCATTTTTTACCATGAAAAGATGTTTTTCGATGTATTTTTGCCTATTTTAAACAGGTATGAGTAATGTGTTGCTTTTGTGCAGGACAAAGGGATTTCGAGGGAAATTGTCATTTTTTCACAAACAAAAATATCAGAGTCATCTTTTAAGCCCTTTTCTGACTCCTAAAACATGAAAAGATCGCCGAGCGTTTCTTTTACACTCGTTAAAACGGAATTAAAAGACGGTCCCCTTTTAGCTCTTTTCTGATCGCAAAATCAGGAAAAGATTGCCGGGTTTTTGTCGTTTCAAACTCGATAAGGAAATAAAACGACGTGTCCTTGATCGCTTTTTACTTTTCAGGTCAACGACACTATTATGAAAGTACTCCTTGGTCGCAAGATCAAGCGGTTCCCCCAGGTATTATTTTATACTTTTTCGGGCTTGAGGGACACAAATGTACGAAAAAGTTCAACGTGGAGTCTCCTTTAGTTTTTTCAGACTCTCTAAAATTGAAAAAACGCCGAGTTTCTCCTATACTGGCTCGTTAAACTTTTACAGTAGAGGACCTGTTCAATTACAAACAGGAACGAACCACTCCTTCCTAGGGTTCGAATTTAAACTAGGTTGGACTCGTCCGAAGGATGAGCTTATAATCAAGCATATGTTATCCTCCTCAAGCTTGTTAAAAATAAAGAGGTACTTGCCAGAAATGGTGGGGGAAAAGAGAGAAGAATGAACCTGTTTGTTACCTTTTGTCTCAAAAGAAACTTTATTACCACTCTTGAACACGACACTTTTCATTCACCTGGGTTGGGAAATCTTTTACCTCACAGTTGACCAAACCACTTTGAAAGTCTTTAACCGGGTTCCGGGGATTAACTTTGAGTTATTCGTCACCAAGCCATCTGTCGTGTCGTTATGTGTTCAAGAGGTCTGCAAGCAAAACTTTCATCTGCAAAATACTTGTCATCCATTTGACCATCCCTGAGTCAGTCCTTACAGCAACATTTCTTCAACTTGAACAATGATTTCGTGTTGCGGGCTTGCCTGCAACGGGTCGCTTTCTATCGACATCGACACATTATCTAGAAAGATGACTTAGGAATCGACAGTACCTTGAAGTCTGCATGCATCAATGGCAGGTTTCTCGCCTTTGACGTCAGTTTACATCATTGACTTTCGATCAAAGGATTCCGTGAAGTGTTCGACATCAAAACATCTATTCACATTTCACGGGTTGTGCTTGGTACTTTGAGAACCATTGACATTACTGGTGGTCTCTCTCACGCTTGTTAACAGTTTACATCATCGACTGGTAATCAAGTGGTTTCTAACATGTTCGACATCAAATCATTTAATCACATGGCTAGAATCGTACCAATTCGGGAAGTAGAAGTGAAGACCCTGGATCTAGTTTCTACCATCCAGGCTGCGAGGAGTTTTGTATTCATTATCTATGTAGACTAATCATAAACAGATGGCTGCGTCCATACTGTGTCTACAAAAGTCTATAAAATGATGTACTGCAAGATCATTCCTGTATCAGAGTAGTTAGTCCATTAGTTAAAGTTTTGAATCTGAGTATGGGAATGCCTACCTCAGTGATGATATAATCTTATACATGTATTTTGTGTTGAAAATTGCAGGTTCCAACCAGGTCATCCACAAGACAATCCTTGAAATGATAAAGCGCTTCACCCTTCCTAGAATTACAAAACCCTAATCTATTCCAGGCTTCGCACTTTAGGGGGCAATCTGTTACACTAAAAAATGTCACCATGACTACTTACAGTTAGTATGGCTCAAATCAACAGTCATGCTACCCTCTTAGGCAAGTCTTATGCCTCTGCTATCCATCTCAAACTCAAAGAAGAGAGAAAGTCTTGTAAAAAATGTGTTTATCTCTGGGGTCGCAGGTTCTCTCTAGCCTTACCTGCGGGGACGCTCACAATGTTCACAAAAGCTGCGTCCTTGGACGCTCTGTATGTTAAGGGACAGGTGCGTCCTTCTGTAAAAGGAAAAATGCGCAAGTTTCATCTTAAAAAAGTTACTTGTGGTTACTTCTAGAACTTTCTAGAGGTCGGTTTGATGAAATGGATGCGCCTCCAGTTGGTTCATGTATCCCTATTAAGGAGGAACTTATCCCATCAATAAGGGAGCTATCCCACCCAAAGAGGGGGATTATCCCATTGATGGTGGACCTGAATAACCTCTTTACAGCACTATAAATAAAGGCATTGAGCCAGAGGGAGGGGAGGTTGAAGCTATACATTTTCTTTGGGTAAATGCTGCAGGAATTAGGACTCCCATTTAGAACCTTGTGAGGAGAGATTGTCTTTGCTTGATTCTACTTGGAAGTGGGTGAGCTTTGTCAAAGTAGAGGAAAACCCTTGATGGACCCTGGGAGGAACTTGCACAACACCAAGGCCAGGTTGTAAGAGTTTCTTTGTTTCGTTATTAATACAAACTGGTTTATTTTTCTCAATAGCTTGTGTTAATGAGTTATTTCATGTGTTCCTTGGTCTGCATGTTGAATATATGTTTTATTATATGAAATGCAAGTGCTTGGTAATTGTTTGATTGTTTGTGGTTGCAGGAATTGATGTGAAGGAGGAGCTCATCCGGATCGGCAAGGACGGACTACAACAACAGCGTTTTGGAATAAGGTAAGCCTAAACACTTGTAGTTTTCATGTTTTAAAAGGTATATTTAGAGAAAGATCACTCCATTTTGTCTTGTTTGTCGCTAGAGAGTTTAGACTCCTAGGGAGGTCAGTTGTGTCCGCACAAACGAATTTTTCCGCCACGACAATTGGCGACTCCACTGGGGAATCCATTAATGAGAAAGTCTTTTCCTTTGTGTGAACTTTGCTCTGAGAAAATCATTTTTATTTTCTGGTTTTTGACTGTGAGAATTAGTATTTGGGTGGCTTAGCTTTAGATTTAGTTAGATTTGTTTTTTAACTTTTCCAGAAGGACGCACCCTCTGAGTACTGCGCAGTGCGTCTTTGGACGCACTGTTGCCGTTTGCACAGAGCGGGCTCGCGCCTGTTATAACGGGTTGCCTGTGTCTTCTGTAAAATTTAGGAAAATTCCATTTTTTGCTTTAATTGCTTTTAGATTTTGATTTTTCTTAGTGTTTTCTGCCCAGATCCTTTAGTACCTGTCAAAAATTTTCACCTGAACTTGTTTTGTGAGCTTTGAGTGTTTTAGTGGATTTCAACGAAGTTTAGGCCTAGGGTTTGATTTTTGGATAGGTCCTGTAGTGACTTTGACTGTAGAAAGTTGTCCAGCCTTAGATCTCTCTGGTTTGTCAGCCTTCTTAGAAGTCGGGCCTGTCGTAAAGTCTCCTTGTGTGAGCAGCTTGCCATTTAAGTTGTTTTAGGTCAAATTTCGAATTACTTGTTTATAAAGTGTTGATTTCCATTTTGCAAAAGAACAAAAAGATTAGAGTTTTGTTTTGGCTAGTTTTTGGTTCTGCAATAAGCTAGTCCTTGATTTGATTGTGATCAAGTAAAACACCTTAGAATAATCATTGTTGGTTTTGGCCTCGCTAAGATTGCTTAGAGTAAATTTACCTTTTAGTTTGCTTATGAGTGAATTTTCGTAGATTTTAATAGTTGTTAAGATTGATTTTTGTTACCTTAGATTTATTTGCTTTATTAAAAGAAAAATACAAAAACATCTTCTTTAAAAGTCTTGTTTCAAGTAGCTTTTTGTTTTTGAAAGAGAAAAAGAGTTTTTTCGTGCATGTAAAGAGCGGTCATGTTTTTATGCTTGGAAAAGACAAACGAATTGTTTCCTTGATTGTCTTCAATTAAGAAGTTGCTTTTATAAAGATTGCATTCTCTCAACTTTTTAGTTAAGCAATTCATCGAAAAAGTAAAGTAGTGGGTAAATCATCCTAGGTGCATTTTGTAGTGGTTTCGAGTCGAGTCAACACACCACTGGTTTCACTTCCATCACCTTTTGACTTAAGAAACAACCTTAAAAGTAACGCTTAAATTAAAATCAATCTAGTAATTTTTATTTTCTAGGGCTCTGAAACACCAACATAGCTTAGGCTAGGGTCTTGGAGTAGGTGAGTACTTAACTCTCCAAGACTACAAAACCAAACAGATAGTTTATCTTGAGTAGATTAAATCCAATTGTTTCAGTTGCACTCTGGGAAAGCTCCTCTTAAAGGAGAAGCACGAGCTCGTGTCCGAACCAGTGAGGGGATCATTCCCCCTCGTTGGGAACGACGCCAGACAGTACGTATTACAAACGGTAAACCTCGGATTAACCATTGTCGAGGAGCCAGGGGTCACTTATCGGTAAACCTTGGATTATTGTCAAGGAGCCGGCAAGGGGATTGAGCTTGTTACTCTGCCCTTGCGTGCTGTCAGAGTTTAGACTGTTCCCCCAGGTGTAATTGTTGTGATTGGTAACTTTAGTGACCATAATCTTTAGGGTTCTACCGAGGTGACGGTGGAGGGAAGGTCCCACTGTACCTGGAGCAGACGTCGGTTATACTCACTTGGATTTTCCGGGGGGTTCACTTCACTTCGAGACGGTTAAAGTGGAGGAACTTGTGCCGGTCTATTCATTAAGCAGGTTGCCGGGGTAACTGTTCCACCCGCCATTTCTGTACTGAATCCTGCGAGGTTGGGCCTAATCACAACTAGCGCTTTTGGTCCGGAAGACTACTGTTTGTGTTTGGTTTGACGCTCTAGATTATTTAGGCGTGTGCTTCAATTTGTTTGCTTCTTTAGAAGACTTTAGGTGGTTTGATTTGAAATTTTTACTTTGTTTTCGTGTGTTGTAGTTTAAAATCTTTAATTGTGGCGGAATTACCGAGACAGTCCCGTCGACTTCGGGGCAAGTTTCCTGAGATTGTTACCGGAATAGATTTGTTAAGAAAACTCCGTAAATCGCGGGGTGAATCTCCTGAAGGCATTCCGGGTCAGTACGAAGGGTTTAAGGTCCTTGTAACTCCTCCTAGTGACAGTAGAGTAGGTTCACCTGAAGAAGGAGAATCTTCCTTGGTAGTCCTCCAGATTACCAAAGTTTAGAAACAGGTTAATATCCTGAAACTGTTACAGTTTCCGAGCTTGCTGGTAGTTTTTCATCTGCCAGTGAAACAGGCGAAGAACCTGAAATTTCCGAACCTGTTACTCCAACTTCTAGTGACCCTGATTCACCGAGAATAGAAAGAATTATCACCGAAAATCTTCCTTCTGGTTTGATTGCTATAGAAGAACTTGCTCCAGAAGAAGATATAGGTGTCTCTCACCTTGAAGGTCAACTTACTATTGATCTAAGGGAGCGTGAATCAATCTTTTACAGTCCGCCTAGAAGTACTTCTTGGTACCTTGCGTTAACCAATTTTTTAGACAACTCAGTAGGTTTTTCTACACCTCGTACTCCTTTTCCACCTGGAGGTGTTTATACTCCTGTAAATATGTCTGCTCAGTCGTCCGTGTTTACTCAAAGTCCTGAATCTTTTTACACGGCGGTCCTTCTGTTCCCACTGGGTATCAGTCACTTTCTGGTACCTTTGCGGGGGCATCTCCTCAACCGTTGATCATGGGTTATTTGCTGGAAACAGTGGTAATATACCATTGGGTGTAGGAGACATTTACATGATGTCAGGTTCAGTTCCCGTTTCCCAACCTCAAGGTGGCCAATTACCGCCTGGGGGGCAACCGTAGTTAACGCCTGGGGGGCAACCTCAAGGTACACAAATCGTGTCTGGGGGGCAACCTCAAAGTCAGTATGTAGCTATGGTGCAATACGTGCCTCAAGCTCAACCTCAGCCTCAATATGTACCCCAAGGTCAACCTCAGTATCAATATCAACCTCAAGGATGGCAACCCCAAGGATGGCAACCTCAAGGGTATCAACCCCAAGGTTATCAACCTCAAGGGTACCAACCTCAAGGTCAAGGTCAACCCCAGTATCAGTATTTACCTCAAGGTTATCAACCTCAAGGTCAATACTCAAGTCAAGGTTATCAACCGCCTCAAGGTCAGTCATATGTTCCAAGTATGGGAACTGCACCTTACAATTATCAATCCTACCCTCAATCTGGTTATGGATCTCAGTATCCTCACCTGTTATGGGTCAATACCCTGGAATGTTAGTGTGGGATCCATCACAGGGTCAAGAGGTGTTGCAGCCAAGTGTACAGATGGTTCCTCAAGCTGGACAACCGTAGTTTCCGGTCCAACCCAGCAACCGCAACCTGTCCAGCCAAATGTTCAAACTTCTGTAGCTTCGGTAGTTACTCAGCTGTCAATTGCACCTAGTACTCCATCTCAAACGGCTGCTGCAACTACCGCTACATCTACCATACTTACTTCTGGAGTATCGACGGCTCCAGTTTCTACTGTCCCTGTTACCACACCTCAGACATCTTTACCGTTGTCTGGATCTACGATTCAAACCACGGTCCAGATGCCTGTAGGTCAGCCTGGTATAAGTATGGTTGTCACTACTCAACCTCAATTTGTTCAACCTCCGTACTAGGGACAGTACCAACATGGGCAAGCTGTCCAACAACCGGTTTACCAGTATCAACCGTATCCTGGGTACACTTATCAACAACCTCAACAACCCCAGTACGGTCCGGTTAATCCTAGTTTTCCAGGAGGATATAATATCCCAAATGCGACTCCTGTTCCTAGTTATCCTGGATATCCTCCTCCTGGGGCTGGTATTGTGACCCAGAGTTTTAGAGATCCTAACCGGCAGTTACCGTTTATTGCAACTTTGGATTTACCCGACTTGACGCGCCTAACTAATGATCCAATTCAATATCTTCAGTTCTGGCCGCCAATGCTAAATAAGTTGCCCAGCGACATACCAAGTTCGAAGGAAGTCTGGAGAGGATCCGTCCAATCATGTGATGACTTACCACTCTGGTGTGCTTCGAATTCTATCTCAGATGATTCTACGTCTTTTCCAGCGTACACTCATTGGTCTCGCGGCCAAGTGGTACATTGAGTTGCCACGGGCCTCTTTTTACAACTTTAGCCAGTTAGCTACCTCGTTCTTAACTCACTTTCAGTTGCTGGTCAGATACGATAACGGCACGGAGTTATTAACTTCACTAAAACAATCGACGTCCACCTATATTTCTGATCACATCCATGAGTGGAGACGTCGTAGGAGGTTAGTGAAAGTTTTTATCCCGGACCAAATCTTAGCTGAATGGTTTGTTAAATCATTATTACCGAAGATTACTGAAGATGTAGCTAAGGCCGGAGTAGTTACTGAGGAGCAAGTCATTGCTCAAGCGCAATACCTTGACTTAGTTTACACTCAGTCGGGTACGTTACACGAGAAGATTCCGGATCTTCCAAAGTCGAATCAAATCGCTGCTGCTCCTTCGGGATCTCATGCCGCTGATGGTATGATTGGTATCGTGACTACGAAGAGCAAGAAGAAGTCTTCCAAGGCTTCATCTACTCCAATTATCACTTTGCCTGATTCTCCGACAGGAGAGTCTTCTCCTGAACTCACCGCCGACATTCACGCTGTAGAGTCATCTACGGCCAAATCAAAAAACGGTGGAAAGAAGAAAGGAAAGAAGAAGGCTAAAGCAGACAAGGCTCCAAAGGAGAAAACTGAAAAGTCGGCAACCAATGACGAAAAACGCAAACCTCGATATCCTTGTCTTATTTGTGAAGAGGATCATTTTACGAGAGATTGCCCTCATCGGGCCGAGGTTGTGAAAATAGTCAAAGGTTCTCCCACTCCTGCTGTGTTAAAGAATCCATTTCCAGAGCAGGAGAGAGGAGAAAGGGATCCACTAACCGTTATCTTCCGCTAATGATTGATCCAATCTTCCCTCTTTGCTGCTTGCTCCCAACTCCTTGCTCTTTCACTGGCCCAACTACACAAAGATCCTGCAAAAGCACAAGAAAGGGAAACTACAAGAAGCATACATCCATAATTGATTCAAGGATTAGAACAAATCAAATATACAAGCATCAATACGCCACAGAGACACATGCATATAAAAGAACCTCAAATGCTTTATTAATGGAAGAAGTAAAGTTATGAGAGTGTTACAACCATAATAGGCCCAATCCAGCAACACCTCCCAGCAGAAAGAAATCTCCTCTTCACCTCCTTGAAGCAAATCACCCAATAGTTCTATACTCAAACCAACAGCACTTCCTTACTTGCACAAAATTCCAGCCTCCATAGACCTCATGAGAGAGCTCTATATATAGGAGTTTTGGAGAAAGGATGAGTCAGCTTGAGACTGGCATGAAGCTGACTAGTGCCCTCTCCCACTTCAGTTATTCTTCAGTTCTTGAGTCCACTTGGAGTTTCTTTCTTCCACTTGGAGATCTAGATCCTCTTACTCATCACAAGGTGAATTCACTGATCCAAGTGTCATTTTGGAAGCTTCCTGGGCATTTGACACCTTGCAGAATGACTGTTGCACTTTGCCAATCTCGCCCAGCGCAGGTAGCCTTCATTGCTTTTGACATTCAGCGCAGGTACAGAGTGGAGCAGTTGACATTCAGCGCAGATGCTCAGTGGAGCAGCTGACATGATCCAAAAATAGCTTGTTTTTGAGTGTTTTCAGGTGGAGAACTGATTTTTCAGTGCTGTGGTTTGCTGACCTTGTTCCTCTAGGGGTAGGAACAACATGTTTAGGGACTTTGGATCCCTTAGGTTATTGACATTTCATGCTTCATGCTGTTAGGCACAAAAATGTCTATAACAGTTGCCCCCTAAAGTATGAGGTCGTTTATCGGGTGAAATGCTTTATCAGGAGGATCCGAAGTTCATTCAATCGCTGAGAGGTGCCCTGTAATGAAATACAATACAATACATTATTTTTCATTCTGCTTTCATGATCTAGCTGAGGCGGGCATTCCCATGCTCAGCTTTATAAATTCATTTTGGTACATATAACAGACGACCGTCTGATGATAGACTGATAATTCTCTGCTGAAATTATCATCCTTTGAGTAGGATGATCATCTGCTGCAATAATGTACATATCAAATGTCTTTATATTTCCTGAATATATATCGCAGCCCGGATGGATGAAACTAGATCCGGGGTCTTCAAACTCGTTCGATCTTCACTCTAAGTACAAGTCGATCCATGTGAGAATTGCGCTGAAGTCGAACATGGAAAGACATCGCTTGATTACCGGTCAATAATGTAAACCGTTAACAAGCGCGAGAGGAATCACCGATAATGATAATGACCCTCAAGGTACTACAGTACAATTCACGTGGTGTGAATATAGGACTTGGTGTCGAACACCACGCAAAATCTTCTGGTCGAAGGTCATTGATGTATACCTGTCGCCGGAAGTGAGAAACTTGCCATTGAGGCATGCAAGCTTCAAAGTACTAGGGGGGGTTTTCCTAGATCAACTTCTTGGATAATGAGCTGAAGTCGACAAGAAGCGATCCGTCAAAGGAGGGCCTTAATGAATCCCACATCAGTGACACGGAACGGAGTTAATGATTTTAGTGGAGGTGAAAACAATCTGTGAGATATGATTCAGGGTGGCGATCATGGGTGGATGAAGGATAATGTATGGCAGTGGATGGGACACGGTTGACTCTTTCTGAACAACATCTCTTGAACATATAACGACACTGATGTGATGGATCGGTAGCATTACCCCAAATGTGGATGGTTTGGCGAAGACCATGGTAATGAGACCGGTGAATGAAACAACCCAACCCGATGTGATATGGAGGACAAAGTGTCATGTTCAAGAGCGACTTGCTACCATTAAAGCTTTGAGGTTCTCCCAATTTTTCCTCAGTCATTTCTGACCAGTACCTCTTTATTTTTGTCAAGCTTGAGGAGGATAACATATGCTTGTTCTATAACCTGCCCTTCAGGCAAGCCCATCGCTATGTTTTAACGAGCCTAGCGATAGGGAAACTCGTTCTCGTCTAAAGACAAGTTTGTCGCTATTTAATCATTTTAACGAGTCTAGCGACAAAGACAACTCAGTCCTTTTCATTTTTAGAGAGTCTGAAAAGGTACAGAAAGTTAACTCCAAAATTCCTTTTTCGTCATCTAATCCCTTAAGTCCGAAAAAGTATAAAACAATACAGAAGGGATGAGTTTTCGATAACTTTAACGAGCCGAATAAAACAAGCGCTCGACCTTTTTGTGCAATAATCCCTCAGGTCCAAAATGATTAAAATCTAGAGGAGAGATAGCTCTTCCGGTCCTTTTAACGAGCTGGAAGGCCAAAACTCGGCAAACTTTTCATATTTTACGAGTCAATTGAAAAGAGCTCAAAGAAGACTCGTCTTTTGAGGAACGAGTGATAAACAGGGATAGCAGCAGATTCCAGGTACAGGTTGGAATTTTCCAATCACGGCAGTGTCACAAGGATGGCTAAGTGAAATCACTCTTCGCAGCTGTTCCTCAAAATGGGTAAACAATCATATGGGGGTGAACGATCGGCCAAATGGAATGGAGGTGGCAAGTGCAAACACGACCAAGGCTTTTCATGGCTAATAAATTTACGATCACAATGGTTATTTACCAAAATAGGTTCATTTTTTATTTAAAAATGAGCTTAAACTCTGGGGGAAACATTGCTCGCTTAAACTCTGGGGGAAACATTGCTCACTGCTTTTATTTATTTTTTAACGAGCATGAAGACCGCGTTAAAACTGATCGGATCTTGCGTTTATTTTTTAACGAGCATGAACTTTATGCTAAAACTGCTCGAATGTATGGTCAAATTTCGATTTTTTACCATTACTAGCTTTTCTCTTTTCAAATATAGTACTGCATTTTCAATTGCTGCAACAAACTTTGTTAGAAATGAATAATATTTGCATGAAAATGAGATTATAACCCTAATATTTCACTTTGTACTACGTAAAAAGCCATTAAAAGGTGTTTTTACCTCTCATTTACCATTTCATTTTCATTTGGTTTGTTGGAGCTCTGGAGGTGCCTCTTCCCCTTGATTTTCACCAGCTGATTCTGGGAGATTCTGCGGACGATTTTCGGCGCCGTCTGGACCAGGTAGGAGCTAAACCCTAGCTCTTTCTTTTCACGGTTTCATTTTCCTGTTTTTTGCCTGTTTTCCGGTCTTTCTGAGCCCCTGGGGCTTTGCCAGGGCGCCCTAGGTTCCGCATAGGTTCCCCATTCGAAACCTGCGCTGAAGGTCAATCTGCCTGCGCTGGGCTCAAAAAGACTGAGTTTTAAGGTCATTTTTGATGATTTTTTCGCCAGTTTTTCATCAAATCAGGAATTCACTCTTTCTCTTGTTTGCTTTGCAGGGAAACTTAAACAAAATGTCCCTTACATGGCGAGAACGAGAACATGAAGAGGAGGACATGATTGCCCTCCATGACCTGGTCACGGTGAACGCGCTGCGGAACTGTGGCCTGCTGAAGTTCTTCCGTATCTCTAGCATGAGAGCACAGATTTCTTTACTGCAGTATATGCTTGATGCTTGGGATCCTATTAACCAAGTGTTCCAGATTAGGGGAAAGACCATCCCCTTGACCATAGAGGACATGTACTTCTTGACTGGATTGTCAAGACGAGGTGCCCCCATTTCCTTATCAGGTACGGCTCGGGGGACTGATTCCACCAGAGATTATGTCCGCTAGTATTGCAGGGGAGGTTCTCAGCCGAGCAGAGATGGCAAGATTGTTATCCGTGAGATTACTGATCGGGCTCTCAGGTCCATTCTGTTCACTATTGGTAGGATGGCCGACAGTGCAGCTCTACATGTTGCCAACAGGTCTTATATGCAACACGCCTTGGAGTGTCTCCAACCAAAAGTATTCAACTGGTGTGATGCAGTACTTGTTCAGATGAAAAGTCAATTGACCAAGGTAAAGGACGGGAAGCTGAAGAACTTTGGATTTGGTTCTATTCTGACTGCCTTCGCCTTGGAGAAAATCCCACTGATGCAGCCTCAGTACATCATACTTGACTTGCCTTCTCCGACCGAGCCACGCATGCAGAGGTGGGTTGACCACATGTCTAGGCATGCAGGTCAACCTCAGATTACTTTTACTGAGGCCTTCTTTAGGTGGTTCGAGCGCCAGGAGATGGCGTTTTTTGAGTATCCATATGTGGGTATGGATTTCCGAGGTGATCCGGATTTGGTGCTACCGGATGGCGAGCAGTGGGGTGCCATTGGTAAACTCTTTGACCATATTACTGTTTATTGTTCTTACTCATAATGTTGTTGTGCTTTATTCTATCAAGACTTTTAATTGTACTCTTGGGTGCATGCAGATATTGGTCCTGTTCGTCCAGCAGTTCGTCCGAGATTGCCAGCTGCTGCCCCGATAGGGGAGCCTGCTAGGAGAGTTGTTATTCGCGATCTTGACGACACAGAGACCCTTACAGCTGTGCAGGAGCAGGTTGAGAACCTTACTCGTGGTCTTCCGGATGTACAGATTGACGAGTTACCTTTACAGCTGCAGCGGCATACCATTGGTGTGCCTAGACGATGGACTCGTCTCTTGCGCATGATTGCACAGGCCGTGACGTACTATCATGAGCACCACTAGGCTAGGGTGCCCCCTAGCATCTTTTTGAGTTTTAGGTCATATGACCAATTTTGTCTGGGTTACAGAACATTATGTATGAACTTTATATAAACAGCTTATATATTTTGATTTTCGGGTTTTATTCTGGTTGATTTATATGATCCATATGTACAATCTTTGATGATGTACCCTTTTTATAAATGTTGCAAATGTCTATCTAACACATAGTTTGCTAATGAGTCAGTTAATGTGTTTAAGTTTCTTGAAATATGTTGATATTGAATTGAATCAAATCGTCTTTCCAAGATCTTAACCGTTAGGAACATGCGGTAAATAGCTGGATTGCGAACAGAATATATACCATTGAGTTGTAGTATTACGAGCTGTGAGTCTAGCCTGAAAATTAGTCGGCGTATGCCACGTGTGATGGCATCAGAGAGTAGTTCTATCAACGCGCTATACTCAGCGATGTTATTAGTTGATTGCCCAATACATACACCTCTGAAACTTACTAACTCGCCGCTTGGATCAAAAATGGCCCAGGCTGCGGAGGATAGGTTCCGCGAACTACGACTCGCTCCGTCGGCATATCCAACACATGTCTCCAGAAGGTTCGACATCTGCAACGAATGAAAAGGTGGATCACTCGACCAGAACAAACACTTTAGCGAAAACAAAATACAACAAAAGCATGCAGTTTACTATTTAAGCATAGTAACGCTTGAGGTACAACCCGTTGCGGGGCTGCGCCAGTGGAATTCCATCGTAATCCATTGACTCGTAGGCTCCTTTTGCTAACACCCTTTTAACAATATAGGGGCCCATCCATAAGGACTTGAATTTACCTGCTCCCAATTTATCGGATTCTTGGTCATAAAGCAAGACCAAATCACCTTCTGAGAAGACACAGGGTTTGACATTTTTGTCGAACTGAGCCTTGACTCGTTTCTTATGGGCCTCGTTAGCAAAAGCGGCGTCACGACGGGTTTCATCCAACTGGATTAATTCCAAGAAACGAGCCTCTTCTTCTGAAGTTTCGGGGAGGAGATCGATTGCGAGTTTAAGCGACGAAATTTCGCACTGGATTGGCAAGACTGCTTCCAGGCCATACACCAGTTGAAAAGGTGTGAACCCAGTTGCGTTCTTTACCGAGGTTCGGTAAGCCCACAAAGCTGAGTACAGGATTAGGTGCCTTTTATGAACCCCGATCATCCTTTGCAACATACGCTTCAGGACCTTGTTGATTGCCTCAACTTGTCCGTTGGCTTGCGGATAATATGGGGTAGAGATGTCGTGAGATAGCCCTAGCTTGGCAGCTAATTCGACCATCATGTGATTGCGGAAATGCGACCCATGATCTGTAACTATAGCCTGTGGTACGCCGAACCTGGCGAATACATGATTGAAAAAGAAAAGGGCAGCTGTTTCACCAGTGTTATCCAATGTAGGCATCGCCTCGGCCCATTTGGTAAAATAGTCAACAGCGACTATAATATACCCATGCCCCCCGGTCGAGGTGGGGTTACATTTCATGAAATCGATGCCCCACTTGGCAAAGGGCCCAACAGCAACTATAGGTTGCAAAGGTGTGGGTGGTCGTCTCGTTTTGCTATCAAAGATTTGACAAGCATGGCAACTTCTGACTGCGGTTATGCAATCTTTGAACATGGTTGTCCAGAAGTATCCTGCTCGTAAGATTCTTTGTGTTGTTGCATATCCAGATTGATGCCCCCCACACGCGCCTGAATGACAATCATTCAGGGCTTTTTCGGCCTCCTCATGGGTAAGGCACATCCTCAGAACCGTGTCGACACCATGACGGTAGAGTGAATCACCGACGATCATGTAGTCTTTTGCTTGGTATCGTATACGTTTTTGTTTTGAGCGAGAGGTGTTAGGCCTGAATTTTTGGGTTTGAAGATAAACTACGATATCTCCATACCACTCATCGCTTGCAGATATGAGAAACAAACTTTCGTCCACGATTGACTCTTCCGATGTTTCATCGTTGGACGACGATGGGAAATCGCACAATAATTCTGCGAAAACTAGAGCTTTCTTTGATTTGGATTTTACAAATTCCAGATCAAACTCTTGAAGGATCGCTATCCATTTTGAATACTTGCCCCCCAACAACTGTCGTGACAGTATATAAGTCATGGGGTTGCAATCTGACAAGATGGTAGTTTTCCGAAAGAGGACATAATGTCGAAACCTTTGAATCGCTTGAACAGCTGCAAGCGCTAGTTTTTCAACATAAGAATATTTACTTTCTGTATCGTTTAAGTTTTTACTTAAATAATATATAGGATGTTCAATTCCATTGACTTCTTGAACTAATACCATCGCAATGGTCGTATCCGCTGCAGCCAGATACAGGTTAAAATCTCTTTGATAGTCTGGGGCGTACATTAATGATGCTTTTACTAGACAATCTTTCAGAGCATCAAAGGAAGCTTGCGCCACCTGGTCCCAGACAAAAGGTACATCCTTTTTCAAAAGATGAGTATAACCTTTAGCAAGTTCTGCGTAATTTGGAATGAACCTCCTCAGAAAGTTTTCTTTCCCTTGGAGTTTCTGAATCTGAAGCAAATTTGAAGGTGGAGGCAAATTAATGATTGCCTGAACCTTACAGGGGTCGAGACGAATTCCATCCTTAGAGACTAAAAAGCCAAGTAAACGACCAGAACCGATGCAAAACACACATTTGTGTGGATTGAGTCTTATCTTGTAGTGTCGGCAACGTAGAAATATCGCTCTTAAATGCTGCGGATGATTAGTCCGCTTTCGCGAATGAGCCGGAAGATCATCGAGATAAGGTTGAACAATGTTCTTGATGTCATGGAAGGCATAATTCATCGCCCTCTGAAACGTCGCCCCTGTGTTCTTCAAACCAAAGGGTAATTTTCGATAAGCGAATGTGCCCCACGGACAAATAAATGCAGTCTTCGACTGGTCCTGTGGGCGGATATTTATTTGATTATACCCGGAAAATCCATCCATAAATGAAAATATTTCACATCCCATGCATTCATCAATTTTCTAGTCGATGAAGGGTGTAGGGTAGTTGTCCTTCGGACAAGCTTGGTTTACATCCCTATAATCGACACACACTCTAATCGTCCCTTGTTTCTTCATAACAGGGACAATATTCGATACCCAATCGGTTAGAGGAACCAGGTAGATGAATCCAGCATGGAGAAGTTTTTCAACTTCTGCCTTAATGGCAGCGGCTTTCTTCGGGTGCACTTGCCGAAGCCATTGTCTTACTGGTTTGACATCAGGATACATTTTAATTTCATGTTCAACTGTACTCGAGTCAATGCCTGGCATTTCATCATATGACCAAGCAAAGACATCTCTAAATTCGCGAAAAAGAGCGTTATATATTTCCAGTTCTGAAGGGGAACAACCTTTGCCGACATAAATATTCTCTACAACATCTGTTTTGGTCGAGATATTTATGGCTATAGTCTCTTCAATATTGGATAGGTTTCGCTCGGAATCCACCGTATTTACAGTATTCGTTAGGAACTCAAATACTAAAGGGTGATAA
The DNA here is from genome assembly GCA_031772625.1 of Pinus tabuliformis. Classification (NCBI taxonomy): domain Eukaryota; kingdom Viridiplantae; phylum Streptophyta; class Pinopsida; order Pinales; family Pinaceae; genus Pinus; species Pinus tabuliformis. Next base: position 2,035,041,440 of record CM062816.1, on the reverse strand, counting down.
AGGTCACTTTGAGTATCTTCTTCATATTCCAGAAGAAGGGAACGATGGTGGTGATCATTCCATGGTGCCCCCTCAATCATCATTGATTGTAAGATTCCTTCGTCAGTTCCATGTACTTTCGACCAAGGATCTAATGGGGTTCCATATTCTCTAGACCTATCTACCCAAACGCTTGACGAGCGTTGATTTGGGCTCGCCTCCCATGCCTGAAACATTGATTGCTACAATATTTCCAAAGGGCTTGGGGACAACACCATTGCATGATCCATGTTGACCTTTGTGGAAGATATCATGTTGTAGGTTGCTACAAACGGTACATTTCCTGTATAAATAGGAGGTGGTAGCATGAAAGTTCCCATCAATGTGGGGTATTTCAATAATCCTACTCCGATATCTTGAATTGAATGGTTACTCTCATGGATCATGGGAATGCTTCCCGTAACTTGTGAACCATTAGGGAGGAAACTCTGTTGGTCGACGATCGTAATCCCCCCTTCAAACGGGAATGCGATCTTCCTAAAATAAGTTGACACGACAGCTGCCATGGCATAAATCCATGGTCTTCCCAGTAGGATGTTATAGTCAAGATTTCCATCAATGACTTCTACATCAATTTCTACTGTCTTTCCTCCTAGTTCAACTTTCAAGTTATTAAGGATACCGTATGGGGTATAAGTCCTTCCGTCGAAAGCTTTTAATGTCGTCGAAGATCGCGACAAGGTTGGAGATCCTAGAGTTTTCCAGCAGCTCATCGACATAATACATGTCGATGCCCCCTCATCAATAATCGTTCTGTGAACAGTTTTGTTGAGGGCTTTCACTTGAATAAGGAAAGCTAGTTGAGCTGGTAACTGAGGATCATATCCTTTGTGATCAAAGGATACAAGATTGGAATCCTTAGGATCAACCCCACCAATTGCTGACAACAACGCCTGCCTTTGGGTTGGACAATTTTGTAGCACCTCAAGAGTCGACATAGCGGATGGCGATTGGGCCAAATCTTCCACTATGTTATAATGCTGTGCCGCTCTGGCGCGAGGATTAAATGTCGACTTATGTACTACACCCTTTGGCGGTTTTATTTTCAATTCAGGGATGATGGGTGGTACAACTTCTGTCGAAGTTGTTGTCGAACTACTTGGTTGATCTTTACCTTTTTCGTTCGACATTTGAGGATTCCCATAATCTTTGTTCCTTGTCGAAATCAAAGCATCATTCTGCTGTTTCGAAACCGACAACATAAGTACTTGTGACGGGGAAGAATTTCCACTATCAACCAGATTTTGACCTGGGTTGGGAAATGGATCAGTTAACACAGCTGATGTTTGGGAACTTTTAAAGAACCTCTTAAACTCAGCTTTGAATGGGCAATTCTTTGTGTAATGATCCTCTTCATCACATATTTGACATGGATAAATTTGTTTCCCTTTTCCAGGAGGGTTTGAAGAATTTTTCTTAGGCGATGATTCACCTTGTTTTTTCTTCTTCCCTTTGTTTTGTTTCTTCTTGCTTCCTGGTTGATTGGTTTCTTTGCCTTTATCTTCTGATACGGCATTTACTTCCGAAGCAAGAATTTCTCCTTTTTCATTTTGATCCGAATTCTTACGGGCTTTCTTTGCCGAAGCCTTTATCGATTTCGTGTTTGCGGTGCCAATCACGCCATCACCGGCATGAGAGTCACTATTTGATTTAGGAGGGGGAGGAATTGAAAATTCCGGTCTAGGGGCGTCAGGTATTTTGTCATAGAGCGTGCCGGACTGGGTATAAAATAAGTCCAAATACTGCGCACGAGCAATGACTTGCTCCTCTGTTACGACTCCCCCCTTGGCCACATCTTCCGTAATAGCCGGAAGTAACGACTTTATAAACCATTCAGCTAATAGCTGATCGGGAACATATGTTTTCACCATCCTACGACGACGACGCCACTCATGTATATGATCAGATATATGGGTGGCCGTTGTCTGTTTGAAGTTGGTTAATATTTCTGTTCCCGTTTCATACCTTATCGGTAATTGAAAATGGGTTAAGAAAGTCGTGGCTAGAGAACTGAAATTGTCGAAAGAGGCTCTTGGAAATTCAATATACCATTTGGCCGCTGGACCTGTCAATGTCCTCTGAAAAAGGCGAAGTCTTATCGAATCGTCGTTTAGGGTGTTCGACGAGCACCACAGATGAAAAGTCATCACGTGATTCGATGGGTCTTCACCTGTATTTCCATTGAATTTAGGAATGTCAGATGGAAGTTTATGACGAATCGCTGGCCACCAAGGGGCATAAGCAATCGGATTGTTGGTTAACCAGTGTAAATCGGGTAACTCTAAAGTTGCCACGAATGGTAACTGTTGATTCAGGTTAGCGAAGCGTAACCAGGGTACGATGGAATCGCTTGAGCAGTGGGCCTTTGCATACCAGCATAATGTAATTGATGTTGGTATGACTGATACGGTTGGTGGACTTGGCCACTGTAAAGTGGTTGATTTTGACCGTTTTGGATATACGGTTGTCCACTATTCGCAAAGATCTGCTGCTCAGAACCTTGGTATACTTACTGGAATTGCGGTTGTTGGTATTGTACAAGCCATGGTTGTGAAGCCATGTTTTGTTGCGCCATGCTAACCGTTGGGCCAAGGTGTGGGGTAATTGTACCCGTTTGTACTTGTGTCGCCCCACCAGTCGGCGATTGTGGTTGTGACCCATGATCAAGTGACTGTTGCATTACAACCTGAGAAATCTGAGGTTGGCATGCAACAGGTATCGCTTCAACTTGTGACACTGTTAAAATAGGCGGTGTGGTTGGGATATTCGTCACAGGTACACACTGTTGCATAGAATATACAACCCTTGGTTGTTGAGGTAGCATAGGTACCCAACTACTTGATGCAATTCCCGTGTAACCTGAACATTGTTGTGAACTCACGTATGGGTACCCTCCCGGACGAGGTAATGAAAGGGCATATTGCCCCCCATACGGTAGCAATCCGGAACATAAGGGGATTGATGACCCAGATTGACCTCCAAATGGATCAATTTGGCGAGTTTCAACATAAGAGTTACCGGGTATTACTCCGGATGAACAAACTGGAACAGACCATACTGTCGAAATAGTCCCTTGGTGGACTCCTTCTAGCGATTGAGAGCTAGTTGGGACAGCTGGTATGCCGGCAAACATCGTCGGAGTGACGGCAGGGGCTTCTGCTGTCGCTATGTCATTTGACACAGTCCTAGATGATGACGGTTGTTCAGACATTTTAAGTCTATCCAATAGATTGCCTAGCGATTCTACAGGAACTTCCACTTGTGGTGGATTAACTTCTGATGAAGGAAATAGAGTGACCCCGACTCCAAAATGAGTTGGAGTACTTGCTTGCGGATCCTCTGCAATTTCCTCTATCGCAATCAAACCTGGTGGAAGAGGAAGACTGTCAGGTCCGTAAAATATTTCTGGTTCCGAAGAAGTGGTTGTTTCGACAGCGACAGTTGTTTGAGGAGCAAAACTCTCTGGACCGGTTACAGATGGAACTGGTTCAGTTATACAAGTATTTGCCCCCAGACTAGGATCAGTATTACTGTCCTTCTGTGGCTGTTGAACTTCCTCTATAGAGGCAGGGTTTCCAGAAATGTTTGGAGTAACCGGAACCTCCGATGTAGTTGGAACACTTGTTCTAACTTTTAAAGGAGATTTTGAACCGGTTAAACGAGTTCGCTTTGCCCGTACTGTTTTCGATTCCGGAGACAAAGACGGTTGACTCGTAAGCCTCCGCGAACGATGGGGTTTCAATTGACTTTCTTCCACGATTGCGGATTACTCGATCAACCAAAATATTAAAAGGGGAAATTTGTGTTTCCGAATTGAATGAATTTTATTAGATGCTTTTAGACATAACTTGCTTTTTCACTTTTTAAGAGTCGAGAAAAAGCTAAAGATGACTCTAGTCTCCTTCGATGTATTAACGAGCCTGAAGTGACAAATGCTCAGTTGGAATTTTTCAGTTATAGAGTTTGAAAAAGGCCAAAAGAAACTGCTCTGGAGATCTAGGCAGAGGGTGTGCCAAACCTTTCGCAAAACCACAGAATACGTTTTACGGTACGGGTGGTCGATCTTCGTGAATGCTGTGTTCACTGCATTGCGATCAGTAGGGCGGCCGACACGGTTTCCTATGGATAAAGGCTTTGATCCTATAGGGGTCTCCCAATATATACGCGACGGTACGTGGGAGCACAAGTCCGTATTAGTGCTACCGACTCTCAGGACCACCTTCGTAGAGATCGACAGTCACTACGTTTAACGACGATGGAACACGTCTCTAGCTTAGACCTCTATGTGTTTGTGTTATGTTTCAAAGCGTTGTTAGGTTCATTCAATATATTTTAAGTTGATATTTTTAAAGTTTGCCTTTCAAGGTTCACCATGAGATGTTTTGATACAAATTCCTAAATGCAGTCTAAGATGAGAAGCAAGCTTTTTCAATCTTTTCGACTTATGAAAATCTTAACTACTGAGGGAAAAGAAAGATAACACCTTTTCACACAGATCAAAGAGCATACACTAATGCACTTTTTCCCTAAATCAACATACAAACTTATATGCAAAATGCAAAATGCAAGTATTTTTTTTCTCTTTCTTAATGTTTGTGTGACACAAAAAGAAAGCTGTTGTATAACTTTGAATTCAATTTCAAGTGAAAGCAAACAAGCTTGTCCAAAATCAAAAGACACCTTAAGATTTACTTGTTTCGACACTAGAAATATATAAACTCAAACCATATGACGAAAGCGAAAGCTCAATCAGCTATGAACAGCAAACAAACTAACTCTTCAGATCAAAACGACACTTAATCATAGGTCTAGATCTAAGAGGCCACAGCAAGACTAGTTCACTTTCGTTATGGGAAACTGTAAATTCATAAGAAATACACAAAGAACAAACACAGTTTCTTTATACAACTGAGGTGGAATAGTGGCAAGAAAAGTTGGTTTCAGATAGGCACATTGAATGGTAACAGGCAGTGAAACAAGAGTGAAAACAGGGCAAGAAACAGCAGGAAACCCCAGTAGCACTAGGAAAAACTGGTCCAGCGCAGGTGGTACACAGGCAGTTTGACCTTCAGCGCAGGTAGCCCCTTCGGGAACTGCGCTGAAATGCAGACAGCCTTCACACAGCCTGCACTAAAGAACAAAACTTTCGTTTCTCTTGGTTTCCGGGTCACAGATTGCTCAAAAATTCACAGTTTTTGCTCAAATCAGAAGCTATCAGTCAAGTACACACTAAGGGATGAAAAGGAGGATGAAAAGCTATCACTAAGAGCTTATTAGAGTCCTTGTGGATCAGCTCTTCAAATCATAAACTTGCCCAGAAACTGAGCTAGAGTAGCTGCCCTCTACTTTGTATTTGAAAGATCCAAATACAGTTCGATTCGGTACTCCCTTTGTTTATGAAATGAATAGCAAAAAACAAAAACAACCAACAAGATACAATCCCCAGCGGAGTCGCTAATTTGTTGTTGGGAAAAGTATCCAATACGGAATGACCCTATCCCACTCTAAGGGTGATAGTACCTCAGCAACAACTGAATGCAAAGCTATTCAAGATTACTTCTTTATGAGATGTAAGAGAGAGGAGAAAGGGATCCACTAATCGTTATCTTCCGCTAATGATTGATCCAATCTTCCCTCTTTGCTGCTTGCTCCCAGCTCCTTGCTCTTTCACTGGCCTAGCTACACAAAGATCCTGCAAAAGCACAAGAAAGGGAAACTACAAGAAGCATACATCCATACTTGATTCAAGGATTAGAATAAATCAAATATACAAGCATCAATACGCCACAGAGACACATGCATATAGAAGAACCTCAAATGCTTTATTAATGGAAGAAGTAAAGTTCTGAGAGTGTTACAACCATAATAGGCCCAATCCAGCAACACCTCCCAGCAGAAAGAAATCTCCTCTTCACCTCCTTCAAGGAAATCACCCAATAGTTCTATACTCAAACCAACAACACTTCCTTACTTGCACAAAATTCCAGCCTCCATAGACCTCATGAGAGAGCTCTATATATAGGAGTTTTGGAGAAAGGATGAGTCAGCTTGAGACTGGCATGAAGCTGACTAGTGTCCTCTCCCACTTCAGTTATTCTTCAGTTCTTGAGTCCACTTGGGGTTTCTTGCTTCCACTTGGAGATCTAGATCCTCTTACTCATCACAAGGCAAATTCCCTGATCCAAGTTTCATTTTGGAAGCTTCCTGGGCATTTGACACCTTGCAGAATGACTGTGCCACTTGGCCAATCTCGCCCAGCGCAGGTAGCCTTCATTGCTTTTGACATTCAGTGCAGGTACAGAGTGGAGCAGTTGACATTCAGCGCAGATGCTCAGTGGAGCAGCTGACATGATCCAGAAATAGCTTGTTTTTGAGTGTTTTCAGGTGGAGAACTGATTTTCAGTGTTGTGGTTTGCTGACCTTGTTCCTCTAGGGGTAGGAACAACATGTTTAGGGACTTTGGATCCCTTAGATTATTGAAATTTCATGCTTCATGCTGTTAGGCACAAAAATGTCTATAACATGGTACCACCTTGCTCAGCTCGTCATCCTGATTCTGATGGGCTAGATCACCAATAAGCGCCCCGGAAGATCCAAGACTCGTTTCTTTTTTCTTTTGCTTTTTTTCTTTTTTTTTTTGGAAAACTCCTAACGGAGTTTTACTCCTTCTTGATCAATACTGCAGTTGCCAAATCCTCAGGATGTCAATGCTACCAAAAGTCCTGCAAAAAGTATACCCCAGTATAGGAACCCTTCACAACAACTCCGATCTGGTGGGTCTGAGAGATCTGAATGGCGGAACAACTGCTGTGGCAGATCTGATGGATCTGCGGGATTGATGTCTACTGCTGCTGTACCTCTTTGCACACACGGATCGGGAATAGATGATGTGTGATCCCCCGATAGAAAAGGAAACTATGGTCGTGAGGAGTGTTAGGTGCTACAGATCGCAATATACATAAGGGTCTGGCAGTAGTACTCGGCCCAATGTTTCAGGGCTCTAACTAAGGAGGATCGACCGTACCCTTAGCCGTACAACCCAACTTCCCTATCGTACGGGTGAGTAATCTCTCCGAGTGCTTTTCTCGGTGTACTGTAGCCACAAGACGGTCGACGGTTTATCTATGGCGAGGTTTCAAGGGAGCCTAGGGGGCTTCCAATATATCCAAAGGGTACGTGGAAGACAGTCTGTGCCCGGTTCTGTCTAATGCGCTACTACTCGAAGGGGTACCCACAGGGGTTACAAGGGAGTCCAACAGACGTGACCATCTCTTGTATTTCCTGCGTGCATGCCTCCCCAAATCCGCAGGTTTATGCGCTCAACGACAGATCCCGTGGTTTAAAGACGCAGGAACACGTCTCTAGCCGATTTCTTTTTTTTGCTAAGAATTGGAGATCCCACCGGCCCTGGAAAGTGCTCTGATACCACTTGTCATGCTCTTAACCTGCAAAATGATACCCAAATACAGAATATGTGAAGAAAAGATACCCAGAACACAGAATAGCAATGATTTTATTATTCAGAGAGTAATGTTCACTTGCCTCTTCGAGGGGGCAACCTGCAATAGAGCAGAGCTCGACTACAAAATAAGACACAATGCTCCTCGCAGGGAGTCTCTATCCTTTATATATGACTCATACATGCAATACCATGGGCCAATACCATGGGTTTTATTAATACCATCTATCTAATACTACGGCCCATTTGCAACTAACTCTGGTCCCGTCATTAATTGCGGGTTAACCACTTACAAATATTAATATGGGCTTTATTGACTCTTGACTATGACGTGATCCCATGACATGAATAAGGGGGTTAGGGTGGGACCCTAACAACCACCGTGCTCAACTCTTGTCGGCACGAGATTTCTGATTGGCCACTTCTCTACAAAAACGACCCAGAATTCGGCCACACATACCAAACACTCTTGGAGGGTCGGCATGTTCCAGATTTTCACCTCCAGGATGCCCTGTTATGCCACCTGGGTCACCTTTGTGTTCCTTCAAGCAAGCGTGCCAAGATGATTTGGGAAGCACACTACAGTTGGGCTGCTGGGCATTTCGGGGTCGCGAAAACAGTGGCATTACTACAAAATTATTTCTATTGGCCGAATCTTCGACAGGATGTTGGGAAGTACATCATATCATGTATTGCCTGTGCCATTGCCAAACCGAGCATCAAGAAGCAAGGCCTATATACCCCGTTGCCTACCCCTAGTCGACCTTGGGAATCCATCTCCATGGATTACATGTCAGGCCTTCCTTCCACTAAGCATGGAAATGACTGTGTTTTTGTGGTCGTCGACAGGTTCTCAAAGATGGCCATTATGGCGGCCTGCAAGAAGAATATCACAGCAGAAGCCACTGCTAAACTCTTCTTTGAACGATTGTGGGTGCACTTTGGGATCCCATAGTCTATCATTTCGGATTGGGATAGTCGGTCCCTCAGCACATTTTGGTCCAGTCTCTGGTCAATGCTGGACACCAAACTCATGAAGTCCACGGCCTTCCATCCTCAAACTGATGGCCAGACAGAGGTTGTCAATGGGATGATTGTGCACATTCTACGCATGTATAACTCAAAGCATCCACGCACATGGGACGAGATCCTCCCCTATGTTCAGCACAGCTACAACCGAGCTCTTCACAGCTCCACTGGCCATAGCCCTTTTCAGGTGGGTTTGGGATTCCAGCCATTATGCCCCATTGATGTGGCCATGCCACTTGCAGCTACTCACATAAATTCAGCTCATCTCCAGTCTGAAATAGATAAGGCCACTAGCTTCATTGAGCGCATCCAACATATCCGCCAGCAGGTCCATGAAATTCTAGAGAAATCAAATGCCAAGTACAAGCAGAGAAATGATCAACATCTGGTGCAACACAAGTTTCAGGTGGGCGACAAAGTCTGGTTGCATTTGCAAAAGGAACGCCTTACTGGAGCCTATCGGAAACTGAGACCACTCTGATACGGTCCTTACACCATTACTAAGGCTATGGGAGACAATGCATTTGAGCTCAGCATTCCCCCATTCCTTGGCCTGCACCCAGTGTTCAATGTGGACCGCCTTCGGCCATACTTTCCACCATTGCTAGACACATCTGACATTGCAGAACAGCTCACACCCACAAAATTAAATCCAGATTGCATGGAACAATCTACAACTGATCAGATCATGGATACACAGACCAAGAACACTCGCCAACAGAATATCCAACTGTATCGAGTTGTCAAAGCAGGCCAATTCCTTCACCAGGGCAAGTGGCTCACCAGGGAACAAGTTCAACAAAAGTTTCCTCATCTCATGGAGGAACTCAACGCAATGGGGACCAGTGCTTCCTAAGGGGGGAGGAATGATCCAGGTGGATATTGGTGGCCACCTGCCAAGTCCACCTGGACCCCCGCCATTGTTTCTCTCAGCATTTTTAGTTTCCTTAATTGTAGCACAACTTACTATTTTTAGCAGTTTTTCGGGTCCTGAACTTCCGGAGCCGTTTTGAGGCCCCAAACAACGTTTTTTTGGAAATCTGGGGCAACATGGGTCCATGGACGGATGTTGCCTCCCAAAGTGGCAGTGCTCGGATAGATCTTTCTAACGAGAACAATGTAAACTTTGAAACGAGAACTGATACTGTTACCCGTTTTGTAGAGGTGGCAAAAAAATGACCCGATTTTCAAAAGTGTTGATGCAGAATACACATGTTTTTTTAAGAACAAGGTTTTTGGAACTTTAATTTTTTTCATGTGCATTAAGTTCTAGAATGGTAGTGAATGGTAGTGATTTTCATCCTGATTTTAAAAAGTGAGTATTCTGCATCACACCCTTTTTTTAAAAGACCTATTTTTTGACTTTAAATTTTCTAGTGTGTGAAATGTAAAAAATTATTTTCTAAATTTGATAGTTTTTGAAGTCGTCATTGTATTCATATTTTCTTGTTCTCTATCTTAAATTTTTTTTTTTAGTGGGCTTTTTATTGTTTTGCGTTTTTAAATTAGAAAGTCGATAGTTCGAATTTTAGATAATCTACATATTTAGACATCCTTAATTAATTTTTCAATCCACATGAAATAATTGTTTCTAAAAAACATCATTTTTTAACAATGGACATAAAAAATAACCATTTTTAACACAAATATAACAAAAAAACTAAACGTTTTGATAATTTTTTGCTAGAATTAACATGTCAAAATCACAATTTTTATACAAAAATATTAACTAAAAATGGTCAAATAATAGTTTTTTTTATGAATTTCATGTCAAAAAGATAATAATAACTACTTTTTTTCAAAAAATAATGATTAACTTAAAAATCAATGCAAAAATCACATATTACCAATATTGAACGTATAACAACCCTAATTGAGTGTTTATTCTTCTCATAAAATGTCAAAGTCAAAACATTGCAAAGCTTGAGTTACAATCATAACTTAAATTTAATCAACAATGTCACGTAATCCAAACTCTTTGTCCTCTAGAGTTTCATCATTGTCCTCTTCCACAATATTTTCTGTTTCATTTTGCTCATTTTCCTCTTCTAATGGGTCTTTCATGTCTGCAAATCCCCCAATATATGTCTTTCCATACATTCCATGTAATGGTGGTTGGGGTTCCTTTGCCTTTTTTGCCACACGTGATTCACTAAAGTCCCCTTTCTTCAACCCAATTTCTTGCATTGCATCTGGAAGAAATTGAAGAGCATTAATTCTTTGCTGAATGAAATTGCATTGTAATGGATCTTTCTCAATTGCAATGCAATTTCTTCCTTTTTGAAGGCAGCATGCTAGTGTTGTACCTAATTATCAAGCACAAAAAAATAATGAAGTAAATTAGTACAATGACATATTAATTAAAAAAAAGAACATATTGAAATTCAATTCCATGTGGCAAAACGTACTTGAGCCAGAAAATAAATACAAAACCCAATCTCCTTCATTTGAACATATGTCTATAAGATAGTTAATCAATAATTGTGGTTTCTAATAAATGTTAACTATCTCTCCTTTCATTTCTTTGTCTTCATATGTTAGTTTTCTCACAACAGCATCATAAGTCAGTATTTGGCTATGACTCTTTTTGTCCACCCGATTAAAAATCATAGACATATGGCTATCATCTTTTGCCCAACTATCAATATGAATGAACTCACAGTCATTTATAAATTGTTGATCTTCATTGTCAAGAAGATTTGACTTTTGCCTGTAACATAAAATAGTAAAAGTTCAATTAACTTGTACATAAATTAATTTTTCAACATTAATCAAATATACCTTTAAACATCTTACCATGTAAGCTGCATCCTTGAATTTGTTTTCCCCTTGAAGCTTGACAATAACATTGCCAATTGTGTGTCTGAATGAAATGTCACAAATCTCCATAATGGTGATGACGTCACTTCCTTAAATCCCGCCACCACTTTATTAAAAGCTTGATACGTATAAGGGTCAATATCATAGCAAATGTTTGGAATATTGAAACCATGGGGAATATCTGAAATAACCAGGGCATAATCCCTTTTTGGTACGAGTTTCGCAATGTCTTCACAGTCGCCTTGTATTACTTGATATTGAATAGTGTCTAGCCCATTCCAAATGAAATGATTAAGAGTTGGATCAAGTTCAAAATTCTTAATACGTTGCTTTCTCAGTCTTTCAATCTTTATTTTTTCAATAAAATTCTTGAAACTGTTTGGTGCTCCATTATCTTCTTTCTTCATCTTTTACCAAACAAACAAATGTATGTGTAAGTTTTAAATTAAAAATAGTACACAGATGATTAAAACTGAATGTATAAATCAAGTTACCTTTTTAACTGCAAGATAAAAAGCTTTCAATGTTGATGTATAACTTGAATCTGGATAGTTGCGTACAACATCATCCCAACTATCTTCATTCAACAATTTAACCATTTGTTCCTGAATTTTCATGTAAACTTTGTGACTGCATAGATAAAGTAAGAAAAAGTTAATATAATGATATGTATAGCAAATACTACCAATAACAACATGTTTTATTTAAAAGATAACTATAATCCTGGAAATAAGTAAAAATAATTCAGCAAACTTACTTTTGAAATTCTTCAGAAATTTCTTCCAATGATAATTCCCTCGACTTCACACGAGATAATATTGTTTTGACAATTTTTTCATCTTTCACTCCTTGCATCGCCCTCCAAGGCATGATGGTCATATCGTCTAGAAGTCGCTTCAGTTCAGGCGCTGATTTATTGTTGCTACATATCAATGGCTTAGACTTTCTGACCCTCTGGTTTTTAATGCGAATGTCTTCCCACATGCTAAAAATGTCATCAATCAAATTCCAAATATCTCCAATTCTAAATGCCAATTGGAAAATGTTATCAACACCTCTGAATAAATCGCTAGATCTGTTGTCTTTTCCACTTTTTTAATTTCCTTTATCTTCAATTTGATAGCCTATTTCCATACAACATTCCTTTCGGAAATCTGCAGTAATATTGATCTTATCCCCACCACATTTTTCTAGGAATTCACTATGAATAAATCTAACCTTTTGGATCAAAATCATAGACATCCTATATTCATTATCTGAATTATGATCCCATGCCACTAACTTTGCTTCTGTTTCATTTAAACCAGCATAAATGATACATTTCATTGTTTCAAAACGTGGGTTATTAGGATATTCCTCCACCAATTGTCTTTGAGCTTCAACAGAATGGTTCCCCCCAAGCACATAATAATTGTATTCAAAACATTTTGACTTATCAAATGCTTCTTTGTTGGGAACTTGAAGTGGATCAACAAGAAGCACATAACTAACCACATGAGCATATGGATTGTACCTCATCAATGTCTTCAAGTTGTGAACATGCAGATGATGTGGCTTTCTGACTTGATATTGGCATTTTCCTTCACTTTCCTTATAGGTTTGTCTGACATTTAACTGAAATGTACGACCACCATCAATTAAGTTTCTCTTTGTCAAATTCTGTCGAATGGCATTTTGTTTTGTTTTGATAATTCCATCACCTAAATCAGCTCCTGGTGTAATGATTTCTCTGCTTTCTTTTGAAGTTTCACTAGGTTCTTGACTGCTGGTAATGACTACTTCAAGATCTTCAACTCTACTTTTTTTCGTCTTAACATTCTCAAGAGATCTATTCTTGGGCATTGTTACTTTTGGTCTTTTACGACCTTCCGCAATTTCAATGTCATCTTCAGTAATGGCAACATATGCTTCATTGTCAATTTCAACTTCATCGTCCTCAAAAGTAACTTGTTTACCCTTGCTAGATTTATCCACCAGAGGCCTTTTTTTCTGATTCTTTGGATGTAGTTTTGTAGCATCATCAATTACTACATTTTCCATGTTTTGCATATCTTCTTCTGACACTGAGTAAAAATGGCTGACAACATTCTTGATATCATGCTCTATGAAATGAATGCCTCTCAACATAATTGAACAGCTTTCAACAAAATTCTGCCAAACAAAATATCATATGTTAATATAAACAAAGTTAAAAAATATAGCGAGACATTTTCAAAACGCAAAATAAAAATACAAATAACAATACTTACCATGTTTTGTGTCATATCATTTACGATTTGTTTACACAACTTTGTAGATACCTCTCTCTACAAGAGGAAAATTTTATTCAATTTCAGTTGGTTGGTTGTATAGTCTTCAATGGGAAAATGTTGCCAAGGGTGTACTTCGCAGCTCCAAATATTCATAATGATGCAAATCTGACCATAACCATAATTCATGATGTGATTTCTCATTGGTCTGGTAATATTCCTGAATTTTTGTATCTACAATTGGACAACACTTGCCGTGAAAACAAAAATCAGGTTGTTTTTGGGTATCTGAACATGCTTGTTGAATTGATAATTTTTCAAAAGGTAAAGGTTGGTTTCCTTCTTTTTGGGCACACTCATGACCATATTGATCAGATGTTCAGTCGTTTTTCAGTCACATTGAGGAGGAAGGAAGTTGGGAGCTTGCCATCACTAATTGAATGTATTAAGAAATCATACATGCCAGAGCCTGCTTCTGAAGTGTTGGAAGAAACTGTTGACATGCGAAGGTTTATTCTGGGATCATATGGTGAGGGGAAATGCATTGAACAACTTAATGACATTAGCTTCCAACATCAATTTCGTATCAAAAAAATTGATGGGAAAACACTAATATGGGGCAAGAAGTATTCAACTACTACAGAGTGGGCACCGTCACCAGGATTGCAATTTTTGAAGTTCATTCCAGATCATCCAATATTTGCATCAAAAATATTGTTATTACAATCAGTTGGTGAAGTTCAGAATGCACGTAGACAGAACAGTGCTATAAATTATTCTGATTGCCTGGAAGAAATTAAAAAATGTATTAGATATACATATGAGTACTTTGACATTGCTGATTCAGTTTGGTGGGAGTCGTTTTTCAATAATCAAAGTGATCTCATTTCGACAATAATAAATGAAGATATACCTTTGAAAAATCCATTTATTTGGCCAGAAAATGTGTCGAATGAACATGAGGAAGTAAACATTGTTGAACAACAACAATCTCAAGGTATTATTAATTCTTCACAGGCAGAGGAAAGAGAGATGTATATAGGTTCCAGAAGATCTCGTGCACAACGTGAAGCCATGGAAGACCTTTATAGGGGTTCAGTACAGGATATTAAGGAGGGTTGCATGATTGCAGTGCTAGAAGATGGAGATCCCAATGGCTATCCATTTTGGGTTGCTAAAGTTATAAAGGTCTTTACAGAAATTGAGGATGTTACAGGTGTTGAAGTACATTGGTATGCCACAAATACACACCCATTCAATGGTGTGTATAAGCCAGAGATGGTAGTTGACAAAAAAAATGGTGGAAAAAGAAAAAGAAAGGGTACAAATATAAATCGCCGCCGCACAGACATATTACAATTGAAGGATGTTGACATACTTGTTTATGACTTCAATTTAACAAAGAGAGGAACTCTTCGCTTCAAGACGACAAAGATTCTGAAAAGGTTGTTACCAGAAGGAACAGTGTTGACATGGGACTCTGCTGAAACTAGTCGTAGATCTAGAAGACTTTTGAAACCTGGAATCTTGGGCATGCATGTGGACTCAGATGGGGCACTAGTTGATGACAGAGAAGAATATGGAACATCTTCGTCAGCATCCAGTCACTCATCTGAAGATGTGAATTCTGATGGTGTGCAAGAAAATATGAGTGATTTTGAATAATTGTTTAAGACAGTTTATATAACTGATGTATGCATCGTATCTTCAAATAAAATTAATGTTTTCCATATTTTGTTAAATGAGAAGTTATGAAGCATTTTTATGTTGTTGGATTATGTCTTAAGTATGATAAATTTTATTGTTTAAATATCTACAATGCAATATCAAATTAGAGATATAATGTCTGTTTTATTCAGTGTACAAATAAATACTTTTGAATTCATTCAGTGATATAATTTGTTCATAATGTCATGTTTTTCTAGTTTTGTGGTTGGAAACATGTTAAATTTATACTTAGGAAAGAAAAATGATATTCTACCAAAAACATTAATGTGTTTTTCCTTAAAAGTTAACTTTGTTTGAGACATAAAAAATTGGTTTTATTAGCATTGTTTAAAAAGTATGAAAATTGACCCTAAAAAAAAATTCATTATTCCAGTATCAACACTTTCGTTTTGAAGCTATATTTTGCAGGAAAATTTCATAGAAAATTTCGTAGTCACTGCCATTTTTAAAACAGCCGCAAAATTGACACCTAAAAAAAAAACATCGTTCCAGTATACACACTTTTCGTTTTGAGCACTGTTTTTGTGGTTTTTTTGGGGTTTTTGGGCCAGAGTTCCCGTTTTCAGTTTATAGTTCCCGTTTCAAAGTTTACATTGTTCGAGCTATTATACGCGTCAAACGGAGATCGTATGACAAAGTTATGACCCCGGGAAGTTGGTGTACCAATTTACCCAAACGGGGCCCACAGTTTGACGTTTCATCTTCTAGGGTTAGGTTTTGGAATGTTAAGGGTTTTCCATTGTTTCTCAACAATAAATAGGCCTTCGAGCCTCATTTTAACACAGTTCAGAGGCATGTAGCCACCACATCTCTCCTCAGAGATAAGCTACCATCGCCCTAGCTAGTTTATTTCCATTACCATTTGTAAGCATATTTCAGTATTTTACATTAATGAAATGAAGTATTATTTCCGCTGCATATCTATTTTTATGGTTATCTCTGTAATTTGTTGCGTTCCTGTTTATGTCCGGATCATTCACATAGCTAAGACAACCCAAACACACAAAGAAAAACCTTTGAAATCACTAGAGTAAGACTGCAAGCATGACAAAGTAATCAACATGCCAAAAGATGACAGTTGGTTAAGAAAGAAAAAGAGTGAAAAGACTCTAAGGGAGCTCAAGGAATGAGCTTGAGTGTTTGCAACCATCAAAATAAAAACCAAGGAAGGCTCTGAAATTTGAGTGCAAGCCAAAATTTTGGAGGGTGTTACAACCGTTACAATACTTGGAGACACGTTGGTTGAACACCAGCTTCTCTGTTTTGGTTCATTTTTTAATGCACGGCCTTGGTCCTTTGGGGAGTATTGATTCATCATGAAAATTACTTCAACTTCCCCACTTACCCCATGGACAGACATTGTTCACCTTGTACCAACTCAGTTGAAAACAATATAAGATTCAGCAATATCACAGTGTTTCGAATTGGGAAGGGTAGTTTGGATCGCAAGCTTAAGATTCATCTCTGGTGTTGCTCCACTACCCGAAGGCCTAAACAGTACCCCAGTGGAGTCACGCAGGAACAAAAGCATTGCTCCACTGCTAGCAAGCCTGGAAAGTACCTAAGTATAGTTTCCTGCTTCACCTCTCTATGTAGGAAGCCTTTCTCTTCTTTCACCTTTGTAATTTTTTAAGGAGAACTGTGCGTAGGCACTTATTTATTTTTGGGGTGGAAGAGGGATCTTGAATTATTGAGAGAAGGAGAGGTTTATCCTTTAGAGAAGCATGTAAAGACCTCTGATTCAGGTTTTCTCGTTTATATTTCCCCTTCTTTGTTTCTACTAGTTGGATAAACTTGAACATACCAAAGAAAAAAACTAAGTGTAGGAATGAGGTTTCCTATACTAGACATAGGTTCATGGTTTGACCAAAACTCTCTTTACAAATAGATCATATTTTCTGTCAAGACTTCATTGGCCAAAAGTTACAACCAAACACAAGATTGGCCAAGTGTTGCAGTGTTAAAAGACTCTTTGAATTTCAACCACATACACATTCATAAGGCAAAATGCAATGCGACACAACACTTATTTACAAAAGAAAAACAATAGAACAACAAGAAAAACAAAACAACAAGGAAAAATGACAAAAATAAATGAAAAGACTATGTACATAGTGTAGGATTGGATAAACTTGAACATACCAAAGAAAAAAACTAAGTGTAGGAATGAGGTTTCCTATACTAGACATAGGTTCATGGTTTGACCAAAACTCTCCTTACAAACATATCATATTTTCCATCAAGACTTCATTGGCCAAAAGTTACAACCAAACACAAGATTGGCCAAGTGTTGCAGTGTTAAAAGACTCTTTGAATTTCAACCAAATACACATTCAGAAGCAAAAATGCAATGCGACACAACACTTATTTATAAAAGAAAAACAATAGAACAACAAGAAAAACAAAACAACAAGGAAAAATGACAAAAATAAATGAAAAGACTATGTACATAGTGTAGGGCGCGGCCCTGGATAATTGAAAGTAACATTTTAAGTCTTGGCCATTAACAGGGAGAGTATCAATCTTCCCGTCAAGTGATTGAAGATGACACGTTTGTTGGCCAAGCTTCTTGTGGACTTTTAATGGACCAATATAGAGGGATTTAAACTCCATGTTCTTGCCTTTTTCCTCATGGGGTTTATCTTACTTTAAGACTAAGACACCCACACTGAAGCTAGCACTCCCTACAGACTTTCTTTTGAACCATCTCTTGATATGGTTATGGTGGAGTATAAACTTTTCTTTTGCTTTCATCCCTTCTTCCTGCAGCTTGTGCAGTGTGTCCATCCTATGCTGAAATAACAAACACAACTTATCTTTGGATCCTTGGGACAACTGGAGATAATACAAGTAGATGTTAGGTGGGAGGATGGCTTCTTTTCCATATACCAGGAAGTAGGGGGAAGTATTCATAGAACGCTTACATGTGATTCAGTCAGCTCATAGTAAATGGAATTTTTGATGATGCAGATGAGGTTCTTGTTTGTAGAATCATCAAGACCATTTCCCTGCAGGTAGTAATTAGTAGAATGCTTCAACAAAATACCATTTTTCAATTCAAAGTCTCAAAGTTTTAACAAAGAAAAGTACGTTGCATTGTCAAAAACAAGTGATGTAGGAATGCCAAACCTAAAGATGATGTTCTACTGTAGGAAGATGATGACTTCTTGGTCATTCACTTGTTTAAGCAGAACTTCTTTTGTCCACTGCATGAAGTAATCTGTAGCAGTCAGAATATAGTGGTGCTGCTTTGACGAATGTGGGAGAATTTCCCCAATGATATCCAAGCCCCACTGTTGGAATGGTTGTTCTACTACAACAGGCTGCAGTGGGGTTGCTGACCTTCAGTTTCTGTCGACGCATCTCTGACAGACCGAACAATTGCGGGCATAAGCATGTACATCCTTGAACAATGCAAGCCAGTAGAAACTAGACCGCATGAACTTGTGCGTTGTTGTGTTACCCACCAAGTATCCCCCGACTGGTCCATCATGGATATCATGTAACACCTTTTCTTAATCTTGTGCCTTAAGGAACCTAAGAAGTATACCATTGAGGTGCTTTCTGTAAAGCACTCCATGCACCAACTAATAAGATAGAGCTTTGAGTTAGAGTTCCCTCTTCTGCCACATAGAAAAATGAGAGAGGATGGTGCCATGCTCTAGGTACTAGCACACTTCTACATACCAAGAGGTTATTTCTTGCTCCGAGCCTACGAGCTTTTCTTCTTCCTCTTGCACATGAATTGCTTCCACTGCTAGTCTGCAAATAGCATGACCCTTGATGGTGTGAAATGGCTTGATGTCAAGATTATATTCTCACAGTCATGTCATCTAGTTTTCCCTCCTTTCACCCATATCTTGTTAAAAAAGTAGTGCTCTTACTATTGGGTGCGGAACAAAGACAATGCAACGGTTATTTAAGAGGTAGGGTCTAAAATTCTTCACCACATTGTACACCGCATATGCTTTTTTGTCCATGATGGAATAGTTGAGTTCAGGTCCTTGCAGACTTGCACTCATGAAGGAAATGGGTCGTTCGTTGTTCAACTCTTCCTTTTGAGTGAACATAGAAGGGAGTGAAGTTTCAGAAGCAAAAGTATAGAGGAACAAATCTTTTCTGAAGTTTGGGTTGTACAATGCGGGTGTTTCTACTATAGCTTTCTTGATACGGGTGAACGCGTCCTTTTCCTTCTTTCCCCAATAGTAGACTACATCCTTCTTGATCATCTCTATGCATAATCAAAGATGAACTTTCTGAGGAATTTGATCTTCCCCAACAAAGACTGAATATATTTCTTGTTTATGGGGTAAGGAATCTTCATGATGGTTCAAACTATGTCCAGATCTACCTTGATCCTGTTTTTAGCAATGATGTGTCCAAGCAAGTTACCCTTGAACATTGCGAAGACACTCTTCTTGGGATTCAAGGATATCCCATATTTTTGACATCGCTTGAACCTTTTCTTAAGATGGCACAGGTGGTCTGATATCTTTCTAGAGAAGATTGTCACATCATTGAGGTATACCACTATGCTCTGTCCAATGAGCCCACAGAATGCGATATCCATTACATGTTGAAATGTTGCACCTGTGTTCACCAACCCAAATGGAATTATGAAAAAAGTGAACATACCACACGTTGCACAAAATTTTATTTTGAGTTTGTCAGGCTCTACTACTAGAACCTAGTTGTATCCTAAAAAGTTGTCACACAAAGAAAAAATCTCTACTCCAAATAAAGTTTGCAATATATGCTCCATGGACGATACTAGGTAGTTTTCCTTATTTGAGGTGCAGTTGATATTACAGAAATATACACATAGGTGGATCTCCCTATCCTTCTTTGTAACAGGGTCTAAATTGGAAACCCATGTGGAATGTCAAACTTTGTAAATGATCCAAGAATCCAAAAAGTTAGTCATTTATTTCTGTATGAGGGGCTCAAGTGAAGGATGAAGTTTCCTTAGCTTCTGCTAAAAAGGCTTGGCCCTTTCCTTGATTGGAATGATGTGCTGGATTATTCGCGTCACATATGTCTTCAGGTCATCATACATCCACGCAAACACATCACGATACCATCTGAAAGGAAGATGAATGCTTGTCACTCTTGTGATGTACAACACGTACCAAAATTTATGAACTTCAGATCGTTGTGCGTTCCCAGATTAATATTTTCGTGAAAAAAATGTAGAGCTATGGTTTTTGGCATTCACGAACCACTGAAATCACTTTTGCAAATAATACAACTTCTCAAGTGATACGACACCCTTGGGGATGAGGCTACCTTTTCTTGAATCGACTGCGACCAGTAGAGAAAGCTTGAGATCATCCTCGTTTATCACTACATCTTTGAATACGTCAGTGTTAACCATGAAATGCAGTATCTATTGATTTTCATCAAAAACATGTGGATTAGTGATGTTTCTTAGGACAGATGGTTGATACAAAATCTCAATGGAAAATCTATCCCTTAATGGTGACATCCTAGCAGCTGCATTTTCCAAGGCATCTACAGCTTCATTACGCATTCTTGGTACTGAAATAATATTGAAATCTTGGAATTGAGAAATGAATCACCATACCTGTTGTTGTAACTCTTAAGACGGGGTGACACACAGTGTATAGTGTTATGTACCTGACACACAATGATCTCTGAGTCACCTATCACTTTTATAACAACAATGTTGAGGCTAATGCCTTTCTATAAGTCCAAGATGAGTGCTTCATACTCGATGGTGTTGTTTGTGCACTTGAACTCCAAGCGGCTAGAGATTAAGTGTTTTCTTTGCAGTGGTTCTGTTAGAACACAACCAGGTCTAGAGTCCTCTTGCGTATTCGATCCATCAAAGTACATGGTCCAGATGTCATATGTACAAGGATCTCTTGCCGCACCAGTACTACTATCACTACTACTACTACTGTTACAAACTATTGTACAAGTTTCATTTTTGCCAGTTGGGCATGGAACGAGACCCAACTATTTGTTTTTTGGGGTAGGGGATGGCTCTTCCAGATAACACCCCAACTGTGTTTCCAGAAAGAAATTGCCAAACATAAGTTCTGCGAAAGCCAACATTTCATTTTCTCCATTCAAGGGAGTCACATTGTGCTTCATGCATCTCTCTGGCAATACCCAGAACTAATTTTTTCTACCCTTGTATGGAAGCCATAGTTATGACCAGTCAGTAGCAAAGTATCCTTGCAGCTTTCTTCACCAGTCTCTACTCAGAAATACACCATATACTTTTGGGATGTTTGCAACAAAAATATTGATGCACTTATGAACTTGTCTGTCATACGATAACTAGATGATCACATCCTTGAGTTCACTGATGGTTTTCATGCATGTTCTCTCTAGTTGGATTATCTGCACACTCATGATATTCCATTGAGCGCTGATCTTCTTAGCAGTGTAGAGCGAAATGACATTGACTGACGTGCTAGAATCAACCAAACAGTTGTGAACATTGAAATTGAATATTTTTAATGATAACAAGAATGGTGGGTAGAGCGAGTTTGCCTCCTCCAAGTGGAGTGCATTGAGAACAGATGCGAGTGTGTTAGGAGACTTACTTGATCCCTTGCTGGAAGAGGTAACACTACTTATAGAGGTTTTCCCAAGTGCTTGCAGAAGAATGTCCCAATGACTCGTGATTTTGGTTAACTCATACAGAGATATGTTTGCATGAGTCTTCTTCATATATTCTATAGTGTTATAATCTAGAGTGGGGAGACTCACTGAGGTGTTCGGGGGTGGAATTGTGTTCATGGTGTCTGGTGGGTAGCTCTTGTCTTTGTTGTTCACGGATGTACTCTTTTCTGTAGTTTCCTTCTCGGACTTGCTCTGAGTTTTTTGTGTTGAGGTGACCAATGAACCTACTATCCTTAGTATGTCTGGTCTTATTTTATCCCTCGGTATCTCAATCATAGTGGGCCCCCCTCGGCTTCTCAAGTTATATAGGTTGTTCTACTTCGGGGTCAGACCGTCACTTAGAGGCTCCTTCTCAGTGGTAGTTTTATGGGTAGTGTGAGTGCACTGATACATGTTTACCACATGCCTAGTACTTTAGGCTTCATCATGTGTAGCAACTTCTTCTTCTTTATGGTCATACTTAGTCTGCTCATTAAGCGTGATGTTGTTATAGAACTGCGTATCCATGGTGCTCATTCCACGGTTCCATTCTGGGCATGTTATTTCCGAATTCTTTTCATGATGAAACACGTAGTATGAATTTGTCACGAGATGGTCAAGGTTGAGCACTAGATTGGAGATCTGTGTAGATTGGGCCAGCTGGCTGCTTCTGCTACTTGAATCTATGTTCTTCTTCTATAGGTAGCTGGAAGGCCTATTGCTCACGATTGTCTCTCTCATTCATTGTTTGAGCTCAACAACTTCGGTGGTCAGGAACCTGATGTGATGAGTAAGGTTTTTAGTGTCACTTGCTTCCTTTTCCTCATCCTTACTTATAGAGGTGCAAGATCTCTTGCCCATGTCTTTGGAGTCCTTAGTGGATTCATCATCTGCAATGAATCCAATAGTGTGCAGGTCTTTCTCCACAACAATCACCTCTTTACAATTTTCAGTCAGTGTTTGTTTCATACGTTTCTTGACGAACTGCGAAATATTGGTTGACAGTGCAGATGTGTAGTAGTCGATATTTATGGAGTCATGACATTTGGTGTTTGTTGAGAACTTGTTCAGAATGTGGTTAAACCCCTGATTGAAATATTTGAATTTCTCTTCCTGCTCCATCTTAAGACTACCTAACTGCTTCAGCAACATGGCGGGGGTATTTTCTTTAGAAAACATTTCAAGGAAAATTCTCTTGAACAACCCCCAGTTCTGGATGGAATTTCATGAAAGATTTTGGTACTATACAACTACTCTGCCATCCAAGATACATGGAAACAATCTACATGCAACATCATGATAACATACCTCGAGTTTCTGCATATGTAGGTAGAGCATGTCTAAGTGGTATTTTTCCTTCACTGCCTTGTCAAGTTCATATTTCGTTAAAATATTCTCCACATGTATTGGCATCTTGTGCAGAACACCCAAGGGTGCAAATGGGCCCTGATTCATCCATTATAGATTTTTCTCTGCCATTTTCTCCTCTTCTTTATCTTCCTCCACTTCTTTAGAATCTAATGATTCATCCTCTAAATCTGTTGGTTCGTCTTCGCCTCCACCTCCTTCGCTGCCTTCCCCTCCACCTCCTGCGCTAGAACTCAAGCCCAAGAGTAAGATGTCATCTTCTTCTTCCTTTCGAAATATTGGAGGTTCCTCTTCTTTTTCCACAACTTATTCCATCTCTTCAAGTGTGGTGAATATTCCTTCTTCTACAAATGAGACTACCAATCCTATGGGAGTAGTCTTTTTCTTCCTCTATGAATATGGAAGAGTGTACTCTCCCGTAATTAGTCCAATAGCTTTAGAAAATTGATGGGTGATGGGACAAACAACCCAGATAAGTTGATACAGGATTTCACATTCGGGGTCTGGGAGGTGGGAAATGACCAACTTCAGAGTTGCGCGTAGGGAGAGGGGGTAAGTGTTACTTCCTTGACCAGATGATGGATGAGTGGGGTTGACCAGACAATCAACAATAAACTGCTAGTGGGCCTCCTTCTAGCACAAGAAATGTTGATGGTGCTGGACCCATCGACATTCAGGGGATATCCCTGATATGAAGTCTCAACTAGACCTCACACCGTTTGGTGTAGGATTTCCATCCGGTACGATGCCCTAGTTGCCATTTACTTATATATTTTCCTTATTTCTTTTTCTCAGTACATGAGAGTGTTATGCTTGTATCTTCAAAAAGTGAAGTGAGTATTCCTGGTGAGTGCATAATGTAACTTGTGCCTAGGTATCTTACTGTAAAGGGTGGGGAGTAAAGTGAGCCTTTAAATGAGAGGTAGTAGTACCACCCAGGAAGAGATACATGTGAACTAGAAATGGTCTATCCAACATCCAGCGGAGTAGTCCACATCGGATTTGGTAGTCATTAAAACCGAGGTGTAATGGAAAACATGTACACCATCCAACAGAGTAAGCCACATGGATGTGATGGTCGTTATAACTAGTAAACAAGACAGATTTGTTTAATGTCTTGCGGAGTAGTCCACAAGGACGAGACAATAGTGATAAGAAATACAACACATTCTCAACAATGTAAGTACTAAAAATACCAAAGTAGTTCAACTATATTAGTACAGGTTAAGAAAACATGCGTTACACGTGTTTGAAGAGTAGTCTTACAAACATCTACAAAACATGTGATAAAATGTGTTTTCCTTAACAGTATTCTAAATTAAGCAAAAATTCCAAGAGACACATGTACACCATACATCATTAGTCCCAGTAGTGGGACATTGGAGCCAATCCTCTCTCCTCAAAGAACAAACCAAAAACTCTCAAGGCTATGTGGGAGAAGCCAAGATGAAAATTCCTTTCTCATAAAATGGGAGGGGTATATACAACCAAGGGTGATGCTCGACCCTTGTGACTCTTGGAATACCCTCATGACTGTTCAAGTTCCTATGACTTTTTAACTGACATGACTCTTCAACTTCGTGTGTGCTTCCATTGGAATTTCACTTTAAATTACATTTAGTTACAACAAATATGGCCCATAGTGGTGATGTGGCCTTGAAAACGGATGACACAACTTGACATGACAATGTTGACATGTACTGTTAGATGTGGTGGCCATGTCAAGCTGCTACGCTGCTAAGTTATGGATGTACTTTGGAGTGTACTTTGTATTCTCCTCCACATGGCTTGATGTTGTGGGGTCTTTGATGGTATTGGTCTTGTAATATGTTTCCATACATGTGTTCCTTTCTCTTGTTGTTTGATGCGCTTATTTTTTCCCTTTTTCATCTTGCCATGATCTATCAGTGTACTCTCAAGGCTATCACGAGATGACATCAAATCCAAAACCTCCTAGTCTAGCATGATGCATTATTTTTCCGTGCTTTGGGCCCGAGACAGATGACAAGTTGGTAAGAGGGCCTAGGAACTATGTACTGCGTAGTTCTAGGTGATAGGGAGGGAGGAATGGTCATTGAGACTACATAGAGCACAACTCAGGCTTGGACATGGAACTCTGGGGCACGTTCCTCACTCTCAGGGAAAACTACACACAAGACAATGGGAGGTAGGATTGTGCAGTTGAGGACACGAGTGTAGTTGCAAGGTGGGACCTGGAGGGACACCTATGTGTAGTTTATGTAGCGTAGACAAGGAAGGATAGCAAAGGTACCAGAGGACAATTCTACACATTTTTTGAGAGCAGTGAGTCCCAGCTGAGGGAGTTCACCGGGAAGACACTTCCGCATAGTTTCTAGGAGCACAGAAAGCTCAGGTCTCTAAATGATGTTAGGTTCTAGTAAGTAGGAAGGAGGCTTGATAACTGATCTTGCAAAGTGTGTAGTTCAGATCGGGCTTTGAGGCAATTTATTTGTAGTTCTTGGAAGGAAGACATGTTGCTCACCTATGGGATTGCATACTACAACTAGCACAGAGTCGGGGTCTGGTGAAGTGTGGTTGTTCTGTCGAGAGATTTTCAGGAAAATGGATAAGTGTGAGAGGCAATTGAGATCACACACTTAGAATAATTAGACAACATGAAAACACTGACCACTAGGACAACATAGTAAAACATGACCCTCTATGGGATTGTCTAGTTCTGAAAGCGACAAGTGTGACACTTGGGATAGACCTTTGGCTGTCCATGACGACACTTGCATGACAGTGCTTACAACTTTGTCTGTGTGTGCGACGGGTGTTCACATAGCTAACACAACCTAAACACACAAAGAAAAACCTTTGAAATCACCAGAACAAGAGTGCAAGAATGAAAAAGAAATCAACATGCCAAAAGATGACAGTGGGTTAAGAAATAAAAAGAGTGAAAAGACTCTGAAGGAGCTCAAGGAGTGAGCTTGAGTGTTTGAAACCATCAAAAGGAAAACAAAGGAAGGCTCCAAAATTTGAGTGCAAGCCAAAATTTTGGAGGGTGTTTCAACCGCTATAACACAATGATATATATACTTATGGTGGACATCATCATGCAATAAGGAATTATCAAGAAATCATAATGCCAACAATGCATTATTTGAAGCATAGCCAATGATCCCCTTGAACCAGTGCTGACTATTCACTGTTAGGTATAATCATATCCATCTTCGTCAATCAGTAAAGCCATCAAAAGAACCAGAGTAACAATGTCATATTGCAACAACTCATAAGCCATCACAAGCCAATACTTATTCTAAGTAGTATCTAAGCATCAACAAACTATAACGAACCAATGTCAAAACCAGAAAGCCAAATAATAACTAACTGAAGCATATCATAACTTCTCCCTGAGTCTTTCCCACCATTTCTTCATCTCAGATAAGCATACATGACTGTCTATACTAAAACTCACATATATACGTGATTGTCCTTTATGAGATCCATGTACAAAAAGTAAAATGTTGAACTCTCATAGCCATGGTTCCCCCCGAACTTGTACTGTATGTTCCTGTTTCACTATTACTACATCATATGCCTTCTTAGTAATATAAGTAACATGAATATCAAATCAGCATAGGAATCATCATCAAGATATACATATGTATAGTTCCCCCTGAGATTATACTTTACTGATCCTAAGGACCTGATAATCATCTCTTGCTCTTCATGAGGTCATGTTCCTTTCCTCACTTTTGTAGTCACTATGAGAAGTATTCTTTTAAGAACAATGTAATGCAATAGAGATCATATTCTTTTACTTTGAGTCTGAATCCTGATTTATGTGAGAATTCAATTCTTTAAACACGTATAATTTGTCTGGATTTTTGTAGCCTCTTTCTATGAATTTTCTAGTTTCTTCATCCTTAACCTTGCATTTGGTTGATGTAAACACAATTATATTTCATTTATCTTCCATTTGACCTACACTTAGAATATTCTCATTTATCCCTTGAACTAAAGTATCATGTGATCCTCTATGTTTATTGATTTTGTCTCTACCTTTACCCATAGGCTGGAAAAAGGTTTTCTTGGCAACTTGACCCAATGGTTTTTGTTCCTTGCTCCAGGGTAGTCCAAGTGGGAGACTGGTAACCCTGCTAATGAATTTTGGGGTGATTTCTATAGTGGGATCGTTGAAACTAACAGTGGCATGATTTTTTGAGTGAGGTGTCAAAGATAAGGCAAATTCCTCTGTTACTTCTTCATCATACCCATGAAGCTTTTTAAAGAAGGGAATCCAATTTGCTCTAGTGAAAAGGTCTACCACCTCTGGGTGTTCATGTAACTTGGTTGAGTTCAAAGGTTCCTTCCTCATAAATACTCCTATCATGATGTTCAGAGTCTTCTGGAATATCTCAAGTGAAGAGGGAGACAACAAATTTTGAACTTGAAAATAGAGAAAAAACTGAGGTTTTTTTCAAGAAACAGGGAGAGTTTTTAATGCAATTTTCCTTCCTTCCAGGCTCAATTTTTCTAAACTTGCATTACTCCTTTGTATATGTGAGTATGAAGGTGGTGAAGGAGACAATATCTTAGAAACAGAGGGCAGATAAAACTATGTTTTTCTTAAGAAATAGGTAGACTTTTCAATGCAATTTCCTTCTTTACAGGCTTAATTTTTTCTAAAATTGCATCACTCCTTCGTATATGAGAATACCATGGTGGAGAAAGAGACAACACTTTAGCACAGAGAGTAGATAGAAAGACTATGTTTTTTTTTTTTAAAGAAATAGACAGACTTTTGATTTCAATGCTCCTTCCTTTTTCACTCAATCCTTTGCTTGAAATCACGTCACCCTTTGTACATACGAATATCTAGAGTGGGTTTACTAGAGCCTGCCTCTTCAAGCTTGAATTTGCAATAAATCCTCGATTTTTCCTCTGCGAGACTGCTCACTGGCCCTCCTGTAGAAAGGGCTCCTATAGGATCTATTTCTGCTCCTATAGATCCCCATAATGTTCCTGTAGAATCCAATAGGAAAAAGGGTTCTGAAAATGACAGAGAGTGACTGTTTTGAGGCTCTGGAGGTGGTAGGTAGCTTGTTGCAGTCGAGAGCACAACAATACAAATGAAAAAAAAGGTGGTGAGTGCAGTTGAGAGAGCGTACTTAAGCTTACGGGAGAGGTTTGCGGTGATGAGATGAGGTGGCAGGAAGGGTACATTACCCTCAATTGGACCATTGGTCCCCACTGCAGTGTCATCATGAAAGTTTATGCCACCTACCCACAATCATTTCCATCATTCACGTTGGAGTTCAAAATATCTGCCACTACCTGTTTTGAGATTCTTATGAGTTGACTGGACTCACGTGCAGTGTGAACTCTAGTTGAGCGTTGTTGAACTGGACGAGGGTGGCCAGTTAGCTGGCCACCGATCTAGTTTAATCTCAACCATCCCATTTGTTTATGTAGTTTTGGATCATACAGATGCAACAGAGGAACGAGTTTAGACACTTACCTGTAAGTCAAAATGTGCATGCTAAAGTACTACTGTATGCCTAGACTTTGGTGCTATATCCATGTATTTCTATTGTCATATGCTCATGGCTTATGGATTGGTAGCTTAGTTTCCTTTTACAAGTGATCTTCGATCAGGATTTGGCTTCTTACGTGTTTTACATACCTGTGGTTGCACCGATTATGCTTCTGGAGCTTTATTTTTAAGGGGATCAGCTGCTACAGGAATCCTACAGGAGTTCCTATAGCTACTTCTCCCTCTAGAACTTTTAGTTGAGGTTTATGCAGAGACTTGGGAGGAGTCTATTGAAGATGATGATGGTCATGGAGAAGCAGTCGGTAGGCTGTAGGTAAGTGGTAGGGGTGCTATTTTTTTATTATTTCCTTCTTCTTTTTTAAACAAGATTCTGTGTTTTATTTGCAGGGAGGAAAGAAACGATTAGAAATGTGGTGGTGTAGGTATGGAATGGAGGGTTATGATGACGGATGGCTATATGATGGCCCACAGGCCTTGTGTGAAAGTTTCCAACTCTTTAATCCCTTCTTTGACTTGACTTCGAGCTCTCTGTGATTTCTACAGGAGCATCCTGTAGAACACATAGTGCCTCCTGTAGGATGCATAGATTTCAGAAAAAAGCAATACCAGGGGATGGAAAAAGACAGAAAATATGGAAGAGGGTCTAGAAGAGATATAATAGGCTTGTGGCATGTCCCCTTTCCTTCAGTGGTCCTCTTGCAACCCGCAATGCACTCAAAATAAGTTAAATTTTGTTTCTCTATTTTTTTTTTTTAAGAGACAGCTAGGGCGCCTCCAGGAGGTTTTCACCCTACCTACCTGCCCTGGATGCCTCCAAGGGGAGGTTTTCACCGAGGGATATTTATTCTCCTCATTTTTATTTTTTTGTCATCTTTGGGCTGCCTCAAGAGAGGTTTCCAGCCCCAGGATGGGACTCAAGCACCTCATAGAGGTTTTCACTGGAGTCCTTATTATATCTTTTCTTTTTCTTTTTTTTTAATGAGTGAGTGAAGTGGAGGCAGGGGTTTTCTCCACTACCAACACTATTTTACTTAGCTCTTCAATGAATTCCTTCTTGGAGAGGGGCTTCTTGTAAATTTTCAACCTATGCCCATTGACAAGCATGGGGATGGCTTCCTCATCAATAGTCCTGATAAAAAATGAGCCATTGTCATTTCATTTCTCTATAATGTATGGTCCCAACCATCTTGTCTGCAACTTACCCTTGAAATATTTGTACCTTGATTCATACAGTAGCGCCTAATCTCCTTCTTGGAATTGTTTCTCCTTGATGCTTCTGTCGTGCCATATCTTCCTCTGCAGCTGGATTACTTCTATGTGGAGAAGGGCTTGCAATCTCTGTTCATCCAATCCATTAAGCTGGAGTAACCTTTCACTTTGTGCATGGCTGAGATCTAGGTCTAGTTGAGCTGCCATCCTTAGTGTATAGTATTCAAATTCTATTGACAGTAGAGCCTTCTTTCCATAGACCAGCTCATAGGGTGTGAGCCCTGTGGTAGTCTTCCATGTGGTGTTGTAGGCCCAGGTGGCCTCAACCAATCGATCTGCCCAATCTTTCCTACTGCTACTCACTACCTTAGTTAAAATTCCCTCCAAAGCTCTATTGGTGACTTCCATCTGTCCATTGGCTTGTGGATGGTAGGGGGTGGAAGTCTTATGCTTGATTTTATGATGGATGAGCAGGTCTTCAATCAGATTGGAGGTGAATTGACTGCCTTGATCTGTAACCAGTTCTCTTGGATACCTGAACTTAAAGAATATGTTCTCTCTTAAAAAATCAATTACTTTTTCTTCATTTTCTACCTTGATTGCTTTTGTCTCTGCCCATTTTGTCAGATAATCAGTGCACACAATGATGCATTGTTTCTGGTTTGAAGGAGGGTTGATAGGACCTACAAAGTCCATGCCCCACTTCTCAAATGGCTCAAAAGTCACTTGAGGCTGCAAGGGCATCTCATCCTTTGGAGTAGGTTTCTCCATCCTTTTACACTGATCACATTGGCTGATATATCTCCTCACATCTTGATGAAGAGTGGGCCAATAGTAACTTGCTTGCAGAATTTTGAAGGCAGTCATATTTGTTGCAAAATGGCTTCCATAGGGCCCATCATGACAGGTCAGGAGAATGTCAAAAACTTCCTCCTCCCTAACACATCTTCTCAAAACCTGATCTGGGCCAAGTTTGAAGAGATTGCCCCCAATCCATGTGAAAGGGGCACTTTATTAGGTGATCCAAAAATACAATTTTTCATAGGCTATAGAATTAGAATAAAATAATTATTAATTTAAGATATTAACTTAATCATTATTATTCTAGAATGTTTAATTATTTAATGGAGACTTTTAGAATTAGCATATTGTTGTAACTAGATATGACTCTCCAAACGTGTCGTATCTTAGGCTCTATTTTAGGAAATTTGTTAGCTAGTTGGTTTGAATAGAATTTATTGTAAATGGACACTTGTTATTTAATAAGTGATCCATAATTAGAGGTAGTTAGGACATGGAGCTTATAAATAGCTCATTGCAAGAGCGTTTGGTTGTTCGGGTGTAAACTCTTGCAAAATCAAATTATGTAATTATTTTTTCTAATTAATAAAATTACGTGTCTGAGGACACTTCTGCCATTACACTTTTCCTCATGATCTTGCTCTTCTCTTTTGAGGACAGGTGTCATGGGAACTGTGCTGAAACCAAGTAATTTGCTATATCAGCAAACCATGGAGAGTGTACTGAGATAGAAAATAGGTGTTCATCTGGCATCTGATCATCCACCATTCCTTCTTCACTTGCAGGCAGATTTATTCTAGACAAAAAGTCAGCAACAACATTTTCCTTACCAAGCTTATCAACAATGGTTAGATCAAACTGCTACAATAAAATCAATCACATAATAATGTGAGCTTTCACATCCAGTTTATTCATTAAATACCTAATTGCAACATGATCAGTGTGTACAAAGATTTGATAGCCTGTGATGTAATGTCTAAATTTATTTAAGGAATGTACTACAGCAAGGAGTTCCTTCTCGGTTACTGTGTACTTCAACTGTGCCTTTGACAAATTTTTACTTATAAAGTATATGGCATAAGGTAACTTTTCATCAATTTGCCCTAAGGTTGCTCATATTTCTTGTTCGAGGCATTTGTGTGAATGTGGAAAGGTAGGGCCCAGTTTGGACCTCTCAAAATTGGGGCAGTCACAAGTTTACTTTTCAAGGTATCTAGGGCTTCTTGACAACTGTCAGTCCATATGAACTCAACATCTTTCCCCAAAAGACCAAACAATGGAGAGGTTAGCTTACTGAAATATTTAATGAATCTTCTATAATATCCCGCTAAGCCTAGGAAACTTTGGACATCTCTCACCTTTTGAGGAGGTGGGACCCTTTGGATGATGGCAATTTTGTTGGGGTCCACCTGTAATCCTTGCTGAGAGATTGCATTTGTTAGCACAGTCCCTTCAGTCATCAAGAATTCACACTTTTTTAGACTGAGGGACACGTTCATTTCAATAAACTTGTCCAAAACCTTTCCCAGGTTAGATAAAGCTTCCTGGAAGTTAGAACCATAAGGAGTAAAATCATCCATATATATTTCCATTGCATCATGAACTAGTTCAAAGAATATACTCAATACTGCTCTCTCGAAAGTGGCGGGAGCATTGCACAAACCAAAAGGAAGGGCCCGATATGAAAAGGTACCCCAAGGAGAAGTGAAAGTGGTATTATCTGGGTCTTTTGGGCTGATTTGGATATGATTGTACCCTCTAAACCCATCTACGAAGGAGAAATTTTTTTTCCCTGCCAGACCATCTAACACTTGATCTATGAAAGGCAAAGGAAAATGGTCCTTCTTGGTGGCCTTGTTCAGTTCTCGATAATCGACATAGATTCTCCACTTACGATTTTTCTTTGGCACTAGCACCAAAGGAGAGACCCATTCACTATCAGAAATGGGGTAGATGAATCCTACATCCAGTAACTTTTGGAATTCTTCCTTCACAATGTCTTTAAGGGCTGGATTCATTGTCCTTTGAGGGTACCTGATTGGTTTGCAATCATCCTTAATGTAAATGTGATGAGTACAGACTGAAGGGTGCACTCCCTTCATCTCCTTATAGCTCCAAGTGAAGGCACCCAAATGGTTTCTCAATAAGCTACACAGTTCCTTCTCCTGAGAGGTGGATAGGGATGAGTTGATTTTCAAGGTTCTTTTTGGGCCGAAATCTATATTCTTAACTCGGAGAGAGGTTAGGTCAGCCACATAGAAATCAACTAAAGGATTGTCTTGGCTTTCTTTCACTAGCTCTTCTAATGGAAAAATACTGGGGGGTGGATTCTGAATCAAGTTTTCAATGATATCATCCTTAGTTTGTGGTTCTCCCCCCATGGTAGCTTCTATTGCACATAGTGGTGTAGAATAGACTTCATCCTCATCTTCCTCCTCCAACCAGAGAGGCAGATCATGTTCTAACAAAGGTTGGGCAGGAGGGTATAGGACTAGCTGCTTGGACATATGCCCATTCGTGATTGTCATGTTCCTAGCTCGAGAGCTGATGTAGGCATCTAAAGTAGCCAACCAAGGTCTTCCCAGGATGAGAGGATACCCAGTGAGATTTTTCATCAGCTGGAGAACCAGGAAATTAGTAAGGTACTCCCAAGAATCAACAGAGACCATTACATCTTCCACAATCCCTTCAAGGGTCACAGTGGAGCGGTCTGCTAACTGCAGTACTATTGTGGTCTTTCTTAAAGAGCCCTGGAGGTTGAGCTTGACAATAGTGTCCTTGGTCATCACATTAATGGCAGCCCCCAGATCAATTAGAGTATGGGGGATCATGGTGCCATTGATGTGGACATCGACTACTAGGCTTCCAGGGTCTAGATACTTCAGACAGATTACCTGCCCCAACATCAGGTCGGACAGTTGTCCTATGACATTGATGGTTGGGGCATCTCTCTTGTGTCTGCCTGGATGCCTGAAGCACTTCTCTTTGATCATCTTGTTCTATATAGGCACATTCTTTATGGCTTGGAGAAGTGGTATCTTGATACATAATTGTTTCAATTCTCCTAGAAGTTCAGTTTCTTCTGGGGTAGGCTGTGTTGTTCTGGATAATCTCTTAGGAAAGGGTGGAATTGCTTTTGGTTCACTTTCCTCTTTATCTTCCTCATCCTCCTTAGGGGGAGGCTGGCTATCTGGGATAACCTTCCCATATCGTAGGTTAATCTCCTGAATCTCCATAGCAGAGGTTGGGCATGATGGTTCCCCAATATATACTTGCTGATCCTGTTTGTTATTCGGGTTTGGGTTCGTTTGAGTAGGCATTTGAGGTTTCCTTGGTGGAGCATGAGGCAATGGTTGCAGTTGAGTAGGTGGCGGAGGCAAAAGGGTGGGAGGAGAGTTGTACTAGGGCCTCCACCCCTGATGAGGTGCATTCCACTGAGGTTGTGGCTGAGCATAGGGGTGAAATGAATGAGCAGCTGGTTGAGAAAGATATTGAGATGGATATGATCAAGGAGGAGGTGTGGATCAGGAAGGAAGAGTAGGGGGGCCCGAAGAAGACATGGAAGTGGCTTGATTGGGGTTGTAGTATGCTTGGGATGTCCCTTGCATTCCTTTCTGGTAAGGTCTAGGTCCACGCGGTCTCCTTTGGTTTATGAAGTAGAGTGGTTAAGTGGCTCCCTCGACCCCTTGGTATATAGCTTTAAGTCCGGGAAAGGAAGGGCACTTATTTGTAGGACAAAAAAATGGCCAAATCCCTCTCTGCTTCCTCTTATTTCCTTTTGATATGTATGGTATCCATTTTCACAGCAAGAGTCTACAACATCTCACTATTGAAATCTTCCAACATGTTTCTAAATTCACCTTTGAGGGATGAAATGGAGGAGCAGGTACTGGCCATGGGTTGACTTCCCTACCTCTCTTTCTGGCTGCCCTAGAATGGTTTCTAAAGACAGTCTTGATGTCTTCATAAGGTAGCTGGTAGATGTCTCCCCCAGCCAGTAAATGTAGGATGTCTATAAGGTCTTCCAGAATTCCTCTAAGAAGGACCAACTTCAGAGATTCAGGGTTAATGTGCACCTGGCCCTTTTATAACTGAGATGGAATCTTTCTTCATAGTCCTCCAAGGATTCATCACTTCCCATGGTCATTTGGAAGATTTCCTCCTTGGTATCTTTTGATCTACAATAGTCCCAATATTTGTTATTAAAGGCTTGCTGCATCTGAGCCCAAGTTGTGATGTTGTTGCCAAGTAACCCCATGAACCAGTGCAATGCTGCATCCTTGAGGGTAGAAGGAAACAATTTCAACTTTTGCTCGTCTTCTGCATAGTCATAGGTTCGACAGATAACAACAAACTCAAACAGGAAGGTATCATGATCTTGTGTAGTTAATCCATGGAAGTGAGATAGGGTTGAAGGGCTTATGTTCTTCATTTTAGTGTCCCCATTGGTCTCTCGGATGGGAAAGGTACCCTCTACTCTTTCTCCATTTCCCCTAACATTTCTATTTTCAGCCATGGTCTCAGGAGGGATGGTTTCTTCCTCTTCTTCTCCTATAGGTTCTTCAAATATTTCATGTTGTTCTCCTAAAGGATCTTCTGGATCACTGCCACTGAAGAAGAGAGAAGGGTGGATTTGTGATGTCGTGGGGGTGTTGGGTAGGAATTTCCTTGAATTATTTCTCTTCCTATGAGGCATGAAAGGGAATCTCGTTTTTGGGTGATTTTTGTTTTTTTTTTCATTGCTTGTACTTAAAAACTGAAATTGATTGAACAAAAAAATTGCAACTACTGAAATGAACTTGCTGAAATGAAAATTTGAAGAATGGAAATGAAAGCAAGGAAATGACTAATCTACTTTTGCTGAAATGGAAATTACAGAATTAAAATGAAAGCAAGGAAATGACTAATCTACTTTTGCTGAAATGGAAATTGCAGAATTGAAAGGGCTAATCTACTTTTGCTGAAATGGAAATTGTAGAATTGAAAGAACTAATCTACTTTTGCTGAAATGGAAATTGCAGAATTGAAATGAAAGTAAGGAAATGCAAAATTGAAATGAAAGTAAGGAAATGCAGAAATTGAAAGCACAACTACTTTAATTTTGCTGAAATAAACTACTTAGCAGAATGTTGCAGTAGAAAATAGAAGAAAAGCAGTAATCACAAAATACTCTGATGCTTCCCCAACAACAGTGCCAAAAAGTGGTGAGCACCAGTATTGCAGCAATAATTCTGCAACTCTTGGGGCTTCTTACTTTACTTTTATCGACCCGGTAGTTCGTAACAAACATGGAAGCGACGGTGTTGTATGCACAAGTAGCTCTTACTGCAGGTTGTCACTTGGTTAGCTGGCACAAGATCAGTAGGAGCTCAAGCCAATTTCTATGAGTTTCCAAAAGAATCTTTTAACTGTGATGAAAGAAAGCTAACTCTACAAAGACTATTCTACTTGCAGAAACAGAAAGAAGATTGGAGTGTAAAGCAAACCCTAGAAAACCCTAATTTTTCCAACTAACACTACTTTTGTAGAAAAAGAGATGAAAGCTGATGAAATGAGTGCCATTGACTACTGAAAATGTAAATTACATCTATTCAAGCCACTCATAGAAGAAAATGAGCAAAGAACATCTTTTTGTGTTTTTATGTGTTTTATGTGAAATTGTTATGCATGTGATTTTGTCTGTTTGTGATTGTGGTAGAGGTTCGACGGCGATGGAGGGCGGATTTGGTTTTTTTGGAGGTTTAAGAAGGTGTGGAGGGGTCCTAAGAAGCCTCTGGTAACCTTTTGAAGACTTCCCCTACAATCAGACTTCGAAAAATCACTCACAGGAAATTCTACGGGAGGCTGTAGGGGATCTACAGGAGGATGCTGAGTGTTGATTTTATAGATTTTAAGAGTGGAAAAATGGTGGGAAAGGGTAGCTGAAGACTAGAGGGATGTGTTGAGGTGTCTAGGGCTTAACAAGGAGGATCGAGAAAGAAAATGATGGTTGGATTTGTTCAAATGACGAGATGAAAGATTATGGAAAAAGTGCAGAAATTAGGGAAGATTCGTGAAGGACTATGAATGACTTGTGAAACCTGTGAGAAATGAGATGATGTTGGCTGATTTATTGATGTGTTGTG
Organism: Pinus tabuliformis; assembly: GCA_031772625.1. NCBI lineage: Eukaryota > Viridiplantae > Streptophyta > Pinopsida > Pinales > Pinaceae > Pinus > Pinus tabuliformis. Next base: position 2,035,004,456 of record CM062816.1, on the reverse strand, counting down.
AGTTGAGGTGTGTTGTAAGAGATCTACACATCTAACTACCGAAACTGAGCAAGAAAAGGACTAGCTGCACCAAGAAAACAGAACAATATCTCTTGTTAACCTAATTTTTGACCTAGAAACATGAAGTGTTGAACTATGAATAGAAAATATTGCAAATAGATTTATTACAGAAAAAAGAAATAATCTTGGAAAAATGAATCTGAAGCAACTCTTTACTTTTCAAATCAAATCATCACACTATAAATTGCATGGAAGAAGCAAAACTGTGTTTTTGGTGGCAGCAATGGTGCCTTGACCTCAAATCATGGTCCTAGGAAGTGAGAAAGGAGATCAGGGCCTGTTTTTTGCCTTTTTGAATCTTAGCCTATCACTGTATTAACCTACTTCAGCAACTGAAACAAAAGTAGTTATGCAAACCATCAAAAGCAACCTATTCTGAACAAGGTAAAATGAATCTATGTAACAGAAATTAACTCATGAACTGAAGCAAAAACATATAAGTACAAAGCAAGAGGTGCTAGGCAGCTTGGGTTGGGCCCTAACCCAAGAGCTTCAGCCCTCTAAAATAAATTAGTGTTGGCTTAGAAAATATGTCATCTCCATTATCAAAATAAAAGTCACATTACATAAACTGTTCACAAAAATAAGCTCGAAAATGAGCTGAACAAGAGCTGCACGGAAGTGCAAAAATTCTACTAATAACTGGCTAAAATACTGAGGCTCTAATCCCCCCTATTTATACAAATGGAGTCTCCCAATAGCCCTCCTACAATCAAGGGGTTCAACTTCCCAGAACTAGAGATAGACAACAATCCTTCTTGACTTGCTCGGCTGCCCCTTGGATGCATCGATGTGGTTGTTTGTGCTCCAAGTTTCTGATGGAGGATTTGAGGTAGGGAGTCATAAATGAGGGGGACACCCTCCTACAAATCCTCTCCCTTGTTTTCCTCGAATATTGGCTGCCAAATGCTCATTAATCCTTTGACTTTGTCTAAAATTGACTAAAAATCTACATAAAGCACACATTAGACTTCATGGCATAATGACTAACCCAATTCACTCTATTAGCATAAATATAATCGAAAACATGCAATAAAATAATGAGAATGGTGGATTAAGCTGAGTTAAGAGGCCAAATGAGCCCATATAATTACCCGTTTCTGGGGTTCATCAATAGAATGGAAACAAGATTAGCTCAGGCGATGGTAGCTTATCTCTGAGAAGAGATGTGGCGGCTACATGCCTATGAACTATGTTACAATGAGACTCAGAGGCCTATTTATTATTAAGAAACAATGGAAAACACTAAACATCCAAAAACCTAACCCTAGGAGATGAAGAGCCAAAACTCTGCGCCTCATTTGGATAAATTGACACATCAACTTCTTTGGGTCGTAACTTTGGCATATGATCTTCGTTTGACACACACAATACCATGTTAGAAACATCTATCCGAGGACTACAACTTTCGACCAGCCAATACTGGTCTTTTACCTTTGTTGGATCTAGTTTTCCCAAAAAACATTGTTTAGGGCCTCAAAACGACTCCGAAAGTTCAAGACCTGAAAAACTAGAAAAAATAATAAATTTAGCTACAATTAAGGAAACTAAAAAATGGAAAGAGACATTGGTGGGGGTCCAAGTGGAATAGGTGAGTGGCCACCAACATCCACCTGGATCAGTGACTAGGGTATAGGATGGAAGAAATACAATCAAATCAGCTCAGATCCTACCCAAACTTCTTCCAGAGCTTGAAAAGCCTTTGTATGACCTCTAGAAGTCATTGGAACCTCTTCGACACTTCACAAAGTCACTACCACATCACTATCATCATCATAAGTAAAAATAGATGGAATTAGATACCAACCAACAAGCATTCTAACACTTGGTCCATCAAAAGGATCCACAACAACTCTACCATCAATATGCAGCTCCAGAACATGTCAGACATCCTCCAACACATGTAAAACCATCTCAAGCATTCATTGACACTAGTAGATCCTCTCTAAGCCTTATGTATCATATCATCAACATGTGGACCTAAGAAGCATCATGAATAATGAGATAATAACATCTCTACAAGAAACATTATGAACAAGGAGATCATCATATCTCTACTATATATTGACCATGCAACACCTCTACACAACTAAACTCAAGGGAAGTGAAGCACACCATCATCCAACTCAACAGCAACAACATGAACATGAGGACCATGACATCCCCTGATCACACTTTATATGCAACACCTGCAAATCACTGCTCCATCCTCGAGCTCCATGCTGGTAGGCATGCCAAAGCCAATGAAACACATCATCCATGTACAAGCCACATGTAACTAAACATACAAGTGTTGACTAGCTCACCAACAACCCAAGGTACCAGGTTGACATCAATTCCAACCAACAACACATCTAAAACACACATAAATTCCAATAGCAACATCTCATCCCAATGACAAAAAAACTTAGGTCAGAAAACACGTCTAACTCCTCCCCCTCCATCCTGTCATAGTAGTTGTCCCCCGAGGTGCATCTTGGGCTCTTGTGGGCCCCCATCACAAATATGCACATGTGGTCGAATGATGGGGATATTCTCAAAAAAGAATGGGAAGAAAAATGTCCCAAATGAATAGTTATCATTGGTCCGCTGCCTGCATACACATGTTGAAGCCTCAAAAATTGTTGCGAGAATATGGGGAAAACCCACCCGGTCCGAACCTTGAAAGAAGCTCCTTTTCCATCTGGTATAGTGGCTCCCACTGGGGATAATGGGACCAGTTTCCCAGAAATTATTTGATAGTATTGGTGGGATGATATATGATGTAACAGGAAATGATTAAGCTAATTGTAAACTAATCTAACTTCTAAAGACATTCATATATCCTAATTTAACATTATTTAACTATAAGTATACCGGAGAATCAAATACAACATGCAATCTACAATAATTTCTTACAACAATTGGTAATAAATACCATTCAACTACAACAAGAAATTAAATTGTTCAACAATAATCGTTTTGGATAAATAGTTAGACAAAATGATTGAGAAAAATATATCACATATAAAATCGTTCATGTATTCAAAATGGAATCAACGCTAACATCATACAGGGTGCAATAATGTTAAAACTATAATTTAGAATTTCATACATAAAACAATTGAAAGAAGAAGTATTTCTTAATACATAAATAAAACATGATCATAAGATAAAAGTACCATATATGATAAGTCCTGCTCATGTGCTCCAACAATACTAACCCAATTTCAATCAATCTAACACTTTCTAAGAGTACAAAAGTGCATTTCAGTAGAACATGCTAGATATTTAAAAGAAAATAGATCTTATTCCATTCATTTCATCAAAACCTCCTCAAAAGTACAAAATTGTAATGTCTGGAAAAGTGTTTTTGATACAAATTTTGGGTCCCTCTCTAAATGCATGAGAGGGGTTTAAATACTAAATGATATGTCTTAAAATAAGTTATTGCAAAAATAGCTGAGGAGGTTTCAAACAACCTTCCTCAGAATATGAAAAAATAAAACTAAAATAAAAATAAATTAATGACTAACTCCTTTGAACTTGATCTCTAAGGTTTCAAATATCAGTCATGTGCTTGAGTTGAGGCAGTATGCTTATCATATATTTTAACTTCCCAACAAATATGGCATCTGTTAGTTCTAGCACCATATTTTGTGTATAGGTTTTTTAACATCTTAGAGTCATCCACTCGCTGTGTGGTTTTACTAGAAACTGCCAATATGCTTCCCACTTTAGCTTGCTTAACTATTTGATTGCCTCCTTTTCCTGTGCTGTCTATTTCCACTACTACTCTAGTTGTTTAACATTTAGAAGAATCCCTGGTACATACTCCTTGACAAGATTGGTGCCATGATGATTTTCATTAATGGCTTCTATTATGCTATTCACTGCTGTTGTTGCTATCGTTGTTGCCCTTTCCACCTGTTTCAACCGAGAATTCCAATTCGTGAACATAATATCTTTATGAGACTCTTCCAGCTTTGGTAGGTTAGCCTTTCTCCCATCCTCTAATTTTTTCTAGTTGATGAATTCAGAAACTATTTTGTGGATTTCGTCATACTCAAACCTCATATCAATAACTTGGTTTGTTAATTTATCAGTGGTCTCACAATAAGAATTTATCTGTGAGATTTTCTGGCAAAATACTTACTTTTTCTCCAATAGTAGGGAATTAAGGCTGAATGCTTCCTTGATGAATTTTTCTATTTGCGGATTATCTTTAAATTTATCTTTCATGGCTTGTATCCGTGAATCCTTTTCTGATAAGCTGGCTTGATGTTGTATTCTCATATGCTCGAATTCTTTTTGGAGTTGGGTTACTTGTAATTTTTCTTGCTGATTAGATTTTTCTTGCGCTAATTGTTGTTCTAACAATAGAATTCTCTGTTCCTTTTCCTTGAGCAGCATTTGGACCTCTATCGCCTTGTCAATAGTTATTGTGGCATAGGCTCCTGCGAATTGCAATAGTTTTGTGAGATTCTGAGATGGGCCGATAGGCGAGTCCTTTCATACGATGTCCATTGGTTCATTTTCTGGAGTCGTAACAGTCACAACGTCAATTTTTCTTTTCTTCCTTTTTCTCTTGACTTCAAATTTGTGGGTAGGGTTATGAAATACATCTAGCAGAGGTATTTCCTCAATTCTTAAAACAATTTCTGAAGTAGGAGTAGCAAGAATGATCTCAACGTCCTGAGTGCCTGTAGCTCCTTCCCCTATTGTTTCTAGATTTAACTTATGTTGGGTTTGCTTGGGAGTTTGCATTCCAGATGTTTTCTCAGGGTTTGTATCTATGTGGATCTTTTTGTTGAACTATTCCCATTCTTGTTCCAGGTCAATAATTGGAGTTTTACCTGACTGAGTTGAAGTAGAGGCAACCTCTACTTGTTTCTTTGCTACGGCTTACTTGAACGTCCCCTCTATAGTTCCAATTATGTATTTTTAGACTCTTTATTTGTGTTTCCTCCCCCATTTTGAGACTACCACTCTGAGTGCTCTAACTCATGTGTAGATCTCTCTTAGGTTTCTTCTTCAGAGTTTTCTTTGGAGCTTCCCTCCAAGCTTACAATGGGAGTTGGCTCCCTTATTGGTTCAATCTGTAGTAGGTCCAATGGGAGCTTTAATGATCTATTTTTCCTATACACATGAAAAGCCTTAACATATTCCGAGGTCAAAAATAATGATGCCATATGCAAAACTTGTGAAAATGTTTTTCCTATAGGAAGAGGTCATCAAAGGTGTACGCTTCGTGGGTGAACTGTTTTACTTTTACCATAGTAGTAAATTCCTCAGCAGTGCCATTTGGGTCGTACTACCTTCCTGGAACTATAGCTAATTTAAGAGACTTAATAATATCTGCTTCTTTTAATGCATGTCCATAATTGTGTAGTGCAAAAGAACCACATTGTAATGGGAATGTAGGCCAAATTGCCTTCTTCTTAATTTTAGTCCTCTGCTTAATTTGCCTTCCCCTGCTATTTGGTAGGATATTTTTCTAGCCATTAGTTTGTCAGGGACATAATATGGGAGGACATGCAGTGAAGCAATGCTCCCAAAAACTCTGATGTAGGTGAATGTTTCTTCCCCAAACCATTTGGCTACTGGCAAGATATCTACTTTGACCTCTTCAGAAAACCTAGGGACGGTTCTGTCATACACTTCTCTAAGAATGGGTAGCATAACCCCTTGATATATTTTATAAAAATGGCGGTGGAATTGAGATTCCACAAAATGTTATGGTATATATGGATGTGAAGCAGGTTCTGTATAGTCCACTTCCATCCCATATTGGGAAATTGAGAACAAAAATAGATTGCATCCATAACAAAAGCACTCATGAAGAAAAGGGGAAAAATACTTAAAGAATAACTTCTTTTCCTTCTATATTAGATAATGGCCTTTGCCAAATTGTTTTACAAAATTTGAGCCCAGTTCATAATTGTTGCATTCATTGCTGCATCTATTAACGGGAGCCATTCCATGGAAAACTGGGTGCTATTGGGTCTACCGAATAACACACATATCATTGTTGTAGTGAAAATATGAGGGGGATAAATGGATCTCGTTGAGTACATACCTGTTTTATCCGATTTGAGCTTGCCTTCACTTGATTTATAGGTCTAGGTGACATCTAGCGGGTCCTCATTTTCTTTAGTGAATTTTTTAAGGAACTATTTGTTGTAGAGCTTTTGTGGCTTTGGTAACTGGAACATTAGTTGTAGGTTGTTCGCTGAGAAAGACCCCATGACCTCTTTGTTGTGATTCTTGAAGGTCCTGTCTATGATGTCTACCTCGTCAATTACCCATTTGACCATATCTGTGTATGGTATTATTTTTGGTCTCGCAGCTATTCAGTGCAGGAATGAACATGTTTTTTCGAAATAGGAGGCATCAGATGAGTCCTGAGAATGTGTCGTGGCATTTTTTACCAGTGGCCTAGGTTGTTCTTCTTCTAACAAGTTTTACATGGCCTCCCATGTCGAAGTTCCTTTGTCCTTGCTAGATGTGGTATCAGAGAAAAGTGGCACCATTTCTGATTTCTCAGATGTAGTTGCCTTTCCCTTCTTCACCATTGCCTCTAATGATGTTCTCAGCTGAGTTTTCCTAAAATGGAGCAAAACGGAAGTATCGGATAAACACAAGTGAGAATGACAGTGAGAATAAATGATACAGTTAACCTCAAAAAGTTGACAAGATAAGAGCTTTTATTCAAAACGCGGATGAAAAGATATTGTATCACACTGAGCCACTTTTTAACATAAATTGCATTAAACTTATTAAATTGCCACTAAGGCTTCTTATCATTTCCTTTATTACTCATTAAACCACCGCATCGCAATGGGAAGAGAAAACTTTAAGGTGGTGAGTTTGAATTGTGAGAACGTTGATTTTGTGATTGCAATCACATTATCACAATGTCCAAAATCGCACTATCGCAATTTTGGTTGTGCGTTTTCCTTGAATTTTTTTTTTAATATTCTGCAGGATGCAAGATGCGAGATAAGTGGCATATTCTTTCTTTTTTAGAGCGTAGTTTTCCCAAATGATTAATTATTTCATAAATTCATTTTCACTACGTTCTGAACCTAACTTACAATTTATAACATTTGCTTCTATCGGGTCCTGGTCTTATCGTACTTCGCAATCTCGCACAGTTCATAAGATTGGAATTGTAAGTAAATTGACGCGATGTGATAAGGTTGACTCGTTCTATCACAATATCACATCTCGCATGTTACGACATGCTTTGCGAGTTGCATCCTTTGTGATGACAATATGCGATTGCGATAAGCACTTTATTTTATAGGAAATGCCTTAAGTCTTAGTTTTGAATGAAAAGTCTAATGATGTCTAAGTTAAATGTGGTGATTCATTCTATCACAATTCATAGATTTTGTTTGTTAATTAACTCTTCAATGCACTTGGTCCAGTGGTATGCGAAAAGGCGAGAATTTCTAGTCTTAGAGGGTTTTGACTTGATATTTTGATTTATTTCTAAAATTTCAAAAGAAAGTGCCTAAGTGCTAAATTTTTCTTGGAGGGTTTTTTATAAAGGGTCCCCATTTATTAATAGAATATTAACCATTAAACTAAAAAATGGGGGGGGGGGAGGGGGCGGTGTTTGTTGAATAGCACAATAATTGGTGATTCGCTGGAAGAACCAGTTATATCTAATAGTTTTTTGCAATTTCTAAAAATTCCAAAATAAAGATAGTTCAAAAAATAGGAAATGCATGAAATCTAAGATAATCAACATTTCTCTAAATAAGAAAACAAAAATCCACCTAATTATCTTCCATTTGATTATCCTTTTCAAAATGAAAATTCCTTTGTCTACATCTGTCTTTACTTGGTTTTAAGATAAAGTCGAGGGCTCTCGCAAATTAGCTTTTTAGATGTACTCATTTGTCACAGGTAGAGGCTTTTCTGCCAGTAGGAATCCATAGCGTCAATAGGGTTACCTTTTAATCAATAATGATTATGTATCATATCCAGATAAGAGTGTAAGTTTTATAGATAAATTCAGATTCATATACTTCCTTTTTCTTTCTTTTCTAAACAATTTATTTTTCTTAAAAATATCATTTTTTCTACTTAAAGATCACTGTCTTGGTTTGGTGGTCAAAATTGATAATTCCATTCACTAGTTGTAACTCAACTAAACGATTTGGCTCATGATGAGACCCCTTGTCTCTTGATTAAAATAATCTCAAGACATTACCCTGTTTTGATATGCAGTATTGGTAATGTCAGTTTAATTACTTCCATATGATCATGGTAAGTCGGCTCTTCATGAGACCCCTTATCCTTTAGGTTTAAGTATATTTTAGAATTACACTCTAAAAAGAGAAAAGAGTACTAGATGGGGAGAATCATTGGCTCCTTAAGAGTTTTTGGATGACAATTATAGAGTTAAAGATGCTTTTCTGCAGAGAGTCTTTGCTTTGTTATATATACTTTTCTTGACTGATGTTACAACAAAGGATTCTTTATAAAGTTGAGGTTTTGCAAAGGACAAGTAATTTTGGTGGAAAACAAGCAGGTTTTAGAGTAATAGAACTTAGCTTATGTTTCAAATGTGAAAATTATCTTCTCAACAATCTCTACTTATACAAGCGAAAAGTCAAAATATAAAAGAGATTATTATTGTAATGGCCAAAAGTAAATGTTATTTAACTTTTATTTTCCTAGAAAAAGTAAAGGAAATAGTGTACAAGGGATAGAAAAGGTTATCTTCTATGAAAAATATTTCTTCAAAATCTACCCATTAATAGGTAGAGAATTTGTCTTGCCTGATAAATCCTGCAATAAAAAGGTGGATGGACCAATTTGCTCCACAATCTGAAATGGGCCAAGCCACATTATTTAGAATTTGGTATGCTTACCTTTTTCCTCTTGTTCTTTATCCCACTTCAATACAAGGTCTCTGAGTTAAAAGGATTTTGGACTTACATAATTTGGATCAAATGAATATTTAACTAACTGTTGATGGTGTGCATGTGTGATTTTGGCTTTGTCTCTTTCTTGAGGATTTATGTTTGCCTTACTTGCATAGAAGAGGAAGGAATTATTCAATAAATTGAACTAGGACCAAAGAGGGAATAGCTACATTTTTAGGGAGAAAAACCTCTTTCACATAGACCAAATTAAAATGAGAAGTGACTATTGAGGCCTTCAGTGTTATTCGATCTGCCCATAGAGAAAATTTTAAATATTTGTGCCCCTTTTTTTGACCTTGATTAACAATTTATTTGATGATTCTTATGATATTTTTGTTTGTAGATTCAGCAAAACCATTTCCCCGACGATAATATTTAGTAGAATATTTAAGTTTAAAACCTTTTTAAAGAGAAAATTATGTCATAGAATTGCATGTAAAATAAGATGCATTGTCAAACATGAGGGAAGTTGGTAGGCCAAATATGGTAATAATAAATTGATCAATAAATTCAATGATGTTTTTAGAATTTGCTACCTTAAGTGGAATTGCTTCCACCCATTTTGTGAAGTAATCAGTTGTTGTAAGGATATATCTATGCTTCTTTGAAGAGTGAGGAACGATCTCACCTATTATGTCTAGTCCCCATTATTCAAATGGCTATTCAATGTTAACCAACTGCAATGGTAATGTGGGTTTCCTCTATCTTCTAGCAATTATTTAACAAATTTTACATTTCCTTACATATTCATGTGCATATATGAATAAGGTTGACCAATAATAGCTAGCATGCAGGATTTTATGTGTTGTTCTGTCTCCTCTAAAATGTCCATCAACTGGTCCATCATGGAGTTCCTATAAGACCATTTCTGCCTCAGGTTTTTCAAGGCATCTAAGAAAAACAAATTCATAATTTTTCCTAAACAACACATCATTGATGATCTCATAGTGCTTAGCTTTTATCCTCAAAGCCCTTTTTCTTTTGTAACTAAGTTGCATAGGGGCATATCCATTTTTCAAGTAAAATATGATATCAACATATTTGGATTCAGTATCATTGAGGCTTACCTCACATATTTGTATATCATCACCTGAATCTTGTAGTGTTGGTAAATTGGATGCTCCTGCTAACATTTTGTAAAAACCTTGACCTTTAACAATTTTAGCTGGTCTAATCTCAATGCCATATTCTTGCAATTTTGTTACCCAATTTTCTCTTTTCTCACCTACATCTCTTTGCATCAGTAGATTTCTTACCGTTGAGAATGGGACTACTACCTTAGTGTGAGTCTTGAGAATAAAGGGTTTGGAATATTTTATTGATTTGAAAACAGAAAAAGTTTGTTTTTCAATGCCTGAGTATTTTAATTCAACCCCATGCAAATTGGAGCTAAAAAAAGAAATCGGTGCTTCGATTTTGTCATCACTGACCTATGTCAATATAGTTGCATATGATGTCTTGGAAGCAAAGGTATATAAAATGAAATGATTATAAAAATTCGGAGCTACTCAAGAGGGAGCATTTATGATTTCTTGTTTAATTAGATTAAAAGCTTTATGCTCGGTATATCCCCATTTAAAAACATAAGTTTTTTAATCATAGATTGGAGGGGTAAATCAATTTGTAAAAAGTCAGGGACAAATCTTTTGACAAAATTTATCTGACCTACGAAAGATTGCATGGATTTTTTATTATAAGGTAAATAGATTTCAGAAATTTCTCTTATCCTATCAGGATCAATAAGAATTCCTTATTTGGATACGATAAATCCAAGGAGCTTTCCTTCACTCAAAGAAAATAAATATTTCTTGGGATTGAGAGAAATTCCATACCTATGACAATTCTCAAATATTTGTTTTAAATCCTTTAAACGATTACTGTGCTTTTTGAATACACAGTTATGTCATCTAAATAAATTACCACTGATTTATTCACCAAACCTTTGAAAGCTATGTCCATGGCTCTCTGAAATGTTGCACTGGCATTGATTAACCCAAATGGCATCTTTTGATAGGCATAGGTGCTCCATTTGGTTTGAAACGTGGTCTTTAGCTGGTAATCTAGATGTACTAGAATCTGATTATAACCTGAAAATCCATCCAGGAAAGCCATCAGCTCTGAGCCTGCAACTAATTGAAATATTTGTTCCATAGGAGGTAATGGGAAGTTTTCCTTGTAACAAGCTTTGTTGAGATTCCGAAAGTCTATAAATATTCGAATATCACCATTATTTTTCCTGACTGGAACAAGGTTAGAAACCCACCATGAATGCCTAACAAGAAAAATTATTTTGGCTTTGAGAAGCTTATTCAATTCAGATTTTATCTAATTTTCTAAATTCGGATGAATCTTTCTCAAATTTTATTGTACAAGTTTTTCATCTGATATCATGGGAATGGTATGTTGAATGAAGGAAGTATCATATGTCTTAATATCTTCATAGTTCAAAGCAAAGCCATTTTTGTATTGCTTTAACAAATGAACAATGGCTAATCTTGCATTTGGTGTAATACCAAGTCCTAGATCGATATTTTGAGGTTTAAGGTCAGTTCCAAGATTAACTAATTCAAACCTCAAAGTTGAACTTTGAAGTTTTGAGTTAGTGGGTTTCTTGAACCTATCCTTAAGATCATATAAGTCTTCTAGCTTAACCATAGATTTAGGTATGGAATTTGCAGTTATTTCCTGCTTATGCTGGTTTTCATGTTGATATTCATCTATTATCTGGTCATCATAAGAGCCTTCAGATGTTAGAACATTTACGATATCCAAACCATCATTAAAGACTCGCAAAATGGTGGTATTGTCGAGAATAGAAGGCCTAAAAATTAACTCAATAGAAAAGTGATCGGGGCTATAATCTCCTGTTGGAGTGAGTTAGGATGAAACGTTAGCCAAAAGATTGGCACTTGCATTTTGGAGTCTTGGGATAGGGGAAATGTTGAACATTGTAAAATGAGAGGTTAGGTCCTCGACTAATGATTGATAATGTTTCAAATGTCCAGAGAGACAATGTATAGTATTCCTTACCTATTTAATTATAATTTCCGAATCTCCAAACACTTGAAGATATTTGATATCAAGGCTGATGGCTTTATACAACCCTTGAACTAATGCTTCATATTCGGCAGTGTTATTTGTGCATTCAAATTCAAGTCTGCATGCTAACATAGTTTTTCCCCTTCTGGGCTAACTAATATGCATCCTACTCCAGCTCCATTATTAGATTTAGATCCATCAAAATATAATTTCCAAAATAAAGACTCAACTACAAGTTTATCTATAAAATTTATGCACTTAGAACAATATGTTTGAGAATAATTTTTGACTTGTGACATAACAGAATTTTCCAAGAAGGGTGATGTATTTGCATTAAAATGTCCTAGAAATGATTCAAATAAATATTTTCCAATGATATTGCTTCTGTATGCGACGGGTTCATTTTCTCTGTACAGCTCTATGATGATATGCTTTTGATGTTTCTTATGGTCAACCCTTATTTGATTCGGCTTACTATTACAAGGAAGCCACATGTGGGACTATTTGGTTGAAAAATAGCCATCAAGCTTTTCTGACCAGTCTCTACTAAGGATTAAACCATAGAATTCAGGGATATCAGCCACTAGAATGTCAATGACTTGACATACTTTCGAGTTTGATCATAGTGGAATAGTGACTTGATGGAGTTCCCATATAACTTCGACTTGAGATCGATCTAACTGCACGATGTGAAAAAAAAAAATTTGGGGTTCCATATTCAATTTCACACAAACTATTCTTGGTAGAATGTTGGATGAAGCTCTAGAATCAACTGAAAAATTGTGTAGATTTTTATTGAAAACTTCAAAAATCAGAAGAAATGGAGGTGTATGGGATTTGGATCTTCCTCCTATTAGAGCAATGTCATTTGAATTGATTTTATCTAATGAGGTAGTAGGGGGCCTTCCCATTTCTTGAGTAGCCTGTGAGATTATAGCAATGGGAAGAAGAGAAGTAGGGACCGCTTTTAGTTCTTGATCAATAGATTTTGTTGATGTTTTAGCTTGCTAAGCTCATGGAATGTAATATTTGTCCTAGTATTTTTCATATCTTCAACGATGTTGTATTCCATTTCATCAGAGACTAGCAGAGTTTTAGTTGAAGGTGAAGAATTTGATTGAGGAGGAGTGGTTTCAGTGGATTTGGGGGATGATTTATTACCTTTTACATTCTTTGGGAACTGGAGTTGATGATTTTTGTTTTGGATTTATTTGTTGCAAATCTATAGTGCTTCTACTCCTAGTTGTGGTAGGTAATGCTTCTTGTGCTTCTTCATTAGGAAGGATAAAATCCCACATTCCTTGTAATTCAACTACTTCTTCGTCATCGGTTTGTTCTTCAGCTGTGGAGATTTCCTCTTCCTCTACATATGATTCAACATTTGATATTGTACTTGGAGGCTTGGGATTAGAGGAAGGATTTATTTTGTAAGTTCTGTAAGCTTTCCTTGAGGAAGTCTCATCTACCTATTTTTTGGCGTTGACCATTTCATTGGACATGGTTTTAAGGACCTTTTATAGTTCTTCAAGATCAAAAGGATCTTTAGGTTCTTTTTTCTTGGATTCGTCCCTAAAAGTTACCTTCTTCAATTTTCGTTCTTCTAATGCATTATTTTTTTCTAAAGATAAATGTGTTTGTACAGTTATGGCTTCTTTCATGTTTTATACCAAAGTTGGTTTGGCAGCCCTATCGACAAAAATAGCTTCGTTTGAGGGAAGAGAAGAATTGTACCATTCATTTTGGACTTCATCACTGGGCTTGGATGTCATTGGGATCTTATTAAATAACTTATTAAAATGTTAATTGAAGTCCTTAATTGGTTCTCAAGGTTCAACTTTCAAGTTGGAGAGATCATTGAGAAGAGTGGTTGTCGATCGGTCATCTCCAAACATGGTTAGGAACTTCTCTTGAAAGGCATCCCAACTATTAATGGAACTAGATGGTAATGAAAAATACCATGATCCTATTGATCCATGTAAAGTATAAGGGAATAATATTACAACTGCATCTTCTTCTACCACTATGATCATATTTATGGACAACATAAAGTTGTTTATGTGTTCTTCAGCAGGCAGACCATCATCAAGGTTAAATTTTGGCAACCATTTCATTGGATGCACAGGTACTGGGTGTAATGGTCATGACATTCGAACAGTTCCTGTATTTTTCCATGGTCATTGAGCCATCGTGGGTATTTGTGTAGAGGAAGATTTTCTAGTAGTTGAAGGTAATTGGGTAGAGGATTCTTGTGCTCGAGTACCAGTGTAAATCACGATCTAGAGTTGTGATGTGGATGATTGATTTTGTGATGAAGTGGATGGAATGAATGAGGGTGTTTCATGTGATGACGAGAGAACCTCATTATGAGCTTCAAAGTGTGTTTTCTTAGTTTTCCTTTGTTCTAGTAGAGGGAACTCAAATGGGGGAATCCGAAATTTTTTGCTTTGTGATCTAGTTAACCATAGAAAATTTTGGGGGCAAACCTTAGCCGAAATGCGAAATTTAAGGGGTTTTATATTTTGGAAGGGAATTTTTTTTATATTACACACGTTTTCTATAGTTAGCCCAATTTTTTTTTTAAAAATAAATTATTATTATTGTTGGCATTATGATACAGGTATTGTCCTTGATGGAAACTCACTCAGATGAAAGAACACAATACAGTAGGTTAACAACAAAGAATTACAAATCAGTCTACACAGAATGAAGAAAGAGAGGTATACATAGGTTCACCTTAACCAAGGTATGTATACATGCAGGTTCACTAACCACAAGTCGCGTATATGTACACACGCACTTTCACCGAAGGAAAAGCGTGTATACCTTGGAAAACTAAGTTTTTGGTCCGAAGTATTTGGTCCATGGTATTTTGATCCATGGTATTGGTCCAAGGTATTTGGTCCGAGGTATTGACCCTAGGTATTTGGTCCAAGGTATTGGTCCTAAGTGGTTTTGGTCCATGGTATTGAGAAAGGCCTAAAACTATAAAAGGAGGAGAAGATCATTAGGCCAAGGTGTGCAAGTATTGAAAATTTGATGAAGTGTGAGATCTAGTATGCAGGTTATTGGCTTAAGGTGTTTTGCTTGGTCTGAACCAGGGATGAACCGTAGAAGTTGATGGACGATAATATCTAATGGTGGATCGAGATATTAAGGCTTGAAATGAATTATCTTTATATGGTTTGATCATGTTTATTCTAGATATGTATACTGACGCATGTGTTGTTCTGTAAATATTATGGTCTAGGTATAACTGAAGTCTGGAATAGCTGCAAAATTATGAATTAATATTTGCAGATGTATACGCTAGTTGGCTTTGGGAAAAGCACGTATACACGCAGGTTCGACACATGGAAGTAGCGTATACCTTATAAAATATGTTTCAGTTGTTTCTATTTGTTGTTGCAAAGTTCTAGGTTCTGGTTTGGGTTTTGGTTACTGTATGCTGGTGACAATATTCTAAATGATCAAATTGATTGGTTGTCAAAGTGATTGATTGATTAGGTTGTGGTTGGTTCAGAAAGTGATCGATTGGTGCAGATGTATTTGATGATTTAATTATAGTAATGATCTTGTTGATGGATCCAGTCTGAAAATTTATGAAACATGGTCCTCGGAGGAAGAAATAAGGTTGTAGCCTTCTGTAGGTTGCAACCTGTGTACTAGTAAACATATCGGCTAGTACAAGAGTTAGGGGGTTGTAGCTCCCTTCCAGAAGAAGCTAGAGAATGAGGGAAGGTTGTAACCTTCTACAGGTAGAAGCCTGCGTATTGGTATAAGTATACACTAGTACAAAATTGTAAACAGATTTTCTTATTATTAAAAGAAGACAAAGACGATAGCAGAAGTTGGCTTTCACCCACATTGGGTTTCCACCTTATATCTTGGTGTTCATGTCTATTGCTTATGTGTGATGTTTTATTTTGATTTTACTGCACTGTGTAATAAATCTCTGATATACTGGTTAAAGTTCAATGCATGATAAATTGAGTAAATCAAAAGTTCTCTGCATATACACTGGTTGCCTTAATTATAGTCGCGTATACACACTAGTTCACTTAGCTGAAGTAGCGTATACAAATATGTTTGGAAAATTAAATTATTGATCTGATAATACTGATTCACCCCCCCTCTCAGTATTATTTCCAACAATTGGTATCAGATCCGGTCCTTCAGAAGAAGCTTGATTGCTTGAAGGGAGATCAATCATCATGAGTAATCAAGAAAGCGTGGGATCCATCATACCACCAATCTTTGATGGGAGAAACTTTGTTTATTGGAAGATAAGAACCACAACCTATCTATAATCACTTGGAACATATTTCTGGGAAATCGTGGAAGGAGGATATACATTTCCATCAGCAATTCTTACAGATACAACAGGTAAAAAGAAATATGAAACCAATGCTAGGGTTGTCAATACATTATTTGGAAGTCTATCACAATCAGATTTTATCAAAGTTATGCAGCTCAAATCAGGTAAAGAAATATGGGACAAAATCATTCTAAGCTACGAAGGAGACTCTCAGGTAAAACTTGCTAAACTGCAAACTCTCAGAATTCAATATGAAACTCTTAAGATGCACAATGATGTAAGTATAGCTAGTTACTTCTTACGTATAAATGAGGTTGTTAATTTCATGAAGAATCTTGGTGAAGAGATAAATGAAGTTACATTAGTTGAGAAATTTTTAAGATCCTTGTCTGCTAAATTTGAATCAAAAGTATCTGCCATAGAAGAAAAACAGGATCTACAGACTATCATTATGACACAGCTTCACGGAATCTTAACTACCTTTCAGATGAGAAAAGGAGGCCCATTAGATATGACAGAAGCCGCATTTAAAGCTTTAGCAAAAGGAAAGGATGAACTCAATGAATCAGGACATATTTCAAAAGAAGAAGATGAAGTAAACTTTGTCAAGAAGCTTCAACGGGGTTCTAGAAGATTTAGAGGTAAACTACCTTTCAAATGTTTTTCCTATGGTAGAGTCAGTCATTATGCTACCAAATGTCCTCATAAAGATAAATATGATGAAGGGAAGGAATTTGCAAAATGGAATAGAAAACAAAGTGTAAGTAAAAAGAGTTACTATACTCATGAAGATAGCGATGGTTTATCAAATAGTGATGAAGATGAAAATAGTAATGACTATAGACTTCTAATGGCTTATGAAGATGATAATTCTTGGGATGCTTTAGAAGAAGATGACCTTCATGAAGAAATATCTAAACTCAAAATCTGTTTAGAAGAAAAGAATATGATTATAGATACCTTGACATACCAACTTGATGAAAGAGAAAAACACAACGAAAAACTAGAATGTGAAATTGTGTGTCTAAGAAATGTTAAGTTATGATATGTTATATGCTTATAACAATTTACTTCTTTTTCTTATTATATTCCACCAATTAGCAATCACATGTACATAAAGTAAAGTGTAGATAGAACATTAAACGATCGACAGAAAACAAGCCAAGACAAGAGACACAAGATGTGGTGGCTAGCCAGGGACAAACCCCACAATGTGTGGGGAAACCCTTTGATCAAATCTTCTTTTATCTTCAATAATTCAGCAGAGAGAAATAGTACAATAAATCTGATTCATATCAGCAGTAGAAAACCCTAGATCAGCAGCATCAGCATTAGCGGCTTCATTATCAAACTAGGGAAGACGATATCTCACAAACCGACCGTTGTATTGACTTCATTCCACCACCAAAAGTTTCGGCTTCCAGAGGAGGTTCAGATGAGGAGACCTTCTAGGCGATGCAAGTCAATCTTTACTTCTGCAGTTGCAGCTTCAATTTCAACAGTTTCCGGCTTCAAACTAGGGCAGACGATATCTTGCAAACCGTTTGTCGGATTGACTTCATTCCACCACCAAAAGTTGCGGCTTTCAGAGGAGGTTTAGATGAACCTACAATGCAGTTCAGATGAGGAGATCTTCTAGGCCACGCAAGTCAATGTTTACTTTTGCAGTTGTAGCTTCAGTTTCAGCAGTTTCCGGCTTCAAAATAGGGTAGTCGATATCTTGCAAACCATTCGTCGGATTGACTTCATTCCACCACCAAAAGTTGTGGCTTTTAGAGGAGGTTCGGATGAACCTACATCGCAATTCCAAAGAGGATATCTTCTAGGCCACGCAAGTAAATATTTACTTCTACAGTTGCAGCTTCAAATTCAACAGCTTCCGGCTTCACATGTGTGAGAGAGAGAGACCCATTTCATCGCAGTAGAGAAGAGACTCATATCTGCGCAGTAGAGAGAGAGTGATGCAATGAGATGAGTGAGTCCAAATGAGGAAAATTCCTCTTATATTTATGCACAACATTGGTGGGTGAATAGATGCGACTGTTGGGCTTTTGAGCCTACATGAGTTGTAGGTCGGCTTGATAATAATTCCATAATCAAAATAAATTTATATCTCCATGAATACTTATCAGAATCGGATGATATTTATATCAATCCTACACCTCTCGACGAGAGGAATCTAATAAAAATATTATCAACCATGAATAAGATGACCCACATGAAGTTTTTCCCTGGTTGCCAATTTTAACACTCCCTCTCAACCATGGAGAACTTCATCTGCAATCTGTCTATCGTTCATTACTATTCATCCATCAAATGCACTACCCTGTACAGCCTGACCCTTGCCATGCTCTGCTCTATTCTTCTTGTTCTGCTTTGTCTTGTTCTGCCTGCACTGATCTGTATTGTTTTGCTCTGTTCTGCTCTGCTCTTGCATTGTTCTGTTCTGCTCTGCTTTTGTCTGAAATATGAAGAAGAAGAAATGATCGAGGATGTATCATACTGACTTAAAGTCAGTCTCAGAGTATGTACCACTGGTCCCAGACTAGTCTCAACCAACCCAAAGTCAGCGTCATAGTGAGTACAACTCCAATGGTCCCAAACCAATATCATCCTGCACTGATTCAAAGTCAGTCTCAAAGTATGTACCACTGATCCCAGACCAGTCTCAATCGACCTGAAGTCAGCGTCATAGTATGGTACAACTCCTACCACAAGTTCCAGACTAGTGTCATTGATCCCAGATCAATGGAGGTCATCCTAGCATAGGGAGTATGGTAGTTACAACGATGCGTCCATCGGTACTACTATGGTCCCTAACTTCATTTCCCTTCTCATTGATCAGATGAGAGGTACTTCCCATGAGTCCCAAACTGCATGGGTAGGATGCCTCGACAGGAGAACTAATCAATCATGTCCTCACAGGAGAACACATCAATCCTGCTACAATTTCCATGGAGAACACATCAATCCAGGCCTCACAGGAGAACACATCAATCCAGGCCTCACAAGAGAACACATCAATCCTGCTACAATTGCCATGGAGAACACATCAATCCAGGCCTCACAGGAGAACACATCAATCCTGCTATAATCGCCATGGAGAGCACATCAATCCAGGCTGCCATGGAGAACACATCAATCTAGGCCTCACAGGAGAAATAATCATCCTACTACACAGGAGAGCGAATCATCCTGTTCCACAAGAGAGTGAATCATCTTGTCCCACAAGAGAGTGAATCATCTTGTTCCAGTGTGCACCACCAGGGTAGGGTGAGTCACCCTGTGGTCATATGTTGCTCTAGTAGGAACCGAAAGCCCTTAGAGCTCCCAGAGCTCAATGTATGCATCATGCAGGACCCTTGTACAAAGGTTTCTTTCCGACTCCAAGTCGTTTGGGAAAATCACAGATTAGATCTTTCCTCGGGGCTTTGACAAGGTGTATCAACCTGTACATCATCTTAATGTGATGGAGCTTCCTTGCTCATCCACTTACCATATCCTAGATGATGTC
Organism: Pinus tabuliformis; assembly: GCA_031772625.1. Taxonomy (NCBI): domain Eukaryota; kingdom Viridiplantae; phylum Streptophyta; class Pinopsida; order Pinales; family Pinaceae; genus Pinus; species Pinus tabuliformis. The sequence goes on along the minus strand of CM062816.1, from coordinate 2,034,984,607 downwards.
TATCTACTGGAGCAATTGACGAATACGAGATTCCTCAATAATCGAATCCCACCTCTGGTTGTTACAGAGAATCACAGTGGTATCCAATGTAAATCCAAACAACTCACTGAATAGATTTCGCAACCAGACTGCCTCACATGAGGTTATGCTAGCAACAATATATCCTGCTTCGGCGGTGCTCAAAGCCACCGACTTCTGCTTCCTGCTCATCCAGGATATCGAAGCATATCCCAAGGTGAAACAGTACCCGGAAGTGCTCTTACGGTCCACAACACTGCCTGCCCAATCAACATCAATATATCCAAGTAGTCTCACATCTCCGGCAGTGTATCTTAATCCATGAGAGATTGTGTCCTGAAGACATCTCAGAAGATTCCTGGCATCAATCCAGTGCGGCTCAACCAAGTATGAGCTCACAATGCTAACTGCAAAACATATGTTCGGACGGAGGTTCACTAAGAACATCATTGCGAATGAGTTTTTCAAACTCAGAGGCTTTTCCCAAGTCTGGTCCGACATCACTACCATATAACTTCTAAAAGTTAAGATCCTCGAGGTAGTCACAGGCTTGCAATAAATCATACTGAATCTTTCCAACATATTTACCACATATTTTCCTTGAGATAGGAAATTTTTCCTTGGCTTCTGCCACACTTCAAGTCCTTGGTCCTTCATTTCAAATTCAAAAGTCATCTCCCTCTTACATTTGTGAATGAGAGGGTTTGCACCTGTTAGAAAGAGGTCATCCACATACAACACCAGTATAAGAGGCTTGTCATCTTCAACCTTAAAGTAAAGGTTAGGATCAGCTTCACTCCTAGTGAATCCTAGCTTCATCAAGTAGCTATCGATCCTCTCATACCATGCTCGGGGTGCTTGCTTCAGCCCATAGAGAGCCTTCTTCAACCTGCATACATGAGATTTTCGATCATAAATCTCAAATCCTTCGGGTTGCTCCACGTAGACCTCTTCTTTGATCGAGCCATGCAAGAATGCAGTCTTGACATCCATCTGATGTAGGTTCCATCCTTGTGAAGCGGCAAGGGCTATGATCGAGCAGATGGTCGTATATCTGGCAACAGGTGCAAATATCTCATCATAGTCTATACCTTCCTTTTGGTAGAAACCTCGAGTAGCAAAACGAGCCTTATACTTTTCCGTGCTTCCATCTGCTGCATGCTTTATCTTGTAAAGCCATTTTGAAGTAACAATTGTCTTGTCCAGGGTCTGGGAACTACTTCCCAGACATCATTCTCCATAATAGACTCATATTATGTGGTCATAACATCCTTCCATAGTTAATGCTTGATGACATCTGAGAATGATGAAGGTTCATTTTGTATGATCGAGCTCATGATGGTCAGGTATCCCTGATACCTGTTAAGTTTCTTACTTTGATGGAAGGTTCCTCAGGGTGCAGCATGTCCTTCAGCATCATTAAGTATCCCCCTAAGCCATGAAGGCCTCTTCCTAGAAGAGGAAGGCTCATGTGAATGAGGATCAATCAGATCCATGGGTTCTTCTACATCAGGCATTGATTCATCATCCTTTTCTTTCGGTTCCCTGGTGTCAGCTTCTTAAGAGCTACTCAAAGTCAGCAGATTGTCTACCTTGCTGAGAGCCATATCTTTGTCAAAGGTGACATCATGACTAATCACGACTTCCCTTTGACCGGTGGTGAACATTTCTTCAGGAGTTTAGGAACCCAATGCTTGATGAGGGCATCAATTTTGTACATATACGACGGTGATTGTAGTTTCAGCCCATAGAAACTTTGGAAGTCTTTGATCATGTAGCATGGCCCGGACAACTTCCATCATCGTGTGGTTCTTCCTTCCTGCCACACCATTCTGCTCAAGAGTATGTGGTGTAGTAGTCTCCCTCTTAATGCCAGCCTCAGATATGCCTGAGTGAACCAACTGTAATACATCGGAGGTCTTGCTTTGGCTTGAGGGGAACGGTCCCCTTTTGAGCTTTCCTTCGACACATCCCGGACATACACCTTCTTTCTCTACTTGGAATTCGGGCATCCCTGTCACCATTTGTTTTACACCAAGTAGAGCTTTGTAATGAAGGTGGGAAAACCTCTGATGCCAAAGTTTGGACTCAAGAGTTGTGTCACAAGACATGACACCTAGCGGACTTCCATCGACTTGATATGATGAATCAACACTAAACCCAAGAGTAAAGGCATTTCCATATACATACCTTGCCATTGCTTAAGGTTACCTTGTAGCCTTTGTCTTCCATTGCCGAGATGGACACTAGGTTATTTTTTGAGGTCAGGTGCATTTAATACATCCTGGACTTTCTAGCCTTCTTGAATGGTTGTCCTCTTCCTCGATCCCCAGATCTCCTCTTACCTTTGCTGTTGAATTTGTTATTCCTTTGATTTGACATCATAGGGATTTTGATCATTGTCCCGGTGTGAGTCCTTTCTATCAGGGCACTCCCTTGCATAGTGACTTGCTTTATCGCAGATGTAACATCATCCTTTTCTTCCACCCTTAGGTCTAGCCTTTCCTTTTGATTTAGACCCAGAATTATTTCTTTCCTTAGCATGAGAAGAAAAAGCAGCAGGAGGACCTTTAGGCAAGGGCATTTCCTGCTCTTCTACCCTTGTTTGTTCTTGAATGCATCTAGCCATTAATTCCTCGAAACTAGGAATTACATTATTGTTCAGAAGAGTAGTCCTGAACACATACCATTTAGATAGTAATCCTCCGAGAGTTGTGAGTGTCATTTCTCTGTCAGTAATGGTTTCCCCAATAGATAGGAGATCGTTCTTGATCTCGGTGATTCTTAAGAAGTATGCTTGCATACTTTCATCTTTACCCTTCTTGATTTCCCTCAACTTATTTCTAGGAAACAAAACTTGATTTGCATCTTTAACATTAAATAAACTCACCAGTCTATCGTAGATTTCCTTGGAGGTGTCTAGATCAGAGATGTAGGCCACCAAGTGCTTGTCGATAGAGTCCCGGATGATCTTCTTTGTTTTGACCTCTCCATTTTTCCATTTGTTCCAGGCAGCAGCAGATGCATTTGATGAAGGCTCAACAATATTGCCTCTTACATGGTCCAACACTCCTTGATCTTCAAGGGTTAGATCGATAGACATCTTCCATCCGTGATAGTCAGCTTTCTCACAGAGCTTGTCTTTGGCAGGAAAGAGTGTTGAGGACCCCATAGCTCTTTTAGGATAGCCTTGCCAATCTTCTCTTGAATGATTGCTCTTGCTCTTGCTCGGGCTTTGTCTTCACCTCAACTCTGATACCATGTTAAGTTATGATATGTTCTATGCTTATAACAGTTTACTTCTTTTTCTTATTATATTCCACTGATTAGCAATCACATGTACATAAAGTAAAGTGCAGATAGAACATTAAACGATCGACAGAAAACAAGCCAAGACAAGAGACATAAGATTTGGCGGCTAGCTAGGGACAAATCCCACAATGTGTGGGGAAACCCTTTGATCAAATCTTCTTTTATCTTCAATAATTCAGCAGAGAGAAATAGTACAATAAATCTGATTCATATCAACAGTAGCAAACCCTAGATCAGCAGCATCAGCATTAGCGGCTCCATTATCAAACTAGGGCAGACGATATCTCACAAACCGACCGTCGGATTGACTTCATTCCACCACCAAAAGTTTCAGCTTCCAGAGGAGGTTCAGATGAACCTACAGCACAGTTCAGATGAGGAGATATTCTGGGCCACGCAAGTCAATCTTTACTTCTGCAGTTGCAGCTTCAGTTTCAGCAGTTTCCGGCTTCAAACTAGGCCAGTTGATATCTTGCAAACCGTTCGTCGGATTGACTTCATTCCACCACCAAAAGTTGCGGCTTTCAGAGGAGGTTCAGATGAACCTATAGCGTAGTTCAGATGAGGAGATCTTCTAGGCCACGCAAGTCAATCTTTACTTCTACAGTTGGAGCTTCAGTTTCAGCAGTTTCCGGCTTCAAACTAGGGCAGTCGATATCTTGCAAACTGTTCGTCGGATTGACTTCATTCCACCACGAAAAGTTGCGGATTTCAGAGGAGGTTCAGATGAACCTACAGTGCAGTTCCAAAGAGGAGATCTTCTAGGCCATGCAAGTCAATCTTTACTTCTGTAATTGCAGCTTCAAATTCAACAGCTTCTGGCTTCACATGTGTGAGAGAGAGAGACCCATTTTAGCGCAGTAGAGAAGAGACTCATATCTGCGCAGTAGAGAGAGAGAGATGTGATGAGATGAGTGAGTCCAAATGAGGAAAAGTCCTCTTATATTTATACACAACATTGGTGGGTGAATAGATGCGACTGTTGGGCTTTTGAGCCTACATGAGTTGTAGGTCGGCTTGATAATAATTCCATAATCAAAATAAATTCATATCTCCATGAATACTTATCGGAATCGGATGATCTTTATATCAATCCTACACCTCTTGACGAGAGGAATCTAATAAAAATATTATCAGCCATGAATAAGATGACCCACATGAATTTTTGCCCTGGTTGCCAATTTTAACAAGAAAGGATCTTGAGAAAACAAAATCTCTTAATCTTAGATTTGCTAAAGTATCAGAAACCTTAAATGAAATTATCAAAGTGTAGCATTCTCCTCTGATAAAGATAGGCCTTGGATATACTAAAGAAGCATCTCAATCACATAAGCCATCAACCTCCACTAAAAGCTATCTTGATGAAGCAAAGAATAGTGAACAATATGACAATCGTTAGCAAAGCCATAAAGCAGATCACCAGGTAAATCAGGCTCAATCTGCTTCAAGGATGAATAGAAGCCACAACCAACCTCAGGTAAATCATACTCAATTTGCTTCAAAGATGAATATCAATAGAAATTACAATCACCAGGTTAATAGATTCGATAATCGTAGGAGCTTCTTTAATGGTCAATGATTCTCATGTCATAATTTTGGACACAAAGCTACTCAATGTGTTGCTTACAAAACCATCATGACTAGAGAAGCACGAAAGCAAAGGAATGTAACAAGGATCAAGAAAAGTTCCTATAATAACTTTTCTCTTCTTGAAAATGAAATAGAATGCTCAATCTGTAACAAATTTGGCCATAAAGAATCTGAATGCAGGAGTAAATTTCAGCAAATATCTCAAAAGGAGCAAACTCCATTAAATCCCAAAATATGGAGAAAGAAATAACCGCAAACATAAAGATGTGCTATATCCTTGTATGCAGAAGGACAAGAAAATCAGTGGTACATCAACAATGGATGCTCAAAACACATGATAGGGGACAAAGAAAAACTTCACTCATATAATGCCTTAGAAAAGGAAAAGAATGTCTCATTTGGAAATGACACTCTTGCTGTCATAAAACGTAAAGGCTCTATTTTCTTGAAAGAAAAGGTTAAAGCTAGGAATGTTATGTATGTAGATGGTTTAAAGCATAACCTGTTGAGTGTCGATCAAATATTTTATCAAGGAAATGAAGTGGTGTTTCGATCAAATGGATGTGTTGTTTGTGGGCTTGATACAAGAGTAACCATGATCAAAGGTACAAGAACTCCAAACAACTTATACATACTCAAGGGAGGACAACAACAATGCTATCTAAGCAACAATGATGAAAATTGGCTATGCACAGAAGATTGGGACATCTAAGATTTTCCCAAATAAGAAAAGCATGTAGATTCCAGGTTGTTTGTGATCTTCCAGATATCAACATTCCTAAAAATACAATATGCAAACCATGTCAATTTGGTAAGAAAACCAAATCTCACTTCATTGAAAAAGAAGGGTCAGCTAGTAAGCCTCTTGAACTTGTTCATACTGATTTATGTGGACCATCAAGGAAAATGTCACCTCGTGGAGAAGAATACTTTATATTGTGCATTGATGATATTTCCAAAATGTGTTGGATAGATCTTCTAAAGCATCAAGATGAAGCATTTGAAAAGTTCAAAGCCTTCAAAGCTTTGGTTGAAAATGAATCAGGTCACAAAATAAAATGCCTCAGATCTAATCAAGGAGGAGAATTTACCTTGGATGAATTCTTTGAATTTTTTGAACAACATGGAATAAAAAGGTAGTTCTTCACCACAAGGACTCCTCAACAAAATGGAGTGGTAGAAAGAATGAATAGAATTATTCAACAAATGGCTCGAGCTATGCTAGATGAATCTGGAACTCTTGCAACCTTCTGGGTGAAGCTACATTCGCCGCCATCACTATTCTCCACCAAACAAATGTTCAGGTAAACAACACTCAAACTCCACATGAACTTTGGTATGGTAAAACTCCTACTGTAAAATACTTTAAAGTTTTTGGAAGAAAATGTTACATCAAAAGGACTGATGAAAAACTTGGTAAGTTTGAACCTAGAGCAAATGAAGGTATTCTTATTGGTTACTCTTCCCTAAGTAAAGGATATAAATGTTATAATAAAAAACTTGGGAAAATTATTGAAAGTATTGATGTTGGGGTTGATGAAGCATGCGAAAATCCAAAACAGATAAAATTGAAGATTATGATAATGAAGAAGATGGGGATTATTTTCCCACATCAAAACACACTGATTTTGAAGAAGAAACCAATGAAGCACCAGAAGAAGAGATAACGGTAGAATAAAAGACTCCATCTAGGTATGTTGTGAAAAATCATCTAGAAACTCAAATTTTAGGGGAAAGAGAGGCTGGTGTACAGACAAGAAGAACTATTACAGAAACCTCAAGCTATCTAGCATTACTATCCTCCACCAAACCTCAAAATGTAAATGAAACATGCAAAGATGAATGTTGGGTCAAGGCCATGAATGAAGAACTTGAGAAAATTGAAAAGAATAATACTTGGGAATTAGTTCCTAGACCTCACGATAAGGATATCATAGGAACTAAATGAATATTCAAAAACAAGCTGAATGAAAATGGAGAAGTTATTAGAAACAAGGCTAGACTTGTTTGTAAAGGATATGCTCAACAAGAAGGTATAGTTTTTGAAGAAACTTTTGCACCTATTGCCAGACTTGAAGCCATAAGGATGTTTCTTGCTCTTTCTAGTTTTCAAAAATTCAAAGTATACCAAATGGATGTAAAATTTGCCTTCCTTAATGGAGACTTAGAAGAAGAAGTCTATATTGAACAACTAGAAGGATTCATTCTTGGAGATGATGCAAAACTTGTATGCAAACTCAGAAAATCTCTCTATGGTCTAAAACAGGCTCCAAGGGCCTGGTATTACCATCTTGACAAATATCTCCATCAACAGGGTTTTTCAGAGGGGTCAGTAGATAGAAATCTATATACAAAGATTGGCACTGAAAAAATTGCTAATAATTGTTGTTTATGTTGATGACATCATTTTTGGTAGCAATGAAGAATCCATGAATCATAATTTTGCTTCAATAATGCAACAAGAATTTGAAATGTCCTTGCTTGGTGAGCTTACCTATTTTCTTGGTCTACAAATTCAACAAAATAAAGATGGTACTTTTCTTTCACAAACCAAATATATGAAATAGATCTTGAAAAATTACGGCATGGAAGATTCTAAACCAGTATGTACCCCAATGGTAACAGGATGTAGTCTTAGCTCAAATGATGAATCAGCAAAAATACATCAACCAACTTACATATCCATGATTGGCAGTCTGCCTTATCTAATAGGTATTTGACCTGACATCATGCATGCAATAGGAATAGTTGGAAGATTCCAAGAAAGTCCAAAGGAATCACACCTTCAGGAAGTCAAAAGGATTTTCAAATATCTTCAAGGTGTTATCACTCAGGTTGTCCCTCAGGTTGGAGTAAAGGGATACGACCAAGGTAACCACAGACCAACTTTGGACTACAAATTCTAGCCCACTTGCAGTCAGAGAGGGCTCTCTCTTTATGGTTTAGCTTTGTTGAGGGGGATTTTAGGCTAGTTATTGAGTTTAGGGTGTTTGTTTGTGTTTTGGTGGGCAGATTGATGTTTTCAGGTAAAGAGGCATGTATAGTGTGAAAGTTTCAAACCATTGGGCATGGAGTCAAGGAGTAGGACTGCTGGTGCGTTTTCTTGGTCACAAGAGGAATAAGGAGCAAGGTAGCTGCACATGGAGCAATTTTTCAGGTTTAAAGGATGGAAAGAATGCCAAGGAAAGAGAGGAAATTAAGAATCTCTAATTCAGCTTAGCAGAGAAAGGGGGAATGAGTTCTATCTAGGGGCAGTAAAGAATCCCTGGATAATTGTCAAGCACGTGTGAATTAGAGTAAATATGAGCCACAGGGAATTCATATTCATGTCTAGTTCATTTCAGATGAAGAAACATAAAGAAACAATAGAAATTGAGCCTAGAGTGCAGTTAAACAAGTTCTAAGATAATCTTTCTTTCTGCTATTTAGATGGTGAAACGATGAAAACAGAGGTAAGAAGCACTTATTGAGTCATGTTTGCAGCACAAGAATTCCACATTCACTTCCTCAGATCATTAGACAGAGAGCAGACAATCATTCCTCCAATCTCTTCAACAATCTCTGATCAAGTGAAACATATCAGGTATACAGTGCGAGTCTCTACTGAAAATTATCAATCGACCAACCCTTGAAACAATACAGAGGGTGGTATATATCGAAAAAATTCTCCAAAATTGTTTATTACAACTTTGACCTAAACAGGTCTGAAAGTAAAAGATTACTTTAACCTAAACCTATCAGGAATAAATGCAGGAAAATATCTATGGGTTGTACTAATGGCAGCCGTATCAAAACTGAATTAATGCGTTGTCCTCGGTGGCTTGGTGCAGTGCTTCTGCAATAACTGTGCATGGACTTCTGCTCCATTGTAGTTCGGTGGCTTTAAGTGCTTTAACTGTGATTTGAGAGCTGGGATGGGCTTACACCATCTGATTTGACTTTTCTGGAGGCCATTCAATGTTGACTTGCTTTGGGAACATAAGATTTCCATTAAAAATTTAACTGACACTCTTTGCTGCTTCATCTTTCCTCTGATACTCTTTGACAAATGGATCGGGCGGGTTCTCTCCTTCGCTGTGGGTCAAATCAAAATTTAATGGCTGCTGTTTGGCCCTCTTTTTCCTTTAGAACTGTCTTTTGATCCTTTCTGCATGCCTCACGAAGAAAAACGGGTCATTTGGCGCCTTTTGGGCTTGCTGGGGGCTGCGCAATGAGGGGCTTTCCACTTCGGCCCATTTCCCGTAGCCATGCGCGATTAGCGCTAGGCCCTAATCGTGCATGAAAAACTGCCTCAAAATTTGAATCCGGGCTTCCTAAGCACGATTTTCGCCTCTTGTGCCATAAACTGATGATGACGTCAGCATGACGTGGCGGGATGACGTCAGCAGGGTGACGTCAGCATGTACGGTTGATGACGTGGCAGGGACATGGTGGCAGCGACGTGGCAAGGGTGGCTTGGCAAGAGGCCGACGTGTGTAGATGACGTGGTAGTGTCCTGGTGCAGTCGTCAGGGGGAGGGACAGAAGGCGGTTTGTGGTTTTCATCGGACCGCCTTCTGTACGAGGGCGGTAACTGTCAGAGCGGCTTTGATGCGATCCCAGATGGACGTGCGTCCTTCTGTACGATGGAAAAATCGCCAAGCCATCGGGCGCTAATGGTCAGGCGACGGGATGGCTCCGAAATCGCTGAGAGCCGTCAGATCTGGGAGTGGCGGATCAGAGGGTTGACGGGAGATGGAGCTGGCGGCAGGTTTATACGGGGGATCTGTGCGAATATTTGGATCTTCATAAATGCCGCGGGGAGGGTTAAACTTTGGTTTTGTGGGTTTTATGGGCTTTTACAAGCAGGGGAGAACCAGACTTAATGTTTTATTAAGACCTTTAAACATTATCTTTGTGCAAATGATTGCGGAGGGGTAAAGTTACAGGGTTTTGAGGACAGCAAGGTGGGTAAAGGTTCTTGGTCTAACCAGAGGTTTAGACCAATCCCAGTTTTATAACACGAATGGGTTCATAATATTCCGAGGTGGACTACTATGTCCCAGGACTGAAAAAATACATAGCTATAGTGCTACAAGGTGGGATATGTACATAGGGGAGTTATTAACATAGATTTAGTAGGGGAAGGGGAAAACATATGGGGATTTACATAATAGAGTCAGTAGTTAATATGAAGATGATGAGAAAGCGCTAAGGTAAGGAACCTTAGGCTAATTTGGGGGAATATAACTTTGTAAAAGAAGAATGGAAATCCTTGAGTGAGGCAGATCTTCACCAAGGCCAAAGTTATGGAACATGATGAGACTAAGAGGCTCAAGCAGATCTTGACCTCTTTGGGAAAATTAATGAGTGATTTTGGGAATAAGAAGAAAGGGGAGTTAGTTATGTCTAGTTTGAGTTCCTCCAGATGAAAAACTGCATCATGACTGTGATCTAAAAAGATATAACAATTAGAAACACAAAATTGATCATGGATCATCATTCTGCTACCTCAAAAACTACCTACCCAACCTACTTTCCTAACATTTTTTTCTTCCTTTTGGTTTGGGTGCACTTAGACTTGCAGACCCAGCTTTACAATTTTTCTTTTGATTGCCTTCCTATCTAAATCTACACTTGTTTCTGCCAAGGGCCCAGATTAAGCGATTGGGCTCCTTTGATTCTCCACCTATCTAAAAATCTGCCAAGATTAAGCTGTTTGGACATATATCATTTTCTATATTCTAAAACAGGAAATTGAAACCTAGGGAGACCAAGGTTAAGCTATTTGGCCCTCCCTTTTGTAGAACATTCTTTTTAAAAATGGTTAAATCATCAAAATTGGAATGCAGCAGTGGCATTTGGACTAGCACACTTCATGGCTTCTTCTTTGGTCTCTTCTGGAAATATGGAACATTGCAACATGCAAAGTATGACATATTTGGCATGTAAAATGTCAATCATGAAAAATGAACACCTGTCGCAATAGGAGGCTAACACAAGGAACATAGAACTTTGGTTTATCGTATCCTATAGATACAAATCTTACTCTTCATGCATATACAGATGCAGATTGGGCAGGAAGTGTTGATGACATAAAAAGCACTGGTGGTGGTGCATTCTATATGGGGTCCAGGTTAGTGTCTTGGTTTAGCAAGAAATAAATTTCAATTGCATTATCTATAACTGAAGCAAAATATGTGGCTGTTGCATCTTGCTGCACACAACTACTTTGGATGATGCAAACCTTACAAGACATTTAGATCACATGTACTCCACCCATCTCCATTCTATGTGATAATACAAGTGCCATCAGTATTTCAAAGAATCCAGTCATGCACACCAAGACCAAGCACATACCCATCAAATATCATTTTCTATGTGAACAAGTACTTGAACGAAGGTCAAATTGGAGTATGTTCCCTCCAAAGAATAGGTTGCTAATATATTTACTAAACCACTACCCAGAGAGACATTTGAGTAACTTAGACAAAATCTTGGAGTAGTTGTTGCATCATCCTGCTGTTAAATCCTATTTTTCAGAGAAAGGTTGTTATATGCGACTTTCATAAAGCGTAGTTTCGTACATATGTGGGTTTCTATGGGCAAAGTCATGTATATGTTGGTCTGAGGAAAAGCAGTGGGCTAGACTCAGGAAAAGGGGATCTGATATGGTTCTGTCAATTATCTACTCTATTTGATGATGGATACAATCTGCTGATAACATGTGGAAATATGTTGGTCCTCATAATTTGTTGACAACTTGATGTATATCTTATTGATGACGCTGCATTGATATTTCTTACTGATATATGCAATAACCATATCTGACAGTGAACATCTAGCACAGGTTCACGGGGAGCATATGCCTCTAATAATGCATTGTTGGCATTATCTTAGAAGATCTTGGTACAGATCCGCATAATTGTTTTGATTCGGGTGACTCTTTTGATGATGGAAATATACAGGCTATTGATCCTGATGTTGCTGATGGTGCAGATCATATATGGTGTATGATAGTTTCTGATGACTATCATGGTCTTGTTTAGACCGGTTGTCCTTATTATAAATGTCACGTATATCATTTAAAGTAAAGGTCATGGAAAGACCAAATTTGTAACCCCAATATGCATGGGATGGATGATGTAATATTTGTTATTTTTGTCATGTATAAACAATTGGTATATCCCCACTTGGTAGGGTGGATGAGTCAAATTTGGTATATCCCCACTTGGTTGGGAGATGGATGTATGTATGAGTCATTGGTGATGTATGTATAGAGTCATGTTTCTAGACTTTTCTTGTGCTCAGGGGGAGCATGGACTCAACCATGGGAGCTCAATCAGTACACTTCAACATATCAGAGAATTCAGTATGTACTTAGGGGGAGCATGACCAACATAATGCATGTCAAAAGGGGAGCATGACCCTTTGCCCTTGATGTCAAAGGGGGAGACTGACTTGGTGTTGTTGTTGCCATCAAGTCCAAAGGGGGAGATTGTTGGCATTATGATACAGGTAGTGTCCTTGATGGCAACTCACTCAGATGAAAGATCACAGTACAACAGGTTAATAACAAAGAATTATAGATCAGTCTACACATAAGGAAGAAAGAGAGGTATACGCAAGTTCACCTTGACCAATGTGCATATACATGCAGGTTCACTGAACACAAGTAGCATATACATACACACACACTTTCACAGAAGGAAAAGCACGTATACCTTGGAAAACTAAGTTTTTGGTCTGAAGTATTTGGTCCATGGTATTTTGATCCATGGTATTGGTCCAAGGTATTTGTTCTGAGGTATTGAGCCTAGGTATTTGGTCAAAGATATTGGTCCTAAGTGGTTTTGGTCCATGGTATTGAGACAGGCCTAAAACTATAAAAGGAGGAGAAGATCATTAGGCCAAGGTGTGCAAGTATCGAATATCTGATGAAGTGTGAGATCTAGTATGCAGGTTATTGGCTTATGGTGTTGTGCTTGATCTAAACCAAGGATGAACCTTAGCAGTTGATGGAGGATAAGATCTAATGATGGATCAAGAACTTAAGGTTTGAAATGAATTATCTTTATATGGTTTGATCATGTTTATTCTAGATCTGTATACTGATGAATGTGTTGTTTTGTAAATATTATGATCTGGGTATAACTGAAGTCTGGAATAGTTGTAGAATTATGAATTAATATTTGAAAATGTATGCATTAGTTGGCTTTGGGAAAAGCGCGTATACACTTAGGTTTGACACATGGAAGTAGCGTATACCTTAAAAAATATGTTTTAGTTGTTTCTATTTGTTGTTGCAGAGTTCTGAGTTTTGGTTTGGGTTCTGGTTACTATATGCTGGTGACAATATTCTGAATGATCACATTGATGGGTTGTCAAAGTGATTGATTGATTTGGTTGTGGTTGGTTCAGAAAGTGATTGATTGATGCAGATGTATTTGATGATTGCATAACAGTAATGATGTTTTTGATGGATCCAGTCTGAAAATTTATGAAACGTGGTCCGTGGTGGAAGAAAGAAGGTCGTAGCCTTATGTAGGTCACAACCTACATACTAGTAAACATATCAGCTAGTACAAGAGTTAAGGGGTTATAGCTCCCTTCTAGGAGAAGTTGGAGAACAAGAGAAGGTTGTAACCTTCTAAAGGTAGAAGCCTGCGTACTAGTATAAGTCTACACCAGTACAAAATTGTAAACATATTTTCTTATTATTAAAGAAGATAAAGACGACCACAGTAGGTGGTTTTCACCCACATTGGGTTTCCACCTTATATCTTGGTGTTCATGTGTGTTTCTTATGTGTGATTCTTTATTTTGCTTTTGCTACACTGTCTAACAAATCTCTGATATACTGGTTAAAGTTCAATGCATGATAAATTGGGTAAATCAAAAGTTCTCTACATATACACTGGTTGCCTTAAGTACAATCGCGTATACATGCTAGTTCACTTAGCTAAAGTAGCATATACAAATCTATTAGGAAAATTAAATTATTGATATGATAATACTGATTCACACCCCTCTTAGTATTATTTCCAGCAATATTTTAGCCCTAAAAATTAAGGCGGAAACAATCCAAAAAAACTTATTCGCCTCATTTTGAAGTTGGATTTGATTGTAATCGCCCCGATTTCTAGTTTGGAGGTTGGATATGCTTGCAATGGCCTCGATTTCCTTCTTTGCACATCGTATTTGGTTGTAATGGTAGACAAGATATTGGGTTAGCAGTTAGCACCTACCATTGTGGATGATGGGTTACAGTAAGTGCTTGCAGACATGAGAGGAGACGAGAAAGATGAACTAGATGTTGATGTGGGTAAGTCAAACAGATTGGGAGATATTGGGACCATTAACATATACATATATGTCGAGTTACTTGATTCTGACACCATTAATGAATTCAAATAATTTGGGTGTCTATTTCCACTTATCCATAGGGAACAAACTATAAAAATAGTTTATCGGCTTTCATACATCCATCCCCTTTGCTACTAAAAGCTTGGAGCCCTAGTTTCTCTTCCTACTCATCGATTCTTCCACAGATGAATCTTCATAGGTTCTTTTATTTATTCTGAAGATTAACTTTCAAGAAAGTTGGGAATGTCGTATGTAGCGGTTAAAAGTTTAAACTGGGAATTTAGGATAAACTTCTATGAAATTTTTCTTTCAGATGACTCTGAGTTATGTTTTGAATATCAAGGGATGTCGCCTTTCAAGCATTACACTTCAAGCTCACAATATTTGGGAACCAACTAGAGGTTCACTTTGGAAATTTACTTGTTTAGAGTTTAAGAGCTAAAGATTTTTATTTGTTTCCCAGAGTCAATCTACATATACATTCATGAAATGAGGACACATTTTGGAAATGGTTGTGATATTTTGACCTGGTAAAATGGCATTGGTAAATTGACTTTATCTCTGTTCAAGGAGTCTTGCAGTTATGAGCTAGTAGAGTTGGAGCACTCAGTGCAAGGTTCACCTATAGCAATGTAAGGCAATGATCTTTAGATGCTTTTGGAATTGGGGCTTGCGAAGCCTTTCTTTCAAAATAAATATAAAACCTCAGAAGGAAATATATTGTTTAGAGGCACATATCACTTATCAATAACTATAGACACAGGTTTGGAGACTTTGATCCTGTGAAAACAAATTCTTAGAACCTGAAAAGCAGTATTATATGGCAGATTTGAAAGAGCCCCTTCTTCCTCCTTGGCCTTCTGTTTCTGTGGCGTGTGAAGCTCCTTGTTGATCAACCATGCCTAGAAGGCCTGTATTTCAAGGACTATACATTTCGGGAGTTAAAAAGAGAGGGCAGGGGATTCGGTCATGGATAAGAATAGATAAAAATGGGAGTTCTCAAGTTTTGGAGGTAGATAAATTAATAATAATGAAGCATTGTGACTTTGCAGCTAGGGATATCCATGTTTTGGATCCATTATTTGTATATCCTTCCACTATTCTTGGATGAGAGAGAGCAATTGTTGTGAATCTAGAACATATAAGGTGCATAATCACAACTGATGAAGTATTGTTGTTTAATTCATTCGATAACTATGTTTTACAGTATGTGGTAGAAATACAAAGGCGTCTGAATGTTAGAAATGATAGGGTTAACAATATGTGGCATTCTAGAGAGCAAAGAAGCTCAATATTTCCACTAGTGTAAAGTAGACAAGAACTGAGGAATGATGCCATGTCTGGTAACACACATTCTAGCCAACAAAAAATAGTTAGTGATGCCAAAATTTATAGTGGTTCATCTGCAAATGATTTTCCCTTTGAATTCAGGGCACTAGAGGTTGCTTTGGAGGTAGCTTGCACATTTATAGACACCCAAGCATGTCAAAAACATGTTTATATTCTCATATCCTGGTTGTTGTACCTCTATTGATTGTGAAATATATTTAGTAATACTTCAACTCCTGTCTTGCCTGATTTGTTTTCTAGATCTCTCTCTCTCTCACACACACTCTGATACCATATGTTCATACCATGCATGTATTGTCACTTGCTCTACTATGTTCAAAGAGCGCATGGGATTTGGCCAAAAGCTGAAGGTTCAACTTCATTGAAATGTTGGCAAAAGCTATCAAAAAATGTAGTGGAATGGAAGTGTAGAAACATAGCTGGAAACATTAAAAGTGTCAATTGAATTTGCAACCAATGCCTGCACAGTCAAATCTGTGAAGGCCAATAGCAAAGGATAATGTACTCTTCTCATCTAGGGGCTATTTTATGTTCATACTTCTTGAAGTTATTTTGTTTGACATGTTTAGTAAATTTGTATATGAAATATAAGCCTTAGATTTTGATACACACTCATGCACAAATGGTGAAAAATTGTATATAATTTTGAGATTACTTCTTATATTGACATAATTTATATATATATATATATATATCTATATATATCTATATATATATATATATATATATATATATATATATATATATATATATATATATATATATATATATATATATATATATATATATATATATATATATATATATATATATATTTATATTTTAATTCTTTTTGGATTTTCTATGTAGATGAAAAAAATAACTAAGTCTACTCCCAAGCCAAACCATACGTGGGCTTGTTTTCAAGCCAAATTAAATCAGTCTTGAGTCTGACTCTCTGTTCGTGAGTCAAATTTGCCAGAAGTGAGTTTATTTTATGAGTACTCATGGGTTATTTTCTCCCTAATGAGTGCAACTCATGAGTGGATGGAAAAAATTTCTAGGGTATAAAATAAATGCCAAAACTTGAAGGAAATGACATCATTTTTAATTATTTTGTGACAGAGATTTTTTCCAAGTTTCAGTTGAACTCTTAAACTTTTCCCGTGCAGAGCTTAGTTTTCCAACATTAAATTTTCTAAAGTCTCAATGAAATCATTTAAATGGATTTATTTTCATAAATAGGTACTGTATCAAATTAACAATGAGTTTAACCTTGCCAACATTTTATTATCTTCTTGGCCCAAACTGTTGTATTAACATCAAATTGTGCTTTTATTAAGGTTAACTATATTCACCAAAGGATGAATTGATGATTTGTGTTCAAGTGGATGAGTCAAAATGTATCCCACTATGGACTTCATTGAAATACTATGGGAAGAAAATACCCATGCATTCACTCTTATATGGATCTCTCTGTTATATGCAACCCAAACAAAGTTGGATAGATAAATGTGCAACAACACTTACAACATTGCACAATGCATAGAAATTTTTTATGCTGGAGAAACCCTCACAGGAATAAAACTCTGGCATGTGATTAATCTAAAAACCAATGCTTATAATAATTTCACTTAGGTTTCTAATTTTTTAGTGATTTAACAACCTCCCAAAAAACCATAGTGTTGTGTTGTGTTATATTCTTTCCATGACTAGCCCACATAGTTAACTGGGGGATTAGAGGGGGGGCATAGCTCCCCCCTTATTTGCGTTGATTGTGTAGCCCAGGGGGGGGTCATAAGGGGTTTGAGGGGTACCTGTAACCCCACTTTATAGGGTCTGGGGCAGCGCATCGAAAATTTTTGGTTTTGGACCCTATGTTAGGTTGGGCGGACCCACCTATCGTTTTGAGCATGATTTTCACACATGTTTTTTGGACGCGATGGTATTTCGATCCATGGTTTTGGACACGATGGTTTTTGGTCCATGGTATTGGATGCTTCGGCATGTATAAATGTGTATTGTAACATTGAAAGGAACATAATGAAAAATCAAGCTGGTAGTCCTGGTTTTGGGATTCAGGGGAAAATCTTTCTGTATATGTGTTTTATGTGTTATGCTCTCACATTGTTTATTTTATATGTTTTAGAATTCATATGCAGGTAATTTTTGTACAAGGTTAAAACCTACATTTTGTATCAAAGTTGTTTTTGGCTTCAAGGGGACACCTTTGTTGCTGAGGGGTTTTCGCTCGGGCTTGTGGTAGACCCTGTTCAGTGGGAGATCTGCGAGATCAATTCTGGTGGTAAAATAAGATGGCAAGCAGTGGAAAGATAGAGGTCGAGAAATTAAATGGTCAAAGTTTTGAGTTGTGGAAACTCAATATAGAGGATCTCATGGTGGATAAAGATTAGTAGATCGTGGTAGATCCAGGTAGTAAACTAACAGGAGTGTCTGATGAAGAATGAAAAAAGTTGGATCGGAAGGCAAAGAACACAATATGATTGTGTGTCTCAGATTCAGTATTGCTGAATGTATTAGGGGAAGCTACAACAAAGGCTTTGTGGGACAAGTTAGGGACTTTGTACCAATCTAAGTCTTTGGTGAATAAACTGTTCCTGTGGAAAAAGTTGTATAACCTGAGGATGAAAGATGGAGACTCGGTGACAGAGCATCTGAACACATTTAATACTGTGGTAAGTGAGTTAACATGTGTTGATATTAAAATTTTAGATGAAGATAAGTGCATCACTTTGTTGTGTTCTCTAATAGATTCGTGGGATAGTCTAGTTATTGCAATAGGTAGTAATGCAATTGCCTTACATTTTGATGAAATAGTCTCATCTTTGCTAATGGAGGAGATGAGACAGCAAAATATGGAGAGCCAAAATGGTGATGCCTTGTTTGCATGAGGACGGTCCCAAAACAAAAAAAATAAGTCATCGAGTGGACACCCAAATCTAGAGGGAGATCTAAATCTCCAGGAAAACCTATAAAGGTGGTGTGCTAGAAATGCGGAAAGGAGGGGCACTACCAAAGGGACTATAAATCCAAAGCTCCTGATAAAGGAAAGTTATATGATGATGCTCCTTCTGTAGAGGAAAAAATGACCTCAGATGAAGGTGGGGATGTGTACTTGGCTTCCTCAAGTACACATGTAGATCATGAGGCATGGTTGATTGACTTAGGTGCATCCCTTCACTTCACTCCCCATAGAGGGTGGTTCTACAAGTATGATAAATATGATGGTGGTGATGTCTTCTTAGGAGATGATAGGAAGGTTAGAACCATTGGTCGTAGACAAGTAAAGTTGAAGTTTCAAGGTGGAAGGGTTAGAACACTTCCGGGTGTTCTGCATATTCTTGCATTCACTAGAAATCTGATTTATGTAAGCAACTTGGATGATGCAGGTGTTAAAAACAGTGTTAGAGAAGGATGCCTGCAAGATGGTTTGGGGAGCACTGGTATTGATGCAGGGAGTTTGAATTGGAACTCTGTACAAGCTGCAAGGTAGCATTGTTGTTGATGGGTGCAACAGTTCTATTGTTCCTGAAAGTGGAGCAGAAAATTTAGTGGTCTCTGGAGAGAAGACCATGATGTGGCATCAAAGGCTTGGACATATTGGAGAGAAGGGCCTTCGAATACTTCATGGTAAAGGTATGGTAGAAGGTATGAGTAATAGCTCTCTGGATTTTGATTTCTATGAAAATTATGTATATGGGAAGCAAAATTGGGTGAGTTTCCCCTCTGGTGGTAAGGGGGCAAAACAGATATTAGAGCTTGTGCATAGTGATGTGTTTGGACCTGTGAAGGTTCCATCACTGGGTAAGTCTGTGTACTATGTATCATTTATAGATTACTTCTCAAGGAGTACATGGATATATTTCCTTAAGAAGAAATCTGAAGTCTTTGACAGGTTTAAAGAATTTAAGGCTCTGGTGGAAAACCAGATAGAGAAGAAGATAAAGGTGCTGAGGACAGATAACGGTGGAGATTGTTGTAGTAAGGAATTTGAAGAATTCTATAAGAAGTGTGGTATAGCATGGCAGAAGACTACTCCATATACACCTCAGCAAAATGGAGTTGCAAAAAGAATGAACAAGATGTTGATGGAAAGGGCAAGAAGCATGCTCAGTGGTGCTGGGTTAGGACATAAATTTTGGGCAGAGGCAGTGGAGACAACATGTTACCTGGTCAATAGAACACCTTCATCGGTGTTGGAAGATAAAAATCCACAATTGGTATGGACTGGTAAGAAACCCTCTCTTTCACATCTAAGGGTATTTGGATGTGATTCATATGTACATGTTCGAAAGGAGAAACAAACCAAGTTAAATCTGAAAAGTGCATCTTTATTGGGTATAAGGATGGTTTAAAGGTTTAAAAGCTTTGGAACCCAGTAACAAGGAAGGTTGTGTACAACCAAGATGTGGTGTTCAAAATGGTGAAAGATGTTATTAAACATGAATTCCAACCAAAGCAACCTGAGAAGATAGAGGCTGAGATAAAGGAGGAAGAATCAGACTCTACAGCAGAGGAGGAATCAGAAGATGAAGAGCCATAAAATCTAGGTGTGAGAAGATCAGTTCGAGAAATAAGGCAGCCAGAAAGGTATAGTCCATCTACTTTCTGTTCAAATTTTTCTTTATCTATTACTGATGATGATCCCAGAACTATGAAGGAAGCAATAGATTTAGAGGATGGAAAACTCTGGAAAAAGTCCATGGTTGTGTTGTGGCCAGCAACACCCTCCCCTTGTTCATTTAAGTGTTGTCCAAAATACTAAATGAATGGGGACCCTTAGTTAAATTTTAGAAAAAGAGAAAGAGTTTCCTTTCTTCAAAATAAGGTTACCATCGTAAGCTTAGAAAGGTCCTTTGAATATTTTTTAACCTAAGTCTATGATAAGGGAAATATATTTAAAGCCGCGTTGCAAAAAAGATAGGAAATGCCTCAATTTCTCTATAATATTGGTATGCGCAAGACTCTCGTGTTAAGCATAATATCGCATCACAATAAAGTAATACTCATAAGGAAAAAACTTCAAGATTTACCGATCTGCGATAACACCGATCGCAAGATCGCATATCGCAGAAATGAGCTGACAAGATTTGGCAAACATTAAACTTCTGCGACCTGCAATGTTGCAATCATTGCGATATTATATTCGTATGTTTGCGCAATTTGCGATGGTGCGATTTGCGATGGCGCAATCTGCGATGTTACGTAAGCAAATCATAAATCACTTCATCACGAATCCTTCGGGCACGCCATTCAAAAAAAAGCCACTTACCATAATCTGACTCAAGATCATGCGCTTTTAATGATAGTAAAGGAATTAGTTGTCAACTATTTAATGAAATGAAGACGCGTGCTTTTGTAAAGAATTACTTCATGTAAGGTGGCATATTTGATATATCTATTGCATTTAAAACTCTCCCATAATCTTTCTTGATTAGTCATTTCCATTTCCCTCGTAATCTATAGGAACGAAGAACTAGAGACTATTCAAAGCCAAACACAGGAAGAAATGGGAAAGAAAAATAAAGCTCAAGGCTCTGAGGCGAAGGAAAAGACGAAGGAGATGGCGCCTTTGTATACAGAAACAGCCTGTAACAGAGACGCAGGGATATCGACATGGGAAAGCATGTACAGACTGCTTGAAGAAGAGAATCCCAGAATAATGAAGGTTGCTGTTGTCGCGGGCTCACAACGCTCTTCCGAGGCATCCTTAGAGGAGCTAGCATGTTCGTTTCTTCACCGGATAGAAGCAAGGCCCAAATTCTACCATATACGGATATGATCAAATGGATACTTGACAATGTAGAGATGAACAACAGAGAATTCAAGGTTCAAGGACATGGGCTCATCAGATCATTCACTGCACAATATTTAAAGCTTATGTATCATCTTCCTGAACCGCAGGCGACTTACAATGCACAATTCGTTAAGAAATTTGTGGCAGAGAACCCAAACCTAGCAGAGACCACCAAAGATTGGTCCAGAAAAGAGGAGCCGCTCAAAAAGGACAAAAACGGTATGTACAGCACTGGTTCCCTCACCTCTCCATATTGTTTTGCTGCGGCCATGCTTTGTAGATTATTTTGGATGCCGGATATCAATAAGTTTTCGTCTGAATGGCTACCATTAATAGATGTTGCCACAAATGCCGATATTCTGGATTGGGCCAAGATCTTTTCTGATAATCTATACATGGCTATTATCAATTACCGGTCTAAAAGATCCTTGTCTCAAAGGATCTATCCTCCTTTTTATCTGTCCGCATATGTTATGGATTCTATTTGTTATGTGTCTAAATTTCCCACTATGGGTTGGAAATGGACTACTCAGGACCCATTACCTATCCATGTTTATCATAAGGTGTTATGGGATTCTCAGTTCGTCCCACACTTCTACCAGATTTGTCACGGGCTTATCTTACCTTTGTATAGAATGATGTGTGATGAAGACCCGCCGAGGTGCTCACCCGAGGCACAGATAGATATCATCCCCATTCCAAGATGGTTCGAGGAAGAATGGTTCACCTATATTAGAGTGTTTGGAAGCACTGTGCCTCCTCATGTCCTGCCTCTGTATATCCCCGATAAACTTTTGGCTCGGGAAATTGCTTATCAAACCTGTTCAGAAGGCGGCCTGACCAAAGACCTAAAAGACAAAAGGAAGGCCATATGGCCTTAGTTTCCTGTAGCTTGTGGGGCCTTTTCATTGTTCGATATAGGACACGCTTTCAGCGAAGTGGAGAATGTGACGTGTCTACAATTATTTAAATTCCCAGCAAGGCCATTTGACCCAAATGATGTTTCCCAAGATTTCACAACGAATGTCAAGATAAAAGTATTCATTGGAAAGAAAGATTTGTTTGATGATTTATTTTAGAGTAGAAGCTCACTCCAGGAAATTTTGCGGGAAGCTCAGTCAAAGTCGTCTCCAGATGACCTCCAAAGATTCACGTTATACCGGGAAAGAAGGCTGGCCAGTGTTCCTCTAGAGAAGCTGCGACTGCCTGCCAGAGAACCAACTCCAAGCATTAGCCTGAGTGGAAACTCTAGCACTTCCATATCTAAATCTAACACTGCGCAAGGAGTGCCTGAAAATTCTAAAGGATCTGGAAGCAACCAAGGAAAGAACGAAGAAACAGCTAAGGATACAGCTCAGTCAAGTGCAATGTCGCAACAGCAGGTTATCGCCTCCCCGCCAAGAGATGTCCCCCCTCTTGTCACTGAAGTGCCACCCGTCACAACAGAACTGGACAAAGAAAGGGAAACCTTCAATGAGCTGATCAATCTTGAAGGGAAAGCCCCAAGAACACCTGTGAACAATACATAGGTAGCGCAAGAAATGGTTTTGACCATAGTTAGCAGTGTCACAGAAACGGAGCACATTCCTATCGCTCCACCTTATGAGCTTCTACTTAATGTAGAAGAAATTCCCCCACTGGACGTGTTCTATAGTCCCCAACATAAAGCAGTTGTAAGGAGACAGAGGAAGAAAAGGAAACTAGAAAATACACTGTCACAAGATATTGAACATTTGGACGTCTTATGGAAAGACCCCAACAATAACCCAACTGAAAATCTCACTAAGTTGTCTCAGATCGTAGGAGCATATGCTTCTGCAACTATTGACAAGGCATCGGAAGTTCAACAACTGTTGAAAGAACAAGAAGATCAAATACAGCTACTACAACGACAATTGCAACAAGCCAACGCTAATATTGAAGCTTCCAAACAGCTCGAGAAGTTGCAGGAAGACTTTCAGCAGATGCAGATAGGCTATCAAAGAAGTCTATATGAGAAAGGAAAGCAATTGCAAATTTTACCAGAAATGCATAAAGATGAGCCTAAGATTGCGGAATTTATTTCAGAATCTATTGGCTTAAATGAGCAACTACTGCAGCAATAGGAAGAGTTGGGACGTAAGATATCACAGTGGGGTCACTATTGCGAGCTGAGCGATAAAATCACCAATCAAGTGGTAGACTTGCGGAGTGACTATGATCAGAGTGACAGACGAGTGACAGAATACTTAGCTTGGCAGAATGAAGATGAAGGGAAAAGAGCAAGTGCACCCAGAATAAATGAGAATCATAAAGAATTACTCTTTAATAAATGGGACGATCAAATCAGGCAGGCGGAAGAAGCAGTGGAGACAGTGGCCACGCAAGCAAGCATTCTTATCGACTATGTAAATGAGAATTTACACAGGGCCAATTTAATCGAAGATACCACCCTGGGGTACCTACCAAATAAACTATGACTAGAAGCAGAATGGAAGCAGAAGGCACAGGAAAAGGGAAAAACGATCCAAGCATTAAATAGGTTAAATTGGGAGTGTTACTGGGCATACTTGTTCAAGCCACATAGTCAATGGATGACTGTGAAATGCATCATAAACACGGCCGAAAAAGTAGTGCCAGCTCTCATAGATGCTGTTTTTGCAGCCCAGCTTAGCGCAGAAGTCAGCCAGCCAACTCTCCTCAAGCCCATGATGAACACTTGCAGCTTTAAAGACCAAGTTCAGAAGTAGCCTTATTTTAGAATGTTGTTTTTTCTTTAAAATTAGATTAGAAAAAGGATGGTCATTTGAAAACCGCATCCTCAATTTTGTAAAAACACTATTATTAGAATTAGGAAGTAGTATTTTAACCCTTCTCATGCATTTAGAGAAAGGTCCAGAAATTTGTCAAAAACTTGTCCTCGGAACATGCACTTCTGCACCCTCAGAGGAGGTTTTGATGAATGGATGGATCGAGATTTATTAATGTTTGCATTTGATGTCTACTACTGATGTTGCACTTTTGTACTCTTAGTAGATGTTAGAACAAGTAGAGATAAATCATTTTTGCTTGAAGCTTATGAGTAGAATTAGTCGTAAATGATACTTTTATCTCTTGGCCATTTCTGCTTATATTCTTAAAGTGATATACAGTTTTTAGTTGTTTATATGTTAGTGCATGAATGTATGAGTTACCATTTGGCACTTCTGTACGGTGGAGTCATTTATTTATGTTTGATATATGAATAACTTATTATGCGATATGCTGTTCACAACTGTTTTGCCTAACTTTTTATGCAAAGTGGTTTATCTTAATTGATTTCTATTCTTATGATAGCTGAATGATCTTTATTACTAGTTATTGTTTGAAATCTCTTTAGATCGCATAATAGAATAAATACACCCCGGGTTAGCGTAGATTAGATCTGTTGTTTCTCATTAGATTACAATAGCATAGAGTTAGTTTAAAAGTTTGAATTAAATTAGCTTTAAGTATTCTTAGATCAACAACATCCAACTCTGCACACACACATACACCCTTAGATTGGGAAACTGGTCCCATTATCCCCAGTCGGACCCGCTATACCAAATGGATAAGGAGCTGCCAACCAAGGTCCGGACCGGGTGGGTATCCCCCTTGTTGTCGACCCGATTTTCGGGGCTTCAACATATTTGGCGCTAGAAGGAGGGCCTGAACATAGTGTCTGTTGGAATGATTTTCAATTGTAACATTTGAATCAGGATGGCTGCTCACAAACTTCCCATTTGGAGTTGCATCC
The DNA here is from genome assembly GCA_031772625.1 of Pinus tabuliformis. Classification (NCBI taxonomy): domain Eukaryota; kingdom Viridiplantae; phylum Streptophyta; class Pinopsida; order Pinales; family Pinaceae; genus Pinus; species Pinus tabuliformis. The sequence continues at coordinate 2,034,959,439 of CM062816.1, read as the reverse complement.
ATGTTCCTACCTCTTCCAACACTCCACCTGAAGTGGTAAGACTCTTGTCTCAGGTAAAATTCAATGGTAAGAATAATTCTTCTGCTTTTAATCATGCTCTTCAATTTATTCAAAGAGTTTCAAGTTCGGATGTTCAAAGAATTGATGAAGGCGTTTTATGCAAAATTTTTACTCTTACATTCACGGCGGAAGCTAGAAAATGGTGCAGAACCCTCCCAGTTGCCTCAATTCACAGCTGGGACCAATTCGTCAAGACTTTCATTCTTGAATTTGATTGTTATGACTATGACCAGGTATATGATGAAATTGATTATCTACAGAAACAAGATGAATCTGTTAGGGATTTTAATATGCGATTTCATCTTAATTGTCTAAAGTATGATCTTGAAAGTGAACTCATGGATGAAGAATCTTCAGATTATGCTGAGTATTTCCTGCCTCCTATGTTTGATCAAGCAGAAATTAGTCCAAGCTTTGTCTCATTTTATTCTAATGTGAATGAAAATTCCAATTTTAATATACAAATCAGCCATGATGAAGAAAGTCCCCAAAGCCTAGGAGACATGCATGTTCTAATGCAAGAAGACAAAAGCGAGAATGCTGGAGGAAAGCCTGCCTTGGAACCAGGAGATGACTTTGATACAAGGTCAGATAATATCGTTGCAAATCAACAAATGCAGATGCCAAGGTTAGAACAACAAACTATTTCTCTTTCAAAAAGTATCAGTACACAAAGGTATGATCTAAAGCTCGATGTCTATGACGAATCTGATGAACAAAGATTTTGCCATGATGATATTTTCAAATGCATTGCTCCAGAATCGCATTTTTCTCTTTATCCTGATGTTTTTAGTGATGATGGTTTTTCCCCTCTCAATATTAAAGATATCTCAAAAAGTATAGAGGATTATTCAAATGAGTCATCATTAGGTTTTCAAGATAAAAAGACAGCTATAGCACATCCTTTGATCATTTTCAAACAAGAACCACTTGACCTTCCTTGTCTGAAAATATATGACGAAAAAGAGAAATCTAGGGAAACCTGTAAAATCATTTATGATAGCTACTTTGACAACGATGATGTTGTTGATTTATCCCAAGTAACTCAACAAAGCTCACATAATGAGAGATATTCTAATTCAGGAATCATATCAGTCAATCCTCATTTCAAAGTTAAAGATCATTTGCATGATTTTACTATCCAAGACAATACCCCTATCTATGATTCATATCATGAGGAAACCCCCATGCCTCTTCGCAATCATAACTTGTCTTCTGATTCACAAGACGGAATTCGAAATTTCTCGGATCCCATAATTCTGGCCAGTTCTTGTGAAAAAAAAAGATATTCCAAGTCAATCCCAGTTGTGTTGTAACATTATTTGTACAGATAATCATTTCTTTCTTTCTCACTTGCACTCATTTTGTACAAAATCGGATTGTGTTTTAAATTTTCAGACTTTTGATAGATTACTAGGGTATGTTGAGCACCTTATCAAAGAACATTCGAAAGATGTGCTACCATTTTGGAAAACTAAACTCTGTCAAGGAAGTATAGAACTTTCTCAATTCCAAGATCAATCAATATCAGACTTCTTTAAAAAACTTCTTTGGCATCCAAAACACCATCAACCAAGGAAAGTACCTTTCGAAACTTGTCGGAAATTCGCACCAATTGATAAATAGCTTTCCAGAAATTTCCGTCTATTCTGCATTGATTTATTTAGTGATTTATATATGGAAACTTTCCTTTTACAGGAAATCGCTAAAAGCTCGACTTTAACGCACAGTAGGTTACATGCCATTAAAACTGAAAAATCATATTTGCAACCCGGCTTGTCATCTTTCCTATTACGAGATCATCAATCCATAACAGAAATTCATCCTGATTTTTATGATCCAATAGGTATCAAGTTGGAAAGAAGTTTTCATGAGAAAGAAATTTCAGACAAAATTCCAACTGGAGTTACACATTCTTATTCCACATCCAACATTAACAGTCCAAGAAACGTTTTGTTCTTAACACTGATGTTTGAAAGTTACATACGTGTAGGAATAAAAATGAAAAGATGGCTCCACTGGAAATATCATTTCACCTAGTTAATTTTCTGTATATAGTTAGAATAGGAGTAGGAGTAATTAGCTAGGTTATTAGGTTTACTTTTAATAGTTGATAGGCAAAATACGAGAAGAGATTATCCTTATTCTGTACATAATCCTAGGGAATGTCTACCTCTCATTTCGTTAAATATTTTTCTCCATAATAAAATTTGCTATGGTTAACAGCATTTGACATTTACTAAAGACACCTTTTCTCTACCAAGATTTTGAACTTCTACTTCTATCAATAGCAAATCTTTTGGAAACTTGATCTTTATTATCAATAGAACTTTAACCCAGATATGATACTAGTTTCAACTCCAAGAAATTTGAAGAAAGCAATCTTAGTGAAGAAATTGTTTTATGTCAGTACAATGAAAGGCATCAATAACAAAATAAGGATTCCCTGTAGAAACAGCCATTTCCAAAAAACTCTATTATTGTCATCCAGAACTTTCTTAAGGAAAAAAATTGACTTCCTCCCTGCTAAAGAAAATCACAGCATTTAGAAAAATACCCAAGGATACACTATATCTTGAAGAATAATAGGTCTCATCACGAGCCTGCTTATCATGATCACAGATATTATATCTTGCTGACCTTGCCATTACTGTCCACCAAAATAGGGCAACGACTTAAGATTATTGAAATCACAAGACAAGGGGTCTCATCGCGAGCCAACTTGTTCAACAAGAGTGTAAATCAAGTGAATGATTGTGTCATAATTTGGCTACCAAACCAAGACATTGTTCTTTAAGAATAAAAAAAAAGGAAAAAGTATCAATCTGGGTTTTTTCTTTAAGAGTTGTAGATCACCTTAAGCAGGATAAAGGATCATTACTGGGTAATAGGTAACCCTGTCGAGGCTATGGACACCTGCTGGCAGCAGAGACTCTACCTGCGACAAAGGGGAATATTTAAAAAAAGGCTGCTACATAGGGAAGACTTTATTTTATTTTTACAAGACCAAGTAATGGCTGATGTAAATGCAAGGACAAGCTGAGGATGCAAGTAATTAAAATAGAAAGAGGTTGAAACAAAATATCATTGACAGTTTGAAGTATAATATGCTTTATCTTTTTATAATAAAGTTTAAGTTCTCTGAGAAAATTTTTTGTTTTGGAAGTTTGAAAACGTCAATAGAAGATCAGAGATAACTGGTTCTCCCAAGTGAATCGCCAATTTTTGTGGCCAGCAACACCCCCCCTTGTTCATTTAAGTGTTGTCCAAAATACTAAATGAATGGGGACCCTTAGTTAAATTTTAGAAAAAGAGCAAGGTTTCCTTTCTTCAAAATAAGGTTACCATCATAAGCTTAGAAAGGTCCTTTGAATATTTTTTAACCTAAGTCTATGATAAGGGAAATATCTTTAAATCCGCGTTGCAAAAAAGATAGGAAATGCCTCCATTTCTCTATAATATCGGTATGCGCAAGACTCTCCTGTTAAGCATAATATCGCATCGCAAAAAAGTAATACTCATAAGGAAAAAACTTCAAGATTTACCGATCTGCGATAACACCGATCACAAGATCGCATATCGCAGAAATGAGCTGACAAGATTCGGCAAACATTAAACTTCTGCGACCTGCGATGTTGCGATCGCTGCGATATTATATTCGTATGTTTGCGCAATCTACGATGGTGCGATTTGCGATGGCGCGATCTATGATGTTACGTAAGCAAATCATAAGTCACTTCATCACGAATCCTTCGGGCACGCGATTCAAATAAAAACCACTTACCATAATCTGACTCAAGATCATGCACTTTTAATGATAGTAAAGGAATTAGTTGTCAGCTATTTAATGAAATGAAGACGTGTGCTTTTGTAAAGAATTACTTCATGTAAGGTGGCATATTTGATATATCTGTTGCATTTAAAACTCTCCCATCACCTTTCTTGATCAGTCATTTCCATTTCACTCATAATCTGCAGGAACGAAGGACTAGAGACTATTCAAAGCCAAACGCAGGAAGAAATGGGAAAGAAAAATAAAGCTCAAGGATCTGAGGTGAAGGAAAAGACGAAGGAGATGGCGCATTTGTATACAAACACAGCCTGTAACCGAGACGCAGGGATATCGACATGGGAAAGCATGTACAGACTGCTTGAAGAAGAGAATCCCAGAATAATGAAGGTTGTTGCTATCGCGGGCTCACAACGCTCTTCCGAGGCGTCCTTAGAGGAGCTAGCATGTTCATTTCTTCACCGGATAGCAGCAAGGCCCAAAATTCTACCATATGCGGATATGATCAAGTGGATACTTGACAATGCAGAGATGAACAACAAACAATTCAAGGTTCAAGGACATGGGATCATCAGATCATTCGCTGCACAAGATTTAAAGCTTATGTATCATCTTCCTAAACCATAGGCGACTTACAATGCACAATTCGTTAAGAAATTTGTGGATCAGAACCCAAACCTAGCAGAGACCACCAAAGATTGGTCCAGAAAAGAGGAGCCGCTCAAAAAGGACAAAAACGGTATGTACAACACTGGTTCCCTCACCTCTCTGTATTGTTTTGCTGCAGCCATGATGTGTAGATTATTTGGGATGCCGGATATCAATAAGTTTTCGTCTGAATGGCTACCATTAATAGATGCTGCCACAAATGCCGATATTATGGATTGGGCCAAGATCTTTTCTGATAATCTATACATGGCTATTATCAATTACCGGTCTAAAAGATCCTTGTCTCAAAGGATCTTTCCTCCTTTTTATCTGTCCGCATATGTTATGGATTCTATTTGTTAAGTGTCTAAATTTCCCACTATGGGTTGGAAATGGACTACTCAGGACCCATTACCTATCCATGTTTATCATAAGGTGTTATGGGATTCTCAGTTCGTCCCACACTTCTACCAGATTTGTCATGGGCTTATCTTACCTTTGTATAGAATGAAGTATGATGAAGACCCCCCGAGGTGCTCACCCGAGGCACAGATAGATATCATCCCCATCGCAAGATGGTTCGAGGAAGAATGGTTCACCTATATTAGAGTGTTTGGAAGCACTGTACCTCCTCATGTCCTGCCTCTGTATATCCCCGATAAACTTTTGGCTCGGGAAATTGCTTATCAAACCTATTCAGAAGGCGGCCTGAACAAAGACCTAAAAGACAAAAAGAAGGCCATATGGCCTCAGTTTCCTGTAGCTTGTGGGGCCTTTTCATTGTTCGATATAGGACATGCTTTCACCGAAGTGGAGAATGTGACGTGTCTACAATTATTTAAATTCCCAGCAAGGCCATTTGACCCAAATGATGTTGCCCAAGATTTCACAACGAACGTCAAGATAAAAGTATTCGTTGGAAAGAAAGATTTGTTTGATGATTTATTTCAGAGTAGAAGCTCACTCCAGGAAATTTTGCGGGAAGCTCAGTCAAAGTTGTCTCCAGATGACCTCCAAAGATTCACGTTATACAGGGAAAGAAGGCTGGCCAGTGTTCCTCTAGAGAAGCTGCGTCTGCCTGCCAGAGAACCAACTCCAAGCGTTAGCCTCAATGGAAACTCTAGCACTTCCAGATCTAAATCTAACACTGCGCAATGAGTGCCTGAAAATTCTAAAGGATCTGGAAGCGACCAAGGAAAGAACGAAGAAACAGCTAAGGATATAGCTCAGTCAAGTGCAATGTCGCAATAGCAGGTTATCACCTCCCCGCCAAGAGATGTCCCCCCTCTTGTCATTGAAGCGCCACCCGTCACAAAAAAACTGGACAAAGAATGGGAAACCTTCAATAAGCTGATCAATCTTGAAGGGCAAGCCCCAAGAACACCTGTGGAAAATACACAGGTAGCGCAAGAAATGGTTTCGACCATAGCCAGAAGTGTCACAGAAATGGAGCACATTCCTATCGCTCCACCTTCTGAGCTTCTACTTAATGTAGAAGAAATTCCCCCACTAGACGCGTTCTATAGTCCCCAACATAAAGCAGTTGTAAGGAGACAGAGGAAGAAAAGAAAACTAGAAAATACACTATCACAAGATGCTGAACATTTGGACGTCTTATGGAAATACCCCAACAATAACCCAACTGAAAATCTCACTAAGTTGTCTGAGATCGCAGGAGCATATGCTTCTGCAACTATTGACAAGGCATCGGAAGTTCAGCAACTGTTGAAAGAACATGAAGATAAAACATAGCTACTACAACGACAATTGCAACAAGCCAATGCTAATATTGAAGCTTCCAAACAGCTCGAGAAGTTGCAGGAAGACTTTCAGCAGATGCAGATAGGCTATCAAAGAAGTATAGACGAGAAAGGAAAACAATTGCAAATTTTACAAGAAGTGCATAAAGATGAGCCTAAGCTTGCGGAATTTATTTCAGAATCTATTGGCTTAAATGAGCAACTACTGCAGCAACAGGAAGAGTTGGGACGTAAGATATCACAGTGGGGTCACTATTGTGAGCTGAGTGATAAAATCACCAATCAAGTGGTAGACTTGCGGAGTGACTATGATCAGATTGACGGAATACCTAGCTTGGCAGGATGAAGATGAAGGGAAAAGAGCAAGTGCACCTAGAATAAACGAGAATCATAAAGAATTTCTCTTTAATAAATGGGACGATCAAATCAGGTAGGCGGAACAAGCAGCGGAGACAGCGGCCACGCAAGCAAGCATTCTTATCGAATGTGTAAATGAGAATTTACACAGGGCCAATTTAATCGAAGAGACCACCCCGGGGTACCTACCAAATAAACTACGACTAGAAGCAGAATGGAAGCAGAAGGCACAGGAAAAGGGAAATGCGATCCAAGCATTAAACAGGTTAAATTGGGAGTGTTACTGGGCATACTTGGTCAAGCCGCATAGTCAATGGATGACTGTGAAATGCATCATAAATGCGGCTGAAAAAGTAGTGCCAGCTCTCATAGATGTTGTTTTCGCATCCCAGCTCAGCATAGAAGTCAACCAGCCGACTCTCCTCAAGCCCATGATGAACACTTGCAGCTTTAAAGACCAAGTTCAGAAGTAGCCTTATTTTAGAATGTTGTTTTTTCTTTAAAATTAGATTAGAAAAAGGACGGCCATTTGAAAACCACATCCCAAATTTTGTAAAAACACTATTATTAGAATTAGGAAGTAGTATTTTAACCATTCTCATGCATTTAGAGAAAGGTCCAGAAATTTGTCAAAAACGTGTCCTCGGAACATGCACTTCTGCACCCTCAGAGGAGGTTTTGATGAATGGATGGATCAAGATTTATTAATGTTTGCATTTGATGTTTGCTACTGATGTTGCACTTTTGTACTCTTAGTAGATGTTAGAACAAGTAGAGATAAATCATTTTTGCTTGAAGCTTCTGAGTAGGATTGGTCATAAATGGTACTTTTATCTCTTGGCCATTTCTGCTTATATTCTTAAAGTGATATAAGGTTTTCAGTTGTTTATATGTTAGTGCATGAATGTATGAGTTACCATTTTGCACTTTTGTACGGTGGAGTCATTTATTTATGTTTGATATATGAATAACTTATTATGCGATATGTTGTTCACAACTGTTTTGCCTAACTTTTTATGCAAAGTGGTTTATCTTAATTGATTTCTATTCTTATGATAGCTGAATGATATTTATTACCAGTTATTTTTTGAAATCTCTTTAGATCGCATAATAGAAGAAATACAACCCGGGTTACCGTAGATTAGACATGTTGTTTCTCATTAGATTACAATAGCATAGAGTTAGTTTAAAAGTTTGAATTAAATTAGCTTTAAGTATTCTTAGATCAGCAAAATCCTACTCTGCACACACACACATACACCCTTAGATTGGGAAACTGGTCCCATTATCCCCAGTCGGACCCGCTATACCAAACGGATAAGGAGCTACCAACCAAGGTCCGGACCGGGTGGGTATCCCCCTTTTTGTTGACCCGATTTTCGGGGCTTCAACAGGTTGATGAAATGGAATCTTTGCACAAAAATGAGGCTTGGGATCTGGTGGAGTTACCGGCTAGAAAGAAACCCATTGGGAGCAAATGGGTGTTCAAGAAGAAGACAAATGCAGATAGAAAGGTGGAGAAATACAATGCTCGGTTGGTAGCAAAAGGTTATTCCTAGGTGTCGGGAATTGATTTTGGTGATATTTTTTCTCCTATTGCCAAGGTGACTTTTATTAAATTACTTTTATCTGTTGCTGGTACTTTTGATTTTGAGGTAGAACAGATGGATGTGAAGACAACATTTCTTCACGAGGATCTAGAAGAGGAAATCTACATGAAGCAACCTGCAGGCTTTGCGGTGAAGGGTAAGAAAGAACTGGTATGCAAGTTAAAGAAGTCTCTATATGGGTTAAAGCGGTCACCAAGGATTTGGTATCAGAAATTTGATATGTTTATACGGGGACTTGGCTTCACTAGAAGCAAAGTAGATCACTATGTGTATTTCAAATTAATTGGTGACCGTGTTATTTATTTGGTCTTGTATGTGGATTATATGTTTTTGCTTGGAAATGACAAAGAAATTATCCAGGATTTGAAGACCCAATTGTCCTCTAAATTCAACATGAAAGATCTTGGTGCTGCAAACTATATTTTGGGCAAGGAAATTAAATGAGATTGGACAAAGAGGAATCTCTGGTTAAACAAGAGGAATTATGTTGAGACAATACTATAGAGGTATAATATGCAGGATAGTAAACCAGTGAAGTTTCCTATTCCCGTAGGTGTGAGATTATCTGTTGAGCAGTGTACCCAGACACAAGAAGAGGAACAGGACATGTCTCATGTTCCATATGCAAGTGCAGTTGGTAGCCTGATGTATGCAGTGGTCTGTACTAGACCAAACATTGCACATGCGGTGGGAGTATTGAGCACTTTTATGTCAAAAGTAGGGAAGGAGAACTGGACAACAGTGAAGCGTGTTTTCAGGTATTTGCGTGGCATTAGTGATTTTGGTTTGTGCTACCAAGGAAGACCAGGATTGGACAGAATCTTGGATACTTGTGGCTTTGTTGATGCAGATTGGGCTGGAGATCTGGATTAGAGAAGATCTACAAGTGGTATGTGCTTAACCTATTTGGAGGTGCAGTCAGTTGGATGAGTAAGAAACAATTTGTAGTGGCACTATCCACTACAGAGTCAGAATACATGGCAGCCACTCATGCAAGCAAGGAAGCAATTTGGTTGCAGAGATTGTGTTCAAGTATGGGGTTAGTACAGGGAGCTATAAGGATAAACTGTGATAGCAAAACTGCAATTTTCTTGGCAAAGAACCTCGCATATCATTCAAGGACAAATCACATTGATGTCTAGTATCACTTTGTGAGGGATATGATAGAAGGAAAAAAGGCGTTGCTGGTAAAGGTGGACACTTTGAAGAATATTGCAGATGCATTGACAAAATCTGTGAGCTCTGAGAAGTTCTCTTGGGGTAGAGAAACAATGGGTGTTTCAAGGCTGGAAAAATGACTAAGCTCTCTTGTGGCCCCCTATGGAAAGAAAACAACAAGTGGGATATTGTTGGGTTGTGTTATATTCTTTCCACGACTAGCCCATGTAGTTAACCGAGGGGGTTAGAGGGGGGGCGGAGCCCCCCATTCATTGCGCTGATTGTGTAGAGGGGGGGGGGGGGGGGTCATAGGGGGTTTGAGGGGTACCCGTAAGCCCACTTTATGGGGTTTGGGGAAGCACCTCGGAAAATTTTGGTTTTGGAGCTTATGTTAGGTTGGGTGAACCCACCTATGGTTTTGTGCATGATTTTCACACATGTTTTTTGGACGCAATGGTTTTTTGGTCCATGGTTTTGGACACGATGGTTTTTGGTCCATGGTATTGGATGCTTCGGCATGTATAAATATGTATTGCAATATTGAAAGGAACATAATGAAAAATTGAGCTGGTAGTCCCGGTTTTGGGATCTAGGGGAAATTCTCTGTGTATATGTGTTTTATGTGTTATGCTTTCACATTGTTTGTTTTATATGTTTTAGAATTCGTATGCAGGTCATTTCTGTACAGGGTTAAAACCTACACATATCATTCTTGAATTGGTGGCCTTGGATATTACCTTCTCAAACTATATGCTATTTGGCTTAACTGGGCTACACATATGATCTTCCCACCATTTTGTTTGCACCTTCCTCTCCTTCAGTCAGCCAGTCTTAGCTTACAAGCAATGGATCCACACTCTCTCAAGTCTCTTCTTTTTATGCCTTTTCTCCCAGATTCTATTATAGCCTATGTTGATTTTTTTGGCTAGTTGTGGTCAATATTCCTAGCTACTCAAGTCGCGTCCCTAAAATAAAAATTAAGAAGAAGAAATTTAATTCAAATTTGGCTCAAAAGAATTTTAATTCGGTCTAGCACAAGGAGATGTGCCACTTGGGCACCTCATGACCACTATAAATACAAAATTGGCCTCCATTTTTTTGGCATCAATTTAGATCACACAAATTTCATTTGTTTTTAGTTCACATGTGTGAAAGAGATATAGAAGAAGCAAGAAGTTTGACCAGTGTTGACCACTCTTTGACCGAAATTTTTGAGGCATTGTTTTCCCAAATTTCTGAACCAGTTGACTGAGCTCTATTGAGGAAGTTTGAACAATTTTCCTAGGCAGTTGATTGAGTTTCTAGTCAGTTGCAGTAGGTCGAGTTTCAGCCCTCTTAACTGAGGTTGACCGAAATTCTTGCCAGTGGCAGTAAGGCCAAACTTTTCCTATGCGGATTCTATAGTCAATTTGATTGGAAGAACATATTGTACTTTTGTTGAATTGAACAATTTCTCCTAAGAAAATATTGTTGGCTTTTTCCCAAGTTTGGGTTTTCACAGTGTTAAATTGTGTCTCATTTGTGCTTGGTTGTCTCTTTATGATCCTAATATCATTATTGCATTACTGTTGAGATTTTCTATGTATAATTACTTAATGAAGTATGTGACATAAGTGAACTTGGTTAAAGAAATCATTGGAAAGTAATTAATAGTTTAGAAGATCATATTCTCTATGAAGGAAGTTGATAGCATGTTGAAGAATCTAGGGCAAACACAATTAGGTGATTTTTCTTTACTATGATAACAATTTGTGAAGCATTTATACAATTTATCTTAGCTTAATGTTCCATCCATTATTAGTGGGTGTGTTTACTTCATTAAACTGCTACCAAAAACAAAAGAGACAAGAACACAAATATGTGGCTTTCTGCCAGGGCCAAAACCTCTCCCTCTTGGAGAGGAAAACCCACACAAAATTCTTCTCATAGAGATTCCATTGATGAATACCAAAACCATGAACCTTGACCGAATTTGCCTCTCTAAGACCAAGACATCGATCCTCTTCTTCATCATTGTTGGGATCATCATCCTTGCTGCACCTCTGCCTCACTAAGATCTTCATTATTGTTGACATCATTGTTGCACCATGATTGTCTCTTGAGATTTCCACACAGGTGATCTCAGCTTTTTCATTGAGATTATTATTGTGACCTTGATTTTCATCCTTGATCAATGCATCGAGGGATTCGTTGCTGCAACAACATATTTGGATCATCACTGTACCCTAGATGGAAACATCATCATGCTGACTTTGACCAGGAGAGAATGTATTTTATGAAAAAAGTGCCAAGACAGTGAGGGAAACGATAGGATCAATGTGATTCTTCTTAAGCCGAGACAGTGAGACCGAGACTATATGAAGAAAGTAAGGATTCCAAGATTCTTTCCATCACATATATGCATTGACTACCATGAATTAGGTTCACTGAAATTGTGATTACCTTATTTCCTAAACTGAGATCTTACTTTCCATTTAAGCCGAGACTGTAATGATTAATGTTGCTCCTTTTTATCCCAAGACTGTAATAGTGTGAGATCATTGAGATACACATATATATGCCTAGATAAAAACTATAGGGATATGTGTGAGGGCTTTACAGCCACTATAACAACTTACTGTGTCACCTGAAGTCACTATTGTCCCATCCGAGAACTACACCTTACAGTCATGCAAAGGGTCTCAGAGATATTCTGAGATCATGTCCTCACCTAGAGTAGTAGACTCTCTAAGATTCCTCCTTCCTACTCCATATACCCAAGATCATGACTGCACCTAAAACCCAAATGAGGTGTAGTCAAACCCTACTACGACTCTGCTCCTATATGTAAAATTTCAGAGGCATGCGATATTTTTTCTTTGTGTATTTTTGTTGAACATAGATGGGTATTTATAGTGGTTATGTCTATATATGCAAGCCGACATAAACTCATGAATTGTCGTGACTATTTTATTGAGCCAACGTTACTTCCATTTATTTAAAAAAATTCATTTTCGAACTGACATGAAGATCTTCATTATTCTGCTTGCAGACTTTGGTTTTCTTGAATTTGGAGAAGCGCTCTTGCATTTGGACGATCGACCTTGGTCTTGGAGGGATGTTACATTCAGTTGAAGATTTGTATACATTTGAATGACATAGAATTTGAGTTCTGTGTCACTTAAAGAAAATGTGAGTTGAAGATTTGTAATCATTTTTTCTTTGAAATGACTTCATGAGTGCAAGGAGATATATAGGATAGGGGGGTTATCTTGCATGGAATAAAAGGGATTGACAAAATACTTATAGAGAAGGGAAGTCAGTGAATAGGTCTCCTTTAAACTCATGAGAAGGAACTCTTAAATTTCCTCTCATCTCTATGTAGCAAGAAAGGAGACAGATAAGAGATATGTAAAAATTAGGAAAGGTAATCTTTGACATGCAGTAAAGAAGAAATATCTTCATGAGATATCATTTGAGAGATCTAAGAAAGATGATATGAAAATAATCATCTACGTTATTAATAAGCAAGATGTCAGGTGTCGTCAGGATATGGAAAATTCCTTGTTCAACAATTTGAGGCCTCAATGCCAAATAGAGAAAGACAAGTTGGAAGGACTCAAATATGTGCGAAAGGAAAGGGAAGGTTGACAAGACAAACAATAATATATCGCCAGAAGGGTGAACGAAGCTGAAAAAAGGATCAGGAAAAATGGAGTAAATATCTCCATTATGAATGAGATGGTGTCCCTCTCAAAAGGATCCTATTAGAAGTCCTTGCAGATGTGATCATGGTAAGAGGATGCATTGTGGCATCATGGAAACGGGAGCTCATATGCATCATGGAGAACATATCTCTTGGAAATCTCATTGAATACCAAAGGAAAGGAAGAAGTCATCTAGGTCAAAGGGAACATTTTCTAGATAGGGATATTCTAGATGCTACAGAGTCTTGGATATAAATCTTAGTGGAGGATCCCCTAGTTTGGAAAGGCAGCAAGAGTTTCATCATGATTTCCAACTTATGGAAATCATGAGACAAAGGATTGATGACATGATGAAGCAGATCAAGGGATTGAAGATCCATTCAATCAAGAAAGTTGTTGAAAGATACCTAAAGGAGAAATGAGGTATGTATGACTATGAATTTATTTGTATTTGCATTTGATATTGTAATGTCATGATATATGGTTGTAGATAAAATGGATCAAGCATGATCAAAAGGGAAAGGATCTCCTCCTTTGAAAGGATGCAAAAATACATAAGTCTAATTGGATGAAATCAACATAATATGTCCTCATATGAAGTATGAGGCAGTTGACTACTATTGAAGAACTCTAACAGCTCTTGGGAATGAAATATATGAGGATGGAAGAGATCATGAAGTATGCAACCTTGATGAATGCAAACAACATCCAAAAGATTAGGAAGACATGACCAGGAAACCTCCCAGAAAGATGTGAAGACTCTGATGGAAGTCTGAAAGGATGAGGACCCTTGACAACATATATCATTGGAAAACGTATCAACATGTATGCAGGATGATGGATACCTACAAGAAGATGTCAATAGAAGAAGGCCATCAGCAAAAGGTAATGTGTAATTTGTTTTTGGTATCTAAACTCTTGGAAAACGTCTGAGTATGTTTGCAGGATCAAGAAAAGGAGGGTTGTGAAAGATGTCACAAATATGTACCTTGTGATCTAGAGAAATCACTGTTGAAGGAAAGTGAAGACAAATGAGCTTATGAAGGAAGCCCCAGATGTAAAGCCAAGAAGGATACTTTCTAGGAAAGAAGGAATTACATGACGAAGGAAAGTGATGGATGGATGAACCCTACATATGAAGAAATTGATGACATTGAAGTCTTGAATCGTTATTCAACTAGAAGACCCTATAAAGCACTGATGATAGAGTCCTTGTGTAAGAGGGAGCTTTGGGAAGTTCTGATGAGCAAAGGAACTCGAGTAAGTTTTTGAGTAAAGAGAAACTTGGAACTCGTCCCTGGTTGAGAGGGAGAGTTAGACACGACATTCTTGTCTTTAGTTTGGAAGAAAGAATGGACGATTATGTAATCATCTGGCATCTGACACACTTTGAGGATGTGGTAGGGCATCCAAGACAAGAGTGGGAAAGAGGAATGATATTCTTGAGGGTTTGGAACCCAAGATGAGGATAGTCCTAATAGGGTATACTCGAAGAACACCCGGGTGGGTATGAAACGAAGAGAGACAATGATTATGTGTGTCTATCTGTCATTGGTCTCGCCAACATTGTGCTCTAATCTAAGTGAGAGATGGAATTGTTAGTCAAGGCCTTGCTAAATGGAAACAATGTTGGTTGAAATGATGCTATAACAGATGGATTGCAAATCCGATTCTTCTTATGAGAAATTATTCAAATTGAGAATGACCAAGTACCATTATGAATACCTCCCTAGTTAAGAGGGAGTGTTGAAGAAAGTGTAACTAGGTTCGGTCTTCATAATGACATGATCTTTGTATTTGTTGTAATAAAAGGAAATAAATTATTTTTGTAATCTTGCTACATGGGTTTCATGAGCAAGAAGTGTCACTAGGTGAAAGACTTCTTCTTGATGTCTTTAGGATTTATTTATGTGTCAAAGAGTCATGTTATGTGTATAGAAACTCTTCATGAGTTTATGTAAATATAATCAAGTCCATAAAGGTGTGTAGGCCCTCCAACGACCAAGCATTATCCTCCAAAGAAGTCTGCAAGCGAAATCAAGAAGAAGATATTCATGTCGGCTCCAATATCAAATTAATTAAGAAAATTAAAGTCACATCAGCTCAAGAAAGAGTCATTAAGGCTCACAAACTCATTTCAAATTGCATATATGGGTAAATTACGTTAAATACCCATGATAGGGTCAACCAAAGAACATACGAAATTTCGCATTTTTGTCTCTCTGAATTTTCAGGTGAAGGAGCCGTATTCAAGAAGGCATAGAGCATGCAATCAAGGAAGAAGATCTCACTCTAAAATCTCACATGGAGAAGCAGGTTTGCACTAGGGTCTAAATGCACCTCATCTAGGGTATTAGGTGCAGTCATTCCAAGAACTTGGAGGTATAATGTGGACAGAAAACTGATCAATATATTGGGCTAAATACTCTCTGGATATCTATGAATCAATACTTGAATTGATGAAGAAGGGACCTCATGCTAGTAGATCTTAGATGGATGAAGAGGACTACATATCTATTACAATCTCAGCTTCATGGAGATCATGCTATCTCAATCTCGGCATACGTATATATGTATGTTACATTCTCGACATAATAAGGGGTAAGAACATCACTCACAGTCTCAACTTAAATAGAGGGTAAGGATCTCAAGGCAAGAGTGTGATCACAATATCGGTGGACCTGTTCCATGACAGTGGATGTATGTGATGAAAGAATGTTGGAATCCTGACTGTATTCATATGGCTTCAGTCTCACTATCTCAGAACTTCTGTTATAGCGTATACCCTCTGTTGCTCAGAATCAACATGATAATGATTCCAACTAAGGTCCAGTGATGATTCAAGAATGGTGTAGCAGTAATGAATCCCTCGGTAAATTGATAAAGGGAGAGAATTAAGATCACAATGAAATAAAGTGATTAACAATGAAAATTTTATTTAAAAACTAAATATTTATTACATTTTAGTAAAAAAAAATAAAGTAGATAAACAATGAAAAGACTAATTTGCGTGGTTTGGGAGGTTGGCTTTGTTTGCAATTGCCCGATTTCCTGGGTTGGAGGTTAGATTTAATTACAATCACCCCAATTTCCTGGTTTGCAAATCAAAGGCATGGTTGAATTTGGGGGATTCTCCGGCATAAATTATACAGTCTCCATTCGTGCAGGTCGTGACTCGTTTTTCAGCAAGAGACTCAATCTCCATTCATGCAGGTCGTGACTCATTTTCAAGCAAGAGACTCAGTCTCCATTCATGTAGGTCATGACTCGTTTTCGAGCAAGAGACTCAGTCTCCATTCATGTAGGTCATGACTCGTTTTTGAGCAAGAGACCCAGTCTCCATTCGTGTAGTTCGTGACTCGTTTTCGAGCAAGAGACTTTAGTTTATAGATAATATATCAGAGCAGAGCAGTGCATTCGTGAGTTTTACACAGGTCGTGACTCATTTTCAAGAAAGAGACTTTGGTTTATATACAATATATCAAAGAAGAGCAGCTCCAAGGAGACCATAAAGGAAATCCATATAAACCTCACCCCTATATTCAATCAAATTCATCTGCATTGTTGTGTTATGCTCTGCAGGTCCTCTCAGTGATAAAATTCCTTTAGTAGGAAGGGGGTGTATTTTCTCTGCAATTCACACCCAATACTTCGTTGAAGGGGTGTTTGTAATTTCATGATAATTTCATTGTTATATCTCACATAAACATATAAATTTACATGCAGAGAGAACTCTAAGAGGTGTGAAAATGATTATTACTCTTGGTATTTCTATCGTGGATGGGAAGTTGATGGTGTTGGGGCAATGTGTTTTGTCCAACATTCATGGGAATATCACCTTGACCCCTGCATTAGGGGTGGGAATGGTTAACAATGCATTTTTGGGAGCCACGCCAGATCAGAGCAAGAGTCATCATATTTTTCCTATGTGGCAGCTCAAGTGAGTTCTGCAAATCTTGCCTTCAGGATTTGGAATTTTTTATTTTAATATGTATGTGTATTTATCTTTTGGGGTTTATATACATTTCTCAGCAATGGTATGGTATTTTTATTTTATTTTGGGTTGGGATTCCCTCTATTTTTGTGAATTTGATACTGTATGTTTTGTCTATGTTTCTAATTGGCTTGTGGGGTGGTCAACCTTTTGAAGTTGGGTTTGTTTTCAATGCCAATGAGAATAATTATTTATTTCTTTGTATTTTGTGATTTGGGAGGTAATATTGGGGGAGGGGTTGTGGATTTTTTTATTTTATTTCAAGTAGGCAAACAGATCATGGTTCAAATCCTATCCAATGTTTATTAGGATCCACATTATCACCCTGGAAAATGGTTCATATTGATCACTTATGAATTTTCAATGATTATAGCCTGAATGATGGAGTTAAGGCACTCTTTGAATCTTCTTGATCAAAAGGATTTTGGAAGTTGTTCAGGCAGGTCTGGTGCTGCCTTTGCCTACCATGAAAAGAGTGCAGATTAGCTTTTGTGTCTTTTATCTGATTCATTTTAGTTTTTGAGTTTTCATTTTGATACAACCTTATTCGCAAGGGTTTCAATATAATTTATGCTTGTTTTTATTGTCATTCTTGTGGTTTATTATTCTTTATAACATTCTGAAATTTGAGTATTGGTATTCCCTAGAAGTTGTGAGAATTGGGTAGGTGAAAATTGAAATTTTAACAAGTATATCTGAATTGAGCACTCATATTTTCACTTTGTGTTGGTTGGTTTTCTCTGACCTCCTCATAAGGAATCTACAATGAACCAACATCGCTGGTAATGTTTTCCTCTACATGCAAATTTTTTGTTGTTGCAACTAATGAGAATAGGAAATCCTCAACAATAAAACATATATTGTTTATCTGATGTCCATTCTAAATTCTAATGCTTTTCTTGGTTCTATTTTCTTGTTCCATTTTGTTTTCCGCTTTTTTTTTTATTGTGGGAGGTGGGTGAATGTTTGATTATTAATTTAAAGTGATAGTCATCAAGTTTTTTTACGTTTTAGTTTGAGGATTTTTATTTATTGATTTTATCATGGTTATTGATTTTTATGGAGCTTCTCCTTGCAATATTTTTGGGGGTCAATCCCTTTGCTTCTCTTGACATTCTCTTGCAACTCGACTTCCTTTATGTTGATGTCATTTCTTGAAGGTTGAGAGTGTGTAGAGTGGGAAAGATAATATCTTTGAGGTGGCACTTTATTCATTATGCATTGTCTAGTAGCCCATTAGCTCATGTGGGTGGATTATTTCCATCTCCCCCTCCACATTTGCACTTGGATATGCAGATTCAAATGTACATAAATGAGAGACCCCTCTTGCAAAGTACATTGGCACCACGCTAAGAACTAGTTGATACACATCTTTCTTCAGTTGTGGGCTTAGGATCAACTATCCATCATTGTCATGTGTGGGTTAATCATGATGGCCAGAGGAATAGTCAGAAATTTGTCAAAGTGACAGACCACTTTGGGGCTCTTGTTGGGGGTCAATTCCTTTGCTTCTCTTGAAATTCTCTTGCAACTCGACTTACTTTATGTTGATGTCATTGCTTGAAGGTTGAGAGTGTGTAGAGTGGGCAAGATAATATCCTTGAGCTGGCACTTTATTCATTATGAATTTTCTAGTAGCCCATTAGCTAATGTGGGTGGATTATTTCCATCTCGCCCCCAAACCTCCCCCCCCCCCCCTTGTGCCCCACATTTGCACTTGGATATGCATATTCAAATGTACACAAATGAGAGACCCCTCTTGCAAAGTACATTGGCACCATGCTAAGAACTAGTTGAAACTTGATACACATATTTTTCTTCTATTCCATAGATGGTATAGGATACCAATTCTAATCTAGTATTATGTTCTGTGAAAATATATGGTCCAAGGGGGAGAACATCCCAATAGGGAAATATTCTAAGGAATATTAAATGAGAACAAGGAGGGACAAATCTTAAAATGAACATATTTTCAAAACTAGAAGAAGTGATTCAAGGTTTCGTTATTGCCACATAGTTGAATTTCAAGGTTTAGAATTACAAGGTGTTCAAGGATTTCCCTATGACTAAGTCATGATGTGTTAAAGACCAATCGAAGTAGGGATTTTTGGGTTGTAACTGCATATTTGAGATGGATTTAATACCAATTGAAGTAGGGCTTTTTGGGTTGTAAGTGCTAGTGTTAGATGGATTTCAAATATTAAAGACAAATATTCTCCATATATTTGATTCTCTAGATGTTTCCCTTTCACGTAGGCCAATGCCATTTCCAAGTCCATTTGTAACCATAAACTCAATTTTTGTTCAGAAAACGTTTTCTTTGGTTTCATTTCCAATATTTCCAATTACTCTCTTCAAGGCATCCTTCCCTTCCACTACTTCAATGGCCCATTTGGCATAAAAATCCTAGGCTTTCACTCGGGTGGCTAGAGCACCCGATCCTCCTTTATCATCATTTATCCTTAGGGGTGTTATTTGCATATTCAAGTTATTTTCAAAGAAAAAACTCTTTGTTTTTCTTGTTTGAAAATATGATCTTCACTATTTAGGTTTTGAACATGTGATCTTCATTAAGTAGGTTTTGATTTTGAGTCGGCAAAACTCAAGCCTCAAACTTAACTCTATGCTTATTAGGTGCTTGCATGCTCATTATGTCTTGGGAGTTCCATACTGTCCACTTAATTTTTTTTATCATCATGGTCTACCCATTTAGGATGTAGCTCAGAGTGGTCTCAACGAGCTTAGTCATTCTCCAAATCATTATTTCCAGAATAATTTGATAATGTAACTCAGATGGGTATCTTAATAGTAACACATCATTAATCTATCTCTACATGCCTGGAAGAAAGGGTTAGCTCTACTCATATCAATGTAAGTAGGAAACAAAATATGGTAGAGAAGGTGCAGTAGCTATACTATATTACAGTAATAAAACATAACTTATCTGTTGTTTTACTCCTACAAGGAAATTTCACCTTTTATACATATTTGAGATCGCCAGTGATGACTAAAAATAAGAAAGAGAACGACTCAGGGGACATCATCATCTTGAGGTTTAGACTTTGATCTAATAGTTGATATAAACCCAGAAACTGGGGCGAAAACACACACAACATTTCAATGGAGTTTTGACATTTCTTCTGTGCGTTTTTGTCAATATAACTATGTTGCAACACTTATCTACCATTAACATCACTACAACTAACTCAGTCTGACCAAAATAAACTTATAAGTGAAAATATTTTCTATATACTGCTAAATGGTGCCCATAATATTTGTTAATGTTAGATGGAAATAAGAATGGTGGCATAAGTAAATGTATCGATGCCACAAAGAAAAATTTGAACTAGAGGAATTTTTTTTTGGGTTAAAATAATTCTAGAGTTATAAATTACTTTGGAGGAGAATGAAGCAAAGTTTCAATTATAAAGGACAAGGAGGTACAAGACGTCTTGCACCCTACCGTGGCAACAATTGTTTCATCTCCTATCCTACTGTTGGCTATGATATAAGGCTTCTCTCTTTCATAGATTCCCCAATCTCTATCACTCCTCTTCCCACCATCTTTTCCTTCCTAGCTCTTGTCTCCTTAAAAGGCACCAGAGGCATTTATGTTAGGGCTATATGTCTAACTCAACATGGCGTATTCTTAACTTCTTTTTGACCTGATGCTTTAATCATCAGACCTACTCACTTTGGAGGGTTTTGGCCCCGAAAGGTAAATAATTTGAGGACAGTGTTTATTGTTAAGTCTTAGTCTCTGGATCTTGGCTAGGCTCTTTCTCAGCTTCTGCTCTGGCTCTGGCTCTGCTCAATATTTTCCTAAGATACTTCTCTAGGGCCTAAGAAACAATGAAACACCCATCTTATTTAAACTCTAGATGTTCATAGCCTTCACTTTTCGATCGATTCTCAGATTGTGTACAGAGCCTTAGAATACATGTTCCCTAGCTACAGTGTGTTGTAATTATGACACAGGTTTGGCGCTATGGCACAGGTGTTGTCCTTGATGGCAACTCACTCTGGTAACAAATCTCAGTTCAGGCTCTAAAAATGAAGGAAAAATATATATACGCAGGTTCATCGTGACCAAGCCACGTATACACGCGGGTTAGATGTTCCAAAGACGCGTATGCGTATACACGCACTTTCAAGAAAGGAAAAGCACATATGTGTGGGAGAACTTATGTTTGGTCTGTGGTATTTAGTCCTTGGTATTTGAACCTATGGTTTTGGACCATGGTATCTCATCCGAAGTGTTGATCCCAAGTATTGGGTCCATGGTATTGATTTGTTATGGTTTTGGACCGTGGTATTGTGAAAGGCCTAAGACTATAAAAGAGGAAGGAGATCATTAGGCAAGGTCACGATTTGAATTAATTGAATACATAATAAAGTTTTAGATATGGAATACGGGTGATTGAGGTTAAGGTGTAGAGTTGGATCTGAATGAAGGAGGAACCTAAGCGCAAAGAAAAGGATAAGTTCTATTGATGGGTCAAAATCTTAAGGCTTGAGTAATAGTATCTTTGTATGGTTTTGATCTACTGTATGTGGTGCACACTTGATTTATAAATCTGATAATCTGGGTTAACTAATGTCTGAATATTTGAAGGAGTGAATTATCTTTATAGATCTGTACGTAGGTTCAGTGAAGCGAAGGCACGTATACACGTTGTTTCTGTAAGTAAAAAGTGCGTATACGTAGGTTGGTCTTAACACAGAGGCGTATGCACGTAGGTTTCTGAATATTGAAGTAGTGTACATCTCTTAAATTATGTTCTAGCTGCTTTTGTTGATTACTACAGTGATTTGGGTTCAGAATTGGTGTATGTTTACTGTTACTGTGTTCTGGGTAGAGCTGTCAGAGAAGTGTCTATTCGATTCACTTTTAATTGGTGAAAAGGAGATCATTTGATGCAGAAATTCTTGATGTTTGATTGATGTTATTCATGTATCCAGTCTGAAAATTTATGAAAGAGGGTCCTTGGAAGAAAGAGAAGGTTGTAGCCTTCTGTAGGTCAGCACCTACGTACTAGTACCTCAGCTAGTACAAGAGCTAAGGGGGTTGTAGCTCCCTTCCAGGAGAAGCTGGAAAACGAGAGAAGGTTGTAGCCTTCTCCACGTTGAAGCCTGCATACTGGTATAAGTCTGCACCAGTACAGAAACATTGTAAAAAGAAGTTTCTAATTAAAAGAAGATAGAGTAGAATTGTAGCAGGTGGTTTTCACCCACATTGGGTTTCCACCTTATATCTTGTGTTCTTCTGTGTGATTGTCTTCTGCTCTGTCTTACTATTTCTGGTTACTGTTTATATGATTCTGATGCACAAATTAATGATCAACATCTGTAGAATAAATTAAATTATAAGTCTGCATGGTATACACTGGTTTCCTTATTTGTAGTTGTGTATATACGCAGTTTTCTCTAACTGAAGTAGCGTATATGATCTGGGTGTGAAATAAAAATAATTGACTTGATAACATTGATTCACCCCCCTCTCAGTATTATTTCCAACAATTGGAATCAGAGCAGGTCCTTCTGAAGAAGCTTTATCACTTGAAGGAAGATCTATCATCATGAGAAACTACGAGAGAGAAGCATCGATCAGGCCACCAATTTTTGATGGGACCAACTTCGTATATTGGAAGGTAAGAATTACAACCTATCTTCAGTCTCTTGGTACAGAAGTCTGAGATATCATAGATACAGGGTACACATTTCCTTCAGCAACTCCTACAGATCCAGCTGGTAAGAAGCAGTATGAAACAAATGAAAAAGTTGTCAATACTCTATTAGGGAATCTATCTCAAATAGAATTTGTCAAGGTTATGCAGCGCAAAACCGCAAAAGAAATATGGGACAAGATCGTTCTGAGCTATGAAGGAGATGAACAGGTAAAACGAGCGAAACTTCAAACTCTTAAAATTCAGTATGAAAATCTCAGAATGCACAATGATGAAAGTGTGGCTAACTATTTCCTACATATAGATGAGATTGTTAATTGTATGAAAAAATTGGGTGAAGAAATGAAAGAGGTTGTTTTGGTTGAAAAGGTTCTAAGATCTTTGTCTTCTACTTTTGAATCAAAAGTTTCTGCAATAGAAGAAAAACAGAATCTACGGAGCCTTACCATGTCACAGCTGCACGGAATTCTAACTGCTTATGAAATGAGGAAAGGAGGACCGTCAGACAGGAGAGAAGCTGCATTCAAGGCTTCAGGAAAAGGAGATTACTATGAGTTAGGACATATGTTAGAAGAAGAGGAAGAATCAAATTTTGTCAAGAACCTTCAACGAGGAACTGGAAGATTTAGAGGTAAGTTGCCTTTCAAATGTTTTGCTTGTGGAAGAGTCGGTCATTATGCTGCAAAATGTCCTCATAAAGATAAAATAGACAAAGGTAAGGAACCTGTTAGATGGAACAGAAAATAGAATGTAAATAAGAAGAGCTATTACACGAATGAATACAGTGATGGATTATCAAATAGTGATGAAGATGAGAAAGGTAATGATAATAGACTTTTAATGGCTTTTGAAGATGATGATTTTTTGGATGCTATAGATGAAGAAGGTATTTATGAAGAGATTTCTAAACTCAAAATTTGTTTAGAAGAGAAAAATATGATTATTGATACTCTGCAATTCCAACTGCCTGAAAGGGAAAAACATCATGAAAAGTTAGAATGTGAAATTGTGGGACTTAGAAAAGAGATTGAGAAAACAAAAGCTCTTAATCTTAGATTTGTTAAAGGATCTGAAAATTTATATGAGATTATCAAAGTGCAGCGTTCTCCACTAATCAAGACAGGTCTTGGATATAATGAAGAAGCATCTCAAGTGCAGAAACCATCCACCTCCAAAAGTTATCTTGATGCAGCAAGGAAAAATGAGCAAAGGCCTAATGGAGATCACTAGGTAAATTAGGGACAATTTACCTCAAGAATGAACAAAGACTACCAGGTAAATCGAGGTCAATCTACCTTAAGGATGAAGAGAAGCTACAACCAGCCACACGTAAAACCTTCTCAATTTGCCTCAAGAATGGATGTCAATAGAAACTACAATCATTTGGATGGTAGATTTGATAATTGCAGGAATTTATTCAATGGCCAATGTTTCTCTTGTCATAACTTTGGTCACAAAAGCAGCTCAATGTGTTGCCTATAAGACAATCATGACTAGAGAAGCTCAAAAACAAAGAAGTATCACTGGGATCATGAAAAGGACCTACAATAACTTTTCTGCTGTTGAAAATGAAATAGAATGGTCTATTTGTAACAACTTCGGTCATGAAGATTCTGAATGCAGGAGCAGGTTTCGGCAGACAACTCAGAAGGAACAAGCGTCAAATGCCAAAACATGGAGAATGAAAGAAACGCAACCAGAAAGATGTGGGATAGCCTTATATGCAGAAGGACAGGAAAATCAATGGTACATCGACAGTGGATGTTCGAAACATATGACAGGTGATAAAGAAAAACTTCAATCATATAGTGCCTTAGAAAAGGGAAAAAAGGTCTCATTTGGAAATGACACCCCTGCGTTCATAAAGGTAAAGGTTCTGTTCAGTTGAAAGAAAAGGTCAAAGCTGGAAATGTTATGTATGTTGATGGCTTAAAGCATAATCTATTGGGTGTCAGTCAGATGTGCGATCAAGGAACTGAGGTAATATTTCGATCAAATGGATGTAGTGTTCGTGATCTTGATACAGGAGAAACAGTGATCAAAGGCATAAGAACTCCAAATAATTTATACATATTAAAAGAAGGACAACATCAATGCTATCTAAGAAAGAATTATGAACATTGGCTATGGCACAGAAGATTGGGGCATCTTAGCTTCTCTCAGATAAGGAAAGCATGCAAATATTAGGCGGTTCATGATATTCCTGACATCAAAATTCTAGACAATACAATATGCAAATCATGTCAGTTTGGTAAGCAATCCAGAACTAATTTCCTTGAGAAGGAAGGATTGGCTAGCAGGCCACTTGAACTTGTCCATACTGATATATGTGGTCCAACTAGGAAAAGGTCACCTCGAGGTGAAGAATACTTCATATTGTTCATTGACAACTTTTCAAGGATGTGTTGGATAGGACTCATGAAGTAGAAAGATGAAGCTTTCGAAAAATTCAAATCATTCAAAGCCTTGGTCGAAAATGAATCAGATCGCAGAATCAAATGCCTCAGATCTCATCGAGGAGGAGAATTTACCTCAGATAAATTTTTTGATTTTTGTGAAGAACATGGCATAAGAAGGGAATTTTCTGCTGCAAGGACACCTCAACAAAATGGAGTAGTGGAAAGGATGAATAGAACGGTTCAATAAATGGCTCGTGCTATGCTCGATGAATCTGGAACCCTTGCAACCTTCTGGGGTGAAGCCACATTTGCTGCAGTAACTATTCTTAACAAGACAAATGTCCGGGTAAA
The DNA here is from genome assembly GCA_031772625.1 of Pinus tabuliformis. Classification (NCBI taxonomy): domain Eukaryota; kingdom Viridiplantae; phylum Streptophyta; class Pinopsida; order Pinales; family Pinaceae; genus Pinus; species Pinus tabuliformis. Next base: position 2,034,933,939 of record CM062816.1, on the reverse strand, counting down.
CAACACTCAGAATCCTCATGAACTTTGGTATGGTAAGACTCCCACGGTAAAATACTTCAAATTTTTTTGAAGCAAATGCTACATTAAAAGGACTGATGAAAATCTTGGCAAGTTTGAACCTAGATCAGATGAAGGCATTCTCCTTGGTTACTCTCCCCATAGCAAAGCATATAAGTGTTACAATAAAAGACTTGGAAAAATTATTGAAAGTATTGATGTAGTGATTGATGAAGAAGGAAATACCTCTAGGCAGGAAAGATCTGAAGTTTTCAAAGATGATGAGGACTATCCATCAATGTCAAATCAGATTCATGATGAAGAAGAAACCGATGAGGCACCAGAAGAAAAAATAAGAATAGAAGAAAAGCCTCCATCCAGATACATTCAGAAGAATCATCCAGAATCTCAAATTTTGGGGCAGAAAAAGGCAGGTGTACAAACAAGGAGAACCATTTTAGAAGCTTCAAGCTATCTAGCATTGCTCTCCTCCACCCAACCAAAAAATGTAAGATAGGCATGAAAAGATGAATGTTGCGTCAAGGAAATGAATGATGAACTTGAGCAGATTGAAAAGAATAACACTTGGGAGTTTGTTCCTAGACCAAAAGATAAGAATGTCATAGGGAAAAAATGGATATTCAAAAACAAGTTGAATGAAAATGGGGAAGTTATTACAAACAAATCCAGACTTGTTTGTAAAGGATATGGTCAACAAGAAGGAATCACCTTTGAAGAAACGTTTGCTCCCATTGCTAGACTTGAGGCCATCAAAATGTTCCTTTCTCTCTCTAGTTTTTAGAAGTTCAAAATATTTCAGATGGACATGAAATTTGATTTTCTAAATGGAGACTTGGATGAAGAAGTGTATATTGAGCAACGAGATGGGTTTATCCTTGGAAATGATCCAAAGCTTGTATGAAGACTCAAAAAGGCTCTCTATGGCCTTAAACAGGCTACAAGGGCTTGGTATTATCGCCTGGATAAATACCTCCGTCAACAAGGTTTTATAAAAGGATCAACTGATAACAATATTTATATAAAAATTGATAATGATAAGTTGCCAATACTTGTTGTGTATGTTGATGATATCATCTTTGGTAGCAACGAAGAAGACATGAGTCAAAAATTTTCCTTAGTAATGCAGAAAGAGTTTGAAATGTCTATGCTTGTTGAGTTCACATATTTTCTTGGTTTACAAGTCCAACAAAACAAAGATGGAATCTTTCTTTCACAAACCAAGTATCTCAAGCAGATCTTGAAGAAATATAGGATGGAGGACTCGAAACTAGTATGTACCCCTATGGTGATAGGATGCAGCCTTGGTGCAAATGATGAATCGGCAACAGTACATCAACCAATGTATAGATCCATGATTGGTAGTCTACTCTATCTAATAGGTACCCGACTAGACATTATGCATGCAGTGGGAATAGTTGGAAGGTTTCAGGAAAATCCAAAGGAAACTCATCTTCAGGCAGTTAAGAGAATTTTCAAGTATATTCAAGGAACTCCAAACTATGGCTTATGGTATCCTAGAGATACAAATGTCACACTTCATGCATATACAAATGCGGATTGGGTAGGAAGCGTGGATGACAGAAAAAGCACTAGTGGTGGTGCATTCTTCATGGGTCCTAGATTAGTATCTTGGTTCAGCAGCAAACAAAGTTCTATTGCTTTATCTACAGCTGAAGCAGAATATGTAGCTGCTACATCTTGCTGTACATAGCTCCTTTGGATGATGCAAACATTGCAAGATCCTCAAATCACTTGTACTCCACTTATCTCCATTTTTTGTGATAATACAAGTGCTATCAGTATCTCAAAGAATCCTGTCATGCATTCAAAGACTAAGCACATACCGATCAAGTATCATTTTCTCCGTGAACAAGTGTTGGAACAAAAGGTAAAATTGGAGTATGTTCCCTCTAAGGAACAAGTTTCTGATATTCTCACCAAACCACTACCAAGGGAAACTTTTGAATACCTCAGACAGAAGCTGGGAGTAGCTGATGCATCATCTTGCTGTTGAAACCTGCCTGTTTCAATGAAAAGTGGGTGTACGCGAGTTTCATGATGAGGATCTACGTACATACGCAGGTTTATGCAGATACAGTCGCGTATATGTTTGTTTGAAGAAAATCAGTGGGGACAGTCTCTGGTTGAAGAAAGTATGATATGGGTTTGACAGAGACCATCTAGCATAGGTTCAGGGGGAGCAAATATACTTCTAATAATGCAGTGTTGGCATTACATTAGATCAGGTGCAGAAGGAGAACATGGTTGCTGATCTGAATAATGACGCTGCTGATATTTGTTATTGGTGACTTTCATTGTCTTGCTCTAATTTTTTTCGTCTCTATTTCATGTATATCTTTTATTGTCAAGGTAATGTAACGACCTATTTTGGTTTCCCCACTATGCTTGGGATGAATGATGTAATGTACTTGGTTGTCATATGTAAACTTCTGATGTATCCGCACTTGTTTGGGTGGATGATCCCCACTTGTTTGGGTGATGGATGTTTGTATAGAGTCTTTTGGTGATAGGAAGGTCTTTTATGATGTATAAGTCATGGTTCTTCTTGAAGAACATATTTTTGCAGATCTTGCCTACAATCAGGGGAAGCATGGTCAGCACAGCAGAGCAGAGATTTTAGCATGTACTCAGGGGGAGGATAACCCTTTGCCCTTGATGACAAAGGGGGAGAATGACTTTGAGGATCTTGGGGTTGCCATCAAGTCCAAAGGGGGAGATTGTTGGCATTATGACATAGGTTTGGCGCTATGGCACAGGTTTTGTCCTTGATGGCAACTCACTCTAGTAATAGATCTCAGTTCAGGCTCTCAGAATGAAGGAAAAATATATATACGTAGGTTCATCTGACCAAGTCGCATATACACGTGGGTTAGACGTTCCAAAGACGCGTATGCATATACACGCACTTTCACGCAAGGAAAAGCGTGTACATGTGGGAGAACTTATGTTTGGTCCGTGGTATTTAGTCCTTGGTATTTGAACCTATGGTTTTGGACCATGGTATCTCGTCCGAAGTGTTGATCCCAAGTATTGGGTCCATGGTATTGATTTGTTATGGTTTTGGACCATGGTATTGTGAAAGGCCTAAGACTATAAAAGAGGAAGGAGATCATTAGGCAAGGTCACGATCTGAATTATTGAATATCTAATAAAGTGCTAGATCTGGAATACTGGTGATTGAGGTTAAGGTGCAGAGCTAGATCTGAACGAAGGAGGAACCTAAGTGCAAAGAAAAGGATAAGTTCTATTGATGGGTCAAAATCTTAAGGCTTGAGTAATAGTATCTTTTTATGGTTTTGATTTGGTATATGTGGCACACGCTTGATCTATAAATTTGATAATCTGGGTTAACTAATGTCTGAATATTTGAAGGAGTGAATTATCTTTATAGATCTGTACGCAGGTTTAGTGAAGTGAAGGTGTGTATACACGCTATTTCTGTAAGTAAAAAGTGCGTATACGCAGGTTGGTATTAACACAGAGGCGTATGCATGCAGGTTTCTTAATATTGAAGTAGTGTATGTTTCTTAAATTATGTTCTAGCTGCTTCTGTTAATTACTACAGTGATCTGGGTTCAGAATTGGTGTATCGTTACTGTTACTGTGTTTTGGGTACAGCTGTCAGAGAAGTTTCTATTTGATTCAGTTTTAATTGGTGAAAAGGAGATTGTTTGATGCAGAAATTCTTGATGTTTGATTGATGTTATTCATGGATCCAGTCTGAAAATTTATGAAACGTGGTCCTTGGAAGAAAGATAAGGTTGTGGCCTTCTGTAGTCAGCACCTACGTACTAGTACCTCAGCTAGTACAAGAGCTAAGGGGGTTGTAGCTCCCTTCCAGGAGAGGCTGGAAAACGAGAGAAGGTTGTAGCCTTCTGCAGGTTGAAGCCTACGTATTGGTATAAGTCTGCACTAGTACAGAAACATTGTAAAAAGAAGTTTCTAATTAAAAGAAGATAGAGACGAATTGCAGCAGGTGGTTTTCACCCACATTGGGTTTCCACCTTATATCTTGTGTTCTTGTGTGTGATTGTCTTTTGCTCTGTCTTACTGTTTCTGGTTACTGTTTATATGATTCTGATGCACAGATTAATGATCAACATCTGTAGAATAAATTAAATTATAAGTCTGCATGGTATACGTTGGTTTCCTTCTCTGTAGTTGCGTATATACGCGTTTTTCTCTAAATGAAGTAGCGTATATGATCTGGGTGTGAAATAAAAATAATTGACTTGATAATACTGATTCACCCCCCCTCTCAGTATTATTTCCAACACAGTGATTCAAGAACTTGGTGTTCCAACACTGTTGATCTCCATTTTTTCTCTAGATATAAAATTAGAAACTCAAGCAAGAGCACTAACAATTCAACTAATTTTTGACATTTCCTTTGTGTTATCATGACCTAACAATGTTGCAACACTTCTTTGACAGTAAAATCACTACAACTAACAAAGTATGAGAAAATAAAAATCTTGTTGGTGGAAATATTTACAGTATAAGGGTAAATGTTGTGCATACTATATGTTATTGTAATAGAGAAATAGTAAAAACATCATAAGTAAATACCTACACACTATAATGACTATAAAAATATTGAACTGGAGAAAAACCTTTTCCAGGTTAAAAATAAAAACTAAGACTTATATATTACTTGGGAGGGTAATGAAACAAAATTTAAGTTACAAAGTAGAAAGAGGTACTATATTTCTTGCGCCTATACATGGCAGCAAGTGTTCAATCTCCTAATCTATGTATTGGCTGATGATGGCTTTCTCCCTTTGGCTACTTCCCCATCTCTATCACTTATGCACCTTTTCCTTGGATTTTGTCTACTTAAGAAGTCCCAGGGGTAGTTAGGTTAGGGTTATGTGACTTATGCAACATGGCCTCTTTCTAACTTGTTTTTGACCCAATTCATTCTGGATCGTTCTTACTTTTGGTTCAGGATAATTATTTTGTGTTAGCAGTATGATATCTTCAATGGTTTGATATTGGAAACATTAATAGTAAGCTAAAAAATTAAATCATAGAAACATATAGATATTAAATACCTGAGTATTTTAATAGCCTAGTATATATGTGATCATTACTAAAATCAAAATCCTTATTTTACATTGCTGTGGAAATTGGCTTAGTACTTATTTTCTTCATTCCTAAAGCTTGGGACTAACTTCATGCTCTTGATTATCATAATCAGCCTGTATAGGTTTGAAGAGTTGGATATTGGAGTATCGGTACCGCAAGAACTGCAGAATCTAGAGTTGATTGATTTTGAGCTAAACCTTGCTGCAGACACAACAACAAGCCACCGTGATGTTTTTGAACCAGATCGAGTCTTTTTTATAAGAATGTGGTAACTTAGGAAGCGCTCTGGATTTTTCAGCGACTATACATCTAGTCGAAGCATAGTAAGTATGTAAGTAACTTCAACTAACATTATCAGCTCATAGGGAATTGACAATGAAAGGAAGGGGCATACGGATAATAATTTTTTTTGACTCTTCTAATCCTTAATACAATCATTTCCCTCAGTTGAAGAGATGCAAAAATGTATTGGTGATCTTCAATTAATGTTAAATCTTGGTGCATCCTGGCTTAATTGCAATAGGAATAAGTTCTTTGAAGAAGATTATGATGAAAATATATGGCTTCTGTACAATATCCTTAGGTATGTGTTGTTTACAAATTGGTTGTCAATGAATATCCTTAAGGAAAAAATCAAGTTGAATGTGTCAAGTTCTCTCCACCAGTTTTCAATATTTTATAACTACGAGAGGGAGCAGTACTTTGATCATCAGAAGGAAATAAAAGGATATATATTTGCATTCCATGGAAGTCATTCATGTAACTGGTACTCTATCATAAGGTAATTTAGTTCTGCTATTATTTTCTGTTTTCTTCATATACTTTGTGAGATCTTGTTTCACAAATGAATAACAGAGGAAATAATTTTTTATGTTTTCTTTTATGTGATTTTTATGGTTTTTAAACAGAAGAGAAACTTGACATCCTTAAGAAATAAAAATACTCCCCACGCTTGAAAATATATCAATTGTATGGACAAAAGATGCCTTTACCATGGTGAAAATTGGGATTAAATAGCCTAAGAGATTGCTATCACCCTTTCAGGGTTATAAAACTTCAAAATAACATTTTTCAATTACTTCATTTTAAGAATGATATTTAAAAATAATTAATAGGGAATGCCTTTAATGAAGCCTTTATTAAGTGACTTGAGGCCCAATAATGATATTTAAGGACAATTTAAGAGTATTTAGAACTTTTTAAATGGTATACATACTTTAAGTCAACTGAAATTCGTTTTACTTTTTCGTTTTTCGAAGGAAACTTCCCTATGGCTTTGTAGGGAGTTTCTATGATTGCATGCCATTCATTTGGAGGTCCCCTCATTTGGGACAATACCTATTTGTACAAGTGGAATTTTCTCAATGGCCATTCAAAATCCTTAGGTGGCTAAGCTCCATTGCTACATTTCAGTTGGGTTCTAGATTTGCAAAGCCTAATTGGAGATGATGTAAAAACAATCACTACAACTTAACAATCCTCACACCAAGTTATTATCAAGCATGCCATTATTTTTCCCCTTCCAGATAAAGTGGAACATTTTGATTTTGCTAAGATTCCATGTAAATTGAATTTCTAAAAATCAACAGCAGTTGCCTCCTACCAACACTGCCTTCAAAATGGTAACAGCATGCATCATGGAATTGTAGAAACTTGAAATTTAATTTTGAAGTACCATGGATTTCAGAAAATCAAAGAAAAACTTCAGAAAATAATATTTTCCAACATAATAGGCACAAGAGGGTGAAATATGCCCATTTTAACAAGTCATGGACCTGCTACCACCCAAACTAGCAATCTTTTCAAAGCCCATGTTACACAAAAATATCGTCACCATGATTATTTGCAGTCAGTATGGGTCTATCATCACTTGTACTGTCCTCCTAAGCAAGTCTAAGACCTCAACTCTTCAAATCAAGCTTTGTAAATGGGAGAAAGACATTAAAAATTAATGTAACTCTCGTTCCGCACTTTCTCTCATGGTCACTGTAGAGTCTCTACTTTACACTTGGTTATCCATCATTTCCTACAGTTTTCCCTCACTCATCTCTCCCTTTTGCTCTATTTTGCTGCATAAACTCACCCAGATCATTACATATGATGGCATTAAGCATGATTTAGGGATTTTGCTAATGTGTGACTGTTTTGTTTAGATTTTGACATATTTACAGGCATTCCGCAGCCATCTGCTGATTCCGCAGCCATCTGATGATCCCGCAGCCTTTTTGTTAATCTCAAGGTTCCACGTGTCATTTTGCCAAATGAGCCACATGGGCACTTAGGAATCAAGGTGCTCGAGGTTCCTGTGCTATCCGTTCAGCCATCCACGTCATCTGTACCTCCGGTCAACGAGGGTCAAGTTACGGTCAATAAAGGCAGCTTAACGGTGATACGTAAGCTGTTGGGTCACGTCAGTTCAAACGGTGACTTGTCCGTCTTATGCAGGTCGTGGGGAACATAATCCAACTCTGGATTCAATGCCCATAACGACCAGAACCTCCGGCTCATCCACGCAGACTTATGACGTGTTTTGTTCCTTAATTACGCATGACAGTTAGTTAGTTTTCCAGTTTTAGCTGTACGCATTAGGCCGTCTTTCAGATGCCTATAAAACTAGCGTTTGCATACGCTGAAGGTTACTTTTTAGTTGCTGCATTTTATAAACTTGTTTTTATTTTAGAGCATTCGAAGACTCTGTTTTTATAGTGCTGTTCTAGCACTCTGGACTGTATTTTTCTGCACATGGAGTATTAGAAACAATGCTGTTTTGAAGTTTCCAATTCCTTGAGTCTCTTTTGGATGATATGAATGGAGGGACCCTGTTCATGTTAGCCTTGTAAAGTATTTTATGTATTTTATATGCAGCATTTCCTTATTTCTATTCAGCATTTCGCTTAGTTGAAACATGTACAGCGTAATTTACTTTCTTGTTATTTCATTTCCAGCCTTTCTTTTTAGCTGATCAGCCTTGTTCTTTTGCAGGTTTTTTTAGCCCGGGATTGATTTTGTGTTTGTGTATTTGCTTAAATATCTAGTGGTAGTTTCAGTTGACAGATTCTAGTTGCTGCCTTTACTTTATTTTCATAGCTGATTTTTTAGTTTTATTTCTCAAAGTGGTTTGCTAACATATGAATGATCTCTTTATTATGAATTGTCTATCTTTTAGAGATCAGAATATTAATAACTTGCAGCTGGCTTTGGGTGCTTTTTAGACTAATCTTTAACTACTTTCTAATCGTGTCTTACACAGTACTATGTGTTAGAGGCAGAGAGTTAGAGAGAGCTGAACATCATAACTAGTCTTTAAAGTAGATTTTTCTCATTTTTCTCATTTCTTAGACTTATCTTTAGCTACTTCCTAATCGTGTCTTACACAGTACTATGTGTTAGAGGCAGAGAGTTAGGAAGAGATAAACTTTATCATTGGTCTTTTAAGTGATTTTCTTACCTTTTATTTGCAGCAGCATGAATGGTGTCTAATTCCATTAGAAAGTGGTTCTTTGCTTTCAAGTTATTTCAAGTTATTTATTTCATTCAAGCTTTTCCTTTTCAGTAAGTAGTTAGAAATCACTAATCACACACTCTCACTCATCTAGAATTCACTTTACACACACCATCACTCATCTGTTTATAAATCACCACTCCATTTTAGGAAGATAAATCAATCACAAACAACACCCCCAAACGACAAAAACTCTAAGAGGTTGCTTAAGTACATATAGTACACCTTCACTTCATCAGCTTACGAGCCCCGGGTTGACAATTAATGACATCAATTTAGGAACACAAAATTGACTAAACATTTTGGTGCCGTTGCCGGGGAAGTGAAATTAAGTAGCCATATTCTTAGAAAAAAAAACATAAAAAAAGATTTCAAGGAAAGAAGTTGATAACCTATCGAAGTATGCTCTCCTCTTGCACTGCAAGGTGATCTGGAGGATCAGAAAAGAGAAAGTTATTGATTTGGTAGTTTCTTGAGTATGCTCTCTTCTTGCACCTAGAGTGAACTGGAAGATCAGAAAAAGAACTATTAACTTGACTTGAAGAAAAATAAAAAAATGACATGCATAGAGCTAGAGATTCTAGAGGAAGGTTTTTAGCTAGAGCTCGAAGTTCAATTTTTACAAGTCCATCTGCTTCAAGGGATAGACAAGAGACACCCCCCTTATCTCCAACCGAAACTCCTAGTCCTAGAATTCCTGGAATTCAAGAGCCAAGAGTTGACTCTCCTACACCTTCTATTGAGTTTGAACCAGGAAGAGACTCTTCTCTTTCTCCTACAGGAAGACCAATTATAATTGAGGAATTGGAATCATCTGAAGAAGAAGGAGAAATCTCTTCTCATTCACCTTTTATAGAGGAACCAGAAGATTTTGAAATCCCTAGGAGAATCATCATGGCAGAGGAAGAAGGAGGAGGTAGAGGTAGAGGTAGAGGAGGAGGAGGAAACAACAATAACAATAATGGAGGTAGAGGTCCCATTGGAGGAGGAAATAGAAATGGGGATAATTCATTTGGGTTTCCCATTGTTAATGAGGATTCCCGAGCCACTATGAAAAACATATCACCATCTGTCCACCCTAACTTCCATGGGTTAAGGACTGAGGACCCTGAAACATTCTTATTTGAGTTTGAAGTGGTGTGTCGAACTTATGACTACCTGGATGACTCTCAGAAACTCAAGTTGTTCCCTTCAACACTGAAGGATCAAGCCTTGAAATGGTTCATGGGGTTACTCACTCAATCCATTAGGACTTGGGATGAGATGAAACAGACATTTTTGGATAGGTATTTAGACTATTGCATGCCTACTAATCACAAGGACGAGGTTTTTAAAATGATACAAAAAGAAGATGAGAGCTTAGAAGATTTACTTGAAAGATTTCAATATAACTTGAAAAGAGCAAAAATGAATACCTTGGATGAAGAGACCTTAAAAGCCCTCTTATTAAAATCCATTAGGGATGAATGGATAGACATCTTAAACATGATGGGGAAAGGGGATATTTCTCAACTTTCTCTCAATGACATAGCAAAACTTTGTATCCATCTCTCAAGGGGCAAATCAAAAACTCGAAAAGGGCCTAGAGATCCTTCTCTCCTTAGGGCAAATAAATCTGCAACAAGATCAGTGAGTAGGGCTGAAATCGGCAGTATGCTTGATGAATTTAAAACTGACATCTTAGGGAGTCTTAGTGAACAACTTGATACCCTTAAGATTCACAATAAACAAAAAGCAGAAGCTGAGGCTTTGGCTATCTTTTGCCCAAAATGTAGAAAGAAACATGCTTTAAGGGAATGTCCCTTAGATGCACACATTGTAGAAACATGTGTAATTTGCTCAGAAACTCATGAGACCAAGGATTGTCCTTCAATTCCTGGCCTCAAAGCAGTCTTTCAAGAGGATCCAGATACACTTGAATCTCTCTGTTTTATTGCAAGGAGACCTTGGCAAGGACAACAGAATCAAGGGTTTAACAACTCTATGAATTCTCAATCCCAACCAAATTGGAATCCTTGGCAACAACCTTGGCCTCAACCTCAAAATGCTTTCCAAGCATGGATGCAAAGCATGCAAAATCCTTATGGGAGATTTGCTCAATTCTATCAATATCCTCCATCATTTCAGAATCAGCAAGCTCCACAACTTCCAAACCAAGGTCAACAACTATCATTGCCATACCCTCAACAACAACAACCTCCTCTGCAAAATCAAAATTCTCAACTAGCACTTCAATCCCAGCAGAAATCAAATCAACTTCCCTCTTAGCCATTACCAAATCCAAATAATAGGAACCCTCAAAATGCTTACATGATGGAAGGTCAACCATTCCCTACCTATATGGTTGTTCCTCTCAATGAAGTACAACTTAGATCAGGTAGAATCTTAGATCAACCCTCTACAAGTGTTCAACAACCAAGCATTTCTGAGGAGGAATCTCTCAAAGTCAATAAAGGTTCTGAAGTATCACTTCAAAACCAAAATATCCAAAAAGAAAAAGAAAAAGAATCAACCTCTACAACTCCCATAGTTGAGCAACCTACACCTTTAGCTACACCTCCTTTTCCTGAAAGATTGCAAATTGATAAAGGGGTGGAAAAGCAGATATGGGTGCCTGACTATAGTTTCCTAGATGAATTGAAGAATGTCTGTATCAAGATCCCCTTGTTACAAGCCATTAAAGAAATTCCCATTCTAGCGAAGACAATAAAGGAGTTGAGTTTGAAGAAAACAGGAAAAAGAACCAGAGATACTAAAAGGATACATCTAGTTGGAAAAATTGCAGACATAATGATGGGTAAGATTACCATGCAAAAATATGTAGATCCCGGTAGCCCTATTGTCAAAACTCATATTAATGGGGTTGAAATCCCAAATACTCTGATTGACTTAGGAGCCGCGATCAACATCATGAGTAGACAGACCATGGATCAGTTAAAGCTTCCTAACCTTCTCTTTACACCTACTTTGCTGCAGCTTGCAGATAGATCAATCATTAAACCTGATGGTGTATTGGAAGATATTCCAGTCTCTCTAGATTCTTGGGAATATCCAGTTGATTTTATGATTTTAACTCCCAAGAACAATCTAGAAGGACATCCTCTTATTTTCGGAAGACCTTGGCTGGCCACAGCTGATGCTTTCATAAGCTGTAGGTCTGGGGACATGTATATCTCAGATGGTAATTCCACTAAGAAATTCAACTTGTATCCCCCAGCAAAAGCTATAACAAAAATAGGAGAAGATGAATGGGTAGAGGATGAAGATACTATTAAACCTGTTCTAACCATCTCTGAGATTAGTGAAGACAGTCAAATTCTAAATACATTAGAAAATTTTGAAGTATCTCTAGAATATGACTCTACACATTTTCAGATAGATGCAGATATTGAATATCTCTCCTCTAGACAGATGTCTCTCTTCTCAATGGAAGAGTGTGGTAGTTCTACAGTTGAAATCCTTCCAGGAAAAACATTGAACATTAATAAAAACTTGGGAAGACCACAACAAGAAGAATTAACTAAACTGTTGCAAAAACATTCCACTGCTTTTGCATGGGAATATACTGACATGAAAGGAATCGATCCTAAGACTTGTATTCATCACATCTACATTGAAGAAAATAGCAGACCTATTAGGCAACCACAAAGAAGGATGAATCCAAACCTTAGGGAAATCGTGAAAGAAGAACTCCAGAAATTGCTCAAGGTAAACTTCATTTACCCCATTTCAGATAGCCAATGGGTTTCTCCCTTGGTTATAGTGCCCAAAAAGAATGGTAAATGGAGAGTTTGCATTGATTATCGAGAATTGAACAATGCAACCTTAAGGGATCATTTTCCTCTACCTTTTATTGATCAGGTACTAGACACTTTAGTAGGTAAAAAGTATTTCTCATTCTTGGATGGTTTTAGTGGATACAATCAAATTCAGGTAGCACCTGAAGATCAAGACAAAACCACATTCACTTGTCCTTGGGGAACTTTTGCCTACCGAGTACTCCCTTTTGGATTGTGCAATGCACCCGCTACATTTCAAAGGGCTGTATTAGGAATCTTTTCAGATCTGATTCATGATTGTGTAGAGGTATACATGGACGATTTCACAGTTTATGGTAATACATTTGAAGAAGCTTTAGAAAATTTGGAAAAAGTACTGGTAAGATGTAAGGAAACAAATCTTTCTTTAAGTCATGAAAAGTGTTTTATGATGTTTACTGAAGGGATTGTTTTAGGACATCATATTTCGGGAGATGGAATTAAGGTTGATAAATCAAAAGTTGAAGTCATCTCTAAGTTACCTGTTCCAAATTGCCAGAAAGATGTTAGAAGTTTTCTTGGGTTTACTGGGTATTACAGAAGATTTATTGAAAACTTCACTAGGATAGCATCTCCTCTTTTTAAATTGCTTACCAAAGACTGTGAGTTTAAATGGGATCCTGAGTGTCAATCTGCCTTTGAAGCCTTAAAGTCTAGAATATCTGAAGCACCTATCTTAAGGGGGCCAAATTGGAAACTCCCTTTCCACATCTCTACTGATGCTTCAGATACAGCTCTAGGAGCTGTTTTGGGACAAAAGGATTTGATCCCTTATGCCATTTATTACACAAGTAAGAATTTGACTCCCACTGAGTTAAATTATACTGTTACAGAAAAAGAGTTCTTAGCTGTGGTACATGCGATCAACAAGTTTAGACACTACATAACCGGCTATGAAACCTTTGTCCATACTGATCACTCTGCCATAAGATATTTAATGAACAAACCTGTCACTAATGGTAGAGTTACAAGATGGCTTTTACTCTTGCAAGAATTCAACATTACTGTGTTAGATAGACCTGGAAAACAAAACACAGTAGCTGATTTCTTGTCTAGAATCCAAAACACTAATGAGGATTCTCTAGTAGAAGATAAGTTTCCAGATGAATACTTGTTTGCAGTGACTACCAAGACTCCTTGGTATGCAGATATGGCTAATTATCTTGTTACAGGGAAGCTTCCTCTACACTTATTTCCTAATGAGAAAAGGAAAATCATTCAGGAGAGTGCACATTATTCTTGGATTTCTAATGAATTGTTCAAAACAGGGCCAGATTGTATAATCAGAAGGTGTGTTCGGGAAGATGAAATGCCTGACATCCTTAAGGCATGTCATGATGAACCATGTGGCGGGCACTTTGCTGACAAGAGGACAGCCTATAAAATCCTTTCTCTAGGATATTATTGGCCTTCTCTCTTTAAAGATGCAAAGCAGTATGTTAGAAGGTGTGACAGCTGCCAAAGAGTTGGGAAACCAACTCCTTCAAATGAAATGCCTCTACAGCCTCAGGTATGCATCGAACCCTTTGAGAAATGGGCTCTAGATTTCGTTGGACCAATTAATCCATCATCAAAGCAAAAGAGGTATATACTGGTTTGTACTGATTATGTTACTAAGTGGGTAGAAGCAAAAGCATTGCCTTCTGCCACTGAAAATTCAGTTGTTCAATTTCTTTTTGAGGATATTTTCACTCGTTTTGGTGTCCCAAGGGAAATTGTGACAGATCAGGGCAGCCAGTTTACATCTAAATTGATGGAGAAGCTGATGGAGGAATATAAGATTAAGCACAGAACATCTACTCCCTACCATCCGCAATCCAATGGCCAAGTGGAATCTACCAATAAAGTTCTTGAAGGCATTATCACCAAGACTGTTCATCTTCATAGAAGAGATTGGGCAGAAAGGCTCCCTGAAGCCTTATGGGCCTATAGGACTACATGGAAGAACACAACAGGACATTCTCCCTATGAACTTGTTTATGGGAAGGAAGTCCTGCTCCCCATTGAGTTCCAAATCAAGACCTTCAAGATGGCAGTCCAATTGGGAATGAGCCTCTCAAAAGCTCAAAGACACAGAATGGACCAGCTAAATGAGCTAGATGAAATAAGACAAGATGCAATTCTAAGGACCGATCTAGTTCAACACCAAAGATCTAAATGGCATGATCGTCATATCAAAGAAAGAAAGTTTCAGAGAGGAGATTGGGCTCTATTGTTTGATTCAAAGTTCAAAGACTTCAAAGGAAAGTTTCAAACTCATTGGCTTGGGCCATATGAGATTGATGAAGTCTTTAGCAATGGAGCAGTTCGAGTAAAAACTATTGATGAATTTCATACTCCTCTTATTGTGAATGGCCATCGCTTGAAAATCTACCAGAAGACATTCTCAAAAGAAGAGTTTGTCAAATTGTTCAAAGAAGATTCTGCAATCAGGTTGATGGAGAAGGATTCTTCTCCTCCATCAGCGTAATCTTTGGTTTTTGAAAAAAAAAAGAAAAAATAAATAAATGTAAGAGCCTGAAAACCAATCTATGATTGGCAGTCTCATGCAGAAAACCTGAGGTGAAAATCAGGGTCACCTGACACCTCATGTTTTCCAAAAAAAAAATCTCTCTCTCTTCCATCTCATTTCGCCATTTCATTCACCTCATTCACCATCTCATCACTTTCACTTCACCTCACTTCTTTCTATCCATCCATCCATTCATTAATCCATTCATTACATTTCACTCCATCAATAAGTCATTTTTTTTAGACAACTAAAGTTATTTTGTGCAGCCGGAGGGTACTACTGCAGATTCCGCAGCCATCTGAAGATTCTGCAGCCATCTAACGATTCCGCAGCTCTCTGCACCTGCATAAAAAACACAGTCTGTTTGAAAAAAAAAAAAGTTACAGTTCAGAAGTCATCAACAATAAGTGGAAAAGGGTCATGCAACAGCAACAACACAATGAAGGGTTAGTGGAAAATAATCAAAGGCAATTCAAACGCGAACCTGAGGTATGATCTAAAATCCTAAACTTACGGTTATCTCATTTTGCTAAAGTTCCGGGGTTATGTTTCTTGCCATTTAATGTAATGATTATCCGTTTTTATCCATCATACGACCAAAAATCCACGTATCTCCCCACTCATCGGTCATGATTCATCACGATTTTGAAACTGGATTGCGGCTGCTCTTTCATTAAGGGTTTCGTACCTAAGTGACGTAGACTGCTGTACTACGTCTCTCTAAGTCATAATCCTGCAGCCAAGTGGAGACCTGTGACCGAAGCCTAAGGACCTAACCGTTTACATCCATCACTTCATAACCCTCATACGCTCGCATCACTCCATTTCATTCACGTTGTTTCATTTCCTCATTTCCCTCATTCCGTTGTGCTCACTACGCTGCTACCTCAGTCATACTCTGTTTTTTTTTACGTCTTCCTCTCTGCTAATCCAGGTTATCAGTGTTACGGCTGTTACATTAGAGCCGTAATTTTACGGTGTTAAGGCCACTGTTGAAGCCGTGTAGCCTTTTGATTTAGAACAGAGCCGTAAATTCACTGTGTTAAGGCTACTGTTGAAGCCGTGTAACCTCTCTTTTCCAAAAGTTTGAAGAACAGAGCCGTAGAGTCAATGGGTAAACTTTTAAGGGCAGAACCCGAGGGTTCAAAATTTCTGGAGGGATATCCTCAAGTTAAAGAAGCGTTGCAGAAAGCAAACTGGCTCCAATGCATCCAGAAATTCAAAGGTTGCCACAGAGAGGTTACGAAGGCCTTTGCACGTTCCTTCAGGGATAGAGATAATCAAGTGGAGATAGGGGACCTGAAGTTTATAGTCACTGAGAGCAGCATAGCACAAGCCACTTCCCTTCCACAAACTAGAGAAAGATGGTTTAAAAACCGATCAGTACAAGACCAACAGTGGAAGCAAATCTTGAAGAACCCAGGTATGGATACCAGCATTTTTACAAAAGGGATTCATGTTACTTATGTCAAGGAAGAATGGACAACTTTACTGTTATTAGTGCAAAAATTCTTTACTTGTGAGGGAAGGTTTGGAGTCTTATATGTTTACCATGCCAAAGTCATGATGCATTTCTTAGGAGATGATATTAACCTTCCATATTTTCTACTCTCAAGTCTTAGAAAAATGTGTTCAATGGCCCAAAAGAACCCAAAAAACATTGAATCACATCTATGTCATCATGGTCTTGTTAAAATGCTAGTTGAGGAACAGTTGAAAGCAAAAAGAGATACCTGGGAGAAATTTCTTGTAAGAAACCATTTTGAGGAAGCAGGAGAAACCTCTGTGCCTAGAAAGAGTAGAAGAAAACGAAAGGAGGCTACCCCTGAAACTGTTGACCAAGAGGAAACTGTTGTCCAAGAGGAAACTGTTCAAGAGCAGATTGTAGAAGAAACTGATGTACATCATTCTGAACATGATATTGATCCTGAGCCTGCTGTGGACATTGGTCAAACAGCTCAAGGAATTATCACAGAAACTCTTTCAGAACTTGCCCAAGAAATTGCTCAAAAGAGAAAAGAGAGTAGGATGAAACAAAAGAAAGATAAAGGCAAAGCTGTAGCTCAAGAAACTTACGCTACTCCTGAGAACTCTAGTGAAGAAGATACTCAGCCCTTAGCACAAAGAATGGCCAAACTCCATGAAACTGCCCTTTCCAAAAAGGAGGAAAAACAAAAGCAAAAAGTACCAAAAGAAAAACAGAGTACCACCTCTGTAAGAAGGAGCAGCAGATTACAAAACAGAAAAGTAGGGGCCACAAAGGGTAAACAGTCATTCTTCATTGACTTAAGCACACCTCAAAAAGGTGCTACAAGTCTTGACTTGGAGAAAAGTCCTTCACACGCTGAGTATCTAGAGACCAGTCCTCCACGTGAGGAAAGTCCATTTGAGCATGAGCCTGAATTCGAACAAGGATCCGAATTTCAGTATGAGCATAGCCCAAGGCGTTCACCTGAGGTTGACCCTGATCAACAAAAAGTTTATAATTACCTGGAGACGCTGGAACAAGCAGTGGCTGGGCCAAGCACTGCTCAACCCTTGGAGCAACAAGTCCAATCACTGAAGCAGGAAATATTTGAGCTAGAGGTGCTAAATCGCCACATCAAACAAGAAAATGAAAAACTAAAGATACAGGGCAATGTGGACAAGATGGTCCAAGATAACACCATGCTTCATATGGGTTTGTGGCAAAAGGAAAACAAAAAGCTCAAGAAGAGATGCAGAAAATTAAACAGAGCTTTAATCAATCTGAAATTCAGGTGTTTGATGAAAAGACCAAGGGTCAATGTGGCCACACAGAGAAAGAAGAGAAGGTTGGATGTCCTAGCAGAGGCATCCCAGCAAGTGGACTGAACCATGTTTTTGATTGCATGAGGACATGCAATACCCTCGCAGTGGGGGTATGTAGAGTCTCTACTTTACACTTGGTTATCCATCATTTCCTACAGTTTTCCCTCACTCATCTCTCCCTTTTGCTCTATTTTGCTGCATAAACTCACCCAGATCATTACATATGATGGCATTAAGCATGATTTAGGGATTTTGCTAATGTGTGACTGTTTTGTTTAGATTTTGACATATTTACAGGCATTCCGCAGCCATCTGTTGATTCCGCAGCCATCTGTTGATTCCGCAGCCATCTGATGATCTCGCAGCCTTTTTGTTAATCTCAAGGTTCCACGTGTCATTTTGCCAAATGAGCCACATGGGCACTTAGGAATCAAGGTGATCGAGGTTCCTGTGCTATCCGTTCAGCCATCCACGTCATCTGTTCCTCCGGTCAACGAGGGTCAAGTTACGGTCAATAAAGGCAGCTTAACGGTGATACGTAAGCTGTTGGGTCACGTCAGTTCAAACGGTGACTTGTCCGTCTTATGCAGGCCGTGGGGAACATAATCCAACTCTGGATTCAATGCCCATAACGACCAGAACCTCCAGCTCATCCACGCAGACTTATGACGTGTTTTGTTCCTTAATTACGCATGACAGTTAGTTAGTTTTCCAGTTTTAGCTGTACGCATTAGGTCGTCTTTTAGATGCCTATAAAACTAGCGTTTGCATACGCTGAAGGTTACTTTTTAGTTGCTACATTTTATAAACTTGTTGTTATTTTAGAGCATTTGAAGACTCTGTTTTTATAGTGCTGTTCTAGCACTCTGGACTGTATTTTTCTGCACATGGAGTAATAGAAACAGTGCTGTTTTGAAGTTTCCAATTCCTTGAGTCTCTTTTGGATGATATGAATGGAGGGCCCCTGTTCATGTTAGCCTTGTAAAGTATTTTATGTATTTTATATGCAGCATTTCCTTATTTCTATTCAGCATTTCTCTTAGTTGAAACATGTACAGCATAATTTACTTTCTTGTTATTTCATTTCCAGCCTTTCTTTTTAGCTGATCAGCCTTGTTCTTTTGCAAGTTTTTTTAGCCCGGGATTGATTTTGTGTTTGTGTATTTGCTTAAATATCTAGTGGTAGTTTCAGTTGACAGATTCTAGTTGCTGCCTTTACTTTATTTTCATAGCTGATTTTTTAGTTTTATTTCTCAAAGTGGTTTGCTAACATATGAATGATCTCTTTATTATGAATTGTCTATCTTTTAGAGATCAGAATATTAATAACTTGCAGCTGGATTGGGGTGCTTTTTAGACTAATCTTTAACTACTTTCTAATCGTGTCTTACACAGTACTATGTGTTAGAGGCAGAGAGTTAGAGAGAGCTGAACATCATAACTAGTCTTTAAAGTAGATTTTTCTCATTTTTCCCATTTCTTAGACTTATCTTTAGCTACTTCCTAATCGTGTCTTACACAGTACTATGTGTTAGAGGCAGAGTGTTAGGAAGAGATAAACTTTATCATTGGTCTTTTAAGTGATTTTCTTACCTTTTATTTGCAGCAGCATGAATGGTGTCTAATGCCATTAGAAAGTGGTTCTTTGCTTTCAAGTTATTTCAAGTTATTTATTTCATTCAAGCTTTTCCTTTTCAGCAAGTAGTTAGAAATCACTAATCACACACTCTCACTCATCTAGAATTCACTTTACACACACCATCACTCATCTGTTTATAAATCACCACTCCATTTTAGGAAGATAAATCAATCACAAACAACACCCCCAAACGACAAAAACTCTAAGAGGTTGCTTAAGTACATATAGTACACCTTCACTTCATCAGCTTACGAGCCCCGGGTTGACAATTAATGACATCAATTTAGGAACACAAAATTGACTAAACAGTCACCTGTGGTCCCGCACCTTCTGTGTACAAAAGTTGTGTACCTATCCGCTCTGTCCCTAACGGTGTAGGTGCGGACCCCTGTGAAAGTCAAAAGGCACAAGTTTTATCTTAAAAAACTCACTTTCGGTTAATTATAGAGTTTTCTAGAAGGAATTTTGACGTGGATTTTTCGCTCTGAGGTGGTTCATGCATCCCAAAAGAGAAGGAGCTAATCCCTTGACTAAAGGAGCTATCCCTTTGAAGGAGGGCTTTATCCCTTTGAAGGATGACCTAGTAACTTCCCTCCATTGCACTATAAATACAGGCATTGGAGTGAGGACTAGGGAGGTTAGAAGCTGAACATTTTGAGGGTAAATGCTGGTGAAATTAAGACTTCCTAGTTGAGCTTAAGAGGAGAGATCACATACCTTTCTGGCTTCATTGGGGAGTGAGTGAAACTTGTCAAAGTAGAGGAGACTTCTTGCTGGACCCTGGGAGGAGCTTGTATAGCGTCAAGGCAAAGGTTGTAAAGTTCTTCTTCTTTTGAGTTAATACAATCAAACTAATTTTTCTCATCAAGTATCTTATGTTATTTGTTTCATGAACTCCTTGACTTTCATGTTAATATGTTTTATGCAATTGGATTTTCAGGTGCTATTTAATTTGTTTGCCTTGTTTGTGTTTGCAAATTCGTGAAAAGGAGCTCATTTGGATCAAAGGAGCGAGGGCATCCACAAGCTTGCGTTGGACCAAAGGTAGGCCCTAAAAACACTTGTTTGCTATTGTTTATCAAAACATATTTAGAGAAAGATAGTGTTTGGTTGGTTTGTTTGTCATTAGGTATTCTTCAGACTCTAGGAAGGTCTATCTTGTCCGCAAGATCGACTCATTCCGTGTGACAAAATGGCGATCCATCTCCAGACCCAATCCTTTCGGCCAAAAATTTCAAGGTCGGAACGTCGCAAAATTCGATTCCAGTCCCAACAATTCAAAATTATTGGAGATACTCTTTATCGCCATGGGGCGGACTCTATTTTTCGATGTTGCTTAACTCACGAAGAAGCTGAAAGGGTTCTAAATGACTGTCACTCTGGAGCGTGTGGCGGTCATATGTCTGGGTATGCCATAGCCCAAAAAATATTCCTCGTTGGCTACTTCTGGCCGTCTTTGTTTAAAGATTGTATTACTGCGGTCCGAAAATGCCACAACTGCCAGATTTTTGATCATAAGATGCGTGCTCCACCTGCTCCTCTCCGCCCTATAATTGTCGTTGGTCCTTTTTCTAAATGGGGTATCGATTTTATTACATGTAACCCTCACTCGGCCGGGGGGCATGCGTATATAATCCTTGCGGTATATTATTTTACTAAGTGGGCCAAGGCCATGCCTACATTTGAGGCAGATGGCAAAACAG
Organism: Pinus tabuliformis; assembly: GCA_031772625.1. NCBI lineage: Eukaryota > Viridiplantae > Streptophyta > Pinopsida > Pinales > Pinaceae > Pinus > Pinus tabuliformis. Next base: position 2,034,912,848 of record CM062816.1, on the reverse strand, counting down.
CTGCAATTTTCGTGTTCAATCATATAATTGCTAGGTTTGGTGTCCCACAAGCGATAATCACTGATCATGGGTGTCATTTTCAAAACGTTATGATGACCGAACTTACAGGCCAGCTTGGTTTACGTCACGATAGTTCAACCCCTTATTATCCACAAGCGAATGGTCTGGTTGAATCCATCAGCAAAGTTTTAGTTATCATGATCCGACGAATAATTGGGATTCATCGATCGAATTGGCACAACATGTTATTTTCAGCGCTTTGGGCGTACTGAACTTCAGTAAAAACATCAACAGGGTTCACTCCTTTCCAACTAGTCTATGATTTGGAAGCAGTGTTACCCATTGAATGCGAAATCCCGTCACTGCAAATGTCCATCGAGTTACTTCCAGCCACTTCCAAAGAGGAAAACTGTTTGTTATACATAGCTCAATTAGATGAGAATCGACGTGATGCTGCATTGGCGATCGAGACTCACGCAAAATGTATGAAAGCTCAGTATGATCGAAATGTGACCCCTCGAAATTTTTTGAAAGGAGACCTAGTGTTATTATTTGATCAAGCTAATGATAAATTAGGCACTGGAAAATTCGTTCCTATGTGGCATGGTCCCTATATTTTCAAGCGAAAGCTAGAAAAAGGGGCCTATGAATTGGTAGACTTTGACGGGGACTCTTTAGGTAAACCCAGAAATGGTCTTTACCTGAAGAGGTATTATGCTTAAAAGAATGGGTATGGAGATTTTTTAGTTAGGTTAGTTTTTCTTTCTAGCTGGTGTGTTTTAGTTTAAAAAGTGTGCTTAGCTTAGAGAGTGTTTTTTTTTTTTTTTTTCATTATTCCTGCTTATCTTGGTTTTACTCTTGATATTGCAGATGTCGATGCCTCTCCAAACATACATTGGATTTGCTGATGGTGCTTGTCATAATACATGGAACATCTCTTCCACAGCTTGGGTTATCTATTCGTCCTCTGACGAGTTAGTTTCTATGCATGGGGTAAGCCTCGGTCAAACAACAAACAACATTGCAGAGTATAGTGCAGAGATTGAGTTATTATCTGAATCTATTTCATTTGGGATTCAGAGTTTGATAGTGAGGTTAGATTCTGAACTCGTTGTATTACAGCTTAATAGAGTGTATGCCATTAGAAATCCAGTGTTATTGAGATTATTTTTGAGAGTGCGTCTCTTGGAACGTGAATTTGATTACATTGAATATTAGCATATTCCAAGGTCTTTAAATACATTAGCATATGCAATTGCTTCTCGAATGTTAAATAGACATTTGCAATAATCATACATGTAAATTTAAAACCATTCCATAACATGATTTACAAGATAAGCCGGTAATAGTTATATATATAGGAGTGTGTCAAAAAATACATCGTCTTCGATCATAGGTTGAAAAACACCTTATGATCGGCAAAAATGATAAGTACAAAAAACAAAAATGTCACATGTGCCCACAATAGGCGATCATCCTATCACTGGTGATGATCTCTATAAGAAACCACTGCCCGGGCCACCTTGCAAAGGAACCTCCTAAAAGGTCCCGGGACTCCAATCACATAGCGCTGAATTCGACGAGGATTGTCATCTATAGTGGTCTCGGGAATATCTCCTGTCAAACGCTCGAGATGACCCTCCAACTTGGCCAAAACCTCTGCTAATTCGTCTTGTGGGGCAGGAACTGGTGCAACTGGTTGCTTCCTATCGAAAGGCTGGAGAGCGGCTGGTCACTGTGAACCCACATCAGCATTTGAAACTTTTGCTATCAGTTTTGAGACGATGGAATGTCACTGGGAAACTTATTCGGCATTGGCGGCCAAAACAGAAGATAATTAATCAGATCATTTATTAGGCGCGACAAGTCAGGCAAGTCCAAAGTTGCGATAAACGGTAACTACCGATTAGGATCCATAAAACTCTGGGTCATGAGACCAACCCCAGGAGGAGGATATCCAGGAAAACTTGGAATAGGAATCGCGTTCGGGATATTGTATCCTCCCGGAAAACCAGGATTAACCGGACCGTACTGGGGTTGTTGAGGTTGTTGATAAGTGTACCCAGGGTACGGTTGATACTGATAGACTGGCTGTTGCACAGCAGGACCGAATTGGTACTGTCCCTGGTACGGTTGATAAGTGAATTGTGGTTGACTTGTGACAACCGTACTTAAACCAGGTTGTCCTACAGGCATCTGAACCGTAGTTTGAATCGTGGATCTAGACTGTGGTAAAGATGTCTGAGGAGTAGATACAGGAAAAGTAGAAACCAGAGTTGTCGATACTCCAGAAGTAGGTGGGGTATATTGAACAAATGTTGCAGCAGTTGCAACAGTCGTTTGAGATGGCGTACGAGGCGCAGTAGGCCCAGACTGAGAAACTACCGAAGGTACAGAAGTTTGAATGTTAGACTGAACTGGTTGCTGGGGTGTACCAGAAACTAAGGGTTGTCCAGTTTGAGATGACAACTGTACACTTGGCTGCAACACCTGTTGGGTTTGCGATGGATCCCACACTATGTTCATTCCGGGGTACTGACCCACAATAGGTTGAGAATATTGAGGACCATAACCGAGTTGAGGGTAGGATTGATAATTGAAAGGTACATTTCCCGTTCCTTTAACATAAGATTGACCTTGGGGTGGTTGGAAACCTTGATTCGAGTACTGACCTTGGGGTAGATACCCTTGAGGCACGTACTAATACTGGGGTTGACCTTGAGGGATAAATTGATACTGGGGTTAACCTCAAGGAACACAATTTGCATCTGGGGGGAAACCTCAAGGACAGTACGTACCTACAGTACAGTACGTTCCTCAAGGTCAACCCCAGACTCAATATGTACCCCAAGGTCAACCCCAGTATCAATTTATCCCTCAAGGTCAACCCCAGTATCAGTACGTTCCTCAAGGGTATCTACCCCAAGGTCAGTACTCGAATCAAGGTTTCCAACCACTCGAAAGTCAATCTTATGTTCAAGGAACGGGAAATGTACCTTTCAATTATCAATCCTACCCTCAACCCGATTATGGTCCTCAATATTCTCAACCTATTGTGGGTGAGTACCCCGGAATGAACATAGTGTGGGATCCATCGCAAACCCAACAGGTGTTGTAGCCAAGTGTACAGTTGTCATCTCAAACTGGACAACCCTTAGTTTCTGGTACACCCCAGCAACTAGTTTAGTATAACATTAAAACTTATGTACCTTCGGTAGTTTCTCAGTTTGGGCCTACTGCGCCTCGTACTCCTTCTCAAACGACTACTGCAACTACCGCAACATCTGTTCAATCTACCCCACCTACTTCTGGAGTATCGACAGCTACGATTTCTACTGTTCCTGTATCTACTCCTCAGACATCTTTACCATAGTCTGGATCCACGATTCAAACTACGGTTCAGATGCCTGTAGGACAACATGGTTTAAGTACGGTTGTCACAAGTCAACCAAAATTTACTTATCAACCGTACCAGGGACAGTACCAATTTGGTCCTGCTGTGCAACAGCTAGTCTATCAGTATCAACCATGTTATAGACATTTTTGTGCCTTACAGCATAGAGCATGAAATGTCAATAATCTAAGGGATCCAAAGTCCCTAAACATGTTGTTCTTACCCTTAGAGGAACAAGGTTAGCAAACCACAGCACTGCAAATCAGTTCTCCACTGAAAAACACTCAAAAACAGGTCAATTTTGGATCAAAGCAGCTGCTCCAAAGGCTACCTGCGCTGCATAGCAAGTGCAACAAGGGCTACCTGCGCTGCATAGCAAGTGCAACAAAGGCTACCTGCGTTGGGCGTACTTGGACATGTGGAGGAATCTTTTTCTCAATGTGCCAGTGCCCAGGAAGCTTCCAAAAAGACACTTGATCATAAGATTCGCCTAATGACGAGTTAAGAGCTTCTAAAACTCCAAGTGGAAGACAGAAACTCCAAGTGAAGAACTGAAGAACAACTGGAATTGAAGAGGACAACAAGTCACACATCAAGCTGACTTATCTTCACTCCAAAACTCTATATAAGGATCTCATCCCATGGGATCTGGAAGGCGGAATTCAGTGCAAAGAATCGTTGTTGGTTTGCAGTTGAGAGTATTGGGTGATTGCTTGAGGGAGGTGAAGAAGAGATTTCTCTCCGTCGGGAAGGTGATGCTGGATTGGACCTCTCATGGTTGTATCACCGCCTAAACCTTACTTCCATATATTAATAAAGCATTTGAGGTTCTTCTATTCGCATGTGTTTCAATGGTGAATTGTCTTACTTGCGTTTTTGATTTATGCTAATCCTTGAATCGATTATGAATGCATGCTTCTTGTAGTTTCCTCTTCTTGTCTTATTTGCAGGATCTCATGTAGCTGGGCCCGTGAAAAGACTTGGAGTTGGGAGCAAGCGGCAAACAAAGGAGATTGGATCGACCATTTGCGCAAGACATCGGTAAGTGGATCTCTCCCTTTTATCTCTTGCATGTCATAAAGAAGAAACTTTAGATAGCTTTGCTTTCAGCTGTTGCTAAGGAACTGTCACCCTTAGAGTGGGTTAGGGTCATTCCGAGTTGGATACTTTCCCCCACAACAGACTGGCGACTCCGCTGGGGACCGTGTCTTGTTGGTAGCTTGTGTTTCTTGCTATTCATTTCTTAAACAAAAGAGTACAGAATCGAACTGCATTCGAGTCCTTCGAATGCAAAGTAGAGGGCAGCTACTCTAGCCCAGTGCTGGGCATGTTTATGATTTGAAGAGCTGATCCACAAGGGCTCTTTTTAGCTCTTTGTGATAGTGTTCATCTTCCTTTAATCATCCTCTAGTGTATACTTGACTGACAGCCTCTGATTTGGCCAAAAACCATTGAGTTGTGAGCAAACTGTGAGCCGGAATCTGAGAGAGACGAGAGTTGTCTCATCAGTGCAGCTGCAACAAAGGCTACCTGCACTGCAACGCAGGTCCCGAAGGGGCTACCTGCGCTGCATCTCAGATTGACAGTGCAGCACCTGCGCTGATCCAGTTTTGCCTTGTGCAGCTGGGATTCCCCACTGTCTGTTGCCCAGTTTTCAGTATTGTTTTTGCAGCCTATTGTCAACCTATATACCCAGCTGAAACCACTTCTCTTTGCCTTCATTCCGCCTCAGTTGTATGAAGAAACCGTCATTGTTCTTATTGTATTTCTTGCTGTCATTCACAGTTTCCCATAGCGAAAGCGAACTAGTCTTGCTATGACCTCTTGGATCTAGACCTGTGAGAAAGTGTCGTTGTGATTCTAAGAGCTAGTTTATTGTTGTTCATAGCTGCTTGAGCATTTGCTTTCGTTATATGGTTCGAATTTCAGTATTTCTTGTGTTGAAACGAGTGAATCTTAAGGTGTTCTTTTGATTATTGGACAAAACTTGTTTGCTTACGCTTGAAATCGAATTCGAAATTATACAACAGCTTCCTTTTTGTAATACACCAACATTAAGGAAGAAGAAAAGAAATACTTGCATTGTGCATGTGCATTTTGACGGTTTGCATGTCGATTTAGGAAAAGTGCATCAGTGTGTGCTCTATGATCTGTTTGAAAAGATGATGTCTTTCTTTTCCTTCAGTAGTTAAGGTTTTCATAAGTTGAAAGAATTGAAAAAGCTTGCTTATCATTCTTAGACTGCATTTAGGAGTTGTATCATACATCACGTGGTGATCCATAAAGAAAAACTGCTAAACAAGATCAACCTAAAAAGAACTGAATTTATCTAACAACGCTTTGAAACATAACGAAACACAGTAGAGGTCTAGGTAGAGATGTGAACTGGCCTCGTTAAACATAGTGACTGTCGATCTCTACGAAGGTGGGTGATTCCTCCTGAGGGACGATAGCACTAATACGGACTTGTGCCCCCGCGTACCGTCGCGTATATTGGGGGACCCCTATAGGAACAAAGCCTTTATCCATAGGAAGCCGTGTCGGCCGCCCTACTGATCGCGATGCAGTGAACACAGCATTCACGAAGATCGACCACTCGTACCGTAAAACGTATTCTGTGGTTTCGCGAAAGGTTTGGCACACCCTTGCCTAGAACTCCAGAGTAGTTTCTTTTGGCCTTTTTCAAACTCTATAACTGAAAAAGTCCATCCGAGCATTTGTCACTTCGGGCTCGTTAATACATCGAAGGAGACTAGAGTCATCTTTAGCTTTTTCTCGACTCTTAAAAAGTGAAAAAGCAAGTTGTGTCTAAAGCGTCGTCATATAAAATTCATCTTAAACGGAACATAATTACCCCTGATTCCTACGTTGATCTTAAAGGTTGAGAACATGGAACACACCAACAAAGGGATTCCACATGATGGGACCCCTAGCCCTTTCTCCTCTTGGGGAGAAGTTGGTGTGCCCCACATGGCCACATTGTCGCTTCCAGGACTGACAATTGGCCTGCCAGTTTGGCTATTCTCAACCGCTGTAGTTCAGACCACCACGGTTCCTGAACAGTCGAGTCAATAGTTAGACCAGTCTAGAGCTACCCTCCAGCCTTCCACTTCTTATACGCCTTCCTCCGATCCTTCTTCTTCGAAAGGTCAAGCCGCCAAAAGCGCGGCTCCCATAGAAAAGAAGAAGGAAAAGAAGAAGAAAGAAAAGAAGCAGAAGGAGCCAAAGGTGCCTGGGGGCAAGCAAAAGGTATCTAACGAAAACCCACACACAGCACGGACCGGGCCCAAATCGCCATGTGTCATATGTAGAGGGAACCACTTCCACAGTGATTGTCCCAGTATTCCCCGGATACTAAGGGACTGGTCCCCTCGTTTGCACAGTTCGGAAGCGTCAACCTCTGACAACCAGGTTGAATGCTTACCGTCGACCAGCAAAAGTGAAGGTTCAAGATGACGAAGGGGAATGAGATTCCCCTGCGAACTGTGTGAAGGCAATCACACCCTTCGCCGTTGTCCCTTTTTAGACGAAGCAAAGAGAGTTTTGGAAGATCAACCGGTTGCACCGTTGCTACTTCCTCCTGGATACCAAAAACTCGCGCCAAGTCCTTCGTTGGTCGAAAATACAGCTGCCCTGCCCATAGGGCCAGCTGAAGTGTCAGTCGCTGAAAGTGAACCTACTGAATCCGGACTGGACGAAAGTCCAAAGGTCGAAACGGCAGTTGACCCGGTTCTCCCTTCAGAAGTTTCATCTTCAAATACCACAGTCACTGAGGATTCATCTTCAGTTGACGCCCTCACCGAAGAGAGTAAGGATGACACCGTCCAGGTTCTCTTCATCAACACCGATTCTGATGAACATCAGGGCAATATGCCCACTCCTTTATCGCAGGAAGGAGCGTCGTCAGGATCATATCTGGCCGTATATTCGGTCCCACCACCAAGCAACCTAGTTGTGTCATTTGATTGGAACCAACTAGGCAGACCCCGGTTACCAGCCAGTATACCATTTAGAATTATAGTCCAAATATACAAAATGGTGATGGCTGGAACTATCATTGATGAAGGGGCGTCTGTGAGTATCCTGTCCTCTATTGCTTGGAAAGCACTGGGTTGCCTGGCGCTTTTGCCCGAGACAAGGCATCTCTCGGGTTTTGACAAAGGAACCAGTCGACCATTAGGGATTCTACCTAATGTGCCTATTACACTGAAAGGGAAGGCTGTCAAGATGAATTTGATGGTCGTCCAAGGACCCTTGGATTATAACCTACTCCTTGGACGAGACTACATATATTGCATGGAAGCAATAGTCTCCTCGCTCTTTCGAATAATGTGGTTTCCATACGAAGGAAGGATGGTCAAGCTCGTAGACCAACTTTCACTTCCGGGATCGCGCATTGCAAGTAGTCACATACCTATCCTCAATGGTCTATTTGATCAAGAAAGGTCTCTACCTCCGGTTCTTCTTCCTGATGAATGCGAGTAATTCGGGAAAGGAAGGCCGGAACCCAGGGGGCATGCATCCTAGTCTGCTCTGGAGGCAGAAAAAACCTTGGGTGTAAAGTAGAATTTCCGCGGGAGAATATGACTAGTCCGTACTCCGTCCCCTCCTTCTTCTTCGTAAAACAGAAGAGCCGGGAAGAGCTCTCATGCGGAAGAAGGGGCTGTTAGGAATGGGGTTGTTCTGGAAAAAGATTCTTTTGTTAAAGTTAAGTGTGTGGCGGAGCATCGTCATTCACCGTCGCCTAGTCGGCGTCGCCGAAGAAAGTTTTGTTTGAAAGAATTAGCGGAACGATCTTTGGGTAACCTGAAAGAGGTAAGCCTCACGTGTTGAAAAAAAAGGTTTTTGATGGAAAAGTAGGGGCAACCTTGAAATTAGACTTACACCTGGGGGCATGCAAACCTCTTGGAATGCAAGCGCGGGCGGCTTTTTAGTTTTAGGTAGGACTAACCCCTCTAACCCGTAGGATAGGCCGATACCCAGCTTGCATGAAGAGAGGATATGGAGCAAAGCGTAGGGAGATGAAGCTCCTTAAAAAATAGGAATCTTCCATGAGACCTTACTACTTTATGACTGGTAAAAACGAGCAGTTTTGGCAAAGTTCATGCTCGTTAAAAAATAAACGCAAGATCCGAGCAGTTTTAATGTGGAAATTCATGCTCGTTAAAAAATAAACATAAGCTTGTGAGCAGGCTTCCCCCAGTGTTCAAGCTCATTCAGAAAAAATGAACCGGTAAATAACCATTTGAGACCGTAAATTCATCAGCCATAAAAGCCTTGGTCGTGTTTGTGCACCGTCACCTCCACTTTTCATTTGGCCGATCATTCACATCCACTTGATTGTTTACCTATTTTGAGGAACAGCTGCGAAGAGTGATCCCACTTAGCCGTCCTTGTAATACTGCCGTGATTGGAAAATTCCAACCTGTACCTGGAATCTGCTGCTATCCCTGTTTATCACTCGTTCCTCAAAATACGAGTCTTCTTTGAGCTCTTTTCACTGACTCGTAAAAAATGAAAAGTTTGCCGAGTTTTTGCCTTCCAGCTCGTTAAAAGGACCGGAAGAGCTATCCCTCCTCTAGATTTTAATCTTTTTGGACCTGAGGGATTATTGCACAAAAAGATCGATTGCTTGTCTAGTTCGGCTCGATAAAGATATCGAACATTCATCCCTTCTGTATTGTTTTATACTTTTTCGGACTTAAGGGATTAGATGACGAAAAGGGACCCCTGGAGTCTACTTTATGTACACTTTTCAGACTCTCTAAAAATGAAAAGGACCGAGTTGTCTTTGTCGTTGGGCTCGTTAAAATATTAGATAGCGACAAACTTGTCTTTAGACAAGAACGAGTTTCCCTATTGCTAGGCTCGTTAAAACATAGCGATGGGCTTGCCCAAAGGGCAGGTTATAGATCAAGCATATGTTATCCTCCTCAAGCTTGACAAAAATAAAGAGGTACTGGTCAGAAATGACTGGGGAAAAATTGGGAAGAACCTCAAAGCTTAATGGTAGCAAGTCGCTCTTGAACATGACACTTTTGCCTCCGTAAATATCGGGTTGGGTTATTATCATTCACCGGTCCCTTCACCACGGTCTTGCCATACCATCCATACATGGGGTAATGCTACCGATCCATCACATCAGTGTTGTTATATGTTCAAGAGATGTCATTCAGAAAGTGTCAACCGGGTCCCATCCACTACCATACATCATCTTTCATCCTTCCATGACCGCCACCCTGAATCATATTTCCCAGATCGTTTTCACCATCATCACTAGCTCCGTTCCGTGTCACTGATGTGGGATTCATTAAGGCCCTCCTTTGATGGATCACTTCTTGTCGACATCAGCTCATCATCCAAGAAGTTGATCTAGGAACACCCCCTCAGTACTTTGAAGCTTGCATGCCTCAATGGCAAGTTTCTCACTCCCGGCGATAGGTATACATTAATGACCTTCGACCAGGAGACTTTGCGTGGTGTTCGACGTCAGATCCTATATTCACACCACGTGAATTGTGCTGCAGTACCTTGAGGGTCATCATCATTATCGGTGATTCCTCTCGCGCTTGTTAACAGTTTACATTATTGACTGGTAATCAAGCGATGTCTTTCCATGTTCGACTTAAAGAAATTCTCACATGGATCGACTTGTACTAGAGTGAAGATCGGACAAGTTTGAAGACCCCGGATCTAGTTTCATCCATCTGGGCTGCGATATATATTCAGGAGATAAAAACATAGACATGTGCAGCAGATGAGCATCCTACTAAAAGGATGATAATTAAAAGCAGAGAATTATCCGTCTCTTATCAGACGATCGTCTGTTTATGTACGACAAATTTATTTATAAAGCTGATCATGGGAAATGCCCGCATCAGCTAGATCATGAAAAGAAAGTATGAAAAGATAATGTATTGTATTGTATTTTGTTACAGGTCACCTCCCAGCGCTTGAATGAACTTCGGATCCTCCTAATAAAGCATTTCACCCGATAAACGACCTCATACTTTAGGGGGCAACTGTTATAGACATTTTTGTGCCTTACAGCATAGAGCATGAAATGTCAATAATCTAAGGGATCCAAAGTCCCTAAACATGTTGTTCTTACCCTTAGAGGAACAAGGTCAGCAAACCAAAGCACTGCAAATCAGTTCTCCACTGAAAAACACTCAAAAACAGGTCAATTTTGGATCAAAGCAGCTGCTCTAAAGGCTACCTGCGCTGCATAGCAAGTGCAACAAGGGCTACCTGCGCTGCATAGCAAGTGCAACAAAGGCTACCTACGTTGGGCGTACTTGGACATGTGGAGGAATCTTTTTCTCAATGTGCCAGTGCCCAGGAAGCTTCCAAAAAGACACTTGATCATAAGATTCGCCTAATGATGAGTTAAGAGCTTCTAAAACTCCAAGTGGAAGACAGAAACTCCAAGTGAAGAACTGAAGAACAACTGGAGTTGAAGAGGACAACAAGTCACACATCAAGCTGACTTATCTTCACTCCAAAACTCTATATAAGGATCTCATCCCATGGGATCTGGAGGGCGGAATTCAGTGCAAAGAATCGTTGTTGGTTTGCAGTTGAGAGTATTGGGTGATTGCTTGAGGGAGGTGAAGAAGAGATTTCTCTCCGTCGGGAAGGTGATGCTGGATTGGACCTCTCATGGTTGTATCACCGCCTGAACCTTACTTCCATATATTAATAAAGCATTTGAGGTTCTTCTATTCGCATGTGTTTCAATGGTGAATTGTCTTACTTGCGTTTTTGATTTATGCTAATCCTTGAATCGATTATGAATGCATGCTTCTTGTAGTTTCCTCTTCTTGTCTTATTTGCAGGATCTCGTGTAGCTGGGCCCGTGAAAAGACTTGGAGCTGGGAGCAAGCGGCAAACAAAGGAGATTGGATCGACCATTTGCGCAAGACATCGGTAAGTGGATCTCTCCCTTTTATCTCTTGCATGTCATAAAGAAGAAACTTTAGATAGCTTTGCTTTCAGCTGTTGCTAAGGAACTGTCACCCTTAGAGTGGGTTAGGGTCATTCCGAGTTGGATACTTTCCCCCACAACAAACCATACCCTGGGTACACTTATCAACAACCTCAACAACCCCAGTACGGTCCAGTTAATCCTGGTTTTCTAGGAGGATACAATATCCCGAACGCGATTCCTATTCCAAGTTTTCCCAGATATCCTCCTCCTGGGGTTGGTCTCATGACCCAGAGTTTTAGGGATCCTCATCGGTAGTTACCGTTTATCACAAATTTGGACTTGCCTGACTTGTCGTGCCTAACGAATGATCCGATTAATTATCTTCCATTTTGGCCGCCAATGCCGAATAAGTTGCCCAGTGACATTCCCAAGTTCGAAGGTAAATCGAGAGAGGACCCGTCAAACCATGTGATGAATTACCACCTCTGGTGTGCGTCTAACTCCATCATAGATGATTCGATCCGTCTTAGACTTTTCCAGCGCACTCTAATTGGTCTCGCGGCCAAGTGGTACATTGAGTTACCGCGAGGCACTTTTTATAATTTTAGTCAGTTAGCTACCTAGTTTTTAACTCATTTCCAGTTGCTAGTCAGATATGACAATGGCACGGAATTACTAACTTTGTTAAAGCAATCGACATCGACTTATATTTCCGATCATATTCATGAATGGAGACGTCGACGGCGTTTAGTGAAGGTATTTATTCCGGATCAGATTTTGGCAGAGTGGTTTGTAAAATCTTTGTTGCCAAATATCACTAAAGATGTGGCTAAAGTTGGAGTTGTTACTGAGGAGCAAGTAATTGCTCAAGTACAGTACCTTGACTTGGTTTATACTCACTCAGGTACGTTACACGAAAAGATCCCCGATCTTCCCAAGTCAAATCAAATCGTTGCAGCTCCTTCGGGATCTCATGCCGCTGGCGGTATGATTGGTATGGTTAACACTAAAAGTAAGAACAAGTCTTCCAAGAATTATTCTCCTATCATAACCTTACCTGATTCCCCAACAGGAGATTCTTCTGTAGAGGTTTCTGCCGATATTCACGTTGTAGAGTCATCTACAGCTAAATCAAAATCCAATGGGAAGAAGAAAGGAAAGAAGAAGAATAAAACAGACAAAAATTCAAAGGAGAAACCTGAAAAGGCAGAATCTAATGATGAAAAGTGAAAACCTCGTTATCCATGTCTCATTTATGACAATGAACATTTTACAAGAGACTGCCCTCATTGTGCAAAGGTTGCGAAGATCGTCAAAGGTTCCCAAACTCCTGCTGTTTTGAAGGATCCATTTCCAAGTCAAGACAACAAGATGATAGGTTCTTCCTCGAGTGCCAATGAAGAACCCATATTGATGATGTCCCATGTTAGGATTGCGACTCGATTGCAAGATTATGGTAGTAAAAGTCCTGTTGATGGCAAAGAAGCAGAATCTTCTCATTCTAATCCATCAACCTCAGCTCCCGGTTCCGATCCACTACAGATCTAGAAACCTAATCCAGACTTAGTAATCAAACCGCCTGCTAAGGGTATACTTCGAAAGTCAATTTTCAATCCACATGCGAGAGCGGCTCAGAAATATAACATTGTTGAGGATTTAGCTGTTTCACCCTCAGCAATGTTGGCTTTGGAAGTGCTACAATCATGTGCAGCACAATGTAAATTACTTTTGTCGGCTATAGGAGCTGTTGATGTTCAGGACCCGAACCTAATAATTTTCGATCTAGAAAATAGTACAACGCGTCTCCCTCATCAAATGGCTTTCTAGATCCCAGTGATAGTCAAAAACAAGCCTATTCATCGGACTGTAATTGATGAGGGAGCCTCAACGTGCATTATGTCGATACAGTGTTGGAGATCGCTTGGTTCTCCTTCACTAAATCAATCCCCGACAATTCTTAAGGCCTTTGATGGCTGTGGGTTTCATCCTTTTGGCATTCTACAGGATTTTCCTATAGGGGTTGAAGGAAAAACCGTTAGTCTAGATGTCGAGGTGGTTGATGCCCCTCTAGATTACAACCTTCTCTTGGGTCGAAGTTGGTCTTACGCTATGACAGCGGTCGTTTCATCGGTCTTTCGAGTAATAAAGTTTCCACATAATGGAAAGATCGTAACAATAGACCAGCTGGCTTACTTTTCATCCGACCCAGCCTCTTCGGAGAATATTCAGCATGTTGGTAAAACGACTATCCCATATAAGGATGTTGGAGTAGGATTAGTTAAAGATGCCGGTTTACTGGGAACTTTTCCTTTTCCTCCAATCAACGCATCATCTTCATTTGCAACCATTCATATGATAACATCAGACACCATTGCTTATGATGATCCTTGGATCATTCCTTCTGAATCTGAGATAGACTCATTTGGTAATTCCATGCCTTTGAGTCCATATGAAATTGCCTATGAAGCCGTGCAGTCTTTTGTCGACCTATGTTCAACCGAAAATGACTTAATCAATGTGGTCCGTGAGGAATCACTTTTCACATCAACCTTGGATTTATCTACGTTTTCTGAACTTTTTCACTCTGACGAGAAAATTCGTGAAATCCTATGTGTAGATGATTTACCATGGGAAGATCTCCATCACAGGTCTTCGTTTTTACCCGAGAATGATCGTTTTGAAAATAATTTCTCATCAATTTTTACGACCGAATATGTCAAGGAACCTCAGAATCCAATGAAACATCCCGATTCAGAGTTAAATGTGGGAAACATCTCTCGAACTATTCCTATTGACATTTCAGTTAAGCCCGAAAATGTTGAGAACATTCATATAGGTGCCTCGTGTACAGATGACGAAATTCAATTATATAAGGCCCTATTTCAAGAATTCCGCGACGTTTTTGCCTGGTCCTATGAGGAAATGCCAGGAATTGATCTCGCGATTGTTTTTCATGAGATCAAGACTTACCCGGACGCTAAATCCGTCTGGCAACGTTTGTGTCAGATTCACCCACGAAAAGCTGTTGCAATTAAAGCAGAAGTTGAAAAACTGTTGCAAGCAGGTTTCATTTATCCCATCCCGTTAACGGATTGGGTATCGAATATTGTTCCGGTTAATAAAAAATAGGGAACAATAAGAATATGCATCGATTATAGGGACATAAATTGAGCCTGTCCAAAGGACAATTACCCAACTCCCTATATCGATCAAATCATTGACGATTGTGCCGGCAGTGAAATATTTTCCTTTATGGACGGTTTTTCCGGATACAATCAAATCAATATTCTACCTGCCAATCAACCAAAAACGGCTTTCATTTGTCCATGGGGGACATTTGCTTATTGCAAGTTACCTTTTGGGCTTAAGAATGCTGGAGCAATTTTTCAAAGGGTGATGTCTTATGCGTTTCATGACATCAAGCACATTGTGCAACCCTATCTCGATGACTTGCCTGCTCATTCATTACATCGAGCTGATCACCTCTTCCATTTACGAGCAATCTTTATGGGGTGTAGGCATTATCGTATTCAGTTGAACCCACACAAATGTGTCTTCTGTATAGAAACGAGTCTATTGCTGGGATTTGTAGTTTCGAAAGCCGGCATTCGCGTTGATCCCTCGAAGGTCGAAGCCATCATCAATTTGCCTGCTCCTTCGAGTCTTCGCCAACTCCAAAGTTTGTAGGGGAAAGAAAACTTTTTACGACGATTCATTCCTAACTACGCCGAGGTTACAAAGGGTTTTACCTGGTTGTTGAAACAGAACACTCCATTCTATTGGGATGAGATAGCTGAGAAATCTTTTGATGCACTCAAACACGCATTGACCCATGCACCGTTGTTGCATCCTCCCAACTAGAACCAGGATTACTTCTTGTATCTCGCCACCTCCCATTCCACCATTGGAATGGTTTTAGTTCAGGAAGATGAATTCGGAATGGAATATGTGATATATTACCTTAGTCGAATGTTGAATCCAACTGAGCTAAAATACTCACATGTGGAGAAATTGGCATTGGCAGCCGTTCAAGCAGTCCAACGTTTTCGTCACTACATTTTACTACGTAAAACTACGGTAATTTCGGATTGCAACCCTATGATCTACATTTTGACCAAGAAATTGCTAGGGGGAAAGTACTCTAAATGGATCGTTATCCTGCAGGAGTACGACTTGGAGTTTGAGAAATCTAAGTCTAAGAAATTTTAGTTTTTGCGGAATTAATGTGTGACTTCCCGCATGCTGACACGGAAACTGTGGCGGAGGAGCCCATTGCAGACGAATCCTTGTTTCTAATCAGCACTTAAGATCTGTGGTATGGGGATATCATCTTCTATCTCTAGACCCAATCCTTTCGGCTAGAAATTTCAAGGTCGGAACGTCGGAAAATTCAATTCCAGTCCCAACAATTCAAAATTATTAGAGATACTCTTTATCGCCGTGGGGCGGACTCTATTTTTCGACGTTGCTTAACTCACGAATAAGCTAAAAGGGTTCTAAATGACTGTCACTCTGGAGCGTGTGGCGGTCATATGTCTGGGTATGCCACAGCCCAAAAGATATTGCGCGCTGGCTACTTCTAGCCGTCTTTGTTTAAAGATTGTATTACGACGGTCCAAAAATGCCATAACTGCCAGATTTTTGATCATAAGATGTGCGCTCCACCTGCTCCTCTCCACCCTATAATTTTCGTTGGTCCTTTTGCTAAATGGGGTATCGATTTTATTACATGTAACCCTCACACGGCCGGGGCATGCATATATCATCCTTGCGGTAGATTATTTTACTAAGTGAGCCGAGGCGATGCCTACATTTGAGGCAGATGGCAAAACAGCTGCAATTTTCATGTTCAATCATATAATTGCTAGGTTTGGTGTCCCACAAGCGATAATCACTAATCATGGGCGTCATTTTCGAAACGTTATGATGACCGAACTTACAGGCCATCTTGGTTTACGTCACGATAGTTCAACCCCTTATTATCCACAAGTGAATGGTCTGGTTGAATCCATCAACAAAGTTTTAGTTATCATGATCCGACAAATCATTGGGATTCATCGGTCGAATTGGCACAACATGTTATTTTCAACGCTTTGGGTGTACCGAACTTCAGTAAAAACATCAACAGGGTTCACTCCTTTCCAAGAAGTCTATGGTTTGGAAGCTGTGTTACCCATTGAATGCGAAATCCCATCACTACAAATGGCCATCGAGTTACTTCCAGCCACTTCCGAAGAGGAAAAGTGTTTGTTATACTTAGCTCAATTAGATGAGAATCGACGTGATGCTACATTGGCGATCGAGACTCACGCAAAATGTATGAAAGCTCAGTATGATCGAAATGTGACCCCTCGAAATTTTTCGGAAGGAGACCTAGTGTTATTATATGATCAAGCTAATGATAAATTAGGCGCTGGAAAATTCGTTCCTATGTGGCATGGTCCCTATATTGTCAAGCGAAAGCTAGAAAAAGGGGCCTATGAATTGGTAGACTTTGACGGGGACTCTTTAGGTAATCTCAGAAAGGGTCTTTACTTGAAGAGGTATTATGCTTAAAAGAATGGGTATGGAGATTTTTTAGTTAGGTTAGTTTTTCTTTCTAGCTGGTGTGTTTTAGTTTAAAAAGTGTGCTTAGCTTAGAGAGTGTTTTTTATTTCATTATTCCTGCTTATCTTGGTTTTACTCTTGATATTGCAGATGTTGATGCCTCTCCAAACATAAATTGGATTTGCTGATGGTGCTTGTCGTAATACACAGAACATCTCTTACGCAGCTTGGGTTATCTATTCGCCCTCTGACGAGTTAGTTTCTATGCATGGGGTAAGCCTCGGTCAAACAACAAAGAACATTGCAGAGTATAGTGCAGTGATTGAGTTATTATCTGAATCTATTTCATTTGGGATTCGAAGTTTGATAGTGAGGTTAGATTCTGAACTCGTTGTATTACAACGTAATAGAGTGTATTCCATTAGAAATCCAGTGTTATTGAGATTGTTTTTGAGAGTGCGTCTCTTGGAACGTGAATTTGATTACATTGAATATTAGCATATTCCAAGGTCTTTAAATACATTAGCAGATGCAATTGCTTCTCGAATGTTAAATAGATATTTGCAATAATCATACATGTAAATTTAAAACCATTCCATAACATGATTTACAAGATAAGCCGGTAATAGTGATATATATATAGGAGTGTGTCAAAAAATACATCGTCTTTGATCATAGGTTGAAAAACACCTTATGATCGGCAAAAATGATAAGTACAAAAAACAAAAATGTCACATGTGCCCACAATAGGCGATCATCCTATCACTGGTGATGATCTCTATAAGAAACCAATGCCCGGGCCACCTTGCAAAGGAACCTCCTAAAAGGTCCCGGGACTCCAATCACATAGCGCTAAAGTCGACGAGGAATGTCATCTATAGTGGTCTCGGGAATATCTCCTGTCAAACGCTCGAGATGACCCTCCAACTTGGCCAAAACCTCTGCTGATTCATCCTGCAGGGTAGGCACAGGTGCAACTGGTTGCTTCCTATCGAAAGGCCGGAGAGCGGCTGGTCGCTGTGGACCCACATCTGCATTTGAAACTTTTGCTATCAGTTTTGAGACGATAGAAAATAAAAAAAATTAAAATAGATAAAATGTTGAAAAGGATTTTACCTGAGTCATCCCTTTGCTCTCCTGGTGGAAGAGCCATGTCTGGGTCACCATGAAAATCTATCCCAGCGTAAGGGAAGTCCTGAATGGAAAAGACCTAGTTTTCCAGCCATTGGAAATACTCAGGTTTGAATCAAGCAACCTCTGTCCTCTCGTCCGGGTGACGGGCCATGACTACGACCCATCGCATCAGTTTGGGCTCTCAAGGAAGCCCACCTCCAACAGTAAGGTGCTGCGGGATTAGCATAGGAACCCTCTCCAGGCCAAAACTCATGACTAAAACCCCATAACCAAAGGTCTTTAGTCATCCGCTCTTGGCCCTGGTCAGTTGGCCCTTCACATTGGCCAGCACAGCATCGCACCAGTTGAAGATGGTGCCTCGAAAGCAATCAACTGCCATATGCATCTGGGATCCGGTGGCAATATGTAATGCGGCAGCTCCGCAAAGTCTGGTGACAATAAACGCAATCACCATGAGTTCAGGATGGGATATGATCGTTATGTCTATCCCTTTGTCTCTAGCCTGGCTGTTGCAGTACTCTAGCTGGAGGCTATCGACAGACTGGCCACCTGGCCTAGTCCCATGCAGAGTCAAGTCTTCGCCTCTCTTAGGCAAACCAGTAAAAAAATAAATGTCCGCCGGCTCGATTTCAAGCTGGTGGCCGCCAATGAAGAAGCACTGGTCCTGTATGCTCCATCTGTCAACTAGCCACTGTAAGAAATCCACCTGAGCCCTCATGCCAGGGATGGCCCAGAATTTGTACAGTCCGCACGCCCTCAAAGCATCAAGTGAAGGCTGATGATTCCATGCGGCAGCATCCACATGTTCATGCTCTCGTTCACACCAATCTAGAATCATGTACTCTCTGCATCAAGTATAATGATAAATTAAATTGCTAGAAAACATTTTGTATGCTCCATTTTTGAGAATTTCTGGGTTCAAAACCCTTGCGGTGGGGTACGCATCCTCTGGGTTAGACACAGTGCGTGGGACCACACTTTGTCTACACAGAAGGTGCGGACCCTGAGCTTTTTCCCAATGGAGAAAAATTCGGGGTCCGCGAGTCCGCAATGGTAAACCTGCGGACCCCCGCACGCTGGTTTTGCGCCTAAAAACCCTCCCAAAAATGAAATGAAGGACTAAAGCAAAAAATTAAATGGTTAAAAATGAAGAGTGGGATGATGTGGATTACCTGGAGAAGACGACGTTTGATTCCGACGGTTGGATTTTCTGAAATCTTCACGGGAAGTTTTCTGAGCAAAAGCACTATTTTCTCACCCAAACTCAAATGGTAAAAATGAATTGACAAAGGCCCTTTTTATAAGTTTTTTGAGTAAATGAATTGCAAATTTGTTTATGTTTCACTTTGAAAAGGTATTTTTGCAACATTTTTATCCATTTCAAACAGGTATGAGTAATGTTTGTGTTTTTGTGTAGAATAAAGGATTATTCAGGTGAAATCTATCATTTTCGACGAAAAAATGTAGAGTCATCTTTAAGCTCTTTTCTGACTCCTAAAACATGAAAAGATTGCCGAGTGTTTCTTTTAAACTCGTTAATATGAAATTAAAAGACGGTCCACTTACAACTCTTTTCCGACCATAAAAACATGAAAAGATTGCCGAATTTTTGTCGTTTCGAATTCGATATTGGTTATAAAACAACGTGTCATTGATCACTTTTTTACTTTTTCGGGTCAAGGGCACTAATAACGAAAAGTAATCCTTGGTCATAAAAGATCAAGCGGTTCTCTCAAGTATTATTTTATACTTTTTCGGGCTTGGGAGACACAAATTTACGAAAAAGGTCAACCCTGGAGTCTTCTTAAGTTTTTTCAGACTCTCTAAAATTGAAAAACACCGAGTTTCTCCTATACTGGACTCGTTAAAATTTCACAGTAAAGGGCCTGTTCAATTACAAACAAGAATGAACCAATCCTTCTTAGGGTTCGAATTTAAACTAAGTTGGACTCATCCGAAGGATGAGCTTATAATCAAGCAAATGTTATCCTCCTCAAGCTTGTCAAAAATAAAGCGGTACTTGCCAGAAATGGTGGGGGAAAAGAGAGAAAAATGAGTTTGTTTGTCATACTTTGTAACCACTCTTGAACACGACACTTTTATTCACCTGGGTTGGGAAATCCTTTGTCTAACAGTTGATCAAACCACATTGAAAGTCTTTAGCCGGTTTCTAGGTATTAACTTTGGGTCAATTTTCACCAAGCCATCTGTCGTGTCGTTACGTGTTCAAGAGGTCACTGCCAAAAAGCCATTCATCTGAAAAATATCAGTCATCCATCTTGACCATCCCTGAGTCAGTCATTGCAACTAAATTTCTTCAACTTGATCTATGATTTCGTGTTGTGGGCTTGCCTATGACGGATCGCTTTCTATCGACATTAGCTTATTATCTAGAAAGATGATCTAGGAATCATCAGTACCTTGAGATCTGCATGCCTCAATTGCAGGTTTCTCGCCTTTGATGACAGTTTACATCATTGACTTTCGATCGAAGGATTCCGTGATATGTTCGACATCAACACATCTATTCACATCTCATGGATTGTACTAGGTACTTTGAGAGCCATTGACATCACTGGTGGTTTCTCTCATACTTGTTAACAATTTACATCATTGACTGGTAATCAAGTGGTTTCTACCATGTTCGACATCAACACATTTATTCGCATGGATAGAATCGTACTATTTCGGGAAGTAGAAATGAAGACCCTGGATCTAGTTTCCACCATCTAGGCTGCGAGGAATTTTGTATTCATTATGTTGTGGACTATTCATAAATAGATGGCTGCATCCATACTGTGTTCACATGAATCTATACTTGTGATGTTTTACAAGATCATTCCTATATCAGAGCAGTAGATAGTTTTCTAGTTAGGTTTGATCTGAGTATGGGAATGCCTACCTCAGCGATGATATGATCTCATATATATATCTTGCATTGAATGTTTTTATAGGTTGCGACCGGGCTCTCCACAAGATGATCCTTGAAATGATAAAGTACTTCACTCTTACTATATGATAAATGAAATCCTCATCTACTACAGACTTTGCACTTTAGGGGGCAATCTGTTACACAAAAATATCATCACCATGATTATTTGCAGTCAGTATGGGTCTATCATCACTTGTACTGTCCTCCTAAGCAAGTCTAAGACCTCAGCTCTTCAAATCAAGCTTTGGAAATGGGAGAAAGACATTAAAAATCAATGTAACTCTGGTTATGCACTTTCTCTCATGGTCACCTGTGGTCCCGCACCTTCTGTGTACAAAAGTTGCGTACCTATCCGCTCTGTCCCTAACTGTGTAGGTGTGGACCCCTGTGAAAGTCAAAAGGCGTAAGTTTTATCTTAAAAAACTCACTTTGGGTTAATTCTAGAGTTTTCTAGTAGGAAGTTTGACGTGGATTGTTCGCTCCGAGGTGGTTCATGCATCCCAAAAGAGAAGGAGCTAATCCCTTGACTAAAGGAGCTATCCCTTTGAAGGAGGGCTTTATCCCTTTGAAGGAGGACCTAGTAAATTTCCTCCATTGCACTATAAATATAGGCATTGGAGTGAGGACTAGGGAGGTTAGAAGCTGAACGTTTTGAGGGTAAATGCTGGTGAAATTAAGACTTCCTAGTTGAGCTTAAGAGGAGAGATCACATACCTTTTTGGCTTCATTGGGGAGTGAGTGAAACTTGTCAAAGTAGAGGAGACTTCTTGCTAGACCCTAGGAGGAGCTTGTATAGCGTCAAGGCAAAGGTTGTAAAGTTATTCTTCTTTTGAATTAATACAATCAAACTCATTTTTCTCAACAAGTATCTTATGTTATTTGTTTCATGAACTCCTTGACTTTCATGTTAAATATGTTTTATGCAATTGGCTTTTTAGGTGCTATTTTTTTTGTTTGCCTTGTTTGTGTTTGCAGATTCGCGAAAAGGAGCTCATTTGGATCAAAGGAGCGAGGGCATCCACAAGCTTGAGTTGGACCAAAGGTAGGCCCTAAAAACACTTGTTTGCTATTGTTTATCAAAACATATTTAGAGAAAGATAGTGTCTGGTTGGTTTGCTTGTCATTAGGTCTTCTTTAGATTCTAGGAAGGTATATCTTATCCGCAAGATTGACTCATTCCGTGTGACAGCCCATACAAGATGTTATGATAACACTGTTGACTCAAAATCTATTAGGTCTTATGAGATGACTCACAAGGCAAAAGCCAGACCAAGACACAATAATGAGGTAGATGCTATTGTCACCTCAACAATCCACCTCTTGCTCTTTAGTGAAATGTCACCACATGGGAGGATTCCCAGTTATGTCCCCTAAAGTATGTTTTAGGTCTAGAGTTTAAAGGTGACACTTCAATAAGCTTACCCAAGGTACTCAGGCTAAGAAAAAGGCTCAATTCTATTGGATAAGGAGTAGTGTACTTATGAAGTAGCCTATAAATATGGACTTCTAGCCTAGGGTTTTCAATGCATACTTTCAAAATTAGCCCAACTAGGCATACAAGAGAGGGAAAAAGTTTGCTTAATGATATCATCAACAATAGGAAAGGAAAACCTTCAAAATGACCCTACTTTGAAGCCTTGGTGCATAATTAGTGTTTTTGAAGCCATAAAATTGCCTAAGGTTGATGATGTTAGCCCTAAGGAAGGACTTCTAATCCTGAAAATTGCTAGATTTTGGTATTTTAAGGCTTAGTAACGTAGAATGACCTCCAACCAACTCAATGTCATGCCCTAGTTGAATCTGGCCTCAAACCCTAATCCTAGTGGTTTACCTTGAAGGGCTGAAATTTTAGGAGGGAGAGAAAAATTAAACATTTTGTGATTTTTTACCATCAATATGGATGCTAGTCCATTCTATCTATTGAAAAATGTAACTAGGTTCAATATTCATAATGGCATGTGAATTTGTGATTTTATGTAATTGATGTAAAAAAGAAAAAAAAAACTACTATTCTAATGCTTGTCTCATGGATTTCATGAGCAAGGAATTTTATTTTTAGTAATGTCTCCCATTGGGAGCCCTTATGATTGGTCATAAAGTAAAATTGATTCAATGTAATGTATGAAGGACCCTTCTTCGGCATGTCACATTTATATATGAGTCAATGAAAGAGTCAACTAGCCCTCCAAGACCAAGCTCAAGCATCTCCTTCAAGTCAGACTTAAATGAAATAATAAAATTTCTCCAAAAGATATGTATGCTCACCCAGAGTTCAAGTCGCATTATTATGGATGCTCCAACCACTATAAATAGGGCATCTTAGCCCCATTTCAGAGACATAATTTTAGTCAAGGAGAAGTCTGCAATAGGAGGTGTGAAGTTCATCAAGGAAGCATATAACCAAGCAAAGGAAGGAAAAATAAAACCGAGGTTATTTTTTATTTCTTTTGGGTTGATATACTCCATACATGTAAAGAAGGGGTGTTTTCCACTATAGAAGAAGTCGAGGTATCATAGTCTCCATTGAGGGACAGATTAAGGAAGAGAATAAGTTCATTATCAAGCCGAGTTGCCAGGGAAGTTGCCTCCATCGAAAACGAAGGGAATCAAGGTTCCAAAGTTGATAATTTACCTCAGAATAAAGAAATAATCATGGTTCTATTGAAGGCTTGAAAAAGCGGGTCTCCAGCAAGGGGGATAACCACCTGGTCCGGACCTTAATGCAACTCCTTTTCCGTTTGGAATAGTGGCTCCGACTGGGGATGATGGGACAATTTTCCCAATCTATTTATGATGCATGTGCTAGCGGGATGATGTCTTTCTTTTTGGGGTTTAATGGGGTGAATGTTTATTCTAAATCTAATATATCTTCTGGCTAACATATGCAATCTATTATAATGAAAGAAATCATCTAACATTAAACTATCACGGGAGTAAAATTTACTTACGCGATCTAAAATAATTTCTATAAACGATTGATAATTAAGATCATTTAACCACAATGAGAATAGAATCCATTTAAAAATTATTGTTTCGTATAAAAAGTTAGCTGAAACAATTATGAGAAATATATCGTATAAGAGTTATTCACATATTCAGCATAAAGAGAAAGTTATCACCATACAGAAGTGCAATAATGAAAAAAAAACATTCAAAATTTCATATATAAATAACTAAAAATGATTTATTGCTTAACACATAAGTAAAAAGTATTAGGAGATAAAAATACCATTGGTAATAAGTTCTACTCATGAGCTGCAGCAATATAGATCTATCTTCAAATCACTTAACATCCACTAAGAGTGCAAAAGTGCATTTCAGTAGCAGATATTAAACTCATATAGAAAATAAATCTCATTCCATTCATTTTATCAAAACCTCCTCAGTGGGGGGAAAAATGCATGTTCTGAAGCATTGTTTTTTATAAAACTCTAGACCCCTCTCTAAATGCATGAGAGGGGTTTAAATACTACTCTATGAAATCTAAAAATAAATATTACAAAAATAGATGAGGAGGTTTAAACGTCCTGCCTCATTTTAAGCAAAAATAATCTTAAACAAAACTAAATGGTATCTATGATAAATCCTGCATCCGATCCTTTAGATCGCAAATATCCAACATTAGTTTCAAGAGCATCAGTTGGCTGACTTCAGCTTTTAACTATCCTGTAAATACAACATTGGCAAGAGCTGGCACTATTTTATCCACCGAAGTTATGAGGCACTTCAGGGTCATCAATTGGCTAAGTGGTTTTACCAAGTACTGCCAGTATATTTCCCAGTTTAACTTGTTTACCAGTTTCATCGCCTCTGCTATTTCTTCTACTGTTTGTTTCCACACTGTTTGAAGCTGTTGTGCCTTTGGGAGGAAGCTCAGAGTGGTCTCTGCTACCAAATTTTCCCTGTAAAAATTTTCATTTATCCACTCAATGACACTGTTTGAGGTTGCCACTGCCTCTTCCATCGCCTGTTCTAGTTCCTTAAGCCGGGAATCCCATTTTGTAAATAAAATCTCTTTGTGCAATTCATCAATTATGGGCATGTCTTCTCTTTTCCCTTCTTCGGATCTCTGCTAGTTCAAGAAGTCTGGCTTCCAGCGTGGTTTTGAGATTACGCGCTGGAATGTAAGAAGAAGTAGATCCTGGATTACCTGCTTAACCAGAAGTCCTAGTTTTAGCTACACCTGTTGAACTAGCCTCTGAGACCTTCTTAAAAATTGAATCATAATCAAGTCATAATTCTACGACTTGATTTGTAATATTATCGCTCATTTCGCAATGGTAATTCCATTGCGAGATCTTCTGGTAGAGTAGTTCTTTCTATTGCAGTAGTTAGGAATTGAGAGAAAGTGCTTCTGTGATAAACTCCCTAATTTTGGGATTGTCCTTGTACAGTTCTATCATACCATGTATCTGTTCTTCTTTACTAGCCAATCTGCTTTGATGTGCCAATTATATTTGCTGGAAGTCGTGCTGGAGCTTTGCCAACTTTGTTTCTACTTCTTGATTGATGCTGATTTGTTGTAGTTGCTATTGTTGGCATTATGATTCAGGTGTTGTACTTGATGGCAAACGCCTTCAGGTGGTAAATCAAGAAGGACGCAGGAAATTTTGTTTAGCAAGCGCGTCCCCGCAGGTATTCCATACAGAACCCGCGTCTAGGGACGCCGGCCAGCCGTTCAGAAGGTGCGTCCGCCCAGTGCACACATTTCAAGGTAGAGAAAAACTCGTGGGGGCTTCTTGTGTGGTATCTAGCCGACGGTTGCGTGTTTCTCTGGTGTCGGCTCGTGGTATTGTTCCACGCTTTGGGGAGAAGCTTGCCTATATAAAGCAAAGGAGTTCATTTGGATTAGGCATCATCTTGGTTGATCATCTCTTGGTGTGATCTAGTCCATATCTTTAAGGGTAAATCTTCTAATGGACTACGATCTATATGGCGCATAATCAGATCTGTGGATCTGAGTGTTTGGGTTAGTTCTGAAGTCCTCTTATCTTCTATATCTAAAGGGACGCAGATTCAGTGAAGGGAAAGTGCGCCGGGACGCAGTACAGTAAAGGATCAGGTGCGTCTCTGAAGCGAAGGACGCGGCGCGACTGTGGTATTGGGTGCGTCTCTGAAGCGAAAGACGCGGCGCGATAGTGTTGATGTGTGCGTCGGTCGCAGACAAGCAAAAGGAACAGTGCGTCTGCACGCAGAACAGCATAAGGTATACTGCGTCCAGTCGCAGGCCACAGAAAGAAAATATGCGTCCCTGTCTCAAGATGATCTGTTAACTGTATATTTCTGTTCATAAGGTGTTCTGGGTTGTTTCTGTAATTACTGATCTGATATCTGTAGTAGACTGTATCTGTTGTATACTTGTTGATCATTTTGAAAAGAAGTAGGGGGTTATAGCTCCCTTCCAGGAGAAGTCTGGAAAACAAGAAAGAGTTGTAGCTCTTTGCAGGTTGCAGCCTGCGTGCTGGTAAAGGACTGCACCAGTACAAAATCATTGTAAAAAGAATTTCTTGAAAGAAGATAGAGACATTATTGCAGCAGGTGGTTTTTCTCCCGCATTGGGTTTCCACCTTACATCTTGTGTTCTTTGGTGTGACTGTCTATTTTCTTTATTCATGCTCATTGTTTTATGGTACTGATATGCGAGAATATTTCAAAAGATCAAATAAGGAAGATTTGGTAAATTGCTAGATAATACTGATTCCCCCCCCCTCAGTATTATTTCCAACAATTGGTATCAGAGCAGGTCCTTCAGAACAGCTTGATCGCTTGAAGGTAGATCGTTCATCATGAGCAACTACGAGAGAGAAGCATCAATCAGGCCACCCGTCTTCGATGGAACAAACTTCAATTATTGGAAGGTAAGAGTTACTGCATATCTTCAATCTCTTGGTACAGAAGTTTGGAACATTGTAGAATCAGGCTATGCCTTTCCTTCAGTTACTCCTACAGATCCAGCTGAGAAAAAGCAGTATGAAACAAATGCAAAAGCAGTCAGCACTCTATTAGGAAGTATATCTCAAACAGAGTTCATGAAGGTCATGCACTTCAAATCAGCAAAAGAGATATGGGACAAAATGATCACTAGCTATGAAGGAGATGAACAGGTAAAAGAAGCTAAACTTCAAACTCTCAGGATTCAATATGAGACTCTCAAGATGTATAATGATGAAAGTGTGGCTAATTATTTTCTTCGAGTAGATGAGATTGTTAATTGTATGAAAAATTTGGGTGAAGAAATAAAAGAGACTATAGTAGTTCAAAAGATTCTAAGATCTTTATCTCCCAAGTTTGAATCTAAAGTATCTGCAGTAGAAGAAAAGGAAAATCTCCGTGTTCTCACTATGTCTCAGCTGCATGGAATTCTAACTGCTTATGAAATGAGAAAGGGAGGTCCATCAGATAGAAGGGAAGCTGCTTTTAAAGCATCAGGCAAAGAAGATCACTATGAAGCATGTCATGTTCCAGAAGAAGAGGAAGAAGAATCAAACTTTGTCAGAAATCTTCAAAGGGGTTCTGGAAGGTTCAGAGGTAAGCTACCTTTCAAATGTTTTGCTTGTGGAAGAGTAGGTCATTATGCTGCAAAATGCTCTTATAAGGATAAAGGAAAGGAACCAGTTAGATGGAACAAGAAACAGGGTACAAATAAGAAAAGCTACTACACCCATGAAGATAGCGATGGCTTATCAAACAGTGATGAAGATGAACAAGGTAACAAATATAGATTGTTAATGGCATTTGAAGATGACAATTATGAGGATGCTATAGATGTGGATAACCTTTATGATGAAATTACTAGACTCAAGAGATGTATAGAAGAAAAGAACATGATTATTGATACTCTACAATTTCAGATTGATGAAAAGGAAAAACATCTTGAAAAATTAGAAGGTGAAATTGTTGGTCTTAGAAAAGAAATTGAGAAAACAAAAACTATTAATCTCAAGTTTGTCAAAGGATCTGAAACGTTGAATGAGATTATCAGTGTGCAGCGATCTCCTCTAAATAAGACAGGTCTGGGCTACAATGGAGAAACTTCTCAAGCTTCCACTTCAAAAAGTTATCTTGATGCCGCAAGAAGAAATGAGCAAGAACACAAGGAAGATCATCAGGTAAAGCAGGGACAAACTTCAAACTATCAGGGGCAATCCAGCTTAAGGGTGAACAAAAGCCACAACCAGCCACAGGTAAAACCTTCTCAATTTGGTTCAAGAATAGATGAAAATAGAAATTACAATCAGTCAGCTGGTAGATTCAATAATCGCAGAAACTTCTTCAATGGACAATGCTTTTCTTGCCATAACTTTGGTCACAAAGCAGCCCAATGTGTTGCGTATAAAACAATCATGACTAGGGAAGCTCAAAAACAAAGAAGCATGACAGGGAATACAAAAAGGACCTATAACAATTTTTCAGCTCTTGAAAATGAAGTTGAATGCTCTATTTGCAATAATTTTGGACATGAAGATGTTGAATGCAGAAGCAGGTTTCCGGAAAGAAAGGTACAAGAACAAAAAGGGGAACAAACCTCAGGCACCAAAACATGGAAAATAAAGGAACCTCAAACAGAAAGATGTGGGATAGCATTCTATGCAGAAGGACAAGAAAATCTATGGTACATTGACAGTGGATGTTCAAAGCACATGACAGGTGATAAAGAAAAACTTGAATCTTATTCTAATTTAGAAAAGGGAAAGAAAGTCTCTTTTGGAAATGATACTCCTGCAACTATAAAAGGAAAAGGTATTGCTCCTTTAAAAGAAGATGTTAAGGCTGGAAATGTTTTGTTTGTTGATGGACTAAAGCATAATCTTCTAAGTGTAAGCCAGATGTGTGATCAAAGAACCGAGGTTATATTCAGATCAAATGGATGTCTTGTTCGTGATCTTGATACAGGTAAAACAGTTCTCAAAGGAAAAAGAACTTCAAATAATCTATACATTTTTGATGAAGAACAACAACAATGCTATTTAAGCAAGGATGAAGAGCACTGGTTATGGCATCGAAGATTAGGACATCTAAGTTTCTCACAAATAAGGAAAGCTTGCAAATATCAGGCAGTTCGCGATCTTCCAGATATCAAAATTCCTGACAACACCATGTGCAGATCATGTCAGTTTGGAAAACAGACTAGAACTAACTTTCCAGAGAAAGAAGGATCAGCCAGTATGCCTCTGGAGCTAGTACATACAGATGTATGTGGACCATTCAGAAAAAGAACACCTAGAGGAGAGGAATACTTGATATTATTTATTGACGATTTCTCCAGGTTTGTTTGGTTGGGACTTATGAAGCACAAAGATGAAGCTTTCGAAAAATTCAAATCCTTCAAAGCCTTGGCTGAAAATGAATCAGGTCACAAGATTAAGTGCCTCAGATCCGACAGAGGTGGAGAATTTACTTCAAATGAATTTTTCGATTTCTGTGATGAACATGGAATAAGGAGAGAATTTTCTACAGCTAGAACTCCTCAGCAAAATGGAGTAGTGGAAAGAATGAACAGAACAGTCCAGCAAATGGCTCGTGCTATGCTTGATGAATCAGGAACTCCTGCAACCTTCTGGGGTGAAGCTGCACATGCGGCAGTTATTATTCTCAACAAGACAAATGTTCGAGTGAACAGCACTCAAACTCCTCATGAGCTCTGGAGTGGTAAAACTCCTTCAGTAAAGCACTTCAAAATCTTTGGGAGCAAATGCTATATCAAAAATACTGAGGAGCAGCTTGGAAAACTTGATCCTAGAGCAGATGAAGGAATTCTTCTTGGCTACTCTCCACATAGCAAAGCATACAAATGCTACAATAAAAGACTTGGCAGAATTGTTGAAAGCATTGATGTAGTGGTTGATGAGAAAGGATACATTCCTAGGCAAATACATCGTGAAGACATTGAAGAAGATGAAAGCTACCCTCAAAGACAGAATGATGAAGAAGAAGAACCGCAAGAACAATTTCAAGACGGACCTCACGAAGAAGCAGAAGAAAGAACAAGAATAGAAGAAAAGACTCCATCCAGATATGTTCAAAAGAACCATCCAGAATCTCAGATCATGGGACAAAAGGAAGCAGGTATACAAACTAGAAGAACAGTTGCAGAAGCTTCAAGTTATTTGGCATTACTCTCCTCTACTGAACCACAAAATGTGAAAGAAGCATGCAAAGATGAATGTTGGGTGAAAGCAATGGATGAAGAACTTGAGCAAATCGAAAAGAACAATACTTGGGAGCTGGTTCCTAGACCAAAGGATAAGAATGTTATCGGAACAAAATGGGTGTTCAAAAATAAATTGAATGAAAATGGAGAAGTAATTAGAAACAAAGCCAGACTTGTTTGTAAAGGGTATGCACAGCAAGAAGGAATAGACTTTGAAGAAACTTTTGCTCCTGTTGCAAGACTTGAGGCCATCCGAATGTTTCTTGCTCTCTCAAGTTGTCAGAACTTCAAAGTATTTCAAATGGATGTGAAATCAGCTTTTCTGAATGGAGACTTGGATGAAGAAGTGTACATTGAACAGCCAGATGGTTTCATTCTTGGAAACGATCCAAATCTTGTATGCCGATTAAAAAAGGCTCTCTATGGTCTCAAACAAGCTCCAAGGGCTTGGTACTACCGGTTGGACAAATATCTTCATCAACAAGGCTTCTCAAAAGGTTCAGCAGATAGCAATCTTTATATAAAAGTTGAAAATGACAAATTACTAATACTTGTTGTGTATGTAGATGACATTATTTTTGGCAGTAATGAAGAAGCTATGAGTCAAAGCTTTGCCTCAGTCATGCAGAAAGAATTTGAGATGTCCTTGCTAGGAGAACTGACATACTTTCTTGGTTTGCAAATCCAACAAAAGAAAGGAGGAATTCTTTTATCTCAAACCAAGTATCTCAAGCAGATTTTGAAGAAATATGGCATGGAAGATGCAAAACCAGTATGTACACCCATGGTCACAGGATGTAGTCTCAGTGCAAATGACGAATCTGCAGCAGTTCATCAACCAACCTACAGATCTATGATTGGAAGTCTACTATATTTGACAGGTACCCGACCAGACATCATGCATGCAGTTGGAATAGTTGGAAGGTTTCAGGCAAATCCAAAGGAGACTCATCTTCAAGCAGTAAAGAGAATCTTCAAATATCTTCAAGGGACTCAAAATTATGGCCTATGGTATCCTAGAGATCCAGATCTCACTCTTCATGCTTATACAGATGCAGATTGGGCCGGAAGCGTGGATGACAGGAAAAGCACAAGTGGTGGTGCATTCTTTATGGGTTCTAGACTGGTATCTTGGTTCAGCAAGAAACAGAGTTCAATTGCCTTGTCTACAGCTGAAGCGGAATATGTTGCGGCTGCATCTTGTTGCACCCAACTTCTTTGGATGATGCAGACTTTGCAGGATTATCAAATCACTTGTACACCTCCTATTCCTATCTTATGTGACAACACAAGTGCAATCAGCATCTCAAAGAATCCGGTTATGCATTCAAAAACCAAGCACATACCAATCAAGTACCACTTTCTCCGGGAACAAGTACTTGAACAGAAGGTCAAGTTGGAGTATGTTCCTTCTAAGGAACAAGTTGCTGATATTTTCACCAAACCGTTGCCCAGGGACACTTTTGAATACCTCAGGCAAAAGCTGGGGGTTGTTGATGCATCATCTCACTGTTGACCATCTTCCTATTGATGGTATAGGCTCAGGGGGAGCACATAATGCATTGTTGGCATTATGGAGAAGGAGATCTTGGAAATAGCTGCAATATGTCTCTGTCTTCTTCATGATGGATTTCTGGTTACAATTCTGGAGAAGCATGAGCATAGGGGGAGCATACCCTTTGCTCTTGATGTCAAAGGGGGAGAATGATGAAGCTGAAAGTTTATGTGGTTGCCATCAAGTCCAAAGGGGGAGTTTGTTGGCATTATGATTCAGGTGTTGTACTTGATGGCAAACGCCTTCAGGTGGTAAATCAAGAAGGACGCAGGAAATTTTGTTTAGCAAGCGCGTCCCCGCAGGTATTCCATACAGAACCCGCGTCTAGGGACGCCGGCCAGCCGTTCAGAAGGTGCGTCCGCCCAGTGCACACATTTCAAGGTAGAGAAAAACTCGTGGGGGCTTCTTGTGTGGTATCTAGCCGACGGTTGCGTGTTTCTCTGGTGTCGGCTCGTGGTATTGTTCCACGCTTTGGGGAGAAGCTTGCCTATATAAAGCAAAGGAGTTCATTTGGATTAGGCATCATCTTGGTTGATCATCTCTTGGTGTGATCTAGTCCATATCTTTAAGGGTAAATCTTCTAATGGACTACGATCTATATGGCGCATAATCAGATCTGTGGATCTGAGTGTTTGGGTTAGTTCTGAAGTCCTCTTATCTTCTATATCTAAAGGGACGCAGATTCAGTGAAGGGAAAGTGCGCCGGGACGCAGTACAGTAAAGGATCAGGTGCGTCTCTGAAGCGAAGGACGCGGCGCGACTGTGGTATTGGGTGCGTCTCTGAAGCGAAAGACGCGGCGCGATAGTGTTGATGTGTGCGTCGGTCGCAGACAAGCAAAAGGAACAGTGCGTCTGCACGCAGAACAGCATAAGGTATACTGCGTCCAGTCGCAGGCCACAGAAAGAAAATATGCGTCCCTGTCTCAAGATGATCTGTTAACTGTATATTTCTGTTCATAAGGTGTTCTGGGTTGTTTCTGTAATTACTGATCTGATATCTGTAGTAGACTGTATCTGTTGTATACTTGTTGATCATTTTGAAAAGAAGTAGGGGGTTATAGCTCCCTTCCAGGAGAAGTCTGGAAAACAAGAAAGAGTTGTAGCTCTTTGCAGGTTGCAGCCTGCGTGCTGGTAAAGGACTGCACCAGTACAAAATCATTGTAAAAAGAATTTCTTGAAAGAAGATAGAGACATTATTGCAGCAGGTGGTTTTTCTCCCGCATTGGGTTTCCACCTTACATCTTGTGTTCTTTGGTGTGACTGTCTATTTTCTTTATTCATGCTCATTGTTTTATGGTACTGATATGCGAGAATATTTCAAAAGATCAAATAAGGAAGATTTGGTAAATTGCTAGATAATACTGATTCCCCCCCCCCTCAGTATTATTTCCAACAGCTATTCCAAAAACAAAATTCTATCCTATTTCTCTTTAACTAGAAAGTGAACCTCTGTTGCTTTATAAATAGTTTCTGAAGCGTACATACCTGCAATCTGTGAGAGCCTAGTTAGATTTTCTGATGGGTTAGTAGTGGGGTCTTTCCAAAGAACTTTCAGGGGTTCATCCTCGGGAGCGAGCATGGCATCTAACTTTATTTTCTTTTTTTGCCTTCTGACGACAGCCTTATGTTGAGGGATATAAAATACGTCTAGGGGAGGAATTTCCTCTATCCTTAGTACAATTTCAGACGATGGAGAAATAGGAATGTGCTCTATTTCCTGAGTATTGATAGCCCTTTCTATTACCATTTATGTGGTTGTCTCCTTCGAATTTGTCGATGGCTCTAGATTTTGTTCCTCTGTGCTCAATATCGTATTAAAATTTTCTCATTCCCCTTCTAGATCAACTACAAGTGGCTTTGTTGGCTTTGTAAGAGAAGTGGGAACTTCAGCTTCTTTTGGGGACAAAGCTTGTTGATCAGACCTGACTGTAGACTGAGCTGTGTCTTTTGTTGACTCTCTGCTTTTACTGTGTTTACTCTTGGATTGATCTTCAGATTTTTCAGCCGATTCTTTTTCAGAACTTGTCTTGGACTTCTCTTTTGAACTTTCACTTATGCTAACACTAGGATTAGGCTCCCTTATTGGTTCGATGAGCAATTGGTCCAATGGGACCTTTGATAACCTTTGTTTTCTATAATTGTCAAACTTTTGGAGATTTTCTTGGTCAAAAACAATTCGTGTTGTATGTTGAACCTCTCTGAAAGTGTTCTTCTGCAAAAAAACATCGTCAAAGGGATCTTCTTCATTGGAAAACACTTTTATTTTAACCATTGTAGTAAAATTACTTACAACACAGAAGGGATCATATTACCTCCCCAGGAACTTTGGTAGCTATAAACATAACATATTATCAACTTCTTTGAAAGCATGACCTAAGTCATGCAATACAAATTCTCCACATACTATAGGAAGTTGGGGCCAAATGGCCTTCTTAGAATCTTTTAGTACCTTGCTCATTCCCCCCACACCACATGTATGATAGGCTATTTCCCTGGCCATTAGTTTGTCAAGGACGTAAAAAGGTAGCACATGGGGTGAAGCAATGCTGCCAAACACTCTAATATACGTGAAAAATTCTTCCCCAAACCACCTTGCCATGGGGAGAATGTCCACTTCAGCCTTTGGGGAAAACCTTGGGGCATCTCGGTTGTAGAGCATTTTATAAATCGGGAGCATAACTCCATGACAAATTTCAAGGAAATGTGGGATGAAATTGGATTCCCACAATACTTTGTGATAAACCTGAATGGGAAGTGGATTTTGTACCGTCCACTTCCATCCCATAATAAGAAAATTGGAAACAAAACAAATAGTGTCCATGAAATAGGCACTCAAAAAGAATGGAGGGTAAACCCTCGAACCAAAGCTTCTTTTAGTTCTGTATCCTAAAATTACAGTGGCTAAATTATCCAACAAAATTTGGGTCCAATCCATTATTCTGGCATTGGTAGCCACATCCACTAGAGGTAACCATTCTGATGAAAACATATTGATGTCTAGTTTCCCGAACAGTCTACATAACATTGCAGCATCAAAACAGTAAGGAGAACAGAGAGAGCCAGTGGCATACATACTGTTTTTATCCTTCTTCAATATTTCCTCATTGTTTGACTAGTGCTTTGTGAATTTTTCCAAGTCTTCATTCTCCTTGGAAAACTGTTCTACAAATTGCTTGTTGTAGCTAGCCTGGGGTTATGGTAAGTGGTACATACGTCTCAAATTGTTTGGAGTAAATGACCCCATGACTTCCTATCCTTTTGTCTTGAACTCTTTGTTAGATATGTCTACGTGATCTATAATCCATTTCACCATATCAGTGTAGGGGAGGATCTTTAGCCTTGCAACAATGCGGTGTAGAAACGAGCATGCAAGCTTAGTTAGGGATGCTTCATAAGAGCCGCGTTCATTTGCTATAACTGTAACTTCCATAATTCTCATGTGTTCGTCCCCTAAAAAATGATACATAGCTTCCCAGGTAGATATTCCTGCATCCCTACTACAGGTAGTGTCTATGAATAATGGGCCCATTTCTGTTTTCCCAGACGTGGGAGCCTTGCCTTTCTTCCCCATTTCTTCGTGTATTACGCTCTGCGTGCTCTTCCTAAAAGTTGCAAGTAGAGAGCACAAATATGATAAATATGATAGTTAATACAGGAATGATAAATTGAAAGACGAAAGTAAGGTGACGAGAAAGCTTTAATTCTAAATCATATCAAAAGATATCAACTTACGTCAAATGGTCCTTTACACTAATCCAAATCATTTTTAATAAATGAAAACTAATAAACCATTATGCTAAACTTTAATGTTCATACATTTGCATCGAACGCTAGAAAGTATTGTCCTAGAACACTGAGCCCTTTGAAATGCATAATATTGCAAAACCTATCCTTGTTAAAAACCATCATTACGTTGAGCTGCTGCGATATGCGATTTATGAGAGGCTATCACATTTCGCGATGTTTGGTTGTGTTACATAAAGTGGTGCCGTGGTATTGGAATTTGCGATGCGATGATGTTCTAGGCTTCATGATTTCTCATACTTGCGGATCGCATTTCCAAGGAGTGACTTTTATAAGGGATGCTCGCTGTAACCTTTTTGCGATGCGAGAATAATCATTTTAAAGCGGGTTTTTTAATTTTTCCTTAATGTTAGAGTCTATATATTATGAAGATTTTCTTAAGCCTTATGGTCATGTAGCACTTTTTATAAAGAAACTCATAGTTTTTGAAGTTTTATGCGCTTGAAGTATGAGAAGGTAAAATTTCATGTTTTAGCAAGTTCTACTTTGATATCTTGTTTTATTCTAAAAACAAAAAGGCAACATTAAATGCTAAGATTTGATTTTTTAGAAGGGTCCTCCTTTATTAATGTTATTACTAACACTAATAAAAGGGGGGTTGTTGATAGTCACAACAATTGGCGATCCACTTGGAAGAACTAGTTATCTCTGATGGATTTTTTGAATTTCTAAAACTTCCAAAATAGAAATGGTTTCGAAAATGAAACTTCATTATAGAAATATAAGGTAAATAGTGTTATTTATTAACAACAACATCTTGTTCTAACTATCTTTATTATGATTATCTTCTTCCCAGAGTTAGTCATTTTACTTACATAAGTCATTACTTGTTTGTAAAGATGAAAACAAAGACATCTCTTTAGATAAGTTTAGGTGTACTCATTTGTCATAGGTAGAGCCTCTGCTACCAGAAGTCATCCATAGTCTCGACAAGGTTACCTGTTACCCAACAATGATCCAGTGTCCTACTTGAGAAGCATGCAATTTTCAAAGATAAACCCTCATATACACTTATTTATTTTTCTTTTCTTATTTCTATTTTAATTCTTAAAGAACAATGTCTTGGTTTGGTGGCCAAAATTCACAGTGCCATTCACTTGATTTATAACTTAACTGAACACGCTGGCTCGTGATGAGACCCCTTGTCTTTTGATTGAAACAATCTCAAGCCATTACCCTATTTTGATATGTAGTATGGCAATGTCGGTTAGTTATAATATTTATGATCATGATAAGTCAGCTCTTTATGAGACCTCTTATTCCTTAAGTTTGAAGTGCATAGTTGGATTACTCTTTGAATCTCGCAATTTCCCAAAGTGGGGAGGAAGTCATTGGTTCCTTAAGAATTCTTTCGGACGACAATTGTAGAGTTTAAAAATAGCTTTTCTGTAGAGAATATTTGTTTTGTTATTGGTACCTTTTATGATTGATATGAGGAAAACTTCTTCCTAAGGTTGATTCTAACCAAAACTTGTATAGTTGAAACAAAAGAACAAGTAAAATTTTCAGAATGATAGCACTTGACCCTATGTTTCAAAAATGGAGATTAATTTTCCTAACCACTCCCACTTATACAAGCGAAAAACAAAATTGACATGAGACACTATTCTTTTCGTGGAAACCAAAAGTAAATGTTCTCAACTTGTTTTATTAACAAAAGAAAACTTAACTAAAAACAATAATCTACAAAAAATAGAAGAGATCATCTTCTATGGGAAATATTTCTTTAGGATTTGTCCATTAACAGGTAAAGACTCTCTTTTCCCTGCTAAATCTTGTAACATGAAAGTTGATGGACTGATGAGTTTGAAAATCTGGAATGGTCCAAGCCACATCCATTGGAATTTAGTGTGTTTTCCTTTCTCTTCATGGGCTTTATCCCATTTTAATACTAAGTCTCCAAGTTGAAACTATTTTCTAGACACGGATTTTGAATCGAAAGAAGCTTTCACTAATTGTTGATTATGAGCATGGGTAATTCTGGCCTTTTCTCGTTCCTCTTCGAGATTAAGATCTACATTTGTCTTAATTGCAAGGATGAGGAAGGGGTTTCTTCAATGAATTGAACTAAGGCTAAAGAAGGAATAGCTAGATTTATTGGTAGGACCACTTCTTTCCCATAAACTAAATTAAAAGGAGAAGTTCCAATAGAGGTTTTCTGAGTTATTCAATCTGCCCAAAGAGCATACATTAAAGACTTATGCCAGTTTCTATGATTTTGACCAATAGTCCATTTAATGATTCTAATAACGTTTTTGTTTGTTGATTCAACCAACTCATTTTCTTGTGGATAATAATTAGCAGAATTTTTAAGTTTAAAACCTCCTTTGAGCACAAATTTAGTCATAGCATTACTTGAGAAATATGATGCATTATCAAGAATTAAAGCAGAAGGTAAGCCAAACCTGGTGATTATGAATTGATCTATAAATTTGATGATATTCTCAAAGTTGGCTATCTTGAGCAGAACTGTTATCCACTTGGTAAAGTATTCAGTAGATGTAAGGATGTATTTATGCTTTTTAGAAGAGTGAGGAACGATCTCACCTATTATGTCTAATCCCCATTGTTCAAATGGCTGATAGATATTGACCGGATGTAATGGAAATGATGGTTTCTTTTTCTTCTGGCGACAGTCGACAGATATTACATTTCCTTACATAGCTATGTGCATCTTTAAATAAAGTTGGCCAATAGTAGCTTACGTGCAAGATTTTGTGTGTTGTCGCATCTCCTGCATAGTGTCCGCCTGCTGGTCCATCATGAAGTTCCTGCAATACTTTTTCTGATTCAGATTTATCAAGGCATCTAAGGAGAAAAGAATCATAATTCATCCTAAAGAGAACATCATTTACAATTTGATATTGTTTATCTTTTAGCCTTAGGGCTCTTTTCTTTGTATGATTCAAATGTGAAGGAGCATATCCATTTTTTAAGTAGAACATGATATTAGCATATCTTGATTCAGAGTCATTTAGGCTTACCTCATACATTTGTACTTCATTGTCTAGAGACTGCGTTTCTGATATGTGCGATGCTCTAGCCAACATCCTGCAAAAAGATTGACCTTTTACAATATTTTCTATTTTAATTTCAGCATCATATTCTTGTAGGGCTGTGACCCAATTTGCCCTCTTTTCGCCCACATCTTTCTGTACTAAAATTTTTCTTATTGCTGGAAATGGTACTATTATTTTCGTATGAGTCTTGAGAAGGAAGGGTCTAAAGTATTTGATTGCTTTGAATACAATATAAGCCTGTTTTTCAACATCAGAGTAATTTAATTTAGCTCCTTTCAAGTTTGAACTGAAGAAGGCAATTGGGGCTTCGACTTTATCTTGATTCGCTTGTGTGAGTATTGCAACATACAATTTCTCAGAGTCAAATGTATACAAAGTGAAAGGATCAAAAAATTTTGGAGTCGCTAGAGATGGGGCATTTATAATCGCTTGTTTTATCAAGCCAAACGCTTCATGTTCTGCCTGACCCCATTTGAAGAGAGAGTTTTTCTTTATCATGGCTTGGAGAGGTGACATGATTCTTGAGAAGTCAGGGACAAATCTTTTAACAAAATTGATATGACCAAGGAAAGGCTCCATTGCTTTTTTGTTAAGGGGTAAGGATATCTCAAAAATTTCCTTAATCCTATCTGGGTCAATATGAATTCTAGATTTAGACACTATGAATCC
Source organism: Pinus tabuliformis (assembly GCA_031772625.1). Taxonomy (NCBI): domain Eukaryota; kingdom Viridiplantae; phylum Streptophyta; class Pinopsida; order Pinales; family Pinaceae; genus Pinus; species Pinus tabuliformis. The sequence continues at coordinate 2,034,873,712 of CM062816.1, read as the reverse complement.
AAGAAGCTTTCCCTCACTTAAAGAAAAAAATATTTTTTAGGATTAAGTGAGATTCCATATTTTTGACAACATTGGAAGATCTATTTTAAGTCTCTGAGATGATTACTGCATTTTTTAGAATACACTGTTATGTCATCTAAGTAAATCACCACTGACGTATTCACTAATCCTTTAAACAAAATGTCCATGGCCCTTTGAAACGTGGCACCAACATTGATCAACCCGAATGGCATCTTTTGATATGCGTAAGTGCCCCATTTCATGCTAAATGTAGTTTTCAATTGATCATTTGGGTGGAATAATGTTTGATTATACCCTGAAAAGCCATCTAAAAAGGACATTAATTTAGACCTTGTGACTGATTGTAATATCCGTTTCACCATTTTTTTTTTCTGAATGGGACCAGGTTGGAAACCCATTTGGAATGCCTAATGGGAAAAATAATCTTGGGTCTTAATAATTTGTTCAATTCAGATTTAATCTGGCTTTCCAGATTAGGATATATTTTCCTCAATTTCTGTTGAACAGGCTTTTCATCAGCGATCATCAGAATTGTATGTTGTATAATTGAAGTGTTGTAAGTTTTAAAATCATCGTAATCCAGGCAAAGACACTCTTGTATTGTTTTAACAGTCAAATGAAAGCGGATTTCACCTCGGATGTTAGACCAAGACCTAGGTTGATATTCTATGGTTTTATGTCAGTCCCTAGATTCACTTATTCAAATCTCAAAGTTGAACTCTGAAGTTTTGAATTGGTGGACTGTTGAATTTGTCCTTTAAGTCATATAGGTCCTCTAACTTGACTACAGATTTTGGTGTGGCGTTATTGTTGTTTCCTTGTTCCAATTGCTTGTCGTGTTGGTCTTCATCAATTATCTTATTATTGTAAGAGCCCTTTGAAGTCAGAAAACTCACAATATTAGGGTCATTGTTGAAAACTCTCCAATTGGTAATGTTATCAGGAATAGAGGGTCTAAAGACTAATTTAATCAAGAATCTATCTAGACTATAGTCCTCTGGTGGAATGAACTTGGAAGCTACATTAGCAAGGAGATCAACACTAGCATTTTGGAGTCTAGGAATAGAAGAAATATTAAATGCTATAAAGTGTGAGGTCAGGTCTTGTACTAATGATTAATAGTGCTTCAAGTGTCTTGATAGGAAATGTATAGTATTTCTTACCTGTTTAATAACAATCTCAGAGTCTCCAAACACTTGTAGGTATTTGATGTTAAGCTCGATTGCCTTGTATAATCCTTGAACTAACACTTCATATTCAATAGTGTTGTTCGTGCAATCGAACTTGAGTCTACATGTTAGCATGGTTTTCTCTCCTTTGGGACTGACTAATATACAACCTACTCCTGCTCCATCATTAGACTTAGAACCATCAAAAAATAATTTCCAAAAAAAGGTTTTATTTACAGGTTTATCTATAAAATTAATGCATATAGAAGTGTCCATTTGAGAGAAATTTTCTATCTAAGATAAAACAGAATTTTCCAAAAAAGGTGAAGTATGAGCATTGAAATTTCTGAAGAAAGAATCAATAGAATAGTTTCCAATTATGTTGTTTTTGTATGCTACAGGCTCGTTTTATCCTTCTAACTATGTCACTATATACTTTTGATGCCTTTCTAGTTCAACATTGATCTGATTTGGTTTGTCGTTGTAAGGGAGCCACACATGAGACTAGTCAGTTGCAAAGTAACCGTGAAGCTTCTCTGATCAATCCCTGCTAAGGATCAGTTCATAAAATTTAGGGATGTTTGTGACAAGTATATCAATGACTTGACATACCTTCGGGTTTGATGAAAGCCTTATGTTCACTTGATGAAGTTCACTAATGAACTCAAATCCAGTTGCACTACTCATACTGTAGATTTCTAAGGTTGGACATTTAACTTTGCACAAACTGTCTTAGGCAAAATGTTAGATGAGGCACTGAAATCTACCAAACAGTTATGCAATTTTTTATTGAAAACTTCAAAGATAAGGAGAAATGGAGGAGTATGGGATTTTGACCTTCCTCCAATCAAAGCAATGTCATTTGGATCGAATTTATTTGACATGCCAGTCGGAGGTCTCCCCATTTCATTGGTAGCTTGCAAAATCACAGTGACAGGGAGAGGCATAATAGGTATTGCATTCAGCTCTTTCAAAAGCAATTTCTGTTGATGCTTTAACTTGCTGAGCTCGTGAAAAGTGATATTTGCCCTGGTTTTCTTCATATCTTCAACAATATTATACTCCATTTCATAAAAAAAGATAAGTGTTTTAGATGGAGTTGTTGAATCAAATTGCACTGGTTTTGTCTGAGTAGACTTTGGTGAGGATTTCTTACCTGCGATTTTATCCTTAGGAGTTGGGCTTGGATTTTTCCGTTTCACACTGGATTGTTGAGGATCAAGTTGATTTCTACTTTTGGTAGCAATAGGTAATACATCTTGATCTTCCTCGTCTAGAAGGATAAATTCCCACATTCCCTGCAGTTCTACGACTTCATCATCATCAGTCTGCTCCTCATTTGAAACTTCTTCCTCTTATCCTTCAAATTCTGCATTTGTTATAGCGTTTGGAGGTTTTGGATCAGTTGAAGGATTTCTTCTAAAGGGTTTAAAAGGTTTATTGGAAGAGATTTCAGCTACTTGTTTCTTTATATCAACCATTTCATTTGACATGGTCTTCAAGACTTTTTGTAACCCCTCCAGGTCAAACAGGCCCTTTGGCTACTTTTTCTTAGGATCATCTCTAAAAGACACTTTTTTTAGTTTCTTTCATCCACAACGTTTTTCTTTTCTACGGCTAGGATACGCTTTTCTACAACTATCGCCTCTTTCATGTTTTCTTCTAGTGTTGACTTAGCAGCTCTATCTACAAAGATAGCTAAATTTGATGGTAAAGAAGAAATATACCACTCGTTTTGAACTTCATCGCTAGGCTTAGACACTGTTGGTATTTTGTTCAATAATTTATTGAAGCGAGAGTTGAAATCTTTAATCAGTTCCTTGGGTTTAGATTTTAAATTGGAGAGGTCATTGATTAAAGTTGTTGTTGACATGTCATCCCCAAATTTGGTTAAAAATTGATCCTGAAACATATCCTAGTTATTAATGGAGCCTGCCAGTAAAGAAAAATACCAGGATCTAGATGCTCCTTGTAATGTATAAGGGAATAATCATACAACTACATCCTCTTCTGTTACTCCATTCAGATTAATGGATAGCATGAAATTATTTATATGTTCCTCAGCTAGTTGGCCATTGTCAAGATTGAATTTGGGCAACCATTTCTCAGGATGAGCTAGTAATTGTGATAAGAGTGTAGGCATTCTCACAACCCCTAGATTGGCCCATGGCCTTGGTGGAGAGTTTCCTACCATCGTTGGAGTATGAGTAGGGGGGGTGTTGCAGTAGTTGAAGGTGGTTGGGTAGAGGAGGATTTTGCTCCTGTACTTGTGTGAACCACGATCTGGAGTTGAGGGATGGAAGAATGAACTTGTGATGATATGGTAGATGAAGATGATGATAGAACCTCACTATTAGATTCTACTAGTGTTTTCCTAGCTCTCTTACGACTCGGTAAAGGAAACTCAACTGGTGGGATTCCTATATTTTCGCTTTGTGCTCTAGTCAGTTGTTGAGATGGGGTCAAGTGAGAAGTGACACTACCTTGGGATAACTCCGATTATTCTTGAGATATAGAAATTCCCTGTAACTTATGAATTAAAGTTTGTAACTCAGGGGATTTGAAGAAGAATGATCTAGCTTGTTTGGGATTTCAGTAATGTTTTCTGTATTTTCCTTTTCAACTTCTTGTTCAGAGATGGGAGATCTGGAATGCAAACGAGAAGTTGAGGGTGATGGTGAGGGTGTTTTACTCTTTGAATGGCATGAAGATATAGATTTACTTGCCATTCACAGTCAGGCCCTCCTTCTAGCACCAAATATGTTGAAGGCTCGAAAAATTGGGTCTCCAACAAGGGGGATAACCACCCGGTCCGGACCTTAATGCAGCTCCTTTTCCATTTGGAATAGTGGCTCCGACTGGGGATGATGAGACCAGTTTCCCAATCTATTTATGATGCGTGTGCTAGTGGGATGATGTTTTTATTTTTGGGGTTTAATGGGGTGAATGCTTATTCTAAATCTAATCTATCTTCTAACTAACATATGCAATCTATTATAATGAAAGAAAACATCTAACTTTAAACTATCCCGGGAGTAAAATTTACTTATGCGATCTAAAATAATTTCTACAAGCGATTGATAATTAAGATCATTCAACCATAATGAGAATAGAATCCATTTGAAAATGATTATGAGAAACATATCGCATAAGAGTTATTCACATATTTAGCATAAATAGCAAGTTATCACCATACAAAAGTGCAATAACGACAACTAAACATTCAAACTTTCATATATAAATAATTGAAAATGATTTATTGCTTAACACATAAGTAAAAAGTATTAGGAGATAAAAATACCTTTGGTAATAAGTTCTCCTCATGAGCTGCAACAATATAGATCTATCTTCAAATCACTTAACATCCACTAAGAGTACAAAAGTGCATTTCAGTAGCAGATATTAAAATCATATAGAAAATAAATTCCGTTCCATTCATTTTATCAAAACCTCCTTAGTGGGGGGAAAAATGCATGTTCTGAAGAATTGTTTTCGATAAAACTCTAGACCCCTCTCTAAATGCATGAGAAGGGTTTAAATACTACTCTACGAAATCTAAAATAAATATTACAAAAATAGATGAGGAGGCTTAAACGACCTGCCTCATTTTAAGCAAAAATAAACTAAAACAAAACTAAATGGTATATATGATAAATCTTGCATCTGATCCTTTAGATCACAAATATCCAGCATCAGTTTCAAGAGCGTTGGTTAGCTGACTTCATCTTTTAATTGTCTTGTAAATTCGGCGTCGGTAAGAGTTGGTACTATCTTCTCGGCAGAAGTTATGAGGCACTTCAGGGTCATCCATTGGCTATTTGGTTTTACCAGGTACTGTCAGTATGTTTCCCAGTTTAACTTGTTTACCTATTTAATCGCCTCTGCCCTTTCTTCTGCTATTTGTTTCCACACTGTTTGAACTTGTTGTGCCTTTGGGAGGAAGCCTAGAGTGGTCTCTGTTACCAAATTGGCCTCATGCAGATTTTCATTTATGCACTCAATGACACTGTTTGCTGCTGTCGCTACCTCTTCCATCACCTGTTCGGCTTCCTTAAGTCAAGAATCCCATTTGACAAATAAAATCTCTTTGTGTGATTCATCAATTCTGGGCATGTCTACTCTTTTCCCTTCTTTGGATCTCTGCCAGTTCAAGAAGTCTGAGACCTTCTTAAAAATTGAATCATAATCAAGTCGTAGATCAAGTCGTAATTCTACGACTTGATTTGTAATATTATTGCTCATTTCGCGATGGGAATTACATTGCGAGATCTTTTGGCAGAGTAGTTATTTCTGTTGCAGGAGCTGGGAATTGAGAGCAAGTGCTTCTGTGATAAACTCCCCAATTTTGGGATCGTCCTTGTGCAATTCTATCATACCCTATATTTCTTCTTCTTTACTAGCCAAATTTCTTTGATGTGCCAATTGTATTTGTTGGAAGTCTTGCTGGAGTTTTTCCAACTATGTTTCTACTTCTTAATTGATGCTGACTTACTATAGTTTCTATTCCAAAAAAAAATCCCATCCTCTTTCTCTTTAAGTAGCAATTGAACCTCTATTGCTTTGTCAATAATTGCCGAAGCATACGCACCTGCGATTTGTGAGGGCTTAGTTAGATTTTCTGATGGGACAGTAGTGTGGTCTTTCCAAAGAACATCCATGGGTTCATCCTCGGGAGCGAGCATGGCATCTAGAGTTCTTTTCTTTCTTTGCCTTCTGATGAAAACCTTATGTTGAGGGCTATGAAATACGTCTAGAGGAGGAATTTCCTCTATCCTTAGTAAAATTTCAGACGATGGAGCAACGGGAATGTGCTTCATTCCCTGAGTATTGATAGCCCTTTCTATTACCATTTATGTTGTTGTCTCCTTCGAATTTATTGATGGCTCTGGATTTTGTTCCTCTATGCTTAATATATTATTAAAAGTTTCCCATTCCCCTTCTAAATCAACTACAAGTGGCTTTGTTGGCTTTGTAAGAGGAGTGGGAACTTTAGCTTGTTTTGGGGACAAAGCCTACTGATCAGACCTCACTGTAAACTGAGCTGTGTCTTCTATTGACTCTCTGCTTTTACTGTGTTCACTCTTGGATTGATCTTCAGATTTTTCAGCCGATTCTTTTTCAGAACTTGTCTTGGACTTCTCTTTTGAACTTTCACTTATGCTAACACTGGGAGTAGGCTCCCTTATTGGTTTGATGAGCAATTGGTCCTATGGGACCTTTGATAAGCTCTATTTTCTATAATTGTCAAACTTTTGGAGATTTTCTTGGTCAAAAAAAATTCATGATGTATGTTGAACCTCTCTGAAAGTGTTCTTCTACAGAAAAACATCGTCAAAGGGATCTTCTTAACCATTGTAGTAAAATTACTTTCAACACCAAAGGGATCATATTGCCTCCCCGAGAACTTTGGTAGTTCTAAACATAACATATTATCAACTTCTTTGAAAGCTTGACCTAAGTCATGCAATGAAAATGTTCCACATACTACAGGAAATTGGGGCGAAACGACCTTCTTAGAATTTTCAGTACCTTGCTCATTCCCCCCATACCACAGGTCTGATAGGCTATTTCCATGGCCATTAGTTTGTCGAGGACATAAAAAGGTAGCACATGGGGTGAAGAAATTCTACCAAACACTTTGATATATGTGAACAATTCTTCCCAAACCACCTTTCAATGGGTAGAATGTCCACTTCAACCTCCGGAGAAAACCTTGGGGCATCTCGGCTGTAGATCATTTTATAAATTGGAAGCATAACTCCATGAAATTTTTTGAAGAAATATGTGATGAAATAGGATTCCCACAATACTTTGCCATAAACATGAATGGGAAGTGGATTTTGTACCGTCCACTTCCATCCCATAATAGGAAAATTAGAAACAAAACAAATAGCGTCCATGACATAGGCGCTTAATAAGAATGGAGGTTAAACCCTCGAAGCAAATATTCTTTTAGTTACGTATCCTAAAATTGCAGTGGCTAAATTATCCGACAGAATTTGGGCCCAATCCATTATTCTGGCATTGGTAGCCGCATCCACTAGAGGTAACCATTCTGATGAAAACTTGTTGATGTCTGGCTTCCCAAATAGTCTACATAACATTGCAGCGTCAAAATAGTGAGGAGAACAGAGAGAGTCAGTGGCATACATACTGTTTTTATCCTTCTTCAATCTTTCCTCATTGTTTGACCTCTGCTTTGTGCATTTTTCCAAGTCTTCATTCTCCTTGGCAAACTTTTCTACAAATTGCTTGTTGCAGCTAGCCTGGGGTTATGGTAAGTGGTACATACGCCTCTATTATCGGGAAAACTAGTGCCTATGTAGAGCTGCTAGTCCCACTAAGGCTGGTAGCTACCTTAGAAACAAACAAACTAAAAACTACTTTAATTTTCCTTTATGAGAAATAGATAAGAGGGGAATAAGGAGACCCACCTCTGTCTTGCGCTTGGTTCCTTGCTCGATTCCTCTCCCTTCTGATAGGTCCTCGCCACTTGCTTCCTCATCTACCCAGCTTCAAAGAGCACCTGTAGAATCAAAGCAGCATAACACTATCTAATAACATAGATCTATTATCATAAACAATATAGGACCAGATATATATTGACCACACAAATGCATATAACATCAATCATACAAGAATGTGGAGGAAAACTTGAATAGATTTATTGATAATCAAGAAAGAGCAAAGAGGATTACAACCAATTGTTCTGACCCAGCATCATCCTCTCAGCAAGAAAGCCCTTCTTCACCTCATGAAAAGATTATATCACCCAACACTATGATGTTGCAACAAGAAACCAACAACACTTCCTTACAAGATACAAAATTCCAGCCCCCTGGATCTCTGGGATGAGGGATCCATATATAGATGTTTGCAAGGGAGATGAGTCAGCTTTTGAGATTTGATTAGTGTCCTCTCTCTGATATTTCTTGATTCCACATGGAGATTGATGATCTCTTACTCATCCCTGGGTGAATGCAGAGAGGCAAGTGTCATAGGAGAAGTTTCTGGAAGATTCCATGCTCCTCCACCTTGCGGATTGACCCTGCCATTTCTCCACTCTCGCCCATCACACCCCATAGAAGATATTTTCAACATGCATCGCACCTAATGTGTTTATTCAAGTGGGATGTGTTATCACTCAGGTTGTCCTTAAGCTCCGAAAAAGGACACGGCCGAGGTAACCACAGACCAACTTTGGATTGCAGGTTCTAGCCAACCTACAATCAGAGAGGGCTCTCTCTTTTAGATTTAGCTTTGTTGAAAAGGATTTTAGGCTAGGTCTTGAGTCCAGAGGGTTTTTGTTTTGTTTTTGTTGGGAAAATTAATGTTTTCAGACAGAGAGGCAAGGCATAGTCTGGAATTTTCAAACCATTGGGCGTGGAGTCAAGGAGGAGAACTGCTGGTGCATTTCTTCGGTCACAAGAGGGGGAAAATGGAGCAAGATAGCCGAGCATGAAACAATATTTCAGGTTTAAATGATGGAAATAATGCTAAGTAATGAGAGGCAGTTAAGAATCTGTCAATCAGCTTAACAGATGGGGGTAACAGAGCTCTACCTAGGGGCAGTGAAGAATCCCTAGATAATTGGCCAACACAAGTGAATCGGGGTAAACATGAGCCAGGAGGAATTCATATTCATAACCAATTCATTCATTCAGAGGAAAACATAAAGAAACAACATAAATTGAGCATAGAGTGTACTTAAACAAATTCTAAGCTATTCTTTCTTTCTGCTATTTAGATAGTGGTAAACAATAAACAGAGTTAAGATGCACTTATTGCTTCCGACTGCAGCACAAGAATTCCATCTCCATATCTCCAAACATTCATTTACAACAGACTGTTTTCTCTCCCAGCTTTCAGCAATCTTTGATTATAGAAAAACTCAGGTATACAATACGAGTCTCTAGTCAAAATTCTCAATTAACCAACCCTTGAAACAATGTAGAGGGCGGTATATATAGGGAAAAACTCTCTACAACTGCTTTTATTACAACTTGACCTAAACAGGTCTGAAAGAAAGATGATTACTTAACCTAATCCTATCCAAAAATAAATGCAAAAAAATATGTTGGGCTGCGCTCAGGGCTGCCGTATCAAAACTGAGTAAATGATGTAGTCCTTGGTGGCTTGGTGCAGTGTTTTCTGCAATAAACGTGTATGGGTTTCTGCTTTTTTGTTGTCTGTCTGCATTTAAAGCTTTAACTGTGATTTGAGGGCAAGGATGGGCTTACGCCTCTTGATTTGACTTTCTGGGGGGCTCATCAATGTTCAGGTGCTTCGAGCCCCTAAAAAATCTTCGGTTGATACGCTTTGGATCTTCTTCTTCCTCTGATACTCTTTGGCAATAAACCGATGTTGTTATGATGTGCTGTGGGTCTAATCACAATTTAATGGCCGTTGTTTGGCCTCTGTTTCCTTCAAAACTATTTTTTTCTCCTTTTTGAGTGCTTTGCGAAGAAAAATGGTTCATTCGGCACCTTTCGAGCTTCCTGGGGGCTGCAAAATGAAAAGATTCCCTAAAGATTCCCCATTCTGGCCTAAAAATCTAGCGATGAGCGATTTGCTCTAGGCGCAAATCACTCATAAAAAACTGCCTCAGAAACTGATTTCGGGGCTCTGAAGTGCGATTTTTGCTCCTTCGCGACAAAAAAGTGCTGATGACGTCAGCATGACGGGATGTTGTACAGTAGGTGACGTCAGCATGATGACGTGACAGGATGACGTCAGCCTGTGACGTCATCATGTACGGACGGTGTTGTGGCATGTACAGTGGCAAGGTACGGTTGTAGGAGGCCACGTGGCTGGTGACTCGACAGTACGGTGGCAGGGGGCCACGCAGGCGGATGACGCGTCATGGTGACTGGGCAGGGGGGGTGACGCAGCAGGTGACGTGGGGCTTACGTCACAGGGCAGTGCGGTAAGCGGTTTTGGGCGCACCGCCTTAGCGCCTGGGCAGTATTGGGTGGAGGGGCTCCACCACACCCCAGAGCTTGACGCGTGGCAGGAGTACGACGGTAATACCACCCATCTCCCGGACGCTAAGCTTCGGGCGGTTCGGGGATGGGAGGACCCGTCAGCCGTAGATCTGCGGGGCGGATGATCCAACGGCTGGCGGCGATGGTGAGTCGGCGGGGGTATACGGGCGGCGAATATGAGCATAATATTCCAAATTTAATACGACGTGGCGGTAGGATTTTAAAACTTAGGTTTAGTGGGTTTGGGGGGTTTATGGAGTTTAAAAACGGGCGGGTTACGATATTTATAGTTAGGAATTAGGAAAGAGGGGTGGAACATGGGTTTTTTGCGCGTGGGTTTAATGATTTATGTACAAACTTAGGGTTAGGGGAGAGGTTATTAATCTGGCCAGGTGTCAGATTAATCCCTGCTTGGACACAGATGGGCTAAAAGCAGCCCCAAATGGACCATTTTTTCCCGGACTTATAAAGAATATGGCTATATTGCCAAGGAGGGGATATTTACATAGGGGAATTTTATATACAAATTTGTAGTAGGGGAAGGGGGAAAACTGATAGGGAGTTATATACTAAAGTTAGTAGTTAATATGGAGATGATAAGCAGGTGCCAAGGTCAGGGACCTTAGACTAATTTTGGGGAAAAGAGTTTGAAAAGAAATAAAATTCTTGAGTGAAGCAGATCTTCCCCAAGGCAACTGATATGGAGGATGATGAAACTAAGAGGAATCAAGCAGATCTTGACCTCTTTGGGAAATTAGTAAGTGACTTGGGGAATTAGAAGAAGGGGGAGTTAGTAATGTCCACCTTTGAGCTCCTTTGCATGAAAACTGCCTGCACTGTGATCTGTAAAGATATAACACTTCAAAACACAAAATTTATCATAAATCACCATTCTGCAACCACACAGCTACCTACCCAGCCTACTCTCCTAACATTTTTTCTTCTTTTTGGTTTGGGTGCACTTAGACTTGCAGACCCAGATTTACAATTTTTCTTTTGAATGTTTCCTATCTAAATCTACACTTATTTCTGCCAGGGCCCAGATTAAACAGTTGGGTCCCTTTGATTCTCTACCTATCTACAAATCTGCCAAGATTAAACTATTTGGTTAGATGCATTCTCTATATTCTAAAACAGGAAATTGAAACCTAGGGAGACCAAGATTAGACTGTTTGGACCTCCCTTAAATGAAAGCTCTTCAAAACTGGAACAACTCATCAAAAATGGAATACAACAGTGCATTTGGACTAAGCATACTTCATGGCACCTCGTGGAAATATGGAACACTGCAGCCTGCAGAGTATGACATATTTGGCATGTAAAAATGTCAATCATGAAAGATGATACCCTGTTGCAACAGGAGGCTAACAGTGGCTCCACTTGGGGATGGCTTTTCCTTGTGAAAAGTCAAGAACAGCAGGTCAGACTGCCTTGATTTTCTATTTGTTGCTGTAGACTGGAAACACTTCTTTGTTCTGCTAAAAATATAAACTTTGAACTATGAACGACCTCCTCCTCAACTGGATTACTGTGAACTGTACGACATCACCTGCTTTCTTCTGCGTGCTTGATAGTTATTTACAATGCTGCTGGAACATGCCTTTGATTGCAGATAGTTCCTTTCTACCATGAATTGCTTGTAATGTGACAATTTTCCTTTTGCTGTTTTGTGCATTGGTGCAAAGACAAAGTTTTCAGAACTGGGGCACTTGCATCAGCTACGTCTTCACATAATTTACTGTTGTTTTTTAAACAATCGGCTTGCTTATAAAAATGAAAACAAAGTGCTGATATTTACAAATAAGACTGTACAAAGATATATACAAAACTGCATTGTGTCCCTTTAAAAGGGGTCACGGTAATGCTTCAGCATACGGCCATTGACAGGGCCTTTTTTAGTAGAACAATCCTCTACAGATCTGAGAAAATAAGTGTTATTTCCCTTAACAGCAGAAATAACCAATGGACCTCTCCATAGAAAATCAAACTTGGCATGTTTGCCCTTGTCTTCCCTTCTTGAGTCCCATCTTAGAACTTTGTCACCAACATTGAAATCCTCAACCTTAGCTCTCTTATCAAACATCTTTTTGAGCTTTTCTTACACAATTTGAGCTCTGTCATAAACTTGTTCTCTGGTTTGCTGCAGATGGATGGTCTGATTGATTCTTCTTTGAATGTCATTCAGTTCAGCCTGAATCTCTTGTAACAGCTTGATAGTAGGAATGCCCAGGGATGAAGGAAATCTAGCCTCCATGCCATATACTAGCTCATAAGGGCTCATCCCAATTGATCTTTTGCTTGAAAGTCTGTCTGCCCATAGGGTATTTACCAGTTTTTTGTGCCAGTTCTTCTTGTTTTCTTCCAGCACTTTCTTTATGATGTTGATGAGGCTTTTGTTAGATGATTCGTCCAAGCCATTACCTTGAGGGTAATAGGATGTGGAGTGGCCCAAGGTAATATGAAATCTGTGGCAAAAATTAATCATCTTTTTGGACTTAAACGTAGCGACATTGTCAGTGATGATTTTCTTAGGGCAGCCAAATCTAGAAAGGATATTGCACTCAAGGAATTGGATAATGATGGTGTCATTGGCTTGTCTACAAGGAATGGCTTCAACCCACTTAGTGAAATAGTCGGTGGCTGTTAGGATCCATTTGTGCTGGCCTGAGGAAGAGGGATGGATTTCTCCAATGAAGTCAAGACCCCATTGTTGAAAAGGTTGTTCGGTTGAGATGGGTTTAAGGGGCAGGGGTAACAACTTTCTCTTGCCCTCAAAAATTTGGCATTTGTGACATGACATGGCAAAATTCTTTACATCTGCAAAAAGAGAGGGCCAATAAAAACCAGCCCTTAAAATTTTATCAGCAGTAGACTTCCAATATAGATGTCCTCCACAATCACCTGCATGGAATTCTTTCATGACATTGTTAGTTTCATTCATGGTTAAACAATTAAGCAATATACCTTCATGATTTCTCCAAAATAATGCACCATCTATAACACAAAACTTTAAAGCCTTCATTTTCAAAAATCTTTTCTTGGTTCTGGACAATCCTGGGGGAGCACACAGGTTTAACAATACAAAGCATATATCAGCGTACCATGGGGATTGTAAAAATATTTCACTGATCTGTGGAGTCGCCAGCTCCGGTTCATTGTCCAGCTGGTTAATCTCTAAGGCTTGAAAATTTGTTTCGGACATCAGTTTAGCTAAACCTTGTCCCTTTATCAGCTTGGTTGGTTTTATTTCTATGTCATATTCAAGGATGTTTGCAATCCACTTGCCTCTTTTGCCTTCTAATCCCTCTTGGGTCAATATGTCTTTTACAACAGCATGTGGGACATAGGCAATCACGTGTGAATATAAAATGTACACTCTGAAATCCTTGATGGCCTTAACAAGTGCGTAGGCCTGTTTTTCCATTATTGGGTACTTCAAAGGGGCGTCTCTTAAGGCTCGGCTGAAAAAAGCGATTGGTTTTTCAGCTCCCTGTTCATCCTTTTGTAGCAGGACAGCTGCTATAGTGTGATCAGATGCAAACGAAAATATGATAAAATCTTTGTCAAACTGTGGGCTAGTTAGGACAGGGGTTTGTGTTAAGGCTGATTTGATACTCTCAAATGCTTGCTTGGTTTCAAGAGACCATTTTACCTTGGCATCCTTCTTTAACATGTTGCTTAACAATCTTATCAGCTCAGCTAGATTTGGAATAAATCTTCTCAAGAAGTTGATTTTCCCAAGGAATGCTTGTAGCTCTTTAATGTTTCTTGGAAATGGGATTTGGAGGATGGCTTGTATCCTTTTGGGGTCAATTCTGATCCCATCCTTTGATATGATGTGGCCAAGTAATTTTCCTTCTTCAAGGCCAAACAAAGACTTCTTGGGGTTCAAGGAAATGCCATATTTCCTACATGTCATGAAAATTTGCCTGAGATGCTTGAGGTGTTCTTCATCAGATTTGGAAAATGGGGTTAAGTCATCAAGGTAAACAACTAGGAAGTCATGTATTTCTTTGGCGAAAGCAATATCCATTGCACGTTGAAAGGTAGCACCAACGTTTTTAAGACCGAATGGCATCTTTACATATTTGAACGTTCCCCAAGGTGTAGTAAAAGCTGTTTTGTCTTGGTCGTCCGGGTGAACAAGTATTTGGTTGAAACCTGAAAAACCATCTAGCAAAGAGATTCTAGATGATCCCACTACTCTTTGCAAGATGTGGTCCATTTTAGGCAAAGGGTAATGGTCTTTTAGGGAGACTTGATTTAAATTTCTGAGATCTACACAAAGTCTGATTTCTCCTGTCTTTTTCCTCGTAGGAACAAGATTGGACACCCATTCAGAGAATCTGATAGGTGCTATGATGCCTGCTTCAAACATCCTCTTTACTTCCTTCTCAATCGGGGGAAGAAGCATAGGGTTAATTCTTCTAAGTTTCTGTTTGAAGGGTTTCTGGTTTGGTTTTAAAGGAATGGTGTGTTGGATCACCGAGGTGTCATAGGATTTCAAATCCTCATAGCTCCAAGCAAATACATCTTGGAACTCTTTGAATAAGTCAATATACTTGGGCTTTTGATCAGGTGGTAAATTTTTGGACAATTTGATCATTTTTGGCTTTTCTGCTGTCCCAATGTTGTGTTCCTCTATATCAGTGTTTATAGGCTGCAATTTTGGCTTTTTGGGAACATCATTAGCATCAAACATGTCTTCTAATGGGGTTAGGCCAGCAGGCAGAAAGTTATCCTTTAAGTCAATGATGTCTGCCTCTGTTTTGGCTATATCTTCCAAGTGTATTTGTTTCAGCTGTTCTATGTTTTCTTTGTCAAAAATGGTTGGTTTCAGGATTTTCTTGACTGT
This sequence comes from Pinus tabuliformis, assembly GCA_031772625.1. Lineage (NCBI taxonomy): Eukaryota > Viridiplantae > Streptophyta > Pinopsida > Pinales > Pinaceae > Pinus > Pinus tabuliformis. The sequence continues at coordinate 2,034,858,683 of CM062816.1, read as the reverse complement.
TGCAGCCATTATATCTTGCTGGTTTGAATTTGTTTGGTGTTGGGAGCCATTCATAGCATCCATGTCGATGTTAATATTCGAAAACTCATGCTCAAGGGTGAGGAAATTATTAATCTGGGCATCATTTTCGAATACTTTCCAATCTTTAACGTTATTTGGGACAGTGGGCCTGTGTTTTATTTCAGCTGTGAAGTGATGGTTTGGGTCAAAATAAAGCTTGCATGTACTAGCAAAGGTGGCTAGGCTGTGTGCATGATTGTTGTGATTTCTGGAAATCTTGTCAAGCTTGAATTCAGTGAATGCCTAGAGTATATTAGTAGCTGCAATTCTATAGGCTCTCATTCTGTTGTCATTGGTTACAAAATTGCCTTTCATCTGTTGTATGATTAAATCAGAGTCTCCTAAAATAGACACTTTTGCAGCTCCTAGAGCTTTGAGGAGTTTAAGGCCTAAAAGCAGAGCTTCATACTCTGCCATGTTATTTGTGCATTTGAAGTTCAGTCTATAGGCATGGCCTTCTGCATGGTTGTTATATGTGTTGTGAATCCATACACCTGCCCCTGCTCCTAACTTGTTGACAGAGCCATCAAACTCTAAATACCATGTGATTTCTTGCTTATGGTCAGTATCAAGAGATTGAGCTGTTTTAGGATTGGGCAGATTTAAAATTTCTGTTTGGGGAACTTCTTCTGGTAGGCTGGTTGCATCAACTGTTGTGACAGTTTCGTGGGTATGTGCAACCGACTCTTCGTTGATGTGTGCTTGTTGCTCTAGAGTAAAGGGCTCATTATCCATTGAAACATTTGTATCATCATTAAACAAAATAAAGGAATCCATATCAGAGTGGATCGAGTAAATGGGAAAATTTTTAGGCTTGCTCTCACTACTTACCACATATTTCATGAGCGTTTCTCTATACAGTCTCTTTGGTTGCCCAAAGACTGAAATGGTGGCATAGGAAAGGTCTAATTGAAGGGATCCTTGAAGCTTTGCTCCCCATGATCTTGACAGGAGCATACCGTACTTTGGTGGAATGTCAGCAACCACTACATCCATGAGGATGGTCTTGTTGGGATATTGGACTAAGGAGACACACAAGTCTTTGATGAGGCCTAAACATTTCACTTGACTTGAGTCAAATGAGTATAAATCTTTGTAAGGTCTTGTAACATCAAGATTCAGTTTTTCCATAACTGCTTTGGGCATAAGATTGTACGATGCCCCTGAGTCAAACATAGCGTTGTGCAAAACTTTGTCATGTATATGCAAACTAACATAAAAGGGTGGGACCGGTCCATGTGTTGATTTTCCATTAACTTCTGGGCCAAATAGCAGCTCTGGGGTGTCATCTAAAACATTTACATTGTCCTTAACCTCTGGCATTTGAAGTGATCTTTGAATTTGCTACCTATATACATCATGTTTGGCAAGTTCTGAGAGGGGAATATATATTTTTAACTTAGCTATTTCTGTCTCTAAGTTAAATGGATTTTCCAGTGGAGTCTTGGTGTTGATAATAGCAGTTTTTTCTATTTCATTTGAATTGTCTGTGTTTTTCTCTTGTTTATTACTGCTATGGGAAGTTTTAGCTTGCGGTTTTTCAACTTCAGGAAAGTTTTTTGGAACCCTGTTCGAGCTTTCTTTCGAGGAAGAAGGTGACAAAGGCTGATCTTTGGAAGGCTGTATTTCTGTTATGTCTTCTACAGTCACTTGATGCGGGTTTGGAACAAGTATATCAACTGGTTCTGTTATGACAGCCTTGCCTTTGATCTTGTTGGGCTGTTTGCTATCCTTTGTTTTGCTAGGTTCGGAAATTTCAATGGTCCTAGTTCTCAGCTTATATTGTTAGTGTACGTCATACACAACGGTATCATAACCTTGTTTAAAATCAAAAGACTCGCCATACCTAGTGTGAAACTGATTGTAATCGGGTTCATTTTGGTCTTCTTGGGACAGGACAGTTTGGTGCTCGCGCTTTAGATCCATTAAGTTCATGTGAGTGTCCTCTATGGGTTCACTAGAAGTAGATCCTTCAAAATAATTATCTTGGAAAGGGGGTCTTATATCATGGTCTTGATTAGGCCTACCAGCATTTTTGTTCTGCGTTTTCCTAAAATTTGGGTTCCTTATGGTATTAGACTGTTGTCCTTCCCATGATGCTTTTCTCTCAACATTTTCTACTCTTTCTCCCAGCCTTTGCAGGCCACTGATGATAGCATCAATCTTTTGATCAAAAGCTGAGGGTTCTTCCTTAAAGGTGGTTCTTCTTTCCATTCTAGCTCTGTTTCTTTTCGCAATTAAATTGGCTTCTACGCTGACAACAACATTTTGCATGTCCGCAAGGGTCTGAGGAGCTCTTTCTTTTAACTGGTATGCCATATCCGGGTCGAATCCATCGGGAAATTTGTACAAGGCAAGGTCAGGTGGAGGCCTTAAGTTCTGTGGTATTGCGTTATATACATTATTGAATCTTTCACAGTACTCCAAAATAGTCTCTTGAGGACCTCGTTTGATTGTATCATATTTAGCTAGTATGTGCAAGGGGTCTTTCTTTTTCTCCCATCTGTTGGTAAAAGATTGGTAAAGCTCATCTGGGGTGGTTATGGAATTTGCAGCAAGTGATCTGAACCAAGTTCTTACATCACCTGTTAAACTCTGAACAAAAATTCTCATTCTTACACTATCATCATCTATTTCATAGTTTTCAAAATAATCTTGCATCTTTTTGGTATGCTGAATGGCTGTGAAAGGACCGGTGCTATCAAAATAGGTAATTTTAGATTGGTACTCTTGAGGTAAAGCCCCAGCATTAGCAGGTAATTGCAGGGGTGCATATCTATTAGCCATATTGGCAGGTATAAGTGGAACAGCGGGGATAAGTGGAACAACTGGAGTAACGGGGATCACAGGAGTAACTGGAACGCTGGAAACAACAATAGTGTTAGTATGTATAGTGAATGAAGGTGTGGAAGGAGTACTATGATATGTAGATGATGAACTAAGGGAAATAGGGGTTGAATGGAACAAAAACTTGACAGGAGTCGGAATACAACTAGGGTAAGCTGTTTAAGGGCTCAAATCAACAAAATTTTCCTGTCTTTCTTGCTTCCTAAGGATTTTTGAGATTATGTTAGGGTTTTCAAAAATAGCTGGAGGGTTGGGATCTGGATTTGATCTGGTATATCGTGGATTTTTCTTGGGAGCCATCTTCCGAATTGTTTTTTGGGTATTTTTCCTGGGAATGTTTTTGTAATCGACAAGGGACTATTTAAAATTTGGGACAACTTATTTGTAACTTAAAACTAGCATGAAGATTGACTGAAGCAGCATTTATTTACTCCTGTTAATGCAAAGCAGAAAACAGTTTCAAAGGCTTCCTGGCTAACATTCAGGCTTCATCTGTAGTTTTAAGAGATAAACAGCAATTCGAAAGTTTGATTTATGGTCTCAGCGGAGCTTTCTTACCTTCTTTGTGAAACTATTTGAGGAAGTTCCCCAGTGGAGTCACCATTATGTTATCACTCAGGTTGTCCTTAAGCTCTGAAAAAGGATACGGCCGAGGTAACCACAGACCAACTTTGGACTGCAGGTTCTAGCCAGCCTGCAATCAGAGAGGGCTCTCTCTTTTAGATTTAGCTTTTTTGAAAAGGATTTTAGGCTAGGTCTTGAGTCTAGAGGGTTTTTGTTTTGTTTTCGGTGGGAAAATTGATGTTTTTAAACAGAGAAGCAAGGCATAGTCTGGAAGTTTCAAACCAATGGGTGTGGAGTCGAGGAGGAGAACTGCTGGTGCATTTCTTCGGTCACAAGAGGGGGAAAATGGAGCAAGATAGCCGAGCATGAAACAATATTTCAGGTTTAAATGATGGAAAGAATGCTAAGTAATGAGAGGCAGTTAGGAATCTATTAATCAGCTTAACAGATGGGGGTAACAGAGCTCTACCTAGGGGCAGTGAAGAATCCCTAGATAATTGGCCAACACAAGTGAATCGGGGTAAACATGAGCCAGGAGGAATTCATATTCATAACCAATTCATTCATTCAGAGGAAAACATAAAGAAACAACAGAAATTGAGCATAGAGTGTACTTAAACAAATTCTAAGCTATTCTTTCTTTCTGCTATTTAGATAGTGGTAAACAATAAACAGAGGTAAGATGCACTTATTGCTTCAGACTGCAGCACAAGAATTCCATCTTCATATCTCCAAACATTCATTTACAACAGACAGCTTTCTCTCCCAGCTTTCAGCAATCTTTGATTATAGAAAAACTCAGGTATACAATGCGAGTCTCTAGTCAAAATTCTCAATTAATCAACCCTTGAAACAATGTAGAGGGTGGTATATATAGGGAAAAACTCTCTACAACTGCTTTTATTACAACTTGAGCTAAACAGGTCTGAAAGAAAGATGATTACTTAACCTAATCCTATCCAGAAATAAATGTAAAAAAATATCTCGGGCTGCGCTCAGGGCTGCCGTATCAAAACTGAGTAAATGATGTAGCCCTTGGCGGCTTGGTGCAGTGTTTTCTGCAATAAATGTGTATGGGTTTCTACTTTTTTGCTATCTGTCTGCATTTAAGGCTTTAACTGTGATTTGAGGGAAAGGATGGGATTAGGCCTCTTGATTTGACTTTCTGGGGGGCTCATCAATGTTCAGGTGCTTCGAGCCCCTAAAAAATCTTCGGCTGATACTCTTTGGCTCTTCTTCTTCCTCTGATACTCTTTGGCAATAAACTGATGTTGCTCTGACGTGTTGTGGGTCTAATCACAAATTAATGGCCATTGTTCGGCCTCTGTTTCCTTCAAAACTGTTTTCTGCTCCTTTCTAAGTGCTTCGCGAAGAAAAATGGTTCATTCGGAACCTTTCGGGCTTCTTGGTGGTTGCAAAATGAAAAGATTCCATAAATATTCCACATTCTGGCCTAAAAAATCTAGCGATGATCGATCAAAAACTGCCTCAGAAACTGATTCCGAGGCTCCGAAGTGCGATTTTTGCTCCTTCGCGCTAAAAAAGTGCTGATGACGTCAGCATGATAGGACGTTGTACGGCGGGTGACGTCAGCATGACGGGACGTTGTATGGTGTGTGACGTCAGCAATGACATCATCATGATGGCGTGGCAGGATGATGTCAGTGGGTGATGTCATCATGTACGGACAGTGACGTGGCATGTACAGTGGCAGGGTACGGTGGCAGGAGGCCACGTGGCTGGTGACTCGGCGGTATGGTGGCAGGGGGCCACGCAGGTAGATGACGCGTCATGGTGACTGGGCAGGGGGGGTGACGCGGCAGGTGACGTGGGGCTTATGTCACAGGGCAGGGCCGTAAGCGGTTTTGGGCGCACCGCCTTAGCGCCTGGGTGGTATTGGGTGGAGGGGCTCCGCCACACCCCAGAGCTTGACGTGTGGCAGGAGTACGGTGGTAATACCACCCATCTCCCAGACGCTAAGCTTTGGGCGGTTCGGGGATGGGAGGGCCCATCAGCCGTAGATCTGCGAGGCGGATGATCCAACGGCTGGCAGCGATGGTGAGTCAGCGGGGGTATACGGGCGGGGAATATGAGCGAAATATTCCAAATTTAATACGGCGTGGCGGTAGGGTTTTAAAACTTAGGTTTAATGGGTTTGGGGGGTTTATGGAGTTTAAAAATGGGCGGGTTACGATATTTACAGTTAGGACTTAGGAAAGAGGGGTGGAACATGGGTTTTTTGCGCGCGGGTTTAATCATTTATCTAAAAACTTAGGGTTAGGGGAGAGGTTATTAATCTGGCCAGGTGTCAGATTAATCCCTGCTTGGACACGGATGGGCTAAAAGCAGCCCCAGATGGACCATTTTTTCCCGGACTTATAAAGAATATGGCTATATTGCCAAGGAGGGGATATTTACATAGGGGAATTTTATATACAAAGTTGTAGTAGGGGAAGGGGGAAAACTGATAGGGAGTTATATACTAGAGTTAGTAGTTAATATGGAGATGATAAGCAGGCGCCAAGGTCAGGGACCTTAGGCTAATTTTGGGGAAAAGAGTTTGAAAAGAAATAAAATTCTTGAGTGAAGCAGATCTTCACCAAGGCAACTGATATGGAGGATGATGAAACTAAGAGGAATCAAGTAGATCTTGACCTCTTTGGGAAATTAGTAAGTGACTTGGGGAATTAGAAGAGGGGGAGTTAGTAATGTCCACCTTTGAGCTCCTTTGCATGAAAACTGCCTGCACTGTGATCTGTAAAGATATAACACTTCAAAACACAAAATTTATCATAAATCACCATTCTGCAACCACACAGCTACCTACCCAGCCTATTCTCCTAACGTTTTTTCTTCTTTTTGGTTTGGGTGCACTTAGACTTGCTGACCCAGATTTACAATTTTTCTTTTGAATTTTTGCTATCTAAATCTGCACTTATTTCTGCCAGGGCCCAGATTAAACAGTTGGGTCCCTTTGATTCTCTACCTATCTACAGATCTGCCAAGATTAAACTGTTTGGTCAGATGCATTCTCTATATTCTAAAATAGGAAATTGAAACCTAGGGATACCAAGATTAGACTACTTGGACCTCCCTTAAATGAAAGCTCTTCAAAACTGGAACAACTCATCAAAAATGGAAAACAACATTGCATTTGGACTAAGCATACTTCATGGCACCTCGTGGAAATATGGAACACTGCAGCCTGCAGAGTATGACATATTTGGCCTGTAAAAATGTCAATCATGAAAGATGATACCCTGTTGCAACAGGATGCTAACAGGATGCAATGCACTTTGACCATGGAGCAGGTGAAATGGTCCAGTTTTGACCATTTCTGAGTAGTTTTTCATGGAGAAGTTCTAGGAGATGCTGTAATCAGTTGACCTTGTTATTTTAGGGGTTGGAACAACACCTTTAGGGACTTAGGAGCCCTTGGTTTATGGACATTTATGATTGGGGTTGCAGTGCCCAAAAATGTCTATAACAGTTGCCGCCTAAAGCATGAGGTCATTAGTCTTTTGATGTCAGGTGAAATGCTTTATCATGAGGATCCAAAGTTTTTTCAAGTTGTAAGGCGACTTGTAATAAGATACAATAAAATAAATTATCTTCATAATATTTTCATGATCTAGCTGAGGCAGGCATTCCCATGCTCAGCTTTATAAATTCATTTTCATGTACATGATACTGACAATCATCTGAGTGTAGACTGATGATTCTGGTAGAGCCATCATCCCTTAGATTGGATGATTATCTGTGCAGCAGTGATGTACATTTGATGTCTTTATTTTCCTGAATATATTTCGCAGCCCGGATGGATGAAACTAGATCCGGGGTCTTAAATCTCGTTCGATATTCACTCAAAGTACAAGTCAATCCATGTGAGAGATGTTCTGGAGTCGAACATGGAAATACATCGCCTGATTACCAGCCAATGATGTAAGATGTTAACAGGTGCGAGAGGAATCATCGATAATGATGATGACCCTGAAGGTACTATAGTACAATTCACGTGGTGTGAATAAGGGACTTGGCGTCGAACACCACGAAAAATCTTTCAGTCGAAGGCCATTGATGTAAACCTGTTGCCGGAAGTGAGAAACTTGACATTGAGGCATGCAAGTTTCAAAGTACTGGAAGGGTTGTTCCTAGATCGACTTCTTGGATAATGAGCTAATGTTGACAAGAAGCGATCCATCATAGGAGGGCCTTAGTGAATCCCACATCAATGACACGGAACGGAGAAAATGATTTTAATGGAGGTGAAAACGATCTGGTGATATAAGGTTCAGGGTGGCGGTCATGAAAGAATGGAGTGTAAATGTATTGCAGTGGGTGAGACACAGGTGAATTCTCTGAGTGACTTCTCTTGAACATATTGGCAACATTGACATGATGGATTGGTAGCATTAACCCCAAATGTGGATGGTGTGAAGGAACCATGGTGATGTGACCAGTGAATGGAACAACCCAACCCGACTCGGATGCGGAGCGAAAGTGTCATGTTCAAGAGCGACTTGCTACCAACAAAATTTCTTCAAGTTTTCTTCCCAAATTTTCCCTCGTCATTGCTGACCAGTACCTCTTTATTTTTGTCAAGCTTGAGGAGGATAACATATGCTTGTTCTATAATTTGCCCTTCGGGCAAACCCATCGCTATGTTTGAACGAGCCTAGCGATAGTGAAACTCGTTCTTGTCTGTTATGGACAAGTTTGTCGCTATTCGGTTTTAACGAGTTTAACGACAAAGATAACTCGATCCTTTTCAATTTTAGAGAGTCTAAAAAGGGACGTAAAGGAAACTCCAAAAATCATTTTCGTCATCTAATCCCTTAAGTCTGAAAAAGTATAAAATAATACAGAAGGGATGAATTTTCGGTAATTTTAACGAGCCGAACAAAACAAGTGCTCGATCTTTTTGTGTAATAATCCCTCAGGTCCAAAAATATTAAAATCTAAAGGAGGGATAGCGCTTCCGGTCACTTTAACGAGCTAGAGAGGCCAATGGCTTGGCAATCTTTTCATATTTTACGAGTCCATTGAAAAGAGCTTAAAGGAGACTCATTTTTTGAGAAACGAGTGATAGATTCGGGTAGTAGCTGATTCCAGGTAAGGTTTGGAATTTTCCAATCACAACAGTGTCACAAGGATGGCTAACAAGATCACTCTTCACAGCTGTTCCTCAAAAATGGTAAACAATCAAGTGGAGGTGAATGATCGGCCAATACAGAGTGGAGGTGATGATGAGAACACGAACAAGGCTTCAAAGGCTGATGATAATACATTCACGATGGTTATTTACTGGAAATTGGTTCATTTTTTAATGAGCTTAAACTCTGGAGGAACATTTGCTCATTGTTTATGTTTATTTTTTAACGAGCTTGAATTCCGTGTTAAAACTGCTCGATAATCCAGTCGTATAATAAGGATGCTCATCTAAGATGCCATTTTTATGGAGCTTGCACCTTACAAAGCTTTGCTCCGCATCCTTTCTTTATGCAAGTTAGGAAACAATCAAATAAATGGTCGGTCTTTGCTTGCATGCCAAAAGGTTTGCATGCCCCCAGGTATAGCGAAAAATTTCCAAGTTACCAAAGATTTTTTTATCTGTGCTACAGACAAAACATTTCCTCGGTGATGTCTACCGAAATATACAAAGGTGAGTGGTGCAGATGCCTCGACTCACATAACTTTGACGAGGGAATCTTATTCCAGCCTAATCCCATTTTCCTAAATGGACGGGTGTGTCAGACTAGTCATATATCCTCCGCGAAAACTTAATCTATACCCAAGGTTTTCCTGCCGAAATAGACCAGGGTGCACGCCCCCTAGGTTTTAGTCATATCCTCTGAATCACTCGCACTCATCAGGAGGATGGACTGGAGATTGATGAGACATTCCTTGTGTGAAAAGATGATACAGGGTTGGTATATGACTATTTGCTATGTGTGAACCGGGGAATGAAAGCTGGTCTACGAGCTTGACCACTCTTCCTTCGTGCGGAAAAGACATTACTCTAAAGAGTGAGGAGACAATGGCTCCCATGCAATAAATATAGTATCGTCCAAGGAGTAGATTATAATCCAGGGGTCCTTGGACTACCATTACGTTCATGTGAACGGTTTTCCTTCTCAATGTTATTGGCACATTGCGGAGGATCCCTAACGGTCGACTGGTTCCTTTGTCAAAGCCTGTTAGATTTCTCATCTCAGGCAAAAGCGATGGTGAACCAAGCACTTTACAAGCATTTGAGGAAAGGATACTCACAGAAGCCCCTTCATCTATGATGGTACCGGCCATGACCATTCTATATATTTGAGAAATGATTCGAAATGGTACACTAGCCAGTAAGTGGGGTTTGCCTAGTAGATTCCAATCGAAGGAAACAACTAGGTTGCTTGGATGTGGGACCGAATAGACGGTCGGATACGACTCTGACGAACTTCCTTCCTACGGTAAAGGAACAGTTAAACTGCCCCCATGTTCATCAGAGTCTGTGCTTACGAAAAGAATTTTGACGGTGTCATCCTTGTTCTCTTCGGTGACTGTATGATCTGAAGATTAATCCTCTGAAGGCAAGACCGGGTCAACTGCCGCCTCAACCTTTTGAATTTCATCTGGTGTGGATTCAGATGGTTTATCTTCAATGATAAATGCTTCGGCAGACCATAAGGGCATGTCAGCCAGATTTTCAACTAGTGACGGACTCGGCAAGAGTTTCTTATATCCAGGAGGGAGCCGTAGCGGTGAAACCAGACGGTCGTCCAAAACTCTTTTAGCTTCGTCTAAGAAGGGACAACAGTGGATGGTGTGATCGCTTTCACACAATCTACAAGGAAATTTATATTTTCCTTTTTTCTAGAGGATTCACTTTCACTAGTTGAGGTGTGCTTCCAACATGATCATCGGAGGTTGATGACACCGGATTGTGCAAACGAGGAGACCAGTCCCTTAAGATCCGAGGGATGCAAGGACAATCTCGATGATAGTGGTCTCCTTTGCAAATGACACATGGAGATTTAAGCCTGGTCGGTGCAGTGTGTGGATTTTCGCTAGATGATGCTTGGTTGCCCCTCTTCGCCTTTGGCTCCTTCTTCTTCTTCTCCTTCTTCTTCTGAGTTACTTGATTTTGGGCTTTACTAGCTTCATCGAGCGAAGAGGAAGGAGGAGAGGAAGAATTGGACGAAGTAGAGGGTTGGGGGGTAACTCTGGTATCATTTAGTTGCTGACTTGATTTTTCAGGAATCACGGTGTTCTGAACAACAGAAGTTGAGAAAAGTCATACGGGCAAGCCAATTGTCAATCCTGGAAGAGATAATGTGGCCATATGGGGTGCACCAACATCTCCCCAAGAGGAGAAGGGACTAGGATTTCCTCCAAGGGGAACTCCTTGGTTGGTGGACTCCATTTTTCTCAACCTAAGACCAACATAGGAAAGGTGATGTTTATTCCATTTAAAATAAATTTTAGACGCTTTGACACAACTTGTTTTTTCAATTTTTAAGAGTCGAGAAGAAACAAAAGATGACTCTAGTCGCCTTCGATTTTTAATGAGCCTGAAGTGACAAGTGCTCAGATGGACCTTTTCCGTTAAGGAGTCTGAAAATGAATGAAAGGGACTGCTTTGGAAATCTAGATAGAGGGATTACCAAACCAATCACAAAACTGTAGAATACTTTTTACGATACGGTAGTTAATCTTCCCGAATGTTGTGTTCAGTGCATTGCGATCGATAGGGCAGCAGACACGAATTCCTATGGATAAAGGATAAATCCTATTGTGGTCTCCCAAAATATACTCGACGGTACATGGGAGCACAAGTCCGTACTGGCACTTATCGTCTCAAAGTGGAGGAATCACCCAACCAACAGTGAAAACAATAGTTACTAGGCTTTGCGATGCTAGAATATGTCTCTAACCTAGAATTCTAAATGTTGTACGTTAGGTTCCAAAGCATTTTTAGATTCATTAAATTTATTTTATAGTTGATCTTGCTTAAGAAATTTTCCTTTCAGGTTCACTGCGTGATGTAGATGTACAATTCCTAAAATGCAATCTAAGATGATAAACAGTCATTTAATCTTCTTTTTGCAATGAAAATCCTAACTACTAAGGAAAGAGAGATGACGTTCTTTCAACAAAGAGCAGAGAGCACACACTATATGCTCTTGTCCTAAATCAAACCAAAAAATAGTCTAAATGCAAATGCACATGCATGTATTTGTTTCCAGCCTCCTTAATGTGTAAGTGACAAAAAGAAAGCTAAGCGAAAATATGAATTATTTTTCAAAGCGACAATTACTAACAAGCTTATTTTCAAAACAAAATGAGGACAATGACGACACTTTTCTATTTGGAATTGAAAAATTGCTTTCGACACTTGAAAAACTACTAATTCAAATCAAATACAAGAGTAACAGTGTAATCGACTATCAAGAACAATTGAATTCTCTTTTATGACTAAAAACGACACTTGCGACACTTTCAAATCAAGAAACGACAATTCAATTACGCTACTTCTTTGTAAAGGAGAACTGAAAATGACTCCAAAATAAATAAAAACATTTACAGTTCTTTTCACAATGGAGGAAGAATAATGGCAAGGAAGGGGGTTTCCAACAAAGATGTACTGACTACAGGTAGAAAAACTCCTGAATAAAGCTGAAAAGTATGAACACAGAAGCCAAAATCGAAGAGCAGAAGAGGTCTGATCAACGCACCTGTAGCACAGGGAAACTGAAATGCAACGCACCTACTACACTCGGGAAGTGTGATGCATTCAAGTTTCAAAGAAGACACAATGCGATGGACCAGGGACGAGACTTTAGCTGGGTTCTGGGTCACAGTTTGCAACTCAGTTCAGGGATTTAGGCCGAGTAAGTGGTAATCAGTAAATCAATCACAGGGGTAGATCTAAGGAGGTTACTAGAGCCACCACAAGGGCAATTAGAGAGCTTGTAGATCAATTGTTTAATTCATAAACAAAACCCGGAGATAGACTGAAGCAGCATTGATCTACTTTGCAATTGCATAGCAAATGCAGTTCGAAGGCTAGCTGTCTTGACTTCAGGCTCCATCTGTAGGTTTATAAAGTAAACAAATGTAGATAAACAAACAATCTATTTGCTCCCCAGTGGAGTCGCCATTTTGTTATCAGGAAAACTAGTGTCTATGCAGAGCTGCTAGTCCCACTAAGGCTGGTAGCTACCTTAGAAACAAAAAAACTAAAAACTACTTTCGTTTTTCTTTATGAGAAATAGATAAGAGGGGAATAAGGATACCAACCTCTGTCTTGCGCTTGGTTCCTTTCTCGATTCCTCTCCCTTCTGATAGGTCCTTGCCACTTGCTTCCTCGTCTACCCAGCTTCAAAGAGCACCTGTAGAATCAAAGAAGCATAACACTATCCAAGAACATAGATCTATTATCATAAACAATATAGGACCGGATATATATTGACCACACAAATGCATATAACATCAATCATACAAGAATGTGGAGGAAAACTTGAATAGATTTATTGATAATCAAGAAAGAGCAAAGAGGATTACAACCAATTGTTCTGACCCAGCATCATCCTCTCAGCAAGAAAGCCCTTCTTCACCTCATGAAAAGCTTAGATCACCCAACACTATGATGTTGCACCAAGAAACCAACAACATTTCCTTACAAGATACAAAATTCCAGCCCCCTGGATCTCTGGTATGAGGGATCCATATATAGATGTTTGCAAGGGAGATGAGTCAGCTTTTGAGATTTGATTAGTGTCCTCTCTCTGATAGTTCTTGATTCCACATGGAGATTGATGATCTCTTACTCATCCCTGGGCGAATGCAGAGAGGCAAGTGTCACAGGAGAAGTTTCTGGAAGATTCCATGCTCCTCCACCTTGCGGATTGACCCTGCCATTTGTCCACTCTCATCCATCGCACCCCATAAAAGGGCTTTTCAATATGCATTGCACCTAATGTGTGTATTCAGGTCGGATGCATCACATTTGACCATGGAGTAGGTGAAATGGTCTAGTTTTGACCAGTTATGAGTAGTTTTTCATGGAGAACTTCTGGGAGATGATGTAATCAGTTGACCTTGTTCTTTTAGGGGTTGGAACAACACCTTTAGGGATTTAGGAGCCCTTGGTTTATGGACATTTATGATTGGGGTTGCAGTGCCCAAAAATGTCTATAATAGTCTCAAATTGTTTGGAGTAAATGACCCCATGACTTCCTATCTTTTTGTCTTGAACTCTCTGTCAGATATGTCTGCGTGATCTACAATCCATTTCACCATATCAGTGTAGGGGAGTATCGTCGGCCTTGTAGCAATTCGGTGTAGAAATGAGTATGCAAGCTCAGTTAGGGATGCTTGAGAAGAGCCGCGTACATATGCTCTAACTGTAACTTACATAATTCTCGGGTTTTTGTCCTCTAACAACTAATACATAGCTTCCCAGGTAGATATCCCTGCATCCCTACCACAGGTAGTGTCTACGAATAATGGGGTCATTTCTATCTTCTCAGACGTGGAAGCCTTTCCTTTCTTCCCCATTTCTTTGTGTATTATACTCTGCATGCTCTTCCTGAAAGTTGCAAGCAGACATCACAAATATGATAAAGATGATAGTTAATACAGGAATGATCAATAGAAAGAAAAAAGTAAGGTGATAGGAAAGCTTTAATTCTAAATCATATCAAAAGATATCAACTTGCATCAAATGGTCCTTTACACTGATCCAAATCATTCTTAATAAATGACCACTAATGAACTGTTATGCTAAACTTTAATGTTCATAACTTTGCATCAAATGCCGAAAAGTACTGTCCTAGAACATTGAGCCCTTTGAAATGTGATAAAAGCGATTTTGTGATTTGCTTTGCAATATCGCAAATTTCTATATTGAAAAACCTATCCTTGTTTAAAACCATCATTATGTTGAGTTGTTGTGATATGAAATTTGCGAGAGGTTATCGCATTTCACGATATTTGGTTGTGTTACATAAAGTGACACCATGGTATTGGAATTTGTGATTCGATGAGGTTATAGGCTTCATGATTTCATATTCTCGTGTATCACATTTTCAAGGAGTGACTTTTATAAGGGATGCCCGTTGTAACCTTTTTGCGATGCGAGAATAATCGTTTTAAAGAGGGTTTTTTAAGTTTTCCTTAATGTTCAAGACTCTATGTTATAAAGCTTTTCTTAAGCCTTATGGTCATGTAGCACTTTTTATAAGGAAACTCATAGTTTGTGAAGTTTTATGCGCTTGAAGTACGAGAAGGTAAATTTCCATGTTTTAGCAAGTTCTACTTTGATATCTTGTTTTATTCTAAAAACAAAAAGGCAACATTAAATGCTAAGATTTGATTTTTTTTAGAAGAGTCCCCATTTATTAATGCTAATACTAACACTAATAAAAATGGGGGTTGTTGATAGTCACAACAGGTTCTCAACTTTTCAATATGAAAAACTACATTTTGAAGTTATAAGTGATTATAGCTTGATTATTGTAACTACCTTTGTTAACTAAAAACAAAAACTTACTTTACTTCGGCCTATCAAGTTGTTAGGCGACAACTGCTAGCTCCAGATCTGTGTGATTTAGTCACTAGAGTGGCGTGCTTGATAGTAACTATTCAAGCTTGTCTAATTCACCAACAATGTTGTCAAGTTATTTTACAGTTTCTTCTTGAATACCCTCTTGGTGCCAATATACTGCAACAACCCTTGTATTTCTTAGCGATTCACCATTTTGTACTAGTGATTCACCATGATTTTACAAGATAATATAATTTGGTGAGATATTTTCCAAAAAAATTATATTTACAGATTATATTATTAATAAAATCTCCTTCCATTTTTCCTATGTATCATTGGGATTCACCCATTTATTATACATATAAATTTGGTGGGGTTCTTAAAATTTTCCCTGTATTTAACCTTTGAGAGGAAGGAAATTGAGAAGAAACACTAGCTTGGGATAACTCAGATTCTTCTTGAGATAAAGAAATCCCCTGCAGTTTATGGATTAAAGACTGCACTTCAAGAGTTTCTATAGAAGAAGATTGATCTGATTTCTTTGGGATCATAGTAGTGGATTCTAAGGATTTCTTTACAACTTCTTGCCTAGGATTTGGGGATTTAGAATGCGACCGAGAAGTTGGAGGTGATGGTGAGGGAGTTTTACTCTTAGAATGGCTTAATGATTTAGATTTGCTTGCCATTCATAGTTAGGCCCTCCTAGCGCCAAAATGTTGAAGCCTAAAAAATCGTTGCAACAACATGGGGGAAAACCACCCGGTCCGGACCTTGAAAGCAGCTCCTTTTCCATTTGGTATAGTGGCTCTGATTGGGGATAATGGGACCAGTTTCCAAGAAAATATTTGATAGTATTGATGGGATGATATATGATGTAACAAGAAATGATTAAGCTAAGTTTAATCTAATCTACCTTCTAAACACATGTATATATCCTAATTTAACATTATTTAACTATAAGTATACCCAAGAATCAAATATAATATGCGATCTACAATGATGTCTTACAGCAATTGGTAATAAAGATCATTCAACTGCAACAAGAAATTAAATCGTTTAACAATAATCATTTTGGATAAATAGTTAGACAAAACGATTGAGAAAAATTATAAAATCATTAATGTATTCAAAATGGAATCAGAGCTAACATCATACAAAAGTGAAATAATGCTAAAACTATAGTTCAGACTTTCATACATAAAACAATTGAAAGAATAAGTATTACTTAATACATAAATAAAACATGAACATAAGATAAAAGTATCATATATGATAAGTCCTGCTCATGCGCTTCAGCAATATTGACCCAATTTCATTCAATCCAACACATTCGAAGAGTATAAAAGTGAATTTTAATAGAGCATGCTAGATATTTAAAAGAAAATATATCATATTCCATTCATTTCAGCAAAACCTCCTCAAAAGCATAGAAGTGTAATGTCTTGAAAAGTGTTTTTGATAAAATTTATGGACCCTTCTCTAAATTCATGAGAGGGGTTTAAATACCAAACTATATGTATTAAAATATATTATTACAATAATAGATGAGCAGGTTTCAAACAACCTTCCTCAGAATATGCAAAAATAAAACTAAAAGAAAAATAAATTCATCACTAACTCCTTCGAAATTGATCTCTAAGGTTACAAATATTGGTCATGGGCTTGAGCTGAGGCGGTTGGTTGATCACAAATT
Source organism: Pinus tabuliformis (assembly GCA_031772625.1). Taxonomy (NCBI): domain Eukaryota; kingdom Viridiplantae; phylum Streptophyta; class Pinopsida; order Pinales; family Pinaceae; genus Pinus; species Pinus tabuliformis. The sequence goes on along the minus strand of CM062816.1, from coordinate 2,034,841,983 downwards.
TTAATTTCCCAGCAAATATAGAATTTTTTAGTGATGGCACCATATTTTATGTATAGGTTGTTAATAATCTTAGAGTCATCCACTAGTTGTGTGGTTTTACAAGAAACTGCCAGTATGCTTCCTAATTCATCTTGTTTAACTATTTGATTGCCTCCTCCGTTTCCTGTCCTACCTATTTCCACTTCTGCTCTAGTTGTTTAACATTCGGAAGAAACCTTGGCACACACTCCTTGACAATATTGGCACCATGAATATTTTCATTAATGGCTTCTATTATGTTGTTTGTTGTTGTCGCTGCTATCATTGTTTCCCTTTCCACCTGTTTCAACCGAGAATCCGAATCCGTGAACATAATATCTTTATGAGACTCTTCCAGATTTTGTAGTTCGGACTTTCTCCCATCCTCTAATTGTTGCCAAGTGATAAATTTAGAAACTCTTTTTTGGATTTCGTCATACTCAAACCTCATATCAATAACTTCTTTTGTTAATTTATCACTCGTCTCGCAATAAGGATTTATCTGTGATATTTTCTGGCAAAATACTTCCTTTTGCTGCATTAGTAGGGAATTAAGGCTAAGTGCTTCCTTGATGAATTTGTCAATTTTCAGATTATCTTTAAATTTATCTATCATGGCTTGTATCCACGAATCCGTTATGCTAAGCTGGCTTGATGTTTTATTCTCATATATTCGAATTCCTTGTAATTCTTCTCATGATTAGATTTTTCTTTGGCTAATTGTTGTTCTAGTAGCAGAACTCTTTGTTCCTTTTCCTTTAGTAGCATTTGGACATCTGTCACCTTGGAAATAGCTTTTGTAGCATAGGCTCCTGCGAATTGTGATAGCTTTTTTAGATTCTTAGATGGGTCGATAGGCGAGTTCTTCCATATGATGTCCATTGTTTTATTTTTCAGAGTTGTAACAACCACAACGCCCAGTTTTCTTTTTCTTCATTTGTCTCTTGACTAAAAATTTGTGGGTAGAACTATAGAATACATATTACAAAGGTATTTCCTCAATTCTTAAAACAATTTCTGAAGTAGGAGTAGTAGGAATGATCTCAACATCCTGAGTGCCTGTACCTCCTTCCCCTGTTGTTTCTTGATTTGACTTAACCTAGTTTGCTTGGGAGTTTGCATTTTAGATGTTTTCTCAGGGTTTGTATCTGTGTAGAGATTTTTGTTGAACTGGTCCCATTCTTGTTACAGGTTAATAATTTGATTTTTAGCTAACTAAGTTGAAGTAGAGGCAACCTCTTCTTGTTTCTTTGCTAAGGGTTGCTCGGTCGCCTCCTCTGTAGTTCCACCTATGTCTTTTTCAAACTCTTTATTTTTGTTTCCTCCCCTATTTTGAGGCTGCCACTATGAGTGCTCTGACTCATGCTTAGATCTCTCTTGGTTTTCTTCATCAGAGTTTTATTTGGTGCTACCCTTTGAGCTTACGCTGGGAGTTGGCTCCCTTATTGGTTCAATCTGCAGTAGGTCCAATGGGACCTTTAATAATCTCTTTTTCCTGTACACATGAAAAGCCTTAACATCTTCCGAGGTCAAAAGTAGTGATTCCATATGCAAAACTTGTGAAAATGTTTATGCCTATAGGAAGAGGTCATCAAAGGCGTCCTCTTCATGGGTGAACTGTTTTACTTTTACCATAGTATTAAATTCCTTAACAGTTCCATTTGGGTCGTACTGCCTTCCTGGAACTGTAGCTAATTTCAGAGACTTAATAATCTCTACTTATTTTAATGCATGTCCATAATCGTGTAGTGCAAAAGCACCACATTGTAATGGGAATGTAGGCCAAATGGCTTTCTTCTGCTCTTTCAGTCCTCTACTTAATCTGCCTTCCCTTAATGTTTGGTAGGCTATTTCTCTGGCCGTTAGTTTGTTAGGGACTCAATATGGGAGGAAATGCAGTGAAGAAATGCTCCCAAAAACTTTTATGTAGGTGAATTTTTCTTCCCCAAACCATCTAGCTACTAGAAAGATATCTCCTTCGACCTCTTTAGAAAACCTAGGGGCGGTTCTGTCGTACACTTATCTATGAATGTGTAGCATAACCCCTTGAATGTTTTTATAAAAATGGGGGTGAAATTGAGATTCCCACAAAATGTTATGGTATACATGGATGGGAAGTGAGTTTTGTATAGTCCACTTCCATCCCATATTGGGAAATTGAGAACAAAAATAGATTACATCCATAGAAAAAGCATTCATGAAGAAAGGGGGAAAATCCTTAAAGAAGAACTTCTTTTCCTTCTATATTCTATAATGGGCTTTGCCAAATTGTCTCATAAAATTTGAGCCCAGTTCATAATTGTTGAATTCACTTCTGCATCTATTAACGGGAGCCATTCCATGGAAAACTTGGTGCTATCGGGTATACCGAATAACCTACATATCACTGCTGCTGCAGAAATATGAGGGGGAGAAATGGATGTCGTTGAGTACATACCAGTTTTATCCCATTTGAGCTTGCCTTCGGTTGATTTCTAGGTCTGCATGACATCTGATGGGACCTCAATTTCTTTAGTGAATTGCTCAAGGAATTGTTTGTTGTAGAGATTTTATGGCTTTGGTAACTGGTACATTAGTCATAGGTTGTCCGCTGAGAAATACCCCATGACCTCTTGCCTATGTGTTAAAATTGGAAACCAAGGAAAAACTTCATGTGGGTCATCTTATTCATGGCTAATAATATTTTTATTAGATTCCTCTCGTCGAGAGGTGTGGGATTGATATAAATATCATCCAATTCCGATAAGTATTCATGGAGATATGAATTTATTTTGATTATGGAATTATTATCAAGCCGACCTACAACTCATGTAGGCTCAGAAGCCCAACAGTCGCATCTATTCACCCACCAACGTTGTGTATAAATATAAGAGGACTTTTCCTCATTTGGACTCACTCATCTCATCACATCTCTCTCTCTCTACTGCGCAGATATAAGTCTCTTCTCTACTGCGCTGAAATGGGTCTCTCTCTCTCACACATGTGAAGCTGGAAACTGCTGAAAATGAAGCTGCAACTACAGAAGTAAAGATTGACTTGCGTGGCATAGAATATCTCCTCATCTGAACTGCGCTGTAGGTTCATCTGAACCTCCTTTGAAAGCCACAACTTTTGTTGGTGGAATGAAGTCAATCCAACGAACGGTTTGCAAGATATCCACTGCCCTAGTTTGAAGCCAGAAACTGCTGAAACTGAAGCTGCAACTGCAGAAATAAAGATTGACTTGCGTGGCCTAGAAGATTTCGTCATCTAAACTGCAATGTAGGTTCATTTGAACCTCCTTTGAAAGCCGCAACTTTTGGTGGTGTAATGAAGTCAATCCGACGAATGGTTTGCAAGATATCCACTGCCCTAGTTTGAAGCCGGAAACTACTGAAACTGAAGCTGCAACTGCAGAAGTAAAGATTGACTTGCGTGGCCTAGAAGATCTCCTCATCTGAACTGCACTATAGGTTCATCTGAACCTCCTCTGGAAGATGAAACTTTTAATTGTGGAATGAAGTCAATCCGACTGTCGGTTTGTGAGATATGGTCTGCCTTAGTTTGATAATGAAGCCGCTAATGCTGATGCTACTGATCTAGGGTTTGCTACTGCTGATATGAATCAAATTTATTGTACTATTTCTCTCTGCTGAATTATTGAAGATAAAAGAAGATTTGATCAAAGGGTTTCCGTACACATTATGGGGTTTGTCCTTGGCTAGTCGCCACATCTTGTGTCTCTTGTCTTGGCTTGTTTTTTGTCGATCGTTTAATGTTCTATCTGCACTTTACTTTATGTACATGTGATTGCTAATCGGTGGAATATAATAAGAAAAAGAAGTAAACTGTTATAAGCATAGAACATACCATAACTTAACATGGTATCAGAGCTGAGGTGAAGACAAAGCCTGAGTAAGAGCAAGAGCAATCATTGAAGAGAAGATTGGCAAGGCTATCCTAAAAGAACTATGGGGTCCTCAACACTCTTTCCTGCTGAAGACAAGCTCCGTGAGAAAGCTGACTATCACGGATGGAAGATGTCTATTGATCTAACCCTTGAAGATCAAGGAGTACTGGACCATGTAAGAGGCAATATTGTTGAGCCTTCATCAAATGCATCTGTTGTTGCCTGGAACAAATGGAAAAATGGAGAAGTCAAAACAAAGAAGATCATCCGGGACTCTATCGACAAGCGCTTGGTGGCCTACATCTCTGATCTAGACACCTCCAAGGAAATCTACGATAGACTGGTGAGTTTATTTAAATTTAATGATGCAAATCAAGTTTTGTTTCTTAGAAATAAGTTGAGGGAAATCAAGAAGGGTAAAGATGAAAGTATGCAAGCATACTTCTTAAGAATCATCGAGATCAAGAACGATCTCCTATCTATTGGGGAAACCATTATTGACAGAGAAATGGCACTCACAACTCTCGGAGGATTACGATCTGAATGGTATGTGTTCAGGACTACTCTTCTGAACAATAATGTAATTCCTAGTTTCGAGGAATTAATGGCTAGATGCATTCAAGAACAAACAAGGGTAGAAGTGCAAGAAATGCCCATGCCTAAAGGTCCTCCTGCTGCCTTTTCTTCTCATGCAAAGAGAAGAAAGGACTCACACCGGGACGATGATCAAAATCCCTCTGATGGAAAATCAAAGGAATGACAAATTCAACAGCAAAGGTAAGAGGAGAGCTGGAGATCGAGGAAGAGGACAACCATTCAGGAAGGCTAGAAAGTCCAGGATGTATTAAATGCACCTGACCTCAAAAGGAACCTAGTGTCCATCTTGGCAATGGAAGACAGAGGCTACAAGGTAACCTTTAGCAATGACAAGGTATGTATATGGAAAAATAATGATAAAGATTCCTTTACTCTTGGTTTTAGTGTTGATTCATTATATCAGGTCGATGGAAGTCTGCTAGGTGTCATCATGTCTTGTGACACAGCTCTTTAGTCCAAACTTTGGCATCGGAGGTTTTCCCACCTTCATTACAAAGCTCTACCCGATGTAAGACAGATGGTAACAGGGATGCCCGAATTCCAAGTAGAGAAAGAAGGTGTATGTCCTGGATGTGCCGAAGGAAAGCTCAAAAGGGGACCATTCCCCTCAAGCCAAAGCAAGACCTCCGATATATTACAGTTGGTTCACTCAGGCATACCTGAGGTTGGAATTAAGAGGGAGACTACTACACCACATATTCCTGAGCAGAATGGTGTTGTGGAAAGGAAGAACCGCACAATTATGGAAGCTGTCTGGGCCATGCTACGTGATCAAAGTCTTCCTAAGTTTCTATGGGCTGAAGCTGCAAACACTGCCGTATATGTACAAAATCGATGCCCTCATCAAGCATTGGGTTCCAAGACTCCTAAAGAAAAATTCACCGGTAAGAAACCTGATGTTTCTCATTTTAAAATTTTTGGAAGCCCTGTATATTTTCATGTGCCGAAAGAGAAAAGAAATAAATTGGGAGCATCTGGAAAGAAGGGAATTTTCGTGGGCTATGGTGAAAATACTAAAGGCTATAGAATCTATGTAGCCGGTCAAAGGGAAGTCATAATTAGTCATGATGTCACCTTTGATGAAGATATGGCTCTCAGCAAGGTGATCAATCTTCTGATTTTGAGAAGCTCTCAAGAAGCCGACACCAGGGAACCGAAAGAAAAGGATGATGAATCAATGCCTGATGTAGAAGAACCCATGGATCCGATTGATCCTCCTCCATATGAACCTTCCTCTTCTAGGAAGAGGCCTTCATGGCTTAAGGGGTTACTTGATGATGCTGAAGGACATGCTGCACCCCGAGGAACTTTCCGTGAAAGTAAGAAACCTAATAGGTATCAAGGATACCTGACCATCATGAGCACGATCATACAAAATGAGCCTTCGTCATTCTCAGATGCCTTCAAGCATCACGTATGGAAGGATGCTATGACCGAAGAATATGAGTCTATCATAAAGAATGATGTTTGGGAAGTAGTTCCCAGACCCCAGGACAAGACTGTTGTTACTTCCAAATGGCTTTACAAGATAACGCATGCAACAGATGGAAGCACGGAAAAGTATAAGGCTCGTTTTGTTGCTCGAGGTTTCTCCCAAAAGGAAGGTATAGACTATGATGAGATATTTGCAGCTGTTTCCAGACATACGACCATCCGCTCGATCATAGCCCTTGCCGCTTCACAAGGATGGAACCTACATCAGATGGATGTCAAGACTGCGTTCTTGCATGGCTCGATCAAAGAAGAGGTCTACGTGGAGGAACCCGAAGGATTTGAGATTTATGATCGAAAATCTCATGTATGCAGGTTGAAGAAAGCTCGCTATGGGCTGAAGCAAGCACCCCGAGCATGGTATGAGAGGATCGATAGCTACTTGATGAAGCTGGGATTCACTAGGAGTGAAGCCGATCCTAACCTTTACTTTAAGGTTGAAGATGACAAGCCTCTCATACTAGTGTTGTATGTGGATGACCTCTTTCTAATAGGTGCAGACCCTCTCATTCACAAATGTAAGAGGGAGCTGGCCTCTGAATTTGAAATGAAATACCTAGGACTGATGCACTACTTCCTAGGACTTGAAGTGTGGTAAAAGCGAGGAGAAATTTTCCTATTTCAAGGAAAATATGTGGTGAAGATATTGGAAAGATTCGGAATGGTGGACTGCAAGACTGTAACTACTCCGATGGAGCTTGACTTCAAGAAGTTAAGCGGTAGTGCTGCTGGACCTGTTTTACGAAATGCTACCGAGTATTGGCAACTCGTCAGAGCATTAATGTTCTTAGTGAACTCCCGTCCAGATATATGCTTTGCAGTCAACACGTTGAGCCAACATATGGTTGAACCCCACCACATACACTGGATTGGTGCCAAGAATCTGCTGAGATATCTTCGTGGCACTATTACTTATGGGTTAAGATACATTGCCAGAGATGTGAGACTATTTGGATACACAGATGTTGACTGGGCAGGCAATGTGGAGGACCGTAAGAGCACTTCCGGGTGTTGTTTCTCCTTGGGATCTGCTTCAATATCCTAGATGAGCAGGAAACAAAAGTTGGTGGCTTTGAGCACCGCCGAAGCAGAGTATATTGCTGCTAGCATGGCTTCTTGTGAGGCAGTTTGGTTGCGAAAGCTCTTCAGTGAGTTGTTTGGATTCACATTAGATACCAATGTGATCCTTTGTGACAACCAAAGTGGGATTCGTCTGTCAGAGAATCCCATATTCCATGATCGCTCCAATCATATTGATATCAGATACCATTATATTCGAGATATGGTGCAACGGGGAGCTATAAGGCTCCATCATATTGGTACAGATGAACAGGTCGCCGACATTCTGACAAAACTTCTTGGGAAAGTAAAATTTCTGACTTTCCGTGAACAACTTGGAGTTGTTCAAAGACCCTCCAATGAGGGTCACGTATGATGCATTGAGCTCTGAGAGCTCCAGGGGGGTGCGGGGTGCTTCTTGGAGTAGCATATGACCACAGGATTATTCACTATCCCCTGGTGGTATACATGTACACCCCGTGGCGACATTGTAGCAGGATTGATGTGTTCTCCTGTGAGGCCTGGATTGATGTGTTCTCCTGTGAGGATAGGATTGATTAGTTCTCCTGTTGAGGCATCCTACCCATGCAGTCTGGGACTCCTGGGAAGTACCTCTCATCTGATCAATGAGCAGGAAAATGAAGTTAGGGACCATAGTAGTACTGATGGACGCATCATTGTAACTACCGTACTCCTTACGCTAGGATGACCTCCATTGATCTGGGATCAATGATACTGGTCTGGGACTAATGGTAGGAGTTGTACCATACTATGACGCTGACTTCGGGTCGGTTGAGACTGGTCTAGGATCAGTGGTACATACTCTGAGACTGACTTTGAGTCAGTGGAGGATGATATTGGTCTAGGACCATTGGAGTTGTACTCACTATGACGCTGACTTTTGGTTGGTTGAGACTGGTCTGGGACCAGTGGTACATACTCAGAGACTGACTTTGAGTCAATATGATACATCCTCGATCATTTCTTCTTCTTCATAATTCGGACAAAAGCAGAGTAGAACAGAACAATGCAAGAGCAGAGAAAAACAAAACAAAACAGTACAGATCAGTGTAGGGCAGAACAAGACAAAGCAGAACAGGAAAAATAGAGCAAAGCAGGGCAAGGGTCAGGCTGTACAAGGCAGTGCATTTGATGGATGAATAGTAACGACCGATAGACAGATTGTAGATGAAGTTTTCCATGGTTGAGAAGGAGTGTTAAAATTGGAAACCAGGGAAAAACTTCATGTGAGTCATCTTATTCATGGCTAATAATATTTTTATTAGATTCCTCTCTTCGAGAGGTGTAGGATTGATATAAAGATCATCCAATTCCGATAAGTATTCATGGAGATATGAATTTATTTTGATTATGGAATTATTATCAAGCCGACCTACAACTCATGTAGGCTCAGAAGCCCAACAGTCGCATCTATTCACCCACCAACGTTGTGTATAAATATAAGAGGACTTTTCCTCATTTGGACTCACTCATCTCATCACATCTCTCTCTCTCTCTACTGCGCAAATATAAGTCTCTTCTCTACTGCGCTGAAATGGGTCTCTCTCTCCCACACATGTGAAGCCGGAAACTGCTGAAACTGAAGCTACAACTACAGAAGTAAAGATTGACTTGCATGGCCTAGAAGATCTCTTCTTTGGAACTGCGTTGTAGGTTCATCTGAACCTCCTTTGAAAGCTTCAACTTTTGGTGGTGGAATGAAGTCAATCCGACGAACGGTTTGCAAGATATCGACTGCCCTAGTTTGAAGCCGGAAACTGCTGAAACTGAAGCTGCAACTGCAGAAGTAAATATTTACTTGCGTGGCCTAGAAGATCTCCTCATCTGAACTGCATTGTAGGTTCATCTAAACCTCCTTTGAAATCTGCAACTTTTGGTGGTGGAATGAAGTCAATCCGACGAACGGTTTGCAAGATATCGACTGCCCTAGTTTGAAGCCGGAAACTGCTGAAACTGAAGCTGCAACTGCAGAAGTAAAGATTGACTTGCGTGGCCTAGAATATCTCCTCATCTGAACTGCACTGTAGGTTCATCTGAACCTCCTCTGGAAGCTGAAACTTTTGGTGGTGGAATGAAGTCAATCCGACTGTCGGTTTGTGAGATATGGTCTGTCCTAGTTTGATAATGAAGCCGCTAATGCTGATGCTACTGATCTAGGGTTTGCTACTACTGATATGAATCAGATTTATTGTACTATTTCTCTCTGCTGAATTATTGAAGATAAAAAAAGATTTGATCAAAGGGTTTCCCCACACATTGTGGGGTTTTTCCCTGGCTAGACGCCACATCTTGTGTCTCTTGTCTTGGCTTGTTTTCTGTCGATCGTTTAATGTTCTATTTGCACTTTACTTTATGTACATGTGATTGCTAATCGGTGGAATATAATAAGAAAAAGAAGTAAACCGTTATAAGAATAGAACATACTATAACTTAACACTATGATTCTTTAAGGTTATGTCTATGATGTCTACCTTGTCAACTACCCGTTTGACCATATCTATGTATGGTATTATTTTTGGTCTCGCAAATATTCAATGTAGGAATGAACATGCTGTTTAATATAGCTGTTACTGAATAATATTTGTTTTTTATATATTAATAAATTAATATCATAATTTAAATATTATTGTTCAAATATAGCCATTACTTGAAATTATGTCTCTACATTTCTCTCTATTTAAGCCTTTGCCATGGTCTACCTCTTCAACTAGTCCTAATGATGAACCTCACTTGTTGGTTCGAAATGTGTCGACCAAAAATTTCTTTCATGTGATTTCTACCGAAAGACTTTGCTTAATTAATTATGGATCACAAAAGCTTGAATACAAAAATAAATAAATGAACATGTTGTTTCAAAATAGGAGGCATTAGATGACTCCTGAGCATCTATTGTGGCCTTTGTTACCAGTGGTCTGGGCTTCTCTTATTCTAACTAGTTGTACATGGCCTCCCATGTCGAAGTTCCTTTGTCCTTGCTGCATGTGGTATCAGAGAAAAGCGACACCATTTCTGATTTCTCATATGCAGTTGAGTTTCCCTTCTTCACCATTGTTTCTAACGATGTTCTCTGTGGAGTTTTTTTGAAATGGAGAAAAATGGAAGTTATCAGATAAGCACAAGCGAGAATGACAATGATAATAAATGATATAGTTAACCTCAAAAAGGTGACAAGATAGGAGATTTTATTCAAAATGCAGATGAAAAGATATTGTATCACGTCGATATGATTTTTAACATAAATATTATTAAACTTATTAAATGGCCATTTGATGCAGGAGCATTTGGCTCAGAAATATCATTGTATTTTAGTAGACATAGGGGGTCTTGTGTTTTAAGGAAGTTGGTTTCCTGAGTATTAAATTAATGTAATTATTAAGGTTTTTAAGTAAGTTTATGAGAGATATTAAGAATAGGAATTAATTAGATATTGTGAGGAATATTGTAAATGTTCTCGAATGTAGGATAACATGAGTGATGATGAGTGAATAGTGAGGATTGAGAGATTTTGAAATATTGTAAATCTTAGATTAGGAATTGGTTTCATGATTTTGGGGATTAAAGAAAATCCTTAGGATTTAGTTGAGTTGTTGAGATCCCCAAGGGATCATTGAAAGCTTTTAGGACTTGATGAGCAGATTAAGGATTTGAACCGAAATGGGTTACAGAACCTTTTGTATAAATGTAAGCCTAAAAGGCATAGAGGGAGTTAGTTAGTTAAAGAGTTAGGAATTAGAGGAGTTTGATTGTAAGCCTATGGGTAGATAGGGAAATAGAGGCCACTGATATTGGAATTCAAGCCCGAGAGAAGAAACTATGTAAATACTTGTTTACGAATATAGAAATTCGATTTCAAACCTGTGTAGAGTACATATGTGATTAAATTGTAATTATTTATAAACGAAGTGATTTTGCATAAGATATGTGTGTGCAAACGAAATCGAGAAGGATAGAGACTTGAGACAACGTACAAAGAAAAAGAGAGGTTAAATAGTTCCAATGATGGACTATAATTATGCTCAGGAAGGAGTCAAATGGAAGATCAATTACGTAGAAAGTATCAAATAACAAAGCATGAAAACCATCAGATCAGCCAGATCGACAGATAAAAATGATAGAATAGGAATGGTGGAGAGTAAACTATGTGTTAGCATTAAGGGTTAATACTGAGATTAAGTGCTAAATATTTGGTTAAGACTCTGCGTTAAAAATTTTGATTTGAGCACGTGGGAAATTTTCCAAAGCTGTAAATGGTATCTCGCGTGGCCTAAAGGTTGTAAGTGGTATTTCAAAATTCTACGTGATAAAATGTGGAGGTGCCGCATAGCACAAAAAAATAACTTTTCTCGTGTGCTTTTGAAATTTTATCAGTTGTGCTAGTTGGAGTGCGAGATTGTGCAATATCCATTGGATCAAGTAGGATTGATCTATGGTGGAGATTTGGCTACACAAAAGTTGAGCATACAAAGCAATAGCCGTTGGATCCGAAGGAAGAAATCAGTGGTGCAGATTTGAAGCACAGGTTGAGCATCGGTAAATGTGCAAAGTCATGTGAATCGGCAGAATGGTAAAGTAATGTAGGGTTAAATGGTTTATGTGTAATTTATATTATCTAAGAGTTATAATAGAAATAAAGTGGAATAAATATATTATGGTTAATATGCACGGGTAATAAGAGTTAACAAAAGATATTGAAGGGTCGTATAGTTTCCGCTCAAAGGTTTATCAAGGTTTAGACCTTCAATAGCTAAATCAAATATTTTCGCTTAAGCATTTAATTAAGAGAATTATACCTTGATCTAACAGAGTTTTTCCTAAGTATGAGATGGAAATTCTTGGGACATGAATATGACATGAATTTGTATGCATACTATGGATATTTGCAGCTAAGGTTGCATCACCATTAAGGCTTCTTATCATTTCCTTTATTACGCATTAAACTACTGCATCGCAAACAAGAAGGAAAAAATTTAAGGTGTCGAGTTTGAACTATAAGAAAGTTGATTTTGTGATTGCGATAAGATTATCGCAATATCGCAAATTGCACTATCAAAATCTTCATTGTGCGCTTTCCTAGGTTTTTTATTTAATATTATGTAGCATGCGAGATGCAAGATAAGTGGCACATTCTTTATTGTTTACAGTGTAGTTTCCCCAAATGAGTAATTATTTCATAAAGTGTTTTTCACTACGTTCCGAACCTAACTTACAATTTACAACATTTACATCTATGGGGTCTAGGTTTTATCACACTTTGCAAGCTCGTGCAGTTCATAAGATTGGAATTTTAAGTAAATTGATGCGATGCGATAAGGCTGACTCATTCTATCGCAATATCGCATCTCGCATGTTACGACATGATTTGCAAGTTGTGTCCTTTGTGACGCCTATATGAAATTGCGATAAGCACTTCATTTTATAGGAAATTCCTTAAGTCTTAGTTTTGAATGAAAAGTTTGATGATGTCTAAGTTAAATGCCGTGATTCATTATATCACAATTCATAGATTTTGTTTGTTAATTAACTCTTCAATGCACTTAGTCCAACGGTATGTGAAAAGGTGAGAATTGCTAGTCTTAGAGGGTTCAAAAGAAAGCACCTAAGTGATAAATGTTTCTTGGAGGATTTTTTTATAAAGGGTCCCCATTTATTAATACAATATTAAACATTAAACTAAAAAATGGGGGGGTTGTTGAATAGCACAACAAGACCCAAGTGACTATTCAACAATGTCAACAACATTTGGACACACCAATAGCATGTTCCCCAGAATACAATCTCTACCAGCATCATCTGCCCTTCAATGATGTAGTGGAAGGCATGGCTACCCAATATCTACACCACTGCTACAACTATAACATGTGTCTAAAGTCTCTCCAAATCATGTATTTCGATACTTGTGTCCTTTAGCTGAGTACCTGGTATATAGTAATGATCCACAAACTCCCTAATAGACCTCCCATGACACAACACTAGATGTACCTCTCCCACCACCCCCAAGTGTTGTAACCCTATCAAGAAGTATATGTCCTAGATAATGATCTCTATCTTATGTCCCTGTATTGCAAACACCTCCTGATTTGGGTCCCAATAGCTCATAATCCAAGATAAAAGTGGCTCACTATCCCTCATAAATGGGTTCTCTAATAAATTAAGCAACCCATACCATGCTAGAGCCCCTCTAACATCCTGTTTCCCCTGAATCTCAGTGCGAAGATCATCATAGTCTCATTCTCGCCATACCAACTTTAGCTCTACCATACCTACCAAAGACCATCATAATTTGTTAGTTTAGAGTCATAACATACATTTTGAGACCTCAACTTTAGCTTCCACGAAACCCCCAACATTGTTCTTCCCGTAGGTCCTAGGTGTAATTTTTCCTCCAAAAATTGTGTTGGGTGCACTTTTTAGCCTCCTTCTTGCACCCCATAGTGTAGAAAGGGGTCCAAAAGGTGCGTTGTGACTGTGGGGAAGAGTAAGGGTTTCTCTCAGCCAATAGAAGCCCTAATCTAGAAATCCAGTCCACTGAAAAGTATGAGTAGGGTTAGGCCACCTACGTGAAAGTCACAGATTTGGATTATGACGGTCAGTTTGTCCACTATGAGTGGCCCTCCTCCTCCTCTCCAAAATCTTTAATATCTCAATGTGCAAATGAATTGGATTTGGGGGCAAGAAGCCCTTTTATAGGAAACCCCTATTTTTTCCATTAACCATTACAAGAAAACCGTAGCTCAGTTTGATGAACCATTAACAATGTTCCAAAGCTCTCATTGAGCACTATAATGGATCTCTCTTTGTCTTTGGTAATTTGAAACCTCGTTAGGAAGCCATTTTTTCCATGAGGTCTCATTTTTCCACCTATTAAAATTGAATCTCTTCATATGAGTCACCTATACTCTGGCACCACTCCGCCTTTGCACTTGTTGACTTAGGTGTTAAGTTTCATCATGAGTAACCATTATTTACTCATGTTTTTATGGTCCCCTTTGGGCCTTTCCCATGTGGCAGCATTATAGATACCCTTTTTCAAAGCATCTAAGATAAGTCACCCTTGCATCCATGGAGTATGTTTAGAGTCCTATTAAGTCTTGTTACAATATGTTATCCCTATTTGTGTCACAATTATCCCATTTTTCTCCTTTAGCTATTCTGATTTGTCTTTGAAAATACTTTGTCTGAGTAATTGACCATCCCCTCTAGAATCAAGTTAGTTGTTGTCAGTTCAACCATGCATACCATGATCTCACAAGGTAAGTAATTACTCCACAATTCCTATCATTCCTCCCTCATTCCTAGTTTTATTTTATCAGTAAAATATATATATCCCTTATGCCTTTGTTGAGGAATCATCATTGCTTCAACTCTGGCAGACCCTCTTCTGTCGACTTCAACACATCTTTTCCAGGTGAGTTATCTAAAAGATGATGTAACTTGGTTCCAACTATTGTAGCTCCTAGAGATGTTGGGCGCGGGATCCACCAAGGGAAGTTTTGGGGCTTAAAGCCCATATTTTGGTCCATTTTTGTAATACAAATGTAGATACTCCGCATTTTGTCATCGCGGAGTGCATAGTTGTTAAAGAGTCATAGGGTTGTCCACCCTTATTTTGAAAATGTAATTCCGGTTGTAGAAGATCTACCAATGGTCCGTAGACCATGGATTGTATAAATAGAGCTAAGCTATAACTAGTTAAAGGAAATTAGAATGGAATCAAGGAAGATCGAACATCTATGAAAGATAGCTCTGAAGTAGAAGTCTAATTTTTTGGGTTGTAGCATAGGTAGAGGCTCTATAGCTAAGTTCGCAGAGGCCTAGAAGTCTGCAGATAAATGTGGAGGGTGGGTTGAGTCTGTAACAGTCATGAATTATCAATAAAGAGAAGTATTCTACAATTTCTGTGTCCTTATTTCCTGTTTATGCATTTGTTATATTGGGTATAAATTTCACTTATAATGCTTATTTGATGTGAAAATGTATGTAAATGTATTGGTTAAGTGAAAACAAGTAAGAACATCGGTTACGTGAAGCTAACTAAGATCTGTTAATAAATCAAGTAAGATACTTAGCGTAGTTTGGGAAATATCGCAGTTCGCTACCATAGTAGCGCAAAAGGACTTCAACCCCTCGTTAGGGCTATGCGGAAGTTGATTGTAACATTTCATGAAGGTACTGAAGGGTAGAGCAGAGGGATAAGAAACTTGTGTGCAGGCAGGTATAGTTGGGATAAACTGACATCACATCCATCTCAAGGGTGTGGAAACTTAGTTCCATCATCCCCCCATATTGCTTGAGGTGAGACTTCGGTCCACAATCCATGGGCTGATGCCAAAAGGGCCAGTATTGTAGGGATTTGTTTGGCTAACTAACACTGAACCTGGATCAAGCCCCCATAAGCAAACAAATGGTTCCATTGTTGTTACCAGAATCTGCATGAGGGATGTGTGATCTACGAGTTTGCTGCACAAGAAAACAGAAACCCGCAACTATCAAAAGAATAGTGGTTGGACCAATACTTGTATACGGAGATCCATGAAATCCTTTTTGCCTCTTTCCCTACTGAGCTATATGAGTGGATCACGAAGCTAGCAGACAGCCAAGGAAGGTGAAAACTTGACGGTCCTATTGTGTGGACCCGAGAGCTAGTGTGAAGGTTGGAAGCATCGGAGGATAAGATTGCGCGTGCCATCGATCATTGGCTCGATCACATTATAGGAGGATTTTTTTACAGATTTTGCGGTCGACACCTTAGTTAGCTATAGCAAGGTAGAGCGACACTTTTTCAAAAGACTGTGAGGTAAGTACGTAAAATCTCTGAATACTTGGATTAAAATGTTATTGTGAAAAAAAAGGGTTATGTAGTTACCTTGATGTTTGGGACTACCCGAAGCAGAAAAAGTTACAGAAATGAAGGATATAAGGGGCCGGAGTATAGCCCCTTGATTTCACCACCGTGAAGGGATGAAGAAGAGATAGTGAATTTCTCTCCACGAAGTTGTTAGGATATTCCGACACATAGGAAATAATTAAGTACAACTTGGTCTAGTTTAGAGTTAGGTATAGAGTTAGGTAAAGTGTGTTTCTTTACCGTTGTACATATTGTAACTTACAATCCGACGGTCACGATTTGTAGTGATCCGACGGTTCATTCTCTCCTCGGTATTACCGACACTTGATCTATGGCTTGACACCCGATTGGTCCATGAGTTCTATTTAAAGCGCATGGAGGGTCATTGTTCGGGTAATCCGTGCATGAGAGAAGCTTATGTAAATTTTCATTCTTTGATTAATAAATTGCCTGTAGTAGCCACGTTGGCGCAGGCCATGGACTGTTTCCCTCTTTGAGGGTTTTAACCACGTCAAAAATACTGGTGTATTGATCTGTGCTCTGGTTGTGAGCGGTGTCCTTTTGGTGTTCTTTCTGAGGAACTTACCCTGTAAATTCCTACATGGTATCGGAGCTATTTGAGGGCCGCGTCCATTGGTGATCCAAATCTGAAGCCGGTAGAACTGCATGCGGCTGTCGTTTCCTAGATCTGCTATTTCTGACTACTTTCGGGCCGAGAGGACTGCTCTGTTGCGTTCGGAGCATCTGTTCCAGTGAGGAACCCCTTTCGTTTCACGCGAAAAGGTTTCCGGTAGCCCTAGCTGCGTCATTTTTCAGATCGGGAGGTATACAGTGTTTTTGCAGTTTACTGTTATTTGCTTATTTCGATTTCGGTTTATTTACCCCTTTTTTTTTAAACCGGATCTATACCTTTCATTTCTGCGTATGCTCTTTGCCCTGCGACTCTGTGCGATCTGGGCAAATCAGAAACAGAAAGGAAGGATTTTTCTCATGCGTATGCTCTTTTCCCTGCACCTTAGTGTGATCTCGGAAAATCAGAAACATTGAGAAAAATATTTAGTTTTTCGGCTAAAGCTAACTTTGAGATTTTTTTTTTTTAAATATCTAGTTTTTTGGCTAAAGCTAACTTCGAGCCGCAAGGTTCATTTTTATTTGCATATTCGTGTTGGGTTTTGTGTTTTGTGTTTTGTAGGGAAAAAGAGCTTTCTCAAGGCAAGCACGCAAACCGAGGGCCCCCCCCCCCTCTCTCTCTCTCTCTCTCTCAAATTTTTTGTATAGATCAATTGGTTCAAAGCTGTGTTAGATTTAAGGCTTCTGTGGGAGTTTTTTGATTCATGATCCGGATTGACCACAGTCTTCAGTTCATTTTGCCAATGTTTCAAACCCCAAAGGAGGTCCATCATCAGGACAAGATAGAAAGAATAAGAATGAGAGATTATTGAGAGAGAAGAGAATTGCGACCTGAAAATAAATACAAGAACCCTAAATTCGAAAATGATTTCCTTGTTCCTACAATGCTTTAGAAATTGCAGTCAGAAATTATCCTCTCAATTTTAAGAGAGTAGAGGTCTTGGGTTCAAGTCTCCATTTTGTGGGGGCAGATTTTTTTTCATTCCCGCACATTCGTGCACTTTGCCGGCAACTTCAACAAATTTTGTTTTTCAAAAAGCCATAACTTCTTCATCCGGAAGCCTTTTTCAGAGCCGTTTTTTTAAAACAGCCTAAGTTTTCGAGATCTATCCATTGGAACACTTACTTTCAGCATCTTCAGCTTCAGTTTTAAAAAAAAAAATGGAAAGTCCATGCCAAGTCATTCTTGACAGCACTAACTACTTCCAATGGATAGCCTACATGGAAGATTTACTTAGAAGTAAAGGTCTCTACAGAATAGCCACAGACCAAGAGAAGAAACCAAAAGATGAAGACAAGGCTGCAAAATGGGAAAATAGACAAGATCAAGCACGTGGTTTGATAGGGATGTCTATTTCTCCTGATCTTAGATTCCATATTGCAGAACTTGAGACTCCTCATGAAGCATTGGAAAAAATCGCTAAAGTTTTTGGGATTAAAAATGAAATTAGAGCCCATCAACTTGAAAATTAGTTACTTACTTTGGATCCTAATAATGTTTCTTGCATTGAAGATTTCTTGTCCAAATTCAAGACCCTTAGATATCTCTTGGAAGGTGTTAAGGTTAAGAAAGAAGATGGTAACCTTATTTATTCCATCCTTACTAAGTTGGGACCAACCTACTCTGTATTTGTTTCCACTTTCCATTCTACAAGGGAAGCTTTCATTTGTCAAGGAAAAGACTACAAGGCCCCTTCCTTTGACTCCTTTTGTGATTCCTTAATAAGAGAACAAGAAAAACTCTTACACCTTGGTCTTCTCAATCTTGGAAACTCTTCCACGAAAGCGTTAGCCGCCTAGCAGCAACCAAATTCAAAGAATCCTAAGAAGTCATATCCTCAAAAGAATGGTCCTAAACCAACTCAGCCTCAAAATGAAAGATCATTTCAGCAAAATGATAAGACCAATAAAAACAAATGGAAGAAGACTGATAGACATTGTAACTTTTGTAATCGAGATGGCCACTTAGAATCTAAATGCTTTAAGAAGATGGAAGCCTTGGAAGCCGGAATGAGGAAACATAACATCCATGTGGAGCCTACTTCAACTTCAACTTCCGGAATGGCACTTTCTGCATGTCGTTGTCAATCATCTCAATCTGGTTATGCATTAAATGTATCTTCTTCCTCTCCTTCTCATGAGTGGCTCATTAATTCTGGAGCCTCTTATCACATGGCCAAAAAACAAGCCATGTTTTCTTCTTTAAATGATTGTAACACCAAAAATATATATGTTGGTGATGATAGATCTCTTAATGTTGTCGGGACTGGAACTGTTCATCTAGACAATGGTCAGTTTAATGATGTATTATGTGTTCCAACCTTATCCTGCAACCTTCTAACTGTATATCAAATAACTCATTCAGGTGAAGGTAAAATTGTTGAATTTTCACCTCATGATGTTGTAATCAAGGATCTAAGAGATCCTAAACAGATTCTAGCTACTGGTATTGCTGATGATTCCACAAGGTTGTATACGTTTCACAACTTTTGGTCATCAAATCTTCCCTCAGTATTTGTTGCTCATAATGATGAAGTGAGCAAACTTTGGCATGAGCGATTTGGTCACTTAAACTATCGCTCCCTTCAGCATCTATGTAAAGAAAATATGGTGACAGGTCTTCCTATGGTATCTTGCAGAGATGGTGTTTGTTCCGGATGTGTACTCGGAAAACATCATCGGGACAGTTTTGACAAACTTGCCTCTTGGCACGCCTCAGCCCCTTTACAGCTTGTGCACAGTGATTTATGTGGTCCTCTTCCTGTTGCTTCATTCTCTAGCTGCAAGTATTTCTTAACTTTCATTGATGATTTCTCCAAACGCACTTGGGTATACTTCTTAAAACTCAAGAGCGAAGTATTTAACACATTTTTGGCCTTCAAAGCCTTTGTTGAAAAAAAATCTGGACATCAAATTCTTAAGCTAAGAACTGATAATGGTGGAGAATATGTTAAAAACACATTCATCAACTTTTGCACCGAAAATGGAATTCAAATGCAACATACTGTTCCATACACTCCACAACAAAATGGTGTAGCTGAAAGAAAAAATTGCACCTTAAAGGAAATGGCTAATTGTATGCTGCAATCTAAAGGACTCAGTCTTAGTTTTTGGGCCGAAGCAATTAATTGTGCAAATTATATAATCAATCGCACTCCTACTAAGGTTCTAGAGAATGTCACTCCAGAAGAAGCTTGGAGTTCCATTAAACCAGATGTAAGTCACTTTCGTGTTTTTGGAAGTGAAGCATGGGCCCATATTCCAGATGAAAAGCATAAAGCTTTAGAACCTAAGAGTGAGAAATGTACTTTTGTTGGATATTCTGAAGATGTAGAAGGTTATAGACTTATTCCATTTAAGTCCAAAAATGTTATCATTAGAAGAGATGTAAAATTTGATGAAAATAAATCGGCCTGCGAGCCTAGTCCGGCGGATGTGCCACCTCTTCCTATCTCTTCTACTTTTGAAAACATTTCTTCTTCAGATGATGAAAGTGAGGATGATAATCCTCCCCCATCTTCTCAGGATCCTCAACTTCCAAGATGGGTCTGTGCTACTCAGGATGCAGCAGGTGATCTTGCCGGTGATCCTACATATCAGCGACGTACACGTTCTCAGTTTGAAAGAGCCTCTTCTTTACTGGCTCAAGCTCCAGTAAATCATGATCCTGACACTTTTGAAGAAGCTTCAGGTCTTCCACATTGGGAAGCAGCTATGAATGAAGAATATCATTCTTTTTTGGCAAATGATACATGGGATCTTGTTCCTCTACCAAAGGGACGCAAACTTGTTAGATGTAAATGGGTTTACAGAACCAAGTATGGACCAGATGGGAAAGTTGATAAACATAAAGCTCGTCTTGTTGCTAAGGGCTTTTCACAGGTTGAAGGCATTGACTACACTGAAACCTTCTCCTATGTTGCCAAAATGAACTCTATCTGCCTTGTTCTTTCCCTTGCTGCCTCTTTAAAATGGGAAGTCCATCAGATGGATGTTAAATCTGCCTTCTTGCATGGGGACTTGCAGGAAGAAATCTATATGGAACAACCCATTGGCTTCATACAAACAGACTCCAGCCTTGTTTGTCAACTTAAGAAATCCATTTATGGTCTCAAGCATGCTCCTCGGGCTTGGTATGCCAAAATGGATAGCTTTCTTTTAGAATCTAGCTTTTCTAGGTGTTATTCTGACAATACTGTCTACACCAAGAAAGTGGGCAACTCTCTTATCATCCTTGTTCTTTATGTTGATGATCTTATTCTTACTGGTAGTGATCCCAACCTTATAAACCATGTGAAGTCCAGCCATAAAAAGAAATTTGAAATGACAGACTTAGGACACTTACACTATTTTCTCGGTCTTCAAGTCTTGCAATCCAAGGAAGGTATTTTCCTTTCCTAGTCCAAGTATGCTTGTGATATTCTTCGTCATTTTCGCATGGAAGACTGTAAGACAGCCCCTTCTCCCTTTCAGTCTGGAGTCAAACTTTCAGTCTCTTGTACTTCTCCTGAAGTTGATGCTACCTTATACCGTCAACTTGTAGGAAAACTCTTGTATTTAACCCATACTCGTCCTGACCTTTCCTTTGCTGTTGGCCTTGTTGCTCATTTTATGCAAAACCCCCGTGAAAGTCATTGGAAAGCAGCTAAAAGAATACTTCGTTATGTTCAAGGTACAGTACAGTTTGGGATTCATTACAGTGCCAAAGCAACTCCTCTATTAGTCAGTTTCACTGATTCTGATTGGGCTGGTGACCCTGATGATCGAAAGTCTACTGCCGGTTATGTCTTCACTCTTGGTTCAGGACCTATTACATGGGCTTGTAAGAAACAGGCTGCCATTTCTCTTTCGTCAGCAGAAGCAGAGTATCGTGGTGCCGTGGAAGCTAGTAAGGAAGCCTTGTGGCTTAGTCAGATCCTATCAGAGTTTGGCTTTGAGCAGCAGCATCCAACCACACTTTGGTGTGATAATCAAAGTGCCATTGAGCTATGCAAAGATCCAGTCCAACATCAGCGCAGCAAACACATTGAACTACACATGCACTTCATCAGAAAGCTCATTCATGACCATGTTCTTGAAGTGCAATATTTTTCAACAGATGATCAGGTTGCAGACATCTTCACAAAGGCTCTCACAGAGGCGAAGTTCACTAAACTTCAATATATGCTTGGAGTTCAGGAAGTTGTCACTAAGGGGGGATAGGCTCTAGTGCCTCCTTCCTTCTCTTATTGTGTCATATTTGTAAATCCTTCAATCCTATCCCAAGTTGTTCTTAAGGGGGGATGTTAGGATATTCCGACACATAGGAAATAGTTAAGTACAACTTGGTCTAGTTTAGAGTTAGGTAAAGTGTGTTTCTTTACCATTGTACATATTGTAACTTACAATCCGACGGTCACGATATGTAGTGATCCGACGGTTCATTCTCTCCTCGGTATTACCGACACTTGATCCGTGGCTTGACACCCGATTGGTCCATGAGTTCTATTTAAAGCGCATGGAGGGTCATTGTTCGGGTAATCCGTACATGAGAGAAGCTTATGTAAATTTTCATTCTTTGATTAATAAATTTCCTGTAGTAGCCACGTTGGCGCAGGCCATGGACTGTTTCCCTCTTTGAGGGTTTTAACCACGTCAAAAATACTGGTGTATTGATCTGTGATCTGGTTGTGAGCGGTGTCCTTTTGGTGTTCTTTCTGAGGAACTTACCCTGTAAATTCCTACAGAAGTGCTATTTAGTTGACAAGACAAGGATTTCTATGAATACCGCCTCTGCCCACACCACCTCCACCTTCACTGCCATCACCTACAACTTCACCTATACCACCTCCACCACCACTGCAATTCAGTATGGAAAACATAGTGAAGTTTCGTCTGTTCAAAGGCTTGGGAAATGAGGACCCGGACCAATTCTGGTTCCTTGTGAGGGTTGTATGGGAATCTCAAGGTGTTACAAATGATAACATAAAGAAGGAAACACTAGTTAGTTTTCTACAAGATCGCATGCTAACCTAGTATATTAAGTACTCTAGCTATAACCTGAATGCTAGAGAATTGGCATCAAAGTAGCACTGAATAGGGAATTTAGCAGGCTTAAATCTGAACCACAGTCGATTGTGGGATTCAAAGAGATCATGATGCTACTAGGAAAGACACCTTGTGAACTAAACTAGAGGATGAAATGTACGATCCATGAAGCCAACATAAATTTGACAGATGGATAGCATCATAAGTGGTTTATGGCTTCACTACTACCACACTTAAGGAGTGAACTTTCGCAACAAAAGATAACATTTCAGGAAAAGGACTTATAAATTTCCATGAGGCTATATGACACCTCGATGCAAGATCCTAATCTAGGAGTTCAGCAGATCCATGCACAGTTGAAGAATTTGTGCCTTGAGATGCAAAGCTTGAAGCAGGATAGGACGGTTCAGCCAGAGGTACGTGAAGAGGTATGGTGCGTGAAATGCAATAGTCAGGGTCATGACAAAGAGCACTGCCTGGTCTTTACAAATTACCTTACAGGGGGAGGACCGATGCCTTTAAAGTTGGAAGCTCAAGCAAGACCTAACATGATGCCTACTTTGTGGTGTGCTATCTGTCAAATAGCTAGAAAACATGCCACATGTTACAGAAGTATATGCAAACTCCGCAATAGTTGTTCTGCAACTTTTGCAGATTGGTAGGACATGATGAGTGTACTTGCAGGAGCTATGAATTGATGATGGATAGAACTCCTGCCTACAGGGTTCAGGCTGGAACGTGGCCCCTTGACTGAAATGCAGGGATGTCACGGACAGGATTTTAGCGGCACGGACGAGGCCAACGTGGAGGAGGACCTGGTAAAGGTCGTGAACAGTTGATTTGCTACAATTGCGGAGGGCCAAGACAATATGCTCACGAATACACAAATCCAACGTGCTCATTGTGCAAGTATTTCATGTTGTTTGATCATGAGACAAAATATTGTCCTAAGCTAATAGCTAAGATATGTGACAAAGGAGTGCTACCGCCTCCCCTGACTCAGAACCTATAGATGATGAGGTTTAAGGCACGCGAGGAAGATCCGAACGTAAATATAGTGCTCTGAAGTGGAATTGCGATAGGAGATGACAAGGGGAAACAGTCGGAATACAATACATGGGTTCGTAAAGCCTTGACGAAAGAAGATGAGTTCAATTTGGAGCACACCCCCGAAGAATTCATGGAAGCTAAGAAGAGATTCACTGAGGCCTCCACTTTAGGAAGCGAGGATAAACTGGAGCCAGAGATGGACCCTTCCATGCTCACTACTTTCCTAGAAACCTGTATGAATTTACTGTGTGACAATAAAGCTATGAAAGGGTTATAGGAACTTATCAACAGTTGTGTTGGGACAAAGCCAGGAGAACCACATGTAGTCTAGAAGATCAAAAAACATAAAACAAGGACGGGGCTTGAAATGAGACTAAATGCGTAGATCGGAAAATACAAGATGGATCAAGTCATTCTAGATTTGGGATCAGATGCGAATGTTTTACCGAAATAGAAATGGGAGTGAATGAGGAGACCTGTGCTACAATGGTCTTCAATTCAGCCGAGGATGGCGAATTAGCAGAAAATCATACCCATGGGCGACTGCAGGGAGTAACAGTGGATATTGAGGGAGTGAGTGCGGTGGAAAATTTTGAAGTAATAGAGATTGTTGATGACAACAATCCCTACCCTGCACTCCTAGGAATTAACTGGGCTACTGATATGAACGGGGTAATCAATCTGAAGAAGAGAAAGATGATCTTTGAGAAGAAATCACTTCATGTAATAATACCCATGGATCATGTTGAAAGATCGAACTATACAGAACCAATCTGCGATTATGAGAGAACAACGTGAAACAAAGATTAGGTTAATCCCACCACGAATGAGTGGATTACATGGGATCGTGAGATTTCCTACACTTCAAACTCCGATGAAGAAATAGAACGATGGAAAAATCGGTTACATGAAGTGACTATGTTGAATTGCAATATGATGACCTGGTCGATGCACTGTGTGTCGTCAGAGGTAAGGAATATGCCTATTTATGATGGAATGAGTGAGATAGATATATTTTTGGATGCATTTTAAAGGGAGGTTCCAGAAAAACAATGCTTCTAGGCCTTGGATTGGGCACTGCATGCTACGCTCGCAAGATGGTGGGGTATGCACAAGGGGAGTTTTGATGATTGGCGTGAATGTAGGAGAATGATGAGAGCATGATTTGGGAAGCCTAAAATGCAACTAACAAACAAGTATGATGGGTAGAATGATCCACACACATGGATGCAGGCCTATAGAGAAAAGCCCCAACCTGAGCAGGTGTACCTGTACTCTGCGTTAAAGTACCTAGTTAATAAGCTTGTGTTGGGGTCTGCAGATGGCTATTATGGCACCAAGAATACGATTTTTGAAGTTTTTGTGAAGCCTCGATGATTGAACGTGAGATTAGACCACCTGTCGCACATTGAGATAGGGGAGGAACCCACTAATTTGAAGGAAGGATGACCTGACACGTAGCTTTTTGTTGTGCACATCACAGATGGACATTTCGAGGATATAAGACACTTCCTCACAACTGGAACTGCACCGGAAGGATACTCTATCCAGCAAAAGAAGGAATTAGTGGTGTGCACAGCAGATTTCTCTGTCATTGTTGGGCATCTATACAAGATGGGAAGTGATGAAATATTGTGAAGGTATGTACTTGAGTTTGAATGAAGCGACATCCTTGTAGACACTCATGGGGGCACTGTGGGAGGAAATTATGCAAGGAGACTGCGCAAAAGATTCTACGTGCAGGGTTATGTTGGCCAACCCTTCATTAGGATTCAAAAGCATATTGCAAGGCATGCAATGTATGTCAAAGAACAGGTAAGCCATCATAGAGGGATGAAAAGCCTCTAAATCCACAAATGATGTTGCAACCTTTCGAAAAGTGGGCAATAGATTTTGTAGGACCTATTCAACCTCAAGGGAAGACAGGCACGAGGTATATTATCACTCTGATGGAGTATCTGACTTGTTGGGGAGAAGCACAACTGATGAAGGATTGCATGGGTACAACTGCCGGAAAGTTTCTATTTGAACATGTATTGACACGATTTGGATGTCCAAATATCTTGATGAGCGATCATGGTACACGCTTCCTAAATGAGACGATCAACGTGCTAATAGAGGAAATTTAGGTGTATCACCAGAAGATCACACCTTATCACGCCAAGCTAATAGGACAGTGGAGGCGGTCAACAAAGTACCGAAGACCACGCTGACCAAGATTTTCAAAGCCCAGCAAAATGATTGGGACCTATGCAACCCTGGAATATTGTAGGCTTATCGGACAACGTACAAGAAGTTAATTGGAGAGACACCCTTTAGGCTAGTATACGAGTTGAAACTATGATGCCTATGGAATACATCATGACTAGTCTGCACATAGCAGTGCTCACAAGTATGATGGATCATGGAGCCCCGGAAGAGAGGCTCGTGCAGTTGGGTGAGCTGGAAGAAGAGAGATTTTTGGTTGGATTTCATTAGCGGGTCCAAAAGTAGTGTGAAAAGGCTTGGCACGATCGACATATTAAGTTGTGCACTTAAGGTGAATGACTTAGTGCTATTGTGTGATAGTAAGTTTGATAAGTTTCTAGGTAAACTCAGAATGCATTGGCTAGGGCCGTATGTTATTAAGGAGATTACCGACGGTGGCACGGTCTAGTTGGTTAAGTTGAATGGAGATCCCTTCCCAGAAAAAATTAATGGCAGTCGTTTGAAGCCATACATAGGTGGCCCAACCATCTGGCTATCCAACAGAAGCACATTCTTAGTGCTCCATGAAGTTGAAAGGAGGTGCAAAACTATAAACTATACTTTCAAGGAGCTGCACGATGTCAGGACTGTGCGAAGCAGCGAAGTGTCACATGGTCCGCGATAGCGTGAAGACAACTGCACTAGCATGTAGGTCTACTAGAAAGTGACCGTTAAAGTCACTATTCATGATTTGATGGTTGGTTTGAGGCCAAATGGAGTGGGAAATAGGCATTTAAGGCAAACTTTATGGGTTAGATTCTTGAAAATTTACTACCAATCTAGCATTAATGGGATGAATGTGGGGGGAATAGTCGAATTCAAATTGAAAAGGCCCTACAAATTACAAGTGGTTGTCCAATGAAAAACACTTGGAATTTGGAGAACTGAGTTGTTGCACGCTCAAGTATACATTAACTGAGACCTATTCGAGACTTTGAAAGTGAATTCATTGTTTGAGCAACTATCAGAGTCACTACAAGAATTGTGGAATAGCACTATGTTAGCACTCGTAGAAGCCATGATTACAGGAGTAGTGATAGTTAAGGAAGCCACGAAAGAAATTGCAGAAGTGGAAGCCCCAGAAAGCATCAGAGTGATAGTTGAGGTCCCTAAATCACCCAGAACACTGAGACCTAAGAAGGGTAAGTAGGCCATGACCTTGGTGCATGTATTGCCCAGAAATCCACAGAGGACCAAGCTCACCTTGTAGGAAAAGGGGAAGGCCATTGATCTGGAGGCTGACGAGGACGAATCTGAACAAATCCTAGTGGACGAGGAGGACAAAGAAATGGAAGTTGAAACCTACAGTGGAGACCCTATTACCCAGTTACCTGAATATGTTCCTCTATGAGGTCCCTCCCCAAAAATTTCCATATCAGAGTCTTGGCGTAGCTGCTGGCAGAAGGACTCTTGAGTGAGTGATTTGCGATAAAGACAAAATTGGTGGCCATTTGCCTTGAAGGCATATCCAGAACTGTCAATAGTGATTAGAGTAAGAGTACCATTGTCATGTACCTTCTGGATTTCGTATGGTCCCAACCAACGAGTCTGGAGTTTCCCGGGAAAGTCCTGAAACCTAGAATCGTACAAAAGTGCCCAGTCTCCTTCATGGAAGAATTTATTTTTAATGAGAGCATCATGCCATTTAGCTCACTGTTGTTGGATAAGTGCAGTGCTTTGGAGTGCAGAGAACTTGATTTCATCGAGCTCATTGATCTACTGTAATCGATTAATCCGTGCCTCAATTAAATCTAAGCTAACTTCCTGCGTTCTTCGCAGTGTTTGGATTTCAAATTCTATGGGAAAAATGGGTTGCTTGCTAAACACTAATTGATAAGGTGAGTAACCAGTGGTACTTCTCCATTTTGTTCTGTAAGCCCACAATGCTTTTGGTAGTCTGGCAGCCCAATCACGTCTATGTGACGCAATTGTTTTCATTAGGATTGCTTCTATTATTTTATTGTTGCTTTCTACCTGACCATTTGCCTGTGGGTGGTATGGAGTAGTGATTTTATTCTAGACATGATCGTTTTTTAGTGTTGCAGCTATTTTGTTCCCAGCAAACTGTGGTCCACCGTCTATAATTATATCTCTTGGAAGGCCATAATGCACAAATATATGGAACAAGAACTGTATGATAGAATCTTCTATAGCTCTCGGCAATGCCTCTGCTTCAACCCATTTGGTGACATATTCTGTTGCCACCAAAATATATGTTTTCTGGTTTGAGGGTGGGTTAATTGGTCCAATGAAATCAACGGCCCATCGTTCGAATGGTTCAATGACTAGCTGCGGGTTCAGGGGCATCTCATCGGACTGACCAGGGCATCTTGATCTCTGGCAACTGTCACAAGCTTGGACAAATTTCTTTGCATCTTTGAAAATTGTAGGCCAATAATACCTTGTTTGGAGCACCTTATGTCCAGTTCTGCGATCGGTGAAATGTCTGCCACATGGTCCGTCATGGCAGGCTTTTAAAATGTCAAGGATTTCATCCTCTCGAACGCATCTTATGATATGCATATCTGTCCCTGTGTGGAACAGGTAGCCTCCAACCCAAGAGAATCGAGCACTCCGCTGAACAATCTGTTTCCGCTCATTAGGGGTTAGATGTTTTGGTAGTTTACGTATTGCTAGGTAATTGGCAACATCAGCATACCAGGGCGTTTTAACAGCCACAAAAAACAGATGCTCATTCGGAAATTTATCTTCAACTACTGCTGCACCGATTTGCTTTGGAATTCTTGAGAGAAAATCGGTTACAGGATTTTCTTTTCCAGGTCGATCCTTGATTGTAATATCAAATTCCTACAATAAAATCAGCCATCTAGTTATTATGCCATTTGTGATAGGCTTGTTTGCTAAATATTTGATGGAAGAATGATCTATATACAAGATAACTGGATATCCAGTAATGTAATGTCTAAACTTATTGACAACATGTATTACAGCTAGAAATTCTTTTTCAGTAACAGGGTAATTTAATTCAGCGGGGGATAAATTTTTGCTAATATAATAAATTGCATATGGTTTCTTATCTTCTTCCTACCCAAGGACTACTCCAATGGCTGTATCTGAGGCATCAGATGATATCTGAAATGGCAAATCCCAATTTGGTCCTCGAAGGACTAGGGCCGTGGAAACAAGCTTCTTCTGATCCTAGAAAGCACGTTCACATTTTTATGTCCAAAGCAAATCAACGTTACCAGTTAGTGCATACAGAGGTGTAGAAATATGTGGAAAATGTTCTATAAACCTCCTATAATAACCAGAAAATACAAGAAAACTGCGTACCTCCGTTTGAGTGGTAGGAGTGGGAATAAGCAAAATTATTTGGATTTTGGCTGGGTCTACCTGAATGCCAGCTGCTGAAATATAGTGTCCTAGAATAAGTCCTTCGGTCATCATCATATAGCATTTTTCGTGGCTTAAACAAAGCCTAGTAGCAATGCAGCGTTGTAGGACATTTTCTAGTGTATCCAATGCTGGATCGAAATCGTCTCCATACGGTGTAAAGTCATCCATGTATACTTCAAGTCTTTCATTTATTAAGTCCGAAAAAATGCTGAGGATAACCCTTTGGAATGTGGCAGGAGCATTGCATAAGCCAAAAGGTAGAACTCTGTAGGAAAATGTTCCCCAAGGACAAGTAAAAGTGGTTTCATCTTGGTCTTCAGGGGCAATCTGAATCTGATTGTATCCACTAAAGCCATCCAGGAAAGAAAAAAAATTCTTTCATGCCAAAGTGTCTAATACTTGGTCAATGAATGGGAGAGGGAAGTGGTATTTTTGTGTTGCTTTATTTAGTTCTCTGTAGTCCACACAAATTCTCCATTTCCCATTCTTTTTTGGTACCACCACAAGCGGAGAGACCCATTTACTATCGAAGATAGGATAGATGAAATTGACATCTAAAAGTTTTTGAAGTTCAGCTTTTACTACATCTTTTAGATGAGGATTAAGTCTCCTCTGAGGCTAGCGAACAGGTCTCACATCTTTTTCTATGTAAATGTGGTGTGTACATAATTTGGGGTCAATTCCTTTCATATCAGGGTATTCCCATGCAAATGCTTCTTTATATTTCCTCAACAAATGGATGATCTTTGTTTCTTGTTCAGAGGTGAGGTTGGCATTAATGTTTAAGGTTTTTCCCAGTTTGATTTCCACAATTTTACTATTTGCAAGAGAGGTAACAGGTATTGTTTGGTCATGCGTATCTTTAAGAGTATCTTCTTCTAATTTGTTATCGAATGCTACCTCTATCATGTGACACTTTGTGCAGGATCTAATTTCAGTTTGACTAATAAATTTATTAATGGCATCGTCCTCTGTCTGATCTTTAAAATCAAGTGCCTCTTGTATAGTTAATGGAGATCTAATGTTATCAGTAAGGTATGATACAGGGTGCTTATTAGTTTTGATCATTGTGACACTTGGATGTGCTGGAGGATATAAGGCTAAGTTCTTGATATTGGCTCCGCTCATTATGGTCATATTGCCTTGTCGACAGCCAATATAGGTATCGGCAGTTGCAAGCCAAGGTCTACCTAAAATCAATGGGTGTCCATCAAGTTGGATTTTGGGATTTATTATCAAAAAATCGGTTGGATATTCACAGGAGTCAACAGATACCATGACATCATGTAGTGTGCCCTCTGGCCTAACCACAGATCGGTTAGCTAGTTCTAGTAAGGTAGAAGTGGGTTCTACAGATGTAATGCCTAGCTTTTGGCAAGTAGTGGTTGTCAAGATGTTGATTGTAGCTCCTAGATCAACTAAGGCATTAGGGAAGGTTTGACCATAAATTTCGATAGTGACTATTGGATTTCCTGGGTCTTCGTATTTAATGGTTGTTTCTTTTCCTGACAATAAGTCAGATAGAGTGCCAACTACTTGGACTCTTGGATTGTTTTCTGCATTCCTCCTTGGTTTATTTACACACAATTCTTTGATAGTCTTTGCATATATTGGGATGTCTTGAATGACTTGGAGGAATGGAATTTTTATGTACAAATTTTGTAATTCTCCCAGAATGTCAAAATCAGGATATTCTATAGGTCGAGGTATGATTAATCATTCTGGGAATGGGGGAGAGGATGTGGTTTCTTGGTCATAAGTTTATTGTTTGTTCACATCCTCTTCTTGTGACAGGTGTTCTCTGGGTAACTAATTTTGAGCATGGGCTATCTTATCTCCCTCATTTTCAATAATACGCCCAGATGTTAGCTAAAGATCATTACACTCCCTCAGATTAGCTCCTGTTTCTGATGTTTCTACTATTTAGACAGATTGGACCGGTCTGTTATTTGGATTGGGGTTGGAGTTGTGGTCTCAGATTAGGCTGGGGGTTTTGTTGTAAGGCTGGCAGTGTAGGTTGAGGGAGCGGCATGGTTCCTACTGGCTGATGCATCAGTCTTTGCCAGTTTGTCTACCAGGATGAACTTTGTGAACTAGGGGGAGTCCATTGTGTTGGGTATGGGTTATTTTGCCAATATGGTGGGGCATAGGGAAAATTCGGCCAACTAAATTGGCTTTCCTGATTCGGCCACGGGGTTGATGAAGGAAATGACTGTGGTGACCAATTTGGAAACGGGGGTTGATTTTGCCACATATTATATTGTTTAGAATTATATTGTGGGGACTGAAAAGAAGAAGTTGGGTCTGAAAACATACCAAACTGTCTCTGCTGCCACTGACGGCACTGGTTGAGCAGATACACCGATTTTGGCTCTTCTTCTACTTCCTTATATACTGCTTTTAATCCGGGAAGTGAGGGACAGCTTTTCGTAAGGTGATCTTTTGTGCAGATGGCACACGTTCGGACTACATCTAGTGGACATTCCTTGTGGCTATGTTTCTTCCTGCATCGGGGACACAAGATTGCCAAATTCTGTTCTGCCTCCATTTGCTTCTGTTTGGCCTGCATAACATCAAGTTGTGTAGTTAGCATCCCTAGTATATCAGTTTTAAAATTTTCCAATAAATTTTCAATTTCTGCACGTGTTACTCCTTCTGTCGAAATTTTATTATCTCTTACAAACGAATCATGTTCTGCCGGTTTTAATCTTGTACTGCCTCTCGAGCTCTTGATACATAAATCAATCATGTCAGCAAATGTCAATGGATCTGGGAGCCGGACAGTAAATGTCAATGCTCACTACAGCCTTAGATCGTTTTTCACACCAAAATAAAAAATGACATGGAATGGAACGACAAATAAGAAATGGAACAGAAAATAAGGAATAGAACAACAAGCCTGAAATGGAATAGCAAACAGGAAACTGTAACAACAATTAAGTCTAACAAGCAGGAACACCTTAATATACAAGATCAAATGCACTAATCGTGACCTACAGGAATCAAATGGCAATCCTTCACTCTTAAGGACAAATTGAACAACACACAAAAATGG
Organism: Pinus tabuliformis; assembly: GCA_031772625.1. Lineage (NCBI taxonomy): Eukaryota > Viridiplantae > Streptophyta > Pinopsida > Pinales > Pinaceae > Pinus > Pinus tabuliformis. The sequence continues at coordinate 2,034,809,697 of CM062816.1, read as the reverse complement.
AACAACACTGATTAATGATGAATTATAGAACAGTGCTTGAAAACCATATATGCACACGACATACCTTAATAGTAACCTGATCTTGGTAAACTAGTTATCAATCTCGGTTATAAAATATTACGACTGTATTTCAAAATGGAACAACAATGTCTATAGATCCAACAATCGCAAAGAAAATAATCTCGAAGATGAGTTCAGTAGTACCAATGAAATATGTGTACAACACAGATACTCTATAATTAAACAACAACAGTATTCTGTAAAGACCGACAGTATTATAACAATCAATTAAAAGAACAGTGATACATTGCAGAGTTAATGCAATAGTTCTATCTTTAGAAACCTCAGTAAATTAAACATAACAGAGCATGTGATGTAAAATAACAAAACACATAATATTACCAAATAACGCTGATAAGTAGACCACGCATAAACCAAACGTGATAGTACAGGAGCAAGTGTCCTCCAAGGCCGAGCCCTTAGCCTCCAGGGGTACACCGCTTGAAGTTATTTTAGACTCAGAGATGAAAGAGCAACCAAGTTTGCATTAATGCATAAGGCAGAATTACAGTAAATCAGTTCTCAACGAGACTCGATGATCAAAGTTTCAATCTTAAGAGAAATTACATAAAACATAACAGACTCGACCAACCCCTTGAGCTAACAGTGCTACCCTTTTTATAATGGTGAAGGTGGAGATGTCTAGGTGCAAAAAATAGTGAAAGCAGTGATCCCTCAGGATCAAGGGATCCTGAGGGATTCGCCGAACCGTTAGTCCTCAGTTATCTCTTTTCTTTCTTGCGCCAAGCCGATATCTCTACTTCCTTTCTAGGGTTGATTCGCTTTGATTTGTTTTGCCTTGTTTGCATACGGTTCCCCGTCAAAGGGACATCGGTTAACCCATCCTTGTCCTTTCCTTGGAATGGCAGCTTTTCATTTTTCCTTCTTCCTGCATAAGAAAATGACAATTGTCAGTGTTTTCATTTTGCTCATTAATCTCACAAGTCTTATTACAATTCCTTATCATTTTCCTAGTTCATGATGCAAAAGGTTTGTAAGTTCTAATGAAAAGATGTTGAAATAATTCCCAAAAAATACCTTCTTTAGTACTCCACAGACATTCAGGCAGAAGAACTGGTGGAGGCACACGTCTATAAGTTGGCCACAGGGGTGCGCAACGCCCAAGAAGAGATAGCGAGGGCTCAACTAGAGCTGAAACTACAAATCACAGAATTGCAGTTGAAGGTGAAACCTTCAACTCCGCTGAAAATCAGAGAATAGCGTACCACCGTTGTTACAACAGTAATAGTGGCAGTTGACAGTCCAGTGACACACTTCATGGAGCTTTTCGAATAGTCATTTGAGGTCATAACCACCCTGCAGGAGGACCCAAATGTAGAGCACCTCGAGAAAGAGGCGCACGAGCTACAGCAGAGGTATGACGAGGTAAAAAGGACTGCGCAGATGGTTTCCCTTACACAAAGGCTTGCACGGATGTAGGAGGCAAAGGCGCTCAAGGAATAGGTGGATGCCACTTGGCATAAAGAAGCAGTCTTAAAAGCACGCCTACAACCATGGATAGGCGAGGATTATGCAATCACAACCTCCATTTAAGGAAAGCTCACTCAACTGCACGTAGCTTAGCAGAATATTCAGAGCAGTAGTTCAGCAACAGTCACGGAACAACGCATGGAAGAAGTCCAGCAAGTGGATGCTCAGTGTGCTTCCGAAGTTGCAGTGATCCAAATAGAGCTGGGAGGTCTTTGTGCTAAGATCTCCACACCTACAGAGTCACTCGAGGGTAAGTCACGATTTTTGTGTTGGGGGCCTATTGGGTGCAAGATTCCCCAAGGGCAGTTTTGGGGCTTAAAGCCCATATTTTGGTCAATTTTGTAATACAAATGTAAAGACTCCGCATTTTGTGGTTGTGGAGCGTGTAGTTGTTAAAGAGTCATATATTTGTCCACCCTTATTTTGAAAATGTAATGTCAGCTGTAGAAGATCTACCCATGGTCCACAGACCATGGATTTTATAAATAGAGCTAAGATCTAAGTAGTTGAAGTCAATTAGAATGGAATCAAAGAAGATTGAACATGTATGAGAGATAACTTTGAAGTAGAAGTCTAAGTTTTTGGGTCGCAGTGTAGGTAGAGGCTCTACAACTGAGTGCACAGAGGCTTAGAAGTCTGCAACTGAGTGCGCAGGGTGGGTTGAGTCTGTAACAATCTTGAATTATCAATAAAAAGAAGTATTCTACAATTTCTGTGTCCTTATTTCTTGTTTATGCATTTGCTATATTGGGTATAAATTTCACTTATAATGCTTATATGATGCGTGAATGTATGTAAATGTATTGGTTAAGTGAACACAAGTAAGAACATCCATTACGCAAAGCTAACTAAGATCTGTTAATAAATCAAGTAAGATACTTAGCGTAGTTTGGGAAATATCACAGTTTGCTTCCCTAGCAGTACAAAAGGACTTCAGCCCCTAGTTAGGGCTGTGCGGAAGTTGATTTTAACATTTTGTGAAGGTACTGAAGGGTAGAGTAGAGGGATAAGCAACTTGCGCGCAGGCAGGTATAGCTGGGATAAACTAACATCACATCCATCTCAAGGGTGTAGAAACTTGGTTCCAACATCCCCCCATACTACTTCGGGTGAGACTTCAGTCCTCGCTCTGTGAGCTGACGTTGAAAGGGCCAATAGTGTAGGGATTTGTTTTGCTAACTAATGTTGAACGTGGGTCAAGCCCCCACAAGCGAACAAGAGACAACCCATGGGTTGAGGAGAGGTCAATTCCTAAGAAATTTTAGTCTCTCTTGAAGATAAATCATTGCAGCTCAAGATATAGATGTAAGATGATTTAGATTTTGGTTCAATTAACTTTCTCAAAGGTAACTTCAATATACACATGACCAATGTATCATTCCCAAGAATAAATTTCTAGGTCTAGTGGTCAATTCAAAGAGAATGTAGCTTAATTTTTTGTTTCAGTAAAGATGCAAAGGATAAATAGAAGAGAGGAACCTGGTGCAGAGGGCTGGATAAACAAAAAGTACTAGGCAATAAATATCAGCAAAACCATGAAAAGATAAAAGGAGTGAGGTGTAGAAATTATGGAGCACATTTTAAGGCTTTCAACTCTATCTCTCTCATAGTTACTATCAGCTACTTCGCAACAAAGGTAGTTATAAAATTTCATAGGTATCATATGCTAATACATAACATAGATCAATCTATAATTTCACAAGTTCAATCCGCTATCACTTAACCTAAGTAAATCTATGAATTTAGAGTGAATCCAAAAGCTACAATTACACAATTTATGAAGAAGAGAACACACATGAAGTGGAATACAGAGGAAGAACACATGCTACATATCCCTAATGCTTGCAATCACTAGAACCTCTTCATTAATATTTCCAAATGAAATACATGTCACAGGCTAGACTTGTGGGATTTTCAAGGAAAAAATAGCCTGGGGGACTAGGAAAGTCAAACCCTTCTTATTAAGTTCCTCTTCCTTTTTATAGGGAGAGGTTTGAAACGAATAGTTACAAAAAATCTTGAATGCTCTAACTATATGAACTGCCTATTTATTTGAGCTTGCGAGTGGCCTAACTGTTCTAACAGATTTTGATTCCTCTTTGAAATGAAATCTTTACAAAACATAAACAAAGCATGAGGTGTCATGATTGACACAACAAAAATATCTTCCTTTCGAGTCCTCTGATTTCTTGAAGTGGACTTAGGCTCCATTATCTGGGTTTGTGGTGGGATAATGAGATGGAGTTGCGGGGAGTTGATGAACTACTCACATTTATTCATCGTTGATTCATTAATCATTGATAATGGGTATTTTAGTGATATCCATGTTGAGAAGTAATTCTCAGTCACACTATACTAAGATCAAAATCTATAGTAGCATGGCTTGTTTGAACTGATGGAACTATTCTTCGTTTAATCCTCTGTAACGTGCATGTGATATTAGGGATATGTTACTTCCCAGCATGAGACATGACTAATCTTTTTCTTACAAATCATAGTCCTTCTTTCCTTGACCCTGAGATCTCTGCAGTTTCCATTACTCCTCTGACACCAACCTTTTTCATGCATTTAATTAGCTTCCAACCCATTCATCTTTCATGTTATCTATAGCACAATATCAGAGCTTTCTCATATAATAACTCTTATGAAAAAAAATGCTACAAATTCATAACACTCTTATTCCTTCAACCCCTTTTCTCTTAACCCCTCTTCTTATTTCTCCTCCAAGGGAATAGGTGTTCTGACCATCGACTTGGTGCTTGGGTGCTGAATCTTTTGAGATTTTTTCCGAAGAATATTTCCTTTTGTAATTTGTCTTTTCCTTTGGTTCTTTAAGTTTTCATAACCAAACAACAACAATGCATCGGAGCTGCTTTCATTATAACTTTTCCCAAAATTATTTTACGGTGGAGTTCTGATCTCCCCTACCTTCGAAATACTTTATATCACCTGGGTGCTCCACCTTTCTATGCCCTTGGTCCTCTGAGTCCTCACGATAAAATTCCACTTAACATCAGAGACCTTTCTTTTGATCGACACTTTTGATAAAACAAATTGACACGTGTTATGAAAACTCCATCCTCCAAAAAACAGACCTTCGAAATGATGTCATACTAACATCATCATTTCCATGTGGCACCCCCTGTGTGGTGACATGTGTCACCTAGATTTTCCCTTTTAGGTCCCCAAAATGCGAAAATTGATTTCCATGTGTCCACCGCACAATCATTTCTGCTCCCTGAGGTCAATCACCTATTGTCATGTGTCTCTCTCGCGGAGATAGAAAGGGTCCTTAGGGTCCTTGGTTTTGCAATGGTTTCCTTTGCATTTCCTCTTCTCTTTGCTATCTCGGTGCTTCTAAAGAAACCCAATTTTTAAGGAGTTATGAAACTATGATATTTCAATACCACTCTACTCTGAGGTATTCTCCTTCCAATATCAGGTTCCAAAATGTTGAGGCTTTGATTTTCTCTCTGTCTCTCCTTCTGATTTCCTGCTCTTATATTCCATTTCGGGCCTGCTTTTAAAATAAACCACTGAGGTCTCCACGTTCCTTCCTCTGATATCCCAAAATCACGATATACTGCCTAATAGTACTTTCAATATCAACTCGTGATATTTCAGCCTCCTTTCAATTTTAGCCTTCCTTGTGATTTCGGCCTCTGAAATTTCAGCTCTCCTTTATGGCTTTAGGATTTTTACTCTCCCTTTTGGATTTCCCTTTGGACCACCAAGATTTCACCCATCCATCTCTATACTAGGGATGAAGAATAAGATTATTTGAAACAATTACAAAAGGGTATAACATGTGAAAACATCATCTCCAACTAGGGACAATGTATTGCAAGAAATGCATTTAGAACCTGCAGATTAGTAGCCTTCACCATTGGGCATGGAGTCATTTTTATTCAGGTGCATAGAAAAAAAAAATAGTAGAAGTAAGAACTAGAAACATTATTGGTATGTACAATGGCACACCAGTATATACAGTGAGTGAAAATGGACCTCTTTAATGTTGAAAATAGAGCTTGAGAAACTTCCCATTCACATGAAATTCAAGCACTTCACCATACAAGTTTTTCAGTAAGAAGGTGTTATTTCCTTTTGTTTCAAATATTTTGAAGGGTCCAAACCACAAGGGATCAAACTTCCCATGTTTTCCTTTTTCCTCCTTCCTAACATCCCATCTAAGTACCTAATATCCTAGTTGTAAGGATCTGTCCCTTGCCCTTTTGTCAAAAAGAGCCTTTATCTTCTCCTCATACTTAATCATATTTTGAGTTACCTCCCCTCTAATTTCTTACAGCTCCACACACTAATTTATTCTCCTGGTTAGAGAGTTTGTCTCCTCCTCGACATCCTATAGGATTGTAGCCACTCACATGGCTAGCTAGCATGGAAAATTTTAGGGGCTAATATTCACACATGGGCTAATTTTCTATACTTTTTCCAAAAAAGGGTTTGCTAATTTCCATTTTTTTGTAAAAATGATTTGCCCAAATTTTATGCAATGAAATTATTTTACCCTAAAAATCGCCAAAAAATTATATATAGACTATATAAAAATATTATAGATTTGAATATTTTTACAAAAATATCTCCAAACATTTTATAGATTTCATATTATGGACTAGTGAAATTCGCCAAGGTTTCTAAAATTTAAGATATCTTTTTGTCGCTAGCTAGATAGGGAAAATTGAAACGCTTCTATATACCAATTCAAAGGGGTAATTCCCTTTTGACCTCTTGGTAGTGACTCTCTTGGCCCATAAAGCAAATTTCAATTGTGAGTCCTCCCAATTTTTTTGAATTTTTGATATGGTCTTTTTCAGAATGCTGACTAGAGTTTTATTTGAAGATTCAGCTAGTCCATTCCCCTATAGGTAGTAGGTGGTGGAATGCCCCATGATGATGTTGTGTTTTTGGAAAATTATAAAAAACTTGGCTTACTTGAACACCTGAGCATTATTAGTGATAATATTCTTTGGACAACAAAACTAGGAAAGGATATTCTCCTCCATAAACTTGATTACCACTACATCAGTGGCATTTCTGGCTGGGATGGCCTCCACCCATTTTGTGAAATAGTCAGTGGTTGTAAGTATCCATTTTTGTTGATCGCTGGATGGTGGATGTATTTCTCCTATGAAGTCTAGCCCCCATTTCTTGAAGGGCTCCTCCACAAAAACAGGGATCAAGGGGAGGGATGCTAACTTCTGCTTCTCTACAAAAATATGACATTTCTCATAGGTTTGAACATATGTATGCACCTCAATGAATAGTTTGGGTCAATACAATCCAACTTTGAGGATTTTATGAGTTGTGGCTCTCCAACTGTAATGTCCCCCACAAACACAGTTGTGGAATTCATCAATTACCTTGGAAATATCCTCTTCTACTAGGCATAATAGAAAAATCCCCACTGGGTCCTTCCAATACAGTTGACCATTTGAGATAACAAACTTTTGAGCTTGCAACATCAAGGCCTTGTATTTAACTTGCTCAAAATTTACTAGGAAATTCAGAAAAAGTAAATAATGGACAATATATTTGTACCAATGTGAGGCAAGGTACTTCATCTAAATTTTTGTGTTGAGGATACAATTATTTTCTACTCCTCTTATATTTCACTTCCCCCTCCCTTATTTGTTAGCAAATTTATACCAAGGGCCTGGCAGTTAGCTTCAGATAATATTTTAGGCAATCCCTACCCCTTGATTAGCTTAGTGGGTTTGATCTCCATGTCATATTCTTTAATTTTGGAAATCCACTTGCCCCTCTTACCTTCATTGTCTCCTTGCACGAGAATGTCTTTCATAGTGACAGTTGGAACATACGCTATTATATTGGACTGAAGGACATAAATTCACAAGGCCTTCAAGGATTTGACCAAGGCATAAGCTTATTTCTGTAATATATTATATGTCAACTCTGAATGTTGCAACAACTAGCTGAAAAATGCAATCGGTTGTTCCTGTCCTTCATTATTTTTTCTGCAATATAAAAATTGCCACCGTGTTAGGAGAGACAGAAGAGAAAATTAAGAATGTCATCTGATAATATGGGCTAGCTAAGACTGGGGCTCCTGCAAAATATTTTTTTATTCTAGAGAATGACTCCCAGGATTCTATGGTCCACTTGACTTCCCTGTCCTCCTTCATTATTTTTTGCGATTTCTTTAAGAATTTCAACATAGTTTGGTATGAATCTCCTTAGAAAATTTATTCTTCCCAAGAAAACTTGAATCTCCTTCCTATTCTTAGGTAAATGAATATCATTAATAGCCTCCACCCTTTTGGGATCAATCTTTACTCCTTCCTTTGCTACAATGTGGCCCAATAGATTCCCTTCACTTAAAGTAAACTGAGATTTCTTCGGGTTTAAGGACAAACCATACCTTCTGAAAATTTCAAAGCTGAGACATGGTTGAGTGGTTTCTTCCATTTATCTACTAGCTTTGGCAAACTCGGATGAAGAGGATTTTCAGTATGATCTTGTGCCCTAGACCTTTTTCTAGATGATTTGAGATCGTATTTCATGTGCAACTGGGCTTGCATGAAATCCCAAAACTATTTGCAGTAAATGTCTATCTCCTCATCATCCAGTGGGGCATCTAAATCAACCCCTTCTCCTACATGTTCTTCTATTTCATTTTCTACCTTTGAGAGAGAAGACAACTAGTTTTCTTGAATTTGTGTAGTTTCTTCAACAGTCTCCTCGTGATCATATTCCAAATACATAGGAGGTTGAATATGGTTCAGGTGATCCTTTATTTCCCTTTGCAAGATCTTCAAAGGTAGCCTCTTGTATTGGGAATTAAAATTTCTATTAGGAGTTAGTTGACTTGGTCGAGGGGGGTTATTTTTTTCCAACTCCAATTTTATGAGTTTGTTAGACAAATTCCTTATTATCTTGTTCATCTCATCTAAATTTTGTTCTTGGGTTTCCTTTGCATACCTCGAAGAACTGGCTTCTTCCTTTCCCTGCCTCCTATCACCATATTCAATCTTCCCTTTCCACTTTCTAGTGGAGGTGAAATTTTCTTTAGCTTCTAGGGCATATGTTTGGATTTGATCTAGAGTACGTGACCTTCTTTCTTTAAGAATAAACCCAAACTGTGGTTCAAATGCCCAACAAAAACCACTTTGGAAGCAACCTATGGGGGTTTAATTTCGGCAAGAAGACTATTATATAGTTTAGTAAACCTCCTTATAAACTCTGAGACATCTTCATTGTGTTTTTTCTGCATTGCGTTGAATTTTGTAAGGATATACCCATGGCCCCTTCTTTCCCCACATTTATGCCTGAAATAGTTCTCCATCTCCTCCTAGGTATTGATTGAAGCATTTGGTAGATTCTTGAACCATTTTCTCGCCTCTTCATCTAAATGTTGAACAAAGAGTCTTAGTACTACATCTAGATGTTCTACATTCAGATTCTTAGCAAATGCATAGAAGGTTTTTATATGCTTCTCAGTTGATATATGATCCTCCCCCATGAATATGGGTAGGAGTTTAAGGTAATATTATGGCATCCCATTCAGAGGTTGTGGAGGGTTGAGTGGAGCATATCTATTAAGTAGAAAACCATGGAAAACCATGTTTTCCAATGGAGGTGGTATAATATTTACCACAGGGCCTAGTTGGGAAGTTATATGGATTATGGTTATCTGGAGCTGAACTATGCTATGAGTCGGACTATTAGTGAGGATATATTTAATTTCCTCAACTTCTAGGAGGGTATAGAGTGTGAAAAGAGGCATACTGACAAAATCCTCTTCATATTTGGTTCTTGAGGAAAATGGGTTGAATAGTTGACAACGTTCTCCTGAATGTTCCAAGGCTTTGAAAAATGGCTCAGAGGAGTTTATCTCAACCTTATTAGAGCTGGAAGTTGTTACTTAAAGGAACGAGATTACAGGATCTGGAGTAATAGGGGCCCACTCTTGCTAATTCATCTTGGATATGATTTTTTCAGGGTCAAATATGGGATGAGTCTTCTGTTGGGAGGTATCAGAACGAGTATGAGGCCTTTTGAAAGCCAGGATGATAAAGTGAAGATTTTAAATAGTGGATTCACCAAGGTGAGAGATATTCAACCCACACTTCATTTTCTCACCTAACAAAAATAATGTACTAATGTCATACCTAGTGAAAAATATTATAATTTGTCCCCGGCATCAGTGCTAGAAGATGTTGTAGCTCCTAGAGACAACCCCTGGGTTAAGGAGAGGTCAGTGCCTAAGACATCTTAGTCTCTCTTGAAGATAAATCAATGCAACTCAAGAGATGGATGTAAAATTATTTAGATTTTGGTTCAATTACCTTTCTCAGAGGCAACTTCAATATACACATGAACAATGTATCATTCCCAAGAATAAATGCTCAGGTCTGGTGGCTGACACATAGAGAATGCAACTTAATTTGTTGTTGCAGTAAATATGGAAAGGAGAAATAGAAGAGAGGAACTTGGTGCAAAGGGTTAGATAAACACAAAATCCTAGGCAACAAATCTCGACATAACCATGAAAAGATAAAAGGAGTGAGGTGTAGAAATTATGGAGCGCATTTTAAGGCTTTCAACTCTATCTCTCTCATAGGTACTATCAATTATTTCGTAACACAAGTAGTTCTACAATTTCATAGGTATCATATGCTAATACATAACATAGATAAATCTACAATTTCATAGGTTCAATCTGCTATCACATAACCTAAGTAAATATGTGAATTTAGAGTGAATCCAACAACTACAATTACACAATTTTTGAAGAAGAAAACACACATGAAGTGGAATACAAAGGAAGAACACATACTACATATCCCAAATGCTTGGAATCACCAGAACTTCTTCATTAATCTTCTGGAATGAAATACATGTCACAGCCAAAACTTGTGGGATTTTCAAGGCAAAACCAACCTGTGGAACCAGGAAAATCATACCCTTCCTATTAATTTCATCTTCCATTTTATATGGAGAAAGTTAAAATGAATAGTTATAAAATATCTTAAATGCTCCAACTGTCTGAATTACCCAGCTGTATGAGCATGCGAGTGGCCTAACTATCATAATAGAATTTGGTTCCTCTTTGAGATGAAATCTTTACAAAACATAAACCAAGCATGAGGTCTCATGATTGACACAACAAAAATATATCCCTTGCCAATTCCTCTGATTTCTTGAGGTGGACTTAGGCTCCATTATCTGGGATTGTGGTGAGCTAATGAGATGGAGTTTTGGGGCATTGAAAAACTACTTGCATTTATGCATCATTAATCACTGAGAATGGGTCTTTGAGTGATCTCCATATAATTAATTTTTAGTCGCACTGTACAAATATCAAAATGTACAACAACATAGCTTCTCTGAAATGATGGAATTGTTCTTCATTTAATGCCATGTAATGTGCACATCATATCAGGGATGGCTTACTTCCTAGCATGAGACAGGACAAATATTTTTCGTGCAAATCAGGGTCCTTCTCTCCTTGACCTAGCGATCTCTGTGGTAGCCATTACTCTTGTGACACCAACCTTCTACACACATTTAATTAGTTGTCAACCCATGCATCCTTCATGTTCTCTATATCACAGTATCATAGTTTTCTCATATTGTTACTCTTATTAAAACAAATGTTACAAAGTCATACACTCTGACGCCTTCAACTCCTTTGCTCTTAACCCCCCTTTCTATTTCTCCTCCAGAGGACCAGGTGTTGTGACCGTCAACTTGGTGCTTGGGTGCTCAAGATTTTGGGCTTCTATCAGGGGCCTATTTCCCTTTGTATTTTCTCTCTGTCTTTAGTTATTTGGGTTTTCATAACCAAGTGCCAACAACACATCAAAGCTCCTTTCATCATAGACTTTCTCAAAAGGTTTTTACGGTGGTGTTCTGATCTCCCCTACCTCTGAAATAATTTATAGCGCCTCGGTGCTTTGCCCTTTCTACGCCCTTGCTCCTCTAAGTCCTCATGACCGAATGGAACTTAACATCGAAGCCCCTTCTTTGGATTGACACTTTTGATAACACTATTTGACAAGAGTTACAAAAACTCCATCCTTCAAAAAACAGACCTCCAAAATGACACCATACTAACATCATCATTGCCAACTGGTGCCCCCTGAGTGGTGGCAGGCGTCACCCAAATTTTCCCTATTAAGTCCCAAAAAATGCGGACATTGATTGACACATGTCCACCATACAACCACATCATGTTGATGCCATCTACCATGTGTGCTCCCTGAGATCAATCACCTACTACCATGTGTCTCCCCTACGAAGAGAGAAAGGGTCCTTAAGGTTCTTGGTTTTGTGATGATTTCCTTTGTATTTCTCTTCTCTTTGCTACCTCAACGCTTCTAAATAAATCCAATTTTTAAGGAGTTATGAAACTTTGATATTTTGATACCATTCTACTCTGAGGTCTTCTCCTTCTGATATCAGGTTTTGAAATGTTGAGGCTTTGATATGATCTCTACCTCTCCTTCTGATTGCCTACTCCGACATTCCATTTCAGGCCCACTTTTAAAATAAATCGTCGAGGTCTCCACATTCCTTCCTCAAATAACTTGAAATCCTCATATTCTTCCTGCTGGTCCTTCTAGTATCGACTCTCGATATTTCGACCTCCTTTTGATTTCGCCCTTCCCTGTGATTTCAGCCTCTGAAATTTCAACTCTCTTTTATGGCTTTGGGACTTAGGCTTTCCCTTTTGGTTTTCCCTTTGGACCACCAAGATTGCACCCATCCTTACCTATACTAGGGATGAAGAATAGGACTGTTTGAAACAATTACAAAATGGTATAACAGGTCAGACCAATTGTTCATAGGCTCCCACCTATAGGTTGGTCTAGGTCAAACCAATTGTTGATCAGTGGTTGTCGTTGATGTCAACCCAAGCAGCACCAGGGGCTACCCCGATCTTTCATGTCCATTTTTACTTTCCAACTTATCCTATTCTGAGTTAAGGATATTCTAGATGGATTCTACTCATCGAGATGTTTCCGTTGATATATGGCACTCTGCATAGTTCTTCACGGTTTGAGAATTATTCGTGTTTGAAGTTAGCAACCCCAGTTAGTGGCATGGCTCTCATCATTGGTTATGGTCATTGAATAGTCAATAATTAATAATGTTTTATGCTCCTAAAATCCCTCCAACATTCACTTGTTGAGGACCCTCTCAACTCAAGACATTTCTATAAATAGTGACCCTCATATCCTCCTCTTGCAAGCACTTTTCAATGAATTATCTTGTGAGAAGACCTCTGTAATTTTCTAGCCCTAATGAGCTTCTAATGTAGGATCTGTTGCAGGGAGTTTAAGGTTTCGTTGAGGTTTGGTTAGGGCACAAAATTATGATCAAGTTTGAAGGTATGTTTTGAAGCAAGTTTAGAGCTTTGGATTCTAGGATTTCCCTGCTTCAAATAGGTCATCGTGGAATTTTCTCTATAACATTATTTCTATGAAGCTTCAAAATATGAAATTAAAACCCATTGGAGCTGCAATCTTGGCACACCTCATGACCCAATTTCAGATCTTGGTTTTCTATATTTTCGGAGATATCATCTAAGGAATTTAGGGTTTTTGCAGGCTCTGAAATTCCATATCAAACAGGTGAACTTGGTAAAATCATCATAACTTTCTCACTGAGCATTGGATTCAAATTTCGTAAAACATGACAGACAAAAGATGTACTGTAGTTTGTTGGGTATCGTTTTCAGGGCTGAAGGTTGAAACAATGACACGTGGTACTTAGTACACATTCGATCTACTGAACCTGTCTACAACCAGGTCATCGTGGGAGATTGGGAATAATGCCTTCTTGAAGAATCCACTTTCGATCAGACCTATGGGGTTGGAAAGAAAACTTAGAGGGCTACCATAGGAAAAACTTTAAGACCTTGGAGATCCGAAATTACATAGATACAACAAATTCAATATAGATCTCCTAGAAGGAAAGAAAAAGTATGCATTCAAGGATCACTACAACAAGGACAACACATCAACAATCAAGGGTAAGTCTGCTACAGCAAGGTATGTACAATTAGTGTTTGCATTTGAATTTTTAATATCATCTCTGACATGTATTTTTTTAGGACATAGTAAGTATATTGTTTGGTAGTTGTTTGGATCTTTCTTGTTAATGCATGTGCATGAAGGAGAACACTTTAGAACAACTCAGACACATACTAGAAGGACATGCAATGCCAATGTACCATTACTTGAAGCAAGCACAACAGTACCTCAACATCTACAAGTGATCCCAAAAAGTCGTGTCAAGTCAAGCATCAGTTCTTTTCAAGAGTCAGTCTTGAAAAAGATCATCATTGTACAATTGTAAAAGAGTCATTATTGTAAAAGATTCAATCTACCTAGAGTTGAAGAGGCATTGTTGGGAGGTATAGGATTCATTGTTTGGATGATGTAATGGTTGGGTTGCAGGTCATAGTGTGATTGGGTGTTCAGTCAAGTACAAGAAAATCATTGTAAATCATATTGTATCATGGATCATTGTCCCTAGTACGGGAGTCCACACTCTTGTATCATTTCTGATCATTATAGGGTGGCAAGGAGGTGCTAGGCAGGTGCTCAAGTCGCCTATAGGTTGGAGCCTATAAACACTTCAGGGTGGTAGGTTGGTCAAGGATGTTGGGGCATCCGTTCAGTTGACTATTGAAGCAACCAGGGTGTTGGGGCTTCCTTTCAGTGGGAGATGGAGAAGAATGATTTTCTAGAATTCTAGGAAGTTGTAACTTTCATTTCAGTTGGGGATGAAGATGGAAGAATTTATTAGAAAAGTGTTCGATGGTTTTTGACTTGGAGGGTGTTTTCCACCAAAAATTCTTGTTCCTACTGCATTTTATTTTTTACTGTTGTTACTAGATAAACATTAATAATAATTGAATACTAACTAATGCTCTAAAAAATATTTAAAAGTGCTAATTGCTAAGGAATATTGATTCACCCCCCTTCTCAGTAGTTCCAACAATTGGTATCAGAGCTTGGTTCCTTCAATAGTAGTCTAAAACTGGAAGGAGATCATCAAGTATACTAAGGATAGAGTTCCTTTGTTCAATGGAAATAAATATGCACTTTGGAGTGGAAGAATGTAGGTTCATTTGCTGGTTCAAGGATACAAAGTGTGGGAAATCATTGACAAAGGATTCACACAGACTCAGGATGAACAAGGTAAGAAAAATATGTTATATGATGCAAAGACTAAAGATCTTATTATCAGTGGGCTTATCAAATTTTTTCATATTAAGGTATTGAGTTGCAAAACTATTAAAGAGGTATGGGGAAAGCTTGAAAATATATATGTAGATGACCCAAAGGTGAAAGAAGCAAAGCTTCAAATTTACAGGGAAATTTTTGAGCAACTCAAAATGAAGGAAGATGAAAATTTTGTTGCATACTTTGAGCTTGTTGATGAAAAAACAAATACATTGGAAGGTTTGGGAGAACCTATCGACATGAAAATTGTTGTCTGAAATATCCTCAAAACCTTTCCAACAAGATTCAACCCAAAGGTATCTATCTTGGAAGATAGACCGGATCTAACCAATCTCAGCATAGACGAATTGCATGGAATTATTATGGCATATCAAATGAGAATTGAAGAAGAGGATGGAACATCTCGCTTAGAAACAAGATTTTCCGCATCTAAGAAGACTAGTAAGGACAAGCATACTCCAAAAGAAAAAACTTGTACTTGTAAGGATGAAGAAAAGGAAGAAAATGAAGAAGAATATTTAGATAAAGAATTTTCCACTTCACGCAGAAAATGAGAATAGGTATGGGAAAAGTCAAAGGTAAACTTCCATTAATATGTTTTTATTGTGGTGAGGTTGGGCATTTTGTAGGAAAGTGTCGTCACAAAAATGATACTTTTACGAAGGAAAAGAAAGGTCCTAGGAAGTACAACAATCAAGGCAAGAAGAAATGGTTTAAGAAGAGTTTCTTCTCCAAAGAAGATAACTCCTCATCTAATGAAGATAGTGATAATGTATAAGATATCAATGGAAGAGTATTGTTTATGGTAAAACACAATAAGAAAGAGGTGTTTGGCGAAGAATGAGAAGAAGAGATGACTGAGGTTTAATTTCAAAACAAAGTGATCAGGGTTATCAAAGAGCTCAAGGCTAAAAAGAAGCACATCAACACTCTTGAAGATGAATTAAAGGAAAAAAGGGAACAAGTCCTAAATCTTAAAATCAAGGTTGAATAATACATCCAAATTGAATAATCTATCAGGAAAGAACTAAAGTAAAGCAACAAGGAAAGAGAGGCATTGGAAGCTAAAATAGTATCTCTACGAAAGGAAGTAAAAAATGGAAAAACTCTTCAAAACTATGCCAACAACTCAAAGGAATTGGAAGAACTCATCAGCAATCAATGATCATGTAGTGACAAGAATGGTCTTGGTTACAAATAAAAAATTGAAAAGGATTCAAGTACTTCTATGACTACAAAAGAATATGGATATGCAAAATATACCAAGCAGGTAGATCTCTCAGCTAAATCAAGAGATCAAGACTCATAGGAAGGACCATGGAAAACAATTCCTCGAAGAATATTTCCTCCCAGGTATAAAACTATCTTTTATGGTCATTGTTATTCATGTGGAAGGTTTGGACATAGAGTTGTAGAATGTCGCATGTATGTTTGGAATGAATATAGTTCCAGGAGATCTTTCATAAATGGATATTCTAGTTTTCAGTAGAATATCAACAGGTTTAATCATTTGAGAGATGATGTCGAATGTTACAAATGTAACAATTTTCTTCAAAGGAATTCTTGCAAAATCAGAATGAACAAGTATGGAAAAATAAGACTGAAAAGTGTGCTCTCTCTCTCAAGGCTCAAAGCAATAGAAACATTTGGTATGTTGATAATGGTTGCTCAACACATATGATTAGTGATAGAAATAAGTTCATATCATTGAAGGAAAATAAGGACGAAACAATGTCTTTTGGAAATGAAGGGTCTTCAAACGTCATAGGAGAAGGTACAGTCACACTTGGAAGCAAGGATGCATTAGCGAAGGATGTGTTGTTGGTTGAAAATATGAATCACAATCTGCTAAGTGTTGGATAGATGTGTGATCAAAGACACATGATGTTATTCAACTCTAAGAAATGTGAAATTAGGAAAGGTAAGTTTTGTAAAATTGTAGCTATAGCAAGCAGAGCTCCAAATGACATATATATTTTGGATGAGGCACCTAAAGGGTGATTTTTGGTGAAAGAAGATGAAAGTTGGTTATGGCACAAACGAATGGGACATATAAATTTTGACAATTTGGTAGGATCAGCAAAAAGGAAGCAGTAAGAGATATGTTGAAATCTTAAAAATATACCAATATGATATGTGAAGCTTGTAGGCACGACAAACAGACAAAATTTACTTTGTGTGATTTCCAATGGAATTAATGCATACTAATCTATGTGGTCCTATGAGAACAAAAGGTTTAGATGGTGAATTAAACTTTATTCTAATGACATATGATTACACCACAATGGCAGTCGTTAGTTTCTTAAAGAAAAAATATGAGGCATTCAAATGTTTCAAAATTTACAAGGAATTGGTTGAAAATGAAACTTATTTGAAGATCAAATGTCTGAGATCAGATAATGGTGGAGAATTCACACCAAAATAATTTCAGCAATACTGTAATGAAAATGGAATAAAAAGGAAATTCTCAACAGCCAGAACACCACAGCATAATGGAGTTGCTGAAATAAAAAACAAAACCGTACAGGAAATGGCTAGAACAATGTTAAATGACTCAAAATTGGATGATAAATTTTGGGTTCAAGAAATTGATACACCTGTATTCATTATAAATGGAGGTCTGCTCAGGAACAATTGTAACATGACTCCGTACGAACTATGGAAGGGAAGACCGGCTAACATCAAATACTTGAAAATATTTGGAATTAAATGCTACATCAAAAGAGAAGACCAAAAATTGGGTAAGTTCGATTCCTATGTTGACGAAGGTATTTTTGTTGGTTATTCATGTAAAAGATTTTAGAAAATTATATATTACAAAGCAATGGAACACATAAAATATTGCATGAATATAAACACAAAAAACACATAAAACAAGAGAGACACAGATATAAGTGGTTCACCCAGTTTGGGCTATGTCCACAGAGAAACAGCTAGTCCTTCTCTTTTATATTATCTGGCAAACTGAAGAGATACAACCTACAACAGATATGTTGTAATTCCCTCTTTTCTCTAAATCTCCCCTCTCTTCCTCACTCAGAATACCAATATACACAGACATGATACAATTCCCTCATATATAGAAAGGGGTTGCCTTCTATGGCAGAACAGCCTAAATTAAACATAACTTTTATGTCAGATCTCCGCCTAATGAACGGCCCAGATTGACTACGAAATTACAACATTTTACAAGGCAATTTTACATCTATTACCTGCAACGAATATTTTACGGGCAACATTGCCGCCCCATTTCAAACTAGGGTCCAATGTGGTGATACCCTTCTCTACTGCGTATATCAACCTCGTAATCGAGTCATCGACCTGGTCATCGATCCTCCACCTCGTAATCGACCTAGAAAACCTAGTATACATTCTTACTCGCAGTGCCAAGGAAAACCCAGAATCACCCCTAAATATAATCATGCTCCACACCTAACAAAAGAAAGACTTATAAATGCTACAATCTGAGGTGAAAACAAATAGTTGAAAGCATGATTGTTACTTTTAATGAAGACTATGTTCTAAAGGATAACAATGAGATCATCTATAAGGGGCTTGAGGTAGAATCTGTGATGGATGAAGAAGAAGCTCCAGAACAAGATCAATCAAATAAGGAGATAACAGTAAACCAAGAGGAATAAGAAATGATCATGTGAATGGACAATATTAAAAGAAAGGGTGGATGATAATGAGTTATAGTTGCAATTATTAGTATTGTGTATTCTGAATATGGATATTTTGTAAATAATAGTAGTGTCATGTAGAGGTTATCCATTATCCATGTAGTTGTTATTGTTTATGTGAACATGTTTTCGTATAATATTTTAAGGTTTATTGTTTTTTTTTAAATTATTTTGAGGGACAAAAGATTGTATAAGATATGATATTTTTTTTTGATGTAATTTTTCCATATGCTACCTATTTATGGTGTTGTATTTTTATATCTGGGGGAATTGAGGATTAATTATAATTTGATCTTCAGTGATGATTTTTTAAGTTTCTATAAAAAAATACTAGTAGATTGTAATGGAAGAGGTGGAAAAAGCGATATGAAATTGTGAACAACATCATGGTTTCCATTCCATAATTGAAAATGCATCAAAACTTGTTGGAGTCATCGAAGACTTGAAGAAGTAGTAAAGTACTTGCAAAATGTATATTTTGTTAAAGTGATGTAGAAGTATTATTAATATTTGAAATATGTAAATTAATTGTGGAAATTCATTAGTAGTAGTTTACATGGGAAAGGTTATTGAAAATAATAATTAATAAACAAGATTGCATGTAATGGTGGAAGATGAAGCCAAGTGATATGCATTAGTTGGAATTTACAGATAGTAAAATGGAAGAGGTGAAAAAGTAAATATAAAATTGTGAAGAACATTTTGGTTGTCATTCCATATTTGAAAATGCATTAGAACTTGTTGGAGATATCGAAGACTTGAAGAAGCAGCAATGAACCTGCAAAATGTATATTTTGTTAAAATTTGTAATATGTAAATTAATTGTGGAAATTTATTAGTAATAGTTTGCATATGAGTTGTGTTAAAATGAATTTGGAACTAATGCCAATGATTTTACCTTTTTCATGGGGATTTAAATATTTTTAGTTGAATATGCAAGGTGAACGATGGAATATCAAACACCATTGAAGATTTATGTGTAGTTTGAGATGCATATTTCTTGACTGCCACTCCGCCTATATGTTTTTCATTTTTTCATGTTGATGAATGTGGATTATCCATTTCAGAGTAGATTTTATTTGTAGTAATAATTGTATAGCTGGACGAATGCGTATAATGGTACTTTTGAATTTGGTACCAGTAGAAATATGTTTTATATATTTTGCAATGTAAGCATTGATGCTTCAGTTTCATCGCAGTATTTATATAGTTGTGCTATTTCCGAGTCCATATGTATTGTTGAAAAAGAAAGAAAATGTTTTTTTTTTATCAAGTAAGAGTAGGACCTTCTATTAAGCTAGCCAAAAATACATAATTTACATGAAGCCGCACCCACTCTAAGAGAGTTCCACAATTAGCAGGGTAGGAAGAAACTGAACCACACCCCCAAACCCAAGAGAAGCCTAAAGAAACCTTGAACTCCTTGGAAGACGAATCCACAGGACCATGGCCTACAAAAATTTATAAGTGTCACACTGAGGGACCACAAGAAAACCCACAAGAACCACCCAAAAAACTAAATTACAGACTCGACTAAAACTATAGGCTTAGCACTCTAAACTATTTCGGGTCCAAAACATTCGAACAAATTTCACGAACAAATCACCACAGTTGATTGCACAACTTAGATCCAACGGCCTTCGTGAATATCAAGCGGACAAGAAGCACGGGGGTTAACCACTCGATGAGGGCAGTTTTCTCTCACCTCTCACCGCAACGTTTCGCACGAAGAGTGGAATCAGGGGCCAACTTCAAAAACCAGAAACCATTCGAACCCTGACAGATGTACCACTTGTGGTTTTGAATCAATTGTTTAACGGAAAATCAGTTATGCTCTATCGCCAAGTGATGACTGTAAGACCAGTCTCGTGGGAAATTTTGAGCCTTCCACCTAGATTCTCCATCAAGCACCATCTAAGAAAAATGAAAATAGGTGACCAGAGTTGTGGTGCTACTTGATTCAGTACCTTCACCATCCAACCGAAAGTAATCAGAGCTTTGGAAAGCATCCAAAACCAAAATTGGTCAAACAGGTTTAGGGTTCTCCATCCCCCCTGTTTCTTGAATCCCTTCAATCTATCCTATTCATCCATAGTTCCATATCTTTGGTTGCCAGACAAAGACAGTCCTCCCATAGTTTTCCTGTAGGTAACAACTCCCAAGCATACCGAGAATCCCTGTCCCTATTGGTGACTCCTTCGTTCACCAACCGGTTCGCTAACATGTTTTCTTTCCTTTTCACATGGACAAATTTGATAGTTTCAAGGGTTTGAAGGTGGGAGTGGATATGGTAAAATACCTGCAAGAGCTTCCAATGTTTCGACACTTTATCTGGAGAAGTTCCATTGCATATTTTCCTGGTTTCTCTAATGATTAATTCCGAGTCTACTTCAATGATAAGATTTTGTGAATTTGACTCCACCAGGATTTCCAAGCATTTCTCTAATGCCAAGAGATCTACCATGTTATTGGTGGCCTTCCCCAGGTGGCCATGGAAGATTTTCCTTATTTTCCCCTGATCGTCTCTTATGACACCCCTAAAGCCAGCTAAACCTGGGTTGCCCTTAGAAGCTCCATCGATGTTAACCTTGAAGAAACCATAAGGAGGGGGCTTCCAAATTCTGGCACCTGTATTTATTATGCTCACTCGCTTTATAATTACTTGAGGACTTATGGACTGAAGACCCAAATGACGTATAATATTCTCCTCTTGAGGTAGAGAAGGATCCTTAGGAAGCGTCCTCAGTAAGCTTCTTATTGTGTCTTTAAGCTACCTTAAAATTCGATGAATTATGTGTTGGGGCTCACTTGTTTTGTCTTTGAAGATTAGACTATTGCGCTCTTTCCAAACATTCCAAATGACAAAGCCTGGAACTAGAATCCAAGCTGTATTAATAATCTCATTCCTTGAGAAGTTCTTGCTCCAGTTATTTAAGGTATTGGATATGTTGAGACTATCCCTGTTAGTTTGTATGAAGATTGAGGCTACCTAGTCCCAAACTCTAGATGTGAAAGGGCAGAGGTTGAGAAGGTGTTTAATCGTCTCCTCATGTGAGCCACGGAGGTGACATTTGGAAGGACCAATGAAATCTTTCTTTAGGAGATTCTCCCAAGTTAAGATCTTCCTTTGATGCACTATCCAAATGAATAAATTTATTTTCATACAGTGGGGATTTTGCCATAGTTTCTTCCTGACTTGATTAGTATTCACAAAGTTAAATCCCGTAACTTCCTGTTTAGCCTATTTGAGGTTAAAGTTACCTTCATTATTCTTGCCCCACCTTAATTGGTTCGATGAGGAGGAAACCAGAATCCTTCTATGCTCTAGGTCTTGGGTGAGAGCGTCTACCTTGGCCTTCAAGGGACTCTCATCACTGTAACTTAGATCCTTCCATTTCCTCCATTTTTCATTATTACTTCCCTGGTCCCAGAAATCTTTTACCAAAAACCAACCTTTGCTATCTATGTCACTCTTGAGATCTTCTAAGTCATCCCTATACAGGTTGGGTTCCTGTTGCTAGATGTCTTGCCAAAATCGAGTAAGGTCCCCTGTTCAGATTTCCAAGAAACAGTGTTGCTGAACAATGCTTTTATTCTCCCAGGCAAGGTTCCAAATATGGGAGCCCCTGATTTGCCCTGACATTCTAATATGATCCTTTTCCTGCCAATGCTTGGCATATTTTTGTTTCCAAAGCTTAGCCCAGGGAGCATTCAACTCCTTGATCCATCTCCACCAAATATTAGCTCCTAAAACTTTTCTGAGAGTCCCAGGATCATGCAGCCCCAAGTCGCCATGGCTTTTGGAATTGTAGAGCTTGTCCCAGGATACTAAAGCCCATTTCTTTTTCTCTTCCCCTATGCCCCATAGAAAGTCCCTTTGTATGCTTCTTATCTGCTGCTTAATGCCTTGAGGAGCAGGAAGAGCTGAAAACATGAAAATGGGAATTGCCTGCAAGACCGCCTGTTATAGCTCCAAATCTCACCCTTGATATTTTTTATGCTGCATGTATGGCCTAGGGCAACCCCTCCTTCTAGACTTGGTCCAAATACTTAAAAAACAATGTTTTATTCCCTATACGTAACATTTCCCTAAGCTAAACGTGTGTGTACATGGGTCAGTATATACCCAACCCGCGTATATGTCTTAAAACACTTTAAAAGATTAAATCTCCTTAATTTTGGGGGGAGATCACGGGTTTTACCTGTTGATTACCTATTAGTGCCTGTGGCCCCAACTATTCCCAATGAATTCCCAACTAAAAAACTACTTTGGGAGAAGTATAAAAAGGCTTCAATGGGAAAGCCTTAAGGGAGGGAGAAAAGAGAGAATCACTCTACTAAGATTATCCCTGATCAAGTCTGAAGATCCTTGTGCTTTCAGCACTTCCCCCACCACAGGAAATCTTTGTTTCCTTGAGTTTTGATGTCATTTCACTAGTTGAGATATCCTTGTGTGAGTCATGGAAGGAGCCTTTTGAAGACTTGGGATTGGACGAACCCGGAGGACAGTTCCGCTTGGAGTCAGCAAGAGGAAGATTTAAGTGATATCCTTCCTTGCTTTGTTTTAGTTATCTGTAATAAAGAAACATTTGTCTTATTCCTGAAATCAATCTTCTTTATGCATATGATGTTATTGTTATGGTTTACATATGAATAATTGTTTCAATTTATAATTAACCATCTTTCAATATGTTGTGAAGTCAATTTCTATATGATACTTTGTCCATATATTGCTATGCTTCTTTGAATTGGTTGTTTTGTAGGTTCAATGATTGATAGGAACTCCAAGAGGGTTTGGACCCTAGATGAATCTACTCGAACAAAGGACCCCCACGTACACATCTCTTTGCATAGTTTGCTTATTTAAGTATCATGTCTGTGTGGAATGCTTGTCTTTTACTGTAGATAACCCCTCGCTTTGCTAGAGTGTTGACCCAAAGCCCTAGGGGATTGAGTCCCTCAATAGAATTGGTGACTTCATTGGGAAGAACAATATTGTTGTTCCTAGTTTTGGTTAATTTAAGCCAATCAGGGCTTAGCTATTGGTTTTCTTGCTTTAACTGATTTGTCTGTTCCTGTAGGAACTCAGACTTTAAGTCTGAGCAGTTTCTTCAGACCTATTTTTTGTTTTTTTCTTAAGAACTGTCATATACATAGTTTTGTCAGGTTACAGTGGCGTATGTATGCAACTTTCCCCATATAAACCCACGTATACACAAGTTTCTTTGGGATAAATCACGTATACATGCAACTGTGTATTGACGCAATCCCATATACCCTAATTTTCTAAGATTTTTTTTCAAGTATTTCTGTCTCAGAAGATTTTTTTGTTGGTCTGAGTATTTCTTGAGTAGTCAGTTTTTATTGGTAGTCTTTGGTTTTGCAGCAAGTTTATGGGTTTGAATTCTCTCCTGTTGTGGAAATTTTTGGTCTTGTTTTGTTTTATTGTAAGTGTCATCATTTTTGTTTGAGCACACAAGATTTCTTTATGAGAATCTTGGTTGTTCTAGTTTTCCAGAGAAGAAAGATTGGTTTCAATCTTTGTGACAAACTTTATCTTTGTGATCTTCTTTCTTTGTGTCAAAACTGCATCTTGTGGCCATTTTCTTTTCTCTCTTTTTGAAATTTTTGATTGATGATTTTGAAAGTTGTCTTTCTTGGTCTTTTGATCATTGTCACCAAGCTATTTTTGTTGCTTTTGGATCATTTGTGCAAGTTGAAACACCTATTTTGTTCAAGTTTTCATTCATGTTGAATTGATAACTTGCAAAGTTTCCTTGTGATTTTCTTTCGGTCTTTGAGTCTTTGGTAGCATTTTGAGGACTTTCGAAAAGTTTCTTTTATTGCTTTCTTGAAAAAGAAAAAGCCTTAAAAAACATTGTTTTTCTTTTCTTTAGCCAATTTTTTGGTTCCTTTTTCATTTTTTGAAAATGAATTGTGATATTTTGCGATCTGTCCTTCTTGTTTGGAGAGAATTGTTGCATCCAAAATTTATATTATCTTCAATACTTAAGTTTGCCTATTAATCATTATAAACAATTGCTTTCGGTTTTAAAGTGATTTAGGATCTTGCATCTTCATTACACCTTGCATTAGGATAGTTTTGCATTGTTAAAGCATTTTAGTTTTTGCGTGTGTGAAGTATGTTGTAAGAAAAGAAAAGGAAAAGGTTTTTTCTCTCTAGGTGTTTCTTAGAACCCATGTAGAAGTTGCTTTTCATCGAAAGAAAAATGATTGCATTCATGTAGTTACTTTTCTTTGATTTTGGTTGAGTCATATACACATCATTAGTTTCACTCCCATACCCTTGACTTAAAAGAACAACCTTTAAAATCAAGCATTAATTAAAATTAACTAGAACATTTTTGTATTGTCATTAAGTACACCAACAAGTTTTAGGTTATTTAGGGCCTTGGATTAGGCAAGAGGAGAGTAAACTCTCCAAGGCCACTCTAAATTGTCAAACATAGAAGTCTGAATAAAGAGTGCAAATCCAATAGCATTAGGGAGACTAGGAAAGCTCCGGATCTGGGAGTTAAGCATGAGGGTTTTTGAAGATAAGGAAGAGAGATACCCCCTCTCGTACTTGTCAGATCTTACCTCAAGACTATTCCACCTGCCTTCTGACACGAGTTGGTAACCTTAGTTTCCTATCCTAGGGATATACACAGGTGGCTATGGAGGGGAATCCTGTGGAACCTGAGGTTCATGTTGTATCACTTTCAGCAGTACTTCTGGAGGGCACACTTGTGAAGATTGGGGGCTTGCACCGGCACAGGCTGTTGTTTGGAGGTCAGTGTAACTTCCTTTGATACCTTCGCTAGTAGGCCTGGGCCATCATTATCCCAGACTATCTTCGGAAGGCCTCTACTTCACTTTCTTATATTTTGGTGTTTGGTTCTCATCACCCGAAGCAGAAATACTTGAAAGTTGTTTGAATGGCTAACTTCTTTTCGGGACTTTATAGTTGAGTGCTCTTTTATCCTTGTATATAGTTATCTTTAAGTAATTTTGTCTAGTCAATTTTTGGACTTTGTATTCTGAGTGACTAACTTACCACTCCACCAATCTTGAAAGGCTTTTGGTAGTTCTTTCAAAAGTTGTGGAGTTGCCTCCTGTTGAAGCCCCGAAAATCGGGTCGACAACAAGGGGGATACCCGCCCGGTCCGGACCTTGGTTGGCAGCTCCTTATCCATTTGGTATAGCGGGTCCGACGGGGGATAATGGGACCAGTTTCCCAATCTATGGGTGTGCGTGTGTGTAGAATTGGATGTTGCTGATCTAACAGTAACTATCTAAGCTATTCTAATTCAAACTTTAATCTAATTATATACTATGGTAATCTAATAAAAACATCACATCTAATCTATGCTAACCTGGGATGTAACTCTTCTATTATGTGATCTAAATAGATTTCATATAACAACTGGTAATAAAGATCATTCAACGATTATAAGAAAGGAAATCAATTAAGATGAACTATTTCGCATAAAAAGTTAGGCAAACCAGTTGTCAAAAACATATCGCATAATAAGCTATTCATACATTAAACATAAATAAATAGCTCCACCATACAAAAGTGCCAAATGGTAACTCAAGCATTCATGGAATAACATATAAACAACTAAAAACTGTATATCACTTTAACATATAAGCAGAAATGGTGAAGAGATAAAAGTACCATTTATGACTGATCCTACTCATAAGCTTCAAGCAATAATGATTTATTTCTCCTTGCTCTAATATCTACTAAGAGTACAGAAGTCCAACATGAGTAGCAGATATCAAATGCAAAAATCAACAAATCTTGACCCATTCATTCACCAAAACCTCCTCTGAGGGTGCAAAAGTGCATGTTTTGAGGACAAGTTTTTGATAAATTTCTGGACGCTTCTCTAAATGCATGAGAAGGGTTTAAATACTACTAACTAAATAACTTAATTACACATATTTAGGATACAGTTTAAATGACCGCCCTTTTTCTAAGCAAAATTATTTCTAAAAATTAAATCTAATATCTAAATATTTCTGCATTTGCTCATTAATGTTGCGAGCATTCAATATTTGTCTGGGTAGAGTCGATTGATTGTCTTCTGCTTTTGGTTGAGCTATGAAAACAGAAATGGCAAGCGCTGGCACCATTTGTTCCAGCAAAATAGCAGATATGCTTTAGAATCATCTCTGGCTATGTGGATTTACTGTGTGTGCTCAGTAATAACCCAACTTCCACTTAGTTAACCCTTAAATTGCCTTTGCCTTTGATTTCTTGCATTTCTGGGCTTACGAGTGACTAAGCAGTTAAGGACTTTGCTTTTTGAGCAATTTTCTCAGTGATGCGTGATTAGCGCTAGGCACTAATCGCGCATCGAAAACTAACTTCGTTCTTTGATCCGGGCCTTTTTGGTGCGGCTTTCGCCTTTAGCGCCTTTCCTTCACCAGGTATAAGCTTTAAAATTTTGCAAACATACTGCTTTTGTGAACTTCTACCCTTGAGCGTTAAATCGCCTGTTGATATCAACATTGTTCAACCATTCATTGAACCATGGCTCTGACTGATAGATCTGTAATGAATAGCTCAACAACGCTCTGAAATTTGCAGCTCTGTTGCATGCAGTATCTGTTCATGAGGGCATTTCTTCTCTGCTTCCGAGCATTGGAGCTTTATCCTTTTTCCTTAATCGCTCCCTACACATTGCTTCATATTGTTTCTGTTTTTCATTCCTGCAGTTCACACATAAGGAGAGAGTAATGATAATAAAAATTGGCAAGAAAGCTTTGAGCTCTACGGATATACAAAAACATGCCACCTGATGTGAACTAACTCTTTGAAAACACAAAACTATATTTCATTAACACTTGGCGTACATTCATTAATTTTCATTAACGCGCGTATTCGATTTTTCTTGAATGTTGAGCCGAGAAAAATCTGCGATGGACGATCTCTGCGATTCGCATCGCAGCATCGCATCATCGCGTTATCACGTTATCGTATTTTCATCAAGATGTGTTATCGCAGGGTTGACCGATCACGCCGATCGTAGAATTGCAGATTGTTGTTTCGCGCGATCGTAAGATCGCCGATCGCAGCATCGCGTTATCGCAAGATCGCAGATTGTTATAATTTGTTAAATAGTTATGTGCTGTTTTTGCGATGTTGCGATATGCGATGTCGCATATCGGCCATCAACGATTTCTTAAAGTTTTCGTTGATGAGCATTTCTTAATGCATACGATGCGATGGATAGCGCATTGCATTCTCGCAATTTATCATTTTACTCACAAGGAAATGTCCTATCTTCTTCGCGCGATGCGATATTTTCTTAAGGAGTATAATACATGAGTTTTAATTGAATTTTTTGAATTTTTTACTAAGGGTCCCCACTCACCTAGTGTTAATGCTAATACTAAATAAGGAGGGGGGTTGTTGGTGACCACAACAATTGGAAATTAACTTGGAAGAACCAGTTATCTCTGTTTTCCTATTTAATTTTTCAAACTTCCAAAACAGAAAATTTTTCAGAAAATTAAACTTTGTTATGCACAGATAGAGTACATTATGCTTTAAATTATCAATGATATTTTGTTTCAACCTCTTTTCATTCTAATTATTTTCTTCCTTAGGCTAGTCCTTGTATTTACATCAGTCATTACTTGGTCTTGTAAAGATAAAATAAAGTCTCCTCTGTAAACCAGTTTTAAATATGCTCATTTGTCGTAGGTAGAGCCTCTGCTGCCAGCAGGAGTTTATAGCCTCAACAGGATTACCTGTTACCCAGCAATGATCCTGTATCCTACTTAAGGAGACCTACAACTTTTAAAGAAAAATCCATATTTACACTTGTTGCTTTGATTTTCTTTTTATTCTTAAAGAAAAATGTCTTGGTTTGGTAGCCAAATTGTGACACAGTCACTCACTTGATTCATAACTTTGTTGAACAAGCTGGCTCGTGATGAGACCCCTTGTCTTTTGATTACAACAATCTTGAGTCATTGCCCTGTTGTGGTAGATAGTTTTGTCAAAGTCAGCAAGTTATGATATCTGTGATCATGATAAGCTGGATCGTGATGAGACCTCTTATTCTTCAAGATATAGTGTATCCTTGGATTATCCCTCTGAAAGCTGTGATTTTCCATTAGCAGGGAGGAAGTCATTGTTTCCTTAAGATGGCTCTGGATGACAATAATAGAGTTTTTTGGAAACAGCTGTTCTACAGAGAATCTTCATTTTGTTATTGATACCTTTCATTATGCTGATATAAAACAATTTCTTCACTAAAGGTTGCTTTCATCAAATTCCTTGAAGTTGAAACTCATGTCATATCTAGGCTAAAGTTTTTAACTGTATCTGTCAATAATAAAGATCAATTTTCCAAAAGATTTGCTATTTATACAAGCGAAAAGCTCAAAATCTGAAAGAGAATTGGTGTCTTTTCGTAAATACTTAATGTAACCACTCACAATTGGTTTTATTATGAAAAGAAAAACTATTCTACAAAAAAATTAGAAGAATAATCTTCTCTGGAAAATATTTCTTGAGAATTTGTCAATTAACAGGCAAAGGATCCCTCCTACCTGCTAAATCCTGTAACACAAATGTTGATGGACCTATGACTTCAACAATCTGAAAAGGACCAAGCCACATCCTTTGAAATTTTGTGTGTTTTCCCTTTTCTTCATGAGCCTTATCCCACTTTAAAACTAAATCTCCCATATGAAAATATTTTCTGGTCATTATGTTTGAATCAAAAGAGGATTTTACAAGTGCTTGATGATGAGCATGTGTTTTCTTAGCTTGTTCTCGTTGTTCTTCTAATTTAATTATTTCCATTTGTCTCAGCTGTAAGGAGGAAGTGGGTACTTCATCAATGTATTGTACTAAAGACAAAGAGGGAATGGCTAAGTGAGTTGGAAGAACCACTTCTTTCCCATAAACTAAATTAAAGGGAGAAGTGTCGATTGAAGCTTTTTGTGTTATCCTATCTGCCCATAAAGCATATACCAAAGCTTTGTGCCAATTCTTTTGATTCTGGTCAACTGTTCTTTTAATAATCCTAATTAGGTTTTTATTTGTTGACTCAGCTAACCCATTACCTTGCGGATAGTAATTGGCCGAATATTTAAGTTTGAATCCTCTTTTAAGTGCAAAATCAGTCATTGCATTTCCAGAAAAGTATGATGCATTGTCAAACATTAAAGCAGATGGCAATCCAAACCTAGTGATTATAAATTGATCTATGAATTCAATAATATTTTTAGAATTAGTTGTCTTGAGCGGAACTGCTTCTACCCATTTTGTGAAATAATATGTTGCCGTGAGGATGTATCTATGCTGCTTAGAAGAGTGAGGAATGATCTCACCTATTATGTCCAAGCCCCATCGACTGAAAGGTTGCTTGATGTTTACCAGCTGTAGTGGGAGGGATGGCTTCTTTTGTCTTCCAGCAGTAGTTTGGCAGACTTGACATCTCCTCACGTAACTGTGCAAGTCTTTGAACAGCGTGAGCCAATAATATCCTGCGCATAAGATTTTATGTGCAGTAGCATCTCCAGCATAGTGTCCACCTACTGGCCCATCGTGGAGTTCCTGCAAAACCTTTTCAGCTTCAGTTTTTTCAAGACACCTAAGAAGAAAAGAATCATAATTTTTTCTGAAAAGAATATCATTTATGAGCTTATATTGTTTAGCTTTCAATCTTAGAGCTCTTTTCTTAGTATGATCAAGGTGTGAAGGAGCATACCCGTTCTTAAGATAATAAACGATATCAACATATAATGATTCTGCTTCATTTAGGCTTACCTCACCCATTTGTACCTCCTCAGATGGAGTTTCAGAAATTTGCGATGCTCCGGCCAGCATTTTGCAGAAGCCTTGACCTCTTACAATGTTTGCTGGTTTGATCTCAAGGTCGTATTCCTGTAAGGAAGTAACCTAGTTGGCCCTTTTCTCACCCACATCCTTCTGCCTAGAAGATTCCTTACCGTTGGAAATGGTACTATGATCTTAGTATGAGTTTTAAGTAAGAAAGGTCTGAAGTACTTGACCGTTTGAAAACAGCATAAGCCTGTTTCTCCACGTCTGAATAATTGAGTTCAACACCTTGTAAATTTGAGCTAAAAAGCGCAATTGTATCTTCCGCTTTTTCTTGATTCGCTTGAGTTAGTATCGCAGCATATGACTTATTTGAGGAAATTGTGTATAAAATAAAAGATTCTGAAAAATTTGGTTGCTAAAGATGGAGCATTAATAATAGCTTGCTTAATCAGGTTGAATGCTTCATGTTCATCTTGACCCCATTTAAAATTTGAATTCTTTTTAATCATGGTTTGCAAAGGAGACACGATTCGCGAAAAATCTGGAACGAATCTCTTTACAAAATTAATTCGACCAAGGAAAGATTGCATGGCGTTTTTGTTATGAGGTAGGGATATTTCATAAATTTCTTTCATTCTGTCAGGATCAATGTGAATACCGGACTTTGACACTATGAATCCTAGAAGTTTCCCTTCACTTAATGTGAAAAAAGATTTCTTTGGGTTAAGTGAAATTCCATACCTTAAACACTGTTGAAAGATTTGTTTCAGGTCTTTGAGATGGTCGCTTCGCTTCTTGGAGTACACTGTTATATCATCCAAATAAATTACTACAAATTTATTGACTAAACCTTTGAATGTGATGTCCATGGTTCTCTGAAATGTAGCACCAGCATTAATCAAACCAAATGGCATCTTCCGATATGCATATGTGCCCCATTTAGTTTTGAATGTGGTTTTCAACTGATCATTAGGATGTACCAACACTTGGTTGTACCCTGAAAATCCATCCAAGAAAGACATTAGTTCTAAACCTCCCACCGCCTGCAGTATTTGCTCCATAGGTGGAAGAGGAAAATTTTCATTTTGACAGGCTTTGTTAAGATTCCGAAAGTCAATGCAAATCCTAAAATCTTTGTTTTTCTTTCTAATGGGTACCATATTGGAGATCCATTTGGAATGCCTGACGGGAAAAATTATCCTGGCTTTCAGTAACTTGTTGAGCTCGGTTTTTATCTGATTTTCTAAATTGGGGTGGATTTTTCTCAGTTTTTGTTGGACAGTTTTTTTGTTATCAATCATGGGAATAGTATGCTGGATGATAGAAGTGTCGTATGTTTTCAGCTCATCATAATTCCAGGCATGAACATTTTTATATTGTCTCAAAAGACGAATATACGCTAGTTTCTCTTCAGGGGCTAGGCCGAGGCCTAGATTAATGTTTTGTGGTTTAGCATCGGTCCCTAGGTTTACTAATTCGTAGTTCAAGGTTGAACTGTAGATTTTTGAATTGGTAGACCTCTTAAACCGATCTTTCAAATCGTATAAGTCTTCTAACTTAACCACCAACTTTGGTATAGCATTATTAGTGCTATTTTGTTGCAATTGTCGATCGTGCTGGTCTTCGTCAATTATTTGATTGGAGTAGGATCCTTCAGATGTAAGGAAATTTATGATATCTGGATCGTCATTGAATATTCTCCAATTTGTGATGTTGTCAGGAATGGAAGGTCTAAAGATTAATTCTATTGTGAATCTATCTGGACTAAAATCTTCAGAGGGAATAAGCTTAGAAGCTACGTTAGCCAAAAGGTCTGAACTAGCGTTTTGGAGTCTGGGGATTGAAGAAATATTAAACGCTATGAAATGCTCAGTCAGATCTTGTACTAAAGATTGATAGTGTTTTAAGTGACTTGATAAGCAATGTATAGTGTTACGTACCTGCTTAACCACAATCTCAGAGTCTTCAAAGACTTGAAGATGCTTGACATCTAACCCGATTGCCTTGTACAGGCCTTGAACCAAAGCCTCGTATTCTGTTGTATTGTTTGTGCAATCAAATTCGAGTCTGCATGTGAGCATGATCTTTTCTCCTTCTAGACTAATCAGAATGCATCCTACTCCTGCTCCTTCGTTAGATCTAGAGCCATCAAAAAATAATTTCCAAAATAAAGATGTATTTACAGGTTTATCTAAAAAATTAATACATTTCAAACTATCAGTTTGAGAAAAATTTTCAACTTGGGACAAAACTGAATTTTCTAAATAAGGTGACGCATGAGCATTGAAATTGTCGAGTAAAGAATATACCGAGTAATTGCCAATGATACTGTTGTTATACGCTACCGGTTCATTTTCTCCCTCTAACTCCGTTACTATGTACTTCTGGTGTAGCTCTCGTTCAACTTTTATTTGATTTGGTTTACCATTGTAGGGCAGCCACATGTGCGACCAATCAGTTGCGAAGTATCCATGGAGTTTTTCTGACCAATCTCTGCTAAGGATTAAGCCATAGAATTCTGGGATGTCAGCAACTAGAATGTCAATAACCTGACATACCTTCGGGTTGGATGACAATCTTATGGTTACTTGATTTAGTTCGCCGATCACTTTGACTTGAGATCGATCGAGCTGAACTATGTGCGCTGCGGATTTCTGTGGTTGAACATTTAATTTGGCACATATAGATTTGGGTAAAATATTTGATGAAGCGCCAGAATCTACTAAACAATTGTGCACATTTTTATTAAAGATTTTATAAGTAAGGAGAAATGGGGGAGTGTGAGATCTTGATCTTCCTCCAATCAAGGCGATGTCATTTGGATCAATCTTACTGATCGTGTTCGTTGGAGGTCTTCCCATGTTGTGGGAATCTTGAGAAAGTACAGCGGCAGGCAAAGGTGCAACTTGCACGACATGTAATTCTTTCATCATTATCTTCTGTTGATGTTTCAATTTGCTCAGTTCGTAAAGGGTGATATTAGCCCTAGTCTTTTTCATGTCATCAATAATATTGTACTCCATTTCATCGGACATTATCAGTGTTTTCGATGGAGTCGTTTCATCTTCTTGGACTGGGCTAGTTTGAGTCACTTTGGATGTCGTTTTCTTTGTTGTGACTTTATCTTTTGTTGCATAGCTTGTGCTCTTCTGTTTAGGGGTAGTTTGGGGAGGATCAAGCTGATATTTACTTCGTGTGCTAACTGGAAATGCTTCTTGATATTCCTCTTGTGGGAGGATGAAATCCCACATTCCTTGTAATTCCACAACTTCTTCATCATCGGTCTGCCCTTCAGTGGCAATTTCCTCTTCCTCTTCCTCGGATTCAGCATTTGAAATGGAATTGGGTGGCTTTGCATCTGTTGCAGGACCTCTTTTAAAAGCTCTGTAGGGCTTCTTCGAAGAAGTTTCCGCTACTTGCTTTTTTATGTCGACCATCTCATTAGACATGGTCTTTAGAACTTTCTGCAATCCTTCCAAATCAAAAGGATCTTTTGGTTGTTTCTTCTTGGAGTCTTCCTTGAAGGTGAATTTTTTGGACTTACGTTCCTCTATCGTGGATCTCTTTTCTAGGGCTATTATTCGTTTTTCTACTGATATCGCTTCTTTCATGTTTTCAGCTAAGGTTGTTTTATTTGCCCTGTCCACGAAGATGGCTATGTTCGATGGAAGAGCGGTAATATACCATTCACATCGTACTTCTTCGCTGGGCTGAGAAGCAGTAGGAATTTTGTTGAACCGTAAATTGAAATCCTTAATAGGCTCTCTAGCTTTGGATTTAAGATTGGATAGGTCATTGATTAACATTGCCGTTGATCTGTCATCACCAAAATTGGTTAGGAATTGGTCCTGGAAGATATCCCAACTTGTAATGGATCCGGACGGTAATGAAAAGTACCATGACCCGGCTCTCCCTTACAGTGTATAGGGAAAAAGCCAAAAAACAACATCTTCATTAGTAACCCCATTGAGATTAATGGAAAGGATGAAGTTATTTATGTGCTCTTCTGCTAGCATACCTGCCTCGGGATTGAATTTGGGCAGCCATTTCTCAGGATGGGCCGGTATTTGACTCAAGGGTGTGGGCATTAAGACTGCCCTAGGGTTGTTCCATGGAGACTGGCCATCGTTGAACTGCTAACAGAGGAAAGTGTAGAAGATGATTCCTGTGGCTGGGAGGATGAGGATACTATGATTGTAGATGATTGAAGAGGGGTTGTGGGGGTTCAAGTGGATGGATGAATGATGATTTGGAGTGGAGGTGTGGATGGTTGACTTTGCGGTGAAGTAGTTGAGATGGATGATGTGGACGAAAGAGTCTCACTGTCAGACTCTTGCGGTGATTTCCTTGCTCTTTCCCTGGTGGGAAGAGGTAATTCGGTTGGATTAATGCCAAAATTTTCACTCTTTAGCCTGGTCAGGGGATGAGCAGGGTTGTACTGCGAAGTCAAGTTGCCTTGAGATTTATCAGACCTCTGAGGGGAGATGGAAAATCGCTGAAGTTTGTGAATCAGGGATTCGACTTCAGGAGGTTCAATGGTAGATTGGTCTGAAATATCAGGGTGTGTAGCAACGGTTGATACTCGAGCGACTTTTGACTCTGGATTTAAATGTAATGGGGAAGTCGGGGGAGATGATGAGGGCGATTTACTCTTAGAATGGTATTCAGATTTGGATTGACTTACCATTCATATTTCAGGCCCTCCTTCTAGCGCCAAATATGTTGAAGCCCCGAAAATCGGGTCCACAACAAGGGGGATACCCGCCCGGTCCAGACCTTGGTTGGCAGCTCCTTATTCGTTTGGTATAGCGGGTCCGACTGGGGATAATGGGACCAGTTTCCCAATCTATGGGTGTGTGTGTGTAGAATTGGATGTTGCTGATCTAACAGTAACTATCTAAGCTATTCTAATTCAAACTTTAATCTAATTCTATACTATGGTAATCTAATAAAAACAACACATCTAATCTATGCTAACCCGGGATGTAACTCTTCTATTATGCGATCTAAAGAGATTTCATATAACAACTGGTAATAAAGATCATTCAGCGATTATAAGAAAGGAAATCAATTAAGATGAACTATTTCGCATAAAAAGTTAGGCAAAACAGTTGTGAACAACATATCGCATAATAAGCTATTCATACATTAAACATAAATAAATAGCTCCACCGTACAAAAGTGCCAAATGGTAACTCAAGCATTCATGCAATAACATATAAACAACTAAAAACTGTATATCACTTTAACATATAAGCATAAATGGTGAAGAGATAAAAGTACCATTTATAACTGATCCTACTCATAAGCTTCAAGCAATAATGATTTATTTATCCTTGCTCTAACATCTACTAAGAGTACAGAAGTGCAACATCAGTAGCAGATATCAAATGCAAACATCAACAAATCTTGATCCATTCATTCACCAAAACCTCCTCTGAGGGTGCAAAAGTGCATGTTCTGATGACAAGTTTTTGATAAATTTCTGGACCCTTCTCTAAATGCATGAGAAGGGTTTAAATACTACTAACTAAATAACTTAATTACACATATTCAGGATATGGTTTAAATGACCGCCCTTTTTCTAAGAAAAATTATTTCTAAAAATTAAATCTAATATCTAACTATTTCTGCATTTGCTCCTTAATGTTGCGAGCATTCAATATTTGTCTGGGTAGAGTCGGCTGACTGTCTTCCGCTTTTGGTTGAGCTAAGCAAACAGAATTGGCAAGCACTGGCACCATTTTTTCCAGCAAAATAGCAGATATGCTTTAGAATCATCTCTGGCTATGTGGATTTACTGTGTATGCTCAGTAATAACCCAACTTCCACTTGGTTAACCCTTAAATTTCCTTTGCCTTTGATTTCTTGCGTTTTCGGGTTTATGAGTGACTAAGCAGTTAAGGACTTTGCTTTTTGAGCAATTTTCTTAGTGATGCGCGATTAGTGCTAGGCACTAGGTGCTAATCGCGCATCGGAAACTGCCTCCGTTCTTTGATCTGGGTCTTTCTGGTGCATTTTTTGTCTTTAGCACCTTTCCTTCACTGGGTATAAGCTTTAAAATTTTGAAAACATACTAATTTTGTGAACTACTACCCTTGAGCGTTAAATCGCATGTTGATATCAGCATTGTTCAACCATTCATTGAACCATGGCTCTGACTGATTGATTCATAATGAATAGCTCAGCAGCGCTCTGAAATTCGCGGCTCTGTTGCATGCGATATCCGTTCATGAGGGAATTTCTTCTCTACTTCCGAGCATTGGAGCTTTATCCTTTTTCCTTAATCGCTCCCTGCATATTGCTTCATATTGTTTCTGTTTTTCATTCCTGTAGTTCACACATAAGGAGATCGTAATGATAATAAAAATTGACAAGAAAGCTCTAAGCTCTACGGATATACAAAAACATGCCACCTGACGTGAACTAACTCTTTGAAAACACAAAACTGTCTTTCATTAACACTTGGCATACATTCATTAATTTTCATTAACGCACGTATTCGATTTTTCTTGAATGTTGAGCCGGGGGAAATCTGCGATGGACAATCTCTGCAATTCGCATCGTAGCATCGCATCATCGCATTATCGCGTTATCGCATTTTTGTCAAGATGTGTTATCGCAGGGTTGACCGATCACGCCGATCGCAGAATTGCAGATTGTTGTTTCGCGCGATCGTAAGATCGCCGATTGCAGCATCGTGTTATCGCAAGATCACAGAGTGTTACAATTCGTTAAATAGTTATGTGTTGTTTTTGCGATGTTGCAATATGCGATGTTGCATATCGTCCATCGGCATTTTCTTAAAGTTTTCATTTATGAGTGTTTCTTAATGCATTCGATACGATGTATTTTGCGTCGCGTTCTCGCAATTTATCATTTTACTCACAAGGAAAAGTCCTATCTTCTTCGCGCGATTCGATATTTTCTTAAGGAGTATAATACATGATTTTTAATTGAATTTTTTGAATTTTTTACTAAGGGTCCCCACTTACCTAGTGTTATTGCTAATACTAAATAAGGAGGGGGGTTATTGGTGGCCATAACACCTCCTTAAGGGCAAAGGTTTTGATTATGTATCTATCTTCCTTGAAAAGTCATTTGTACATTCCCGTAAGGGAAGGGTCTGTGAAGCAGTTAGACATGGCCCATATTACTGTGGAAACCAACCAAGGTACCCTCCGAAAAGGCAATCCTTGTGCTTTTCATTTCTTTGGAAACATTGGTACTCCCTTGATGACCGCTTTGAATATTCATGGATTGAATGTTGGACTACCCATTTGGCTGTGGTCCACTCCGAATGTTCTGAATGCTCTTGAAGTTTCTCAGATGAATGCTTTATTTCAGGGGAAACATATGGATGTTAATCGTTCATCTTCTTTCAAAGAGAAATCTAGGATTCCTCTTTCTCCTCCTTCTTGTAATAAGAAATCTAAAAAGAGGAGAAAGAGGAAGTCAAAGAAGAATAATTCTATTTGTTATGCCCCTATACCAATAGGTGTCATATATCATGATTGACTTGGTTTAGCTTTGTAATATGTTCATACCTTTACTTGTTGCAAAGTTTTTCCATATTTGTAAAAAAAATCAAAAAATTTAAAAAATGTAAAGAGGGTATACCCTAAAAGAAAAATCAAAGGGTGAAAATAAATTAAAAAAGGTCAAAAAATGATAGAAAATGAACCCCAACAAAAAGAAAAGACCAAAAAGTGTGCAAGCCTAAATCCACTACATTTTTACTTTTGTATAATAAAATTGTGTGCATCTTGTCACTTATGCCACAATGCATGAATAGTCAAATAGTTTAAGCTTGGCTAGTTCATATTTTCAATTTCATGTTTTAGAAGTAGAGAATAAATATCTAACCAAACAGTGTAATCTTGGCAGATAAATAGATAGGTAGAGAGAAAAAAGGAGCTCAATAGTTTAATCTGAGCCCTTGGATGTAATAAGTGTAGATTTAGATAGGCATCACCATGTAAAAGAAAAGAAAGATTTGATAAGGGTTTGTCAGTCTAAGTGCACCCTAATAAAGAAGTAAAAATGCTAGGTTAAGTAGGTAGGGTAAGTAGATGATGATTGCAGAATAATATGTGGTGAATGATAAGTCTAAATGTGTAAATCTTTTACTTTCATCACAAGGCAAAGGCATCTATCACATGGAAGGCACATCAAGCAAGCAAAGTAAAAAATAATTAACTTCCCTACTCATTTTCCCTAAAATTTCACTAATTTTCCCTAAATGCCAAGGTATCTATCAAATTAGAGGGGCTCAGAGCATTTATCTAACTTTTGGAGGGACCAGACCCTCGGCCCAATAATTTATAATGCCTAAGTACTTAAACCCCTTCATCAATATTCACCTCCCTTCATAAGTCATTCATTTCCCTAATAAATCTTTTCCTAAGTAAAATCCTATTTTACTTAGGAAAAATAAAAACATTTTCCATATAAACCCTCATGTTCACTTAGCCTAAGTCTTAAATGTGTATGATGAAAATTCTTTCAGAAACATTTTTAACTTAGTGCGCATTCATATCTTACAAAATCACATTAACCACTAATTCATATTACGATATAGTTCCCCTATATAAACATTACCCATTCCCGTATTATTATAAATACAACAAAAACCCCAAATTTTACATATCCCGCCCCTTGGTTAAATATAACCATAATACAGTCAATAAATGGGATTAATTAACTAATTTGTAGTTAATTAAGAGCTCGATCCCCGCCATGTTAATAAAAGGATTAATTAACCCCCACGATTAATTAATAACTTCTTTGACCAATCACATCGCCCCCGATGTAATTAAAAACCTTTAATTATGTTGGGCCTGCCCTCCGTTAACCACTAGTCATTTCAACTCCCTGATAGTCGTCCAGTCGGATCCCGCAGATCTGATGGTTGTCTCGCATATTGCATGGCCCTCTGCGACCGAAATTTATCATGCGATGGTGAGCGGTTTTCTTAATAGTGCCATCGCTATGTGTCACTCATCGTGTGGAATCATGTTGTCACGCCTAAATACCACCTCCCCTCTATTAACGGTGTGATGAAAACCGCTTACCACCTCCCTCTATCGATAAAACATCAAATCATTTTCCTGCTGATGCCATCTGTGCAAATCCCAAAACCGCTAAAAGTTGACTTTGCATAAGAAACAAAGAGAATTAGTTTTTTGTTCTTATTTCCAAAAACACATGCATGGAGCAACCTAAACGTTGAAGTCGACTAGCTCGTACACCCAACTATCAACCATCCTCAAACTTGCAGTTTGACGCTGCTCCGAGTCTGCCATTCACACCCATTGAACCTACATTCTATTGCCCGTCACAAAAAACAATTATTTACCAGTTTTCGTCCAGAAACCCTATAAATGCTTTCTTTCCTCTGTAATTAATCAGAAAAACCCAAATTTCATCATAATTCAGTTGCTGCATTTAGAATTGAAGTTTACCAAGGCCCTCTATTTTCACCAATTTCACATAAAAACACCAGTTTCCTATCTAAATCCACAAGAACCAGAATGGAAACCCCCGTGGCCCTCGGTATAGCACCTATCACTACCCCTCGTCGTGATTTGGATTATCTGCCCTTAGCAGATAAAGATTTTCAAATAAAATACCTGGATACTATTAAAGACCATCTGAAAGTATTTTGCTAATGCTGGGACAATTACTTGAATGGCTATGATACCATATGACTTTGGGAATCAAATCTCCCAATGTACTTTCTCCCCTTTGTGCGAATTTTCCCTGACATTACCCATTAGTGTAATACCAATTATGATCCCAACCTCAGAGTAGTAGTGTCCCCCAATCAAACTATTCTCTTCACAATTACTGCAAACTCAGTCAATGAGATGCTTTAGTTTTAGCCTAGTCAAAACCTCACCCCCATTTCCCTTGGATATTTTCTAGAAAGATCATCTAAATTGTCCCAGTTCGAACTCAATCGCCTTTGCCAGAATTTCATAGATAAGCAGCATCAACCCAAAGATCCTCCTCCTTATTTGTCAGTTTTCTTCACAGAGACAGGCAAAATTATAGTTGATAATACAGTTATAGTCATGGGTTTCAATACTAGTGAGTATGTGGATGAATTGACCCTAGTTTTAATGTCCATTTTTACCCCTGGTCAGCCTCCCATTGTCAAATATAACTATGTTGCATTCATTGCTAAGAAAATCCATGACCAGTTCATGAGGCTGGAAAATGAAAAAGTATTCAAGTATTCCACATTCATATATCATCTTATCCTTTACTATCAGTCAGATAAGTTCCCATTTTATGTAAATAAACTTGACACAAAGGGTAATCCCAAATCAGTCATGTTTTGGACTTCTATCTTCCACCATTCATTTTCTTTTCCTTATTCATACAATGAATTCATTTACTTGTTTGTCCACCTAATGACCACCATGCTGACAGGAAATCCTCCTCCTAAGATTAGTGATTAAATCAAAAGAATCCTTCAGCTATCCAAGAAGTACAAAATAGGTGATTGGTACTTGTACCAGAAGCACACAGAGATCAGAGTTTATGGTTGTGAACTTCCTTCATTCAAGCTACCAAAATATGTTCCTATGAGGTTGTTTGCATTGGAATATTATTGGCAAATGATAAACTCTAATCAAATTCACTTTACCAAGGCCAAGAAGAAAGCACAGTTGAGAATTAAAGATCACTTAGGTCCATTTGTCTACAACAATAGGGAAGCAGACAAAGGAGCAGAGGAAATCCTAGAACACATGAAATTAATTGAAAGTTTTGGTTGGAGATATGATCCTCAAAGTTTCATTTGTGATCGAAGAATGAAAAATACGTTATCACCATATTTTCATCACAGAATCCCTAAAATAGAGAAATATGCAGATATGGATGAATGGAGGGAAGGAACTCTAGTTGAGATGGATAGTGATCAATTCAATGTAGAAATGTGATGAAAGACCTAGAAAAGAGACTTGACCTGGACTCTTGTGAACAGGTACCAGTTGAAACTTCTCAGAAGCCAACACCAGGAACTAGTGCCTCTATAGCAGATACTTCTCAAAGCACTCACAGGAAACTAGTGTACCCCTTGCAGAACCATCATAGGGGAAATAACAAGGAACCACTACTCTAGCATCAGGGAAATCAGACATGTCAAAGTAGCCTAAAATCTCTGAAGAACAGGCTCAACGACAGACCCATATAGCTCAAGTTAATATGGGAGATCCCCCAGTTTTGTAGACTCCTCTGAATGAGGAAAAGAGCTTAAAAAGAGATAGGGAAGTAGCTACCCCTAGCGGTGGTCCTTCAGACCAACCTGGTGCTAAGAGGCACAGGCTAAATCCACACTCAGAAGAAGAATTTTTTGAAGAAACAACAGGGATTTTGAGGAGATAAGGTGGAGATAGTCTGCATACATTCCTAGTAGGTGGGACACCTTCTAGTTCATAAATACAGGAGCTGGAAAAATAGCAAAGTACTGAAGTTTCATTTTTCAGGTCTTCATATGACAAGACCTTAGAAATTAAAGTAAAATTCAAGGAGATAAAGGCCAAAAATGAAAAGCTAAAGGCCCAAGCTTACACTCAATACTTGAAGATGGTTCCTACCAATCAAACCAGGTTTATGTCAGCTTATGACATCAAAGAAGGAAAAATGAAGATGAGTTTTCTAAAGCCTACAGTATAGCAGCCCAAATAAATTGCAGACTACCTCAAAAATGATTTTGAGGTCTTGGCCAAATATATTCACCCTATATATCAAATAGAATTGCATAAGCAGACAAGAGAAATGGTTTATTACACATTGATAAGCAAGGCCATGATGGCACACAGATTATAAAATTCACTAAACAATACCACTACTCAATTGCAGTTAGAAAGAGCCTCCTCACAGGCAAAGGACAATAAAATCAAATCATTGGAGGATTTGATTATTGGATTGGGCCATAACCCAAAGGATGTCAAAGCTGCAGAGGCCCTAATAAAGAAGAAAAATGAAGATATAGCTGCCCTAAGAAAGCAGTTGAAATTGCCACCCCTTATGCATCCACAGACTGCTAAAATAATTGAAAAGAAGAATGAAGAAGAGCTTATGGACTTGGTCATGAGACTAAATGAGCAATTAAAGGAGACAGAACAGGAATTAGAGAAAACACTACAAAGTAGGCAGAGTGAGTCGACCTCTTAGCCTCAAAATGTAGTACCAGTGGTTTCCACAGCAGTCCCTTCTACGTTGGCAACTGCACTAGCACCAAATGTCCCTTTGGCCACAGCTAAAACTATTGGAGTTACAGGTACAGGTACAGGTACAGCACAGGTAGGAAATTCAAGTCAGAGCACTGAAAAATTGATCAAGTCAATAGAGGAAATGAAACTCCAAGTTTTTGAATTGCAAAAGGTAAAGGAGAAATTCATTACCTTGGAACATAAGTATGATGTGTCAAAGATCAATTTTGCTGAAGAAGTAAGGAAAAACAAAGGCTTGGCTCAACAAGTGAAAACACTGGAAAAAGATCTCACATTTGAAAAGCCTCTGTTAGATATCAGAAAAATTTTATGGACCAACATCAATCAATCAATCAATGATGTTTGGTCATCAATTCAAATTATTTTTGAATAGATTGACTTAGTCAAAGTTGCTCTTCAAGAGATTAAAAAAACCAAGGAAGAGTTAGGAGGAAAACCTGAAGAAGCTATTAGGTTAATAAACTTTCTAAACAGCAGAAACAAGCATCAATTGGAACAACTGAATATTGAGGATAGAACTGGAACCATCGTAGAAATCAAGAAAGTCTTGACAAAAAGGACTCTCATGCAAAACCTGGAAAGAAAATGTTAGAACATGAAAGAAGACATAGATGAATCTATGGAAAAATTTGGCAACTTACAGAGTAAAGGACTTCCATGTCCTTTAGTCATAAATGATAAGTTAATGAGGCAGGATGATTATATTGACAAATTGGGTCAGTATGCAAACAACCAAGCCAGTTCATTCCCAGTTCATCTGCACCTAAAGTATTACCCATGGGGAGAGTTCTCTATGATAGTTTGGAGAACCTTTTCTATGTTGAACATGAATTGAAACACTTGTTTCCAGTACAACCTAATTTTGTAAAATACACAGAAGCTGATGAAATCTTCAGAAAGCTAACAAGGACTAGGATACCAAGGGATGATTGGTGGATTTATATGACCGACATCCTATGACTTACCTTGGTAAAAGGTAAATTGAAGTATTTACCATAGTCAATTTTGGTAGAAGAAGGTGAATGATGATAAAGCAGGTAAAGAGTATCAACCACAGGTAAAAGAGTATTGGTGAAAATATGAAAACAATCAGCCAACACAGAATTATGAGCAAGACAACAAGATGCACAACCACAGGGCCTGCCTCCAGCTCCTTAGAAAAAAAACAGGGACAACAACCCAGTAGTTCACTTTCAGTTTCTATTTTCTAGACCATTTGTCTCTATATTCATGTAAAAAATATTTAGTTTTCCTAGAATATATCTCTCTCAATTAAGAGATACTTTGATGTAAATTTTGTATAAATAGTCCCTCATTCAAAGCATTGAGGTTGGATTCTTAAACATTTCTATAAACTCTTTATTTTGGAATAAAGCATTGTTGGTCCAATTGATCCTCAGCTTCCTTTTCTTTCTATAATTCTGTTGTTTGAGGGTGCTCAGTAGGAAGCAATTTTAGTCTCTTCTTCAATGCAACAATATCACCCTCTTTCTTTTTCATAAGGGCCCTCACACCCTTAGGATCCTTAGGATCATGTCCTAAGTCCACAATGATGTCCTCCAGTGTTTTGATCCTGTTGTCCTTGGCCATGGAGGACATTCTCTCCAAGTCTAGTTGAGTGTTGGTGTTCTTCAGAGATTCTTTAATTCATGGGCCATTGTGGCCCTGTCTACCAGTGTGGCATAGACCATTTCCCCTATTTGCTTATGCAGCTCTATCTGATCCATGGGGTGAATGTCTTTTGCCATGACTTGTAACTTTGTTTTGACAAAATCTGCAGCTGAGTGAGGCTGCGGTATCTTAGGTTTAAAATGGCTGAGGATTATCTTTTCCTCTTGGATATCATATACTGACATCAGCCTCTCTTGTTTGGTCGGTGTTGCCTTGAGAAATTGTTTTCATACCTGCACTCTTAACAGCTCATTTTGTGCCTTAATTTCTTTAAAGGAGGCCTTGGTGCTGGATGGCTTCTTTCTCTGCTGAGTGGAGGAGGACACCTCCATGCCAAGTTGTACTCCTTGCTCTTGTTGAAAAGAGCTTGTGGTTGTCTGTTGGCTGTCTTCTCTTTCTTTCCTTGGTCTCTCAAGGATCTCCTCGTTGATTTCTTCTATGATCGGAGAATCAACCCTTTGTCTTTCGGCTTCGGGTTGCCGAGCGGATCCAATAGCAGGTGTGGACTCCTCTTGGTCCCGTTTCTTTCCCCTTTCCTCATCTGCAGGGGTCTGTAGGGTAGGCACTGTTGGTGCCTCTGTTTGTGTTGTAGGGGTTTGCTCTTGCTGCTGCCCAATTGAGGAGGCAGGTTTTTCTATCACTACTTGTTTTTCTGCACCCATTATCCCCTTGCCTTTATCTGTACCTGATGCTGATGGGTGACTGGTGCGGTTGCAGCAGTGG
The DNA here is from genome assembly GCA_031772625.1 of Pinus tabuliformis. Lineage (NCBI taxonomy): Eukaryota > Viridiplantae > Streptophyta > Pinopsida > Pinales > Pinaceae > Pinus > Pinus tabuliformis. Next base: position 2,034,764,777 of record CM062816.1, on the reverse strand, counting down.
AGGTACCTTCTCCAATTGGATGCGGCTGCTTGAAAGTTACCTGCTGCACAGAATCCAAGTCAAGAGTTTTTTCTAAATCCTTGACATTTCTTTCCATTGTTTCTTCTTGAGTTAGTTCCTCAATTAATGTTCCTTGCAACCATTCATCTTGGTTGGCATACTTCTCAATTTGTGGATATTTACAGTGCTCATATCCTAGTAGCCTGTATTTGACTCTTTTAGCACTGATGAAGCCTTCGGGGTCATAAGCGACCCACCAGACGCTTCTCTTTAGTTTGTATTTATCTCTAAGAATTTGATCAGCCTCTTGCCAACCCTCTTTCTTATTCATGATAAACGGGCCCATATGGTCTTTGAACTTGAGATGGGCTTTCTTCTTGGCACTATGAAAGTGGGTGAGGTCAGAGTTAATGAGTTGCCTATAGTATTCCAAGGCGAACATTCGCATTGGTACATATCTTGGGAGCCTATATGGACAGAGCTCACATCCATATATTCTGATGACTGTATGGTTTTGGTATAGGTACCAATCACCTATTTTATAGTTCTTGGACAGTTACAAAGTCTTCTGGATCTCAAATGATAGTCTGTGAGGAGGGGATCTCATCAATAGGCAAGAGACCGGGTACACAAATTTGTCAATAAATTCACAGCAGGAATATGGTGAATCTTGGACTTGGTGGAAAACTGATGACCAAAAGATGATAGACCTCCTCTCTCCCCTAGAATCCAGTTTCTTGATAGGGCATTGAAAAACCTCAGACTGATAATACATGAACAAGTGGTAGATATATGATGAATATTTGAACACACCCTCCCTATCCACTTTCAAAAGCTGGTCATGTATTTTGTTGGCTATAAACTTGGCAAAGTTATATTTGTAAGCAGGAGGCTGGCCCGGGCTGTAAGCAGCTAATAATACTAGCACTGTATCATCAATGTGCTCACCAGTTTTGTAGCCCAACACATAGGAGATCATGTCAACTAGGAGCTTGCCCACATCAGTGAAATGGACATACAAGAAAGGAGGTGGCCCTGTAGGTTTGTTATAGACATTTTTGTGCCTCGCGTCAAGGAGCATGGAATGTCGATAATTACAGGGATCCTTAGTCCCTAAACATGTTGTTCTTACCCCTAAAAGAACAAGGTCATCAAACAACAACACTTCCAATCAGTTCTCCACCTGAAAACACTTCAAAACAGGCTTATTTTGGATCATGTCAGCTGCTTAACTGAGCTTCTGCGCTGTATTGCAACTGTCCCACTCTGTACCTGCGCTGGAAGTCAAAAACAATGAAGGCTACCTGCGCTGGGCGAGATTGGCCAAGTGGCACAGTCATCCTGCAAGGTGTCAATTGCCCAGGAAGCTTCCAAAATGACACTTGGTTCATGAGATTCGCCCTGTGATGAGTAAGAGGTACTTGATCACCATGTGTAAGCAAGGATCTCCAAGTGGACACACGAACTGAAGATTAACTGAAGATGGAGAGGACACTAGTCAGCTATATGCCAGCCTCCAGCTGACTCATCCTTTCCTCTTCCCTCCTATATATAGAGCTCTTCTATGAGGTCTAGGGAGGCTGGAATTTTGTGTAAAGCAAGGAGGTGCTGTTGGATTACAGTTAGAGCTATTGGGTGATTGTTTTACTAGAGGTGAAGAGGAGAGTTCTTGCTGCTGGGGAGGTGCTGCTGGATTGGAGCCATCATTGGTTGTAACCTTCTCAGAACCCTGTTACTTCTATCAATAAAGTTTTGCATGTTCTCCTATATACTTGTATTGCATTGATGTATTGTATTTACATGTATATTTGATTCATCCTAATCCATGCTTCAGTTATGAGTACATGTATCTTGTAGTTTGCTCTCTTGTTTTGTGCAGGATCTGTGTGTAGCTGGACCGGCAAAGAGAGCAAGGAGCTGGGAACAAGAGACAAAGAGAGAGGATCAAGATCGACTAAGCGAAGGATACCAGGTTGGTTGATCATTTCTTCCCCCTCTCTGTACTTTCATAAAGGAAAACATCAAAGCTTTACTTTCAGTTGTTGCTAAAGACTGTCACCTTTAGAGTAGGGATAGGGTCATCCGCATCGGATACTTTTCCCCACAACAAACTGGCGACTCCACTGGGGAGCCTAGTATCTTGTTGGTGTTTGTAGTATTTTGCTATTCATTTCTTGAAGAAAAGAGTACCAAATCGAAAAGCTTTTGACTATATCAAAAGCGAAGTAGAGGGACTGCTACTCTTGCTCATTTGCTGAGCAAATTCAAGATTTGAAGAGCTTATCTACAAAAGACTCTTTACTCTTTGTGATAGCCTTTTCATCCTCTTGATCATACCTTAGCCTGTACTTGACCTATAGCTTTTTATTTCATCAAAAACAGTGCATTTTTTGAGCTTTTTATGACCCGGAAAACTTTGTAGACGAAACTCTCGTGAGTCAGTGCAGGCTGTACACAGGCAGTCTGCATTACAGCGCAGGTACTCCCTTCGGGAACTGCGCTGAGAGTCAAATTGGCAGACTAGAACCTGCGCTGGTCCAGTTAGCCCTTGTCTTGCTCAGTCTTCCTATTGTGTCTTGGCCCTGTTTGCACTTGTTTTTTGCTGATTGCTTGCTGGTTATTGTACTTGCTGTAAGCCACTTCTCCTTGACATTATTCCGCCTCAGTTGTGTGATGAAACTGTGAATGTTCTTTCAGTATTTCTTGTTTCAGTTACAGTTTCCCATTGTGAAAAGCGGACCAGTATAGCTGTGGCCTCTTAGATCCTGAACTGTAAAAGTGTCTTTGTGATCTTATGAGCTAGTTTTATTACTGTTCATGGCTGTTTGAGTTTGTTTGCTCTTCATTTTTATGGTTTGAATCTATACATTTCTTGTGTTTAAACAAGTCTATCATAAGGTGTCTTTTTGATTGTGGACAAGCTTGTTTATTTCTACTTGAAATTAGATTCAAAATTATACAACAGTTTCCTTTTTGTCTAGCATCAACATTAAGGTAACGAAAAGAAATACATGCATTGTGCATTTTGCATTTGACTGTGTGCTTGACGATTTAGGAAAATGTGCATTTTAGTGTGTGTTCTTTGATCTGTGGAAAAAGTTGTGTCCTTCTTTTCCCTCAAGTAGATTAAGGTTTTCAAAGTTGAAAGTTTGAAAAGATTTGCTTCTCATTCTTAGATTGCATATAGGAAGTTGTATATATACATCTCGTGGCGAACCTGAAAGGCAAACTGTTAAGAAAGATCAACATTAAAATAAACTCAATTTACATAACAACGCTTTGGAATTTAACGCAAACATCTAGAGGTCTAGGTAGAGACGTGTTCCGGCGTCGTTAAACATAGTGACTGTCGATCTCTACGAAGGTGGGTGATTCCTCCTGAGAGTCGGTGGCACTAACACGGACTTGAGCTCCCGCGTACCGTCGCGTATATTGGGAGACCCCTATAGGCTTTTATCCTTTATCCTTAGGAAACCGTGTCGGCCGCCCTACTGATCGCGATGCAGTGAACACAGCATTCACGAAGATCGACCGCCCGTACCGTAAAACGTATTCTGTGGTTTCGCGAAAGGTTTGGCACACCCTCTGCCTAGATCTCCAGAGCAGTTTCTTTTGGCCTTTTTCAAACTCTATAACTGAAAAAGTCCAACCGAGCATTTGTCACTTCGGGCTCGTTAATACATCGAAGGCGACTAGAGTCATCTTTAGCTTTTTCTCGACTCTTAAAACATGAAAAAGCAAGTTTGTGTCTAAAAGCGTCGTAAATAAAATTTATTTTAAAGCGGAACATAATCACCTGTTATTCCCACGTTGATCTTTCAGTTGAAAAGTATGGAGCCCACCAACCAAGGAAGTAACCTTGGCGGAAGTCCAAATCCCTTTTCCTCTTGGGGAGATGTTGGTGCGCCTCATATGGCTACATTGTCGCTTCCAGGATTGACAATCGGCCTTCCTGTATGGCTCTTTTCAACTAATGTAGTCCAAATCGCCACTAATCCTGAGCAGTCGAATCAACAGTCAGAACAATCTAGAATTACCCACCAGCCTTCCACTTCTTATGATACTTCCTCCGATCCTTCATCTTCGCAAGGTAGAGCCGGAAAGAGTCAGCCTCCCAAGGAGAAGAAGGAAAAGAAGAAGAAAGAAAAGAAGCAGAAGGAGCCTCTGGCGAAGGCGACTGGGGGCAAGCAGAAGAAAGCTGACAAAAACCCACACACTGCACCGACCGGGCCTAAAACGCCATGTGTCATTTGCAAAGGGACCCATTTCCATCGTGATTGTCCTTGTATTCCCCGGATACTAAGGGACTGGTCCCCAAGGTTGCACAATCCGGTAGCATCAACCTCTGGTTGTCAAGTTGATTGCATTCCGTCAACTAGCGAGAGTGAAGGACGAAGAAGGGGACCAAGATCACCCTGTCTATTGTGTGAAGGTCATCATGCCATCCACAAATGTCCATTCTTAGATGAGGCCAAGAGAGTTTTGGAAGATCGCCCAGTGTCACCGGTGCAACTTCCTCCTGGATACCGAAAACTCGCGCCTAATCCCTCGATAGTTGAAAATCCAGTTGAACCACTCAAGTGGTCAGCTGAAGTGTCAGTCATTGAGAATGAACCTACCGAATCTAGACCAGACGAAAGTCTAAAGGTTGATACGGCAGTTGGCCAGGTTCTTCCTTCAGAGGTTCTATCGTCCAATGACTCCGTCATTGAAGACCCGTCTTCAAATGACTCCGTCGCCGAAGAGTCATCTTCATGCGACACCCTCACTGATGAGAACAAGGATGACACCATCCAGGTTCTTTTCATCAGCACCGATTCCGATGAGCATCAGGGCAATGCGCCCATTCCTTTATCGCAGGAAGGAACATCATCAGAGTCGTATCCGGCCGTATATTCGGTCCCACCACCAAGCAACCTGGTTGTATCCTTTGATTGGAATCAACTAGGCGGACCCCGGTTACCAGCCAGTGTACCATTCAGAATCATTGTCCAGATCTATAGAATGATTATGGCTGGTACTATCATTGATGAAGGGGCGTCTGTGAGTATCCTTTCCTCTGTTGCTTGGAAAGCACTGGGTTCCCCAGCGCTTTTACCTGAGTTGAGAAATCTCTCAGGTTTTGATAAAGGAACCAGTCGACCATTAGGGATCCTCCCCGATGTACCTGTTACATTGAAAGGGAAGACCGCCAGGATGAACGTGTTGGTAGTTCAAGGACCCTTGGATTATAACCTACTCATTGGACGCGACTATATTTATTGCATGGGAGCGGTAGTCTCCTCACTCTTTAGAGTAATGTGTTTTCCACACAAAGGAAGGGTGGTCAAGCTCGTAGACCAGCTTTCATTTCCGGGATCTCGCATCGCAAATAGTCAAATACCAATCCTAAATGGTCTATTCACTCAAGATTCGCCTCCACCCCCAGTCCTCCTTCCCGATGAGCGCGAGTAATTCGGAAAGAAAGACTAGGACCCAGGGGGCATGCACCCTGGTCTGCTTCGGGCAGAAGAAACTCCGGGTATAAGGAAGAATTTCCGCAGAAGAACATGACTAGTCCGTACCCCGTCCGAAGGAAGTGGGGTTGTTCTGGAATAATGATCTTTTGTTAAAGTTATGTGTTTGGGAATCATTCACCTTTTGTCTAAAAAAGTGGGCAATGCCCAAGTAGGAATTCCCTTATTGTAACAAGTAGTCACCATCTTTAAATTCAAGCCTCGCCCATCGAAACATATGTTTTGAAGGATAAGCAGGGGCAGTCAACTAAGAAGGAGACCGTATTGTTGTGACAGAGGGTAACCATCTTTGGACAACCCAATGATAGACACCGCCGAAGAAAGAGATTGATTTGCGGCAGCGAATAGAACCACTCTTCGGATAATAAGAAAGAGGCAAGCCTCCCTCAATAATACCAATGTTTTGTCTTTGAGTAGTGTTCTTCTATTGTCACAAATAGCTGTTTGTTTAAAGTGGGCCGACAGGAAGTCTGAGTACTGCGTAAGACCCCTTAAAAATAACGAGAAGACAAGTATTGTTAGCATTAGATTAGCAAGATGACAAATAAATGTGAACACCCAAAGAAAAACAGAGGTAGGGGAGAGGAGGGGCAGCCTCGAAATTCTATCCTATACCTGGGGGCATGCAAACTTTCCGAAGTGCAAGCTAGGGGCGGTTATTTATCTGGTTTTAAGATTAGCCGTTTCCAAATTTGCATGAAAGAAAGCCTGTGGGGCAGAAGTAAAATTTGCCAAAAGTGAGCACAGCTGTGGTAAGGCATAAGCTCTATAAAAATTGGTCCTTACGAGAGGCGTTCTTCATATGACTGGTATATCGAGCAGTTTTAGCATATAGTTCATGCTCGTTAAAAAATAAACGCAAATCCGAGCAGTTTTAGGCCTGAATTTAAGCTCGATAAAAAATAGAAAAGTGTGAGCAAAAGTTTCCTCCAGAGTTCAAGCTCATGGAAAAAATGAACCGGTAAATAACCTTTTGAGATCGTAAATTCATCAGCCATAAGAACCTTGATCGTGTTTTCATCCATCACCTCCACTGTTCATTTGGCCGATCATTCACTTCCATTTGTGTGTTTACCTCTTTTGAGAAACAGCTGCGAAGAGTGATTTCACCTAGCCATCCTTGTGACACTGCCGTGATTGGAAAATTCCAACCTGTACCTGGAATCTGTAGCTATTCCTGTTTATCACTCGTTCCTCAAAAGACGAGTCTTCTTTCAGCTCTTTTCACTGACTCGTAAAATATGAAAAGTTTGCCGAGTTTTGGCCTTCCAGCTCGTTAAATGACCGGAACGCTATCCCTCCTCTAAATTTTAATCTTTTTGGACTTGAGGGATTATTGCACAAAAGGATCGAGCGCTTGCCTGGTTCGGCTCGTTAAAAATACCGAACAGCCATCCCTTCTGTATTGTTTTATACTTTTTCGGACTTAAGGGATTTGCTGACGAAAAAGGAATTATGGAGTTAACTTTCTGTACCTTTTTAGACTCTCTAAAAATGAAAAGGACCGAGTTTTCTTTGTCGTTAGACTCGTTAAAATGATTAAATAGCGACAAACTTGTCTTTAGACGAGAACGAGTTTCCCTATCGCTAAGCTCGTTAAATCATAGCGATGGGCTTGCCCGAAGGGCAGGTTATAGAACAAGCATATGTTATCCTCCTCAAGCTTGACAAAAATAAAGAGGTACTGGTCAGAAATGACTGGGGAAAAATTGGGAGAACATTCAAAGTTTAATGGTAGCAAGTCACTCTTGAACATGACACTTTTCCTCCGTATCACATTGGGTTGGGTTATCTCATTCACCGGTCTCATCACCATGGTCCTCGCCACACCATCCACATTTGGGGTAATGCTACCGATCCATCGTATCAGTGTCGTTATATGTTCAAGAGGGGTCATTCTGAAAGTGTCAGCCGTGTCCCATCCACTGCCATACATTATCCTTCATCCATTCATGATCGCCACCCTGAATCATATGTCACAGTTTGTTTTCACCTCCACTAAAATCATTAGCTCCGTTCCGTGTCATTGATGTGGGATTCATTAAGGCCCTCCTTTGACGGATCACTTCTTGTCGACTTCAGCTCATTATCCAAGAAGTTGATCTAGGAACACCCCCATCAGTACTTTGAAGCTTGCATGCCTCAATGGCAAGTTTCTCACTTCCGGCGACAGGTATACATCAATGACCTTCGACCAGAAGATTTTGCGTGGCGTTCGACGCCAAGTCCTTTATTCACGCCACGTGAATTGTACTGCAGTACCTTGAGGGTCATCGTCATTATTGGTGATTCCTCTCGCGCTTGTTAACGGTTTTCATTATTGACCGGTAATCAAGCGATGTCTTTCCATGTTCGACTTCAGCGCAATTCTCACATGGATCGACTTGTACTTAGAGTGAAGATCGAACGAGTTTGAAGACCCCGGATCTAGTTTCATCCATCCGGGCTGCGATATATATTCAGGAAATATAAAAGCATTTGCCATGTACATCATTGCAGCAGATGATCATCCTACTCAAAGGATGATAATTTCAGCAGAAAATTATCCGTCTATCTTCAGACGATCGTCTGTCATATGTACCAAAATGTATTTATAAAAAGCTGAGCATGGGAATGCCCGCCTCAGCTAGATCATGAGAATAATGATGAATGAAAGATAATGTATTGTATTGTATTGTTTACAGGGCACTCTCCTCAGCACTGGAACGAACTTCGGATCCTCTAGATAAAGCATTTCACCCGATAAACGGCCTCATACTTTAGGGGGCAACTGTTATAGACATTTTTGTGCCTCGCGTCAAGGAGCATGGAATGTCGATAATTACAGGGATCCTCAGTCCCTAAACATGTTGTTCTTACCCCTAAAAGAACAAGGTCATCAAACAACAACACTTCCAATCAGTTCTCCACCTGAAAACACTTCAAAACAGGCTTATTTTGGATCATGTCAGCTGCTTAACTGAGCTTCTGCGCTGTATTGCAACTGTCCCACTCTGTACCTGCGCTGGAAGTCAAAAACAATGAAGGCTACCTGCGCTAGGCGAGATTGGCCAAGTGGCACAGTCATCCTGCAAGGTGTCAATTGCCCAGGAAGCTTCCAAAATGACACTTGGTTCATGAGATTCGCCCTGTGATGAGTAAGAGGTACTTGATCACCATGTGTAAGCAAGGATCTCCAAGTGGACACACGAACTGAAGATTAACTGAAGATGGAGAGGACACTAGTCAGCTATATTCCAGCCTCCAGCTGACTCATCCTTTCCTCTTCCCTCCTATATATAGAGCTCTTCTATGAGGTCTAGGGAGGCTGGAATTTTGTGTAAAGCAAGGAGGTGTTGTTGGATTACAGTTAGAGCTATTGGGTGATTGTTTTACTAGAGGTGAAGAGGAGAGTTCTTGCTGCTGGGGAGGTGCTGCTGGATTGGAGCCATCATTGGTTGTAACCTTCTCAGAACCCTGTTACTTCTATCAATAAAGTTTTGCATGTTCTCCTATATACTTGTATTGCATTGATGTATTGTATTTACATGTATATTTGATTCATCCTAATCCATGCTTCAGTTATGAGTACATGTATCTTGTAGTTTGCTCTCTTGTTTTGTGCAGGATCTGTGTGTAGCTGGACCGGCAAAGAGAGCAAGGAGCTGGGAACAAGAGACAAAGAGAGAGGATCAAGATCGACTAAGCGAAGGATACCAGGTTGGTTGATCATTTCTTCCCCCTCTCTGTACTTTCATAAAGGAAAACATCAAAGCTTTACTTTCAGTTGTTGCTAAAGACTGTCACCTTTAGAGTAGGGATAGGGTCATCCGCATCGGATACTTTTCCCCACAACAAGGTTGGCGGTCTGCCCTCACGAATGTCTTGGTGACCTTCTCAATGTCAGTAGTGGAAAGATTGGCGCCTGCATCCAGTAAATAGTTCATGGAGAAGGGAAACAACAGCTGAGTTTGCTTGAAGTTGAGCATTTGGTTGATGGAGTTAGGATTGATGTGGAAGAGTATGCTCCCAGATGGAGACTTGAAAATTCTCTGAGTTGGATCATAATTCTCAGCACATAAGCGGATGATTTCTGGAAAAATATTAACAGATGGAAGGAAATAGTAATGCAGATTGGACTCTCATATTCCATATGTGTCATTATTGCTCAAATAGCTGTCTCTCAATTCGCGAAAGGTCTTTAAATGGTTCCTGTCAGCCACAAGGTCTTGGATGAGGTAATCTCTGTCAGCGAGAGGCATGGCTTCAAGCTCCTTGTTTGGTGGATTCATAGGAGCAACACTGAGAGCTGATGGTGTAGCCATTGTATAACTTTCAGGTGTTATCTTTAGAATGCAGCTTCTGAGTGTAACAGGCTGAAGATGACAGCTTATGAGGATTTGAAGAGGAGTGGCAGAATGACTGTAGCTGAACTCAAAATCTTCAATGTTTTATGGTTGTATTGAAAGGACAATTTACAGAATTTGATTTGAGCTTCAGTTTCTCTTGGTGAACTCTTAGACTTTGTAGACAGTGAGGGCAATTGTAGGTGAGAAAAGCATTGCAGCTTAGAATAGTGAGAGCTTGAACCAAAACTCGGCAAAAGGGAAAAGTGTTGGGCAGGCGTAAGAGTTTATCGTGCGTTTAAGCCCAAAACGACTGTGTGACAGTGAAACTTAAACAGAGGGTGCTTAAGATCTTTTTAGGCTAATCATTAATAGGCCAACATCATTAATTTAGGAGTTCCTTAGGAAATTCAGTGGCAAATTTGCAGAGAATGAGAAGAATCATGGCAAATGGGTTGGATTTGGCGAAATACCTGGATAAACTAGCGTCGAGGGCTGCCGAATTGACTGGAAGATGGAGAATTTCGTTGAATTTGCAGGTGGTGGCGTCCGAATCGTCTAAATTTGAAATCTGGAGGCAATTTGGCATAAATAGACAGAGCAGCGCACTCGAACGTTTGAATGAAAATGACCCAAAACGGTCCATTTCCGCATTTTTAACGATAAATTTGGCACATATGGATTTTTGGCTCTTTCTCGCAATGACGTCAGCATGACGTCATCAGCGGGCCCCGGGTACGGACGGTGACGTGGATGCTAACTAGGATGACAGTGTGGCGGGACACGGTGGAGGCATGCGGAGGTGGCAAGATAGCGTGGAGGGTGACATGGCGCAGTAGCGGGGGCCTCGGGCCTGACATCACAGTGACGAGGGGCTGACGTAACGGGGGTGGCGGTTAGCAGGAGGTGGTTTCTGGTTTCCCCGCACTGCCTTTGGGGGAAGGTGGTTTCAGGGGGGAGGGCTTCGAACAACCCCAGCTGCCGACACATGGCCCGTGTACGGGAGCAAAACCGCCCTTTCCTCGGATGCTAAATATCGATACATCCACTGCCCAGATTACCCGCCCACCGTTGGATCAGGCACGACGGGAGATCGACGGTTGGCGGGCGCTCCGACGCGGCGTACAAGTTTGTGGCAGGACCCGCCCGATATTTAATTAATATTGAATGGCGCGGGTTCAAAAACTTTAGCTTTGGTGGGTTTTATGGGGTTCAAATAGATAAGGGTTAATGCGACGGGGTTTCATAAAAAATATTTAAACATTGGGTTTTTGACTTTAAGGGGTGATCATTTTGCAAGGGTTTTTTAGGTGAATGGGGGTTTAGTTATAGGTTATTAATCTTAACCAGGGGTTAAATTAATTCCAAGGTAAGGGTTGACTATAGCCCCAGACGGGCTAAGGTCTCCCATGACATGTTATTTAGCTATAATGCTAAAAAGAGGGAATATTTAGATATTTTTTGGGTTTTTGCAAAAAATGCTATAATAGTAGGGGGAGGGGGGCACTTAGGGAGCTATATAGTAAGTTTAGAAATTAATATGGATTTGGTATGTGAAAGAGGAACAGAGAGCTAAGTTTAAGGAGTAAACTTAGATTTAGAAGCAGATGAGAGTGAGAAATAAATTTAGACAAGAAATGTCGCTTCCTTTTGGAGAAAAAGGTCACAACTTGACATGAATTTCACCAATGTGAAATGCAAGGAGGACTGTTTAGGCAGATCCTACAGTCCTCTAGGGGATGTTAGTAAGAAAGCTTTTGAAGGGAATGAGGGAAGTTAGACATGCTTGATGGTTTGCCACATAGATCATTGTTCTTGCCTTTCTCCTATTGGTGAGATCAGATATTATTTTCCATATATCATGTGTTTAGATCTTGTTTTCTGCAACCTCCAACTGCCTACCCTGCCTAATAGGCCTAATTTTTTTCTTCTTTTGGATGGGTGCACTTAGCCTTGCAAACCCTGATAATCCTCTTTTCTTTTTGCTGCCCTCCTATCTAAGTCTACCCTTATGTCTTCCAAGGGCCCAGATTAAGCAGTTGGGCTCCTTCCTTTCTCTATTCAACTAGTCATCTGCCAAGCTTAAACTGTTTGAGCAGGTATTCTCTCTCTAGTCTAGAACAAGCAATTTAAAACATGGTATGGCCCAGCTTGAACTGTTGGACCATCCATCAAGATAGCAGTGGCATTTTGGCTTAGCCACTTTCATGGCCTTTCTTCGGGGTTCATTTCAATTATTTTTTCTAACCAGTTCATTTTCTTGCCTTTTGGTTATTCTTTTAAGGCATACCCTCTTTACATTTTTTAACTGTCTGTTTCTTTCACAAAAATGGAACCTTTGTATCATGGAAGATGAACATTTTTGGTACTTCCACTGTCAATCATGAAAAATGAAAATCTATTGGTATAGGAGGCTAACAGTGGCTCCACTTGGGGATGGCTTTTCCAGATGAAAAGTCAAGAACAGCAGGTCAGATTGCGTTATTTATCCATTCTTGCTGCAGTCTGCATGTTTCTTTGTTGGAGACCATTGTTCTGAATCCTAGATACTTGTATGAAGTATCCACTGAGTTGATTTGCTGTAAAATTACAGCTCTGTTTTTTACCTGTTTCTCTAAGTTTTCCTCATCACCTTGATAGTTCCCAAGTGTTTTCTCTTGCTTTCCAATGATAGGACCGAAACATATATCAAAAATGGTGCAGTAGCTTGATCTTTCTCAAAATCTGCTCTGCTTGGTGCTTTATTTAACTGTTGTAAATGAAAATACTGAAAATACACATATTTATTTATAACATATGACTGTGCAGTGCTTCATCAAAGGGGGTCAAAATAATGCTTGAGCATCCTCCCATTGACTGGGCCTTCCTCAGTGTTTGAGCCATCCAATCTCTTTAGAAAATAGGAGTTATTACGTTGTACAGCATAAATTACATAAGGCCCCTTCCACAAGAAGTCAAATTTACCATGTTTCCCTTTGTCCTCCCTCCTGGAATCCCATCTCAACACTTTGTTTCCTATAAAGAAGTCTTCAGCTTTGGTTCTTTTGTCAAATACTCTTTTGAGCTTTTCTTGCAGTACTTGGGTTCTTTGATAGACTTCCTCTCTTGTTTGTTGTAGGTGAATTTTCTGATTGATCCTTCTTTGAATGTCATTGGGCTCAGCTTGTATTTCTTGCAGCAACTTGATTACAGGAATACCTAAAGATGAAGGAAACCTTGCTTCCATTCCATAAACTAGTTCATATGGACTAGTGCCAATGGATCTCTTGGTGGTCAGTCTGTCGGCCCACAGTGCATTCACCAACTTCTTATGCCAATTCTTTTTATTTTCCTCCAAAACTTTCTTGATGATATTGATGAGGCTTTTATTGGAAGACTCAGCTAGGCTGTTACCTTGAGGATAGTAAGAAGTGGAATGACCTAAGGTCATATGGTATTTGTGGCAAAAGTTGATCATTTTTTTGGACTTGAAAGCAGCGACATTGTCTGTGATAATTTTGTCTGGACAGCCAAACCTGGACAAGATGTTGGTTTCTAGAAATTGTATAATAATGGAGTCATTGCCCTGCCTACAAGGGACAACCTCTATCCATTTGGTGAAATAGTCTATAGCAGTCAGAATCCACCTATGTTGGCCAGAGGAAGGAGGGTGAATTTCACCAATAAAGTCTAAACTCCATTGCTGGAATGGTCTCTCAGTTGAAACAGGTTTGAGTGGTAAAGGCAGTAGCTTTCTCTTGCCTTCAAAAATTTGGCATTTGTGACAAGACATTACAAATTTTCTCACATCAGTAAACAAGGAAGTCCAATAAAATCCAGCCCTTAGGATTTTATCAGCTGTGGACTTCCAGTATAAGTGTCCTCCACAGTCACCTGCATGAAATTCTTTGAGGACATTATCAGTTTCATCCAATGTTAGGAAATTAAGTAAGATTCCTTCGTGATTTCTCGAAAACAAAACATTGCCTATGATACAAAACTTTGATGCTTTCATTTTCAAGAACCTTTTCTTGGTTCTGTACAACCCTGGAGGAGCTTGCAGGTTTAACAATACAAAACATATATCAGCATACCAGGGAGATTGCATAAAGGCTTGGTTGATCTGTGGAGTCGCCATCTCCTGTTCGTTGTCCAGTTCATTAATGTCAAGGGCTTGAAAATTGGTTTCAGTCATCAGCTTGGCTAGACCTTGTCGTTTTATTAGTTTGGTAGGCTTGATTTCGATGTCATATTCTAAGATATTGGCAATCCATTTTCCCCTTTTGCCTTCAATTCCTTCTTGGGTTAGAATGTCCTTGACCTCTGCATTAGGGACATAGGCAATTATATGAGAGTAGAGGATATAGATTCTAAAGTCTTTGATGGCTTTTACCAATGCATAGGCTTGCTTTTCCATGATCTTATATTTCAAGGGAGCATCTCTAAGGGCCCTACTGAAAAATGCAATGGGTTTTTCACATCCTTGGTCATCTTTTTGCAACAGAACAGCAGTAATTGTATGCTCAGATGCAAAAGAAAAAATGATGAAATCTCTATCAAACCTAGGGCTTGTTAGGACTGGTGTGTTTGTCAATGCTCTTTTGATATCCTCAAAGGCCTGCTTAGCTTCTATTGTCCATTTGACCTTGGAATCCTTCTTCAACATATTGTTCAATAGTCTTATGAGCTCGGCCAAATTAGGGATGAATCTTCTCAAGAAATTAATCTTACCTAAAAAACCTTGCAGTTCTTTGATATTTCTTGGATGGGGAACCTGAAGGATAGCTTGAATTCTGTCCGGATCAATCCTAATACCATCTCTTCAGATTATGTGCCCTAAGAGTTTACCTTCCTCCAGGGCAAACAATGATTTCTTTGGATTCAAAGATATGCCATATTTTCTGCAAATTAAGAAATTTTGCCTTAAATGTTCTAAGTGTTCTTGATCTGATTTTGAAAAGGCGATAAGATCATCTAGATACACAACTAGGAAATCATGGAGTTCTTTTGCAAAGGCAATATCCATTGCTCTTTGGAATGTGGCCCCTACATTTTTAAGCCCAAAAGGCATTTTGACATATTTGAAAGTTCCCCAAGGTGTTGTAAATGCAGTTTTGTCTTGATCATCCGGGTGTACTAAAATCTGATTGAATCCAGAGAATCCATTGAATAATGAGATCCTAGAGGCTCCCACTACCCTTTGTAGGATATGATCCATTTTTGGTAAGGGGTAATGGTCTTTGAGAGAGACTTTATTCAAATTCCTTAGGTCAACACATGGTCTAATCTCTCCCGTCTTCTTCCTAGTGGGCACTAGGTTTGAAATCCACTCTGAGAACCTGATTGGAGCAATGATTCCTGCTTCATAGATACGTTTAACTTCTTTTTCGATGAGGGGAAGGAGGACCTGATTCACTCTCCTAAGCTTCTATTTAAAAGGTTTTTGGTTTTCTTTCAAAGATATTGTGTGTTGGATGACTGTGGTATCATAGGACTTGAGGTCCTCGTAACTCCAAGCGAAAATATCTTGGAATTCTTTGAACAGTTCAATGTATTTCAACTTCTGATTAGCTAGTAGTGCCTTGGATAATTTTATCATTTTGGGATTGTCTGTGGTTCCAATGTTACATTTTTGAATTTCAGCATTTAGAGGTTGCATTTTTGGTTTTCTTGAGATATCATTTGAATCAAACAAGTCCTCTAAAGGGGTTAAACCCGTGGGCAGAAAATTGTCCTTTAGATCAATTACTTCGGCTTCTGTTTCAGCTGTTTCATCAAAATCTGTTTGCTTCAGCTCCTATACATTTTCGTTGTTAAAGGTGGTAGGATTCAAAACCAAATTTGTTGTTTCAGCTGATATATTCTGTGTAATTATGTATGCCTGTGGTTGATCATCTCTAGTGCTAGTATCAATGTTTATGCCGGAAAATTCTTCCTTTAAAGTGAGGAAGTTATTTATCTGTGTGTCACTCTCAAAGACTTGCCAATTCTTGATGTTATCTGGGACTGCAGGTCTATGTTTGATTTCAGCAGTAAAGGTGTGATTGGGTTTGAACGGTAGCTTGCAGGTGCTGGCAAAGCTATGAGCATGTAGATTGAGCTCTCTAGAAATTTTAGTTAACTGGGATTCTGAGAAGGTATCAAGTACTTGGATAGTTGCTCCTTTATAAGCTCGTAACCTTAGATCATTTGTGATAAAGTTTCCTTTTATCTGTTGTATGATCATATCTGAATCTGCTAAGATTGAAACTTTGGTTGCACCTAAATTTTTTATGAGTTTGAGACCTAACAGAAGGGCTTCATACTCAGCGATATTATTTGTGCATCGAAAATTTAGCCGATATACATGACCTTCAGCTCTGTCATTCTGCATATTGTGGAACCAGACTCCTGCTCCAGCTCCTAACTTGTTTATAGAGCCATCAAATTCTAAGTACCATAAGGTTTCATGATCAAGATTTGGATTGAGATCTTTAGAAAGTTGGATCATGGGCAGATTGGTTTCTAGCAAGTTACTTGATACATCATGCTCCTTTTTTATATCAATTATACCCAAAGTCCTTTGGTCTTGGGAGGCCGATTGTTCATTTAATTCCTCTGCCTCTGCTGGAATTAATAGTTCAGAATAAGCCTTGCTGCATATGTCAGCATTGTAGAGAATAAATGAATCCATGTCAGAGTGTATTGAATAGATTGGGAAGTTTTGGGGCTTCTCTTGACTGCTTACCACATATTTCATTAATGTTTCGCGGTATAATCTCTATGGCTGCCGAAAGACTAAAATGGTAGCGTAGGACATGTCTAATTGCAAAGATCCTTGGTGTTTGGCCCCCCAAGATCTGGACAAGAGCATACCATACTTAGGAGGTATGTCAGCTACCACTACATCCATCAAAATTGTTTTGGTTGGGTATTGGACCAGGGAGACACATAAATATTTAATCAAGCCTAAACACCTGACTTGGCTTGAATCGAATGAGAATAGATCTTTATAAGGTCTTGTGATGTCTAAGTCAAGTTTTTCCATTACAGATTTGGGCATTAAGTTGTGTGATGCCCCGGAATCAAACATTGCATTGTGTAGAACCTTATCATGAATGTTTAAACCGACATAGAAGGGTGGGACCCCTCCATTTGTTGTTTTTCCGTTAACCTCAAGACCAAACAGTAACTCAGGTTGATCATCTAGGACATTCACAGCATCTTTATTGTCTGATATTTGGAGTGACCTATTAATCTGCTCTCTGTACACTAGATGTTTGTCCAATTCAGAAAGAGGGACCGATATCTTTAGCTTACTTATTTCTGTTTCCAAGTTAAAGGGCTTTTCCATTTGAACTTTGGCATTAAGTGCAGCAGATTTTTCCTTTTCAGCTGGGATTTCAGTAGTCCTTTCTTCATGGTTGGTATGATTTTGAATGAAATTGGTACCATATTTATTTTCAGGGGTGGTATCTGACCTTGCCTTTGAAGGATGGGGTGGGGCTGGCTGGTTTTCAGAGGGCTGTTGTTCTGAGATATCCTCCACAGTGACTTCTGTGGTATGTGGGTTTGAGTTGCCAGCGGATTCTGGAAGAACAGTCTTGTCATTGGTCATTTTTGGCTACTTACTGTCCCTTGGTTTAAGCGGTTCAGGTACATCTATAGTTCTACTCCTTAGTTTATACTGTTTATGTACCTCACAGACTGCTGCATCATAACCTTCTCTAAAATCAAATGATTCTCCTGACTTAGTGTGAAATTGATTGTCATTATAAACCTCTTGATCTTCTTGTGTTAAAAAGACCTGATGTTCACTGTCTAAACCCATTAGGTTGATGTGAGGCTCCTCAGTTGGTTCGCTAGATGTTGAGGCCTCAGCATAATTTTCTTGGAAAGGAGGTCTAATGTGCTGGTCAAGATCAGTCCTTCCAACATTTGGATTTTGATTCTTTCTAAAATTTGGATTTCTAGCAGTGCTTGCTTGACCTTCCCATGATGATTTCCTTTCTATGGTTTCTACCCTGTCCCCAAGTCTATCCATACCTTTGATGATTGCATCTATCTTTTGCTCAAATGCTGAGGGTTCTTCCTTAAAAGTGGATCTTCTTTCAGCTCTTGCCCGATTTCTTTTGGCAATCAGATTTGCTTCTACACTTACAACTATGTTTTGCATGTCTGCCAGGGTCGCAGGGGCTCTTTCCCTTAGTTGATATGCCATATCAGCATGATCCGGATTTAATCAGGAACACAATAGATTACAGAGATAACCATAAATACAGAGATGTGATAACCATAAAAACAGAGATGCAGCAGAAATAATACTTCATTTCATTAATGGAGAATATTGAAATATGTTTACAAATAGAAATAAACCAGCTAGGGCGATGGTAGCTTATCTCTGAGAAGAGATGTGTCGGCTACATGCCTCTAAATTGTTTCGAACTGTGTTACAATGAGGCTCGAGGGCCTATTTATTGTTGAGAAACAATGGAAAACCCTTCACATTCCAAAACCTAACCCTAGAAGATCAAACGCCAAATTGTGGGCCCCGTTTTTGGGGTAAGTTGGTACATCAACTTCCCGGGGTCGCGAATTGGTCGTACTATCTCCGTTTGACGCACATGATAGTCTGTTGGAAAGATCTCTCCGAGGACTACGACGAAAAAGACAATTTTTATCAAAAAAATCGTTGGCGGTGGATTTCCCAAAAAACGTCGTTTAGGGCCTCAAAACGGCTCCGAAAGTTTAGGACCTGAAAAACTGCGAAAAATAGTAAACTATGCTATAATTAAGGAAACTGAAAAACTGAAAGAGACAGTTGTGGGGGTCCAAATGGGATAGGTGGGTGGCCACCAACATCCACCTGGATCACAGCATCAAACCCATCCGAAAATTTGATTAAGGCTAAATCAGGTGGAGGCCTAAGATTTTGAGGAATAGCATCATAAACAGTGTTGAATCTAGTACAATAATCTAGGACAGTTTCTTGTGGGCCTCTCCTTATGGTGTCATACTCCGATAAAATGTGTAGAGGATCCTTTTTCTTTTCCCATTTGTTCAGGAAGGATTGACAAAGAGCGCCCGAATTAGCTATGGAATTTGGAGCAAGTGCTCTGAACCAAGTTCTTACTTCACCTGTTAAACTTTGGACAAAAATTTTCATTCTCACATCATCATCGTCTATTTCATAGTTTTCAAAGTAATCTTGCATTTTATTGGTATGCTATAAGGCAGTGTATGTATTGGTTCCATCAAAATAAGTGATCTTACTTTGGTAGTCCTGACGCATAGCCCCAGGATTAGCAGGTAGCTGAAGGGGGGCATAACGATTAGCCATATTTGCAGGGATCAATGGGACAACAGGTAGAAGGGGAACAACTGGAACAACAGGGACAACAATAGCAGTTTGTGTATTGGGTGGAAGTGTGAATAGTATGTTTTGGGAAGTGGATGAGGAAGAGGGGGAAGACTGGGTTATGTGAGGATGAATCGATGGTTTAGCAAGGGTTGGGATATAACTTTGCTGAACTGCCTCAGGGCTTGAATCAGCAAATTCTTCTGGTTCCTTTTGGTTCCTAAGAGTCTTGGGAATCAAATTAGGATTATCGAAAACAGGTGGAGGATTTGGGTCAGGATTTGAGCTGGTATGCCTAGTTCTCTTTTTAGGAGCCAACTTTCGAACTTGTTTTTGGTATTTTTAAGAATATTTTTAGAAGTGTTAAGGAACTGCTCAAATTTTGGAACCGCTATCTAAAGCAGACAGCAGTTGAAAAATTCGTTCTGTCCCCAGTGGAGTCGCCAATTATGTTAACACTCAGGTTGTCCCCTTTGACTCCCAAGGGAATACGGCCGAGGTAACCACTAACCAATCTTTTGGCCACAGGTCCTAGCCTACCCGTAACCAGAGAGGGCTCTCTCTTTCTTCTTTAAATTTGTTTTGATGGTGTTTTAGGCTAGCTATGATGCACAAGGTTTTGTTTTGAATTTGCTGGATGATGATTTCAGTCAGAACAGGTATATTTTTACAGGGTGATCTAGACCATTGGGCATGGAGTCCGTGAAGTTTAGTTGCTTGGTATGTCTGTCTTGAAACAACAGTGATGCTATAGAGCCAGATAAGTGTCTATGGAAAAATTCTTTAAATCTGTAATTGGATGGGATGGAATCAGGACGTGAAAGGCAACTAAGGATCTTTCAGTGAGCTGATATGGGGAATAGTGGGAACATTACTTAGGAGCATTAAAGAACTCCTGAATAACATTCATATTTATAGAACCAATACAAACATGAGCAATTAAGAATTCATGTCCATGATTAATTTTGAAGAAAATATATTCAACAACAGAGATTGAGCACAGGGTGTAATCAAACATTTCCTATACTATTCTTTTTCTCTATTGTTAGACTAGTGAAACATGCATATGATTTAAGCAGACATAAGAAGACAAAACATAGTTTAGGATAACTTATTGTTCCATTAGACAGCACAGGAATTCTGTAACAGCACGCAGAGCATCATTGAGACATCAAACATTAAGGATATAATGAACCTTTCCATCCTTTTTGCATTAGATCATCTGAAAATATACAATATATTGTCTCAGAGAGAAAATCACCAACCCCAAATACGTTGCAAGGGGAGGTATATATACAAAATTTAGATACAAAAATATCTAGCCGATGAATTAATGGCTCATAAATACTGTGCCAACTCCTGAAGAATTACAGCTGAGAGAGTAAATGTTGTAATAACTGCTTAGTGTATTAGCTGTCCAAAATTGTCAGAGAATTTTGACTTTGTGACTCATTGAGTCGGCTGGAGCCGTATTGCCCAAATTTGCGCGTTTCCTTTGCTTTAGCTTGCTGTCGTAGTATCATGCTGAGTCACCCTTTTTGGCCACCTTGCATGCTGTCCTGATTCTGTTTTTGACTTTGGTTGAGCTGAAGCTGACTAGGACAGACCATACCGAGATTACTGAGGCAAAATTTGTAGCATTGACTGCCACCAATCTTCCTTGGGCAGTTGGTTTTTTCGTATCTTTATCAAGGTTTCATCTACCTCTGTATGCTTGTAAAAATTTGGTGGGACTTCAAACAGGTGATTAATCTTATGCTCAATGTAGAATAGATTTTCAGGCTTGTCATAGAGGCTCTGCCCTGATGGAGGTCCTGTTTCTTCAGAGGTACTGGCGGAGGCTGTGATCTGATTTTCAATAAAATTTGTCATCCTAGTGGCATATTGCTCACGGGTGAGCAGTCTTCCTATGCCGGTCAATAGGCTAGGAAATCCTTTGTTTTGCAATGCTCCCATTTTAAGCTTGTATTCATCCACCTCAGCCTGCATTTCATGACATTTTCTCTCCACAGTTTGTACAAAATTTCTGAGGGTCAGCACCTTTTTAACTGTGAGGACAACATCTGTTCTGTTGATGATGTTTAGGGCTGCCAGCTCCTCCTTGGTTTGATTGTTGAGAAAATGTATCATCTTGTTGGCCTGCTCAGGCCTATTCCCTAGTGCTGTTCTGGATTTCTGGCTTTCAATTTGTGCTTGGCCTATTAATTCCATCTGTTCGTGCATTGTTTTGATTGACTTCCACTGTCTGGTAAGGGAGTGGTCAATCCGGGCCCACAAAATCGTTTTTATTTCTGCCAGAGTATTTTCTAGTTTTAGTTCCTTCTCTAAGGCCTTTATTTTGTCCTTTAGGGCCTTAATCTCTCTGGTCTGCTCTGCTACTGTTATCTTTGATTTGTCATATCCAGCTCTGCCAATTTCTCCTTGGCTTGTTTGATCTCTGTCGCTTGAAGCTCCAACTCTTTGATAACTTTTGTCAATTCATTCATGTTTAAGCTGGACTCAGGAGCTATTGTTGTTGCTGCTGCATCTGTTGTTACTGTAGTCATTGCAGGGGTCGTTGCTGCCTCTGTAGTTGTGGCAGTGGTTGGGGCAGTCTGAGGAGGTTGGGAGCTTGATTCTCCCTGTTTGTCTTGGAGTGCCCTTTCTATCTCCTTTTCCAGATCAATCACTCTTTGATTTAGCTGCATTATTAGGTCTAATTGATCCTTAGCTTCCTTTTCTTTCTTTAATTCTGTTGTTTGAGGGTGCTAAGTAGGAAGCAATTTTAGTCTCTTCTTCAATGCAACAATATCATCCTCTTTCTTTTTCATAAGGTCCCTCACACCCTTAGGATCCTTAGGATCATGTCCTAAGTCCACAATGATGTACTCCAGTGTTTTGATCCTATTTTCCTTGGTCGTGGAGGACATTCTCTCCAAGTCTAGTTGAGTGTTGGTGTTCTTCAGAGATTCTTTTAATTCATGGGCCATTGTGGCCCTGTCTACGAGTGTGGCATAGACCAATTCCCCTGTTTGCTTATGCAGCTTTATCTGATCCGTGGGGTGAATGTCTTTTGCCATGACTTCTAAGTTTGTTTTGACAAAATCTGCAGCTGAGTGAGGTTGTGGTATCTTGGGTTTAAAATGGCTGAGGATTATCTTTTCCTCTTCGATATCATATACTGACATCAGCCTCTCTTGTTTAGTCAGTGTTGCCTTGAGAAATTGTTTGCATACCTGCACTCTTAACAGCTCATTTTGTGCCTTAATTTCTTTAAAGGAGGCCTTGGTGCTGGATGGCTTCTTGCTCTGCTGAGTGGAGGAGGACACCTCCATGCCAAGCTATACTCCTTGCTCTTGTTGAAAAGAGCTTATGGCTGTCTGCTAGCTATCTTCTCTTTCTTTCCTTGGGCTCTCAAGGATCTCCTCGTTGATTTCTTCTATGACCGGAGAATCAACCCTTTGTCTTTCGGCTTCGGGTTGCTGAGCGGATCCACTAGCAGGTGTGGACTCCTCTTGGTCCCATTTCTTGCCCCTTTCCTCATGTGCAGGGGTCTGTATGGCAGGTAATGTTGGTGCCTTTGTTTGTGGTGGAGGGGTTTGCGCTTGCTGCCGCCCAATTGAGGAGGCAGGTTTTTCTGTCACTACTTCTTTTTCTGCACCCATTATCCCCTTGCCTTTATCTGTACCTGATGCTGATGTAGATGGCCCCTGGGTGACTGGTGCAGTTGCAGTAGTGGAGGTACCTTCTCCAATTGGATGCGGCTGCTTGAAAGTTACCTGCTGCACAGAATCCAAGTCAAGAGTTTTTTCTAAATCCTTGACATTCCTTTCCATTGTTTCTTCTTGAGTTAGTTCCTCAATTAATGTGCCTTGCAACCATTCATCTTGGTTGGCATACTTCTCAATTTGTGGATATTTACAATGCTCATACCCTAGCAGCCTGTATTTGACTCTTCTAGCACTGATGAAACCTTCGGGGTCATAAGGGACCCACTAGAAGCTTCTCTTTAGTTTGTATTTATCTCTGAGAATTTGATCAGCCTCTTGCCAACCCTCATTCTTATTCATGATAAAGGGGTCCATATGGTCTTTGAACTTGAGATGGGCTTTCTTCTTGGCACTATGAAAGTGGGTGAGGTTAGAGTTAATGAGTTTCCTATAGTATTCCAAGGCGAACATTCTCATTCGTACATATATTGGGAGCCTATATGGACAGAGCTCATAGCCATAGGTTCTGATGACTGTATGGTTTTGGTATAGGTACCAATCACCTATTTTATAGTTCTTGGACAGCTGCAAAGTCTTCTGGATCTCAAATGACAGTCTGGGAGGAGGGGATCTCATCAATAGGCAAGAGACCAGGTACACAAATTGGTCAATAAATTCACAGTAAGAATATGGTGAATCTTGGACTTGGTGGAAAACTGATGACCAGAAGATGATAGACCTCCTCTCTCCCCTAGAATCCCGTTTGTTGATAGGGCATTGAAAAACCTCAGAATGATAATACATGAAAAAGTGGTAGATATATGATGAATACTTGAACACACCCTCCCTATCCACTTTCAAAAGCTGGTCATGTATTTTTTTGGCTATAAACTTGGCAAAGTTATATTTGTAAGCAGGAGGCTAGCCTGGGCTGTAAGCAGCTAACAATACCAGCACTGTCTCATCAATGTGCTCACTGGTTTTGTAGCCCAACACATAGGAAATCATGTCAACTAAGAGCTTTCCCACATCAGTGAAATGGAGATACAAGAAAGGAGGTGGCCCTGTAGGCTGGCGGTCTGCCCTCATGAATGTCTTGGTGACCTTCTCAATGTCAGTAGTGGAAAGTTTGGCGCCTGCATCCAGTAAATAATTCATGGAGAAGGGAAATAGCAACTGAGTTTGCTTGAAGTTGAGCATTTGGTTGATGGAGTCAGGATTGATGTGGAAGAGTATGCTCCCAGATGGAGACTTGAAAGTTCTTTGAGTTGGATCATAATTCTCAGCACATAAGCGGATGATTTCTGGAAAAATATTAACAGATGGAAGGAAATAGTAAGGTAGATTGGACTCTCATATTCCATACGTGTCATTGTTGCTCAAATAGCTGTCTCTCAATTGGCGAAAGGTCTGTAAATGGTTCCTGTCAGCCACAAGGTCTTAGATGAGGTAATCTCTGTCAGCGAGAGGCATGGCCTCAAGCTCCTTGTTTGGTGGATTCATAGGAGCAACACTGAGAGCTGATGGTGTAGCCATTGTATAACTTTCAGGTGTTATCTTTAGAATGCAGCTTCTGAGTGTAACAGGCTAAAGATGACAGCTTATGAGGATTTGAAGAGGAGTGGTAGAATGACTGTAGCTGAACTCAAAATCTTCAATGTTTTATGGCTGTATTGAAAGGACAATTTACAGAATTGATTTGAGCTTCAGTTTCTCTTGGTGAACTCTTAGAATTTGTAGACAGTGAGGGAAATTGTAGGTGAGAAAAGGATTGCAGCTTAGAATAGTGAGAGCTTGAACCAAAACTCGGCAAAAGGGAACAGTGCCAGGCAGGCATAAGAGTTTATCATGCGTTTAAGCCCAAAACGACTGTGTGACAGTGAAACTTAAATAGAGGGTGCTTAAGATCTTTTTAGGCTAATCATTAATAGGCCAACATCATTAATTTAGGAGTTCCTTAGGCAATTCAGTGGCAAATTTGCAGAGAATGGGAAGAATCACGGCAAATGGGTTGGATTTGGCGAAATACCTGGATACACTAGCGCCGAGGGCTACCGAATTGACTGGAAGACGGAGAATGTCATTGAATTTGCAGGTGGCAGCATCCGAATCGTCTAAATTCAAAATCTGGAGGCAATTTGGCGTAAATGGATAGAGCAACGCACTCGAACTTTTGAATGAAAATGACCCAAAATGGTCCATTTCCGCATTTTAACGATAAATTTGGCGCATATGCCTTTTTGGCGCTTTCCCGCGATGACATCAGCATGACGCTATCAGCGGGCCCCGGGTATGGACGATGACGTGGATGCTGACTGGGATGACAGCGTGGCGGGACACGGTGGAGGCATGCGGAGGTGGCAAGACAACGTGGAGGGCGACATGGCGCAGTGGTGGGGGCCTCGGGCGTGACATCACAGTGACAAGGGGCTGACATAACGGGGGTGGCGGTTAGCGGGAGGTGGTTTCCGGTTTCCCCGCATCGCCTTTGGGGGAAGGTGGTTTCGGGGGGGAGGGCTCTGAACAACCCAAGCTACCGACACGTGGCCCGTGTACGGGAGCAAAACCGCCCGCTCCCCGGACGCTAAATATCGATACATCCACTGCCCAGATTACTCGCCCACCGTTAGATCAGGCACGGCGGGAGATCGACGGTTGGCGGGTGCTCCGACGTGGCGTGCAAGTTTGTGGCGGGACCCGCCCGATATTTAATTAATATTGAATGGCACGGGCTCAAAAACTTTAGCTTTTGTGGGTTTTATGGGGTTCAAATAGATAAGGGTCAATGTGACGGGGTTTCATAAAAAATATTTAAACATTGGGTTTTTGAATTTAAGGGTGATCATTTTGCAAGGATTTTTTAGGTGAATGGGGGTTTAGTTATAGGTTATTAATATTAACCAGGGGTTATATTAATTCGAAGGTAAGGGTTGACTATAGCCCTAGATGGGCTAAGGTCTCCCATGACATGTTATTTAGCTATAATGCTAAAAAGTGGGAATATTTAGATATTTTTTGGGTTTTTGCAAAAAATGCTATAATAGTAGGGGGGGGGGGGGCACTTAGGGAGCTATATAGTAAGTTTAGAAATTAATATGGATTTGGGATGCGAAAGAGGAACAGAGAGCTAAGTTTAAGGAGTAAACTTAGATTTAGAAGCAGATGAGAGTGAGAAATGAATTTAGACAAGAAATGTGGCTTCTTTTTGGAGAAAAAGGTCACAACCTGACATGAATTTCACCAATGAGAAATGCAAGGAGGACTGCTTAGGCAGATCCTACAGTCCTCTAGGGGATGTTAGTAAGAAAGCTTTTGAAGGGAATGAGGGAAGTTAGACATGCTTGATGGTTTGCCACATAGATCATTGTTCTTGCCTTTCTCCTATTGGTGAGATCATATATGATTTTCGATATATCATGTGTTTAGATCTTGTTTTCTGCAACCTCCAACTGCCTACCCTGCCTAATAGGCCTAACATTTTTTCTTCTTTTGGATGGGTGCACTTAGCCTTGCAAACCCTGATAATCCTCTTTTCTTTTTGCTGCCCTCCTATCTAAGTCTACCCTTATGTCTTCCAAGGGCCCAGATTAAGCAGTTGGGCTCCTTCCTTTCTCTATTCAACTAGTCATCTGCCAAGCTTGAACTGTTTGAGCAGGTATTCTCTCTCTAGTCTAGAACAGGCAATTTAAAACATGGTATGGCCCAGCTTGAACTGTTGGACCATCCATCAAGATAGCAGTGGCATTTTGGCTTAGCCACTTTCATGGTCTTTCTTTGGGGTTCATTTCAATTATTTTTTCTAACCAGTTCACTTTCTTGCCTTTTGATTATCTTTTAAGGCATACCCTCTTTACATTTTTTAACTGTCCGTTTCTTTCACAAAAATGGAACCTTTGTATCATGGAAGATGAACATTTCTGGTACTTCCACTGTCAATCATGAAAAATGAAAACCTATTGGTATAGGATGCTAACACCCCCTAAGCTTTCATAACTAGCCTAATATCCCATAAACAAAGCTAAATCATAAAGAGAGATCCCTCTCTGAGTACAGATTGGCTAGATTATATACTTAAAATTTGGTTCGTGGTTACCTCGGACCCCTTTCCTTCTTTTGACAACTTCAAGTAAAATCTGAGTTATAACATAGTGGTGACTCCACTAGGGAAGACAATTCCTCAGTCAAAATAAATCTTTAAGAAAGTCTAAACCCTAAATCTAAAAGCATCCTAGAGAAATCATAGAATTTGTTTGTTTGATATCAGTTAAGAAAACAAAAAACAAAACCCAAAAATCTGGCTTCAGAAATGACTCGTCACACTAGAGCTAATCCTGATCCCAATCCACCACAAGTGTTTGAGAACCCCAATCTGATCCTGAAAATTCTTAGGAGACAAGAAAGTTCTGTTAGTCCTCGACCCACCTTCAGATATTCATCTTGTCCTGTTAGGTGGATTTACCTTGAAGACCAACCCTTTGACGAATACTTTGAAACCTCTTTGTTTAGGACTTCATCTGATTCTGAATTAGTTGACCTAGTTCAAGACCCTGAGTTCATACAAAAATTAGAGATCCAAGAAGCCAATTTTTCAATTGATAGGTATTTGTAGAACTCACCACAATATGATCTTACCACTGAAGGAACCCCTAATCCCTCTGTAATCACTACTGTTTCTATAAACTCATCATCATTTCCTCATACATCTCAACCTCAAACCACTCCACATCAAACCATCCCCTCTATCTCTCCATCCACAACTCAAACATCCACTGTTATCCCAACCCCAGCTTTTGTTTCACCATTACCTACAGCAATGGCAAATAGATATGCCCCCCTGGTACTGCCAACAAACTTAGGTGCCATGCCCCAAGATTACCAAAGTAAGATCACTACTTTTGATGGCACTGGCACCTATACAACCCAGCAAAACACCAAGAAGATGATTGATTATTTTGAAATTTATGAAATAGATATTGATGATGTGCAAATGAGAATATTTGTTTAGAGTTTATCTGTGGAAGTTAGAACCTGGTTCAGAGGTTTATCAGCTAATAGTATAGACAACCTAGCAACTCTCTATCAACAATTCCTGAGCCGATGGGAGAAAAAAAAGACCCTCTTCAGATTCTATCTGAATACGAAAACCTAAAGAGAGGAACACAAGAAACTGTGCAGAATTATTGCACTAGATTCAACAGTGTGTATAATGCCATCCCATTAGCTCTTAGGCCCCACCTGTTTTATCCTTAATCAAATTCCCATATGGATTTGATTCTAATATGGATTTCCAGCTGAGAGAATGAGCTCCCCTACTTTGGAAGATATGCAAAGCATAGCAATCATTGTTGAAGCCAACCTGATATCTAAAAGAACCAAGGCTAGGAGTGAAAGGACGATACCATTAAAGGAAGAAAGCTCACCCTTTGAACAAAATCTAGTTGCCATAATTAAAGGGATGGATAGACTAGGAGACAGAGTAGAGATAATTGAAAGGAAAGCTCCTTGGGATGGTCAGCAAACCAACACAGGGAGAAATCCTAATTTCAGAAAAAAACAAAACCCAAACACTGGAAAGAATGGTCCTGACCAAAACATTAGACCCCCTTTCCAGGAGAACTATGCAGAAGCTTCCAACTCTAAAGGTCCAGAAGAAGATACTCAAATTAATCTGATGGGACTTGGTAATGAAGGAGAAGTTTTCTTGACCCAAGAGGATCAAGAGGCCCACATACTTAAACAGTTTCAAACTCAATCAGGGGAATCATTCAACTTTAGGGAAGGATATGACACAACCATCTTTGAGGTGCACAAGCAATACAATCTAAGAAGTAGGAGAATTGATGTCCCTGAAATAAACAAGCAAAAGGTTCTAAATCAGCCCAAAAAAGGTAAGACAGTAACCACACCTATACATATTCTTTCTAGATCAAACACTAATCCTTCTAACCCCATAATTGAAGATGTCTCTAATAATCAACCAAACAATAAACAACACTTCACTCCTCTTCCTTCTGAGGGAACTGCGGAAGAACCTCTAGAGGTTGATTTAGGAGAATCAGCAAATCATGATTCCACTCCTAAAAAGGAGAAAAACATAGAAAACACAGAAAACAGAGAGAACGCTGCTGCTCGAAATCCAAAAGCTCAAATAGAAAAACCCTTTAATCTGGAAGTTGAAGTAGGTAAGCTCAAAATTGTTGTCCCATTATCTGAATTAGCCAAACATGATTCCTACCGAACTCAAATCAATAGATCACTGAAAATTACTGGAACTGAAGACTCAGTTAATCTTTTTGATGACCAACCCAAATTAATCTTTGGCCCAGAAGTGAATGGAAAACCATTGGAAGGAGGAAATCATCCCTTCTATGTGAGCTTAAACATACATGATAAGATTCTTCATAATGCCATGTTTGACTCTGGGGCATCTGATAATCTCATGCCCAAGTCTGTAATGGAAAAGCTAGACCTATACAGCACTAGACCATACAAAGATTGGTTTTCTTTTGATTCTAGTCAGGTGAGATGTTTAGGATTGATAAAAGATTTGCATGCCTCATTGGTTCAATACCCAGCGAAAAACTTTTTAATGGATATAGTGGTAGCAGATATACCACCCAAATATGGCATGTTATTATCCAGATCCTGGGGTGCTAAGCTTTAGGGATCTCTTCAATTGGATATTTCATATGCTACTATATTAGTTTTCGGACAACCAAAGAAAATATACACAGAAACATTGATGAAATATGTAGTAAGTAGTTAGGAAAGACCCCAAAATTTCCCCATCCACTCAGTACACTCTGATATGGACTCGTTCATCCTTTACAATGCATAAACCAATCCTTCCAATACTTTAGAAGTTTTAGTAGCAAAACCAAAAGAAATTAAAAAAGAGAAATCAAGTGTTCATATTCAAGAAATAACATATAACAAAGAAAAATCAGATGAAAATGAAAAACCAGATCCCACTGTTAAACAATCTCCTACCACCCCAGACACTAATTATGAGCATGAAATCCTTTGCCATTTAGAATTTAATGGCTCAGTTAATAAACTAGGGGCAGGAGTAGGAGTTTGGGTGTACAATTTAGAAAATGATCATGCTGAAGGCCATGCCTACAAATTAAATTTTAAGTGCAACAATAATATGGCAGAATATGAGGCTCTCTTATTGGGTCTTAAGCTTGTCAAAAGATTAGGAGAAAATAGAGTGTCTGTCATAGGAGATTCAGAATTAATAATCAAACAAATTAAAGGAACTTACTCAACTAGGGATCCTAGACTAGGATATTATAGAGGAACAGTCATAGAAATTCTCAATACTTTTTTAGAAACTCAGCTTGCAACTATTCCTAGAAAACACAACATGCAAGCCCATAGCCTTCCCATGTTTGCCATCTCCTGCAGATTACCTTTTCAACCTAATCATCAGTATATTGCCGAGATTAAGCACAAACCAGCCATCCCTGATAATCTGAAGAACTGGTAGGTTTTTGATAGTGATGAGAAGATCAATAACTTTTTAACTTTAGATGAAGAGTTTTCCAACAGTAACATAGATGTTGATACAATTATTATTTATAATCAAATAGATGAGGTAGAAACAAAAAATTTCGAGGAAAGTTCAATAGATATGCTTCATCCCACAAAATTCACACAAAAAGATATTCAAGACCTGAAACAAATGGACCTAGATGAAATAATTTAAGAAGAAATAGAGGTTATAAATATAAAGGACAATCATTTACCTAAAGGATTAACTCCTCTAGAAGATCTGTTTGATTCCAATGACATTCCCAAAAAGCTTAAAATGGAACCATTAAAAGAAAATATTGAAGAATACAACTTAGGAACATAGGACAATCCAAAAATGATAAAATTGTCAAAATCTCTACCTCCTGATAAAAAGCTAAATTATGTTGAACTTATGAGGGAATTCCAGGATGTCTTTGCGTGGAGTTACGAATATTTGAAGTCCTATGACACCTCTATTATTCAGCACACTATACCTCTGAAAGAAAATCAAAAGCCCTTTAAGCAGAAACTCAGAAGAATTAACCCAGTGTTATTACCATTAATTGAGAAAGAAATCAAACGTATATATGAAGCAGGGATTATTGCCCCTATTAGATTTTCAGAGTGGGTGTCTAACTTGGTACCTACTAGGAAGAAGACTGGGGAAATAAGGTTATGTGTTAATATGAGGAATGTGAATAAGGTCTCTCTTAAAGTTAACTATCCTTTACCCAAAATGGATCATATTTTGCAAAGGGTAGTGGGTTATTCTAGAATCTCACTTTTAGATGGGTTTTCAGGACATAACCAAATCTTGGTTCATCCTGATGACCAAGAGAAAACTGCTTTTACAACACCAAGGGGCACTTTTATGTATATCAAAATGCCATTTAGACTAAAAAATGCAGGAGCAATCTTCCAAAGAGCAATGGACATTGCCTTTGCCAAAGAAATTCATGATTTTCTTGTTATATATCTGGATGATCTAACTATTTTTTCTAAATCAGATCAACAATACTTGGACCATCTCAGGCAAGTCTTTTTAAAATGCAGAAAATATGGCATTTCTTTGAATCCAAAGAAGTCCTTGTTCGGTCTGGAGGAGGGTAAACTTTTAGGTCACATCATTTCCAAACATGGCATTTGAATTGACCCTTCTAGGATAGAAGCTATTCTACTGATATCTCATCTAAGAAGTATTAAAGAACTTCAAGCTTTCCTAGGGAAGATAAATTTTTTAAGAAAATTCATTTCTAACTTAGCTAAACTCATTAGATTACTAAATAACATGCTAAAACAGGATTCAAGTATCAAATGGACAGTAGAGGCCAAGCAATCATTTGAAGAAATTAAGATGGCCTTAACTAGAATACCAGTCCTCACAAGTCCACAATTTGATAGAGACTTCATCATTTTTTTTTGCATCAGAACACACCATAGTTGCAGTTTTATTACAAAAGGATGATAAAAAATGTGAAAAACCTATAGCCTTTTTTAGTAAAGCACTCAGAGATGCATCATTAAAATATAAAATAATGGAGAAACAATCTTTTGCACTAGTAAAAGCCATTAAAGACTTCAAAGTCTACATATTATACTCTCATGTGATAGCTTATGTTCCTAATGCAGTTGTCAAAGACATCCTAACTCAGGATGGAATTGAGGGTAAACGAGGAAAATGGATTGCTACCATCTTAGAGTATGATATAGAGATAAAACCTACCAAGCTAATAAAAGGTTATGGATTGGCCAAACTCATGGTAGAAGCTAATTGTCAAGCCCTAGACATAAATGAACTGGATAACGAGCAGGAGATGGCGACTCCAAAAATCATCTAGGCCTTTTTAGACTCACCTTCGTATGCTGATGTAATTTATGTTTTACAAAACCTGCAGGCTCCTCCAGGGTTATCTGGAACTAAGAATAGGTTTTTAAAAATGAAATATTCAAAGTTTTGCATCTTAGATAATACTCCTTTTTGGAAAAATCATGAAGGAATTTTATTGAATTGTTTATTAAAAAATGAAATTGACAAGGCTCTCCAAAAATTTCATGCAGGAGATTATGGTGGACATCTCTATTGGAAGTCAACTGCAGACAAAATCCTGAGGGCTAGATTCTATTGGCCAACCTTGTTTTTAGATGTGTAGAAATTTGTAACTTCTTTCCATAAATGTAAAATTTGAAGGAAAAAGAAAATTGTTACCCTTACCCCTAAAACCCATTTCCACCAAGAGACCTTTTCAACAATGGGGTCTTGACTTCATTAGATAAATCCATCCACCCTCTTCAGGCCAACACAAATGGATACTCACTGCCA
This sequence comes from Pinus tabuliformis, assembly GCA_031772625.1. Taxonomy (NCBI): domain Eukaryota; kingdom Viridiplantae; phylum Streptophyta; class Pinopsida; order Pinales; family Pinaceae; genus Pinus; species Pinus tabuliformis. The sequence continues at coordinate 2,034,732,093 of CM062816.1, read as the reverse complement.
CTAACTATTTTACAAAATGGATAGAGGTCATTCCTTCTAGACAGGCGAATGACATAGTGATCATAGGTTTCCTTGAGACCAACATATTGTCCAAGTTTGGTTGCCCCACTAAAATCATTACTGATAATGTTGCAGCCTTCAAGTCAAAGAAAATGATTAGTTTTTTTAACAAGTATCACATTACTCTGGGCCATTCCACAGCCTATTACCCTCAAGGGAATGGATTGGAAGAATCTTACAACAAGAGTCTAGTTAATATCATAAAAAAACTGTTGGAAGAAAATAAGAAAACTTGAAACAAAAAATTTATCAATGCTCTGTGGGCAGACAGGCTTACAACCAAAAAATCCATTTGAACCAATCCTTATGAATTAGTATATATGGCATGGAGGCTATTTTTCCTTCATCACTGGGAGTTCTTGTCATGAAAATACTCCAAGAAGCTCAAGTGGAACCTAATGATATTCAAAGAAGAATAAACTAGACTATCAATTTACAGTAGACTCGGGAGGAGGTGTACCAAAGATCCCAAATGTTGTAGGAGAAACTTAAGAAGATATTTTACAAAAGAACCAAGGCAGATGATTTCTTCCTTTGAGACAAAGTGTTAAGATGGGATTTTAGAAGATATTACAAGGGGAAACATGGAAAGTTTGACTTCCTATGGAAAGGACCATACATCATCTATGCTTTCAAAGGAAACAATGCATATTTTCTTAAAGAGTTAGATGGTACAGAAGCAGAAGAAGGACCAGTCAATGGTCGAATGTTAAAGCATTACTTTGATCCTACCTACTGATGTTACCATGTTCCTCACATGTACATATTATATCTTTTATAATGTCATAGTGTTGATTAGATAGTAAGATTTTGGAGTTGAAGCTCGAAGAGAAGGCCCTAAGCTTCAGAAGTATCACTGTTATACATAAAATAAAGCAACAAGCAAAAGAAGATTGCAAAGCATAGTCAAAGTTATTTAGAGGCCTCTGATCTACTATTCTTGAATTTCCACCAAGGAAAGCCATCCCCAAGTGGAGCCACTGTTATGCCCATATACCAATAGGTGTCATATATCATGATTGACTTGGTTTAGCTTTGTAATATGTTCATACATTTACTTGTTGCAAAGGTTTTCCATATTTGTAAAAAAAAAATCTAAAATTTTAAAAAATGTAAAGAGGGTATAACCTAAAATAAAAATCAAAAGGTGAAAAGAAAATGAACCCCAATAAAAAGAAAAGATCGGGAAAGTGTGCAAGCCTAAATCCACTACTTTTTTGCTTTTGTATAATAAAATTGTGTGCAGCTTGTCACTTATGCCACAATGCATGAATAGTCAAACAGTTTAAGCTTGGCTAGTACATATTTTCAATTTCATGTTTTAGAAGTAGAGAATAAAGATCTGACAAAACAGTGTAATCTTGGCAGGTAAATAGATAGGTAGAGTGAAAAAAGGAGCTCAACAGTTTAATCTGAGCCCTTGGATGTAATAAGTGTAGATTTATATAGGCATCACCATGTAAAAGAAAAGAAAGATTTGATAAGGGTTTGCCAGTCTAAGTGCACCCTAATAAAGAAGTAAAAATGCTAGGTTAAGTAGGTAGGATAAGTAGATGATGATTGCGGAATAATATGTGGTGAATGATAAGTCTAAATGTGTAAATCTTTTACTTTCATCACAAGGAAAAGGCATCTATCACATGGAAGGCACATCAAGCAAGCAAAGTAAAAAATAATTAACTTCCCTACTCATTTTCCCTAAATTTTCACTAACTTCCCCTAAGTGCCAAGGTATCTATCAAATTAGAGGGGCTCAAAGCATTTCTTTGACTTTTGGAGGGCCCGGACCCTCGGCCCAATAATTTATAATGCCTAAGTACTTAAACCACTTCATTAATATTCACCTCCATTCATAAGTCGTCCATTTCCCTAATAAATCTTTTCTTAAGTAAAATCCTATTTTACTTAGGAAAACTAATTTTTTTTTCCATATAAACCCTCATGTTCACATAGCCTAAACCTTAAATGTGTATGATGAAAATGCTTTCAGAAACATTTTTAACTTACCGTGCATTCATATCTTACAAAATCACATTAACCACTAATTCATATTACAATAAAGTTCCCCTATATAAACATTACCCATTCCCGTATTATTATAAATACAACAAAATTTTTTTTTTTTATATATTACACCCCTCAGTTAAATATAACCATAATACAATCTATAAATGGGATTAATTAATTAATCCGTAGTTAATTAAGAGCCCGATCCCTGCCATGTTAATAAAAGGATTAATTAACCCCCACGGTTAATTAATAACTTCTTCGACCAATCACATCACCCTCGATGTAATTAAAAACCTTTAATTATGTTGGGCCCACCCTCCGTTAACCACCAGTCATTTCAACTCCCCGATAGCCATCCGATCGGATCCCGCAGATCCGACGGTTCTTGTGCATATTGCACGGCCCTCCGCGACTGGACTTTAGCATGCGATGGTGAGCAGTTTTCTGAACAGTGCCATCGCTACATGTCACTCATCGTGTGGAATCGCACGATTACACCTAAATACTACCTCCCCTCCATTAGCGGTGCGATGAAAACTGCTTACCGCTTCCTGCTACCGAAAAATGTTAAATAATTTTCCTGCTGACACCATCTGTCCAAATCCCAAACCCGCCAAAAGTTGACTTTGTATAAAAAACAAAGAGAATCAGTTTTTTGTTCTTATTTCCGAAAACGCATGCATGTAGCAACCTGAACATTGAATTTGACCAGCTCATACACCCAACTAGCAACCATCCTCAAACTTGTAGTTTGACGCTACTCCGAGTCTGCCATTTGTACCCAGTGAACCTGCATTCTATTGCCCATCACTAAAAATAGGTATTTACCAGTTTCCATCCAAAAACCCTGTAAATGCTTGCTTTCCTCTGTAATTAATTGGAAAAACCCAAATTTCATCATAATTCAGTTGCTGCATTTAGAATTCAAGTTTCCCAAGACCCTTTGTTTTCACCAATTTCACTTAAAAACCCCAGTTTCCTATCTGAATCCACAAGAACTAGAATGGAAACCCCCGTGGCCCTCAGTATAGCACCTATCACTACCCCTCACCATGATTTGGATTATCTGCCCTTAGCAGATAAGGATTTTCAAATAAAAATACCTAGATACTGATAAAGACCATCTGAAAGTATTTTTCCAATGTTGGGACAATTACTTGAATGGCTATGATACCATAGGACATTGGGAATCAAATCTCCCAATGTACTTTCTCCCCTCTGTGCGCATTTTCCTTGAAATTATCCATCAGTGTCATGCCAATTATGATCCCAACCTCAGAGCAGTAATGTCCCCCAATCAAACTATTCTCTTCACAATTACTGCAAACTCAATCAATGAGATGCTTTAGTTTCAACTTAGTCAAAACATCACCCCCATTTCCCTTGGAGATTTTCTAGAAAGATCATCTAAATTGTCCTAGTTTGAACTCAGTCACCTTTGCCAGAATTTCATAGATAAATAGCATCAACCCAAAGATCCTCCTCCTTATTTGTTAGTTTTCTTCACAGAGACAGGCAAAACTATAGTTGATAATATAGCTACAGTCATGGGTTTCAATATTAGTGAGTATGTGGATGAATTGACCCTAGTTTTAATTTCCATTTTTACCCCTGGTCAGCCTCCCACTATCAAGTATAACTATGCTGCATTCATTGCTAAGAAAATCCATGACCAGTTCATGAGGCTGGAAAATGCAAACGTATTCAAGTATTCCACATTCATATATCACCTTATCATTTACTATTATTCAGACAAGTTCCCATTTTCTATAAATAAACTTGCAAAAAAGGGTAATCCCATATCAATCATTTTTTAGACTTCTATCTTCCACCATTCATTTGCTTTTCCTTATTCCTACAATGAATTCATTGACCAGTTTTTCCACCTAGTGACCACCATGTTGACAAGAAATACTCCTCCTAGGATTAGTGATGAAATCAAAAGAATCCTTCAGCTATCCAAGCAGTACAAAATAGGTGACTCGTACTTGTACTAGAATCACACAGAGATCAGAGTTTATGGTTGTGAACTTCCCCCATTCAAACTACCAAAATATGTTCCTATGAGGTTGTTTGCATTGGAACATTATAGGCAAATGATAAACTCTGATCAGATTCAATTTACCAAGGCCAAGAAGAAAGCACAGTTGAGAATTAGAGATCACTTAGGTCCATTTGTCTGCAACAATAGAGAAGTAGGCAAAGAAGCAAAAGAAATCCTAGAACACATGAAATTAAATAAAAGTTTTGGTTGAAGATATGATCCTCAAAGTTTCATTTGTGATAGGAGAATGAAAAATATGTTATCACCATATTTTCATCACAAAATCTCGAAAATAGAGCAATATGCAAATATGGATGAATGGAAGGAAGAAAATCTAGCTGATATGGATAGTGATCAGGTCAATGTAGAAAATGTGATGAAAGACCTAGAAAAGAGACTTGACCTGGACTCTTATGAACAGGTACCAGTTGGAACTTCTCAGAAGCCAACACCAGGAAATAGTGCCTCTACAGTAGATACTTCTCAAAGGCACTCATAGGAAACTGGTGCACCCCTTGCAGAACCATCACAGGGGAAAGAACAAGGAACCGGTACTCCAGCATCAAGGCAATCAGACATGTCAAAGCAACCTAGAATCTCTGAATAACAGGCTCAATCACAGACCCATCCAGCTCAAGTTAATATGGGAGATCCCCCAATTTGTAGACTCCTCTAAATGAGGAAAAGAGCTTAAACAGAGATAGGGAAGTAGCTACCTTTGCCAGTGGTCCTTCATACCAGCCTGGTGCTAAGAGGCACAGGCTAAATCCACACTCAGAAGAAGATTTTTTTGAAGAAACAACAAGGAGTTTGAGGAGAGAAGGTGGAGACAGTCTACATACATTCCTAGTAAGTGGGACACCTTCCAGTTCACAAAAGTAGGAGCTGGAAAGACAACAAAGTATTGAATTTTCATCTTTCAGGTCTTCGTCTGACAAGACCTTAGACATTAAAGAAAAAATCAAGGAGATAAAGGACAAAAATGAACAGCTAAAGGCCCAAGCTTACACTCAATACTTGAAGATGGTTCCTACCAATCAAACCAGGTTGATGTCAGCTTATGACATAAAAGAAGGAAAAATGAAGATGATTTTTATAAAGCCTACAGTACAGCAACCCAAATCAATTGTAGACTACCTCAAAACTTATTTTGAGGTCTTGGCCAAATATATTCACCCCATAGATCAAATAGAATTGCATAAGCAGACAGGGGAAATGGTTTATTCCACATTGACAAGCAAGGCCATGATGGCACATAGATTAGAAAATTCGCTAAAAAATACCACTACTCAATTGCAGTCAGAAAGAGCCTCCTCACAGGCAAAGGACAACAGAATCAAATCATTGGAGGATTTAATTATTGGATTGGGCCATAACCCAAAGGATGTCAAAGCTGCAGAGGCCCTAATAAAGAAGAAAAATGAAGATATAGCTGCCCTAAGGAAGCAGTTCAAATTTCCACCCCTTATGCATCCATAAACCGCTGAAATAATTGAAATAAGAATGAAGAAGAGCTTATGGACTTGGTCCTGAAGCTAAATGAGCAATTAAAGGACACATAATAGGAATTAGAAAAAACTACAAAGCAGGCAGAGTGAGTCAATCTCTCAGCCTCAAAATGTAGTACCAGTGGTTTCTACAACAGTCCCTTCTACATTGGCAACTGCACTAGCACCAAATGTCCCTTTGGCCATATCTGAAACAATTGGAGTTATAGGCATAGGTACAGGTACAACACAAGTAGGAACTTCAAGTCAGAGCACTGAAGAATTGATCAATTCAATGGAGGAAATGAAACTCCAAGTTTTTGAATTGCAAAAGGTAAAGGAGAAATTCATTACCTTGGAACATAAGTATGATGTGTCAAAGATAAATTTTGCTGAAGAAGTGAGGAAAAACAAAGGCTTGGCTCAACATGTAAAAACAATGGAAAAAGATCTCAAATTTGAAAAGCCTCTATTAGATATCAGAAAAATATTATGGACCAACATCACTCAATCAATCAATGATGTTTGGTCATCAATTTAAATTATTTTTTAACAGATTGACTTAGTCAAAGTTGCTCTTCAAGAGATTCAAAAAACCAAGGAAGAGCTAGGAGGAAAACCTGAAGAAGCTATCAGGTTAATAAACTTTCTAAATAGAAAAAACAGGCATCAATTGGAACAGTTGAATATTGAAGATAGAACTAGAACCATCCTAGAAATCAAGAAAGTCTTGACAAAAAGGACTCTCATGCAAAACCTGGAAAGAAAATGTCAGAACATGCAAGAAGACATAGATGAATTTATGGAAAAATTTGGCAACTTACAGAGTAAAGGACTTCCAAGTCCTTTAGTCATAAATGATAAGTTAATGAGGCAGGATGATTATATTGACAAATTGGATTAGTATGCAAATAACCAAGCCAGTTCATCTGCACCTAAAGCATTACCCACAGGGAGAGTTCTCTATGATAGTTTGGAGAACCTTTTTTATGTTGAGCATGAATTGAAACACTTGTTTCCAGTACAACCTAATTTTGTAAAATACACAGAAGCTGATGAAATCTTCAGAAAGCTAACAAGGACCAGGATACCAAGGGATGATTGGTGGACCGATATGATAGACATCTTATGATTTACCTTGGTAAAAAGTAAATTGAAGTATTTACCATAGTCAATTTTGGTAAAAGAAGGTGAATGATGATAAAACATGTAAAGAGTATCAGCCACAGGTAAAAGAGTATCAGTGAAAAGATGAAAACAATTAGCCAGCAAAAAATTCTGAGCTAGACAGCAAGATGCACAATCATAGGGCCTACCTCCAGCTCCTTCAAAAAAAAAAACAGGGACAACAACCTAGAAGTTCACTTTCAGTTTCTATTTTTGAAGACCATCTGTCTCTATATTCATGTAAAAAATATTTAGTTTTCCCATAATATATCTCTCTCAATTAAGAGATATTTTGTTGTAAAATTTGTATAAATACTCCCTCATTCGATGTATTGAGAATGGATTCTTAAACCTTTCTATAGACTCTTTATTTTGGAATAAAGTGTTGTTGAACAAATTTTGTATGGTTGGCTGGACAACGTAATAAAGAAAAAGAATTTTACAAAATTCCTGTATCAAACGAGAAACAAATAAGTATTCTATATATTATGTTTTTATAGTTCTCTTGTTTTAATATTTAACATGTGTTTCATATCTGAATGATAAACGAAAACTATATTTCAGAAAGTGCTTTACTGCATTCTGTCTCTAAAATTGTTTATATTCTTAATGTTTTCTTCAAAGCTATCATAGGTAGGGAATTCTTAATTTCTCCCTGCTTTTTATTTTATCATTGTGGCCATTTAACAAGAAATTCTTAATTTCTTTTTGTTAAGGATCATCCATTTTCCCTCATCTTGAAATTTGTTGAAAGATTCTTAATTTCCCTTCATCCCTTTCAAGACCATTTCATCCTTTGAAGTTCATTTTGTATCTTTTTTAGCTATCTTTCCCTGTGAAGCCCTCCTTTGTTGAATCATTCTGATCCAGTTAATCCATCTTCAGTTGACTACATAGCCCAATGGCCTGAAATACCTTGTTTTACCCATCTGCTCCTGAATTCCACCAACAAACAAAATCAAACCCCCTAAGCTTTCATAACTAGCCTAATATCACATAAACAAAGCTAAATCATAAAGAGAGAGCCCTTTAGACTTTAATATGCTACTTGGGCGTGATTATGTCTATGCTATGAATGTTGTGGTGTCTTCACTCTTTCGATTGATGTGCTTTCCACATAAATGGAATATTGTCACTATTGATTAGCTTGCATTTGATAATCACCACCCTAATTCGACTTTACTACAGAATACCCCTTGGTTTGTTTCGAGTGTTCAAGTAGACTCTACCCCACCATGGGTGAATTATGTGGCATTGAAACCTCAATGTTCAATCGCTTCAGAGAAGGATCCTTTGAATTATTATTCTCCTTCCTAGGACTTTGTCCCGAAAGTTGATTGAGAGATTCTTCCTATAGGGACATTGGATCCCTTAATTCCCTCTTTTGATCCTTATAGTTCTCGTGATTTCTCAGAATTTGATTTGCCTTCACAGGAGGAACTCTTTGAAGCCATGAATTTTGACTACCAAATGAGTCCTTTTCCTGAGCTCTGCAAGGGGTTTGTCCATAAGAACTATTATACGTAAGCCGCAAGGTTGTGTGGTTCCCTGTACCATATTGTATATATAAGGTGCACATTTTCAAGTTTTGTATTCTATAACACAAGATTTTATATGAAGTTTATATGTGGGATGTATTAACTTCTTGTCTAATGTTCCTATTTATGTCTACAGAACTTGGAAGATTTCTCCTTTGGAAATTTTTATGGTTAGTCTGTTCTGATAGTTATTGGTTCTTGAAACTGGCATATGAGTTAGGTTTTTCTACCTTCATTGTGCACTTATCAATTTCCTTTCCCATTTTGGCCTTAGGATTGACCCCACCAAGTTATGTTGTAGAACCTTCTCATTGCTTAGAAGTATCATAACTTGTGTGGTAGAGCCTACCTTATCATGGGTGCCCTAGATAGTACCTTGTTGTCACTTGGCACTCATGCTGATTTTTTGTCCCTAGGCTCGGGAGTCCTCTTTAGTCCTACCATGACTTATGCGTTGAAGACTCATTCCTCTTTGCTTCTTCACTTCGTTCTAGCCTTATACCCTAGAGGCTCCTTCGTGTTGAGTTGTACTACTACATTTCATATTGACTATTTGCACCTTTTGGCCTTTAGCCGACTTCACTTGGACTCGTGTTTAAGAAAAATTTTGACCAGGTCATTTGCAAAATCAAACTTGTAATCCATTAAATTCTGCAACTTGACACACTATGACCTGTGGAAGGAACATACCTTTGAGTGTCATTGACCAGTTTTTGCCTCCCTGCATTGAGCATAGGATTGTTCCAATCCCAAGAACTAGATCATATGCTTCACTGACACTCGTTATTTCCATTGTATTATAGCATTCTTTTATTGTTTTCCACGCTTAATGAAAAAGACAAAAAAAATTATATATTCCAAAAAGAGTGGGAACGGGACGATATTTCCATTTATTGTTGGCAACTAGAGTCGTGTCGCCCTTGAACAAAGCACTCAAATAAAGTGTCTCCTCCATTTGGGTGGGATTTAGCTTGGATTAGGTATGCCTTAACCTTGTCATTGAGTCTGTCCTGCTCTGATTGGTTATCTCTTCCAATCATATGGAGAGTTTGTTCATGCCTCCTACATGATGAGCTTATACAAAGTTATCATATGCTACCACAAAGTCATCATTTGAGTCATGCTTTTGTTCTAGGGAGGTAAGCCTAAGTCGGCCTCTTTGCAATGTCTCTTGACTCATTTTTCAGTCGGCCATTCTTGGTTGTCAGTACAATATTTTGTATCACATTAGTTATATTGGTCCTTTACTTGTGACAGTTTGAGAAGGTCCCCATTGAATTCTTGCTGGCGGGTCTTGTCCTTATCAATGATAACACCTTGCTCTGAGGATAGGCCTTGAGCCACACCCTGGCCCTATTTTCATTATTGATAGGTCACCTTCTGCTCAACTTCGATCAGTATCATGGGCCTTTGACTGAGTAGTTTCCCTTGTGTTTGACGTCAACTTACATTATCACACATTGGGATTCATGCAGCAACTTGGTTTCCATTTGACCCTATTGGTAGATACCTCACCTCTGTGTCAATTTTCATTATTGGTTGGTTCAGAGGGTTTCTGTCGTGCGCTAGCTACATCTTGTGTACGCCGAAAACGTGCTTCGGTTGGGTTACTACATATTTTTCATCCAATTCCTTCCACATTATTGTCCTGTGGGTTAAACTCGTGCTAGACTGATGGAGGATGCCTTAATGCCTTCCTTCTAGTGGATCTTTCTCCATCAACTATGACTCATTGCTCTATGTTATAGGGAAAAGTGTCTACACAGAACTACTTATCCCACTAAGGTGTGATAACTACCTTAGAAACAAACAAAGTAAAGCTACTTTCGTTTTTCCTTTATGAAGTATAGATGAGAGAAGAACAAATAAGACCAACCTCTGTCTTGCGCTAATCTCCTAGTTTGATTCCTCTCTCTCTTGATATTCTTTCGCTACTTGTTCCCTTGCACGCCTAGCTTCACAGAGTACCTATAAGATAACAGTAGCATAGCACTATACAAGAACATGGATCTATAATCATAAACAATCTAGTATCAGATGTAAATTGACCATACAAATGCAGCAAACATAAATGACACAAGAGTATGGAAGAAAAATTAAATAGCTTTTATTGATAAACAAGAAAAATCCAAGGGAGTTAAAACCAGTTGTTCTGACCCAGCATCATCTCCTTAGCAAGGAAGCCCCTCTTCACCTCATACAAAGCTTAGATCACCCAACAATCTGATGTTGCCTCAAGAAACCAACAGAAATTCCTTACAATATGAAAAATTCCAGCCTCTGGATCTCTGGGATGAGGGATCCATATATAGATATCTGTAAGGGAGATGAGTCAGCTTGTGATTTGACTAGTGTCTTCCCTCTAATAGTTCTTGCTTCCACTTGGAGATTGATGATCTCTTACTCATCCTTGGTCAAATTCAGAGAGGCAAGTGTCACAGGAGAAGTTTCTGGAAGTTTCCATGCCTCTCCACCTCGCGGAATGACACTGCCATTTGTCATTTCTCGCCCATAACACCCCATAGAAGGGCTTTTTGAAATGCAACGCACGCACAAAATGTGTTTAGGTGAGATGCAACGCACTTTGCCTATGGAGCAGCTGAAATGATCCTGTTTTGACTAGTTCTGAGTAGTTTGTCATGGAGAACTTCTGGGAGAAGCTGTAATCAGTTGACCTTGTTCCTTTAGGGGTTATAACAACACCTTTTAGGGACTTAGGAGCCCTTGGTTTATGGACATTTCATGCTTGGGGTTATAGTGCCCAAAAATGTCTATAACAGTTGCCCCTAAAGCATGAGGTCGTTAATCTTTTGATGTCGGGTGAAATTCTTTATTATGAGGATCCGAAGTTCTTTCAAGCTGGGAGGAGACCTGTAATAAGATACAATACAATACATTATCTTCATAATATTTTTATGATATAGCTGAGGCGGGCATTCCCATGCTCAACTTTATAAATTCATTTTCATGTACATAGGATAGACAATCGTCTGAGTGTAGACTGATGATTCTGGTAGAGCCATCATCCCTTTGATTGCATGATTATCTGTGTAGCAATGATGTACGTTTGATGTCTTTATTTCCCTGAATATATATCGCAGTCCGGATGGATGAAACTAGATCCGGGGTCTTCAATCTCATTCGATCTTCACTCGAAGTACAAGTCTATCCATGTGAGAGTTGTTCTGGAGTCCAACATGGAAAGACATCACCTGATTACTAGCCAATGACGTCAGTTGTTAACAGGCACGAGAGGAATCACCGATAACGATAATGACCCTCAAGGTACTGCAGTACAATTCATGTGGTGTGAATAAAGGACTTCGCCTCGAACACCATGCAAAATCTTTCGGTCGAGGGCCATTGAGGTAAACCTGTCGCCGGAAGTGAGAAACTTGCCATTGAGGCGTGCAAGCTTCAAAGTACTGAACAGGGTGTTCCTAGATCGACTTCTTAGATAATGAGCTGATGTCGACAAGAAGTGATCCATCATAGGAGGGCCTTAATGAATCCCACATCAATGACACGGAATGGAGCAAATGAATTTAATGGAGGTGAAAACGATCTAATGACATACGGTTCATGGTGGCGGTCATGAAATAATGGAGTATGAATGTATTGTAGCGGGTGAGACACAGGTGAATTCTTTGAATGACTTCTCTTGAACATATTGGCGACACTGACATGATGGATTGGTAGCATTACCCCAAATGTGGATGGTGTGATGGGACCATGGCAATGTGACCGGTGAATGAAACAACCCAACCCGACTTGGATGTGGAGTGAAAGTGTCATGTTCAAGAGCGACTTGCTACCAACAAAGTTTCTTCAAGTTTTCTTCCCAATTTTCCCCAGTCATTGCTGACCAGTACCTCTTTATTTTTGTCAAGCTTGAGGAGGATAACATATGCTTGTTCTATAATTTGCCCTTCGGGCAAACCCATTGCTATGTTTTAATGAGCCTAGCGATAATGAAACTCCTTCTTGTCTGCTATGGACAAGTTTGTCGCTATTAAGTTTTAACGAGTTTAACGACAAAGATAACTCGGTCCTTTTCAATTTTAGAGAGTCTGAAAAGGAACGTAAAGGAAACTCCAAAATTCCTTTTTCGTCATCTAATCCCTTAAGTCAAAAAGATTATAAAACAATACTGAAGGGATGAATTTTTGATACTTTTAACGAGCCGAACAAAACAAGCGCTCGATCTTTTTGTGTAATAATCCCTCAGGTCCAAAAAGATTAAAATTTAGAGGAGGGATAGCACTTCCGGTCCCTTTAACGAGCTGGAGAGGCCAATGGCTCGGCAATATTTTCATATTTTATGAGTCAGTTGAAAAGAGCTTAAAGGAGACTCGTCTTTTGAGGAACGAGTGATAAAATTGGGTAGCAGCTGATTCCAGGTAAGGTTTGGAATGTTCCAATCACGGCAGTGTTACAAGGATGGCTAGTGAGATCACTCTTCGTAGCTGTTCCTCAAAAGGGGTAAACAATCAAATGGAGGTGAATGATTGGCCAATACAGAGTGGAGGTGATGATGAGAACACGACCAAGGATTTTAAAGGCTGAAGTACTACATTCACGATGGTTATTTACCGGGAAATAGTTCACTTTTTAATGAGCTTAAATGTGGGGGGAAACATTTTCTCATGGCTTATGTTTATTTTTTAACGAGCTTGAACTATGCCCTAAAACTGCTTGATACAACGGTCACTTCTTGAATTTACCATAAATAGCTTTGTTCTTACAAAGATTGTACTGTATTTTCAATTGCTTCATCAAACTAGTCAGAAATGAACAATATATGTTTGAAAAATGAGTTAGAACACTAATATTTTACTTCGAACTACGTAAAAAGTAATGTAAAAGTACTTTTACCTCTCATTCTACCATTTCATTTGAGCTTTGGTTTGTTGGAGCTTTGGAGGTGCTTTCCCCCCTTGATTTTCATCAGCTGATTTCGGGAGATTCTGTGGACGATTCTCGGTGCCGTTTGGACCAGGTAGGAGCTAAACTTGAGCTCTTTCATTTCATGCTTTCCATTTTGCATTCTGAGCTCGATTCCTGGTTTTTCTGAGCCTCTGGGGTTTGAAAAACTCACCCTGTCTTCAGCGCACCCTTTGTGTATAGAAAGGTGCATTGAATGTTGGCCTGTCTACTGGCCATTTGACATGAAATGCACCCAGAGCACTACTGTAGGTGTGATGGGCACAAAGAAGGAATTTTATGCACAATTTTTGATGGAAATTTTGCCTGTTTCTTACCAAAATCAGGATCTAACTCTTCTCTTGTTTTTTTTCAGAGATATTTGGAGCAAGATGACTATTACATGGCGAGAATGTGAGCATGAAGAAGAGGACATGCTTGCTTTACATGATCTGGTTATAGTAAATGCACTGCGGAACTGCGGCTTGCTGAAGTTTTTCCGCATTTCTAGCATGAGACAACAGATCAACTTGTTGTAGTATTTGCTCGATGCTTGGGATCCTACCAACCAGGTGTTCCAGATTAGGGGCAAATCCATCCCCTTGACTGTAGTGGACATCTATTTCTTGACTGGCTTGTCGAGGAGGGGTGCCCCCATCTGTTTATCAGGTTCGGCCCGAGGAGGTGAATCTGTGAGAGATTATGTTCACTGGTATTGCAGATAGGGATCTCAGCCGAGTAAAGACGACAAGATCATCATCCGTGATGTCACTGACAGGTCCCTTAGGACTATTCTGTTCACCTTTGGTAGGATGGCTGGTGGTGCGGCTCTTCATGTAGCCAACCGATCTTATATGTAGTATGCCTTGGAATGTCTCCAACAGAAGGTGTTAAACTGGTGCGACGTAGTACTTCTTGTGATGAAAGAACAATTGACCAAGGTGAAGAGTGGGAGGTTGAAGAAATTTGGTTATGGTTCTATCTTGACTGCCTTTGCCTTGGAAAATATACCACTGATGCAGCTGCAGTATATTGCACTCGATTTACTTTCACCGACTAAACCATGTATGTAGAGATGGGTCGACCATATGTCTAGGCATGCTGGTCAGTCTCAGATTTCTTTTTCTGATACCTTCTTCGGGTGGTTTGATCATCAGGAGATGGTTTATTTTGAGTATCCATATGCCGGTATGGAATTCCGGGGTGATCCAGATTTAGTACTGCCGACTGGCGAACAATGGGGTGCCATTGGTAAATTCTTTGACCATATCCTTGTTTATCGTTTTTCTTTTATAATTTCCTTGTGCTTTATTTTGTCAAGACTTAACCAAACTCATGTTTTCATGCAGATGTTGGTCCTGTTCAGCTAGTAGTACGCCTGAGAGTGCCAGCTGCCGCCCCAGCAGGAGAGGCTGTTGGAAGGGTTATCCTTCACGACCTCGATGTGGTTGAGACTCTCACAACATTACAGGAACAGGTTGAGGGCCTCACTCTTGGTATTCCAGATGTGAGGACTAACGAGCTGCCCTTCAGGTTGCAGCGACATACTACTGGTGTGCCAAGACGATGGACTCGGCTCTTACGCATGAACGCACGGGCTGTGACTTGCTATCACGAGCATCATTAGACTAGAGTGCCCCCTAGCATTTTGAGTTTTTGGTCATTTGACCAATTTTGTCTTGGTTACAGAACATTATGTGTAAACCATAAACAGTTATATATATATTTTTGATTTTCGAAGCTTTATTTTGGTTAAGTTACATGATACAAATGAAAATATTGATGGTATGCTTCTTTTTATAAATGTTGCAAATGTCTATCTAACACATAATTTGCCATTGAGTCAATTAATGTGTTTAAGGTTCTGGAAATATGCTGATATTGAATAAAATCAAATTGTCTTTCCAAAATCTTAACCCTTAGGAACATGCGATAAATAGTTGGATTTCGGACAGAGTAGATACCAGTGAGTTGTAGTATGACGAGTTGTGAGTCTAGCCTGACAATCAGTCGGCGTATACCATGTGTGATGGCATCAGAGAGAGGTTCTATCAACGCACTATATTCATCAATGTTATTGGTTGATCGACCAATACATACCCCTCTGAAACTTACTATCTCGCAGCTTGGATCAAAAATGGCCCAGGCCGCGGAAGATAGCTTCTGCGAACTACGAATCACTCCGTCGGCATATCCAACACATGACTCCAATAGGTTTGACATCTACAATAAATGTAAAAAGTGGATTACTTGACCAAAACAAACACTTTAGCGAAAACAAAATCATAACAAAAGCATACAGGTTACTATACCGAATCACGCATAGTAACGCTTGAGGTACAACCTGTTACAAGGTTGTGCCAGTGGAATTCCGTCATAATCCATTAACTTGTAGGCTCCTTTTGCTAACACTCGCTTAACAATATAGGGGCCCATCCATAAAGACTTGAATTTACCTGCCC
This sequence comes from Pinus tabuliformis, assembly GCA_031772625.1. Lineage (NCBI taxonomy): Eukaryota > Viridiplantae > Streptophyta > Pinopsida > Pinales > Pinaceae > Pinus > Pinus tabuliformis. Next base: position 2,034,716,402 of record CM062816.1, on the reverse strand, counting down.
CCAATTTATCGGATTCTTGGTCATAAAGCAAGACCAAGTCACCTTCTGAGAAGACACGGGGTTTGACATTCTTGTCGAACCATGCTTTGACTCGTTTCTTATGGGCTTCATTAGCCAAAGCGGCATCACGACGGGTTTCTTCCAATTGGATTAGTTCCAAGAAACGAGCCTCCTCTTTTGAAGTTCCGGGGAGAAGGTCAATTGCGAGTTTGAGGGACGAGATTTCACATTGGATTGGTAAGACTACTTCCAGGCCATATACCAGTTGGAAAGGTGTAAACCCAGCCACATTCCTTACCGATGTTCGGTAAGCCCACAAGGCTGAGTACAGGATTAGGTTCCAACTTCTTTTGTGAACTCCAATCATCCTTTGCAGCATGTGCTTCAGGACTTTGTTGATTGCTTCAACTTGTCTGTTGGCCCTCGGGTAATATGGAGTAGAGCTATCGTGAGACAACCCTAGTTTGGCAGCTAATTCGACCATCATGTGATTGTGAAAATGTTATCCATGATTTGTGACTATAGCTTGTGGGACACCGAATCTGGCAACTACATGATTGAAAAGGAAGAGGGCAGTTGTTTCACCAGTATTATCTAATGTAGGCATCGCCTCAGCCCATTTGGTAAAATAGTCGACTACGACTATGATATACCCATGCCCCCCGGTCGAGGTGGGGTTACATGTCATGAAATCGATGCCCCATTTGGCGAATGGCCCGATAGCAACTATTGGCTACAGAGGTGCGGGTGGTCTTCTGGTTTTGCTATCGAAAATTTGACAAGCATGGAAACTTCTTACTGTGGTTATGCAATCTTTGAACATTGTTGGCCAGAAGTATCCTGCTCGTAAAAATTTTTGCGCTGTAGCATAACCGGATTGATGCCCACCACACGCGCCTGAACGACAATCATTCAGGATTTTTTCGGCCTCCTCATGGGTGAGGCACCTTCTCAGAACCGTATCGATACCATGACGGTAAAGTGTATCACCGACGATCATGTAGTCTTTTGCTTGGTATCGAATATGTTTTTGTTCGGAGCGAGAGGTATTTGCCCTATATTTTTGGGTTTGGATATAATGATTATATCCCCATACCATAGATTGCTTGAAGATATCAGAAACAAATTTTTTTCCACCATTGTTTCTTCGGATGTTTCATCGTTGGATGATGATGGGAGATCGCATAATAATTCCGCGAAAACTAGAGCTTTCTTTGACTTGGATTTTACAAATTCCATATCAAATTCTTGTATAATTTCTATCAATTTTGAATATTTGCCCCCCAGCAACTGTCGCGACAATATATATGTCATGGGGTTGCAATCTGATAGAATGGTAGTTTTTCGAAAGAGGACATAGTGTCGAAATCTCTGTATCGCTTGAATAGCTGCGAGCGCTAGCTTTTCAACATAAGAATATTTTCTTTCTGTATCATTTAAGTTCTTACTTAAATAATATATAGGATGTTCAATTCCATTGTCTTCTTGAACTAAAACCATTGCGATGGTTGTATCCGCTGCAGCCAGATACAGGTTAAATTCTTTTTGATAATCAGGAGCGTATATTAATGATGCTTTCGTTAGGGATTCTTTTAAAGCATCAAAGGAAGCTTGCGCAACCTCATCTCAGACAAAGGGTACTTCTTTTTCAAAAGACGTGTATAACCTTTAGCAAGTTCGGCGTAATTTGGAATGAACCTCCTCAGAAAGTTTGCTTTCCCTTGGAGTTTCTGAATTTGAAGCAAATTTGAAGGTGGAGGCAAATTTACGATCGCCTGAACCTTAAATGGGTCGAGACGAATCCCGTCTTTCGAGATTACAAAGCCAAGTAAACGACCAGAACTGACACAAAATACACATTTTTGTGGATTAAGTCGTATCTTATAGTGTTGGCAACGTAGAAATATCACTCTTAAATGCTGCGGATGATCAGTCCGCTTTCGCGAATGAGCCGAAAGGTCGTCGAGGTATGGTTGAATGATGTTTTTGATGTCATGGAAGGCATAATTCATTGCCCTCTGAAATTTTTCCCCTGCGTTCTTTAAACCAAAGGGTAATTTTTGATATGTGAACGTGCCCCACGGACAGATAAATGCAGTCTTTGACTGGTCCTGTGGGCGGATATTTATTTGATTATACTCGGAGAATCCATCCATGAATGAAAATATTTCACATCCGGCGCATTCATCAATTATCTGGTCGATGAAGGGAGTAGGGTAGTTGTCCTTTGGAAAAGCTTGATTTACATCCCTATAATCGACACACACTCTAATTGTTCCTTGTTTTTTTATAACAGAGACAATATTCGATACCCAATCGGTCAGAGGAACCGGGTAAATGAAACCAACATGGAGAAGTTTTTCAACTTCTGCCTTAATGGTAGCGACTTTCTTGGGGTGCACCTGCCGTAGCCTTTGTCGTACTGGTTTTACATCTGGATACATCTTGATTTCATGTTCAAGGATACTCGAGTCAATGCCTGGCATTTCACTATATGACCAAGCAAATACATCTCTGAATTCGTGAAAAAGAGTGTTATATATTTTCAGTTCTAAAGGAGAACAACATTTGCCAACATAAATATTCTCTACAACATCTTTTTTGGTTGAGATATTTATGGTGATAGTCTCTTCAATGTTGGACAAGTTTCACTCGAAATCCACCGTGTTTACAGTATTTGATAGGAAATCAAAAACTAAAGGATGATAAAGGTCATCAGGAGTATTTTCTTCACAATCTGGAAGAAGGGAATGATGGTGGTAATCATCCCATGGTGCCCCTTCAATTACCATTGATTGAACAATTCCTTCGTCAGTGACATGCACTCGTGACCAAGGGTCTGAAGGGGTACCATATTCCTTAGACCTATCTATCCAAACACTTGATGAGCGTTGATTTGGGTTTGCCTCCCATGCTAGGAACATTGATTGCTACAATATTTATGTTGGGCTTGGAGGCAAAACCTGTGCATGATCCATGTCGATATCGTTTTCTGAGATATTTTTAGAAGATATCATATTGCAGGTTCCTACCAACGCTACTTCCACCAAATTGATTGGAGGTGGAAGGGCGAAAGTTCCCATTAATATAGGATCTTTTAGTAGGCCTACTCCGATATTTTGAAGCGAATGGGGGCTTCCATGGATCATTGGAATGCTTCCTGTAACTTGAGAACCATTGGGGAGGAAGTTTTGTTGATCGACGATTGTAATCCCTCCTTGAAAGCGAAATGCAATCTTCCTAAAATAGGTCGACACAACAGCAGCCATGCCATATATCCATGGTCTTCCCAATAGGATGTTGTAATCGAGATTTCCATCGATTACCTCAACATCTATTTCTACTGTTTTCCCTCCTAGTTCAACCTTCAAGTTACTTAGAATACCATATGGGGTATATGTTCATCTGTCAAATGCTTTTAATGTTGTCGAAGATCGCAACAAGGTTGGAGATCCTAAATTTTTCTAGCAACTCATCGACATAATACATGTAGATGCCCCCTCATCAATAATTGTTCGATGAACAGTTTTGTTGAGGGCTTTCACTTGGACGAGGAAAGCTAGTTGAGCTGGTAACTGAGGATCGTATCCTTTATGATCGAAGGATACAAGATTGAAATCCTTTGGGTCTATCCCACCAATGCCTGATAATAAAGCCTGCTTTTGGGATGGGCAATTTTTTAGTACCTCAAGAGTCGACATAACGGATGGTGATTGGGCCAAATCTTCCACTATATTATAATGCTATGCTGCTCTAGCATGGGGATTAAACGTCGATTTGTGTACTACTCCCGTTGGCGGTTTTATTGTCAACTCGGGAATGATGGGTGGCGCAACTTCTATCGAAGTTGTTGTCGAACTACTAGGTTGATCTTTATCCTTGTTGTTTGACAGCTGTGGATTCCCATAATCTTTGTTTCTTTTCGATATCAAAGCATCATTTTGCTGTTTGGAAGCCGACAACATTAGCACTTGAGACGGGGAAGCATTTCCACTGTCAACCAGATTTGTCCCTGGATTTGGAAACGGATCAGTTAACACTGCCGAGGTTTTTGAATTCTTGAAGAATTTTTTAAGCTCAGCTCTGTGTGGACAATCTGCAGTCCAATGATCCTCATCGCATATAAAGCATGGATTTTTTGGTTTCCTATTTCCAAGAGCGTTTGTAGAAGATTTTTCAGGTGATGATTCTCCCTGTTTCTTCTTCTTCCCTTTGCCTTTCTTCTTGCCCCCTACTTGCCTGGTTTCTTTGCCTTTATCTGTCGATACGACATTTACTTCTGAGGCAAGAAGTTCCTCATTTTCATTTTGACTGGAAATCTTACGGGCCTTTTTAGATGCAGCCTTTGTCGATTTCGTGTCTGTTGCGCCAATCACGCCATGGCCGGCATGAGAGTCATTGTTTGATTTAGGAGGAGGAGGAACTGAGAATTCCGGTCTAGGAGCGTCAGGTATTTTATCATAGAGCGTGCTGGACTGAGTGTAAATCAAGTCCAAATATTGCGCACGAGCGATAACCTGCTCTTCGGTGACGAGCCCCCCTTTTGCCACATCTTCCGTAATGGAAGGCAGTAACGACTTGATAAACCATTCAACTAAGAGTTGATCGGGAACATACGTTTTCACCATTCTACAACGATGTCGCCACTCATGTATATGATCAGATATGTGAGTGGCCGTCATTTGTTTGAAGTTGGTAAGAAGTTTCGTTCCCGTTTCGTACCTTATCGGTAACTGAAAATGGGTTAAAAAGGTTGTGGCTAGGGTACTGAAGTTGTCGAATGAAGCTTTAGGCAATTCGATATACCATTTTGCTGCCGGAACAATTAACGTCCTCTGAAAAAGGTGAAGCCTAATCGAATCATCGTTTAGGGTGTTTGATGAACACCACAGATGAAAGGTCATCACATGATTCGACGGATCTTCACCCGGATTTCCATTAAATTTAGGAATATCTGATGGAAGTTTATGTGGAATCGTTGGCCACCAAGGGGCGTAAGCGATTGGATCATTTGTTAACTGATTTAAATCAGGTAACTCTAAAGTTGCCACGAAGGGTAACTGTCGATTCAAGTTAGGTGAAGCATACCCAGGATAAGATTGGGTTGCCTGAGCAGTTGGTCTTTGCATACCAGCATAATGCATTTGATGCTGGTAACTTTGGTAAGGTTGGTGGGCATGACCATTGTAAAATGGTTGATTTTGACCTTTTTGAATATATGGTTGCCCACTATTCGTAAAGATTTGTTGCTCAGAACCTTGGTATACTTGTTGGAACTGCGGTTGTTGGTATTGCACTAGCCATGGTTGTGAAGCCATGTGCTGTTTCCCGATACTAACTGTTTGACCAAGATGAGGGGTGATTGTACCCATTTGAACCTGTGTCATTCCACTAATCGGCGATTGTGGTTGAGTTGCAGGGTCAAGGGGTTGTTGCATTACAACCTGAGAAACTTGAGGTTGGCATACAACAAGCAGCACTTGAACTTGCGACACCGTCACAATAGCTGGTGTAGTTGGTATACTTGACATAGGTAATCATTGTTGCATCGAATATACAACTCTTGGTTGTTGAGGTAGTATCGGTACTCAACCGCTTGAAGTAATTCCAGCATAACCTGAATTTTGTTGTGAACTCCCGTATGGCTGTCCTCCTGGAGGGGATAATGAAAGGGCATACTGCCCCCCATACGGTGGTAATCCGGTACTTAAAGGAATGGTTTTCCCTTGAGGGCCGGACTACCCAAATTGACCTCCAAATGGATCAATTTGCTGAGACTCAACATAAGAGTTTCCAGATATTATTCTGGATGAACAAACAGGAACAGACCATACTGTCGAAATGGCCCCTGAGTGGGCTCCTTCTAGCGATTGAGAGCTAGTTGGGACAGATGGTATACCGACGAACATTGTTGGAGTGATAGCAGGGAGTTCTGTCATCGCTGTGTCAGACGACACAGTCCTAGATGTTGATGGTTGTTCAGACATTTCTAGTCTATCCAAAATATTACCTAGCGTTTCTACAGGAGCTTACACTAGCGGTAGACTAACTTCTGATGAAGAAGGATATAGAGTGATCCTGACTCCAAATTGCGATGGAGTACTAGATGGAGGATCTTCTACAATCTCTTCTATAGCAATCAGACCAGGTGGAAGGGGAAGATTGTCAGGTCCGTAGAATATTTCTGGTGCCGAAGAAGGTATGGAATCTGCAACAACAGATGTTTGGGGAGCAACACTCTCTGAACCAGTTGTAGATGGAACTGGTTCAGTGACACAAGTGTTTACCCTCAGACTAGGATCAGTATCACTATCCTTCTGTGGCTGTTGAACTTCTTCTGTAAAGGCAAGGATACCAGAAATGTTTGGAGTAATCAGAATCTCTGATGTTGTTGGAACACTTGTTCTAACTTTAACAGGAGATTTGGAACCAGTTAAACGAGTTCACTTTGTCCGTACTAGCTTCGATTCCGGAGACAAAGACAGTTGACTCATAAGCCTCCGCGAACAACGGGGTTTCAATTGACTTTCTTTCACGATTGCGGATTACTCGATCAACTAAAAATAAAGGGGAAGTACGTTTCTGAATTAGATGAATTTTAGATGCTTTGACACAACTTGTTTTTTCAATTTTTAAGAGTCGAGAAAAAACAAAAGATGACTCTAGTTGCCTTTGATTTTTAATGAGCCTGAAGTGACAAGTGCTCAGATGGACCTTTTCCGTTAAGGAGTCTGAAAAGGAAGGAAAGGGACTGCTCTGGAAATCTAGGTAGAGGGATTACCAAACCAATCACAAAACTGCAGAATACTTTTTACGGTACGGCAGTCAATCTTCCCGAATGTTGTGTTCAGTGCATTGCGATCGATAGGGCGGCAGACACGGCTTCCTATGAATAACGGATTAAGCCTATTGTGGTCTCCTAAAATATACTCGATGGTACGTGGGAGCACAAGTCCGTACTAGCTCTTATCGTCTCAAAGTGGAGGAATCAACCAACCATCAGTGAGAACAATAGTTACCAGGCTTTACAACGTCGGAATACGTCTCTAGCCTAGACTTCTAAATGTTGTGCCTTAGGTTCCAAAGCGTTGTTAGATTCATTGAATTTATTTTATAGTTGATCTTGTTTATGAAGTTTTCCTTTCAGGTTCACCGCGAGATGTAGATGTGTAATTCCTAAAATGCAATCTAAGATGATAAACAGTCTTTTATCTTCTTTGTGCAATGAAAATCCTAGCTACTAAGGAAAGAGAGACAATATTCTTTCACAAAGAGAAAAGAGCACACTTTAAATGCACTTTCCTAAATCAAACCAATCAAACAGTCTAAATGCAAATGCACATGCATGTATTTGTTTTCAGATTTCTTAGTATGTGAATGGAGAAAAGAAAGCTAATGCACAAATCTGAATTACTTTTCAATCGACAATTATCAACAAGTTTCTTTTCGAAATAAAAAAAAAAATGGAGGAAATCACAACTCTTTAGGATTTGGAAATCAATACTTGCTTTCGACACTAGAAAAATTACAAATTCAGACCAAATACAATAGTAACAGGATAATCGACTATCTACAGCAATCAAACTCTTTCCTATGCCTGAAAACAACACTTGCGACGCTTTCAAATCAAAGGATGACAGTACGATTACGTTACTTTTGCAAAGGAGAACTGAAAATGACTCAACAAACACACAAAAACATTTACAGTTCTTTTGTAAAAAGGAGGCGGAATAACAAGAAGGAAAGGGGGTTTCAAACAGAGATATACTGATCACAAGTAGCAAAATTCATGAATAGAACTGGAAAGAATGAATTACAGAAACCAAAACTGAACAATGCCTAGTCTGATCAGCACAACTGTAACACAAGGAATTTGAAATGCAGCACACCTACTACACTCGGGAAGTGCGTTGAATTTCAGATTCACAGAATAGTACCTGCGTTGGGCCAGAGACGAGACTTTGCTTGGGTTCCGGGTCACAGTTTACAGTTCAGTTCATGGGTTTTGGCTGAGCAAATGGTAATCAGTAATGCAACAATCAGGGGTAGATCTAAGGAGGATCTAATAGCTATCACAAAGGGCAATCAGAGAGTTTGTAAATCAGTTGTTTAATTTATAAACAAATCCCGAAGATTGACTGAAGCAACATTTATCTACTTTGCATTTTCATAGCAAATGCAGTTCGAAAGCTACCTGGCTCGACTTCAGGCTCCATCTATAAGTTTATAAAATAGACAACAAGGAAGAAAAACAAACAAACTAATTCGTCCCCAGCGGAGTCGCCATTTTGTTACAGGGAAAGCTGTCTACACAGAACTGCTTATCCCACTAAGGTGTGATAGCTACCTTAGAAACAAACAAAGTAAAACTACTTTCGTTTTTTCCTTTATGAAGTATAGATGAAAGAAGAACAAAGAAAACCAACCTCTGTCTTGCTCTAATCTCCTGGTTCGATTCCTCTCTCTCTTGATAGTCTTTCGCTACTTGTTCCCTTGCACACCCAGCTTCACAGAGTACCTGTAAGATCACAGTAGCATAGCACTATACAAGAACATGGATCTATAATCATAAACAATCTAGGATCAGATGTAAATTGACCATACAAATGCAGCAAACATAAATGACACAAGAGTATGAAGGAAAACTTAAATAGATTTTATTGATAAACAAGAAAGAGCCAAGGGAGTTACAACTAGTCGTTCTGACCCAGCATCATCCCCTCAGCAAGGAAGCCCCTCTTCACCTCATACAAAGCTTAGATCACCCAACAATCTGATGTTTTCTCAAGAAACCAACAAGAATTCCTTACAATATGCAAAATTCCAGCCTCTGGATCTCTGGGATGAGGGATCCATATATAGATATCTATAAGGGAGATGAGTCAGCTTGTGATTTGACTAGTGTCTTCCCTCTGATAGTTCTTGCTTCCACTTGGAGATTGATGATCTCTTACTCATCCTTGGTCGAATTCAGAGAGGCAAGTGTCAGAGGAGAAGTTTCTGGAAGTTTCCATGCCTCTCCACCTCGCGGAATGACACTGCCATTTGTCATTTCTCGCCCATCACACCCCATAGAAGGGATTTTTGAAATGCAACGCACCCACACAGTGTGTTTAGGTGAGATGCAATGCACTTTGCCTATGGAGCAGCTGAAATGATCCTGTTTTGACCATTTTTGAGCAGTTTTTCATGGAGAACTTCTGGGAGAAGCTGTAATCAGTTGACCTTGTTCCTTTAGGGATTAGAACAACACCTTTTAGGGACTTAGGAGCCCTTGGTTTATGGACATTTCATGCTTGGGGTTGTAGTGCCCAAAAATGTCTATAACACTCTGGGGCAAAGATCTAGAGTCCATTTGGCAGTACCTTGGGGTTTGCAGTCATTAGTGGCAGATCCTTCGCTATCGACAATGGGAAACCATCATTGTCTCCTTATCGATATATTCTTCCAGGTGTTCAACTTCAGATCATTTATTCGCACTTGTTAGATTGTACTGGGGTACCTTGTTATCATTATTGGTGAGTAGTCTCACATTTGTTAACGGTATAAATCAATGACCGATAATCAAACGATTTCTCACATGGTCGACTTCATATCATTTATTCCCATCATGTAGAAATGTACCACGGTGGTCAGTGAAGACCTCAGGTTGCATCAAAATTCTTTGGTTCACTTGACAGTTTCTCCTGTTGTTGCTGGTTGACACCATTCCACATTATGTGTTTTTGTCCTCACAGTGACATCCTATATGCTGGCATCTGAGTTGTGATGTAGTACCATATTATTCCATCATGTTAATTTTGGTACTATTGGGATCCGTTTTTGACATCAGTGATCAGCTTCATCTTTCAGCTTCATTGATCATCTTCTTATATGTGATATTCATACATGTACTTGTTCGATCATGATCAGATGATCCATTATGTACTTTTAGTTCCTTATACTTTTATACACAGTGGATCTGTTGGAATTCAGAGGCACAACAAACCAATAAAACACACAGCAGAAAATCAAACACATATGACACAGTATTTAACGTGGTTCACTCAACCAATCTGGGCTACGTCCACCAAACATAGGCATCAGGAGTTTATTAATCAAATTGGAGATTACATCAAGAAATCCTCACACTCTCTTAGCAAACATCCGAATGGTTGCCTGTTATATAGCCTATAGAATCTAACAGCCTCATTAATTCCCTCACATCAAATATAGGAGGCATTAACTCCCTCCCAACAACCTGGAGTTAATCTAGGACCTGAATTCCTATTGTTGTCACCAGCTGAGATTTTTCCTATTTCATTACAAACAGAAAATCTCAACAATCTCCACCTTGACAACAATTCGCCTGATGCCCTATTATTATTATTTTATCTTTTCTGCAAGCCAAGAGAAGCCAAACACCAGCGTAGCTTCTCCAACAAAACTGGTTTCGTGAACATGTCTGCACAGTTCTCCTTTGTATGCACCTTTTCAAGAGAAACTCCCCTTTCAGTGATAACCTGTCTTACAAAATGATATTTGATTGGAATATGCTTTGATTTACTATGATAGGCCGGATTCTTAGCCAAATGTATTGCACTTTGACTGTCACAAAGTAACCTGATGTTATCATGTAACCTACCAAACTCACCAAGCAAACCTTTCAACCAAACCGCCTCTTTGCAAGCATGAGAAGAAGCAATGTATTCTGCTTCAGTAGTGGACAAAGCAACAATGTTCTGTAGCTTTGACATCCAGCTTATAGCTCCACCTGCAAGAGTAAAGACGTACCCTAAAGTTGATCTTCTTTTATCCAAATCACCTGCAAAATCGGAATCAACATATCCGCAAACAAATTCACTACTCTTATTGTAAGAAATACAATAACTACTTGTGCCTCTCAAGTACCGAAGCACCCATTTTACTGCTGACCAGTGCTCTTTACCCGGATTTGCCATGTACCTGCTGACAACCCCAACTGCATGTGAAATATCTGGTCGAGTACAAACCATCGCATACATTAAACACCCTACTACATTGGCATATGGAATTTGAGACATATAATCCTTTTCTTCATCTGTATTAGGACATAAACTCGAAGAAAGCTTAAAATGGGAAGCTAAAGGGACTGACACAGGCTTCACATTATTCATACCAAACCTCAAAAATATTTTCTCAACATACTTTTGTTGTGATAGCCACAGCTTACCATTGCTCCTGTCTCTGAAAATCTCCATGCCCAAAATCTTTCTTGCGGCTCCTAGATCTTTCATATCAAACGTCCTTGCCATCTGAGTCTTCAACCTGTTGATTTCTTCAATGCTTTTGCTTGCTAAAAGCATATCGTCAACATACAATACCAAGATAATGAATATGCCATTATTCAACTGTTTGAAATAAACACAATGATCATATTCACTTCTAACATATTTCTGACTCAACATGAAAGAATCAAACTTCTTATACCACTGCCGAAGCGACTACTTCAGGCCATATAATGACTTCTTGAGCCTGCAGAAAAATTTCTCATTGTGATGTTGAACAAACCCTTCCGGTTGTTCCATATATATTTCCTCATCTAAATCACCATGTAGAAATGCAGTCTTAACTTCTAACTGCTGCAACTCCAAATCAAACAAAGCCACTAATGCTAACACAATTCTAATTGAAACAATTTTAACCACTGGCGAAAAAATCTCATGAAAGTCAATACCAGCTTTCTGAGAAAACCCTTTTGCAACTAGCCGAGCTTTGTACGTGTCTTCCGTATCATTCACACCCCGTTTCAGCTTGAAGACCCATTTGCACCCTACAGTTTTCCTGCCTTTCGAAAGTTCAACCAGATCCCACGTGCCATTCTTACCTAAGGCCATCATTTCTTCCTTCATGGCTGCTTTCCATTTGGCACTATTTGAACCTTCTACAGCTTCCTGATAACACAAAGGTTCATCATCATTAGCGATCAAAGCAACTGAAGTAACATGATCATCATACCTTTTCAGACGACGTTTGATTCTTGTAGATCTCCTTAAGAATGTTTCTCGTGCTTCCACAATTGGTTGTCTATCATCTGTAGAAACTTCTTCATGATCGCCATCTGAGACCTGTTCATGTCCTCCATCTGAAACCTGTTCATAATCTGATTCTGAAACTTGTTCATGACTAGAATCTGAACTATGGTCGTTATGACTATCATTAGAAATGTTGTCAAACTGAATATGCTGGAAATCAGATACATCATCCAGTTTCAATCTTCTATCTACATCTAACTGTACAAGAGAGGATTCATTAAACTTTACATCTCTGTTGATGATGATTTTTCGGGTAGTAGGATCCCACAATCTATATCCCTTTGTTCCATCACCATACCCAACAAAGATATACCTTTTCGATTTTGGATCTAATTTAGTTCGCTGATGTTTAGGCACTAGAGCATATGCATCACAACCAAACACTCTGAGTTTAGAATAGTCACAAGGGTGTCCTTTCCATACCTCTTGCGGAATCTTGCAGCCTATTGCCGTTGATGGAGATCGATTTATCACATAACAAGCTGTTGCCACTACTTCCGTCCACAACTCCTTTTGCAACCCGGCGTTACTTAACATACACCTTGCTCTCTCTAGAAGAGTCATGTTCATGCGTTCAGCAACTCCATTCTGCTGAAGAGTATAAACCGTGGTCTTATGTCTCTCGATCCCTGCATCCTTGCAATAGCTGTCAAACTCCTTGGAGGAAAACTCACCACCATTGTCAGTTCTTAAAAATTTTATAGTTCTACCAGTGCTGTTTTCTACCAATGCTCTAAACTGCTTGAAAACTGAAAAAACATCAGACTTTCTCTTCAACCTGTAGACCCAGACCTTCCTAGAAAAGTCATCAATGAATGATACAAAATAATATGAACCACCATATGAAGCTGTAGGAGCTGGACCCCACACATCTGAATGGATATAATCAAGTATGCCTTTACTAGTATGTTTTCCTGTTTTAAACTTTTGTTTACTTTGTTTACCAAAAAGACAATGTTTACAGAAATCCAATTTTCCAGATCTTAGATTAGGAAGTAACTTTTGGTCAGCCAAAATTTTCAATCCTCTTTCACTCATATGCCCCAATATTTGATGCCATAAGTGAATGGAACTACTGTCATGTTCAGACATAGACACATGATTTGACCCAGTTCTACCTTCTAACTGAAATAGATTTCCTACTTTCTTAGCCTTCATCACTAGTAAGATACCTTTATAGATTTTCATAACTCCACCTTGAATTACAGTTTTATATCCATTTGAATCAAGTGCTCCTAATGAAATCAATTTTTTTCTTAAATCTGGTACATGCCTCACATCAGTTAATATTTTGGTTGTGCCATCAAACATTTGTAGTTGTATGCTTCCAATCCCAACAATATTACATGTTACATCATTACCCATGTACACAACACCATCATCAATTGATCTATATGTTTTAAACCAATCTTTATGTATACACATGTGGTTAGATGCCCCAGAATCTAACAACCAATGTTGATCATGTTTTGAAATATTAACTGACAATACCTCATCACTCATACCTGAACCTGATACTGAACCTGTATCTGTGGTGTTGGATTCCTTCTTTTCTGTCGAAGAGCCTTCTTTAGCAGCCTGCTTTCGCTTCCAGCAATCCTTTTTCAGATGTCCAGCCTTGCCACAATGCCAGCACTTCACCTTGGGCTTCTTTCCTTTGGACTTCGAATGAGAGTCACTATGCTTTCCCCCGGAGTGTGTCTCTCTAGAGCGACCTCTGGCCATCATTACCTCTGATGTAGAGGTATCTGCATTCGACCTCTTCCTCGTCTCCTCAGCCAACAAGGCTCCAACAACATCGTCAAACTCAAGGATATCTGATGTACTAAAACTTATGGAAGTAACAAAGTGATCCCAGGATTCGGGCAATGAACATAATAAAGTTATCGCCTTATCCTCTGAATCAAATTTCACATCTAGACTGTCTAATTGCACCAATAAGGTATTAAAAACATTCAGGTGATCAGCAATTGAGGTACCTTCTTTCATCCGCAAACCGTAAAGCTGCCGCTTCAGGAGAATCCAATTTGTCAAAGATTTTGTCATATAGAGCTTCTCAAGCTTCGACCACAAGCCTGCGGCAGTTTTCTCTGACACAATGTTGAACAGAACATCGTCCGCCATACATAACCGAATTGCGCTCAGAGCTCTATCGTCCATCTCATCCCATTCATCCTCTGTCATGGAAGGAGGCCTTTCGTTTTTCCCCAACAGTGCTTTCGCCACACCTTGTTGAACCAGCAGATCGTGCATCTTCACCTTCCAGATCTCAAAATTATTCTTGCCATTAAATTTCTCAATTTCAAAACGGGCACTTTGAGTTTTCGCCATTTGATATCAGCAAAAAAACACAGTAATCTCCAATATCAACGTTTTAAATACCAGCAATTAAAAAAAATTGCCTATGCCTTTAAAACAAAATATCTTCCCTTCACACAAAAAAAAATTGTCTGCCTATGTCTTTGTACCTTTGCCTTTTAAAAAAAAATTATTTGCTGGGAAAGTTACATTTATTTCAGATCACCGCCAAAAAATAAAAAAGAAAACCAACAAACAAAATGTTTTGTTTTGTTAGCTTCTGGCTCACACAAATATTCATGCGCACAGGTAGAATGTTATCTTTGCTACAACGTGCACCTACACCAGCGTAGTCAGCACGCAGGCGGTCTCCAAATTGCCTTGTTTAGAGAATAGATATTCTTTGATAAGGTTTATAAAACTTCCTCTGTAGATATATGCGCCCTGGACTTTTAATGCTGATCAGATTTAACACTTAACCCGTGAGGTTCAATGCCACTCACGCAGAAATTGGGTGGTTTTGTTAAAACAATAGTCCTCGGTTGCAATCAAAGGGACAATTCAATGAGTTACTCGATCCACCGAAAATTTTAACATTGCTAATTGTTCTTTGCCTGGCAGATATATAGACTAACGACGTTGTATACTATACTGTAAAATTTAAATGTGTGAACTATAAACAGTACAGTTCGATTTTCCACTTTCCAACAATACTGCACGCTGTTTTTAATCAACATATATCCACCATGTTTTAAAAAACACATCCACGCAGGTTTCAATGTAATTGCATCTCCACCCAATTTACAAATATATATGTCCACGTATATTCACACCTTTTTAAAAAGTAATTCACACCGTTTGTAAATATATATAACACATATCCACTATGAAAGCCACGCTGGTTATAAATATCCCCACGCTGGTTATAAATATACCGTCTGTAAATATACCCATGCTGGTTATAACTTCATCGCCACACAGTGTTTTTTTTTTTTTTTTAAATGTACAACGCACCTTTTTAAATATGTATTACAGCGTTGGAATTTTGTGCACCAGGCACAGCTCCACGTTCTTGCGCTCCACCTACAGCACGCTCCAGCACAACCAGCGCTCCAGCACGATTTGTTCAGCAGACATACACTGCCTGAGCCACGCAGCACCTCCAGGCAGCAGTCGATCTGCTCACCAGTAACCAAATCAACTCCGCGCTCCACCTCCAGCAGTGACGCTCCTCCAACGTGCTCTGATACCAATTGTTGGAATTCAGAGGCACAACAAACCAATAAAACACACAGCAGAAAATCAAACACATATGACACAGTATTTAACGTGGTTCACCCAACCAATCTGGGCTACGTCCACCAAACATAGGCATCAGGAGTTTATTAATCAAATTGGAGATTACATCAAGAAATCCTCACAATCTCTTAGCAAACATCCGAATGGTTGCCTGTTATATAGCCTAGAGAATCTAACAGCCTCATTAATTCCCTCACATCAAATATAGGAGGCATTAACTCCCTCCCAACAACCTGGAGTTAATCTAGAACCTGAATTCCTATTGTTGTCACCAGCTGAGATTTTTCCTATTTCATTACAAACAGAAAATCTCAACAGGATCTGCTTGTGCTTGATATGCGTACATGCTTTACTTTCTCTAAGCATGGGTATGCCCGCCTCAGATAGTGTTTCTTTCTGATCTCCTTTCTAGCTTGGCAGGCTGAAATCTGGTGAATTCCTTCTCAGTTTTTGACAAGTTTCCTTTCCATGTACTTAATACATTTCGGCCATCATGTATCCCTTCTGACCTCATATATTAGGGGGCATCTGTTATAGCTCCAAATCTCACCCTTGATATTTGTGATGCTGCATGTATGGCCTAGGGCAACCCCTCCTTCCAGACTTGGTCCAAATACTTAAAAAACAGTGTTTTATTCCCTGTACATGACATTGCCCTGAGCTAAATGCATGTCTACGCAGGTCAGTGTATACCCAACCCTCGTATATGTCTTCAAACACTTAAAAAAATTAAATCTCCTTAATTTTAGGTAGAGATCACAGGTTTTACTTGCTGATTACCTATTAGTGCTCATGGCCCCAACTGTTCCCAATGAATTCCCAACTAAAAAACTACTTTGGGAGAAGTATAAAAAGGCTTCAATGGGAAGGCCTTAAGGGAGGGAGAAAAGAGAAAATCACTCTGTTGAGATTATCCATGATCAAGTCTAAAGATCCATGTGCTTCCAAAACTTCCCCCACTACAAGAAACCCTTGTTTCCTTGAGTTTTGATGTCATTTCACTAGTTGAGATATCCTTGTGTGAGTCATGGAAGGAGCCTTTTGAAGACTTGGGATTGGACGAACCTGGAGGACGGTTCTGCTTGGAGCCAGCAAGAGGAAGATTCAAGTGATATCCTCCCTTTCTTTTTTTTAGTTATCTGCAATAAAGAAACATTTATATTGTTCCTGAAATCAATCTTCTTTATGCATATGATGTTATTGTTATGGTTTACATATGAATAATTGTTTCAATGTATAATTAACCATCTTTCAATATGTTTTGAAGTCAATTTGTGTATGATACTTTGTCCATATATTGCTATGCTTCTTTGAATTGGTTGTTTTGCAGGTTCAAGGATCGAGAGGAACTCCAAGAGGATTTGGACCCTGGCTAGATCTACTTGAATGAAGGACCCCTAGGTACACATCTCTTTGCATATTTTGCTTATTTAAGTATCATGTCTATGTGGAATGCTTGTCTTTTACTGTAGATAACCCCTCGCTCTGCTAGGGTGTCAACCTAAAGCCCTAGGGGACTCATTCGCTCAACACCGCCTGTGTGAGCACAAGGCGCCCTGCCAAATTTAATGACCTGCATGTCCATTTTATGACCTTGTCCCGAAGTTTATTTAATATTGGTTCCCATACTTTATTGCTTAGAGGTTTGTCAGTACGAGGAATACTAAGATATTTGGAAGGTAACTGTTCCCTTTGAAAACCAAGAATTTTGGTAATGTTTCTCTTAATAGCAATATTAGTGTTAAAGAAAAAGACTTTGGACTTGTTGAGGCTTACTGTCATATCAAATTCGTTTAAGATTTTTTTTATTTCTCTGGCTTCCCTGACCGTGGGTATACCTTACAACATTGTATCATCCACAATTTTTTTATGAGTGTTTGCCGCTTTATCCGAGGTGAGCTTGATACCCTAGATTCTACCTTCGAAATTTGCCATTTTGATTTCCTTACCTAGCCCTTCCATCATGAGGATGAAGAGGAAAGGTGAGAGCATATCTCCTTGTCTAAGTCCTCTAGAGGTGTGAAGGTTCTTGATGGAGCTCCATTAAGTAGTATGGAGAAACTGGTCGTGGTGACTAGTGCCATAACCCATCTTATCCAATTTTGGTCAAAGCCATAGGCTTTTAGAATTTCTCTTATGTAAGACCAACTTAGTTTGTCATATGCTTTCGCTAGGTCCAGCTGAATGATCATACCAGCTTGTTTGTTGCTTTTGAGAGAGTGTACCACCTCATGCACTTGGATAATATTGTTGAGGATTTGTCTTCCTTCCACATAGCCTGTTTTCTCTTCCGAGATGAGAGAAGGGAGAAGGGGCTTGAGTCTATTGGCTATCACTTTGGAAATGATTTTATACACTACATTACGTAGGGCTATGGGTTGAAAACCATTTGGGGTCATGGAATTTTCTTGCTTAGGGATTAGAGATATGAAGGAAGCATTACGAGCCTTCAAAACCATTTTGGATTTTCACGAGTCTTCCACAACCTCTAGGATGTCATGTTTGACTGTTTCCCAGCAGGCTTTGAAGAAGTCTACATTGAATCCATCCTGGCCTGGTGCTTTTCCACTTTGCATTTCATTAATTGCTTCACTGACCTGTTGTTCTGATATTAGCCTGTTAAGATTATGGTTGTCCTCTCCGGTAACCAATTTAGGGATATACTGGGTGAATTGGTCAATGAACCTGGATCTATCCTCCATTGGCTCCTTCGAAATATTGAAGAAGTGTTGTACTAGGATCGATTCCATATCATTATGAGAGACAAGCTCAATTCCTTGAGAATATTTGATCTTTTTTATTCTGTTGTGTGCCTTGTGAGCCATAGTGGATTTATGAAAGAACTTTGTATTTATTTCTCCCTCTTTAATCCATTGTATTCTAGATTTCTTCCTCCAGAAAATTTCCTCTTGTATGCATCGATCCTCTCATTCTTCCTACAAAGAGTCAGTTAGTTTTTTCCTCTTTTCAGTGAAGCCCTCTATGATGTTAATATGATTGATTTCTTGGAGCTTCTGCTCTGTTTCTCTTTTGGCCTTGAAGATATCGCCAAATTCATTTTTGTTCCAAGCTTTAAGTATAGATTTAATGTGTTTAAGCTTCTGAAGTATCATGAACATCTTGGTGCCCTGAATGTTCAACTCCTCTCTCCACCATTTATCAATGTTACTAGTGAATTTAGGGTGTGAGAGCCAGGTATTTTCGAACCTGAAAAGTCTGTTTCTCGGAGTTCCCATAAAAGTAGCTTCTATCTGTACTGGCCAATGATCCGAACCTCCAAAGGGTAGAATGGAAGTTGTAATGGCGGGTCCTATGAGGACGAGGTCCTCTAAAACAATAAATCTATCAAGTTTGGAAGCCACTTGAGAAACACTTCCTGTTTTATTGTTCCATGTGAAGGTTCCATTTATTGTTTCAGTGTCCACTAGTCCCATGTTCATAATGAAATTCTGGAAGGCTATGGATTCTCTTCCTAGCTGTCTAGTGCCTCCCTTTTTCTCTAAAAGAGATCTTATCATGTTGAAATCAACTACAACGATCCAGGGCATATTGGGATGTCTTGATCTTAGATCCTCCAGGGAGTTGAGAAGCTTGAGTTTATCTGCTTCCTTTTGAGGTCCATAAACATTTGTAATCATATTTATCTCCTTATCACCTACAGGTTGACATACCAAAGACAAATAGTTCCTGGAAGCTTCAGCATCTAGGATTCCAAATTTTTGTGGATCCCACAGTGTGAGAATCCCCTCCGTCGAGTTATTTGCCTTAACCTCTAGATACTCATACTTGATTAACCACTTATTATGAATTTCTCTTATTTTATCCATCAAACGTTTTTTCTTCTGAATAAAAACCATGTCTGGTTTTTCTTCCTTCATTTTGTTACTTAGATTCCTTTGTTTCCTTCTATTCCCTATACCTATAATATTCTAGGTTGTGAGCTTCATTAAGAAAGGTTAGTAAAGGAATAGTTGGTGAGATCTTTCATCTTACCTAAGTTAATCAATAGTTTTCCACATTTGTTTAACAACTCATTCTGTCTTTTGCTTCTTCTTTTCCTACCTGAGTTCTTTGGAGATTGTGCCTGTGAATTCTCCATCATTTTTACCCCACTTGGCTCCTAGCTTTCATGGTTTATTTTGACTCCAGTTCCCTTCGATTGTGATCTCCATAGAAAGAGTTGTTGTACTCTGTCATAGTCTTCTTTTGGTAGGGAGTCCACTCCTATGCTCTTTCCTTGTTCCAGAAATTTCTCTAGATCTAGATTTTCCATATCTAGAATCTCCTGTAGTTCATGGTCCTCCATTCCTGCTTCAATCGGAGTCATTTCATGGTCCCTACTGATCTCCATGCAGCTTGGTAGATCATCCTTTTGCTGGTTGTTTACTGTTATATCCTCCATTTTAGCCTCCTTATCCTGCTCCTTGGTTACATTCTCCATGTCCTGGATTGTCTCCTTCTTCCCCTCTGCTTCCTCTAAGATCCTGAAACTATTGTGTCTTGTGTGTCTGTCCTCATTGCTCTTCTTTTGTGGACGTTTACCCCCTTTCCCTTTGCTCCCACCCTTGCCGAAACCCTCTTGATCTTTATCCAAAGTAGTTTTCCCATTACCTTCCATATTGATTGTTGGGCAGTCTTTGAATAAATGCCCATGTTCATGACATTTGTGGCACCTAAACGGTATATGCTCATAGTCTACAGTCTGTACCCATTCTTCATCATATTCCTCTAAAATTATCACTTCCGGAAGGGCTCCAAATAGTTCCGTTTCCACACATAATCGGGCGAAGGAGGTATATTTTCCTTTCAGGGTTGCTTTTGAGATCTTTAGAAAATGCCCCAACTTATTGCCTATGGTTTTGAAAGATTCTAATAGCCAATAATCCAAAGGAAGGGAGTATAGTCTAATCAAAACTGGTACCAATGTGAATGTTTCACATTCTGGGACAAAGTTCATCATCCATGGCCGCATGTAAAGTCCTGCCGCAGCATAGAAATAAGCCCCCCCTTCGAACACTCTGTCTTTGTCCTCTAGGCTTATGAACACCACTGTGAAGAAGCCCTTAGAACCCAGATGTAAGTGTATCTCTCCCTTTTTCTTCCAATGGCTCCTTATCCAAACATGTAACACCCTCCCTGTTAGCCATAACCCCATGAAATTTCATATGATATGATGCCTATGCGCTTGTATCACTAGATCGCTCAATATGACCCGGGGAATAATGCTTGACTTGGGTTTACAGACTCCCGTAGTCCTTATGGAAATCATTTTCTTGCTGCTACCTCCATTCTCCTTTCCTTTACTTATTTCCTATTGATCCCCTTGTTGATCACGAGGTTCGTTTCTTCCAAATGTTCCCTTTCCCCTTGCTTCTGAAACTTTTTCCAGCGGTTTTTTGAAATGCTTCCTTCCTGCATCCTTACCTCCCTCTATGACTACCTGATTGTAAGAGGGAGCAGAGCTCCCCCCTGTGCATCCTGCCATGGGATCCTAAATCAAAACCCTTAGTGCCAACTTCAACCCTAGCTCAAGTTGCAGATCTTAAGAAATTCATCAGCTTCATTGATGGCATGTTCCAAAAATTTCATTGATTTCATTTATCAAAAGAAAGAAAATGTTAGAACCAAGTAAATAGAAAATATAATGAAAATGTAATATTTGCAACCATGTATTAATAATGATTAAATTTGATTATTGTCCAAAGATATGAAAGGTGTGTTTTGAAATATATTGAGCTTAATAAATATAAGAAACCTTTTGGTGATGTTAACATATGGATTGGAGCAGATTATCTGGAGGTGGCATTGAGCAAAGAATTTCTTCTGCATGTTTTTTGAGAGAATTTTTTTTGTTGTCTTTCATTTTATTGTAATGATCGAAACTAAATGTGGGGCGAATCTGGAGATCTTGTAGAGAAGGGACTCTTGAAATTGTTGTGAATATTAGACCTTGACATTTAGTTTTTCCAATGTCAATTGCTGCTTTTGGCAGTGTCATACCTTGAGATTTATGTATGGTTAATGCCCAAGCCATCTTTAGTGGAATTTGCATACGTCCATTTCTTTTTATTGGTGGAATAGGCAAGTGAGTGGGATTTCTTTCATCCCAAGGAGGCCCAATGTATTTGGGAAAAACTACGATAACAAATGTTGGAAGTTGTGGAGGTGTAGTTGATTCTTTGTAGAAGATGGATATAATTTCTCCGAGGGAACCATTAACAAGTCTAGCTAAAACCCAAAGGTTGGAAGTTAGCATCACTTTTTGGCCTTTGCATAGAAACAAAATTTGCTCAAGCTTCTCATCTTCTGAGGAAATGGTGGAATATGTGTTGTCATCTTCAGCAATGGATCTTGTGACATGAGTGTTTAGAGATTTTATTATTTTCTTATTATGGACCATTGTTTGAAAATTGGTTAGGAATAGATGCATGGAATCATGGAAAGAATGTATTTCATCTTCTGATAAGAAGGAGTCTGTGTGTGACATGAGTATGTTGTAGTCGTCAATTGTTGGATTTACATTTCTAATGTTCTGGAGGATGTTTGTGAAAGTAACTTGGGTGATGTTGTTGCCTTTTTGAAAAAATATTGTGTCCAATGTGATGAATGTTTTGAATGTGCTCCACTGTGTGCTTCCATGGCTCGTGCCTACATATAGAGGTATGTATTTGATGGGCAGTAACTTGCCGAGATCACCAACTAATATAATGGAACAACCACCGAAAGGAGTGTTTCTTTGCATTGGAAATGCCTCTCAAAGATGTTCGTCAATATGACTAAGAAGCTTTGGCCCAATGAAGCTCATTTCATTGATTAGTAAGTACATGATATGCTTAATTTCTTCTTGGAATTTTTTAAGAGAATTGCCTTCTAAGGGCGTAAGATCCTTTATAGGAAGTTGGAGGATGGAATGGATTGTCGTTGTGTTAGGTTCCCACCCTAACCCCCTTATTTATGTAATGGGATCACATCATAGTCAAGAGTCAATAAAGCCCACATTAATAATTGTAAGTGGTTAATCCGCAATTAATGACGGAACCACAGTTAGTTGCAAATGGGCCGTAGTATTAGATAGATGGTATTAATAAAACCCACAGTATTGGCCCGTGGTATTGAATGTATGAGTCATATATAAAGGATAGAGACTCCCTGCGAGGAGTATCGTGTCTTATTTTGTAGTCGAGCTCTGCTCTATTGGAGGTTACCCCCTCGAAGAGGCAAGTGAACATTACTTTCCAAATAATAAAATCATTTCTATTCTGTTTTCTAGGTATCTTTTCTTAACATATTCTGTATTTGGGTATCATTTTGTAGGTTAAGAGCATAACAAGTGGTATCAGAGCACTTTCCAGGGCCGGTGAGATCTCTATTTCTTAGCAATTTTTTTTTGGATAGAGACGTGTTCCGGTGTCTTTAAACCACGGGATTTGTCATTGAGCGCATAAACCTGCATATTTGGGGAGGCATGCACGCAGGAAATACAAGAGGTGGTCACGTCTGTTGGACTCCCTTGTAACCCGTGTGGGTACCCCTTCGAGTAGTAGCGCATTAGACAGAACCGCGCACGGATTGTCTTCCACGTATCCTCTGGGTATATTGGAAGCCCCCTAGGCTCCCTTGAAACCTAGCCATAGATAAACCGTTGACCGTCTTGCTGCTACAGTACATCGAGAACAGCACTCGAGGAGATTACTCGCCCGTACGATAGGGTAGTCGGGTTGTACGGCTAAGGGTATGGTCGATCCTCCTTAGTTAGAGCCCTGAAACATTGGGCCGAGTACTACTGCCAGACCCTTATGTATATTGCGATCTGTAGCACCTGACACTCCTCAAGACCATAGTTCCCTTTTTCTATCAGGGGATCACACAGCATCTCTTTCAGACCCGCTTGTGCAAAAGGGTGCAGCAGCAGCAGACATCAGTCCCGCAGTCTCGAGTTCACAGATCAGCCATTCTGATCTATTAGATCCATCAGATCCATAGAAGAAGTCTGTTCCGCCATCAGATCCACCATTCAGATCTCTCAGATCCACCAGATCGGAGTCGTTGTGAAGGGTTCCTATACCGGGGTATAATTTTCGCAAGACTTTTGGCCGCATTGACATTTTGAGGATTTGGCCACTGCAGTATTGATAAGGAAGGAGTAAAACTCTATTAGGAGTTTTTAGAAAAAAAAGTTTGAGATCTTCCGGGGCGCTTATTGGTGATCTATCCCATCAGAATCAGGATGACGAGCTGAGCATGGTGGTACCATTCAATTATTAGTGAAAATTTTTAGGCGGTCCCAAATTTTCATCAAGTTGATGTATGGTAGAAAGTAGAGCTCAAGCGATGGCCAATGAAAGGATGGACAAACTTGAACAATCCATGCACACCCTCAGCCTTCAGCTTAACGGATTAAGTAGCCAGGTTGCACAACTCATCCCGAAGGACAAGGAGCAATCCCACCAGGAGGCATATAATGGCAATGGATACAATGAGGGTGAGTCTAGCCACTCTCCTCACGTCTGGCACACCCACCAACCACCCAATCAGCGACCTCCCAAGTTGGATATGCATAAATTTGACGGTTCTCACCCGTCCGCATGGATAACACAAATGGACTAGTATTTCAAACTGAATCGTATCTTAGACGATGCGACTCAGCTTATGTTGGGGAGCATGTACTTGGACAATGAAAGGTGGCAATGGTGGGAATGGCATCAACGTTGCAATGGACATTTTAGGACTTGGACCCAATTTACAAAAGCTCTGCAAGGCCGCTTTGAACATGAGGACTCTTTTTTGGGTCGTTTTACTAAGCTCCGACAGACTGGTATAGTGGATGAATATATTATAGCTTTTGAAGCCTTAGCCTTCCGCACTTGGGGTCTCTCAGATGCGTTCTACACGGAATGTTTTATCAGCGGTCTTAAAGAAGCCATCAAAGCTCAAGTCCTACTGCACCACCCTCCCACATGGACGGAGGCTTGCAAGGTAGCTCGTAACGTGGAACGTGCATTAGCAGCCCAATACAGTCGCCCAAATTTCTTCACTAAAGGTCGCCCCCCACAGGCTCACAACACGACTCAAACACTTAAGGTCCAAAAGGTGTCACCTGCGGAAATGGCCGAAAGAAGAAAGCAAGGACTATGTTACTACTATGATGAAAAATACTCCCCAGGTCATAAATGCAAGGAGCCCAAATTTTTTCAAATAGATGCCACTGACTACAGCTCAACAGAGGAAGATCCACCACTTGAGGACCATGAGGCGCTAGAAGAAGACAACCAACAGGACAATGTCCCTGACGAACCAGTTATTTCACTGCATGCGTTGGCAGGGATTTCTTCCCCTCAAACTCTCAAAATCATAGGTTTTATTAAACATCGCCCAGTAGCAGTTTTGATTGATAGTGGAAGTACACATAATTTCATCCATCAAAAAGTCACAGAAGCAGTGCATTGTTTTGTACGCGTAGTTTCTAACTTCCAAGTTCAAATTGCGGATGGAGGCATAATGAAATGTGAAGGCCGCTATGAAAATGTCAAACTTCAAATGGGGGATTATCAGTTGAAAACCCACATGTTTGCCATACACATGGGGGTTTGCGACATTGTCCTCGGCGCTGAATGGCTCCGCACCCTTGGGCCAATCACAATGGATTTCCAGGAATTATATATGAGTTTTAAGCAGAACAACTACACACATACCCTCCATGGACTCCAGGCAGGAGCCCCCTCTATCATCAGCTCGCATAGAATGGAAAAATTGTTAAAAAAGGGGAATCATGGAGTTGTAGCTCAATTTAATGCCATCCAGGCAGTTGAAACAAAGCCTCTGCCAATTCATCCTGAGATGCAACAGATTTTAAATAACCATCTGCCGGTCTTTGACAAGCCTCATGAGCTTCCACCCTCGCGAGGGGTACATGATCATAGCATCACCTTGGTTCCAGGGTCCCAACCGCCAAATGTGCGCCCATACAGATATCCGTTCACCCAAGAGATTGAAATAGAAAAAATCATCAAGGAACTTTTGGAAGCAGGTGTCATTCATCCCAGCATTAGTCCTTATTCATACCCAGTGGTCATGGATGAACTCAATGGGGCTAAATTCTTCACTAAGCTGGATCTTCGCTCAGGCTACCACCAAATTCGCATGAAGGAAGTCAACATCCCCAAGACTGCTTTCAGAACTCATGAAGGCCATTATGAATTCTGGGTCATGCCATTTGGTCTTTGTAATGCCCCCTCTACCTTTCAGAGCCTTATGAACCACATTCTCAAACCATATCTCAGGAAATTTGTCCTTGTCTTCTTCGATGACATCCTCATCTATAGTTGCACTTGGGCCGCACATCTTCAGCATGTAGATCTACTCTTGCAACTGCTCCGCAAGCATAAATTATTTGTCAAGATGTCCAAGTGTTCCTTTGGCATGGCAGAAGTAGAGTATTTGGGCCACATTGTGGGGCGTGAAGGTGTCAAGGTGGACCCCAAAAAGATCCAGGCAATGCAGGAATGGCCTCAACCTAAGACCTTGAAGAGCTTGAGAGGATTTTTGGGTCTCACAGGCTATTATCATCAATTTGTCCACAACTATGGTCGCATAGCGAAGCCCCTCACCCAACTTCTAAAGAAAAATTCATTCTTCTGGAATGAGGAAGCACAACAGGCCTTTACAGCTCTAAAAAATGCCATGTGTTCCACTCTATTCTTAGCACTCCCTGACTTCACCAAATCTTTTGTCATTGAATGTGATGCTTCAGGTACAGGTATTGGGGCAGTCTTAATGCAGGAAGGGTGACCGTTGGCCTTCACAAGCCAACAACTCAGTGGGAGGAATCTAGGCCAATGTACCTACGAGAAGGAAATGATGGCCATCTTACATGCAGCCGAGACCTGGCAACCTTACTTATTGGGGCGACGTTTCCAAATCCGCATAGATCATCATAGTCTTAAATATTTTTTGGAGCAACGCCTATCCTCCCCACAACAAAATAAATGGCTAGCCAAAATGCTGGGATATGATTATGAGATCATTTACAAGAAAGGGAAATACAATAGTGTAGCAAATGCATTATCTCGCCAATTTGAGGAGGAAAGTACTCTGCTAGCAATTTCCCTCCCCATTCCAGAATGGATTGAAGAGGCTCGCAGGGAATGGTTTTCACACCCCGGGCTCTCCCAACTCATTTCTCAATTGCAGGTAGATCCAAATTCCACTAAGGGCTACTCGTGGCAGGATGATATTCTTCGCTACAAGGACAGAGTCGTAATATCACCAACATCCACCCTCAAAAGTCGCATTTTGGCAGAATTGCACTCATCTCCCATTGCAGGACATTCGGGCTTTCATCAGACGTATGCTCACACCAGAAGATCATTTTTTTGGACAGGCATGAAAAATTACATCCTTAATTTCGTAGCAGAATGTGATGTCTGTCAATGCCACAAAGGGGAAACCGTCAACACACCAGGCACATTACAACCATTGCCCATTCCGGCATCAATTTGGACGGAGGATTCTATGGATTTCATTATAGGTCTTCCAAAGTCAGGGAACAATTCAGTCATCATGGTGGTTGTGGACCGACTGTCGAAGTATGCTCATTTCTGCGCCCTACCCCACCCGTTTACACCAACTTTGGTTGCTCAATCTTTTATGGATCAGATCTTCAAATTGCATGACATGCCCACTTCTATTGTGTCCGACCGCGACCTGATCTTCACCAGTAATTTTTGGCAAGAACTCTTTAGAATACAAGGCACTCAACTCAAACTCAGTACTTCCTATCATCCACAAACAGATGGTCAAACCGAAGCCGTCAAAAAATGTCTAAAAACCTACCTTAGGTGTTTCACTTCAGAAAAACAACACCTTTGGGTACAGTGGTTACCTCTAGCTGAATGGTGGTATAACACCAACTATCATGCCACCACCAAAATGACTCCCTATGAAGCAGTATATGGTCAACTCCCACCTTCACCTACTTCGTATCTCAAGGGATGCTCAAAAGTACAAGCAGTGGATCAACTCCTACAACACCGCGCAACCATGCTCGCCCATCTTCGAGAGAATCTTCATCAAGCTCAGAACCGCATGAAGCAACAGGTAGACCAACATCGCTCAGAGTGCCAATTTCAAGAAGGGGATCAGATATTTTTACGGCTACAACCATATAAGAAAACATCACTCAAGGACAAGGGGTGTCAGAAACTCTCTCCCAAATTCGACGGACCATATCAAGTACTTCAGCGCATTGGAGAAGTGGCCTACAAGTTGGCCTTGCCACCTACTGCAAAAATCCATCCACTTTTCCATGTCTCATGCCTCAAGAAAGTGATTGGGAACAATTGTAGAATTCAGACCAGTCTACTTGAATTGGATGAAGAAGGGTCCATCTGGCTTCAACCCGAACAAGTCCTAGACACATGAAACAAGCAAATGCGCGGCCGCATGATTAAGGAAGTCCTCGTCAAATGGAAAGACACCTCTCCAAAATATGCAACTTGGGAACCAGCCACTATTCTTCAGCTGTTTCCGCAACTTCAGCCTTGGGGACAAGGCTCGTCTTAAGGGGGAGGGCATGTTAGGGTCCCACCCTAACCCCCTTATTTATGTAATGGGATCATGTCATAGTCAAGAGTCAATAAAGCCCATATTAATAATTGTAAGTGGTTAATCCGCAATTAATGACGGAACCACAGTTAGTTGCAAATGGGCCGTAGTATTAGATAGATGGTATTAATAAAACCCACGATATTGGCTCATGGTATTGCATGTATGAGTCATATATAAAGGATAGAGACTCCCTGCGAGGAGTATCGTGTCTTATTTTATAGTCGAGCTCTGCTCTATTAGAGGTTGCCCCCTCGAAGAGGCAAGTGAACATTACTTTCCGAATAATAAAATCATTGCTATTCTGTGTTCTGGGTATCTTTTCTTTGCATATTCTGTATTTGGGTATCATTTTGTAGGTTAGGAGCATAACACGATGCTTTTATGTTGAAGGCTGAAATGTCTGTACAAGAGAGGAGCATGATCGATGAAGGTTATGGGCTTGCAAGGGTTATGAGTATTTCTTTGATGCAATTTATAAGCAATGCCTCATATTATCATTCTTAGAGAGGATAAAATATCCTTCTTAGAAAAATGATTAGAAATAATATTTAGAGCTTTTCTTTGCATTAGAGATAATGTAGTAAGGGTCGTCAGGATATGTTTATGTTTTTGAAGAATGTGTTGGACATAATGACTATTCTCAATTGAATCATATTCCATTCTTTTGTAGATCTAATGGGACTGTGGTATGATTATGTTGATACTACTAGACTTGCCAACATGTCAGAGGATCTTCCCGGTAAGAATTCCCAATTATACCTCAGACCGTTTGGTGTAGGAGTCCCAGCAGTGGGTCATACGATATCACCTTGACCGTGGTTTCACACAGAGGCAAGTAATATTTCCATGTTGGTAGCGAGGTTATGATAGATGCGGCAAGACAAGGAAGGTGCATGAACAACTCTAACACATGGAGAGTATGGTGAGTGCTCCCCTTGGAAACCTATGATAGCACACAACTTGGAAAGGAACGCATGAGTGAAGATGCATCACAAACTGGAAAGCAATTTAGCTAACAATCCAAAGTGATGGTTAAACCAATCAGCACATTTCAGTAAGATTCATACATACTTTTACATAATAGTCCATACATGCATGCGTAAGAAAACAAATACATATATCATTTAGAGTAAACAAGATAGCTGGAATACAATATGACATATGCATGAAACGTGTTGGCTCAAGTCATATTAAGAAGTGTAAGTTCCAGTCATACAATACATCCATGTCCAACTACTAGTTCCGACAACAGAACATTACAGTTACAACTGCCTTCTCCTCTAAAGAGATATACTAGCTCTGCGCAGTGGAGAGGCAAAAGCTCATTACAATACTGTCCAAGCTCTCTCTAATAGTCTTATCAGAAGCTTGGCTAACCAAAAGCATTTACAATGAGCTATGAGGGACTATTTATAGCAAAGGGTGGGGTGGCCCTTGAAATTCCCCTTTATGACATTCATCTACCCTCATGACTCTCAATTACTTTATGACTGTTACATTCGACTATCAATACTTGAAATTCCACTTGACAAGATGTTAGATACAATCTGCACATGTACCCATGTGATACAAATGGCTTGAGCAAGCCATGCAAGACATCACTAACATTCGAACCATTCTGGTGAGACCAACTCTTTGACATCCTTGTGATGGTCGATGGTGGTGAACTGATGCCAAGCTAATACCAAGCTTGGTCATCTTTGATGGTGTCTATGTGCTAAATGGTGACATACTGTTGAAAGTGAACTTTTTCCTTCATTGCGTCTGAGTACACTGCTATGGCTCCTCCATCCAACTTGGCTGACAATATGTGCATCACTATCTTGAGTGCAAATAGACCAACAACACATTGATGCATAGTGTCTATGCTGATCTCCGAGTGTGTGTTGGTGATCATACACATCAACTTGTCATGATACATATTTAACTCCAGTTGGAGTTGCTTCTTTTCTTCACCTCGGAAAGTGTGCCAAATGGGTGGGATTGCATGCGTGTGCACAATGACATGCATGTTTCTAAATTACCTGCAATGCGATCAACAACACTTCTCACCTTGTCTACTTTGTGCCAGCTACTGGGATGGATCTATAACTTGTATGGGCACAGTTTCATCCTTCTATGCATGTTGTGCCCCCTGTTTTACCTGTTCATGCTGCAACTCATTCTCTCATCTATGTAGCTCCTACTCTTCCTTGAGTTGTTGCTTCAGCACATGCAACTCCTACTCTATTCCTTTATCTACCCTTGTGCGATCGTCTTGTCGCACCATCGCCTCATAGCCTCATTCTCCAAATTTGCTTTCGACATGAGTGGATCTACTATGAACTTGTAGCGTTGTTTCGCCTTTATGCTGTCAACAACCTTCCTCTTGCATTCGTTGCATGTAGGTGTACTGCCTTCTGCTACTGCTAATGGTGTTGCTCATTGTGATGCTACTGCCATATCATCTTGATGTCCTTATCTACGAACAAATTAATGTCTTCATAGGTAGTAAATCTCATAGACAATTGCTTGGCTGCAACCCCTGTTGTGCTCTCAACGATGTCCTATGACTCTGCTCTCTTAAAGGCCATTGTACTTGTGCTGCTGAGACATAGATGAACACATGTGATTCCTAGAGACATAGCAACGCTCATGGCAAGAAATCTGTCAGTAGAAAACCAAAACAAACTAGACGAATGACTTTCAACATACATGTGTGATTGATCATGAAGGTTGCACAATTTCCACCAGGAGGTCAGGAGACTAACTGCCAAAACTGTGCAAGACATAGTCTGGGTTATCTATTACGAGAATAAGTAGCTTGTATAAGTTCATCATACACGAGGCATGAGCGAGCTCTCCATATGATTGGAAGAGGTAACAAATTGGAGGAGAACTAACTCAATAACAAGGTTAAGGCATACCTAAGTCAAACTAAATCCTGCCCAAAATGGAGGAGAAACTTTCTTTTGAGTGCTCTTTTTAAGGGCGACACGACTGACTCTAGCTGCCAAAAATATATGGAAATGTTGTCTCATTCCCGCTCTTTTTCGAATATATAATTTTTTTGTCTTTTTCTTTAAGCTATAAAAAGAATAAAAGAATGCTATAGTAGAGTGGAAAGAACGAATGTCAGAGAAACAGATGATCTAGTTCCTGGGATGGGAACAATCCTATGCTCAATGCAGGGAGGCGAAAATGGTCAAGGACACTCAAAGGAATGTTCCTTCCACGGGTCAAAGGATGTGTCAAGTTGCAGAAGCTAAGTGATTGTATGGTTGATTTTGTAGAAGACATGGTCAAATAAGTGGCTTAAACACGAGTCCAATTGAAGCCGACTCAAGGCAAAAAGGTGAAATTAGTCAAAAGGCAATGCAATAGTACAACTCAGCACAAAGGAGCCTGTAGGGTATAATGCCAGAAATAAGCATAGAAGCATGGAGAATGTGTCTTCAATGCACAAGTCATGGCGGAACTAAAGAGGACTCCCAAGCCTACTCAGTATAACAACATGGGAAACCAATGTCAGTGAGGTTCTAACTATGATGCCCATGTAAAGGATGGCTCTACCATCACATCATGATTTAAAAGTCAGAAAGTGAGCATGATTTTCTAACCAAGACACGATGGGGTCGACCCTATGGCTAATGTATTGCTGAACAGAGGCTAGTATGCAAGATGAAATGGAAAAAATGGTTTTCCCTAACCTATATTACAGTGAGTGAACAACACCTGCCATGACTGTTATAGCTCCAAATCTCTCACTCTTATGGTTTGTGATGCTACACTCATTGCCTAGGGCAACCCCTCCTTCCATACTTGGTCCTAAAATTTAAAAAACAGTGTTTTATCCCTTATACGCGACATTGCCCTGAGTTAAACATGTGTATACGCGGGTCTGTGTATACCCAACCCGCATATATGTATTAAAACACTTAAAAAAATATAAAACTCCTTATTTTTGGGCGGATATCGTGGGTTTTACCTGTTGATCACCTATTAGTGCCCGTGGCCCAACTGTTCCCAACCAACTCCCAACTAAAAAACAACTTTGGGAGAGGTATAAAAAGACCTCAATGGGAAGGCCTAAGAGAGGAGAGAAGAGAGAGAAAGGTTATTATGTAGATATTTTTTCCCCTGACTAGGTTTGAAGTCCCTTGTGCCTTCTGCACTTCCCCCATTTGTACAAGAAACCCTTGTTTCCTTGTGTGTTGATGTTCATCCACCATTTATGACATCATGGAGTGAGTCATGGAAGGAGTTTGTTAAAGGCTTGAAGCTAGAATGGATCCAGAAGGAAGCTTTGCTTGGAGCCTGCTGAAGGTGACTCAGGTGAAATTATTCCTTTTTATGTACTTTATTTGTCTATAATAAAAGAAACACATGTCTTCGTTCCCGATATAAATCTTCTTTATGTTTATGATATTCATGTTAGAATATATATGTAAATGGTTGTTTGGATTTCATAACTAACTACCTTTATTTATAACATGAAGATGGTTTCTTCATAAGGTTTTGTCCATATACTGTTGTGTTCTTTGGAATTGTTTGTTTTGCAGGACAAAAGAGAAGAAGGGAACTCCAAGAAGGGTTTGGACCCTAAGGGCCTTCTCAAACGTAGGACCTAAGGTACATCCCCTTTACAATAGAATTTTCTTATGATAGCATAATGGCTGTGTGAATGTGTGTTTCTATGTATAGATAACTTTCAGCCTGCTAGGGTTTCAAGCCAAAAAGCCCTAGGGGAACATTTCCCTCCAACAGAATTGGCGACTCCATTGGGGAAAACACTCTTGTTGTTCCTAGTTTGGGTGTTTTCAAGCCAACCAGGGCTCAGCTACCTGTCTGCTTGCTGTTGCTGTCTGGTCTATTTTTGAACTTTAAGTTTTTCCAGTTTCTTCAGTCTATTTTTTATTTTTCTTGAAACCTTTTATATACGTTGTTTTTCTTAGTTACAAAGGCGTATATACACATGTTTCTTTAAGTGAACCCGCATATACGCAGGTTTCCTTAGTTAAAGTAACGTATACATGCAATCTGTACATCAGTACAGTCGCGTATATCTTGCAATTTTCAAGATTTTTAAATTCTGATTGTCTTTGAAGGTCTGTCAGATAGCTTGAGTCAGTCTTAAACAGTCACTTTCCAGTATCAGTTGTTGTTTTTATAATGAGAATCTTGTTTCGAATTCTCTCTGATTATAAGGAGTATTGGTCTTGTTTTTTGTTATTGCAAGCGTCATCGTTTTTTGTTCAAGCACGCCAGATTTCTTGTTTGGAATATTCGCTGCTCTAATTCATCAGGGTAGGGAGATTGATCTCAATATTCGTGTCAAATCTTGCTTTTGGTGACTTTTTGTTTGCTTGACAAAACCGCTTTTGTGACCATCCGCTTCTTTGTTTCATGAAAGTTGTTGATTGATACTTTCTTGAAGCTTGTCTTTTTGATCTTTTTGGTTATTGTTGCCAAAGCTTTCATTGCTGCTTTTGATTGTTAAGAGCATCCTTAAACACATCTCTTTTTGTTGAGTTTTCATCCATTGTGTGGTGTCAATTTGCAAAAGTGTTTGTTGCCTATTTTTCAATCACAAGTTTCAGTGTTGTTGAGAGCATTTTTGAAAAGACTTTTTTGTTGTTGCTTTGAAGAAAACTTTTTGAAAAACTTCGTTTTGCTTTCTTGAACTTTGTTTTCATTTGGTTTCCTTTTAGTGAATGAAAGTGCTTTATGTTTGTCTTGGAACTTGTTTTTAGTGTTTAGACGAAATGAATGGTAACATCTCATATTCAATCTAGACATTTTAAGTGGCAAAATAGAAACTGATAAGCAAGCAACTTTCATTTTTTTGTTTTTAGAGTAGTTAATCTTGCATCAGCATATATTTGTTGCATTAGGATAGATTTGCATATATTTTAGGCATACATAGCTTTGTTAACTTTTGTGAGTGTGAAGCGTGAATTAACGAAAGGAAAAGAAAAAATTGTTTTATTAGAAGTTCCTCTGAACCTTGTAGAAATTGCTTTTCATCGAAAAATTAAAACAAGTGCATGTGCATGTAGTTAGGTTTTTATTAATTTCTTTTGTGTCAAAAAACACCACTTCTCGCACGGAATAAGTCGATCTTTCAAACAATATAGACCTTCCTAGAATCTAAAGAAGACCTAATGACAAGCAAACCAACCAGACACTATATTTTTCTAAATATGCTTTTACAAACAAAGGCAAACAAGTGTTTTAGGGCCTACCTTAGGTCCAACGCAAGTTTGTAGATGCCCTCGCTCCTTCGATCCAAATGAGCTCCTTTGTCACGAATCTGCAAACACAAATAAGCAAACAAATTAAATAGCACCTGAAAAGCCAATATCATAAAACATATTTAACATGAAAGTCAAGGAGTTCATGAAACAAATAACATGAGATACTTGTTGAGAAAAATTAGTTTGATTGTATTAATTCAAAAGAAGAAGAACTTTACAACCTGTGCCTTGACACTGTACAAGCTCCTCCCAGGGTCCAACAAGAAGTCTCCTCTACTTTGACAAGTTTCACTCACTTCCCAATGAAGCCAAAAAGGTATGTGATCTCTCCTCTTAAGCTCAACTAGGAAGTCTTAATTTCACCAGCATTTACCCTAAAAAATGTTCAGCTTCTAACTTCTTTAGCAACCAGCCCAATGCCTAAATTTATAGTGCAGTGGAGGGAGGTTACTAGGTCCTCCTTCAAAGGGATAAAGCCCTCCTTCAAAGGGATAGCTCCTCTCATCAAGGGATTAGCTCCTTCTCTTTTGGGATGCATGAAGCACCTAAGAGCGGCAGATCCACGTCAAAATTCCTTCTAGAATCATCTAGAATTAACCCAAAGTGAGTTTTTTAGAATAAACTTGAGCCTTTTTTACTTTCACAAGGGTCCGCACCCACACCTTTAGGGACAGAGTGGGCAGGTCCACAGTTTTTGTAAACAGAAGGTGCGGGACCGTAGGTAACAGTGAGAGAAAGTGCGGAACCAGAGTTTCATTGATTTTTAATGTCTTTCTCTTATTTTCAAAGCTTGACTTGAAGAGCTGAGGTCTGAGACTTGCTTAGAAGGATAGTACAAGTGATGATAGACCCATACTGACTGCAAATAATCATGGTGATGATATTTTTGTGTAACACCACTAGTTTCACTTCCGTTACCCTGTGACTTAAAGAACAACCTATTTTAAAATCAAGCGCTAACTAAAATTCACTAATTTTTTTTTGTTTAAGTCAGTTACACCGACAAATTTAGGATTTTAGGGCCTTGGATTAGGCGAGTGGAGGGTTAACTCTCCAAGGAAATATAAATGTCAAAAATAGGAGTTTGAATAGCGAGTGAAAATCCAATAGCGTTAGGAAGACCAGGAAAGCTCTGCATCTAGGAGTTAAGCAGGGTTGGTATTCAATCCTAATCACCCGGAGCAGAAATACTTGGAAGTTGTTTGACTGGCTATTATCTTTAGGGACTTTATAGTGTGTGCTCTATGCTCTTAGTTGGCCTAGCTTTCAATTTTTTGAGTCTTTAGTTAGATCACAACAAAAAATTCAAAGTGGCTGACCGATCTCCTAGACGATCTCGAAGACTTCATGGTCTTTCACCACCAAGTTTAGAGCCTTCTCCTAGAAGGTGCAGAGGTAATACTGCTGGTGGGTTTCGTCCCATAGTAGTTGACGCATCGGGGATTGATCCTCCTCTCGGGGGCATTAGTTTTCAAGCAAGGCCTGGCATTTCCGAACAAGAGAGGGACACTGCAGTCCTTTCTCAAGTTCTCTTTCAAGCAGAGAATAACATAGAGGTAGAATAACTCTCAGAGTCATTAGCGGCTCCGAATTCTCCACTACCATCTAGTCATCCAGACGTATTACAATACGTTGGGACTCTGACGCATAGACCGTCAAGTCCAGGTTACGCTACGTGCTTACCATCGATGACCACTACTGGAAGCATGGCTTCTACTACAAGTGCTACAACTATGCACACTCCAACATCGGTGCAGGGGGAGGAACGATTTCCATCTCCTTTGCTTCTTTGTTTGGATCTTTTGCTAGCACATCTTTAGTTGGGTCTACCTCCATTCCGTCCACGAGTGGAAATGCCCAAACCAATGCTTTTGGTTCTGGATTCTTCCCATTTGGCACCCATTCACAAGGTATTCCATCAGTTCTGGTTAATGCCGGTATGTCCATGATGGGCGGATTGGCTTCATTCCAGGGTTTTCCTTTCAGAAGTGGTCATATACCACATTCCAACCCGACAATAGGATCCATGCCTTTTTCTTCTATAGGACAAAGCAACAATCCTTTCCAAGGTTGGACTAACTGTGGGGTTAGTGACGCAGGAACTGGGAATCCTTCTTTCGGCCAACAAGGGAATAGGCCATACTCCACAGTTAGTTCGTTTCAAAGTATTCCTCCCTTAGCCTCAGCTTGGAATCTGTATCAGGGGTTATCAACTCCTTATAATCCTTTAGGAGGAAACTTTGTTGGTTATGGAGGTTTTGCGGCCGGAGTTGGTCAAACTCTGAATTTTTCTGGATCACAAGGCTTGCCTTTTGGTTCAGCCGGTTCTGCTGGTTACTTCGAGCAGCCTGGTGCCTTCCAAAATCCAGGCCAATCTTCTCAGAACTTTGGGAGTTCCGCCCTGACTGGGTGGAATCCCCAAGGTCCTCCTAGGCTTCCATTTCTGGCAACGTTGAACTTGCCAGATCTCACTAAGTTAACAAACGATCCAATCAAGTACAATCCGGCCTAGCCTCTAGTCCCAACCAAACTCCCTTCGGACATTCCAAAATTCGAAGGGAAGAGTGGTGAGGACCCAGGCGACCATGTAACCACATTCCATTTGTGGTGCTCATCTAACTCCCTGATCGATGACTCGATTAGGTTGAGACTTTTTCAATGCACCTTGACTGGTAATGCGGCCAAATGGTATATAGAGTTGCCAGGGGGTAGCTTTACATCTTTCGCTGACTTAGCCAATATTTTCTTAAATCATTTCCAGTTGCATGTCCGTTATGATGCCGGAACTGAACTTCTGGCCACTTTTCGTCAGGATAAGGCAACTCACATTTCTGACTATATTTAGGAATGGAGAAGGAGAAAGAGTCTCATTAAAGCCAAAATCCCTCCGGAGTACTGTCTCGAGTGGTTTTTGAAATCTTTACAACCCGAGATCTCCAAAGATGTCTCCATGTCTGGAGTCTATTCGGAGGAACAAGCCATTTTTAGGGCCCAACAATTAGAATTGATCTACTCTCAGTCTGAGATCCTACAAAAGTACTTGCCAAATTCTCTTGGGTCTAAGGTTGACATAGCTAAGTCGAAGCCAGGTCCCCATGCAGATGGTATTGTTGGGTCGGTAGACACAACTACCGTGAACTTGTTGAATCAATTGCAACAGTTGTCTTTACAAACTACTTCTAACAACCAAGTCACATCGTCTAATCCCCCGGCTTCCCAAACTTCTTCGATTAATGCCGTCCAATATGATAACCCCAAAGGAAATCAAAATTCCAATGGGAAAAAGAAAGGACGAGGTAAGAAAAAGAACCAGGATGGGAAGCCTGATGCAAATAAATCCGGCAACAACGCTGGTGGTGGTAGAAATGAGTCTAGAAAGAAAGTCAAGTTTCCATGCAAGTTGTGCAGTGGAGACCATTTAACTCATCTCTTCCCAAAGATTGAAGACACTTAGCGCTTGTTAGGACAGCAAGGGACCTCTAGTTCTCAGGCTGTGTTAACCAACCCTTTTCCCCAAGGGCAACAACTTCTTGCTGGCGCGAGTTCAAATCCTGGTACCTCCGCAGGGGGAAACCAGGAAGGGAAAAAATCATCTAATGTTTTCATGATGGGTTCTAACATCCATGTGGCTACTCGATCACATGATTATGGTGAAGCCGAAACTTCCAAGGACAAGAATGTACCCGGAAATGCTGACCTTCATATTGAGCAACCCCCTGTTGAGACTATACCACGGATACCGAAAGGTTCCGCTAGATGCGTGACTATTAATCCTAATGCTAGGGCTGCCCAAAGTTACTCCATTGTTGAGGATCTGGCTCAGATTCCATGCGCCATGTCCGCTTTAGAGGTTCTCCAGTTGTGTCCGGCTCAACGAAGTGCTTTAATTTTTGTGATTGAGGCAGTCGATTAAACTAACTCTTTAGTGCTCACTTTTGACATGTTAAATGTCAAAAAGCGACTCCCTCATCATATGGCTTTTCAAATAAAGTATACATACCAAAAAATCAACATTTTTCGTACCGTTATCAATGAAGGAGCTTCCACGTGCGTCATGTCGATGTCATGTTGGAAGGCTATTGGATCGCCTTCGGCCGTTCCTTCACCTACCGTCTTGACTACATTTGATGGTCATTCTCATAAGCCACATGGGATTATCACGGCCTTTCCTATATGTGTTGGGGGGAAGGTCGTCAATATTGAAGTATAAGTCATAGATGCTAACCTAGACTATAATCTCCTCTTAGGAAGGAACTGGGTATATGAGATGGACGTCGTTGTTTCGACTCTGTTAAGTGTCCTTTTCTTTCCTCATGAGGGGAAAATCGTTAAGGTTGATCAATTGATTATTGTCCAGTCGATCCTCAAGCAAGCTCTGACTCTACTATTCCCTTAGTGGATAACCCTCGTCCACCTACTGATAATTTAGGA
The DNA here is from genome assembly GCA_031772625.1 of Pinus tabuliformis. Taxonomy (NCBI): domain Eukaryota; kingdom Viridiplantae; phylum Streptophyta; class Pinopsida; order Pinales; family Pinaceae; genus Pinus; species Pinus tabuliformis. The sequence goes on along the minus strand of CM062816.1, from coordinate 2,034,677,479 downwards.
GTAGGGATCTATTCCTCATTGATGGGTACCTTTGATCTTCCCTCTCCATTCGCTAAAATCAATGTTGTTTCATCATCTAAGGAGTCTACTCGAGAAGAGTTCTTGCGAACTCGTTATTTTTCATACCCTTGGACCTTGCCTTCACCTACAAACACATTAGTTGAAGGACAAGTGAATGGAATGGCATTCCCTACATCTGTAGCTGAGCTTAGATATCAGTCTATCATTAACTTTGCGGACAACCATTCTACTCCTTTTTCCGAAGAGGAGTTGGATGGTGATGTGGCCTCGGCTTGGAGCCTTGATTCTACCTCTATCTTGGACTGCTTAGATTCAGTTTTACCTTCTGAAGAAGCAATACTTGAAGCAATGATGGGTATAGATCAAGCTTGGGAAGAGTTACACCATCGTTCATACTTTCTTCCTCCATTGCAGGAAGTAGAATCTAGATTCTCTGAGCTCTTTATTAGTGATGTTTGTACGGTGTCAAATCCTTTGGCTCCAGCACACGTTCGTGCCGAAGTTAATATGTCGGCGATTTCATAAACGACACCTATAAACATCTCTAGGGACCCTAACGTAATCGAGAATCTCTTCATCAGAATTAAGTGTTCCCCTAAAGAAATTCAAGTTTACACCGACCTGTTCAAGGAATTTCGAGATGTATTTGCTTGGTCTTATGAGGAAATGCCTGGCATTGATCCTTCTATAGTTCAACATGAGATCAAGAAGTATGAAAACGCAAAACCGATTTGTCATAGGCTTCAGCCGATTAACCCTAGGAAAGCAGCAGCTATCAAAGCTGAAGTTGAGAAGCTGCTAAAGGAAGGTTTCATATACCCTGTTCCTCTTACTGATTGGGCTTCTAATCCAGTCCCTGTGGATAAAAATCAAAGAACAATCTGAGTATGCATCGATTTTAGAGACCTAAACAAGGCTTGTCCGAAAGATAATTACCCCATGCCATTCATTGATCAGATTATCGACGAGTGTGTGGGTAATGAGATTTTTTCCTTCATGGATGGTTTTTCGAGTTATAATCAAATTTATATCCGTCATGAAGATCAACATAAGATAGCCTTTATATGTCCCTGGGGTACCTTTGCATATAGAAAGATGCCTTTTGGTCTTAAAAATGTTGGAGCCACTTTTCAGCGGGCGATGTCATATGCTTTCCACGACATCAAACATGTCATCGAAGCGTACTTGGACGATCTCGCTGCTCGTTCGTGAAAGAGAACTGATCACCCTAGTCATCTTCGAATGGTTTTCGAGCGATGTCGTTTTTATAAAATCCGATTAAATCCCAACAAGTGCATTTTCTTGGTTACGTCTGGTCGGTTGTTAGGGTTCATTGTGTCAAATGAAGGGATTCGGGTTGATCCCTTCAAGGTGGAGGCAATAGGTCAGTTGCCTCCCCCGTCCTCAATTCGACAACTTCAAAGTCTTCAAGGGAAGGCTAATTTCTTAGGACGGTTTATAGCGAACTATTCCGAGATCACTAAAGGGTTCATGCGTTTGCTACGGAAAGGAGTTCCATTTGTATGGGATGACTTTGCACAATGATTGTTTGATGCTTTGAAAAAAGCATTAGTCTTTGCCCCGCTTTTGAGTCCACCGGATTATGGTAGAGACTTCCTTTTATATCTCGCTGCAGTAGAATCAACCATTGGTATGGTTCTCGTTCAGGAGGACGATGCTCTCACGGAGCATGTGATTTATTATTTGAGCTGAGGCTTAATAGGTCCTGAGCTTCGCTATTCTCCGGTTGAGAAATTGGCCTTGGCAACTGTCCATGTTGTCCAGTGGCTCCGTCATTATATCCTGCTACGCAAAACTTTTGTCTTAGCGGCGGTCAATCCATTTCAGTTTGTCCTCAGTAGGCGAGTGATTGGGGGCAAATATAATCGATGGATAGTCATATTACAAGAATTTGATCTTGAATTCTTGTCTACCAAGTCTAAGAAATCCATGGTTTTCGTTGAGCTAATTTCTGAGCTGCCTTGTGGAGAGGATACTGTTTATGAGGAAAGTTTTCCTGACGAAAATTTATTCCTCATCTCTTCACTCGACCCTTGGTATGGAGATATCATTGTCTATCTCCAAACTTCGAAGTTCCCCTCTACTTTCTCCAAGGATGAACGTCGAAAATGACGTCACCTGGCTAAAAATTATGTTATCATTGGTGACACATTATATCGTCGAGGGGTTGATTCAATCCTTCGGCACTGTTTAACCTTAGAGGAAGCAGAGTCAGTGCTCAATGACTGCCACAGTGGATCTTGTGGTGGTCATCTATCAGGGCTTGCTACAACCCAGCGCATCTTACGTGCCAACTATTTTTGGCCTTCACTTTTTAAAGACTGTGTGGAAGCAGTCAAATGCTGTCACCCTTGTCAAATTTTTACTAGAAAGATGAGCGCACATCCAGCTCCTCTCTTCCCCGTTGTCACCGTCGGTCCCTTTACTAAGTGGGGTATTGATTTTACGACTTGTAATCTGTCCTTAGTGGCGAATCACAGTTACATTATCATGGTTGTAGACTACTTTACGAAGTGGGCTGAGGCCATGCCCACTTATAAAAATGATAGTGACACGGCAGCATTGTTCCTTTTTAATCAGGTTACCTCAAGATTCGGTATCCCGAGAGAGATTTTCATTGATCATGGCAGTCATTTCCAGAATCAACTGATGTCTGAATTGGCTCTCAAATTAGGTTTCCAGTAGGAGCATTCGTCTCCTTATTATCCTCAGGCCAATGGACAGGTCGAGGCAGTCAATAAAACTCTTAAGACGATCCTCCAACGGACAATTGATAAAAATCGGTCCAATTGGTACATTATGTTGTATTCGGCTCTTTGGGCATACCGGACCTCCGTGAAGACTGCTACTGGTTTTACACCTTTTTGGTTGGTTTATGGGATGGAATCTATCTTTACGGTTGAATATGAAATTCCATCTCTTAATTTAGCTGTTGAGCTCCTTCCAGAGACTTTGAGTCTCGAAGAGCACCTACTTCACTTGGAACATCTCGATGAACAGCATCGAGATGCCGCCATGGTGAATGAGGCTCATAAGAAAAGGGTTAAAATGCAGTATGATAAATCTATCCGTCCTCGAGTCTTTTCTGAAGGTGACCTTGTCTTGGTCTATGACCAAGATAAAGGCACCTTGGGGGTAGGCAAGTTTAAGCCTATGTGGTACGGTCCTTTCATTATTAAACGAGTTTTAGAAAAAGGGTCATATGAGTTAATCGATTTTGAGGGAAACAAGCTGGCGAGCACCAAAACGGGCTCTACCTAAAGAAGTACTTTGCTTAGTTTTGGCGAGGCAATGGCTTCTTTGTACTTTATGTATATTTTTACATATATCATCAAGACTTTTTTTATATCAACACTTTTTGGTCTACTGTGGCAGGTGTTGATGGACGATTTGGTCTATTTTGGGTTCGCCGATGGTGCTAGTCGGCACACTTGGAATCTTGCTTCCACAGCTTGGGTACTCTATTATCCAACTGGTCAATTGATGGTATCAAGAGGCGTATGCATCGGTCCTGCTTCAAACAATATGGCTGAGTATACTACCGTTATTAATTTATTATCCGAGACAATCTCTCATGGGATCGACTCGTTGGTAGTTTATCTTGATTCTCAATTGATAGTGTCACAATTAAATAACATTTATCGAGTAAAGGATCCATGTTTATATCACCAGTATTTAAGGGTGAGGTTGTTGCAAAGATCATTTACTTATATTAATTATTTGCACATTCCAAGATCTCATAATTGGTTAGCTGATTCTATCGTTAATCAAGCATTAGACTGGCACATCAATCATTCATCACAATAAAATCAAGCATCAAAAAGTCGAACTGTATCTATATATATATATATATATATATATATATATATATATATCATAAAGCGTCTCGAGTGTACATATGTTTGTCCAAAAATATACAAAATTGGGACTCAAATGCCCATAATCATGTCCAGCATATCTAATGCCCCGGCTCAGGATGAGCGGCCAAGTAGGTAACTATCGCATTGGCCACATGCCGAAAAGTGCAAACCCAGTCACGTGGCATGCCAACCACATGACGCTGCATATCCTCAGGAAGGTCCTCTATGTCAGCCATCGGTACTCGGCAGCTCAGTCTCGCCAAGTGTCGTTGGATGTTATTTAGAGTCCGTTCTGTATCAACAGCCGCCTCTTCGGCTCCTCGGCCGAGTCATCCATGCTGCGGGAATCCATCTGGTCATACCGGCCCAATGTCTAAAACATGATCATTATATCAGTCATTTGAATCTCATCAAAAATATTTTTCAAAATTCATCATTATATTTGAAAAATCCAAAAAAATCATAAAATCAAAAACTCTTACCAATCTCGCCCCATTCTGCATTCGGTGGTAATGCTAGATCAGGATCTCCTCGGAAATCCAGCCCAGCATAGGGGTAGTCATATACGACGATGATCTGCTGATCCCACCAGGTGAAGAAGTCATCGTCGAAGGCAGTCCTTGGGACCTCCCCACCCCCCAGTCGTTTCATCAGATCAGCCCACCGGCCCATGTGTGGATCACGTGGGGTGCTGATGGAAACTGCTACCCTGGGGCGGAGTGCGGGAACCTTCTCGAAAAAGAAAGTACATAGGATAGTCCCATATCCAAAGTTTTTGGTCTATCTTATCTTGATAGAAGTGAGCTGGCTCTTCATGTTGGCCAGAAGAGGAGTACACCAGTCGAATACAGTAGTGAGACAGTCAACTGCCACACTCATGGTTAGCCGTGATGCCTGATGCAGAGAGGACGATCCGTTCACTCAAGCTATGGTGAACAGGATTATCCTTAGTGATAAACTCGCCACATGTGTGATGGAAATTTGGCTCCCAACCTTTTTGGGATGTCTCGGGCTATATATCTGTACATAGTCCTCTATCGTGAGACTGCTCCATGTCCTGCCCTGGGAAAGGCCCGTGATAAAATAGATATCCTCCACTTCTACCCTGAGTGGCATCTGATCAATCATAAATTCTTCCTCCTCGACGTCCCAATAATCAATGAGCATCTCAAGCAAATGTGTGTTTTCTTTCATATTCGGCAGTTTGAAGAATTTAAGCAAACCGCATCCCCGTAGGGCATCCAAAGCTTTAGGACTGTTCATAACTTCATTATCTACCGCCGCATGTTCTCTTTCACGCCACGTGACCGGCATTCTGAGAAAAAAATGATTTGCAACCGTTAGTTTTTGTTTAAAAATTGTTCGCGGCGTATACGCGGGTCCTTGTGCACACAGTTGCATATAGGGCCCGCGTGTATGCAGGTTTCATATTACCAACTCGTGTATACGTCGCAGAGAAATTTTGGGCAAAAAATTCAATGGTGAAACATTAATTAAAAATCTTAAAACCAGTCACAATCAATTGCAGGCTAAGTATAAGAGTTACCTGGAGGTTTTCGAAGATTTTGAATGGTTGAATTTGGGTATGGGAAGTTTGCTCCTTTTGCTCCAAATCCTTTGCTCTCAAACTCAAATGGTAAAAATGGTGAGTCCAAAATCCTTTTTATAAGTTTTGAAAATGAAATTTTTTTTCAAAATTTTATTTTGTTTGGCCTCATGTGACTTTTAACTTGGGAGCTTGGAATGTCGAGAATGGTTTGTTTTTCAGGACATTTTGGACGTTTTTCGACAGTTTCAAGACGGTTCCATGACTGTTGACCCATCATGGAAGGTATCGTTTTCTTACTGGCATATAAATTAGGGACACTTTTTTTCCATTGCATTATGCATTCTAGCCTCCATTTGCTGATACATCTGCCATAGGGTTGACCCCATCGTGTTATGGTTCGTAAGCTATCTTCACTCACCGATTCTTTAAATCATGACACGATGGTAGAGCCATCATTTACATGGGCATCGTAGTTAGCACATCACTGACATTTGTTGCCCATGCTGCTCCGATTTGAGTAGGCTCGGGAGTCCTCTGTAGTCCCGCCATGACTTATGCGTTGAAGACACATTCCTGTTAGCTTCTTCGTTTTGTTCTGGCCTTATACCCTATAGGCTCCTTTGTGTTGAGTTATACTACTGCATTGCATGTTGACCACTTGCACCTTTTGGCCTAGAGCAGGCTTCACTTGGATTCGTGTTTAAGCCAACTTTTGACCATGACGACTGCAAAATCAACCTTGCATACCTTTGACTTCTACAACTTGACACACCTTGACCCATGGAAGGAACACACCTTTGAGTGTCACTGACCAGTTTTCACCTCCCTGCATTGAGCATAAGAATGTTCCATTCCCAGGAACTAGATCATCTGTTTCACCGACACTCGTTCTTTCCACTATACCATAGCATTATTTTATTCTTTTTCAAGCTTAACAGAAAAAGACAAAAAAATTAAATATTCCAAAAAAATAGTGGGAACGGGACAGTATTTCCATTTATTGTTGGTAGCTAGAGTTAGTTGTGTCGCCCTTGAACAAAGAACTCAAAACAAAGTCTCCTCCATTTGGGGGGGATTTATTTTGACTTAGGTAAGCCTTAACCTTATTATTGAGTCAGTTCTCCCCCGATTGGTTATCTCTTCCAATCATATGGAGGGTTCATTCGTGCCTCCTACATGACGAACTTATACAGAGTCATCATATGCTGCCACATAGTCACATTGAGTCGTGCTTTTGTTCAAGGGAAGTTAGCTTGAGTCGGTCTCTCTGCGGTGTCCCTTGACTCATTTTTCAGTCGGCCATCCCTGGTTGTCAGTATCATGTCTATCATCACATCAATTATATTGGTCCTTTACTCATGCCGGTTTGAGAAGGTCCCCATTGACTTCTTGCTGGTGGGTCTCGTCCTTATCAACGATGACACCTTGCGCTGAGGACAGGCCTAAAGCTGCACCCTGGCCCTATTTTCATTATTGATAAGTCACCTTGTGCTGAGCATTGATCAGTATCATGGGTCTTTGACTGAGTGGTTTCCCTTATGTTTGACATCAACTTACATTATCACACATTGGGATTCGTGCAGTACCTTGGTTTCCATTTGACCCTATTGGTGGATACCTCGCCTCTGTGTCAGCTTTCATTATTGGCTAGCCACATCTTGTGTACACCGTAAACATACTTCAGTTGGGTTACTACATCTCTTTCATCAGATTCCTTCCACAGTATTGGCCTACGGGTTACACTCACGCTAGATTGATGAAGGATGCCTTAATTCCTTCCTTCTAGCGGATCTTTCCCTATCGACTCCAACTCATTTCTCTAGGGCAAAGATCTAGAGTCCATTTGGCAGTACCTTGGGGTTTACAGTCATTAGTGGCAGATCCTTCACTATTGATAGTGGGAAACCATCCTTGTCTCCTGATCGATGGATTCTTACAGGTGTTCAACTCCAGCTCATCTATTCACACTTGTTAGATTGTACTGGGTACCTTGACACTCATTATCATTATCGGTGAGTAGTCTCGCGTTTTTTAACAGTATACATCAATGACCGGTAATCAAACGATTTCTCACATGGTCGACTTCAGATCATTTATTCCCATGATGCAGAAATGTACCACGACGGTCAGTGAAGACCTCAGGTTGTATCAGCATTCATTGGTTCACTTGACAGTTGCTCCTGTTGCTGCTAGTTGATACCACTCCACCTTATATGTTGCAGTCAGTTATGGAGACATTCTATATGCTGGCACCTTAGTTTGTAGTGTAGTACCATCCTATTCCATCATGTTCAGTTGGTACCTTTTGGGATCAGTCTTTGATATCAGTGATCCCTTACATCTTTCAGCATCATTGACAGTCTTATATGTGATATTTAGACATGTACGTGTTCATCATGACCAGATGATCCATTATGTATTTTCCAGTCATTTATACTTGTATAATTAGTGGATCTGCTTGTACTTGATATGCGGACATGCTTTACTTTTTCTGAGCATGTGTATGCCCGCCTCAGACAATGTTTCTTTCTAATCTCCTTTTGTGGCTTGGCAGGCTGAATTCTGGTGAAGTCCTCCTCGGTTTTTGACAGATTTCATTTCCATGTACTTGCATAATATATTTCAGGCATCATGTACCCCTTCTGACCTCATATATTAGGGGGCATCTGTTATAGCTCCAAATCTCACTCTTATGGTTTGTGATGCTGCACTCATGGTCTAGGGTAACCCCTCCTTCCAGACCTAGTCCTAAAATTTAAAAAACAGTGTTTTATCCCTTATACGCGACATTTCCCTGAGTTAAATGCATGTATATGCGGGTCTGTGTATACCCAACCCGTGTATATGTATTAAAACACTTAAAAAAATATAAAACTCCTTATTTTCGGGCGGAGATCGCGGGTTTTACCTGCTGATCACCTGTTAGTGCCCGTGGCCCAACTGTTCCCAACCAACTCCCAACTAAAAAACTACTTTGGGAGAGGTATAAAAAGACCTCAATGGGAAGGCCTAAGAGAGGAGAGAAGAGAGAGAAAGGTTATTATGCTGAGATTTTTTCCCCTGACCAGGTCTGAAGTCCCTTGTGCCTTCTACACTTCCCCCAATTGTATAGGAAACCCTTGTTTCCTTGTGTGTTGATGCTCATCCACCATTTATGACATCATGGAGTGAGTCATGGAAGGAGTTTGTTCAAGGCTTGAGGCTGGAACGGATCTGGAAGGAAGCTTTGCTTGGAGCCTGCTGAAGGTGAATCAGGTGAAATTATTCCTTTTTATGTACTTTATTTATCTATAATAAAAGAAACACATGTCTTGGTTCCCGATATAAATCTTCTTTATGTTTATGATATTCATGTTAGAATATATATGTAAATGGTTGTTTGGATTTCATAACTAACTACCTTTATTTATAACATGAAGATGGTTTCTTCATAAGGTTTTGTCCATATACTGTTGTGTTCTTTGGAATTGGTTGTTTTGTAGGACATAAGAGAAGAAGGGAACTCCAAGAAGGGTTTAGACCCTAAGGGCCTTCTCAAACGTAGGACCTAAGGTACATCCCCTTTACAATAGAATTTGCTTATGATAGCATAATGGCTTTGTGAATGTGTGTTTCTCTATATAGATAACTTTCATTCTACGAGGGTTTCAACCCAAAAATCCCTAGGGGAACATTTCCCTCCAACAATGACGGATCAGCGATCATGGGATCGAAATAAGATCTCAAAGAAGTCTCCAAAATATCTTGAAACAATAACCTATTCTTGACAATCCAAGCCCAGAAGTCAAAAAAATCATGAGACTAAAAATCAAGTTTTGAGAAAAAAATTGAAATTTCAAAGCTATATATTGACTTTTGGACTCACAAATTTTTTATTTATTTTGGAAAATAGTTGTGAATCAAAAAGGAGCAAACTTGCCTCCAAAGAATTGGACTGTTCAAATCGCACCAAAGTTACTAGGCAAACCTCAAATCAAGCTTGCAATGTTTTGTGATAATTTTTAGAAGTTTTATTAAGATTTGATCGTGGGAATTCATGTTCAAAAATCAAACTTTTCGTACACGCAGGTTGGGTGTGACTAACTCGCATATATGACAACCCTACACACGACTGTGTATAAAGGGAACCCGCGTGTACGTGAGTTGAACTTCAAACACAAAATCTAATAGTTGAAACTCATTTTTTCAGGATGACCATCACATGGAGAGAGAGAGAGAATACCACAATTGACAATGAGGTAATGAATGACCTAAATGCACTAGATGCATTGAGAGGGTGTGGCTTATTGAAATTACTCAAAATGCCAAACATGAAAGCCAGCACACGCCTGCTCAAATTGCTGATCCACTACTAGAGTGTAGATGATGATGCCTTCATGATAGATCAGATGCGTCTACACATTGAGGTGGAAGAAATCTAATTTACTACAGGTCTCTCCTGAAGAGGGGTAGTTGTGCTTTCGACTAGCAGGACAAAAAGTAGTCTTTTAGTAGAAGACTATGTATATATATATATTATCCTGGGCACCCAGAAAAGATTGGAAGTTAGATTCAAATCAAACACATGGATAGTTTATCTCTGAGGATTCTGATGTTTACCAGTACGAGGGTACACAGATCAGCTTCAGTACATCAGGATTCACAAGTGTCCATGAGCCTAGCAGTGGAATGCCTAACCATGGTTTTCAACTAGTGCACACTTCTTCTGACCAAAATGAAGAGCCAGCTGATCTCCATTCAGAAAAGGTCAAACAAAGAACTTTGGATATGGGACTATTTTATGCTCCTTCTTCTTTGAGAAGGTACTGGGGCTACATCCCAAGGTATTTGTCTCCATCAATAGCTCATGAGATCCTTGGATGGGTAGATGGGCTGACTTGATGAAACACCTTGGAGGCGGGGACGTGCCTAGGACGACTTTCGATGATGTTTTTTTCACCTGGTGGGACCAACAGATCATCGCAGTCGATGACTACCCATATGTTGGTATGGATTTCCGAGGAGATACGGACTTGGTGTTGCCACCAAACGCAGCATGGGGAGACATAGGTAACAATTTCTTACGTTTTTGTAAATTTTTTAAGATTTTTTCTTTTTTAAATATGAAATGAACTTAGAAATATTTTTTATGGGACAAAATACTGACAAAATGACCATGTTCTAGATGTGGGTCCAGTGATACCAGATGGACTTCCAAGGCATAGGCATCATGGAAGAGGTGTGGAAGAGGCAGCGGCTGAGACATAGAGAGTCCTATATGAAATTCAAATAAACTTGGTGAGATTGAATCACTAGGTACTAATGATAGCCATAGAGGATCTACCTAAGGATATGTAGTGCTGCGTGGTAGGACTACCACGGGACTAGGTTCGCATACTTCTGTGTGTGGCTGATGCAGCAGTTAAATCTTTAGCCACTCCTCCTGAGCCAGGCCAATAGACAGACTGGACATGATTATGGGCATTTCGTCCCAATTTTGTATATTAATTTGAACACTTTATCTATACACAGGTAGTTTTATGGTATATATACAGATCAAAATTTTTTATGTTTGCTTAATTTAGTGAAGGATCGATATGCTAATCTAATTCTTGATTAGCAATAGAGTCCACTAATAAATTCTCAAATCGTGGAATGTGCACATATGTAATATAAACAAATGATCATTGCAACACTCTCACCCTAAAAAATTGGCAATATAAATAAGGATCACGAACCTGATAAATGTTATTTAATTGTGACACTACTAGCTGTGAGTCAAGATAAATTATCAATGAATGAATTCCATAAGAAATTTCTTCAGATAGTAAATTAATAACGATAGAATATTCAACGATGTTATTTGAAGCAGGACCAATACATACTCCCCTCAACACCATCAACTAGCCAAATGGATAATAAATCACCCAAGCTACGGAAGTAAGATTCCGAGTGTGCCGACTAGCACCATCGACAAATCTGAAATATATCAAGTCATCCATCAACACTTTCCAAAGAAGATCAAAAAATTTCGATATCACAAACCGCTCAACAAAATATGTACAGAAATACAATATATACAAACAAGAAATTTCTCGACCGGAACCTAAGAAAAATACTTCTTAAGGTAGAGCCCATTTTGGGGCTCCGCCAACTTGTTCCCTTGAAAATCAACTAATTCATAAGCCCCTTTTCCCAAAACTCATTTTACTATAAAGGGACCATACCATATAGACTTGAACTTGCCTGCCCCCAAAGCATCCTTATCTTGGTCATAGACTAGGATAAGGTCGCCTTCAGAAAAGACTTGAGAATGGACAACTTTATCATACTAAGTTTTAACCCTTTTCTTATGGGCCTCATTTACTATGGTGGCATCTCAACACTGCTCATCGAGATGTTCCAAATGAACAAGGAATTCTTAGAGACTAGACGTCTTTGGAAGAAGCTCTACAGCTAGCTTAAGGGACGGAATTTCACATTCAATAGGAAAAATAAATTCTAGCTGGTAAACTAATTGAAAAGGTGTAAAACCTGTGGTAGTCTTCACCGAGGTTCGGTATGACTAGAGAGCCGGATGCAACATGATGTGCCAACTGGAGCGTTTTTTGTCAATTGTCTTTTGCAGGATTGTCTTAAGGGACTTATTCACGACTTCGACTTGCCCATTCGCCTGAGGATAATACAGAGATGAATGCTCCTGCCGGAAGCCCAACTTAAGAGCCAATTCAGTCATCAGTTGATTATAAGTGACTGCCATGGTCAGTGACAATCTCTCTCGGGATACCAAAGTGTGAAATAATCTGATTGAAGAGAAACAAGGTTGTTGTTTCACTATCGTTTTTGTAAGTAGGCATGGCCTCATCCCACTTCGTAAAGTAGTCTACGGCCATGATGATATACTTGTGATTCGCCACCGAAGGTGGATTACACATAGTAAATTCAATGCCCCACTTCGTAAATGGTCCGACAGTGATAACAGGGTAAAGTGGAGCTGGATGTGCGTGCATCTTCCGAGTATAGACTTGACAAGGGTGGCAACATTTGACTGCTTTAATACAATCTTTGAAAATTGAAGGCCAAAAGTAGCCAGCACGCAGAATTTATGGGTTGTTGCAAGCCCTGATAGATGACCACCACAAGCCCCACTGTGGCAATCATTGAGTATAGATTCCGCTTCTTATAAAGTCAAGCAACGCCTAAGGATTGAATCGACCCCTCTACGATATAATGTATCACCAATGATAACATAGTTTTTAGCAAGGTGACGTAACTTTCGATGCTCATCCTTGGAGGAAGCAAGCGGGAACTTCGAAGTCTGGAGATATATGATGATATCTCCATACCAGGGATATTGTGAAGAAATGAGGAATAAATGTTTGTTAGGGAAAGTTTCCTCATAAACAATGTATTCTTCACAATGCAGCTCAGAAATTAATTTCGTAAAAACCAATGACTTCTTAGTCTTGGCTGAGAAGAACTCAAGATTAAATTCTTGCAAAATAACAATCCATCGATTGTATTTGCCCCCAATCACTTGCCTACTAAGGAAAAACTGAAAAGGATTGACAACTTCTAAGACGGACATTTTGCATAGCAGAATATAATGACGAAGCCGCTAGATAACATGCACAGTTGCCAAGGCCAATTTCTCAATAGGAATATAGCATAGTTCAGGACCTACTAAGCCTCGAATCAAGTAGTAAATCACATGCTCCGTGAGAGCATCATCCTCCTGAACCAGAACCATACCTGTTAGCTCTGCTACAGTTCATGGAGTTGAGGTAGACTCGGTTCTTGGTTTTGCTGGAAGGAGATCCTTACTAGTCGCTTTAACCTTCCCCTCCGCCTCACCTATCTCCCTTTTACCTCCCTTTCCTGGGTCACTCGTTAAAATCCATATCATGCTCTTAACCCTGAGAGCGGAGCTCAAAATATCATATAACCTTATTCATGTGACCGCGCGCGTTCACCAACTTTTCCCCGCCACCACAGCCCTTTTCCCATGTGCTAAACCCCGTTTATTTCCCCACCATCCGATCGTTTTCCACACAATCCGACGGCAGTCGAAACCCCCGCTCCTTCAAAATGCCCGCATGTTAATCCACGGGGAAAGTAGTTTTCCTCCCCCATGTGTCGCTCGATAAATGGGATCGCGCCCCACTGTACGATTACCACCCGTCTGTCAATGACGGTGCGAGCAATACCGCTCACCGCCAAAACCATCCTCCCCGCTTGTTAACCCCCACGTACTTTTGACTCCCGATAACCATTGGATCGGCTTGCATAAGATCCTACGGCCTGCATCTATCCCGATCCCACATCTCCCGATTCCTCTTGCAAAATGATCCCCACCATCGATCCACCCAATCTAACGGCCGAGCTTCCTCCTCATTCCATCCGCCATGCAGTCTTCGCGTCCTCAACCATTCCGTACTCCCGAAAGGACGTAGGTGTCAGTATTCAGTGTTGTGAGCAGTTATTCCTCAACAACTGCATTCAACAGGAAGTATGACTTAGAGAGAAAAGGACAAGCCTCGAGTAGTTAAAAGCATTCAGCAGTTATGGGAATTCATTCACACAACACTCCACCTGCCCGAGAAGGACAACAAAGCATCCAAGAAGATCAATTTTGTTCATTAAAGCAGACAGATTACATCAGAAACTCTATCAAACAGTTAAAACAGTTGGTGGTCCATTATGACCCCTCCACACATAGAATAGAAGAGCATTTTGTAATGAAACTCTGTATATACCCATAACATAGATGTAATGAGGGTTGATGATTGTTGTTTTTGATGTAAAGTTCAACTTCTGGAGACTGTAACTACTTTGATACTTGCAACGTCTGGTCTTCTTTTTCAGCTAATACAAGCTTATTTTGTTGTTAATTTCTCACTTTCCATTTCTACTCTGTCCTAGGCTATGCCTGTTATGCATTTATTCATGTACTCTTGATATTTAGCATTAGAGGGGCTATCATCCCACCTCTGTGTTAGAATTTTGCATGTATCAGTGAATGTGTTGTTTCAGGTTTCTATTCACTTAATGCTAGAGAGCTATCATCCTATCTGTGCATTAGGAAATAGATTTACAGTCCTCTTTACTGGTTGTAGCCAGCCATCACATGGTCTTGTGCATCTGCTGGTGTGGTTGGTATTCTCCATGTTCACTTAATCCTCAAACTGTGAGTAATTGATGGTCTAAAGCTTTGTAGTTTGGGGGAATTCACCCATGTCTGGAGTTAAGCATAGTAGAAGTGGTTATCTGGCTTGAATATGCATCATTCCTTACATTCATCCATTTCCAACATTATGTTGAGTTTGTAATGTTCCCAAGCATCTCTAAGATACAACCTAGGAGAGTTTCTTGGGGTGATAACAATACCTATTGTTGATTCTACTACTGCGAGATACAAAAGGAAATCTCTGTCATAATCCTATGGACTCAACAATGCGGCAGAGATTAATACCTACTTCAAGGCATCAAAAGATCGTTGTGCAAAGTCGTCCCATAAAAATGGAACTCTTTTCTTAAGAAAACGCATAAATCCTTTGGTAATCTCAGCGTAGTTTGCTATAAATATTCTCAATAAATTTGCCTTTCCTTGGAGACTTTGAAGTTGTCAGATGGAAGACGAGGGAGGCAACCGAATTGTTGCCTCAACCTTTAAGGGATCTACTCGAATCCATTCAGTCGATACGATGAATCCTAACAACCAACAAGATGTAACCGCAAAAACACACTTATTCGAATTCAACTGGATTTTATAAAATTGACATCTCTCAAAAACTAACCGAAGGTGGCTGGGATGATCAATTATCTTTCAAGAATGTGCAGCTAAATCATCAAGTATGTAATATTCCTAATTAGCTATGGCTAATTGGAATACTTGATTTTGTTCAATTTTTGCCTTCTATAGTTATTTTTAAATAAAAGGTGAGGAAGGGGGACATAACTCACTTTAGAATAAAAAGTCACTTCCTAGGAAGCACAACGTTGTGACTTAAAGGGGAGACAAGGGGGCCAAAGGGGGACGCAGAAATGGAGCCCACGCAGACACATCGAGAGACTGAGCAGGAGGGAAGGAACATGTGGCAAGAGGGGAACAACGTAGGAAGAGGTGAGCCTTGGGATTGAGAGAGGCAAGGGCTATAAAAGAGAGAGGAGCCCCCTCATTTTGGATTCAATTAGTTATGTGCATTTTGAGCTAGTCATTTCGACTTCTGAGCACGCTAGCTGTTTAGCTAGTCTCTAGCACTGTTTAGTGCATTGAGTATCTCCATTCGGAGATCTCACCCTTAGCCCTGGGGAACTTCAAGTTCTTGCTCGAGCAAGGTATTTCCTTTGGAATTTCAGTAGTAGTTTTATTAGCATTCCAGAAGCAGTTTCAGCAACGTTTTGGAGGACTGCATAGCACTGGGAGAGGGACGTAGTTCTTTCTGGCATTAGTGTTGGATTGGAGCTTTTGTAGGAGGATTTATGCTGGGTGATTGAGTAGGGGACCAACCTTTGCATCTTGGAGGATTTTGGCAGAGTTTCAGGGAGAGTTCTAGTGGGGTTTCTTCAGTGGCAGCGCAGAGCATTGAGGAATTGCGCAGATTCCCAAGGGGGTGATTTTTGAGGGTTGGCGATTCCAAGAAAGCTTTCTGGGTTTTTGGAGTAGAGCCCAATTCCAGAGTTTCAACATTTTCCGAGGAGGGGATCAACCCTAAATCGTTATTTGTTTTCTAGCAACAACAACAACACAACAGTTCTCTAGCAGCATCCACGCAGAGAGGCCATTCCTTGTTATTCTGAGAGTATTTCTTCACTTGCCTTGCGCAAGTTGAGGTGCCATTTGTCTGATCACCTCTTGTACTCATTTTATTTCTCAGTATAATAAAATGGCTTAGCATTTCTCACTGCATTTCTTGAGTATCTGCTTATATTTCCTGTTTACATTATTATATGTTATGCCACTGTTATTTTGTCATTTCTGGGTTATTATATCATTTGCACATATTTGTTGGAGTTTTTGTTGGGGTTTGAGGAATATTTTGGGTTAGGGATATTACAGTGGTATCAGAGCATAGATCTAGCTCAGCCTCTGGAGCTAGAAATCTATGACACTGGGGAAAAAACCCTACATTTTTTAGAGAGGTAGGAGGTACAGAGACACTGAGCGTAGGTTAGAGAATACCTACGAAGAGGGAGACTATGTTCCAGTGGTGGACATAGAACAGGAGGCACTTGTGGTGGATGCTGGACAGAGGGAGCCTGTGGTGGACGTAGAGCAGGAGGATACGATGGCAGATGATGATGGGAAGAGATTTGTGGATATGCTCCTCAAATCCGTGCAGGACCTGTCGAGGCAGATTGAGGTGATGGCGCAGAGATTCATGGCAGTAGAGGCCAGACAACGTGAGATCCCACGGGTTTTTTAGATTGGTGATGGATCAAGCGCATCCCACCATTTTCCAAAGCAGTGTGATACTGCGTAGCAGGTGGCCTCACATGCTCCTACATGCTCTACCATGCCCACTTTCTTACGAGCTGACACAGGGGCCGTAGCCCAGCAGGAGGCAAAGCCTGGACATCCATGCTCCAAAATTCCATTACTAAACATCCTGTAGAAAAATTACAGAACATCATGTAGAAATCCCAGAACATCCAGTAGAACCCCTGCAGACTTCCTATAGAAGCTCATAAACACGGTTTCTTGGCAGCCAAACTTTGTGATACTCTCAGGAAGGGTGCTAGGGACCCCTTAGGACCTCTTCTAACCTTCCCAACCTCCTGCAAGCATTTTCTCCCACCCATCCACCTCTGCACAATCAAAAGCCAGTTAAAAATCACATGCATGATAATTCTAATAACTTATTCAAAAATACAAAAAGATCTTTTCTTAAAATAGTGATAACTTAGAAACATGCATTTTACCTTCCTAGAATTCAATGGCATTCCTTTCAGTAGCTTGCATCCTCTTCCTTGCATCAGTAGGACTAGCTGGTAGAATTAGGGTTTGCTAGGGTTTGCGTTTCTTCTTGGCTTTCAGTTTCTTTCCTCTAGTAGATTAGCTTCCTTTGAGTTAGCTTTCATCCATCAGTTAGAAAGCTTCTTCTAAGAGCTCATAGAAGTTGGCTTAAGCCCCTAGCGGACTTGTGCCAGCTAACCAAGTGACAACTGCGGCAAGAGCTAGTACTTGTGCATATAGCACCGTCGCTTCCAAGTTTGTTACGAACTACCAGGTTGATAAAATTAAAGAAGGGAGTTCCAGGAGTTGTAGCATTATTGCTACAATACTGGGGCCCACCATCTTTTTTGCGCCGTTGCCGGGGAAGCATCAGAGTATTGGTGATTGCTGCTTTTCTTCTATTTTCTACTACAACCTTCTGCTAAGTAGTTTATTTCATTTCCATTATGCAATTTCGTTTCTGCAAAAGTAGATTAGTATTTCCCGCTTTCATAGATTAGCATTTCTCGCTTTCATAGATTAGCATTTTAATTCCACAATTTCAATTCTGCAAGCGTAGCCTAGCATTTCATTCCTGCAATTTCATTGGAGCAAAATAGATTAGTCATTTCCTGCTTTTATTTCAATTCCGCATTTTCATTAGCAAGATAGTTAGTCGCAGTTCAATCTATTTCAGTTTTACAGATAGAAGTAGTAAAAAAAATAAATCAACCAAAAAGATTTCATTTCATGCCTTGTAGGAGTAGAGATAAGTTAGAAAAATGATTGCACAACCCCCCCACTGCTTCACACAGCCAACATTGTCTCTTCTTCGATGGTTGTGATTAAAGAACCCTTAGGTGGAAAACAAGACATATTTGAAGAACCTCAAGGGAAGAAGAAGAAGAAACCATTCCTTTGGAGCAAATGGCTACAAGCAGAAATGTTGGGAGTAGCATCTTGCCCAAAGACGAATTTGAAAATCAGATCGAAGATTTCAAGAGTGATATAAGGCAGTTTCTTGCCATGCAACTGGATACCTTGCGGATCCAAAAGAAGCAAGCAGAAGCCAAGAGGGCTTTGGCCATTTTTTGTCGTAGGTGCACTAAAAAGCATCCTAGGAACGAATGTCCATTGTGCTCCATAGAAGTGTGTAAGAATACCATCCTACAGATCAATGCCCTTCCTTACCCAGAATCAAAGTTGCATATCAGAGAGCCAAAGGAGCCACTGAATCACTCTATTATATGAACCAAAGGAGGCCACATGAACCTAGATCTTATCAGCAGGAACTGCAAGGGACATCCGAGACCTATTATGACCCCTATCAAGCCACTTTCATGCCTTCTTGGGGTCCCCCTGCTCATCCTTCCTAGTTCACACCTCCTTCTTGTTCCTTCATAGATCCATATTATGCTCAACCAGCTGCTCATTCGTTTCACTCTTATGCTCAGCCACAGCCTTAGTGGAATGCACCTCATCAGGGGTGGAGGCCCCAGTACAACTCTCCTCCCACTTCTTTTCCTCCACCACCTGCTCAACCGCAACCATCACCTCCTCCTCCACCAAGGAAACCCCAAATGCCTACCCAACCACAACCCCATCTGCATCCATCTCAAATTCACACCTCCACTCAACTACCCGTACCACCATTTCCAAAACCATACCATGGAGCAGCTCAACCCAATTGCAAAGCTGAGGCACAACATGTCCGAACAACTCCTCTTGAGCTCAATGATCTTCACCATAGCTCAGGAAGAGTATTGCAAAAAAGAGACTATATTGCAAGCATTGAAGGACCACATCGAGCAGAAGAAGATTCAAAAGAAAAGATCAGAGAACCATGGGCCGCACTTGATGAAGAGAAGTCATCAAAATCAGAGATCGAGAGAGTTCCCTCATGGTTACCATCAAATCTTCCATGTATTCAAGAGAAAGATCAACAAAAAGAGGAAGATGAGGAAGTCATAGTAGAAAGTGACATGAAACATGACCCAGATCAGCAAAAGGACCAAGGATATCAAAGCTATATTGAGATATTGTTTCAGAAGGTCACTAAGTTGCAGCGGTACTCTCTTCCTCAGCTATGTTTTATCCCTTCAAAGTTAGATCATTTGGTCTCTAAAATCTGGATAGTTGTCCAAGCATGCATTTCGAGCCTCCACATCATTTTGTCTCTAATCTCGATGTGCACATGGCTCCATTGGAAGTATTCTTACACTTGAAAATGATTTCATTTTTCAAGTAGGGTAGGGTAGAGAAAAAAAAAAGAAAAAAAAGAGAAAAAAATGAAAATAGGAAGAAAAATTAAAAATCTAAGGTGAAAACCTCCTCGGAGGCACCTTAGATTGGCTCATTGATTGAAAGCCTCCGTGAGGCAGTCAATGGGTTGGGAAAAAAAGAGAAAAAAGAATAAGATCCCTGGGTGAAAACCTCCCTTGGAGGCGCCCAGGGCAGGCAATTAGGGTGAAAACCTCCATGAGGCGCCCTAGTTGTTTTCAAAAAAAAAAAAAAGAGAAAAAGAAAAGAAAAATAAAGCTAATCTCCATTGGATAATTGCAGGTTGTAAGAAGGACATTGCAGGTCAGGAGGATCACTCAAAGCAAAGACAAAGGAATTTTGTGCTTTCTACAGGAAGTTTTGTGTCTTCTACAGGAAGCTTACAAAAAATCCAAATTGATCTCCAAAGAGGACCCGAAGGTTGGGAATATGTCCATGAGGCCTACAAGCATCCATGTTTCCATTCCTCACCCTTTTTCATCATTTTTTCCACCTCAGTGTGCTTCTTTTATGAAAACTGTGTTTTCTACAGGAAGTTTTGAATTTCTACAGGAAACATCCTGTAGAACCTTTAGACGAACCAAATTCAATTTTAAAAGGGAATCTGATGGTGGGAATCTGTTGGTTAGGCCTGCAAGCACCTTTGTGTCCATCCCTCGCCTTGCTCCATCATTTTTCCACCTCATTGTGCTTCTCATTGTGCTTCTACAGGAAGTTCCTGTAGAAATTGTAGGAAGCTAGAAATGGATTTCAAAAAGGTGGTTTGGCAAACATGGTAGCTTCCTCAAGGGTTCAGAAGTCCTCCTGCAATCTTCAAACTCCTCCTCCATCATATCCATACCTGCATCACAGCCCAAGTTCATTTTTCATACCATGCAACAAAATTGCAAAATGCCTTGAAGCAAAAATACCTAGAACATAATTTGTTTTTTCCTTAACTTGAAAACCATGCATCCATTTGAAAACCCGTTTTACAGAGAATCATACAGGAGTGATGGCAACATGCTTGAGCAGTTTCAGCCAATTCCGATGCACGGTTTCCAAGAAATCAACCTCCATCTCCTTCAGCCATTTTTGCATTTTCTCCATATCCATGCATCCGTTTCAAAACCTGTTTCATGGGGAGATGCACATGGGTCATAGTAGCCTACCCAAGTAGTTTCAGTCGATTCTGATGCACGGTTGCCGAGAAATTGATCTCTGAAATCTTCAGCCATTTTCCATTTTTCTCGAAATTTGTGCATCCATTGATCACGATTTTGCTATGGGAGTGTATCATGATGATAGGAACATGCTTAGCAAGTTTCAGATTAATCCGGTTCACTGTTTGGAAGTAATGGAGAAAACAAGTTCTAGTCCGGTGAAAATTCAACAGCAGCAGCTTGAAGGTGCAGATTTGAACGTGGAAACAAATGCCTGCAGCTTAGATCTGGTCAGAGGAAACCTGCACAAGGAAAAACAACCAAAAATCATCAGCCAAGCCCTCATGCAACCAAAGGATCCAGGCATGCAGCAGCAGAGTATGAGCATGCAGCAGCAAAAAGCACTTCACAACAGCCATTTGACTTCAGGTACGTGACTAAAACCTGTTCCTCTATTGCATGAATCTAATCAAAGAAATGCATGAACGAATGGAATGGTGAAATTGAGCCACGAATATAGCAAGGTTAAGCCGATTGCCTTCTCTAGCACTCAGCAGGAAGTCACGCAGTACACGTGGAGAACTGACTTACATGAAAATTAAAGCAACCAGGAGTGTTGGCCGTTTAAACTTCAGTTCAATTCATGGCAGTGATTACAGGGGGAAAACACACAGCTCAGGGACAACACTTCCAGTTGCATGTGGTCACGTACACTTGGCCACTTCACTCTCTCACGTGAATCACGCTGCAGTTAAACGACGCTCGGCTGAAACTCTCACCACTCTTTGTTCAACTACGGTCAACTGAAGCACATGTCCACCACTTCCAGATCAGTTAACCAGTGGTCCTCTACAATATTTCTGACGTTTTAAAAAATAAAAATCTCCCACCTATCACACTCTACAGGTGTTTCTACAGGAAGATGTGCTACAAGAAACCCAACATACGAAGAAGCTTGGACTGTTCATGTCGAGGGTGGAAATTCTCAGTGAGGTAGGCTTGAACATAACTTTCCCATGCAAATAATTCAAAAGGTGGTGAATTCGACGTGTTGAGGGGGTAGGAAAAATGTGAATGCAAGTCTGTCTATGAATTCAAAAGCCGTTTTCTTATTGTTGCCTGGAATTGTCTTCAGTGCAACATAGCCCATGCTTTGGAGAAGACCAAATATTTAGATTCAGACATTGACAAAATATGAAGAAAAATACCATTTCTCTTTCCAGTTTACTGCAGATCTAATTGCAATGAATCATATAGATTTTATTGTCACTAGCACATATCAAGAGATTGTTGGAAGCAAGGATACTATTGGCCAGTATGACAGGAACTGCTTTCACCCTTGCTGGTCTTTATCTTGTGGTTCATGGAATTGATGTTTTTTTTTATCCAAAGTCCAACATTGTTTCTCTTGGAGCAGACATGCCGAGTTATTTCCCTTACACAGAGAAGCAACATCGTCTTACTGCTTTACATGGTTCAATTGAAAAACTCTTGTTCAATCCCGAACAGACAACTGAAAACATGTGTATTTTGAATGACCATAAAAAGCCCATTATCTTTTCTATGGCAAGACTCAATAGAGTGAAAAACATGATAGGATTGGTTGAATGGTTTGAAAAGAAAAAAAACACTTGAGGGATACTGTCCTCCACATTCTGGGGAGGAAACCATATACACGATTCCCATTCTGATTAGTGCAAGCCAAAACAGAGCGTGAGGAAGCAAGATATTGAGGCAGAGAATAAAACTAAGGGTAAGGAAGCTAGGGGAAAGAAAACCTAGGGTAAAGCATCACAGTGAAACCATCACAAGGAAAGAAAGAGGAAGAGCAAGAAAGAAAAAGAAGAAAGAAACAGAGTGGAAAAAGAGAAATGGGCCAAATTGCTAAGCCTAAAACTATGGGAGGAACAATGGCACAAACACCTCGGAAAAAAGATTGCAGACCCAGGCAGAAAAGACTGAAAAGGCCAAATAAGTAAAGGCACACCCAAGGCAACCACAGCAAAATCAAAAGAGAAGGCACCCTCAGCCAAGCAGGCCAAAACAATGAAGACTGTTTCTACAGGAAGACAGAAAACAGCCATTACAGGACTTTCTACAGGAAGTTTGGGGAAAGGGCAGCAGAAGGAGAAATTGGCCGAGAGCTTAGCTAGGGAGGCAGCACCTGTGCTGGCCACCCTAAGCACATCCATCCCCTCCATGAACACTCAATTTTTTTCATGGTTCGGACACAATTTAGTCATGGTTCAACCTTCTACAGGAAGCTACAGGACTTTCTATAGGAAGTTTTGTATTTTTACCAGAAACATCCTGTAGAAGCCTTTGGGCAAGCCAGAATCAATTATGGAGAGGGATTTGAAGCTTGAAGTTTGTTGAGGAGGCATGAAGCCACTCTTTTCTTCCATCCTCCACTGATTTCATCTCCTTTCACCACCATTTCCACCATCAGATTGAGTATATTTGCACAATCATACCAAAGCTGAGAATTCTCTAGAAAAAGGAGCAAGTAGTGGGAAGAAGCAAAGAGAAAAGCATGGTTTCATGACAAAGAAGAGGACATCACTTTAGAAGCTTGGCATGACAGGGAGGCCACCAGGGCCATCAAAGATGAGGAGATAGATTGGTTGCTCAGAGGATGAGCAACACTTTCAGTAGGGGGGTGATGATGAGCCCCAAAAATGGATAATTATTTGGGCTCATTCAACCTCCTAATTCGACTTAATCCACCATTCTCATTAGTTTATTGCATGTTTTTTATTATATTTATGCTAATAGAGTGAATTGGGTTAGCCATTATGCCAACAAGTCTAATGGGTGCTTTGTGTAGCCTTTTTGGTCAATTTGGAGACAAAATTGAAGGTCTTAGTGAGCACTTGGCAGCCAAATTCGTGGGAGAACAAGGGAGAGGATTTGTAGGAAGGTGTCCCCTTCATTTATGGGCCCTTACCTCGAATTCTCCACCATCAGCTTGGAGTTCAAGGGCCACCAAATCAATTAGCACAAGGGCAGCCAAGCAATTCAAGTAGGACTGCTGTTAACTACAAGTTTTGGGTAGCCGAGTCCCTAAAGTTTAGGAGGACTGTTGGGGTCCTCAATTTGTATAAATAAGAAGGCTTAGGGCCTCATTTTGGTTAGCTAGTGGTTAGTCATTTTGTACATTTTTTAGCTAGTGGTTATTCATATTGTAGCCAATGGTTAGTCATTTTGTAGGCCGAAGTTAGCTAGTCTGTAGTTCGATTTTTAGGCAGTAGATTAGCTTTGCTTTCAGCACATTTTCAAGTTTCCCTTGTGGACAGTTTTGATGTAAATCTTCTTTTCTTGCTCAATAAAGCTGAATCCAGCCTTGCACCAGCTCTAAATCTCTCTTAGGAGGTTGTAGCTCTTGGGGTTAGGCCCATCTGAAGTGCCTAGTACCTCATTTGTTTATCTTTATGTGTTTTTGCTGCATTCTTAGAATAAAATCTGCTATTTATATTTAAATCTTGCTTTGTTATTTAGATTTCTTTTGATGGTTAAAGTAGCTTCTCATGTTTATAATAGATTGGTAGGATAATAACAAGAAAAAGGCTCCAAAAAAGGGTCAGTAAACACTTTTGGTTTCACCTCTTCCTTATTGGATCAGGAGCTGGAGTTGGAATAACCGTGTTGTCCCAAACAAAAACACTAGTTTGCTTTACCATGCAATCCTTAGTGTGTTGTTTTCATTTGCAGAGGTTGTTTACATGTTCAGATCTTTGAATGCTTCATTTCATAGTTAATATACATGGTTTCCTTGCAAATAAAGCTGTTGTCCATTCTCGTTACTGTTAGCCAGATCATATTAGGGTAGCATAGCTAGATCTTTGTTTTCTTGCATGTCTTTGTTGGTTCAGTTGGAAACACAAATTGCAGAGCACCTATACCACTTCTCTATCTGCCCAGACTCCCTCAAACCCATCTCCTAACTTGGTTTCTTGCCTCACGTTGCCACATTGCCCTCATAACCCTACCTTTTGTGCATCATTATTTCAGCCTTCTTAGAACAAGTCCAGCCATCTACACCTTCTCCTCAACTCCATCCTCCAAGTCTTGAACTCCCCTACACCCCTATTTCACCTCCATACTCATTCCTCCACCTTTTTCCCTCCATCCATGCTCCAAAATTCCATTACTAAACATCCTGTAGAAAAATTACAGAACATCCTGTAGAACCCCTGCAGACTTCCTGTAGAAGCTCATAAACGCGGTTTCTTGGCAGCCAAACTTTGTGATACTCTCAGGAAGGGTGCTAGGGACCCCTTAGGACCTCTTCTAACCTTCCCAATCTCCTGCAAGCATTTTATCCCACCGATCCACCTCTGCACAATCAAAATCCAGTTAAAAAGCACATGCATGATAATTCTAATAACTTATTCAAAAATACAAAAAGATGTTTTCTTCAAATAGTGATAACTTAGACACATACATTTTACCTTCCTAGAAGTCAATGGCATTCCTTCCAGTAGCTTGCATCCTCTTCCTTGCATCAGTAGGACTAGCTGGTAGAATTAGGGTTTGCTAGGGTTTGCGTTTCTTTTTGGCTTTCAGTTTCTTTCCGCAAGTAGATTAGCTTCCTTTGAGTTAGCTTTCATCCATCAGTTAGAAAGCTTCTTCTAAGAGCTCATAGAAGTTGGATTAAGCCCCTAGCGGACTTGTGTCAGCTAACCAAGTGACAGCTGCGGCAAGAGCTAGTACTTGTGCATATAGCACCGTTGCTTCCAAGTTTGTTACGAACTACTGGGTTGATAAAATTAAAGAAGGGAGTTCCAGGAGTTGTAGCATTATTGCTACAATACTGGGGCCCACCACCCTTCACACACAGTTGGGTATCAAATATTCTGAGCTGCATCTGGTACTCAAATACCGCGGCTGCCTACACAGATATATCCAAGAAGATATGGAGTTCTTGAACATCTCCTCATTTGGCACAACATACTGATACGTTGTCAAAATCGAGAAAAAGTTCAAACAGAAGAAGCGAGACTTTGGATCTACAAATCTAAAGCCCAAAGGACAAAGCCAAGGCGGGGTGACCCAAGACAACCCCTCGAAGCCGCAAGAAGATAAAAACACCACGAAGTCGAAGAAGGACACAGGAAATTGGTGTGAGTTCCACAAGAGTCCCACTCATAACACAAGTGAGTGTCGGACCAAGCAGTCGCTGGTGGCCAAGTTGAAGGCTTCCAAATCAGATGCATGTTCTGACCCTGAGCCAGAACCTGACAAGGGGAATGGAAAAGGGAAGCATATCATTGATGTGGATCCCAACGCCACTGTTGCCACTGCCAAGATCTATAAGAATGAACTTGCAGATCCAGAAGAGAGGGAGCGTCTTTTCCACTCACAGATGTGGGTGAAGGGTTCACTGCTACAATTCATTGTCGATAGTGGCAGCCAAAAGAACCTCATTTCAGTAGAGTTTGTGAAGCGGTTGGGCCTACTAACTACATCATAGCCGTACAGTGTCAAGTGGCTTCACAAAGGATGAGATCTGAATTTTTGCCAGTAGTGTCGCCTTCCCTACAGCATCAAACCCTTCACAGACGAGGTATTATGTGATGTTACACCTCTGGTTGTTTGTGATGTATTATTAGGCCAGCCATACTTGTGGAGGCGACATGCTGTGTATGATTCCAGGCCTCGTGCTATCATTATTTCTTTGAATAATTCATTATACAAGATACCAGAGGTAGCCCCACCTACTGCCACCTCTTTGATCACTGCTAAGAAAGGCAGCAAGCTCATCTCCCAAACGAGGAAATTTATCTGTCTGATTCGCTCCCAAAGTAAGGGGAAGATCGTTGCTACATCCATGACCCCCGCCAAGGGTTCCTCCATGCAGCAGTAGCATCAAAGGGATACGGTCATGACAGAACATAGGAACAACTTCTCCTCACCCATAGGGGTACCACACAAGTTTCAGGCGGGCGACAAAGTTTGGTTGCATCTGCAGAGAGAATTCCTTACCAGAACCCATCAGAAACTCAAACCACTCTGACATGGTCCTTACACCAGTACCAAGGCTACGGGAAACAATGCTTTGAAGCACAACATTCCTCCATTCCTTCGCTTGCACCAAGTTTTCAATGTGGACCAACATCGACCATGCTTCCCACCATTTCTGGACACATTAGAGATTGTAGAACAGCTCACCAGAGACCTAGCTCAGTAGAAGCTTCCTCATCTCAGGGAGGAACTATTTGCAATGGGGACCATTGCTTCCTAAGGGGGGACGAATTATCTAGGTGGATGTTGGTAGCCACCCACCTAGCCCATTTGGACCCCCACAATTATATCTTTCATTCTTTTCAGTTTCCTAAATTGTAGCACAGTTTACTATTTTTAGTAGTTTTTCGGGTCCTAAACTTCTGGAGCCGTTTTGAGGCCCTAAACGACATTTTTTGGAAAATCTGGGAGCAACATGGGTACATGGATTAATATTTTCCTTCCCAAAGCGGTAGTGCTCGAATAGATATTTCTGACAAGCTATTGTACGCGTCAAATGGAGATCGACCCCGGGAAGTTGATGTACCAATTTACCCAAATGGGGCCCACAGTTTGGCGTTTCATCTTCTAGGGTTAGGTTTTGGAATGTTAAGGGTTTTCCATTGTTTCTCAACAATAAATAGGCCTTCAAGCCTCATTATAACACAGTTTAGAGGCATGTAGCCACCACATCTCTTCTTAGAGATAAGCTACCATCGCCCTAGCTGGTTTATTTCCATTACTGTTTGTAAGAATATTTCAGTATTTTACATTAATGAAATGAAGTATTATTACCACTGCATATATGTGTTTATGGTTATCTCTGTAAATTGTTTCGTTCCTATTTAAGTTCGGATCAGTTCAATTTTTTCCTTCTATAGTTATTTATAAATAAAAAGTGAGGAAGGGGGACATAACTCACTTTAGAATAAAAAGTCACTTCCTAGGAAGCACAACGTTGTGACTTAAAGGGGAGCCAAGGAGGCCAAAGGGGGACGAAGAAATGGAGCCCACGCAGACACATGGGGAGATTGTGTAGGAGGGAAGGAACTTGTGGCAAGAGGGGAACCACGCAGGAAGAGGTGAGCCTTGGGATTGAGAGAGGTAAGGGCTATAAAAGAGAGAGGAGCCCCCTCATTTTGGATTCATTCAGTTATGTGCATTTTGAGCTAGTCATTTCAACTTCAGAGCATGCTGGCTATTCGGCTAGTCTGCAGCACTGTTTAGTGCATTGAGTGTCTTCGTTCGGAGATCTCACCCTTAGCCCTGGGGGACTTCGAGTGCCTACTCAGGCAAGGTATTTCCTTTGGCATTTTAGCAGTAGTTTTATCAGCATTCCAGCAACAGTTTTAGTAGCGTTTTGGAGGACTATGTAGCACTGGGAGAGGGACGCAGTTATTTCTGGAAGTAGTGTTGGATTGGGGTTTTTGCAGGAGGATTTATGCTGAGTGATTGAGCAGGGGACCAGCCCTTGCATCTTGGAGAATTTTGGCAGAGTTTCAGGGAGAGTTCTGGTGGGGTTTATTTAGTGGCAGCGTAGAGCATTGAGGAACTGTGCAGATACCCAAGGGGGCGATTTTCGAGGGTCAGAAATTCCAGGAAATCTTTCTGGGTTTTTCGAGTAGAGCCTGATTTCATAGTTTCAACCTTTTCCGAGGAGGGGAGCAGCCCCAAATCGTTATTTGTTTTCTAGCAGCAGCAGTAGCACGACAGTTCTCTAGTAGCTTCCATGCAGAGAGGCCATTCCTTGTTATTCTGAGAGTATTTCTTCACTTGCCTTGCACAAGTCGAGGTGCCATCTGTCTAATCACCTCTTGTACTCATTTCTGCTCAGTATAATAAAATGTCTTAGCATTTCTCGCTGCATTTCTTAAGTATCTGCTTAGATTTCCTGTTTACATTATTATATGTTGTGCCATTGTTATTTTGTCATTTCTAGGTTATTATATAATTTGCACATATTTGTTGGAGTTTTTGCTGGGTTTTGAGGAATATCCCGGATTAGGGATATTACAAAGTATGGTTCGATGACATGTTTGATGTCATGGAAAGCATGAGACATGGCCTGCTGAAACATAGCTCTAGCAGTTTTAGGACCAAAAGGCATCTTTTTATATGCAAACGTAACCCAGGGAAAAATAAAATTTGTCTTATGCTGATCCTCTGGATGGATAGAAATTTGATTATAACCATAGAATCCATCCATGAACAAAAAATTTCATTATTCACACATTCATCAACTATTTGATCAATAAAAAGTGTGGCGTAATTGTCTTTTTGAACAAGCTTTATTCAAATCCCTAAAGTCGATGCATACTCGGATTATTCCTTGCTTTTTATCTACCGGGATTGGATTGGAAACCCACTCCATTATAGGAATGGGGTATATGAAACCTGCCTTAAGAAGCTTTCCAACTTTAGCTTTAATAGTTGTTTCTTTCCGTGGATTGACTAATCGAAGCTTCTAACGAATAGGCTTAGCGTTTTCGTACGTCCTCATCTCATGCTAGACTATAGATGGATCAATACCAGGCATTTCCTCATAAGACCAAGTGAACAGATCTTCAAACTCTTTAAATAGGTCAATGTAAATTTGAATCTCTTCAAGGGAACAATCGGCTCCGATGAAGACATTTTCTATAACATAAGGATTCCTAGAGATTTTTATAGGTATAGTTTTTGAGATAATCGACATATTACCTTCACAAATAATTGTGTTGGAGCCAAATGATTTGAAACTGTACAAACATCGCTAGTAAGAAGATTGGAGAACCTGGATTCGACTTCTTGCAATGGTGGAAGAAAATATGATCGATGATTTAAATATTCCCAAGGTCGATCTACACCCGTCATTGCTTCTAAAATTGCTTCGTCAGATGGTAAAACTATGTCTAAGTAATTCAGAGTAGAAGTAGAGTCAGGGGTCCAAGCTAGAGCCACATCACCATCTAACTCCTCCTATGAAAAAGGAGTGGGATGGTTGTTTGTAGAGCTAACGATAGATTGATAGCTAGGTTTTGTTGCACACATGGGAAATTTCATTCCACCAACCTGCCCTCCATCTAATGAGGTCATAGATGAAGGTAAGGTCCAAGGGTCTGAAAAATAATGAGTTTGAAAGAACTCTCTCTGTGAAGGCCCCTTGGTGGATGAAATTGCATTGATTCTAGTTGTAGGAGGGGGAAGGTCAAATATACCCATCATGGAAGGCTACATCCCAACTCCTAAATTATTTATAGGTTGACGGGGATTATCCACCAATGGAACATTAGAATCCAAAGTTTCTCGAGACTAACCCAGAGAATAATCTAGTTGATCAATTTTAACAATTCTCCCCTAATGAGGAAAACAGAGGATGTGGAATACACATGAAACTATGGCATCCATCTGTTATAGACATTTTTGGGCCCTACAAACCCAAGCATGAAATGTACATAAACCAAGGGATCCTAAGTCCGTAAAAGTGTTGTTCTAACCCCTAAAGGAACAAGGTCAACAGATTACAGCTTCTCCCAGAAGTTCTCCATGAAAAACTGTTCAGAATTGGTCAAAATAGGATCATTTCAGCTGCTCCACTGGCTAAGTGCGTTGCATCTCACCTAAATACACTGTGTGGGTGCGTTTCATTTCAAAAATCCCTTCTGTGGGGTGCGATGGGCGAGAAATGACAAATGGCAGTGTCATTCTGCGAGGTGGAGAGGCAATGGAAGCTTCCAGAATCTTCTCTTGTGACACTTGCCTCACTGAATTCGACCAAGGATGAGTAAGAGACCATCAATCTCCAAGTGGAAGCAAGAACTATCAGAGGGAAGACACTAATCAAATCATGAGCTGACTCATCTCCATTACAAACATCTATATATGGATCCCTCATCCCAGAGATCCAGGGGGCTGGAATTTTGCATATTGTAAGGAATTGTTGTTGGTTTCTTGAGACAAACATCAGATTATTGGGTGATCTAAGCTTTGTTTGAGGTGAAGAGGGGCTTCTTTGCTGGGAGGTTGATGTAGGGTCAGAAAAACTGGTTGTAACTCCTCTTGGCTCTTTTCTTGTTTATCAATAAAAGCTATTCAAGTTTTCCTCCATGCTTTTGTGTCATTTATGCTTGCTACATTTGTATGGTCAATTTACATCTGATCCTAGATTGTTTATGATTATAGATCCATTTCTTTGTATAGTGCTATGCTTCTGTGATCTTACAGGTACTTTGTGAAGCTGAGCGTGCAAGGGAGCAGGTAGTTGAAGACTATCAAATAAGAGAGGAATCAAATCAGGAGATTAGTGAAAGAC
Organism: Pinus tabuliformis; assembly: GCA_031772625.1. Lineage (NCBI taxonomy): Eukaryota > Viridiplantae > Streptophyta > Pinopsida > Pinales > Pinaceae > Pinus > Pinus tabuliformis. The sequence continues at coordinate 2,034,646,398 of CM062816.1, read as the reverse complement.
AGAGGTTGGTCTTTCTGTTCATCTCTATCTATAATTCATAAAGGAAAAATGAAAGTAACTTTTCTCTGTTTGTTTCTAAGGTAGCTGTCACACCTTAGTGGGATAGAGCAGTTCTATATAGACACTTTTGCCTGTAACAAAATGGCGACTCCACTGGGGAGCTAATTAGTTGGTTTGTTTATCATTCTTTGTTGTATATTTCATAAACTTAGAGGTAGCATTCGAACTGCATTTGCCATAACAAATGCAAAGTAGATAACTGCTACTTCAATCCATCTACTGGATCTGTTTATGATTTAAACAAGTGATTCACAAACTATTTGATTGCCCATGTGATAGCTCTTAGATCCTCCTTAGATCTACCCCTGATTGTTGCATTACTGATTGCTTTTTGCTCGGCCAAAACCCAAGAACTGAACTGCAAACTGTGACCCAGAACCCGAACAAAGTCTCGTTTCTGGCCCAGCATAGGTACTGTTCAGAGAATCTGAATTTCAACGCACTTCCCGAGTGGACAAGCTGCACTGCATTTCAAATTCTCTGTGTTACAGGTGCGCTAATCAGACTAGGCCCTGTGCAGTTTTGGTTTCTGTGATTCATTCTTTCCAGTTCTATTGCTGAATTTTGTTGCCTATGATCAGTATATGTATGTTTGAAACCCCTTTTCCTTGCTATTATTCCACCTCCTTTGTACAAAAGAACTGTAAATGTTTTTTTGTGTTTGTTGAGTCATTTACAGTTCCCCTTCGCAAAAGTAACATAATCATACTGTTACACAGTAATTTGTCACTGTCTCCCTGTCAGTCACCCTACTGTGTCAGGAATTCACAGTAATCAAGTTCATGCCTTCTGAACTAGCCAAAAAACCCACTTTTCCAAAGTTTTCCTCATCAGCGCGTCTGTTTCCAAAATATCCGCGATGACTGGTGCTTCATAACAGACCGCGTGCGCTGCCAGCGCGGAAGCACATGACTTTCCCACGCTGATCGAAATTCATGACCAGCGCAGCCTTTGTTTGTATTTACCCGCACTGACATGGCCCTTTCCATTATGTCTTTGCGACGTCAGTGCGCCAGACCAGTTATGCACCTGTGTTGATCTAGTTTAGGCGAATTTGTTCCAACAGCCAGCCTTCCAGATAACTCCAGACTTGGTTGTTGGCTTTGTGAGTATCACCTCCCTTCTATGGCATGTCTGTTCGACCCTTTGCAACTACTTCCCTTGAAGATAAGCTCATCCTTCCACCATTCAAGGAGACTCCTTCTCCTATATAAACCTCTACCATTACCATGAGCAGTTGGAGTTTTTGGATAGTTTGGATTGTGTGGAGTTTATAGAACTTGAATTGCTGCTAGTGTGCATTTTGATAGGTAGTTGGTGTGACAAGTGTGGATTGTTGTAATGCTTGAGGAAGGTTGCATAGTGTGACTTGTGTGAGAGAGAGAGTTTGTCTTGGGAAATCTATCTCCAAAGGTGAATTCTTAAGAGACTTGCTGGCTGAACCCTCCTGAGAAGGATTCGACGTCAGAACATTTGGTTGTACTCTTCTCTATATTTATCATTAAAAATAGATGACTGCAATTATGGTTCCATTCTCATTTGTCTCATGATGGTCAATGTGAATTACATCCTTTCTGACTGATGTATAGTTGCTTTTATTAGATTTCACGCTTGTATTTGTATCTCTCTTCGTGTGTGCAGGTATCCGTTCACTAGGATCGTGAAGGATTGTGACCAGCCAAAGCGAAGGAGCGAGGACTGGGCTTCTTCATCAAACATAAGCGTTGGAACTCAAGTAGGTCTTCTTTACCTATCTTTTATTTGCAATTAGGGTGACTGACAGGGAGACAGTGACAAATTACTGTGTAACAGATGCCCCCTAAAGCATGAAGACCGAGAGAGTGGGAGGGGTGAAATGCTTTACAAAACTCGCCGAACTGGAACACCACCAGGAAGGACCGAATATCTCTGATAATCAAGTACATGCAGTCTAGGCATGGGCGCAGCCATCCGAAAGACATGCGAAAAGGTCTATGGAATGGACGCAGCCACCCAGCTAAAGAGACCAGAATAATGATAAGGCATGGTCGCAGCCATCCATGAAGACTCAGGTATGGGCGCAGCCATCCATCAATGAGTCATGTAATGATCATCCACAAAATCGCAACCTGGACCATAACAGAGAGAGATCCAGGGTCTTGTGCTCCGTCCCGACCCGAACAAAGTACAAGTCCAAGCATGTGAATACATGAGCTGAAGTCGAACATGCATGGACATCGTCTGATTACCAGTCAGTGATGAAAACTGTTAACAGACGCGAGAGGTACCACCAATAATGAAAATGGTCCTCAAGGTACTATAGGCACAATCTGCAGCGTGTGAATCAATGAGCTGGTGTCAAACACCCGCAGAATCATTCGATCGGAGGCGAGTGATGAAAACCTCGCGTCGAACACGAAGAACCTGCCATTGAGGCATGCAGGCTCTAAGGCACCTGAAGGGAGTCTCAAAGTCACCTTCCCAGATAATGAGCTGAAGTCGACAGGAAGTGACCTTGATCGAAGGTGGGCCATAATGTTTCCCACATCATCGACATGAGACAGAGGTAAAATGATTTGTGTGAGATAGCATATGAGGTTGTATTATTGCAGAGGTCAACTTCTCTTGAACATATCGGCGGCACGACAGTGGATTTGGCAGTATTTGACATCAAATGAGCAGAGGGTATGATGACGACGGCAATGAGAAAATGAGAGGTCGAATAGGATAACCCGTACCCACGGAGGTCAGTCATTAAACAAAATGAGGAATTCCCACCCGACACGAATGCAGACCAGTGCCATGTTCCAAGAGCGACATACTGCCGACGCGACAATCGCAGTTTCATTTTCCCCACCATTTCTGGCAAGTACCCCGGTTATTTTTGGATGGCAAGCTTGACGGGGATAGCATATGCTTGAAGAGTGTCATTTCGACGATGCCCGATGTCATCAAGTGTTTAACGAGCCTGAAAAAGAAAAAACTCGGCGTCTTTTCTTGTTTAGAGAGTCTGAAAAGACAACGGAAAAGGAAACTCCAGGGGGGTCCTTTTTCGTAAATTTGTGTCTCTCGAGCCCGAAAAAGTATAAAACAATGCTTGAAAGAACCGCCCGACCATTATGATCGAGGAGTACTTTTCGTAAATAGTGCCTTCGACCCGAAAAAGTAAAAAAGCGGTCGAAAACACGTCGTTTTAGAGCCAATAACGAGTGCGAAACGACAAACACTCGGCAATCTTTTTAAGTTACACGGTCGAAAAAGAGCTTAAAACGACCGCCTCTCGTTCCCTTTAACGAGCTGAAAGGAAGCTCGGCCATATTTTCTCGTTTCATGTCGGAAAAGAGCTCAAAGACGACATTTTTTTGGGACCAAGTGTATTTAGGACCATTATGACTTCACTGTTTCTGAGTACCTACACAGTAAAAATACCAGCATAAATCCGCTCGACATGTTTAAAAACATAGTAAAACATGCATAAAGGCATAATACATTGACAGAAGCGCTAAATCCATGGTAAAAGCATGACAAAAACTAGCATTTGTAAAATCTATAGTTAATTAAGCCATTTTTACTATAAATAGAAGGGTAAATAGTCATTCTTACCATTGTTACCATATTGAGCCTTTGAGAACGTTGTGAAGCTGCGAAGTTGACGGAGCGAATTCTCCCCCGTGCGGGCACCATTCATCGAACGGCTTGCTCCAGGTAGGTTCCACTTGCCTTGTGCTCTATTTTGAGTCCCTTTTTGAGCATTTCAACGGTGGGAATTGGCCGTTTGGCCAAATTCTTTGAGCGTTGGTGCGCTCTCGGTCAGCGCGGATTTCCCGCGCGGGTCCGTGCTGATTGAATTAAAATTACACGTACCACCTTCCTGGTCAGCGTGGAAAACCAGTGTTCTTTCGCGCTGACCTTGGGAAAAAAAAACGGGCTGCCATGGTCAGCGCGACTGTTTTAAAAACAGTCGCGCTGACGCTGTAAAATTTTGTTTTTTAAGATTTGAACGTAAAAAACTCATTAGTCAGCACTCTAATATTTTTTGATGCTCATGCAGGACGCAATGGCCTTTCAGTGGCAAGAGAGGGCCCATGATGTCGAGGATATAGCTGCTTTTGCAGATGCGAATTGCCGAAATGCCATGCGGGCGTGCGGATTCATGAAATTCTTTCTCACTCCACGTCTGAGGGCTCAGCCTGACCTGCTTGAGTTCCTGATCAGGGCATGGAACCCAGTAGATGGCAAATTTACCATCCGAGGCCGTGACATTGAGTTTTACCATATGGACATTTATTTTTTGACTGGATTGTCGCGCCGGGGCGTGATGCCTATCATAGAGGGGAAATGGCCCAGCGGCGAGACACTTGACTAGCTCATGGAAAGGTGTCAATTCCCACGGTGACTAATATGGTCCTTCGTACCATACTCTTTATGGTAACCCGGGCAGCGGGGAGCTTGGCCAACCATGAGGCCTCGAAGACCCATCTATTGCTAGCTCTCAAGTGCTTACAGCCTACTGTGTTCAACTGGGCAACGGCGGTAACGAACAGCATGAAGAGACAACTTAGCAACTGTCGTCGCGGGGAGACGAAACAGTTTGGCTATGGGTCGCTCTTACTCCCACTCATTCTGGAGCGGGTGCCAGCCATACGGCTACAGACCATGGCCGTGGATCCACCTAGAGGTCCCCGGGAGACGAGGGCCACTCGATGGGCCCGTATCATGCCGTGCGGGGGTGGTGGCCGCCCAGTGGCTTGGGGAGTGTACTTTCGAGAGTGGTTGGACCAGCAGGTCATTTTCGTAGAGGACTGGCCATATGCGGGTATGGACTTCCGCAACGATCCTGACATGCCACTGCCCGCGGGAGAGCATTGGGATGATGGAGGTATGACACTTGATCGCTTTTTAATTTTTTAATATTTTTGATTTTTCATGTACATGTCTTGATAAACGTCACGGTGTGCAGATGTGGGACCTGTTAGACCCATCGGCCTAGCCCCAGAGGCTCGGAGAGAGGGGCAAGGAGCTGGAGCCCTGGCCCTAGTTCCTCCAGGAGTTGACACGTCAGAGACTGTAGCTCGCAACCTTGAGGGTTTACTGGAGGGGGTGCCAGATTACCAGGGGGTCGAGGAGGTCCCCATAGCTCACCAGATCCACACAGTGGGGGTGGAACCCAGGATGCACTGCCTCTTGAGGCGGGTGGCACGAGCAGCTGTATGCTACAGAGAGCATAACCTAGCATAGTAGTCGCCTAGGTTTATTTCCACTGATGTTTTGAGAGACATATGTCTCGGATGTACTGAGGACAGTGATTCCATTTTTGACATATACACTTATTTTTGAGCGCCTTAGTGCGCCACACGATATATATATATATATATATATATATAGATATATACATACCGATTTTTGGATGGATCTTGTTACATGTGATGATGTTTTGTTTATGTTGCGCAAATGTTCAGTACAAATGTAATCTTATGTATGAATTGCACAACACATGACCCATGTATTTTAATGTTTTAAATGCAAGTTTAAAAGCACACACAGCACTATGCTTGGGAAATATCTTATTTACATATGCTTTACTCTATTATGCTTTCTATGTTTTCTTGTATGATGTTTATCTATTTCGCAAATGTCTTTCTAACACATGATTTGCCAATGCATCAGTCAACGTGTTTAATCGTCTCGGAATATGCTGATATGTGATATAGTCAAAATTCCTTTCTAACAATCTGACACGTAGATACAACCTTAGGATACGTTGGTCTCTGACGGAATATCGCCCGTTGAGTTGATGAACGACAAGCTGGGAGTCCAGGTTTACCATCATTGCTCGAATGTCGAGATCAACTGCTTCGGCTAGTAGCTCAATTACGGCACTGTATTCGGCAACATTATTAGTGGTACGACCAAGGCAGACTCCTTGAAGATCTAGCAACTCTCTGTGAGGATCATAGATTGCCCACGCCGCAGAGGACAAATTGCAAGTACTACGGAAGGCGCCATCAGCGAAACCAACATAAGGTACACTAGACATCTGCACAAGAAGGAGAAAACACAATAAGAGGCAAACATGCCTTCACACCAAAGCAAAAACATGAAATCATGCACACAAAACACACTAAACACGCGTATGTACAAACTGAGTGCACGAAGTCATGCATAATATCTCTTCAAATACAGCCCGTTGCGGGGCTTGTCAAGAGGATTTCCTTCGTAATCAATCAACTCATATGCGCCCTTTTGTAAAACGCTTTTCACGATATAGGGACCTAGCCACATGGACTCGAGTTTTCCTGCCCCCAGCTTATCTTTAGCTTGATCATAGAGCAGTACTAGATCTCCCTCAACGAAGGAACGAGGATGAATTTTCTGGTCAAAGTGAGCCTTGACTCTCTTCTTTTGCGCTTCGATAGCCAGAGAAGCTAAACGACGAGTCTCGTCTAACCGTTCTAGGTAAAGAAGCCGTTCCTCCACCGGAGTGGCGTTGGGAAGCAACTCGACAGCTAATTTCAACGAAGGAATCTCACACTCGACGGGAAGGGTGGCCTCGAGTCCGTAAACCAACTGAAACGGAGTGAAACCGGTGGCGTCCTTCACGGAAGTCCAGTAGGCCCACAAGGCTGGGAACAACATCAGATGCCAATTAGTCTTGTGCGTATTGACGGTGCGTTGAAGCATAGTGATCAAAACTTTGTTCACGGCCTCGACTTGACCGTTGGATTGTGGATAGTACGGTGTCGAACTATCTTGACGCAAGCCTAGTTGGGTCGTTAGTTCCGTCATCATGTGATTACGGAAATGCTTTCCATGATCCGTGATGATAGCCTAAGGGACTCCGAAACAAGTAATGACATGATTAAATAAGAACTGCGCCGCTGTGTAACCGTCTTCGTTTAATGTAGGCATCGCTTCAGCCCACTTGGTAAAATAATCCACGGCAACGATGATATACCCATGCCCCCCGGCCGAACGAGGGTTACAGGACGTATAATCGATGCCCCATTTGGAAAATGGACCTACGGTGACAACAGGGTGCAGTGGTGCAGTAGGAGCATGCATTTTCCGGTGGTATACTTGGCATTCATGGCATGCGCGAACGACAAGAATGCAATCATTGAAGATAGAAGGCCAAAAGTAACCAGCACAGAGGATTTTCTGGGCGGTAGCATATCCGGACATGTGACCGCCACAAGCACCAGAGTGGCAGTCATTCAACACCCGCTCAACTTCCTCGAGAGTCAAACATTGGCGGAGAATAGAATCCACACCGAGGCGGTACAGGGTATCGCCCAAAATGCGATAGGGTTGAGCTTGGTGACGAATTCGTCATCGAGCATCTTTCGATACATTTGGACGGAAGGAAGACGTCTGCAAATATACAATAATGTCCCCGTACCATGGGTCGAGGGTGCTAATGAGAAACAATGTTTCATCCGGGATATGCTCCTCCGAATGAGATGGTGCAAAGTGAGATGGTAAGGAACAGAGCAGTTCAGCAAAGACCAGAGATTTCTTAGACTTGGCCGCAGTGAATTCCAAGTCGAACTCTTGGAGGATTACAATCCACTTTGAGTATTTTCCCCCCAGCAGTTGACCCGACAAAATGTAGGTCATGGGGTTGCAGTCAGAGATCACGGTCGTTGTGTGCAACAGGATATAATGCCAGAATCGTTGGATGGTGCAGACGGCTGCCAATGCCAACTTCTCGACATATACATAGCGAGTTTCTCTATCCAGAAGGTTGTGACTAATATAATAGATAACGTGCTCGGTGTTGGCATCATCATCCTGCACTAGAACCATGCCGATGGTGGTGTCAACGGTAGCTAGATAGAGAGTGTAATCACGGTGGTAGTTCAGAGGTCTTAAGAGCGGGGCTGAGACGAGAAGGTCTTTAAGGTGCTCGAAAGATTCCTGGGCGATAGCATCCCAACGAAAGGGTGTGTCTCGTTTTAATAACCGTGTGAAACCCTTAGCCACCTCAGCATAATTTGGAATGAATCGTCTGAGAAAATTAGCTTTACCCTGCAAGCTCTGCAATTGCTGCAAAGAGGCAGGGGGAGGAAGATTCAAAATGGCCTCGACTTTAAGGGGATCCAGACGGATGCCTTCCCGGGAGACAATGAACCCGAGTAGTCGGCCAGATTCTACGCAGAGGACACACTTATGCGGATTGAGTTGAATACGGTAGTGTCGACAGCAGAGAAAAATTTCGCGTAGATGAGATGGATGGTCTTGAGCTGAATGAGCTGAATGAGCTGAATGAGCTGGGAGGTCATCCAGGTAAGGCTGTACGATGTGTCGAATATCATGAAAAGCATATGACATCGCACGCTGGAAGGTGGCACCGGCATTTTTGAGACCGAAAGGAAGCTTCTTATAAGCGAAGGTGCCCCAAGGACAAATGAAAGCTGTCTTATGCTGGTCTACAGGGGCTATGTTGATCTGGTTATAACCAGAGAAGCCGTCCATAAACGAATAAATCTCACTTCTTGCGCAGTCATTAATAAGCTGATCAATGAAAGGCGTAGGAAAGTTATCTTTTGGACAGGCACGATTGATATCGCGGTAGTCAACACAGACCCGGATAGTGCCCTGCTTTTTATTCACAGGGACTATATTGGAAACCCACTCCGTGAGGGGGATGGCATAGATGAAACCAGCTCGAAGAAGCCTTTCGAGGGTGCACTGGACGTAAGCACTGACAAACAGGATTAGCATCTGGATAAGTAGGTATTTCGTGCACCACAATACTAGGGTTGATGCCGGGCATTTCCTCGTAAGACCATGCGAAGACATCACGAAATTCACGAAATAAAGCAGTATAGAGTTGAACTTCCTCAGGAGTGCACGTGACTCCAATGAAAATATTCTCGACAATCCCTGGTTTGACAGAGATGTCGATAGGCTGGGTTTGTGTGATGTTACCCATATTTCCCTCCGAAGACACTTGATATAGCTGGACAGGTGTTTGGAGGGGCGGAGATGGGACACATGAAGCAAACCGCTCGAGACATGCAACCATTTCCAAATGTGGAGGGAGAAACGAAGAGCGATGGTGGTGATCTGACCAAGGGAGCTCTTTGAGAGACATAGTCTCTATGATGGCCTCATCGGAGGGAAATGTTTCCTTCAGGGGATCCGAAGTGGCCTCATCACCCAGCCAAGGGAAATGATCATATGAATCAGGAACACTGCTTAAAAAAGCAGGTTCAGGAGGGGGAGCCGATGCAGCGACAATCTCTATGTAGTTGAGCTCGGCAAGACTCAACGACATCATATCACCCCAAGAGTCTTCCTGATTCAAGGGAGGAAGAACCCATGGATCAGAACGTACTGAAATCATGTTAACAGGGGCGAGATTCGGAGGTGGGAGGGGAAAGACTCCCATTAAGGAGGGATCTTTGAACAGTCCAGCACCCACACTCACTAATGACTTGGAGGTATGCTCTACGAATGGCACATTTCCTTCAGAAGAAGAAGCAAAAAAGGACAGCTGGTCCACCGTGACGATTCTTCCTTGATGAGGGAAGCGAACGACACGGAACAAGGAGGAAGCCACGGCTTGCATGGCGTATGTCCAGCTTCGTCCAAGGAGGAGGTTGTAAGTGAGATTAGCGTCAACAACTTCAACCTCTACCTCTACGGTTTTCCCTTCTAAAGAAATAGGCAATCGTGGGTGGATACCATATGGACGAGATTCTCTTCCATCGAAAGCTTCCAGGGTCGTAGGAGACTGGCTCAGAGCAGGAGAACCAATAGCCTTCCAGCAAGCGACAGACATGATGCAGGTCGAGGCACCCTCATCAATGACTGTACGGTGAATCGTTTTGCCATTGATGAGGACCTGTATAAGGAAAGCCACTTGGTGAGGCAGTCTCTGTGTGAAACCCTCGAGATCAAAAGAAATTAAATCCGAATCTGTCGGGTCGATGCCACCATTTACGAAAAGTACTCCTCGATCGTAATGGTCGGGCGGTTCTTTCAAGCATTGTTTTATACTTTGTCGGGCTCGAGAGACACAACTTTACGAAAAAGGACCCCCCTGGAGTTTCCTTTTACGCTGTCTTTTCAGATTCTCTAAACAAGAAAAGACGCCGAGTTTTTCCTTTGTCAGGCTCGTTAAACACTTGATGACATCGAGCATCGTCGAGATGACACTCTTCAAGCATATGCTATCCCCGTCAAGCTTGCCATCCAAAAATAACCGGGGTACCTGCCAGAAATGGTGGGGAAAATGAAACTGCGATTGTCGCGTCGGCAGTATGTCGCTCTTTGAACATGGCACTGGTTTTCATTCGTGTCGGGTGGGAATTCCTCATTTTGTTTCACGACTGACCTCCGTGGGTACGGGTTATCCTATTCGACCTCTCATTTGCTCATTTCCGTCGTCATCATACCCTCTACTCATTTGATGTCAAATACTGCCAAATCCACTGTCGTGCCGCCGATATGTTCAAGAGAAGTTGACCTCTACAATAATACAACCTCATATGCTATCTCACACAAATCATTTTACCTTTGTCTTGTGTCGATGATGTGGGAAACATTATGGCCCACCTTCGATCAAGGTCACTTCTTGTCGACTTCAGCTCATTATCCGGGAAGGTGACTTAGAGACTCCCTTCAGGTGCCTTAGAGCCTGCATGCCTCAATGGCAGGTTCTTCGTGTTCGACGCGAGGTTTTCATCACTGGCCTCCGATCGAATGATTCTGCGGGTGTTCGACACCAGCTCATTGATTCACACGCTGCAGATTGTGCCTATAGTACCTTGAGGACCATTGTCATTATTGGTGGTACCTCTCGCGTCTGTTAACAGTTTTCATCACTGACTGGTAATCAGACGATGTCCATGCATGTTCGACTTCAGCTCATGTATTCACATGCGTGGACTTGTACTTTGTTCTGGTCGAGACGGAGTGCAAGACCCTGGATCTCTCTCTGTTATGGTCCAGGTTGCGATTTTGTGGATGATCATTACATGACTCATTGATGGATGGCTGCGCCCATACCTGATTCTTCATGGATGGCTGCGACCATGCCTTATCATTATTTCGGTCTCTTTAGCTGGGTGGCTGCATCCATTCCATAGACCTTTTCGCATGTCTTTCGGATGGCTGCGCCCATGCCTAGACTGCATGTACTTGATTATCAGAGATATTCGGTCCTTCCTGGTGGTGTTCCAGTTCGGCGAGTTTTGTAAAGCATTTCACCCCTCCCACTCTCTCGGTCTTCATGCTTTAGGGGGCATCTGTTACACAGTAATTTGTCACTGTCTCCCTGTCAGTCACCCTACTGTGTCAGGAATTCACAGTAATCAAGTTCATGCCTTCTCAACTGGCCAAAAAATCCACTTTTCCAAAGTTTTCCTCATCAGCGCGTCTGTTTCCAAAATATCCGCGATGACTGGCACTTCATAACAGACCATGTGCGCTGCCAGCGCGGAAGCACACGACTTTCCCGCGCTGATCGAAATTCATGACCAGCGCAGCCTCTGTTTGTGTTTACCCGCGCTGACATGGCCCTTTCCATTATGTCTTTGCGATGTCAGCGCGCCAGACCAGTTATGCACCCGCGCTGATCCAGTTTAGGCGAATTTGTTCCAACAGCCAGCCTTCCAGATAACTCCAGACTTGGTTGTTGGCTTTGTGAGTATCGCCACCCTTCTATGGCATGTTTGTTCGACCCTTTGCAACTACATCCCTTGAAGATAAGCTCATCCTTCCACCATTCAAGGAGACTCCTTCTCCTATATAAACCTCTACCATTACCATGAGTAGTTGGAGTTTTTTGATAGTTTGGATTGTGTGGAGTTTATAGAACTTGAATTGTTGCTAGTGTGCATTTTGATAGGTAGTTGGTGTGACAAGTGTGGATTGTTGTAAAGCTTGAGGAAGGTTGCATAGTGTGACTTGTGTGAGAGAGAGAGTTTGTCTTGGGAAATCTATATCCAAAGGTGAATGCTTAAAAGACTTGCTGGCTGAACCCTCCTGAGAAGGATTCGATGTCAGAACATTTGGTTGTACTCTTCTCTGTATTTATCATTAATAATAGATGACTGCTATTATAGTTCCATTCTCATTTGTCTCATGATGGTCAATGTGAATTACATCCTTTCTGACTGATGTATAGTTTCTTTTATTAGATTTCACGCTTGTATTTGTATCTCTCTTCGTGTGTGCAGGTATCCGTTCACTAGGATCGTGAAGGATTGTGACCAGCCAAAGCGAAGGAGCGAGGACTAGGCTTCTTCATCAAACATAAGTGTTGGAACTCAAGTAGGTCTTCTTTACCTATCTTTTATTTGCAATTAGGAACCTGCATAGTAGCATTGTGTGATTGTTACTAGACCCGTTGTGGGCTAGTAGGGATCGTCTCTGTCCGCAGAGAGGATTTACCTCCGTAACACATACTGTCGTCCTTTGATTTGAAACTGTCGCAAGTGTCGATTTCAATTGTAGGAAAGAGTTTGATTGTTGTTGATGGTCGATTATCCTGTTACTATTGCTTTTGGTATGAAATTGTAATTTTCTAGTGTCGAGAACAAGTATTCAGTTCAAAATCGTAAAGTGTTGTGATCGTCTCCATTTTTTGATTTCGAAAAGAAACTTGTTGATATTTATCGCTTGAAAAGAAATTCAGATTTGTGCATCAACTTTCTTTTAGCTTTCATATACTAAGAAAGTCAAAAACAAATATATGCATGTGCATTTGCATATAGACAGTCTGATTGGCTTGATTTAGGAAAGTGCATTTAAAGTGTGCTCTTTGCTCTTTGTGAAAATATTCTGTCTTTCTTTTCCCTAGTAGCTAGGATTTTCATTGCACAAAGAAGATAAAAAGTTTGTTCATCATCTTAGATTGAATTTTAGGAATTAAATCTACATCTTGTGGTGAACCTGAAAGGCAAACTTCATAAACAAGATCAACTTAAAATAAATTCAATGAATCTAACAATGCTTTGGAACTTAATGCACAACATTTAGAAGTCTAGGCTAGAGACGTATTCCAGTGTCATAAAGCCTGGTAACTGTTGTTCTCACTGATGGTTGGGTGATTCCTCCACTTTGGGATGATAAGTGCCAGTACGGACTTGTGCTCCCATGTACTGTCGAGTATATTTTGGGAGACCCCAATAGGCTTAATCCTTTATCCATAGGAAGCCGTGTCTGCCGCCCTATCAATCACAATGCACTGAACACAGCATTCAGGAAGATTGACTGCCGTACCCTAAAAAGTATTCTACAGTTTTGCGATTGGTTTGGTAATCCATCTACCTAGATTTCCAGAGCAGTCCCTTTCGTTCCTTTTCAGTCTCCTTAACAGAAAAGGTCCATCTGAGCACTTGTCACTTCAGGCTCATTAAAAATAGAAGGAGACTAGAGTCATCTTTTGTTTTTTCTCGACTCTTAAAAATTGAAAAAATAAGTTGTGTCAAAGCGTCTAAAATTCATTTTTTTCGGAAACATACTTCCCCTTTATTTTAGTTGATTGAGTAATCCGTAATCGTGGAAGAAAGTCAATTCAAACTCCGTCATTCGCAGAGGCTTACGAGTCAACCGTCTTTGTCTATGGAATCGAAGCTAGTATGGACAAAGCGAACTCGTTTAACCGGTTCCAAATCTCCTGTTAAAGTTAGAACAAGTGTTCCAACAACATCAGAGACTCTGGTTACTCAAAATATTTCTGGAATCCCTGCCTCTACAGAAGAAGTTCAGCAGCCACAGAAGGACAGTGATATTGATCCTAGTATGAGAGTAAACACTTGTGTTACCAAACCAGTTCCATTTTCAACCGGTTCGGAGAGTCTTGCTCTCCAAACATCTGTCGCTGCCGATTCCGTACCTTCTTTGGCACTAGAAATATTTTGTGGACCTAACGGTATTCCCCTTCCACCTGGTCTGATTGCCATAGAAGAGATTGTGGAAGATCCTCCAACGAGTACTCCATCGCAATTTGGAGTCGGCATCACTCTATATCCTTCTTCATCAGAAGTTAGTCTACCGCCAGCGGAAGCTCCTGTAGAATCACTAGGTAATATTTTGGATAGACTAGAAATGTCTGAACAACCGTCAACATCTAGGACTGTGTCGTCTGACACAACGATGGCAGAACTCCCTGCTATCACTCCAACAATGTTCGCCGGTATACCATCTGTCCCGACTAGCTCTCAACCGCTAGAAGGAGCCCACTCAGGGGCCATTTCGATAGTATGGTCTATTCCTGTTTGTTCATCCAGAATAATATCCGGAAACTCTTATGTTGAGTCTCAACAAATTGATCCATTTGGAGGTCAATTTGGGCAGTCCGGCCCCCAAGGGCAAACCATTCCCTTGAGTTCTGGATTACCACCGTATGGGGGGCAGTATACCCTTTCATTATCCCCTCCGGGAGGATATCCATACGGGAGTTCACAACAACATTCAAGTTATACTGGAATTACCTCAAGCGGTTGGGTACCAATACTACCTCAACAACCAAGAGTTGTATATTCAATGCAACAATGCTTACCTATGTCAAATATACCAACTACGCCAGCTATTGTGATGGTGTCACAAGTTCAAGCGCTGCCTGTTGTATGCCAACCTTAGGTTTCTCAAGTTGTAATACAACAGCCCCTTGACCCTGCGACTCAACCACAATCGTCGACTGGTGGAATGACACAGGTTCAGATGGGTACAATTACCCCTCATCTTGGTCAAACTATTAGTATCGGGCAACAGCACATGGCTTCACAACCATGGCTAGTACAATACCAACAACCGCAATTCCAACAAGTACACCAAGGTTCTGAACAACAAATCTTTGCAAATAGTGGACAACCGTATATTCAGAACGGTCAAAATCAACCATTTTACGATGGTCATGCCCACCAACCTTACCAAAGTTACCAGCATCAAATGCATTATTCCCGTATGCAAAGACCAACTGCTCAGGCAATCCCATCTTATCCTGGGTATGCTTCACCTAACCTGAATCAGCAGTTACCCTTTGTGGCAACTTTAGAGTTACCTGATTTAAATCGGTTAACAAATGATCCAATCGCTTACGCCCCTTGGTGGCCAGCGATTCCGCATAAACTTCCATAAGATATTCCTAAATTTAATGGAAATCTGGGTGAAGATCCATCGAATCATGTGATGACCTTTCATCTATGGTGTTCATCAAACACCCTAAATGATGATTCGATAAGACTTCACCTTTTTGAGAGGACGTTAACGGGTCCAACAGCAAAATGGTACATCGAATTGCCTAGAGCTTCGTTCGACAACTTTAGTACCTTAGCCACAACCTTTCTAACCCATCAACGGCTGTCGGGCTTTCAATTACTCACTCATAAATTCTTTTTGTAAGTCGGTATAGCGAGTGAAGGTGATCTATCTGTGACCAATGCCCGTGCGTAACCATGGAGTGTACGTGTGAGAGCCCTAGACCCCATGCCATCTATGCCTTTTCCTTCTCCTCTAATAGTTTTAGGGAGGGCCCTATATTGAAAAAGGTCAACATTTTTCGGGCGAATCTAGATAGCTGCCTAAAGGGACGTCTTTTAGCTCTAAAGATCCGGCGGGTCGCTCTACATTTTGCTTATAAATCTAGATGTTGCCGTCAGAGTCTGAAAGCTATAGAGGTCCTCTATGTTCTACGCCGGCCGGTGAAATAAGAAAGGAAGCCCGGCCGAAGGGTTGAGCTGGTTGGTCACTCTAGTTTGATGCAATAAGTCCCTGCTGAACTATCGTGCCGATGGAATGGTAAAACTACGGCCCCACGGCACATTTTGAGCAAGGTTCAAGGTCTCTACTTCCGGATAGGTGTTCTCCACCATCTATGCACTTGACCGGAGGGGAACAACATTGATTGCACTCGGCCGATTCAAGAAGGTTTGGAAGGACAAGATCCGCCTATACCTGTCGAAAGGGGTTTATGCCTGATCGAAGTTTCCCCGGGCAAGCAAGAAATTCCTCTCCTTATATTGAGAGCGATGGGTCCATAGTACCCTACCCTGAAGGCCGGGGGAAGCACTGGAGTGATCCAGTAGCCGGGAAGGGGCTTGATTGATAAGTGCCTACTGCTACACTTGGCTCTACACATTGACAGAGCTAACCCCTGTCCATCGGATGTGTCCAGCAGGGTTCAGGGGGGCGGGCTGAAATCCTCACCATCGGAATGGTGAGCCCCTACTGGTCCTCTCCTTAACAGTCGAGCACCTAAAGGTCCTCTCGTGGAACAGAACTTCCTACCAACTTTGAACAGACAACGACCACTCACATATCTGATCATATACATGAGTGGCGACGTCATCGTAGAATGGTAAAAATGTATGTTCCCAATCAGTTCTTAGCTGAATGGTTTATCAAGTCATTACTAGCTTCCATCATGGAATATGTGGCAAAGGGGGGAGTCGTAACAGAAGAGCAAGTTATCGCTCGTGCGCAATATTTGGACTTGATTTACACTCAGTCCGGCATGCTCTACGATAAAATACCTGACGCCCCTAGGCCGGAATTCTCAATTCCTCCTCCTCCTAAATCAAACAATGACTCTCATGCCGGCGATGGCGTGATTGGCACAACAGACACGAAATCAACAAAAGCTACATCCAAAAAGGCTTGTAAGATTTCAGGTCAAAATGCAAAAGATGAACTTCTTGCCTCGAAAGTAAATGTCGTATCGACAGATAAAGGCAAAGAAACCAAACAACCAGGGGGCAAGAAGAAAGGCAAAGGGAAGAAGAAGAAATAGGAGGAATCATCACCTGAAAAATCTTCTTCAAACCCTCCTGGAGATAGGAAACCAAAAAATCCATGCTTTATATGCGATGAGGATCATTGGACCGCAAATTGTCCACACAGAGCTGAGCTTAAGAAATTCTTCAAGAATTCAAAAACCTCCGCAGTGTTAACTGATCCATTTCCAAATCCAGGAACAAATCTGGTTGAAAGTGGAAATGCTTCCCCATCTCAAGTGCTAATGTTGTCGTTTTCAAAACAGAAAAATGATGCTTTGATATCGACAAGGAACAAAGATTATGGGAATCCACAGTTGTCAAACAACAAGGATAAAGATCAACCTAGTAGTTTGACAACAACTTCGACAGAAGTTGCGCCGCCCATGATTCCTGAATTGACAATAAAACCACCAAAGGGAGTAGTACACAAGTCGACGTTTAATCCCCGCGCTAGAGCGGCACAACATTATAATATAGTGGAAGATTTGGCCCAATCACCATCTGCTATGTCGACTCTTGAAGTACTATAGAATTGCCCATACCAAAGGCAGGCTTTATTATCAGCCATTGGTGGGATAGACCCAAAATATTCCAATCTTGTATCCTTCGATCATAAAGGATACGATCCACAATTACCAGCTCAACTAGCTTTCCTTGTTCAAGTGAAAGCCCTCAACAAAACTGTTCATCGAACAATTATTGATGAGGGGGCATCTACATGCATTATGTCGATGAGTTGCTGAAAAACTTTAGGATCTCCAACCTTGTCGCGATCTTTGACGACATTAAAAGCATTTGACGGAAGGACATATACCCCATATGGTATTCTAAGTAACTTGAAAGTTGAACTAGGAGGGAAAACAGTAGAAATAGATGTTGAAGTAATCGACGGAAATATCGATTACAACATCCTGCTGGGAAGACCATGGATATATGCTATGGCTACTGTTGTGTCGACCTATTTTAGGAAGATTGCATTTCCCTTTCAAGGAGGGATTACAATCGTCGATCAACAAAACTTCATACCCAATGGTTCTCAAGTTACAAGAAGCATTCCTATGATCCATGGAAGCCCTCATTCGCTTCAAAATATCGGAGTAGGCCTACTAAAAGATCCTATATTAATGGGAACTTTCACCCTTCCACCTCCAATCAATCTGGCGGAAGTAGCGTCGATAGGAACCTGCAATATGATATCTTCTAAAAGGATCTCAAAAGATGATATTGACATGGAGCATGCGATGGTTTTGCCTCCAAGCCCAACAGAAATATTGTAGCAATCAATGTTCCTAGCATGGGAGGCAAACCCAAATCAACGCTCAACAAGCGTTTGGATAGATAGGTCTAAAGAATATGGTACCCCTTCAGATCCTTGGTCGGGAGTGCATGTCACCGATGAAGGAATTGTCCAATCAATGGTAATTGAAGGGGCACCATGGAATGATTCCCACCATCGTTCCCTTCTTCCGAATTGTGGAGAAGACACTCCAGATGACCTTTATCATCCTTCAGTTTTTGATTTTCTATCAAATACTGTAAACACGGTGGATTCCGAGCGAAACTTGTCCAACATTGAAGAGACTATCGCCATAAATATCTCGACCAAAACAGATGTTGTAGAGAATATTTATGTTGGCAAATGTTGTTCTCCTTCAGAACTGGAAATATATAACACTCTTTTTTGCGAATTCAGAGATGTCTTTGCTGGTCATATAGTGAAATGCCAGGCATTGACTCGAGTATCGTTGAACACAAAATTAAGATGTATCCAGATGTCAAACCAGTACGACAACGGCTACGGCAGGTGCACCCCAAGAAAGCCGCTGCCATTAAAGCAGAAGTTGAAAAACTTCTCCATGCTGGTTTCATTTACCCGGTTCCTCTAACCGATTGGGTATCGAATATTGTCCCTCTTATGAAAAAACAAGGAACAATTAGAGTGTGTGTCGATTATAGGGATGTAAATCAAGCTTATCCAAAAGACAACTACCCTACACCCTTCATCGACTAGATAATTGATGAATGCGCCGGATGTGAAATATTTTCATTCATGGATGGATTCTCCGGGTATAATCAAATAAATATCCACCCAGAGTACCAGTCAAAGACTGCATTTATTTGTCCATGGGGCACATTCGCATATCGATTACCCTTTGGTTTAAAGAACGCAGGGGCGACGTTTCAAAGGGTAATGAATTATGCCTTCCACAACATCAAAAACATCGTTCAACCATACCTTGATGACCTTCCGGCTCATTCGCGAAAGCAGACTGATCACCTGCAGCATTTAAGAGCGATATTTCTACATTGCCGACACTACAAGATACGACTCAATCCACACAAATGTGTATTTTGCATCAGTTCAGGTCGTTTTCTTGGCTTTGTAGTCTCAAAGGACGGGATTCGTCTCGACCCATGTAAGGTCCAGGCAATCATAAATTTGCCTCCACCTTCGAATTTGCTTCAGATTCAGAAAGTCCAAGGGAAAGCAAACTTTCTGAGGAGGTTCATTCCAAATTACGCCGAACTTGATAAAGGTTATACACGTCTTTTGAAGAAGGAAGTACCCTTTGTCTGGGATCAGGTTGCGCAAGCTTCCTTTGATGCTTTAAAAGAATCCCTAATGAAAGCATCATTAATGTACGCTCCTGATTATCGAAAAGATTGTAACATGTATCTGGCTGCAGTGGATACGACCATCGCAATGGTTTTAGTTCAAGAAGTCAATGGAATTGAACATCCTATATATTATTTAAATAAAAACTTAAATGATACAGAAAGAAAATATTCTTACGTTGAAAAGCTAGCACTCGCAGCTGTTCAAGCAATACAGAGATTTCGACACTATGTCCTTTTTCGAAAAACTACCATTCTGTCATATTGCAACCCCATGACTTATATATTGTCGCGACAGTTGTTGGGGGGAAAATATTTGAAATGGATAGCAATCCTGCAAGAGTTTGATCTGGAATTTGTAAAATCCAAGTCCAAGAAAGCTCTAGTTTTCGCAGAATTATTGTGCGATCTCCCATCGTCGTCCAACAATGAAACATCCGATGAAACAATCGTGGACGAAAGTTTGCTTCTGATATCGTCAAGAAATGAGTGGTATGGGGATATAATCATTTATCTCCAAACCCAAAAATATAGGCCAAACACCTCCTACTCTGAACAAAAACGTATTCGATACCAAGCAAAAGACTACATGATCGTCGGTGATACACTTTACCGTCACGATATCGATACAGTTCTGAGAAGGTGCCTCATCCATGAGGAGGCCGAAAAAGTCCTGAATGATTGTCATTTAGGCGCGTGTGGGGGGCATCAATCCGATTATGCTACAACGCAAAAAATCTTATGAGCAGGATACTTCTAGCCAACAATGTTCAAATATTGCATAACCGCAGTCAGAAGTTGCCATGCTTGTCAAATTTTCGATAGCAAAACAAGAAGACCACCCGCACCTCTACAGCCAATAGTTGTTGTTTGGCCATTCTCCAAATGGGGCATCGATTTCATGACATGTAACCCCACCTCGACCGTGGGGCATGGATATATCATAGTCGCAGTTGACTATTTTACTAAATGGGCCGAGGCGATGCCTACATTAGATAATACTGGTGAAATAGCTACCCTCTTCTTTTTCAATCATGTAGTCGCCAGATTTGGCATACCACAGGCTATAGTCATAGATCATGGATCGCATTTTCGCAATCGCATGATGGTCAAATTAGCTGCCAAACTAGGGTTGTCTCACGACAGCTCTACTCCAAATTATCCGCAAGCCAACGGACAAGTTGAAGCAATCAACAAGGTCCTGAAACGCATGCTACAAAGGATGATTGGAGTTCACAAGAGAAGATGGCACCTAATCCTGTACTCAGCTTTGTGGGCTTACCGAACATTGGTAAGGAATGCAACCTAGTTTACACCTTTCCAACTGGTATATGGCCTAGAAGCAGTCTTACCAATCCAGTGCGAAATCTCGTCTCTCAAACTCGCAATTGATCTCCTCCCCAGAACTTCAGAAGAAGAAGCTCGTTTCTTGGAATTAATCTGATTGGATGAAACCCATCGTGATGCCACTTTGGCTAACGAAGCCCATAAGAAGTGAGTCAAGGCATAGTTCGACAAAAATGTCAAACCCCATGTCTTCTCAGAAGGTGACTTGGTCTTGCTTTACGACCAAGAATCCGATAAATTGGGAGCAGGTAAATTTAAGTATTTATGGATGGGCCCCTATATTTTTAAATGGGTGTTAGCAAAAGGAGCCTACGAGTTAATGGATTATGACGGAATTCCACTGGCGCAACCTCGTAACCGGTTGTACCTCAAGCGTTACTATGCGTAATGGTAACCTGTATGCTTTTGTTATGTTTTTGTTTTCACTAAAGTGTTTATTTGGGTCAAGTAATCCACTTTTTACATTTGTTGCAGATTTCAAACCTATTAGATTCATGTGTTGGATATGCTGATGGAGCGATTCGTAGTTCACGGAACCTATCTTCCGCGGCCTGGGCCATTTTTGATCCAAGCGGCGAGTTAGTAAGTTTCAGAGGGGTATGCATTGGTTGATCAACAAATAACATCATTGAATATAGCGCGTTGATATAACTTCTCTTTGATGCCATCACACATGGTATACGCCGACTAATTGTCAGGCTAGACTCACAACTCGTAATACTACAACTCACTGGTATCTATTCTGTCCAAAATCCAGCTATTTATCGCATGTTCCTAAGGGTTAAGATTTTGGAAAGACAATTTGATTTTATTCAATATCAACATATTTCCAGAAACTTAAACACATTAACTGACTCATTGGAAAATTATGTGTTAGATAAACATTTGCAACATTTATAAAAAGAAAATACCATGAATGTTTGCATTTGGATCATGTAACTTAACCAAAATAAAACTCTGAAAATCAAAAATATATATAACTACTTATGGTTTGCACATAATGTTCTGTAACCAAGACAAAATCGATCAAGTGACCAAAAAATTCAAAATGCTAGGGGGCGCCCTAGTCTAATGATGCTCGTGATAGCAAGTCACAACCTGTGCGATCATGTGTAAGAGATGAGTCCATCGTCTTGGCACACCAGTAGTATGCCGCTGTAACCTCAAAGGTAACTCGTCAGTCCTCACATCTGGAATACCAAGAGTGAGGCCCTCAACCTGCTCCTGTAATGCTATGAGAGTCTCGGCAACATCGAGGTCACGAAGGATAGCCCTTTCGACATCCTCTCCTGCTGGGGTGGCAGCTGGTACTCTCAGGCGAGCTACTGGACGAACAGGACCAACATCTGCATGTACACATGAGTTTGATTAAAGTCTTGATAGAATAAAGCACAAGGACATTATAAATGAAAAATGATAAACAGGAATATGGTCAAAGATTTTACCAATGGCGCCCCACTGTTCGCCATCCGACAGTACTAAATCTGGATCACCCCGGAAGTCCATGCCAGCATATGGATACTCGGAATAAACCATCTCCTGATGATCAAACCACCTGAAGAAGGTATCAGAAAATGAAATCTGAGACTGACCAGCATGCCTAGACATATGGTCAACCCATCTCTGCATACGTGGTTCAGTAGGTGAAGGTAAATCGAGTGTAATATACTGCGGCTGCATCAGTGGTATCTTCTCCAAGGCAAAGGCGGTCAAAATAGAACCATACCCAAAGTTCTTCAACCTCCCGCTCTTTATCTTGGTCAATTGTTCTTTCATCATAAGAAGTACTGCGTCGCACCAGTTGAACACCTTCAGTTGGAGGCATTCCAAGGCATACTGCATATAAGATCGGTTGGCTACATGAAGAGTCGCACCACCGGCCATCCTACCAAAAGTAAACAGAATAGTCCTGAGGGACCTGTCAGTGACATCACGGATGATGATCTTGCCGTCTTTACTCGGATCAGATCCTTCTCTGCAGTACTGGCGAACATAATCTCTCACAGAGTCACCTCCTCGGGCCGAACCTAATAAAGAGATGGGGGCACCCCGCCTCAATAAGCCAGTCAAGAAATAGATGTCTACTACAATCAAGGGGATAGATTTTCCTGTAATCTGGAAAACCTGGTTGGTAGGATCCCAAGCATCGAGCAAATACTGCAGTAAGTTGATCTGTTGTCTCATGCTAGAAATGCGGAAAAACTTCAGCAAGCCACAGTTCTGCAGTGTGTTTACTGTAACCGGATAATGTAGGGCAAGCATGTCCTCTTCTTCATGCTCACGTTCTCGCCATGTAATGTTCATCTTACTCCAAAGATCTCTGAAAAACAAACAAGAGAAGAGTTAGATCCTGATTTTGGTAAGAAACAGGCAAAGTTTCCATCAACAATTGTGCACAAAATTCCTTCTCTGCGCCCATCGAACCTACAGTAGTGCTCTGGGTGCGTTGCATGTCAGATGGACTTTAGACAGGCCAACATTCAACGCACCTTTCAATACAAAGAGGGCACGCTGAAGGCAGAACGCGTTTTTCAAACCCCAGAGGCTCAGAAAAACTAGGAATCAAGCTCAGAATGTGAAATGGAAACCATGAAATGAAAGAGATCAGGTTTAGCTCCTACCTGGTCTAGACGGCACCGAGAATCGTCCACAAAATCTCACGAAATCAGCTGATGAAAATCAAAGGGGGAAAGCACCCCCAAAGCTCCAACAAACCAAAGTTCAAATAAAATGGTAAAATGAGAGGTAAAAACACTTTTTCATTACTTTTTACGTAGTTCAAATTAAAATATTAGTGTTCTAACTCATTTTCAAGCATATATTGTTCATTTCTGACTAGTTTGATGAAGCATTTGAAAATATAGTACAATATTTGAAAGAACAAAGCTATTTATGGTAAAATCAGAAAGGGACCATTCAATCGAGCAGTTTTAGCACATAGTTCAAGCTCATTAAAAAATAAACATAAGCCATGAGCAAATATTTCCCCCCGCCTTTAAGCTCGTTAAAAAATGAACTATTCACCGGTAAATAACCATCGTGAATGTAGTACTTCAGCCATTAAAGCCATGGTCGTGTTTGCACCGTCACCTCCACTTTTGCATTGGCCGGTCATTCACCCCCATTTGATTGTTTACCCATTTTGAGGAACAGCTGCGAAGAGTGATCTCACTAGCCATCCTTGTAACACTGTCGTGATTGGAAAATTCCAAACATTACCTGGAATCAGTTGCTACCCATTTTATCACTCGTTCCTCAAAAGACGAGTCTCCTTTAAGCTCTTTTCAACTGACTCGTAAAATATGAAAAGATTGCCGAGCCATTGGCCTCTCCATCTCGTTAAAGGGATCGGAAGTGCTATCCCTCCTCTAGATTTTATTCTTTTTGGACCTGAGGGATTATTACACAAAAAGATCGAGCGCTTGTTTTGTTCGGCTCGTTAAAAGTATCGAAAATTCATCCCTTCTGTATTGTTTTATAATTTTTCGGACTTAAGTGATTAGATGAAGAAAAAGGAATTTTGGAGTTGCCTTTACATTCCTTTTCATACTCTCTAAAATTGAAAAGGACCGAGTTATCTTTGTCGTTAAACTTGTTAAAAGTGTAATAGCGACAAACTTGTCTATAGACGAGAACGAGTTTCACTATCGGTAGGCTCGTTAAAACATAGCGATGGGTTTGCCCGAAGGGAAAATTATAGAACAAGCATATGTTATCCTCCTCAAGCTTGAAAAAAATAAAGAGGTACTGGTCAGCAATGACTGGGGAAAATTGGGAGGAAAACTTGAAGAAACTTTGTCGGTAGCAAGTTGCTCTTGAACATGACACTTCCACTCCGTGTCCGAGTCGGGTTGGGTTGTTTCATTCACCGGTCACATCACCATGGTCCCATCATACCATCCATATTTGGGGTTAATCCTACCAATCCATCACATCAGTGTCGCCGATATGTTCAAGAGAAGTCATTCAGAGAATTCACCTGTGTCTCACCCACTACCATACATTTATACTCCATTCTTTCATGACCGCCACCCTGAACCTTATATCACCAGATTGTTTTCACCTCCATTAAAATCATTTGCTTCGTTCCGTGCCATTGATGTGGGATTCATTAAGGCCCTCCTGTGACGGATCACTTCTTGTCGACATCAGCTCATTATCTAAGAAGTTGATCTAGGAACACCCCATTCAGTACTTTGAAGCTTGCATGCCTCAATGGCAAGTTTCTCACTTCCAGCGACAGGTTTACATCAATGGCCTTCGACCAAAAGATTTTGCGTGGTGTTCGACGCCAAGTCCTTTATTCACACCACGTGAATTGTATTGCAGTACCTTGAGGGTCATTATCATTATCAGTGATTCCTCTCGCGCTTGTTAACAGTTTACATCATTGACTGGTAATCATGCGATGTCTTTCCATGTTCGACTTTAGAACATTTCTCACATGGATTGACTTGTACTTCGAGTGAAGATTGAACGAGATTGAAGACCCTGGATCTAGTTTCATCCATCCGGGCTGTGATATATATTCAGGGAAATAAAGACATTAAATATACATCATTGTTGCACAGATAATCATCCAATCAAAAAGATGATGGCTCTATCAGAATCATCAGTATACACTCAGACGATTGTCTGTCCTATGTACATGAAAATGAATTTATAAAGCTGAGCATGGGAATGCCCGCCTCAGCTAGATCATGAAAATATTATGAAGATAATGTATTGTATTGTATCTTATTACAGGTCTCCTCCCAGCACTGAAAGAACTTCGGATCCTCATAATAAAGCATTTCACCCGACATCAAAAGATTAACGACCTCATGCTTTAGGGGGAAACTGTTATAGACATTTTTGGGCCCTACAACCCCAAGCATGAAATGTCCATAAACTAAGGGATCCTAAGTCCCTAAAAGTGTTGTTATAACCCCTAAAGGAACAAGGTCAACAGATTACAACTTCTCCCAGAAGTTCTCCATGAAAAACTGCTCAGAATTGGTCAAAACAGGATCATTTCAGCTGCTCCACTGGCTAAGTGCGTTGCATCTCACCTAAATACACTGTGTGGGTGCGTTGCATTTCAAAAATCCATTCTGTGGGGTGTGATGGGCGAGAAATGACAAATGGCAGTGTCATTCCGCAAGGTGGAGAGGCAATGGAAGCTTCCAGAATCTTCTCCTGTGACACTTGCTTCACTGAATTCGACCAAGGATGAGTAAGAGACCATCAATCTCCAAGTGGAAGCAAGAAATATTAGAGGGAATACACTAATCAAATCATGAGCTGACTCATCTCCATTACAAACATCTATATATGGATCCCTCATCCCAGAGATCCAGGGGGCTGGAATTTTGCATATTGTAAGGAATTGTTGTTGGTTTCTTGAGACAAACGTCAGATTGTTGAGTGATCTAAGATTTGTTTGAGGTGAAGAGGGGCTTCTTTGCTGGGAGGTTGATGCTGGCTCAGAACAATTGGTTGTAAATCCTCTTGGCTCTTTTGTTGTTTATCAATAAAAGCTATTCAAGTTTTCCTCCATGCTTTTGTGTCATTGATGCTTGCTACATTTGTATGGTCAATTTACATTTGATCCTAGATTGTTTATGATTATAGATCCATGTCTTTGTATAGTGCTATGATTATGTGATCTTACAGGTACTTTGTGAAGCTAGGCGTGCAAGGGAGCAGGTAGCTGAAGACTATCAAAGAAGAGAGGAATCAAACCAGGAGATTAGCGAAAGACAGAGGTTGGTCTTTCTGTTCCTCTCTATCTATAATTCATAAAGGAAAAAAGAAAGTAGCTTTTCTCTGTTTGTTTCTAAGGTAGCTGTCACACCTTAGTGGGATAGAGCAGTTCTATATAGACACTTTTCCCTGTAACACCATCTCATAAATCCAATTCCTTCCTAAGAGGAGGTTGTAAACAAGGTTGGCATCAACGATTTCTACCTCAATATTAACGACCTTTCGTCCAAAACATATAGGAAAAGTATAGATAATTCTGTGTGGCCTATGAGAATGACCATCAAATGTTGTTACGAGATTCAGTGAAGGAACAATTGAAGGTGATCTAACGGCCTTCCAACATGACATAGAAATTATGCATGTGGAAGCTCCCTCATTTATAATTGTCCGAAAAATATTGGTTTTTCGGTAAGTAGACTTTATCTGGAAAGCCATATGGTTTGGAAGTATCTTTTGATATTCAGCATATCAAAAGTGAGCACTAAAGAATTCTTTGGATCCACTACCCTGATTACCAAAAGCAAAGCACTTCTCTGAGAAGGACACAACTGGAGTACCTCCAATGCAAACATAGCATAGGAATTTGAGCCATATCTTCTACAGTCGAGTAGTTCTAGGCTACCCTAGAATTAGGGTTAATAGTCGAGCACTTTATGGAACCTTTTGGTATCCGAGGTATAGACTCAAGAGAGGGTTGCTCAATATGAAGTGGGTCTGTGGTTTTTGGAACAAATTTAGCCTTGGATGTTTCTATTTCACCATAATCACGTGCTCATGTGGCAACGTCAACATGAGAGTTCATCATATAAACATTTGAGGAATTTTCCCTTCCTGGTTGCCCCCTATGGAGGTACCAGTATTCGAGTTCGCACCAGCAAGTAATTGTTGCCCTTGGGGAAAAGGGTTAGTCAGGACAGCTTGGGAGCTACAAGACCCTTGTTGCACTAACAAGCGCTGAGCATCTTGAATCTTGGGGCAGAGGTGAGTCAAATGATCTCCATTGCATAACTTGCATGGAAATTTAACCTTCTTTTTGGACTCTTTTCTACCCTCACTAGCACCGTTTCCGAGCTTGTTTTAATTACCCTTCCCTTCCTGGTTCTTCTTCTTACCTCATCCCTTCTTCTTCCCATAAAATTGTTGATTTCCTTGCGATTAGAAGTCTGGACGACATTTATGGAGGTAGGTTGGGAAGGTGAAGGTGTAGACAGTGCTACCTGGTTAGAAGAAGTAGTTTGTAGAGACAATTGTCGTAATTGGTTCAAAAGGTTCACCGTATTCGCGTTAATTCATCCAACTATACCATTGGCATGAGGGATTGGCTTTGGTTTTGCTAAATCAACCTTGGATCTAGGAGCATCAGGTAGGATTTTTTGAAGATTCCTAGACTGAGAATATATCAGTTCTAATTGTTGGGCTCGAAAAATAGAATGCTCTTCCGAATAAACACTGGAAAGAGAAACATCCTTAGAGATGTCCGGTTATAACGATTTGAGAAACCATTTGAGATGAATATCTAGTAGAATTTCGGCTTTGATAAGCCTCTTTCTCCATCTCCATTCCTAGATATGATCCGAAATGTGAGTTGTCGTATCTTGATGAAAATTGGCCAGAAGCTTAGTTCCGGCTTCATAATGGACATGCAACTGAAAATGGTTCAAGAAAATATTAGCCAAATTAGTGAAAGAAGTAAATTTTCCCCCTGGAAACTCTATATACCATTTGGCTGCATTCCCGGTGAGGGTGCGCTGAAATAACCTCAACCTGATCGAATCATCTATCAGGGAATTGGATGAGCAGCATAAGTGGAATGTGGTCACATGGTCCCCCGAGTCTTCACCATTCTTCCCTTTGAATTTTGGAATATTCGATGGAAGTTTAGTTGGGACTAGAGGCCAAGCCAGATTGTACCTAATTGGATCATTCGTCAATTTAGTCAAGGTTGGAAAATTAAGCATGGCCAGAAAAGGAAGTCGTGGAGGACCTTGGGAATTCCATCTAGAATGGGCGGCTTCCCGTAGGTCTGAAAAGAATGACCTAGATTTTGAAAGGCACCAGGTTTCCCAAAGTAACTCATAGAGCCTATTGGACCAAAGGGTGATCCTTGTGGTCCAGCAAAATTTAGAGTTTGAACAAATCCTACTGAAAATCCTCCGTAACCGGTGAAGTTACCCCTTAACGAAGTATTGAAAGGAGTTGACAGCCCCTGATAAGGGTTCCAAGCTTTAGCAAAGGGTTAAAAACTTTGAAATGAATTAACCGAGGAATATGGCACATTCCCTTGTTGGCTGAAAAATTGATTCCCAGCTCCTATCCCACTAACAGCAGGGTTTGTCGAACTCTGAAAGGGGTTACTACCTTGACTTGTAAAAGGAAAAGGCATTAATCCTACTATCAAATTGGAATGTGGTATATGACCACTTCCAAATGGGAAACCTTGAAAAGAAGTTGATCCACTCATCATGGATGTGGAGGCGGTTGATCGTATATTCAAAGGAACTGAAGGAATACCTTGAGAGGGCATTCCAAAAGGGAAAAATACAAAACTAGATGCATTAGGCTGAGAACTTTCACTCGTTGATAGAATGGAAGTAGACCCAAATATGGATGTGTTGGGAGTGTGAGAAGGGATGGAAATAGTTCATCCCCCCTGCACAAATATGGGAGTCTGCATGCTCGCAACACTCGATGTGGATGCCATGCTTCCAGTAGTGGTCATCGAAGGGATAGATGTATGTGGACCTGTCCTCGAAGGCCTGTGAGTCAGAGTTCAAATGTATAACAAAACATCTGAATGATCACGAGCGAGAGGAGAATTTGGAGCTGCAACTGACTCTGAAAGCTCTTCTACTTCAATACTATCTTCCGACTAGAAAAGTAATCGAGAAAGAACTGGTCTGTTCCTCTCTAACTCTATAGTAGTACCAAGTCTATCTTGTGAACTAATGCCCCCAAGCAGAGGATCAATCTCTGATGTGCCAGCTGCCACTAGTTGGAAACCACTAGCAGAATCTCTCCTACACCTTCTAGGAGAAGGCTCTGGACTCATAGGTGAAATCCCATGAAGTCTTTGAGACCATCGAGATGGTTGGTCAGCCACTTTGAATTATTTTTATAAATCTACTTAAAGACTAAAGAAAATTTAAAGCTAGGCTGACTAGGAGCACACACCACTCACTAAAATGTCCCTAAAGGTATCAAAAATCAAACAACTTCCAAGTATTTCTGCTCCGAGTGATTAGGACCGGACACCAAAATATAAGAAAGTTAATAATAAGGGTCTTCCAAAAATAAACTGGGGTAATTACGCCCCAAGCCTACTAGCGAAGGTATTAGAGGTAGTTACGCTGACCTCCAGACAACAGCCTTTGCCAGTGCAACCCCCAAGCTTTGCAAGGGTGCCCTCTAGAAGTATTGTTGAAGATTATGTAACATCAACCTTAGGTGCCACGATATTCCCCTCCGCAGCCACCTGTGTGGATCCCTAGGATAGGAAACTATGGTCACCAACTTGTATCAGAAGCTGGGCGGAATAGTCGTGAGGTAGGATCCAACAAGTAAGAGAGGGGGTATCTCTTGTCCTTATCTTCACGAACCCTCATGCTTAAATCCCAGTCACAGAGCTTTCTTGGTCTCCCTAATTCTATTGGATTTCGTTCTTTAATCAGACTTCTATGTTTTACAATTTACAGCGGCCTTGGTGAGTTAACTCTCCTGGATGTCCTTCGTTTGGGTAGTTCCAGTAGGGTTCAGACCCTCTGCAACTCTTGATGATGTTCGAATCTGCAAATCAACCAATTCTAACATACATAGCAACATATAGATAAATCATTTTAATGAAATCAACTTTATATCATATAAGCAAATGATTAGTTATACATCAAAGTAACATTCATACTTGAATTACAACAATATCTGATGCATAAACAAAGTTAATCTCAAGAACAGGACAACGCTTCCTTTTATTGTAGAAAGCTATAACTAACATGGAGAGAATTCACCTGATTCTTCTTCTTCTGGCTCCAAGCAGAACCATCCTATAAATTTGTCCAGTCCTAGTCTTCAACAACCTCCTTCCATAACCAATACCATGATATCTCAAGCAAGAGGGAGAATATCAACAATCAAGGAAACAAGGGTTTCCTGAAACTTGGGGAAGTGCATGAAGCACAAGGATACTTCAGACTCAGTTAGGGATAATCTCAGTATAATAATTATATCTCTTCTCCTCCTTAAGGCCTTCCCATAGAAGTCTATTTATACTTCTCCTAATTAGTTTTTTAGTTGGGAAACAGTTGGGAAATAGTTGGGTCATGGGCACTAGGAAGTAATCAACAGGTAAAACCTGTGAACTCCACCCGTAATCAAGGAAATTTATTTATTTTAAGTGTTTTAACACATATATGCGGGTTGGGTATTGACTAACCTGCTTGTACACACTTTTATCTTAGGGAAAACTAGTGTACAGGGAACAAAAAATTGTTTTTAAAATATTTGGACCAAGTCTGGAAAGAGGGGTTTCCCTAGGGCATAAACCAAGCATCACAAATACCAAGGGTGGTAAATGGATCTATAACACTATCAGGAGGTAGACTGACTGCTGGGCCTATGCAATGCACAGTCCAGCATGGCCTACTGAGGACTGAAACTGCGCAATACGTAATTTCAGTAACAGTGACATGCAACCAACAAACTGCATTGTGCAGTTTCTAAGGCCAGAAGGACATTTCCTCCAAGAATTGTGTAATGCAAGCCTGGATGTAAGTGTTGGGACAGACTTGCACAATTTTTGGATGGAAGGTAGAGCCTTCACTTTCGAAATGCACAATGCTAGCTAGGTAAGGGACGGTCCGGGCCAAGACAACCCAGTCCGGCCGATGGGTGACTGAAAACATGAGAAGTATGAATGCATGGTGAGATGAGTGCAAAAAAGAGTGAATGATCATACATGTGAACATCAAGTGCAGGATTCAGAAAATGGGAAATCATACATGTGTGTGAAGTGAGTCGCTGCGACGGTGACCATTCATGCAAAACAGTGTCATGCATGCAACCACAGTGAGATGCGAATGAAAAATAAAATGGTGCTTCTACAAGCTAACATACATTAAAATGACATAAAGAATTCACTAAAATCAAGCAAACAACACTCAAAAAAATTGAAACAAAAAAGTGAGAGAAACGTAGTGCAAGACATGCAAAGCGGGTTTACCCCGAGATAACTGAGATGAATGTGCCTACGACTCCTAGATGGAATGTGAGATGTGAGAGATGTAAGGTTGATGTGAGGAATGATCTCTGTAGTGTTTGGTTGATGAGTTTTGATAAAATTGAGGTTGTGATGTGCATGACAAAAATATAGGAAAAATGACACTTGGTGGGAGGCTTCTGAAATGATCCTTGCATGTAACCTCCAGTTGCTAAACATAGATCCCTGAATCAAGGGATACCTTTGCATGTTGCCTTGGGAGAAGTAGTCCATGCATGCAAATCATTTTTTCTCGGTCGTGGGTGGAATGGGTCAACCTAATGGCACATGAAACAACCTACTCAGCTAAGGAGAAAATTTGCGCATTTCTGGGAGGGAGCTGGGCTAGCTGCCCTGAAAGATTGCCTAATTTCTAGGAAAAGAAACTGACTGTTGCCCAGAATTGCGCAATTTATGGGCTGAGAAGTATTTCTAGAAGGAATTTCACAATTTTTCCAGTGAACAATGATAGGAATATTTGTACAATTCTTGAGCCCAGCAAACTGCCAAACAGAATTGTATAATTTCTAGAGGGAAGGCTGGTTCCTCTCTAGAATTGCGCAATTTCTTGAGGGGGTTTTTCAGCCTGTAGTTGGACCAAGTCTGGAAAAACAAATTATGAGGGGGATGCAACAATCGATGATGCACAGGCTAGAAATCTACTAGAAAATCACTGAAGCTTATGTACTTGACAAGGCAAGACATGTTGTTGATGAAGGTCAGTAGGGAGGATCCAAAACAAAGCTAAGGAAAAATTTTGGAGGGTGGTTCTAGCTGCTACAACAAATTCTAGTTATGTTTGTCATCAAAGCCATGAAGGCCAAGCATGTCAAGGTAATTTACGAGGAGCTCATTTGTAGGGTGTAATTGGGAGAGTAATTCCCATTCATATAGTTCCATGGTTTCTGGAGGATTAGTTTCATGAATAGTTGAGCTATCATTTGTGACAAATTTAATATCAAATAGTGTGCAACATTGATGCTAAGGTTTGTAGAAGGGAGGACATGTTTGCCAATTTGTGATGAATTCTTCAATAGAATCTTTTATATCTTTTACAATATGGTGAAAGTGTTTGTATAGAATAAGTTCAACTTGAAAAATGTTAGCATAGCAAGGTTCCATTGTGGATGGTATGGAGGAGTAGCGTGGT
This sequence comes from Pinus tabuliformis, assembly GCA_031772625.1. Taxonomy (NCBI): domain Eukaryota; kingdom Viridiplantae; phylum Streptophyta; class Pinopsida; order Pinales; family Pinaceae; genus Pinus; species Pinus tabuliformis. The sequence continues at coordinate 2,034,613,523 of CM062816.1, read as the reverse complement.
ATGAACCAAATAATTTCTTTTGTAGGTCTAAGTTTCCATTTGTTTGTCTTGCAATGAGGATCATATGACCAAGTTCTTGCTACTTCTATAAGTGATGTGGATTATAGGGTAGATGGGCATTGGATATATGTATCTATGATGTGTGGTGATGTAGAAGAGGTGGTGTTAGTTTGTGGAAGGCACATACTTTTTTTTGGTCTTACATTTAAAGAAAAGAATGATCAACTACACAATGTTAATTGTAATTTTTGTAACATATGGCAGGATTCTTGTGCTCCAATGTCACGATCTACAAGGGTTTCTGCAAGGAATTTTCAAAATGCATATGTTGCTGGGTCAGCATTGGGTGGAGTGAGGACAATTCTATGTAGCATGTGGTGGAAGCTTTCAGATTTCTTTTCTGCTTTGGATGCATATTTTGTGATATATTTATGTACAACATGTCTAGAGAGTATTGGTTGGCAATCAACATTTGCACACCAAATAGATATGATGGTAGGGTTATGGGTATTGATTCGATCATTGTTGCGAGTAGGGGTGTATGTTTTTTGGCCATTTGAGTCAATGAATAAGGATGATTTTGGATGTAATTCCCATGGTGCTTTATAGTGACATTCGAATGAGGATCCTTTATTTCTTAGGCATTTGCATTTGGTGCATTTTGTGTGGAGTTCAATGCAACTAATGAATTTTTCATAATCATTGAGAGGATCGGTTCTGAAAATATGTGGCATGGACAATAGACAAGGGTCTTTTGAATTTGCTTGAGTAATTGGTTGGTTTGAAAGAGAAAGAATACGAGGGTTCCAAGCTGAAATATATTTGTCGAAAAATTGCTTAGCAATATCAACTGCTTCTATGTATTCCTAGTTGAGGCTTTCCATATCAGGGAATTTTCTATCCAAAGGAAACCATGGATGTGTGCAGGTCCTCTATGTTTCCATTCATACCTATCAAGTATGCATTTATGTAAGATAATTTTGTAGTAGATGAGGTTTGATGTTTAGAGAGTTATTATAGAAATGCAATATAATGCATACCTGTACTAGTAGTATTTGGTCTTCAAGTGTTTCTCTAAGATAACTTCATGAAATGTTGTGAATTTATGGTGCATATATAGTGATGTTAAATGTGGGTTAGAGATAATGTTATTGTTTCTCCATTTTTGTTGTTTTGCAATATTAGAAGGTTGACATCTGGGCATGACTGCATGAAGATCAGGCCATTTTGTATCAGCTGCACTTAATGTGAAGAAGAACGTTGGGAAACCAAGCTGAGATATCATGTCCGTTAGTTCATTTTTAGCTTTGTGCCCAAAAGATATTGTTCCATGTAAAGAGAAACAAAATCGCATGATTTGTTCTGCCAACTACTCATTTGGAATTATTCTAATCGGATGTTCAAATCTTGAATAGATGTTGGAAATTTATCTGTGATGTTCCTTTTTACAAAAATGGAGCTTTTTTCTTGATTTCGATGTCGCATCATGAGATTGTATATGTAAAAACGAAAGCGTGGGTGCTTGCAGAATCTGTTATTGTAGTAACGTATGAGATGAAGTGTGTATTCACGTAACTACATTTCTTTCAATCTTGGTTGATTTGGCATTGTAACTCTTGTGGGGAAAAGGGAGGGGAAAAGGGTGGGGAAAGCCATAGAGAGTAGAACTTCTATGTTTTATTCATTGATTGGGGATAGGCCAATTGGTGGCCATTCAATTGTACTATTAGAATGGTGGTTGTAGGCATGTAAAAAATGGCATATTTCTTGGATTTCTATATTTGTATTGGGAATAATGGGTATGAATGATGATGTGTGGTGTAGGTATGGATTTGTAGAATCTTCAGTGGGGTCAAGTAGTGGTTTAGGTGAAAGGTGGACAGTTGTTTCTGTGGTATTTGAATGGTGAAGGGAGGAGGAGACATCAGTGGGGATTGTTGGTAAGGATGCTACTGCATTGTTATCAATATGAGAATTCTTATAGTATGGGTCATTTGCCAATTTGTATTCTAATGCAGCGAGCACACGATGTCTAATCACAATGAAATCATAAGCACGATGGTCATTACTATGACGGGTGATAATTAGAATGTCCAAGTCTTGAGCACATTGTGGCAACATGCATGTGATTTTTGTAATGTCTTGTGGAAAACAAATTGTGTGGCCACTATATTTATATTGGCCACCACGTGCGTTTGTTACCTAGAGTATAACACTAACCCTAGAAATGAGCATTTCTTCTATTTGTGAAATATATGTAAGGACAATTGGTTGAGGACCAGGGTCCATGTTGTTTGATAATGAGAAGCGATGACCTTTTGTTTCAGATATGAAATTGGAGCAGCAATACATTTGGTTTGAATTGTGGATATGTATTTCAGGATATGATTCAAGACAAATGGAGCATGGACATTTAGTTGAAAGTTTATCAATCTTTGCATGGAATTCTAGATGTGATTCATTAGTGTAAACGTTTTTGAAAGCATGTGCAATGGAGGGGTTAAGGCAATGAGTTATGGATGTATTCTTTTGAGAGGTTTTCTCAAAATATAGAGAGTTTGATAATTGGAAAGGAGGAATGTTTTTGGGGTGGGAATTGTTAAATATTGAGATGTTTGATAGCAAATGTGAATTTTCACCATACGTTTCAGACGATGAATTTTGGTTTTCCTTCTGCTTTTTTTTTGGCATTCTCTGGCACCTTTTCTTGCCTAATAAAGATCAAATTGGCATGCATTTATTCGTTCTTTATTTGTTGCATAGTATATTCAGGCACACTCATCATTACAAGAAGAAGACATTTTCACAAGTTATGGTACCTATAGGCAAAAGAGGGGAAAATAGGAATGTTATTTGGAGAGAGAACAACCATGTTATTGTATAAAAGCAAAAGAGGAGAAAGAAATTGAAGTTTTGAATAGTTTTATGTGAATTTATGATTTGACTAATGTGTTTGAAAGAACATTTTAGTAATTTTCATTTATACATGTAGATAATTGCATGTGTGATGCATCAAGTTACCTCATTTGTTGAAAGAAAGAAGATGAAAAGAATGTGAATAAGTGCACATACACAATTCTAGATACAATGGAGGACGAATATTTATTTCAATACTAAATAAGAGAATTTGGCGAGAAGGAATACAATAGTATATGGTGTAAAATTGTATTTATAGAATAAGATAATAGAAACTGTAAAAAAGAGAAAAATACATTTTACAATATCTATCTACGATATCAACATGTTATCAATTGCTCGAAGGATGTTGTTGCATTCTATTGTGAAATGCAAGCTTTCTTCTTTCATGATAACACATTTCAACTCCTTTAAATGTTTCTATCTTCACTAATAGTGTGAAGATGTGATCTGTCCATAGTGCTTTGGAGACAATTTCCTTGATTAGATATGGATCCGAGGATAACAAATAGAAGTCTTTGGCATTAATCCCAAGAATTGTAGATGTCGCGTCTTTGAAAGAAACAATTGAAGCTAACTCACCAGTGTGATCTTGTATGTCGATCTTAAGTAAGTATATGTAATAACAGTTAGTTACTTCAACATTTCATTTTGGGCCAAACCACATGCTTTTATTTTGTGGAATAAGTTTTTTCATGCATTTTTTCCCATCAACGGTGGATGGGCAAGAAATGTAGTAAAAACTGTCTATCCAATTTTTATTTTTTTATTGTGCCTTTAGTTGAAAGAATTCTAGTTTCTCTAAGGAGTCCATACTGTGAATATCAAAAATTGTTATTTTTTTTGGTTGATGGCCAAAAGGAGTTGAATATCTTATTTTCAAGGATGTAGAAGCTGAAGTGGAACCTTCGTTTTTAAACCATGACTTTAGCGTTTGGGCCTCTTAATTGTCAGGATCTACAAGAATAATGTATCTCGTTGTAGTGCCGACACTTTTTCCATTAAATTCTCCAACATAGGCAGATTTTATTGCAATTATGGGGTTATTTCCTGCAGTACATAAGGAGGATATTTCTTTTGATACGACATCAAAATCTCCTCCCCAAAAGATCGCATCCATGTTATACCCAAACATGTCTTGAAGTTGTAGTGTTTGTTTAGTAACTTCAAAGACATCTTTTCTACATATAGTGCACACACTGGAAATGTCCATGACAATACCAAGAAAATCAACAATGGAGTTAACATCTATTGTTCTAATATCATTGATTGATTTTATATTGAATTTCATCGTTGGCTTGTTTTTTTTCGCTGGAAACATGCTCTATTGTAGATGTTGCATTTAACAAAATTTCCCAGTCATTGTTTAAGTGGTTGAATTGCTTATTAGCCATTTTCACATTCCCTTTAGAGACAATGTAGATATTTCCAAGATGTTTTTTGTCAAAAAAATAATCGGTGACATTGTTGAAACAAGTAATATGTATTTCTCCACCTTCTGTATCGAACATGTCAAAGCCAAATACTTTACCAGGTCCATATTGATTTTGAAATTTTCAAAGAGCTATTTTTCTATGAACGTATACTTTTATGCACCAATTTGAATGGTAAGGGTTTAGTGATTCGATGGGAATTTGGATTGGAATGATGGATGCAGTTGGAGTAGTTGGAAGAGGACAGTGCCTTTTTTATGAAGGATCTTGGTTCGATGAGGAGGGAGTGTCTTCTTTAGAAGTGATCGGGATACTCAAATTTTTTGGATTACCAATTAAGGGTGCATATGAAGCAGAAATCTCGAAGTCTATTAGCATTATAGACCTACACGGTAAATGATAGTCATAGGAGTAATTGTTAGAGTTAAAAGTGCTATCGACAAAAAATTTAAAGTTGAAATAAGAAATTTATAACAAACTTATATTGATGGACCAATAACTGAAGTAGTCCAACTTTTAACATGTATAACAAAACCCTTTTGCAACAATCTTATTGCTACGAGGTCATTGAAATCTGTTGGAAGCATAAGGTGTTTCATATGTGTGCCATCAAAGATGGCAATGCGATATCATGGAGTTGAACTTTTCATTGATTGAATGGGGTCAAGTTCAACAATTTGTAGGAATGGTTGAATATGAGTTGATCTAGAAAGCATTGATAAAATAACATTCTCCGTAAGGTTTGTTGTCATTTTCCTAAATTAGAGATAAAAAAATAAGTACTATACAGAAAAAAAACCCATAGATGTGGATTTCCTTGCATAAGATGTTTACCATTCATAACATTCATATAACACTACATGAAAATTTATGAAATAAGGAGAAGGAAGCATGTTCGTTTTGTTTGTAATTGAGGGGTTATCTAGGCTTGTAAACATAAAAATGAAGAGATTTATGACAACAAATTCCATATGATCATTCTATTTCAAACATAGTTAAAACTGTAAATTGAAAATTTCATAAACCTATGTAGGTTTCTGAAATTTTCAATGTACAGTTTTAACTATGTTCGAAAGACAATGATCATATGGAAGTTGTTGTCATAAATCTCTTCATTGTTATGTTTACAAGCCTAGATAACTACACACAAAATGAACATGCTTCCTTTTCCTTAGTTCATAAATTTTCATGTAGTGTTATAGGAATGTTATGAATGTTAAATAGCTTATGCGAGGAAAACCACATTTATGAGTATTGTTCTATATAGTACTTTTTTTTTAATCTCTACTTTCAGAAAATGACAACAAACCTTAATGAGAATTCTATTTTCTCAATGCTCTCTGGATCAACTCATATTCAACCATTCCTACAAATTGTTGAACTTGACCCCATTCAATCAATGTAAAGTTCAACTTCGCGATATCACACTGCCATCTCTGATGGAACACATATGAAACATATTATGCTTCCAACATATTTCATTGACCTCATAGCAATAGGATTGCTGCAAAAGGGTTATGTTATACATATTAAAAGTTGTACTACTTCAGCTATTGGTCCATCAATATAAGTTTGTTATAAATTTCTTATTTCAACATTAAATTTTTTGTCGATAGCACTTCCAAATCTAATAATTACTCCTATGACTATCACTTACTATGTAGGTCTATAACACTAATAGACTTCGAGATTTTTGCTTCATCTGCACCCTTAATTGGTAATCCAAAAAATTTGAGTATCCCAATCACTTCTGAAGAAGACACTCCCTCCTCATCGAACCAAGAACCTTCATAAAAAAGGAATTTCCCTCTTCCAACTACTCCAACCCCATCCATCATTCCAATCCAAATTCCCATCAAAGCACTAAACCCTTACCATTCAAATTGGTGCATAAAAGGATACATTCAAAGAAAAACAACTCTTCGACAATTTCAAAATCAATATGGACCCAATAAAGTATTTGGCTTTGACCTGTTCGATACAGAAGGTGGAGAAATACATATTACTTGTTTCAACAATGTCACCAATTATTTTTTTTGACAAAATACAACTTGGAAATATCTACATTGTCTCTAAAGGGAATGTGAAAATGGTTAATAAGAAATTCAACCACTTAAACAATGACTAGAAAATTTTGTTAAATGCAACATCTACAATTGAGCATGTTTTCAGCGAAAAAAAACACAAGACAATGATGCAATTCAATATAAAATCAATCAATGATATTATAACAACAAATGTCAACTCCGTTGCCGATTTTCTTGGTAATGTCACAGACATTTCCAGTGTGTGCACTATATGTAGAAAAGACGACTTTGAAGCTACTAAACAAACACTACAACTTCAAGACATGTATAGGTATAACATGGATGTGATATTTTGGGGAGGAAATTTTGATGTCGTATCACAAGAAATATCCTCCTTATGTGTTGTAGGAGATAACACCATAATTGCAATCAAGTCTGCCTGTGTTGGAGAATTTAATGGAAAAAGTGTCAGAACTACAATGAGATCCATTATTCTTGTAGACCCTGACAATTAAGAGGCCCACATGCTAAAGTCATGGTTTAAAAAATAATGTTCCACTGCAACTTCTACATCCTTGAAAAGAAAATATTCAACTCCTTTTGTCCATTAACCAAAAAACATAACAATTGATGATATTTACAGTATGGATTCCTCAGAGAAACCAGAATTCTTCCAACTGAAGGGAACAATAAAAAAAATTTGGATGGAAAGTTTTTACTACATTTCTTGCCCATCCATCATTCATGGGAAAAAATGTGTGAAAAAGCTTATTCCACAAAATACAGGCATGTGGTTTTGCCCAAAATGAAACGCTAAAGTAACTAACTTTTGTTACATATACTTACTTAAGATCAACATACAAGATCACAATGGTGAGTTAGCTTCAACTATTTCTTTCAAATACATAGCATTTACAATTCTTGGGATTAATGCTAAAGACTTCTATTTGTTATCCTCAGATCCATATCTAATCAAGGAAACTGTCTCCAAAGCATTATCGACATATCACATCTTCACACTATGAGGGAATAAAGAAACATTTAAAGGAGTTGAAATGTATTATCATGAAAGAAGAAAGCCTGCATTTCACAACAGAATGCAACAACATCCTTCGACCAATTGATAACATGTCGATATCATAGATAGATATCGTAAAATGTATTTTTCTCTTTTTCTATTATCTTATTCTATAAATAAAATTTTACACCATATACTTTTGTATTCCTTCTTGCCAATTTCTCTTATTTAGTATTGTAATAAATATTCATCCTCCATTGTATCTAGAATTGTGTATGTGCACTTATTCACATTCTTTTCATTTTATTACTGTTAGGTTCCTATACCAATAGGTTTCATTTTTCATGATTGACTGAAGAAGTGCCAAATATGTTCATCCTTTCCATGCTGCAAAGGTTCCATATTTTGTAAACAAATGAAGAAAATTAAAAATGAAAAGAGGGTATGCCCTAAAAGAAAAATCAACGGGCAAAAACAAGGGAATGGTCAAGAGAAAAATAATATAAATGAACCTCAAACCAAAAGACCAGGAAAGTGTGCTAGTTCAAATGCCACTACTGTTCCATTTTTGAAGAATTTCATTGTGTGCAGGTGGTTGAATCTTGCCACAATTGATGAATAGCCAGACAGTTCAATCCTGGCTAGATCATGTTTGAATTTACTTGTCTTTAGAATAGAGAATAAAGGTCTGTCCAAACAATTCAAGCTTGGCAGATGAGTAAATAGGTAGAGAAGCAAAGGGACCAACTGCTTAATCTGGGCCCTTGGGGATAGACTTAGAGAGGAGGGTAGTCAAAAGAAAAACAAGAGAGAAAGGGTTTTCTAGTTCAAATGCACCCTGCAAAAGTGAAGAAAAAATGTTAGGTGTGTTAGGCTGGGTAGGTAGTTTTTGAGGTTGCAGAAGCAGGTTTATAAGCAGTTTGGTCTATTCAAGGTAATTCATATCTCATGGGTATCTGAAATACAGTGGCAATTATTTGGTTGCAAAAAAGGTGAAGAATGACTAATTTCCCCTCTCATTTCCCCAAGAACACTTACTAACATCCCTTCAAGGACATTGAGATCTACTCAGTGGTCCTAGTTCATTTCATTTTATGAGAAATACTAAGTGGAACTCTATGTTTACTTAGTCAAAACAAGCCACATTTCTTGTGTAAAAATAATCATTCCATTTTCCTTTCATTTCCCTAAAAACCTAAGTTATTACCTTATAAACTTAGCGTTATCTATCCATAAAATCATAATTAACATGTTAACTTATTTTATAGCTCCCATATAATATTCCCACCCCCATTATACATAAAATACATAAAAACCCCAAAAAATATATAATATCCCTACCCCTGGCAACTATAGCCATATAGCAAAGTTTTCAGGAATTAAAAGGTTCACCAAAAACCTTATAATAGACCTCCATGTTCAAAATCATTGGAGTTTATTTAACACTCGGTTAAATAAACAACCACACCTAAGCCTCCCACATAAACCATATAAAAACCCCTTGCGCACATGTAAAAATTGGGTTTCATTTAACATTCAGTTAAATGAATAACCATTCCGCCGAAGTCCAAAGTTAAATATATTACAAACCCCGCAAAAAACATTATAAAATATTGAAATATTACGACGGGTCCCCTACCAGTCCTCTGCCATTAAGTTCACCATGGAAAAAGAGGTCAAGGGTTGTCTCCCCTTCCTGGATATTCTGATATCCAAGAATAAGGATGGCCATCTCTCCCTCTCTGTGTTCCGAAAGGCAACACATACTGAGCAGTATCTTCATGCAGATTCCCATCATTTCCCTGCTCAAAAGATGGGTGTTCTTAACACCTTCGCTACTCGTGCCCTGAGGATTTCTGATAGTGAGAGCTTTGATAAGGAGAAATACCATCTCCTTGATGTCTTTGTGGAAAAAGGATATAGTAGATGCCTAGGTCAAAAGGCTTTCAGTAAAGCCTCTAAAAATGCGTTAATTAAGAAAGAGCCTAAAGAACGCCGACTAGGTGTCAATCTTCCCTATGTCCAAGGAACCATGGACAAGATTGCTTGGATCCTTAAGAGGTACGGGATTCCCTCAGCCTTTAGGCCCCTCAGCACCATCCGCAATTCCCTCCGATCGGTGAAAGATCCCATTAACCCTAAGGACATGAAGGGTGTTTACTTGATCCGTTGTTCTTTTGGGACCCCCTATATTGGGGAGACAGGGTGTTCCATCCATCAGAGGATTAGTGGACATGCAGCTGACCTAAGACATGGGAGATCCAAGTCGTCAGCTTTGGCTGAGCATGTAGAAAAGACCAATCAATCTCAATAGAGATGACGGGTGGAAGATCAGTGGATGTTGGATCCTCGCCCTTTCATCCTAGTCTCTCTCTCTCTCTTTCTCTTTCCCCCCCCTTTCTCATCTTCTTTGCTTTCATTTGGATCTGTCCTTCTTTTTTAGGTACTCTTCTTCTTGATAGATTTTAATAAGTATGATCTTATCGATATCATAACTATTATATATTATTATATACTATTTAATTAACTAATTGATTAATTAATTAATTAATTATTCTATTTATTTATTTATTTTAATTTTCATTTATGTAATTTATTTTCATTTATTTACTTATTTATATATATATAGTTATATTATTATTATTATTATTATTATTATTATTATAGGATTAATACTATATAATTACTATATCTAATTACCTTCTGAATAATTTATAAAGTAATATTCTTTATCTAATTAATTTCCTTTAAATGTATATATAACTTTTTAACCGACCAATAAGTTACCACCATATTAAAATTATTTCTTTTATAAGTTACTAGTTATTATAACTAACTAGCCCCTTTATATTTTACTTATACCCATTATATTATACCTTTCAACTATCTTGTATTATTTTTATAAATATTTTCTCTAATAAAATTTAGTTACGATAACTAACTAGAATTGCCTCACATATAATTATTTTTTATATTTGTATAAATATATAATTAATATATATATATATATATATATATATATATATATATATATATATATATATATATCAGGTCCTTAATCTAACCAATTCTTATTTAACTATTAACAGAATTAACATATATAATTATTTATTTTTTAAATATATATATATATGTATGTATAAATCAGGTCCTTAATCTAACCAATTTTATTAAACTATTAACAGAATTAACATATAAAATTATTTCTTTAACTCCCAGTAATTGATCTTTTTGACTTTTTAGGCCTGGAGTCAAAAATAGTTGTTGATCAAGATAGCCGTTGGAAGCTCTGCTCAGACTATTTAGCATGCATAGCTGGATCTGTTTCTTCAACTTGTCCTGACGATGAACCACACTGGTTGGTTTGAAACGCGTCGACAAATGTCTCTCTTTATGTGATTTACACCGAAGTTCTACTTATAAATAATATGGATCACAGAAGCCTCAATTCAACAATCTACATCACCCGTCGACCGTCGGATCTAATGCCACAGATCTAACGGCTGTCGGCGATATCGGAACCCCCATGTGCCAAACGATAATTTCCGGGGGATGGGCGGTATTACAGTCGTACTCGAGACACGCGTCGGCTTCCTAACGTGATCGGAGCCCCCCCCGTCCAAAACCACCATGGCCCAATGGCATTACAGGGAATACCGCTTATCACCCCACTACCTCCCCGCTGACGTCATACCCACATCATCAGCTAACATTGCATCCAAGTCACCCGACACCACTCCGTATCAGTGCCATGTCACCTGTTGACATCACCACCTCACCTCCGTGTCACCCACCACATCATCCGACACGTCATCCTCCGTAGCCCACTACACGACAAATTTATGTCATGCTGACGTCATCTAACAAAAGCACGCCAAAGCCCACCATAGTCAATTTTTTTGTTAAAAAAACCACAAAAGTGTCGTTTTCACTCATTTGTATTTGTCTCCTCTGCGCGCCCTCCACATGCTCTTTTACGTCTGAGGTAGCATTTTAATAGCACGGTCCGCCACCCAGCAAATTTACTCCATAGCTCGACCCCTCAGCTCGACTCGCCACCTGCTAATCGCTCATTTCACCGTTAAAATAGGTATTTACATGAATTTTGCTCCCAAACCTATTTTTCTTTGGTTTTCTCTAAAAAATCACCCGAAGAACCCAAATTTGAAGAAAAACGTCGTGCTGTCTTCAGAAATATACACTGTAACCTCTGTTTTGCCCAATTTTAACCAAATATCCGTCAAACTCCATCTCCCTCTGCAAAAATTCGCCCACTGAGTCAGACCCGAGGTCACATTAAATTTGCATTTGCTAAATGAAAAAGCCCTGAACTGTTTGTGTCTATTTTGTCACTGGAAAAACTCTGTGAACTACGTTTTCCTACAATGTGTATCCAGTGAATTAATTCTGAGATCGAATTCGGTCTGTGTTTCCCGGAAAAAATCCACAGAGCTATTATTTTGCCTATTTCACTTACACAGACCCAAAAATTCCAATTTCAAAAGCCACAGAATTAAGCTATGGAAGCTCCAGTGGCCTTAAATGTTACCCCTCTCAATGCACCCCACAAGGAATTGGAATTGCTACCATTTGTTGATCGGGATTATCTAATCCAAGACTTGGTTGGTGACAGAAACCACCTGCAGGTATTTTGTGAACTCAAGAACAGACATCTAAATAACAATGATTTCTATGGGATATGGGAATCAAATCTACCCATATACTTCCTCCCCTCTATCAATGTCTTCCCTGAGATAATTCACCTCTGCTGTGAAAACTATGAACCAACCCAAAGGGCAGTCAAAACTCCATCTAGGACCATCCTCTTTCATATAACTCCTCACTCCATAAATCAAATGCTAAACTTCAAACTAACTCAGCTTCTGTTTCCTCTTTCTATGAAATTCTTGGTTGATGAAGGTCCCAAACCCTCCAGCTTAGAGGTAACCCGAATTGCCCAAGTATTTATGAGAGCAGATCGCCATCCTACAGAGCCACCTCCTTTTAACTATGCATGTTTCAATGACGTGGGTAGATTACTTTTTGATATGATATCTTATGTTCTAGGGTTCAAGACAAGTGAACATATTGATGAAACTATATTGGTCTTATTGTCCATATTTACCCCAGGGCAGCCCCCTGCTGTCAAATACAATTATGCCAAATTCATTGCCAACAAGATACATGACCAACTCTTGAATCTAGATATGGAGGGAGTCTTCAAGTATTCATCCTACATCTATCATCCGTTCCTGTATTATCAGTCAGACTGTTTCCAATTTCCCATCAGAAAATTGGACTCTAAAGGAGAAAATAGGTCTGTAATTTTTTGGACCTCAGTCTTTCATGAAGTCTGCAACTCTCCCTACTCTTATTGTGAGTTCATTTACATGTTTGTCTATCCAGTCTCTTCTCTCCTAAAGAGAGCTCCTCCTCCTAGACTGTCTTATGATATGCAGAAAATATTGCAGCTCTCCAAAAGCTACAAAATAGGTGACTGGTACTTCTACCAAAATCACACTGTCATCAGGATATATGGTTGTGAGCTGTGCCCCTACAGGCTGCCAAAATATGTGCCAATGAGACTATTTGCCTTGGAATATTTCAGGCAATTTATCAATTCCGATTTGACTCATTTCCATAGCACCAAGAAAAAGGCTCAGTTGAAATTGAGAGACCAACTAGGCCCCTATGTCATGAACAAAAAGGAAGGATGGCAAGAGGCTGATCAGATATTGGGTGAAAAACTCAGATTAAAAAGGAGCTTTTGGTGGGTACCCTATGACCCAAATGGCTTTATCAATGCAAGAAAAATAAAATATAGGCTGTCAGCCTATGAACATTGCAAAATCCCAGAAATAGAACAATTTGCCAACCAAGATGAATGGGTAGAAGGCACACTAATTGAACAGTTCACTGAGGAAGAGAAAATGGAGCAAACTATGAAAAATATAGAAAGGACTCTTGACTTAGATTTTTTCGGGCAGGTGTCATTCAAACTACTAAATCAAATCGGAGAAAGCACATCAACTGCTGCAGCTTCACAAGCTGCCGAAGAAAGGACTACACCAGCAGTAGGGACAATAAAAGGCAAGGAGGTAGTAGATATAGAGCACGAAATAATGACAGACCAACCAAGTACCTCAAAGGAATAGGGTCAAGGGCAAGCCCCTTCACCACAGACAGAGGCACCACAGGTACCAGCATTACAGACTCCTCTCAATGAGGAAAGAAGCAAGAAATGGGACAGAGAAGAAACCACACTTGCAAGTGGGTCGACAGAGCAGCCAGAGGCCAAAAGCAAAAGAGTAGATCCTCAACCTGAAGAGGAAATTAGTGAAGAAATCACAGGGAGTCCAAGGAAGGAGATGGAAACCAACCAACAAACATCCACCAACTCTCACAGGCAAGAAATGGAGAGGCAACATGGTATGGAAGTGTCCTCCTCAAGGCGGCAAAGTAGCCAACAATCTGGTATTAAAGAAACATTATTGGAAATTAAAGCCCAAAATGAATTATTGAGAATACATCTTTATGATCAATTTCTCAAAACAACACCCTCCAAACAACAAAGACTAATGGCAGCTTATGACATTAAGGAGGAAAAAATGATCTTAAGTCATTTCAAGCCTAAAGTTCAGCAACCACAGACAGCTGCGGACTACACAAGAACAAATCTAGAAGTCCTCGCTAAAGACATACACCCAATGGACCAAATTGAGCTGCACAAGCAAACAGGCGAAATGGTCTATGTTACATTGGCAGACAACGCAATGCTGGCCCACCAATTGAAGGAGTCATTAAGCAATACATCTGCCCAATTGGATCTGGAAAAAATATCTTCCTTGGCTAAAGACAATAGAATAAATACCTTGGAGGAAATTATTATTGAGTGAGGGCATGATCCTAAGGATGCCAAGGGCATCAAAGCCCTTATAAAGAAAAAGGAAGAAGATATTGTTGCACTTAGAAAGCAATTAAAACTGCCTACAACCATGCACCCACAAACTACATAACTTGTGCAAGAAAAGGCAGAGGAAGATATGATGGGTTTGCTGATGAGGATGAATCAAAGGCTAACTCAAACGGAGCAAGAATTGGAGAAAGCATTGCAAGCCAGGTAGGGAGATTCGACCTCCCAGCCACCTGAAACAACTCCAACAGTCACCACCGCCCCTCCCACAGTTGTGGAAGCAATCCCTCCTATCATCCCAGCATCGACAACAGGTACATCAGACATAGATGCTTTAGCAGGAGCAATAATAGCACTAGACTCTAGCATGAGCATGGAAGAACTCATGAAAGCAGTAAAAGAGCTAGAAGTCCAAATGTCAGAGCTGAAAGAGGACAAAGAAAATTTGGCCAAGCTAGAGGTAAGCTATGACAAATCTAAGATAACAGTGGCAGAGAAAACCAGAGAGATAAAGGCCTTGGAGAATAAGGTGAAATCCTTGGAGAAAGATCTCACTCTTCATAAACCTCTAGCAGACATTAAAACAATTTTGTGGACTAAAATTGGCCAGTCCATTACTGATCAATGGACATCAATCCAGACTATTCATGACCAGATCGAATTGATAGAGATAGCTCAATTCGAGACTCAAAAAGCCAGAGCATTATTGGCAAACAAGCCCGAACATGCCAATAAACTAATTCATTTTTTGAATACTCATACCAGAGAGCAGCTAGTAGCTCTAGATATTCAGGACAGAACAGGTACAATTTTGACAGTGAAAAAGGTGTTGACCATGAGGAATTTTGTACAAAATTTAGAAAGAAAGTGCCACGAAATGCAGACAAAAATAAATACCTTCAGAGAAAAGTTTGCAATGTTGCAAAGAAAATGGTTACCCAGCTTATTGACCAGCAGTCGGAGACTATTAACACATGAACAGTATGCTCACAAGGTTAATACCTATGTTACCAATCAAATTACAACATCATCAAGCAGCTCAGAAGACATAGGACCTCCCACTGGACAGAGCTTATATGACAAATTGTAAAATCTGTTCTATAATGAACATGAAATAAATCATCTTTTTGAAGTCCAACCCAATTACTATAGGTATACTGTAGCTGATGAAACATTAATAAAACTAAAAAGACACCAGTTGCTGACAGAACAATGGTGGCAGGGCATGTTGGAGATTTTACCAAGGTAGTGTTGGCACCAACTCTTTTTGTTTGTCTACATTTAATCAAATTTAATGCGCGTACCACCTATCATAAATATGAGGACAGCAAGGAAGGCATTCACGCCAAAGCGCATTAAAGAGAAATTTGGCACAAATGGAAGGGCCGGGACAGCAACGCAAGAACGCAGAATGAAGAGACAGCTACCATCTGACTCACTCAGTTCAAAAATTAAAATATATCTGACAAACTAAAGAGCCAACACACAAAAAATTACCTCTGCATTCATTTCTCTCATTTACATCTCCTGTAGAGTAGGTGGAGGAAGTTATTGCTTGATATTTTATCTACACGAAATTTTGTATCTCCTTTTTGTATAAATACCTCCCCATGAGATGTATTCGTGGTTGGTGATTTTCTCTCTGGACCGCGCTGTAACTCTGAGACTTTTTAATACAAAGGCTGTTGAAGTTCACTACTGTTGGACCGTCTGAATGTGGATTTGATGTTCTGGGGCCTGCTACAGAATTCCTGTGTCTGTCTATGGATCAATAAGTTGTTCTAAACTGTGTTTTGTGTCTTCTGTGTTTGCAAATTTCATATATGTTTCATTATCTTAGTAATAGAGAAAAATAATAGCCCAGAATTTGTTTAAATACACTCTGTTGTTAATTATGTTTTCTTCAGAATTAGCATAAACAAGAATTCTTAGCTGCTCCTGTTTCCACTGATTCTTTCACTTTGAATATTGCTAAGGAATTCTTTATTTCTCCTTAATAATATTCACGCACTTTCCCTCTGCCAACATGATGAGGGATTCTTAACTGCCCTTCATCCACTGGCTTACATTCCATCAATTTCTAGATTCTAAAATTGTCCCAAGATCGATTATCTTGCTCCATAGTATTGTGCTTTATCAAAGAAAACACACTCAGCAGTTCATCCCCATAGACTCCATTTGCCCAACGGAATAAACTGTTTTAGACTTGCATCCCAGCTCTGTTTAAGATCACCATCCAACAAACTTAAACAAAACCCTGTACATCATAACTAGCCTAAAATACCTCAAAACAAAGCTAAATTATAAAGAGAGAGCCCTCTCTGGTTGCAGATTGGCTAGAATCTGCAGCTAAAATATTGGTTAGTGGTTACCTCGACCATATTCCCTCCTTAGAGTTTTCATGGGGAACAACCTGAGTGATAACATCATTGGCGACTCCACTGGGGACCTGAATGACTGTTTGTTACTGCTGTCTATTTTCTAAAGCTACAGATGGAGCCTGAAGTTAGCCAGGTAGCCTTTGAAACTGTTTTTGCTGTGCATTTATAGGAGTAAATAAACACTGCTTCAGTCAATCTCTAGTCTAGCTTTAGCCTTTGAACAACTTTCCCAAAGATTTGATTGGTTTCCTTGTTTTAACATATTCAAAGGAAAGCCCAAAGCCTCTTATATTTCAAAAGAGCTTCCTTCAAAATATTGTCAAAAACTGTGATCTTTAAACATTTCCAGAAAATACCAAAAACAAATTTAGAAGCTGGCTCCAAAGAAGAAAATCTATTACACTAGATCAAATCTTGATCCAGATCCTCCAGTTATTTTTGAAAATCCTAAATTGACCTCTAAGAGCCTCAGAAGATAATAAAGTCTAGAAAATTCTGCTGATTTACACCTTGATATACTTCAGCAAAATATTAAAAAATTCGAGCTTACTCCTAGGAGGGCAGCAGTCATTTCTGTCAATACTACAACCTCTCTGAGTTCTTCATCCACACCTCAAAGCATCCTCTCCATGCCCCCATCCACTGCCCATATTTCCACTCTTTTCCCTGCTGTTCCAGCTGTCCTATTTCTTCCTACTGTCCCATTTATCTATGCAAATATGGCAAATAGATATGCTGCTCTACTATTGCCTGCAAATCTAGGGGCTATGCCCCAAGACTATCAAAGCAAAATCACTTATTTGGATGGTACTAGAACCTATACAGCTCAACAACATACAAAAAAAATGCAAGATTATTTTGAGAACTATGAAATTGATGATGATGATGTGAGAATGAAAATATTTGTCCAAAGTCTAACTAGTGATGTAAGGACTTGGTTTAGAGCACTCGTAGCGAACTCTATAGCTGACCCAGATGCCCTCTACCAAAACTTTTTGAAGAGATGGGAAAAGAAGAAAGACCCCTTGCACATCCTCTCTGAATATGAAAGCCCAAAAAGAGGTCCACAAGAAACTATCCAAGACTATTGTGCTAGATTCAATAATTTGTACAATGCCATTCGTCAAAACCTTAGACCTCCACCTGGCTTGGCCTTGATCAAATTCCCTGATGGATTTGATTCCGACATGGCATATCAGCTAAGGGAAAGGGCTCCTCCTAGCTTAGAAGACACGCAAAGCATAGCGGTTAGTGTAGAGGCCAACTTGATATCTAAGAGGAATCAGGCTAGAACGGAAAGGAGAACAACTTTCAAAGAAGAGCCTTCTGCATTTGAGCAAAAACTAGATGCAATCATCAAAGGTATGGATAGATTGGGTGACAGAGTGGAAATCATTGAAATGAAATCTTCTTGGGATGGTCAACCAAGTAACACCACTAGAAATCCAAACTTTAGAAAAAATCAAAATCCTAACACTGGGAAAGCCAGCCCTGATCAGAATATCAGGTCTCCATTTCAAGAGAACTATGCTGAAGCCTCAACCTCTAGTGAGCCAACAGAGGATACTCAAATCAACCTAATGGGTTTAAACAGTGAACAACAAATATTTCTATCACAAGATGACCAAAAGGCTCATAACTTCAACCAATTTCAAACCAAATCCGGAGAATCATTTGATTTCAGGGAAGGGTATGATGCAGCTGTCTATGAGGTTCATAAACAATACAAATTAAGGAGCAGAATGGTAGATGTGCCTGAACCTAGCAAGCTGAAAGATACCAAGCAACCTAAGAGAGCAAATGATAAAACTTACCTGATAGAACTCCCAACTAAAACAGACCTCGACCCAAAGGAAACCACTGTTGAGGACATATCAGATTTACAGCCCTCAAAAAATCAGCCATCCACCTCCTTTCCCTCAAAAGAAAATCTGAACTGTCCTCCTGAAAATAATTTCAAAACAGATTTAGTTCAGAACAACACTCAATGAAGAGAAGGTCACTGAAAACATAGCAGAAAAAGAAAATCTTGTTGTCCACAACACAAAAATTCAAGTGGAAAAACCCTTCAACCTAGAAACAGAAATAGGCAAATTAAAAATAGCAATTCCTCTATCCGAATTGGTTAAACATTAGTCTTATAGGGAAAAAATCAACAGGTCACCTCGAATGTCAGAGAATAGAGATGCAGTCAATGTTTTAGATGACCAACCAGAACTAATTTTTGGTCCTGAAGTAAATGGTAAAACGGTAGATGGAGGAGTTCCTCCGTTCTATGTAAGCTTAAACATTCATGACAAAGTGCTGCATAATGAAATGTTTGATTCAGGAGCTTCCCATAATCTAATGCCTAAGTCTGTGATGGAAAAGCTAGATCTAGACATCACAAGGCCCTACAAAGACTTGTTTTCTTTTGATTCTAGCCAGGTCAGGTGTCTAGGCCTAATCAAAGACCTTTGTGTATCTCTAGTCCAGTATCCAGCCAAAACAATTTTAATGGATGTGGTGGTAGCTGATATCCCACCTAAATATGGAATGCTTTTATCCAGATCTTGGGGTGCAAAACTCCAAGGATCTTTGCAGCTAGATATGTCATATGCCACCATTTCAGTCTTTGGCCAGCCAAAGAGATTGTACCAGGAAACATTGATGAAATATGTGGTCAGTAGTCAAGAGAAACCCCAAAACTTCCCCATTTATTCCCTGCATTCTGATATGGATTCGTTTATCTTATACAATGTTGAAATGTGTCCCAAAACTGATGACAAACTGCTAGAATTATCACAAGCAAGAGACATAAATGAAGAATCTACTGCCCAAGATCAAAAATTTGTTGAAATAATTGATGCAACAAACAAACAAGACATACCATATGATTCACAAAATCCAAATCTGCCTATTAAAACAATTTCCAAAACTCCTAAGGCTAGTTACAATCAAGAAATCTTATGGTACTTAGAGTTTGATGGGTCAGTAAATAAGTTAGGAGCAGGGGCAGGGATTTGGATACACAATATGCAAAATGACCATGCCCAAGGACATGCATATAGGCTAAATTTCAGATGTACAAACAATATGGCCGAATATGAGGCCCTTTTGCTAGGACTCAAGCTGATTAAAGGTCTAGGGGCAGCTAGGATTTCCATTTTAGGGGACTCTGACTTGATTATCCAACAGATGAAGGGAAAATTTGTTACAAATGATCTCAGGCTGAGGTCTTATAGAGGGGCAGCAATTGAAATACTCAACACCTTCTTAGAATCTCAGCTAACCAAAATCCCTAGAAACCACAATTTACATGCTCATAGTTTGGCAACTTTTGCCAGCACTTGCAAACTGCCATTTGAGCCTAATCACCATTTTACTACTGAAATTAAACACAGGCCCTCTATTCCAGAAAATGACAAAAATTGGCAGGTGTTTGAAAATGATACACAAATCAATAATTTCTTGCCTTTAAGGGAGGAATTTTCAAGCATAAACATAGATACAAGAACCATTTGTGAAGAACAACAAGTAGACAAAATTGAGGAAAATATATCAGCTGAAACAGCAAATCACATGCATCCAAAAAATTTTACCAGCAAAAATTTGCAAGAGCTGAAGTAATTGGACCTGGATGAAATGGTTGAGGGAGAATCTGAAGTAATTGAACTGAAGGATAATTTTCTGCCCACAGGCCTAACTCCTTTGGAGGATATTTTTGACTCAAATGATATTCCAAGAAAGCCAAAAATGCAACCATTGAACGCAGAAATTGAGGACTACAATATTGGAACCACAGAAAATCCCAAAATGATAAAACTATCCAAAACATTGCCTCCTAACCAAAAGCTAAAATACATTGAGTTGTTTAAAGAGTTTCAAGATGTCTTTGCATGGGGCTATGAGGACCTCAAGTCCTATGATACTTCCTTCATCCAACATAAAATACCTTTAAAAGAAAATAAAAAGACTTTTAAACAAAAACTCAGAAGGGTTAATCCAGTCCTCCTTCCACTCATTGAAAAAGAAGTCAAAAGAATGTACCAACCGGGAATAATTGCACCTATCATATTCTCAGAATGGATTTCAAATCTAGTACCCACTAGGAAGAAAATGGGAGAGATAAGACTGTGTGTTGACCTGAGAAATTTGAATAAAGTCTCTCTCAAAGACCACTACCCCTTACCCAAGATGGATCACATTTTACAAAGGGTAGTGGGAGCTTCTAGGATCTCATTGTTAGATGGATTCTCAGGATTTAATGAGATCTTATTTCACCTGGATGATCAAGATAAAACCGCCTTTACAACACCTTTGGGAACCTTCAAATATGTAAAAATGCCTTTCGGACTTAAAAATGCAAGGGGCACATTTCAACGAGCAATGGACATAGCCTTTGCAAAATAAATCCATGACTTCTTAGTCATATATCTCGATGATCTCACTGCTTTTTCAAAATCAGACCAAGAACATTTAGAACATTTGAGACAGGTGTTCCTAATTTGCAGAAAATATGGCATATCATTGAACCCAAAGAAATCACTGTTTGGCCTAGAAGAAGGCAAACTCCTAGGTCACATAATTTCAAAAAATGGCATTAGAATTGACCCGGACAGAATACAAGCTATTCTCCAAGTGCCTCACCCAAGGAACATCAAAGAACTACAAGATTTTTTAGGAAAGATCAATTTCCTAAGAAGATTCATACCCAACTTGGCTGAACTAATAAGATTGTTGAATAACATGCTGAAGAAAGATTCCAAAGTCAAATGGACAATAGAAGAAAAACAAGCCTTTGAGGATATCAAAATAGCTTTAACAAAAACACCAGTCCTCACAAGCCCCAAGTTTGATAGAGACTTCATAATCTTTTCCTTTGCATCTGAGCATACTATTGTTGTTGTCCTATTGCAAAAAGATGACCAAGGATGTGAGAAACCAATAGCCTTCTTCAGCAAAGCACTTAGAGATGCACCTTTAAAATATCAGATCATGGAAAAACAAGCTTATGCCCTTGTAAAAGCCATCAAGGATTTCAGAGTTTATATCTTGTATTCTCATGTGACAGCTTATGTCCCAAATGTCGTGGTCAAAGACATTCTAACTCAAGAAGGAATTGAAGGAAAAAGAGGCAAATGGATAGCTACCATACTAGAATATGACATTGAAATCAAGCCAACAAAACTGATAAAAGGACAAGGACTAGCTAAACTTATGACTGAAACCAACTTTCAAGCCCTTGACATAAATCAACTGGATAATGAGCAGGAGATGGCGACTCCACAGATCAATCAAGCCTTTTTACAATCACCTTGGTATGCTGATATATGTTTTGTATTGTTAAACCTGCAAGCTCCTCCAGGATTATCCAGAACTAAGAAAAGATTTTTGAAAATGAAAGCTTCCAAATTTTGTGTTTTAGACCATGCTCTCTTTTGGAAAAATCATGAAGGTGTTTTATTAAATTGTCTAATCAAAGAAGAAACTGACAAAGTACTTACAGAATTTCATGCAGGGGATTGTGGTGGACATTTATATTGGAAATCAATTGCTGATAAAATCCTAAGGGCTGGATTTTATTGGCCCACCCTATTTACTGATGCAAAGAAATATGCAACTTCTTGCCACAAATGCCAAATTTTTGAAGGCAAGAAAAAGCTGCTACCCCTGCCCCTCAAACCCATTTCCACTGAAAGACCATTTCAACAATGGGGTTTAGACTTCATTGGGGAAATCCACCCTTCATCTTCTGGCCAACATAAATGGATTTTGACTGCAACAGACTACTTTACCAAGTGGATAGAGGCCATCCCTTGTAGGCAAGCCAATGACTCAGTAATCATGCAATTCTTAGAGACCAACATCTTGTCTAGATTTGGTTGCCCGGAGAAGATTATTACAGACAATGCTGCTGCATTTAAATCCAAGAGAATGATCACTTTTTGCCATAAATACCACATTACCTTAGGCCATTCCACAGCCTATTACCCTCAAGGTAATGGCCTAGCCGAATCCTCCAACAAAAGCCTGATCAACATCATTAAGAAAGTCTTGGAGGAGAATAAAAAGAATTGGCATAAAAAACTTGTAAATGCACTATGGGCAGACAGATTGACCACCAAAAGATCCATTGGAACAAGCCCATATGAATTGGTTTATGGCATGGAGGCAAGATTCCCTTCATCTTTGGGAATCCCAGTGATAAATTTGCTGCAAGAAATACAGGCAGAACCTAATGATATTCAGAGAAGGATCAATCAAACTATTCATTTGCAACAGACAAGAGAGGAGGTATATCAAAGATCGCAGGTTTTACAAGAAAAACTTAAAAAGATATTTGATAAAAGAACCAAAGCAGAGGATTTCTTCATTGGGGATAAAGTTTTAAAGTGGGATTCTAGAAGGGAAGACAAAGGAAAACATGGCAAATTTGATTTTCTATGGAAAGGACCTTTTGTTATTCAGGCTGTACAAGGAAACAACACCTATTTTTTGAAAAGCTTGGATGGTACAGAGGCAGATGATGGGCCAGTAAATGGTCGAATGCTGAAGCATTATTTTGATCTGGTTTGTTGAAGAAGTCAGCGCTTTAGTTTCTACATCACATTGTTTACTTTCTACAGTTTATTACAGCAATATGATAGAGAATAAGATACAACAAATTTTGAGGGAAAGGCAAGGAATTGTGCCACCTTATGGTATTAAATTTTGAGTTTATCAGAAGAAGTTAATAAGGAGACTTGGGAGCTGTGAAAATCATGACAAATATTCAGACAGAGTAACCTAAACAGATCTGCAACTAAGTGAATGAATTCATGAGAAACACTTAAATTTTGCAGAACCACCATTTTGTGTACAGCAAAGGAGAAATTTCAGAATACAGCAAGAATTGAATATAAGGCCCTTTGACCTGTTGTTCTTGACTTTTCACCAGGAAAATCCATCCCCAAGTGGAGCCACTATTAGGTTCCTATACCAATAGGTTTCACTTTTCATGATTGACTGAAGAAGTTCCAAATATGTTCATCCTTTCCATGTTGCAAAGGTTCCATATTTTGTAACCAAATGAAGAAAATTAAAA
This sequence comes from Pinus tabuliformis, assembly GCA_031772625.1. NCBI lineage: Eukaryota > Viridiplantae > Streptophyta > Pinopsida > Pinales > Pinaceae > Pinus > Pinus tabuliformis. Next base: position 2,034,589,769 of record CM062816.1, on the reverse strand, counting down.
ATGAAAAGGGGGTATGCCCTAAAAGAAAAATCAACGGGCAAAAAGAAGGGAATGGTCAAGAGAAAAATAATAGAAATGAACCCCAAACCAAAAGACCAGTAAAGTATGCTAGTTCAAATGCCACTACTGTTCCATTTTTGAATAATTTCATTGTGTGCAGGTGGTTGACTCTTGCCACAGTTGATGAATAGCTAGAGAGTTCAATCCTGGCTAGATCATGTTTGAATTTACTTGTCTTTAGAATAGAGAATAAAGGTCTGTCCAAATAGTTCAATCTTGGCAGATGAGTAAATAGGTAGAGAATCAAAGGGCCCAACTGCTCAATCTAGGCCCTTGGAAGAAATAAGGATGGACTTAGAGAGGAGGGCAGTCAAAAGAAAAACAAAAGAGAAAGGGTTTGCTAGTTCAAATGCACCCTACAAAAGTGAATAAAAAAAATGTTAGGTGTGTTAGGCTGGGTAGGCAATTTTTGAGGTTGCAGAAGCAGGTTTATAAGCAGTTTGGTCTATTTAAGGTAATTCATATCTCATGGGTATTTGAAATACAGTGGCAGTTGTTTGGCTGCAAAACGGGTGAAGCATGACTAATTTCCCCTCTCATTTCCCCAAGAACACTTACTAACATCCCTTCAAGGACATTGAGATCTGCTCAGTGGTCCTAGTTCATTTCATTTTATGAGAAATACTAAGTGGAACTCTGTGTTTACTTAGTCAAAACAAGCCACATTTCTTGCTTAAAAATAATCATTCCATTTTCCCTTCATTTCTTTAAAAACCTAAGTTATTACCTTATAAACTTAGCGTTATCTATCCATAAAATCATAATTAACATGTTAACTTATTTTATAGCTCCCATATAATATTCCCGCCCCCATTATACATAAAATACATAAAAACCCAAAAAATATATAATATCCCTACCCCTAGCAACTATAGCCATATAACAAAGTTTTCGGGAATTAAAAGGTTCACAAAAAACCTTATAATAGACCTCCGCGTTCAAAATCATTGGAGTTTATTTAAAACTCGGTTAAATAAACAACCACACCTAAACCTCCCACATAAACCATATAAAAACCCCTTGCACGCATGTAAAAATTGGGTTTCATTTAACATTCGGTTAAATGAATAACCATTCTGCCAAAGTCCAAAGTTAAATACATTACAAACCCCACAAAAAACATTATAATATATTGAAATATTACATCGGGTCCCCCTGTTATAAACCTCCTCCATCTACATCACCCGTCGACCGTCGGATCTAACGCCATAGATCTAACAGCTGTTGGCTATATCAGAACCTCCCATGTGCCGAACAATAGCGTCTGGGGGATGGGCAGTATTACAGTCGTACCCGAGACACGCGTCGGCTTCTCGGCGTGATCAGAGCCCCCCCCTCCAAAACCACCATGGCCTAATGGAAGTGCAGGGAATACCGCTTACCGCCCCACTGCCTCCACGCTGATGTCATACCCACATCATCAACTGACGTCACATCCACGTCACCCGCCACCACTCCGTATCAGTGCCATGTCACCTGCTGACATCACCACCTCACCTCCGTGTCACCCCACCACATCATCCAACACGTCATCCTCCGTACCCCACTACACGACAAATTTATGTCATGCTGATGTCATCTAACAGAAGCGCGCCAAAGCCCACCACAGTCAATTTTTTTGTTAAAAAAGCCACAAAAGTGTCGTTTTCACCCATTTGTGTTTGTCTCCTTTGCGCGTCCTCCACAAGCTCATTTACGTTTGAGGTAGAATTTTAACAGCACGGTCTGCCACCCAACAAATTTACTCCATAGCTTGACCCCTCAGCTTGACTTGCCACCTGCTAATCACTCATTTCACCGTTAAAACAGGTATTTACATGAATTTTTCTCCCAAACCTGTTTTTCTTTGGTTTTTTCTAAAAAATCACCTGAAGAACCCAAATTTGAAGAAAAACACCGTGCTGTCTTCATAAATATACACTGTAACCTCTATTTTTCCCAATTATAACCAAATATCTGTCAGACTCCATCTCCCTCTGCGAAAAATTCGCCCACTGAGTAAGACTCGAGGTCACATTAAATTTGCATCTGCTAAATGAAAAATCCCTGAACTGTTTGTGTCTATTGTGTCACTGGAAAAACTCTGTGAACTACATTTTCCTACAATGTGTATCCAATGAATTAATTCTGAGATCGAATGCGGTCTGTGTTTCCCGGAAAAAATCCATAGAGCTATTATTTTGCCTATTTCACTTACAGAGACCCAAAAATTCCAATTTCAAAAGCCACAGAATTAAGCTATGGAAGCTCCAGTGGCCTTAAATGTTACCCCTCTTAATTCACCCCACAAGGAATTAGAATCGCTATGTTTGGCCGATCGGGATTATCTAATCCAAGACTTGTTTGGTGACAGAAACCACCTGCAGGTATTCTGTGAACTTAGGAAAAATCATCTAAATAACAATGATTTCTATGGGATATGGGAATCAAATCTACCCATATACTTCCTCCCCTCTATCAATGTCTTCCCTGAGATAATTCACCTCTGCTGTGAAAACTATGAACCAACCCAAAGGGCAGTCAAAACTCCATCTGGGACCATCCTCTTTCATATAACTCCTGACTCCATAAATCAAATGCTAAACTTCAAACCAACTCAGCTTCCGTTTCCTCTTTCTATGAAATTCTTGCTTGATGAAGGTCCCAAACTCTCCAGCTCAGAGGTAACCCAAATTGCCCAAGTATTTATGAGAGCAGATCGCCAACCTACAGAGCCACCTCCTTTTAACTATGCATGTTTCAATGAAGTGGGTAGATTACTTGTTTATATGATATCTTATGTTCTAGGGTTCAAGACAAGTGAACATATTGATGAAACTATATTGGTCTTACTGTCCATATTTACCCCAGGGCAACCCCCTGCTGTCAAATACAATTATGCCAAATTCATTGCCAACAAGATACATGACCAACTCTTGAATCTAGATAGGGAGGGAGTCTTCAAGTATTCATCCTACATCTATCATCTGTTCCTGTATTATCAGTCAGACTGTTTCCAATTTCCCATCAGAAAATTGGACTCTAAAGGAGAAAAGAGGTCTGTAATTTTTTGGACCTCAGTCTTTCATGAAGTCTACAACTCTCCCTACTCTTACTGTGAGTTCATTGACATGTTTGTCTATCCAGTCTCTTCTCTCCTAAAGAGAGCTCCTCCTCCTAGACTGTCTTATGATATGCATAAAATATTGCAGCTCTCCAAAAGCTACAAATAGGTGACTGGTACTTCTACCAGAATCACACTGTTATTAGGATATATGGTTGTGCGCTGTGCCCCTACAGGGTGCCAAAATATGTGCTAATGAGACTGGTTGCCTTGGAATATTTCAAGCAATTTATCAATTATGATTTGACTCATTTCCATACCACTAAGAAAAAGGCTCAGTTGAAATTGAGAGACCAACTAGGCCCCTATGTCATGAAGAAAAAGGAAGGATGGCCAGAGGCTGATCAAATATTGGGTGAAAAACTCAGATTAAAAAGGAGCTTTTGGTGGGTATCTTATGATGCAAATGGCTTTATCAATGCAAGAAAAATAAAATATAGGCTGTCAGCCTATGAACATTGCAAAATCCCAGAAATAGAACAATTTGCCAACCAAGATGAATGGGTAGAAGGCACACTAATTGAACAGTTCACTGAGGAAGAGAAAATGGAGCAAACTATGAAAAATCTAGAAAAGACTCTTGACCTAGATTCTTTTGCACAGGTGTCATTCAAACTGCCACAGCAAATCAGAGAAAGCACATCAACTACTGCAGGTTCACAAGCTGCCCAAGAAAGGACTACACCAGAAGCAGGGACAGTAAAAGGCAAGGAGGTAGTAGATACAGAGCAAGAAATAATGACAAACCAGCCAACTACCTCAAAGGAACAAGGGCAAGGGCAAGGCCCTTCACTACAGACAGAGGCACCACAGGTACCAGCATTACAGACTCCTCTCAATGAGGAAAGAAGCAAGAAACGAGATAGAGAAGAAACCAGACGTACAAAGCGGTCGACAGAGTAGCCAGAGGCCAAAAGGCAAAGAGTAGATCCTCAACCTGAAGAGGAAATTAGTGAAGAAATCACAGGGAGTCCAAGGAAGGAGAGGGAAACCAACCAACAAACATCCACCAACTCTCACAGGCAAGAAATGGAGAGGCAACATGGTGTGGAAGTGTCCTCCTCAAGGCGGAAAAGTAGCCAACAATCTGGTATTAAAGGAACATTCATGGAAATTAAAGCCCAAAATGATTTATTGAGAATACAACTTTATGATCAATTTCTCAAAACAACACCCTCCAAACAACAAAGACTAATGGCAGCTTATGACATTAAGGAGGAAAAAATGATCTTAAGTCATTTCAAGCCTAAAGTTCAGCAACCACAGACAGCTGTGGACTACATAAGAACAAATCTAGAAGTCCTCGCTAAAGACATACACCCAATGGACCAAATTGAGCTGCACAAGCAAACAATGGTCTATGCTACATTGGCAGACAAGGCAACGCTGGCCCACCAATTGAAGGAGTCATTAAGCAATACATCTGCCCAATTGGATCTGGAAAAAATATCTTCCTTGGCTAAAGACAACAGAATAAATACCTTGGAGGAAATTATTATTGAGCTAGGGTATGATCCTAAGGATGCCAAGGGCATCAAAGCAGTTATAAAGAAAAAGGAAGAAGATATTGCTACACTTAGAAAGCAACTAAAACTGCCTGCAACCATGCACCCAAAAACTACAGAACTTGTGCAAGAAAAGGCAGAGGAAGATATGATGGGTCTGCTAATGAGGATGAATCAAAGGCTAACTCAAACAGAAGAAGAATTGGAGAAAGTATTGCAAGCCAAGCAGGGAGAGTCAACCTCCCAGCCACCTAAAACAGCTCCAACAATCACCACTACCCCTCCCACAGTTGTAGCAGTAATCCCTCCTATCATTCCAACATCGACAACAGGTACATCAGCGACAGATGCTTCAACAGCAGTAGCAATAACAACACCAGACTCTGGCATGAGCATGGAAGAACACATGAAAGTAGTAAAAGAGCTAGAAGTCCAAATGTCAGAGCTGAAAGAGACCAAAGAAAAGTTGGCCAAGCTAGAGGTAAGCTAAAAACAATTTTGTGGACTAAAATTGGCCATTCCATTACTGATCAATGGACATCAATCCAAACTATTCATGACCAGATCGAATTGATAGAGACAGCTCAATTCGAGACTCAAAAAGCCAGAGCATTATTGGAAAACAAGCTCAAACAGGCAAATAAACTAATTCATTTTTTGAATACTCATACCAGAGAGTAGCTAGCAGCTCTAGATATTCAGGACAGAACAGGTACAATTTTGACAGTGAAAAAGGTGTTGACCATGAGGAATTTTGTACAAACTTTAGAAAGAAAGTGCCAGGAAATGCAGACAGAAATAAATGCCTTCAGAGAAAAGTTTGCAATGTTGCAGAGCAAAGGGTTACCCAGCTTATTGACCAGTAGTCGGAGACTATTAACACATGAACAATATGCTCACAGGGTTAATACCTATGTTACCAATCAAATTACAGCATCATCAAGCAGCTCAGAAGACATAGGACCTCCCACTGGACAAAGCTTATATGACAAATTGGAAAATCTGTTCTATATTGAACATGAAATAAATCATCTTTTTGAAGTCCAGCCCAATTACTACAGGTATACTGAAGCTGATGAAACATTAATAAAACTACAAAGACACCAGTTGCCGACAGACCAATGGTGGCAGGGCATGTTGGAGATTTTACCAAGGTAGTGTTGGCACCAACTCTTTTTGTTTGTCTGCATTTAATCAAATTTAATGCGCGTACCACCTATCATAAATATGAGGACAACAAGGAAGGTGTTCACGCCAAAGCGCATTAAAGAGAAATCGGGCACAAATGGAAGGGCCAGGACAACAACGCAGGAATGCAGAATGAAGAGACAGCTACCAGCCGACTCACTCAGTTCAAAAAGTCAAATATATCTGACAAACTAAACAACCAGCACACCAACATTTACTTCTGCATTCATTTCTCTCATTTACTTCTCCTGTAGAGTAGGTGGAGGAAGTTATTGCTTGATATTTTATCTACATGATATTTTGTATCTCCTTTTTGTATAAATACCTCCCCATGAGATGTATTCGTGGTTGGTGATTTTCTCTCTAGACTGCGCTGTAACTCTGAGACTTTTTAATACAAAGGTTGTTGAAGTTCACTACTGCTGGATTGTCTGAATGTGGATTTGATGTTCTGGGGCCTGCTACAGAATTCCTGTGTCTTTCTATGGATCAATAAGTTGTTCTAAACTGTGTTTTGTGTCTTCTGTGTTTGCAGATTTCATATATTTTTCATTATCTTAGTAACAGAGAAAAAGAATCGCCCAGAATTTGTTTAAATACACTCCGTGTTCAATCTCTGTTGTTAATTACGTTTTCTTCAGAATTAGCATAAACAAGAATTCTTAGCTGCTCTTGTTTCCACAGATTCTTTCACTTTGAATATTGCTAAGGAATTCTTTACTACTCCTTAATAATATTCATGAAATTTCCCTCTACCAACATGATGATGGATTCTTAACTGCCCTCCACCCACTCGCTTACATTCCATCAATTTCCAGATTCTAAAATTGTCCCAAGATCGATTATCTTGCTCCGTAGTATTGCCCTTTATCAAAGAAAACACACTCAGCAGTTCATTCCCATAGACTCCATTTGCCCAATGGAATAAACTGTTTTCGACTTGCATCCCAGCTCTGTTTAAGATCACCATCCAACAAACTTAAACAAAACCCTGTACATCATAACTAGCCTAAAATACCTCAAAACAAAGCTAAATTGTAAAGAGAGAGCCCTCTTTGGTTGCAGACTGGCTAGAATCTGCAGCTAAAAGATTGGTTAGTGGTTACCTCGGTCGTATTCCCTCCTTAGAGTTTTCCTGGGGAACAACCTGAGTGATAACACTTTCTTTCAACAAATGAGGTGACTTGATGCATCGAACGTGCAATTATCTACATGTATAAATGAAAATTACTAAAATTTTCTTTCAAACACATTATTCAAATCATAAATTCACATAAAACTATTCAAAACTTCAATTTATTTCTCATCTTTTTCTTTTATACAATAACATGTTTGTTCTCTCTCCAAATAACATTCTTGTTTTCCCCTCTCTTACCTATAGGTACCATAACTTGTGCAAATGTATTCTTCTTGTAATTATGAATGCACCTGAAGATACTATGCAGCAAATAAAGAACAAATAAATGCATGCCAATGTGAGCTTTATCAAGCAAAAAAAGGTGTCACAGAATGCCAAAAAAACAAAAAGTAGAAGGAAAACCAAAATTCATCGTCTGAAACGTATGGTGCAAATTCACATTTGCCATCAAACATCTCTGTATTTACCAATTCCCACCCCAAAAACAATCCTCCTTTCCAATTATCAAACTCTCTATCTTTTGAGAAAACCTCTCAAAAGAATACATCCATAACTCATTTCCCTAACCCCTCCATTGCACATGATTTCAACAACATTTACACTAATGAATCACATCTAGAATTCCATGCAAATATTGATAAATTTGCACCTAAATTTCCATGCTCCATTTGTCTTGAATCATATCCTTGAATACATATCCACAATTCAAACCAAATGTATTGCTGCTCTAGATGCATATCTGAAACAAAAGGTCATCACTTATCATTATCAAATAGCATGGACCCTGGTCCTCAACCAATCGTCCTTACATATCTTTCACAAATAGAAGAAATTCTCGCTGCTAGGGTTAGTTCTATACTCTAGCTAACAAATGCACATGGTGGCCAATATAAATATAGTGGCCACACAAATTTGTTTTCCATAAGACATTACAAAAATCACAAGCATGTTGCCACAATGTGTTCAAGACATGGACATTCTAATTGTCACCTATCATAGTAATGACCATTATGCTTATGATTTCATTATCAGTATAAATCATGTGCGTGCTGCATTAGAATACAAATTGGCAAATGACCCATAATATAAGAATGATATTATTGATAACAACACAGTAGCATCCTTACCAGCAATCCCCACTGATGTCTCCTCCTCCCTTTGCCATTCAAATACCACAATTTTTTTTTTCCACCTTTCACCTAAACCATCACTTAACCCCACTGAATATTCTGAAAACCCATACCTACACCACACATTATCATTCATACCCATTATTCCCAATACAAATACAGAAATCCAAGAAACAAGCCACTTTTTACATGCCTACAACCACCATTTTGATAGTACAGTTGAATGGCCACCAATTGGCCTATCCCCAATCAATGAATAAAACACAGAAGGTCTACTCTCTTGGATTTCCACACCCTTTCCCCAGAGGAGCTTCAATGCCAAATCAACCAAGAATGAAAGCAATGCAGTTATGTCAATACATATTTCATCTCATACGTTACTACGATAACAGATTCGGAAAGCACCCACGCTTTTGTTATTAAATATACAATATCATGATGTGACATCGCAATCAATAAAAAAACCTTCGCTTTTGTAAAAGGGAACATCGCAGATAAATTTCCGACATCTATTCAAGATTTGAACATTTGATTAGAATAATTTCCAAAAGAGAAGTTGGCAGAACAAGTCATGTGATTCAGTGTCTCTTTACGTGGCACAAGATCTTTTTGGCACAAAGCTAAAAATGAACAAACATACATGATATCTCAGGTTGGTTTCTCGACATTATTCTTCACATTAAGTGTAGCTGATACAAAATGGCCTGATCTTCTTGTAGTCATGCCCGGCTGTCAACCTTCTGATATTGCAAAACAACAAAAATGGAGAAACGATAACATTATCTCTAACCCACATTTAACATCACTATATATGCACCATAGATTCACAGCATTTTGTGAAGTTATCTTAGAGAAACACTTCAAGACAAAAGACTACTAGTACAGGTGTGCATTCTATCGCATTTCTTTTGTAACTCTCTAAACTTCAAACCTCATCTACTACAAAATTATCTTACATAAATGTGTACTTGACATGTATGAATTGTAACATAGAGTATCTACACACATCCATGGTTTCCTTTGGATAGAAAATGCACCTGATATGGAAAGCCTCAGCTGGGAAGACACAGAAGCAGTTGATATTGCTAAGCAATTCTTAGAAAAATATATTTCATCTTGGAACCCCCGCATTCCTTCTCTTTCAAACCAACCAATTTCTTAGAAAAAATAAGAAGACCCCTGTCTATTGTCCATGCCACATATTTCCAAAACCAATCCTCTCAATGATTATGAACAACTCATCAATTGCATTGAACGTCACATAAAATGCAATGAAAACATAGGCCTAATAAATAAAGGATCCTCATTCTAATGTCACTATAAAGCACCATGGGAATTACATCCAAAATCATCCTTATTCATTGACTCCAATTGCCAAAAAAACATACACATCTGCTCGCAGTGATGATCGAATCAATACCCATAACCCTACCATCCTATATATTTGGTGTGCAAATGTTGACTACCAACTAGTACTCTCCATACATGTACAAAAATATATCACAAAATATGCATCCAAATCAGAAAAATAAAATAAAATCTGAAAGCTTCCACCACATGCTACGTAGAATTGTCCTTGCTTCACCCAATGCTGACCCAACAACATATGCATTTCGAAAATTCCTTGTAGAAAACCTTGTTGATCGTGCCATTGGAGCACAAGAAGCCTGTCATATGCTACAAAAATTACCATTAACATTGTGTAGTCGATCATTCTTTTCTTTGGATGTAAGCCAAAAAAAAATCATGTGCCTTCCACAAACTAACACCACATCTTCTATAGCACCACACATCATATATACATATATCCAATGCCCATATACCCTATAATTTGCATCACTTATAGAAGTAGTAATAAATTGGTCATATGATCCTTGTTACAAGACAAACAAATGTAAACTTAGACCTACAAAAGAAATTATTCGGTTCATACCATGCTACTCCTCCATACCATCCACAATGGAACCTTTCTATGCTAACTTTTGTCGAGTTGAACTTATTATATACAAACCCTTTCACCATATTGTAAATGATATAGGAGATTCTGCTGAAGAATTCATCACAAACTGGCAAACATTTCGTCCCTTCTACAAACCTTGACATCAACACAACACACTATTTGATATTGAATCTATTGCAAATGGTAACTCAACTATTTATGAAACCAATCCTCCAGAAACCATGGAAATAAATGAATGGGAACTACTCTCCCAATTACATCCTACAAATGATCTCCTCATAAATTACCTTGACATGCTTGGCCTTCATGGCTTTGATGACAACCATAACTGGAATATGTTATAGCGGCTACAACCACCCTCCAAAATTTTTCCTTAGCTTCATTTTGGAGCCTCCCTACCAACCTTCATCATTTGAAAGAGAATGATCATATGGAAGTTGTTGTCATAAATCTCTTCATTTTTATGTTTATAAGCCTAGATAAACACTCAATTACAAACAAAATGAACATGCTTCCTGCCCCTTAGTTCATAAATTTTCATGTAGTGTTATAGGAATGTTATGAATGTTAAACATCTTACACGAGGAAAACCATGAGTTTTGTCTTGTATAGTACTTATTTTGTTATATCTACTTTCAAAAAATGACAAAAAACCTTACTAAGAATGTTATTTTCTCAATGCTCTCTGGATCAACTCATATTCAACCATTCCTACAAATTGTTGAACTTGAACCCATTCAATCAATGCAAAGTTCAATTCCACGATATCTCACTGCCATCTCTGATGGCACACATATGAAACACCTTATGCTTCCAATAGATTTCAATGACCACGTATCAACAGGCTTGCTACAAAAAGGTTTTATTATACAAGTTAAAATTTGGACTACTTCAACTATTGGTCCACCAATATAAGTTTGTTATAAATTTCTTATTTCAACTTTAAATTTTTTGTCGATAGCACTTCCAAATCTAAAAATTACTCCTATGAATATCATTTACCGTGTAGGTCTATAACGCTAATAAACTTCTAGATTTATGCTTCATCTGCACCGTTAATTGGTAATCCAAAAAAATTGAGTATCCCAATCAATTTTGAAGAAGACACTCCCTCATCATCGAACAAAGATCCTTCATCAAAAAGGCACTTGCCTCTTCCAACCTCCAAACCCATCTATCATGCCATTCGAAATTCCCATCAAAGCACTAAACCATTACCATTAAAATTGGTGCGTAAAAGGATACATTCAATGAAAAACAACTCTTTGACAATTTTAGAATCAATACGGACCTGGTAATGTGTTTTGCTTTGACCTGTTTGATATAAAATGTGGAGAAATGTCTACATTGTCTCTAAAGGGAATGTGAAAATGGCTAATAAGTAATACAACAACTTAAACAATGACTGGAAAATTTTGTTAAATGCAACATCTACCATAGAGCATGTTTCCAGTGAAAAAAAACACAATCCAATGGTGCAATTCAATCTAAAATCAATCAATGATATCATAACAAAAAATGTCAACTCCATTGTTGATGTTCTTGGTATTGCCACTGACATTTCCAGTGTGTGCATTATACGTATAAAAAACGGATCTAAAGTTACTAAAAAAACACTGCAACTTCAAGACATGTTTGGGTATAACATGGATGCGATCTTTTAGGGACAAAATTCTGATGTTGTGTCACAAGAAATATCCTCCTTATGTGTTGTAGGAAATAACCCCATCATTGCAATCAAGTCTGCCCGTGTTGGAGAATTTAATGGAAAAAGGGTCAACACTACAACAAGATCCATTATTCTTGTAGATCCTAACATTGAAGAGGCTGACACGCTAAAGTCATGGTTTAAAAAAGAAGGTTCCACTGCAACTTCTACATCCTTGACAACAAGATATTCAACTCCTTTTGGCCATCAACCAAAAAAAAAAACAATTGTTGATATTTACTGTATGGATTCCTCAGAGAAACTAGCATTCTTCCAACTGAAGGGAAAAATAACAAAAATTTGGATGGATAGTTTTTACTACATTTCTTGCGCGTCCATCGTTGATGGGAAAAAATGCATGAAAAAACTTATTCCACAAAATACGGGCATGTGGTTTTGCCCAAAATGAAACACTGACTTAACTAACTATGATTACAGATTATTACTTAAGATCGACATAAAATATCACACTGGTGAGTTACATCTACAATTCTTGTGATTAAGGCCAAAGAATTCTATTTGTTATCCTCAAATCCATATCTAATCAAGGAAATTATCTCCAAAGAACTATGGACAGATCACATCTTCACACTATCAGTGAAGACAAAAACATTTAAAGGAATACCAAGGTTGAAATGTGTTATCATGAAAGAATAAAGGTTACATTTCATAACAAAATGCAACAACATCCTTCGAGCAATTGATAACATGATGATATAGTAGATAGATATCGTAAAATGTATTTTTCACTTTTTGGTAGTTTCTATTATCTTATTTTATAAATACAATTTTACACCATATAATATTGTACGTCTTCTCACCAAATTCTCTTATTTAGTATTGAAATAAATATTCATCCTCCATCGTATCTAGCATTGTGTATGTACACTTATTCACATTCTTTTCATATTCTTTCTTTTAACAAATGAGGTAACTTGATGCATTACACTTGCAATTATCTACATGTATAAATGAAAATTACTTAAATGTTCTTTCAAACACATTATTCAAATCATAAATTCACATAAAACTATTCAAAACTTCAATTTATTTCTCCTCTTTCGCTTTTATACAAAAACATGGTTGTTCTCTCTCCAAATAACATTCTTGTTTTCCCCTCTCTTGCCTATAGGTACCATAAATGCACACCGATGTGAGTTTTATCAGGCAAGAAGCTATGTCATGGAATGCCAAAAAAACAAAAGGGAGAAGGAAAACCAACATTCATCGTCTGAAACGTATGGTGAAAATTCACATTTTCCATCAAACCTCTCTGTATCTAACGATTCCCACCCCAAAAACAATCCTCCTTTCCAATTATCAAACTCTCTATATTTTTAACAAACCTCTCAAACAAATACATCCATAAGTCATTGCCCTAACCCCTCCATTGCACATGCTTTCAACAACATTTACACTAATGAAGCACATCGAGAATTCTATGCAAAGATTGATAAACTTTCACCTAAATGTCCATGCTCCATTTGTCTTGAATCATATCTTGGAATACATATCCGCAATTCGAACCAAATGTATTATTGCTCCAGATGCATATCTAAAACAAAAGGTCATCGCTTCTCATTATCAAACAAACATGGACCCTGGTCCTCAACTAGATGTCCTTACGTCTCTTTCACAAATAGAATAAATGCTCATTACTAGGGTTAACCCTATACTCCAGGTAACACATGCACATGGTGGCCAATATAAATATAGTGGCCACACAATTTGTTTTCCATGACGTGTTGAAGACTTGGACATTCTAAATGTCCCCCATCATAGTAGTGACCATCATGCTTATGATTTCATTGTCAGTAGACATCATGTGCTCTCTACATTAGAATACAAATTGGCAAATGACCTATACTATAAGAATTCTCGTATTGATAACAACGAACTAACATTCTTACCAACAATCCCCACTGATATCTCCTCCTACCTTCGCCATTTGAATACCATAGAAACAATTGTCCACCTTTCACCTAAACCACCACTTGACCCCACTGAATATTCCACAAACCCATACCTACACCATACATCATCATTCATACCCATTATTCCCAATAAAAATACAAAAATCCAAGAAATACGCCATTATTTACATGCCTACAACCACCATTCTGATACTACAATTGAATTACCACTAATTTGACTACCCCAATCAATGAATACAACATAGAAGGTCTACTTTCTGTGGCTTTCCCCACCCTTTTCCCCACAGGAGTTGCAATGCCAAATCAACCAAGAATGAAATCAGTGCATTTACATGAATACACACTTCATCTCATACGTTACTAAGATAACATATTCGGTAAGCACCCACGCTTTTGTTATTACATATACAATCTCATGATGCAACATTGTAGTCAATCAACAACCTCTATTTTTGTAGAAAATAACATCTTAGATAACTTTCCAACATCTATTCAAGATCTAAACATCTGATTAGAACAATTTCTAGACGAACAGTTGGCAGAACAAGTCATGCGATTTAGTTGTTCTTTACGTGGCACAAGATCGTTTTGGAAAAAATCTAAAAATGAAATAACGGACATGATATCTCATCTTGGTTGCCCGATGTTATTCTTCACATTAATTGCAACTGATACAAAATGGCCTGATCTTCATGCAGTCATGCTCAGATTTCAACCTTCTGATATTGAAAAACAACAAAAATGGAGAAACAATAACATTATCTCTAACCCAAATTTAGCATCACTATATATTCACCACAGATTCACAACATTTCATGAAGTTATCTTAGATAAACACTTACAGACAAAAGACTACTTGTACATGTACGCATTCTACTGCATTTCTTTCGTAACTCTCTAAACATCAAACCTCATCCACTACAAAATTATCTTACATAAATGCATACTTGACAGGTATGAATGGAAACATAGAGGATCTGCACACATCCATGGTTTCCTTTGGATAGAAAATGCACCTAATATGGAAAGCCTCAACTAGGAAGAAACATAAGCAGTTGATATTGCTAACCAATTCTTCGACAAATATATTTCAGCTTGGAACCCTCACATTCATTCTCTTTCAAACCAACCAATTACTCAGACAAATTCAGAAGACCCTTGTCTATTTTCCATGCCACATACTTTCAGAACCAATCCTCTCAATGATTATGAACAACTCATCAATTTCATTGAACATCACACAAAATGCACTGAAAGCACATGCCTAATAAAGAAAGGATCCTCATTTGAATGTCACTATAAAGCACCATGGGAATTACATCCAAAATCATCCTTATTCATTGACTCCAATGGCAAAGAAAATACACCCTTTCTTGCAATGATGATCGACTCAATACCCATAACCCTACCATCCTATCTATTTCACGTGCCAATGTTGACTGCCAACCAGTACTCTCCATACATGTTGTACCAAAATATATCGAAAAATACACATATAAAAAAGAAACAAATCTAAAAGCTTTCAACACATGCTACGTAGAATTGTCCTCACTTCACCCAATGTTGACCCAGCAACATCTGTATTTCAAAACTTCCTTATAGAAACCCTTCTTGATCGTGACATTGGACCATAAGAAACATCCCATATGCTACAAAAATTATCATTAACATTGTGTAGTCAACCATTCTTTTCTTTAAATGTAAGCCAAAAAAATTATATACTCCTAATGTTAGATGATCCAAAACTACAAATTTTATCATAGGTTATAAAATTAGAATAAAATAATTATTAATTTAAGATATTAAATTAATAATTATTATTCTAGAATGTTTAATTATTTAATGGAGACTTTTAGAATTAGCATATTGTTGTAACTAGATATGACTCTCCAAATGTGTCGTATCTTAGGCTCTATTATAGGAGATTAGTTAGCTAGTTGGTTTGAATAGCATTTATTGTAAATGGACATTTGTTATTTAATAAGTGATCCATAATTAGAGGTAGTTAGGACATGGAGCTTATAAATAGCTCATTGCAAGAGTGTTTGGTTGTTCGGGTGTAAGCTCTTGCAAATCAATTATGTAATTGTTTTTTTCTGATTAATAAAATTACGTGTCTGAGGACACTTCTGCCATTATTGTGGTATCAGAGCTCCAGTAATGCTGCAGTTGATCTGAGGAGGAGATTCCAGCTCTATGAGATCGTGGAAAACTCAACTCCATTGAAGTGATCAGGAAAAGATTGTCCAGGGCCACGGAATTGAACAAAGCAGGAGGATTCGAAATTGGAGACCAGCACTCAAATCAAATTTCACTGCAAAGAGCCAGCGTGAGCAAACCAGTGTGGATTTTTAAAAACCAGTAAGCGAGTAGTCTTTGTTGCACATTGTTTCTGGCGTTGCTGGAGTTGTTTTATTTATAAATCTGCAAATTGCCAAATTTTTTTGCTATAAATCTGTTTCAATTTGATCAAATATCTCCATTATAAGCCGTGGAAGGTCTGCTCATAAGAAATATTGGCGAATTAGTTTCAGTTTGATGGAAAACGAGTCTTTTTAAGCGTGATTTGATCACTTTGACTGGTTGGGACAGCGTGGAGAGCAGCAAACCACGCTGCAAACTGTTTGAGATCTGAGATCTCAGTTGCTCCGGCTGTAGCTTTGGACGCTCTGCGTATGGGCCTCCTACATATGGAACAGCAATTTCCACACACCGTTTTGGCCGCTTAATCTGCAAAGGCGCCGCGAAGAAGGAAGTACCGTGTCTGGATTGGAGGATCAATCTTGGCATCTCTGAGTACATTCCAACAGATGTGGATTGCCAAGGCTGAGTATGATGAATCTGGTCCGTCAATTGTTCACAGAAAGTGTTTCTAATTTTCAGTGGCTTAGTAGTTTTTAGAGTTCCCAAGCAGTATTGCAGTTATTATGAAGTTGAGTAGGTGCTCACGGGTATATTATATTTAGCTATTTTGATACAGTTAGAGTATATAGTCTTGTCATGATAGAGATGATAGAGATACATTTTTTTTGCATGGTTGCGTCCTTGTTTGTTGAATGGCAAGATTTTAGCCCAAAATCTATCGCCCATTTTTTATTTATTTTGTACTGTGTAATAGTGTGCATGGAGGATGCATATTTTGAATCTCTCCAATGTCATAGTACATGAGAAACCGACGGTCTTACAGTTCATAATGTTCTGCTCAATACCTATTTCGAATATGCGATCCCATATCTCGTCTGGAACCGTATCCATCGATGGAGATCAACTAAAGGAGGCAATGGTAATTTCAGATAAACGATGTATCTAAAAAAAATAGAGGCATAGGCCTACTTGCGTAGAACCCTCCGCTTCAGTTGTCTCCATTGCATCAAGTTTTGAAAATTCATCATCTTGAGATTCATAGAACTATATGGGATTGGCGCCAAAACAAAATCGGAATCCACACTGTAAATGAAAAGGAACAAATTCTCTGGGAGAGAGAAGGAATAAGGAGTTTTGTTTGTAATTTTGGGAAAGATAAGGAATATTATATTTTTGGGGAGATTTTGTAATTTTTTAAATTTGGGAATTTATGTTTTTTGGAGTAATAAGGAGGTTTATTTGTAAATTGGGGAGATAAGGTGTGTTGGGTAATTTGTTTTTAAGAAGCTTTGTGGGATCATCACATTGTAACTCAAAGTATTTTTTTACTTTGAGGGGGGGTAATTTCTTTTTTTTTTACCTGATTGTGCAAAAGCACCATTGTAAAAAGTCAAATTTTGAAAGTTGCCCTGTAAAATTTGAGAAATTGACTAGAGCCAAGTGCAAAGCTCAGTCAATTTTCTCCTGTTTTGACGACTATTCGAGGGTCAAGGCCAAGCCCCGATAGATCGTGTTTTTTTGCGTGGTGTGTTGTGCTGACTATCTTGTACTTTCTGTTCTACTTCTTGGTGCGTCTCTTAAATGCTAAAAATGTCTAAGTTGATTAACTTATTTTCTGATTCCGACAAACTAGAAGGCACCAAATCTTATAAAATGTGGCATCATCTTATTGAAAGCACACTCATTTACAATGAATTATGGCAAGGAATATGTGATGGTGATGTTAAGCCGAATAAACCCACAGATGCAGATCCACTGGCAAAATGGGAAATCAAGAATGCTAAAGCCTTAGCTCTTATTAAATCGTCTGTGAATGATGAAATGTATGTACATATAGAAAATGCTTTAGATGCATGGACTGCCTTGAAAACTTTTAAAGAACTCTTTGATACTCAACCAGAATCAAAGAAGGTTGATCTACAGTTAAAATTGTTGTAACAAAAATTAACTGAAGATGGTGATATTCTTGAATATCTCTCCAGACTTAAGAATATTAAGCAGGAAATTATTAATGCTGGTTTTCCCGCAATTGATGATAGCTTGATGGTCACAATTGTAATTGCTCGGCTTCCTTCTTCCTATACGCATTTTTAGAGACTTCACAAGTAACAGGGAAATTAGAAAAACTAAAGTTTGATGAACTTTGTGAAATTTTAAGTCAACATGATAAAACTTTTGGGAAGAAGAAGAAAGTTGGTGAAGATGTTTTTCTCACAGAAGCCAGCACAAGTAAGTCATCAGCAGATAGTTCTCAAGGAAGAGGCAGATGGAATCAGAATCAAGTAGCACATAATCGAGGTCGAAGCCAAAGCAGAGGCAACAATTTTAACAGAGGAGGAAGAAATAATTTTCAAGGTAGAGGAAACAACCAAGGAAGAGGCAATTTTCAAGGACAAGGCTATAGTAGTCAAGGTAGAGGACAATCTCCAAATAGAGGCCAAAGCAAAGGCCGAGGACAATCTTCAGGATGAGGAAGAGACTTAAGTCAAATTGTGTGTCGAAGATGTAACAAAGTTGGCCATTATGGTGAAGATTGTCGAACTTCACTTAATAAAATTCCCAAGTTTCAGCAGCATTCAGCACAATTTGCAAATGATCAAGATGAAGACAGCTCATAATATGTTTTTACTTCCTCACCAACATCACAAATTTCATCTCATCTTAGAAGTGACTATGAAGATGCCTGGATCTTGGATTCCGGGGCAACTCAGCACATGACATGTCGACGTGATTTTTTCTGGAATTTTCAAGAATGCCAACTTAATTCAATTTTTCTTGCTGATGATACAAAACATACTCCTTATGGAAAAGGAGTCGTAAAAGTTTTTGTCCCTGACATTGGAGAAAAATTGATTTCCAATGTATGGTATGTACCCAGTTTCAAGAAAAATTTTCTCTCTTTAGTCACGATTCGACAAGCAGGACATCAAGTGATTATGGAAGATGGTTTAGTGAAGATTAATTCAGTGAAACAGAACTTGAAAATAGTTATGACAGGTTATGAAGATGGAAAACTGTTACGGATGAAAGGGATAGTTATTCCAAGGAATTCTGATTTTGCAGGGGCAGGGACATTTGAATTTTGAGAGTCTTTCTCAATTGCATAAACAAGGAATGGTTAAAGGACTTCCAACATTCAAAAGAGAAAATGCAAAATGTGAAGCTTGCATTTATGGCAAACAAAATCGAGAAAGTTTTCCAACAAGTTCATGGCGTGCAAACAGGCGGCTACAACTAGTTCACAGTGATGTTTGTGGTCCACTACAAAATTCATTTGGTGGTTGCAAGTATTTCTTACTATTCATTGATGATTTCAGTAGAATGACTTGGGTTTACTTCTTGAAGAACAAGTCAGAAGCATTTGATAAGTTTAAAAATTTTCGCCAACTTGTTGAAAATGAAGTCAAAGAAAAGATAGGTACTCTTAGGACGGATAATGGGGGAGAATTCACTTCAAATGAATTCAAAACTTATTGCAGTGATAATGGCATAAGACGACATCTCACTAATGTTTACACTCCACAGCAAAATGGAGTAGTCGAAAGAATGAGTCGCACTTTGTTAGGAATGGCGAGATCCATGTTAACATTCAAGAGGTTAAGTGCAACATATTGGGCGGAAGCAATACATACAGCTGTCTACTTAAGAACCAGATCTCCAACTGCTTCTTTAGATAGAATCACACCTTATGAAGCTTGGTTCGGTTTCAAACCTCGAGTTAAACATCTTAGAGTTTTTGGGTCAGTGTGTTATGCCTTAGTTCCGAAAGAAAAATGAACTAAGCTTGACTCCAGAAGTTTAAAATGCACAATGATTGGCTATTCTGATGAGAAGAAAGGTTATCGTCTTTTGACCAATGGAAAATTCATTGTGAGCAGGGATGTCATTTTTGATGAAACAGAGAGTAAGAGTGCTGAAGAAATTGAAAATCTTCTTCACAAATTAGAAACTAAGGGAAGTAAAAGAAATGGAAAAATGCAAAGTCAACCAACTTCACCAAATTGGTATGAACTTGATTTTCCTTCCTCTGAAGATGAGTCATCCAGTCCATCTACATCAACAACATCATTTGGGTCTTCTAGCAGTTCATCCGCATCTCCAAGCAGCAACAGTTCTTCAGACAGTGAGTCTCCACATTCTTCACCTGAACGACGAACATCAGTTTATATTAATCCTCTTTACAATGATGGGGACTTTACAGAAGCGCAAACAAGTGAGCAACAACTTCCGAAATGGGCAGTTCAACTTTTGAAAGATGTAAAGCCTGATGAACAGAATAAAACTGGCACCAGAAGGGCACATAGAAGTGAAGGCAATTTTGCCTTGATCGCAAATGAATTTACTGAACCTTCCACATACAAAGAGGCAGTAAAACATAAAGAATGGCAACAGGCTATGGTTGACGAATATAAAGCAGTAATTGATAACAATAGTTGGAAACTTGTTGATTGTCCAGCAAATGTTAAACCCATAGGATGCAAATGGGTTTACAGAATTAAGTATAATCAGAAGGATGAACTTAACAAGTATAAAGCACGAATTGTCGCAAAAGGTTTTGCGCAGCAGGAAGGCATTGATTATGAAGAAACCTTTGCTCCAACAGCTAAATGGAACACCATCTGATTAACACTTGCATTGGTCGCTCAAAAAGGATGGAAAGTTCATCAAATGGATGTGAAAAGTGCTTTTCTCAATGGGGATTTACAGGAGGATGTGTATATGACCCAACCACCAGGTTTTGAAGTTGAAGTACGAGAACATAAAGTCTGCAAATTGATCAAGGCTTTATATGGGTTAAAACAAGCTCCCCGAGCTTGGTATGCAAAGATGGATGATTACCTTAAGAAAGTTGGTTTTCAACGAAGTGAATCTGATGATACTTTGTATGTGTGACAACATGGCAAATATCTGGTAATTCTTGTTATGTATGTAGATGATTTAATCATCACTGGCAATCATGATGATCATCTTGCACAGGTAAAAAAGGAGTTACGTGCAGGTTTTAAGATGACAGATTTGGGATTACTTCACTACTATCTTGGAGTTGAAGTCTTCCAACGTCCACATCATATTTTCATTTCTCAGAGTAAGCATGCCGCAGAGGTTCTTCAGCGATTTGGCATGCAAGATTGCAAGCCCGTTCTCACCCCCATGGATCAAAACTTGAAACTTTCAAAATTTGAAGGGGGGGAAAAGGTGGACAGTACAACTTACAGAAAGTTGATTGGCAGCTTGATTTATTTGACAAATACTTGTCCTGATCTATCTTATGCAGTTAGTATTCTTTCACGTTTTATGCAGGAACCACGAGACAGCCACTGGAATGCCGCCAAAAGAGTTCTTCAATATATCCAAGGAACAAACGATTTTGGTCTTCTTTACACAAAGACTAAAAATTTTGTACTTGGTGGATATTCTGATGCCGACTTTGCTGGGAGTATTGATGATTGAGCATCCACATCAGGTTATTTAATGAATATGGGGTCAGCAGCAGTATCTTGGAGTTGTAAAAAACAAGCTACAGTGGCCACTTCTTCAGCAGAAGCAGAGTACATTTCAACATGGGAAGCAGCATGTGAAATTGTTTGGTTGCGCCGAATTTTGCAGGACTTGGGCATTTCTCAGGGAGAAGCTACATCATTGTTCATTGACATCCAGTCAGCCATCAAACTTGCTAAGAACCCAGTTTTTCATTCAAAGACAAAGCATGTAGACACCAAGTATCATCATATCAGGTCTCTCATTTCCAAAGATGTTCTCAAACCAATTTATTGTCCTTCCGAAGATCAGATCTCCGACATTTTCACGAAACCGCTTGGCAGAATAAAATTTGCTAAGTTCAGGGATGAACTTGGTATCTATTGTAATGTATCTTTGGATCATAGGGGGGAATGTTAGATGATCCAAAAATACAAATTTTATCATAGGTTATAAAATTAGAATAAAATAATTATTAATTTAAGATATTAAATTAATAATTATTATTCTAGAATGTTTAATTATTTAATGGAGACTTTTAGAATTAGCATATTGTTGTAACTAGATATGACTCTCCAAATGTGTCGTATCTTAGGCTCTATTATAGGAGATTAGTTAGCTAGTTGGTTTGAATAGCATTTATTGTAAATGGACACTTGTTATTTAATAAGTGATCCATAATTAGAGGTAGTTAGGACATGGAGCTTATAAATAGCTCATTGCAAGAGTGTTTGGTTGTTCGGGTGTAAGCTCTTGCAAATCAATTATGTAATTGTTTTTTTCTGATTAATAAAATTACGTGTCTGAGGACACTTCTGCCATTACCACAAACTAACACCACCTCTTCTACATCACCACACATCATAGGTACATATATCCAATGCCCATTTACCCTAGAATCCACATCACTTATAGAAGTAGCAAGATCTTGGTCATATGATCCTCATCACAAGACAGACAAATGGAAACTTATACATATAAAAGAAATTATTCGGGTCATACCAAGCTACTCCTCCATACCATCCACAACGGAACCTTGCTATGCTAACTTTTTTTGAGTTGAACTTATGATATACGAACCCTTTCACCATATTGTACAAGATATAAGAGATTTTTCTGAAGAATTCACCACAAACTATCAAACATTTCATCCTTTCTACAAACCTTGGCATCAACACCGCACATTATCTGATATTGAATCTATTTCAAATGATAGCTCAACTATTCATGAAACCAATCCTCCAGACACCATGGAAATAAATGAATGGGAATTACTCTCCCAATTATACCCTACAAACAAGCTCCTCGTAAATGAGCTTGACATGCTTGGCCTCCGTGACTTTGATGACAACCATAACTAGAATCATACCACTATCCCATTAGATCTACAAAATAATGAAATACAATTCATTGAGAATAGCCACTCTGTCCAACACATTCTTCAAACACACAAACATATCCTGATGACCCTTACTACATTATCTCTAATGCAAAGAAAATCTCTAAATATTATTTCTAATCATTTTGCTAAGAAGGATATTTTAGCCACTCTAAGAATGATAATGCAAGGAATTGCTAGTATAGGAAAATCCCTCCTTATAAATTGCATCAAAGAAATGCTCATAACCCTTGCAAGCCCAAAACCTTCACTGGTCATGCTCCTTGCCCCTATAGGTGTTGCAGCCTTCAACATAAAAGCATTGAAATCCATTCCGCCCTCCTCCTTCCTATAAAGGATCTTACGCCCTTAGAAGGAAATTCTCTTGCAAAATTACAAGAACTTAAGCATATCATGTACATACTAATCGATGAAATGAGCCTCATTGGGCCAAATCTTCTCAGCCATATTGACGAATGTCTTTGAGAAGCATTTCAACTACACAAAAACACTCCTTTCGGTGGTTGTTCCATTATATTAGTTGGTGATCTCGTCCAGTTACTACCCGTCAAAGACATACCTCTATATGCAAGCGTGTGCCACAAAAGTGCACCGTGGAACACATTTGACACAGTCATCACATTGGGCACAATATTCCATCAACAAGGTGACAACATCACCTAGGTTACTTTCAGGAAAATCCTCCAGAACATTAGAAATGAAAATCCAGCAATTGATGACTACAACATACTCATGTCACACACAGACTCCTTATCAGAAGATGAAATACATTCTTTCCATGATTCTATGCATCTATTCCCAACCAATGCTCAAACAAAGGTCCATAATAAGAAAATGATATAATATCTAAACACTCATGTCACAAGATCCATTGTTGAAGATGGAAACACATATTCCAACATTTCCTCATACGAAGAGCAACTTGAGCAAATTTTGTTTCTATGCAAAGGCCAACAAGTGATGCTAACTTCCAACCTTTGGGTTTCAGCCGGACTTGTTAATGGTTCCCTCGGAGAAATAATATTCATCTTCTGTAAAGAATCAATTGCACCTCCACAAATTCCAACATTTGTTATCGTAACTTTTCCGAAATACATTGGGCCTCCTTGGGATGAAAGATATCCCACTAACTTGATTATTCCACCAATAAAAAGAAATGGATGTATGCAAATTCCACTAAATATGGATTGGGCATTAACCATACATAAACCTCAAGGTATGACACTACCAAAAGAAATAATTGACATTGGAAAAACTAAACTTCAAAGTCTCACATTCATAGCAATTTCAAGAGTCCCTTCTCTACAAGATCTCCAAATTTTCCCCGCATCCAGTCTCAATTGTTACAATAAAATGAAAGATAACAAAACCATTGTTGGCAGAAAACATGTAGAAAAAATTCTCCGTTGAATGCCACCTCCAGACAATCTCCTCCAATCCATACGTTAACATCACCAAAAGGTTTCTTATATTTATTAGGCTCAATATATTTCATAACATACCTTTCGTATCTTTGGGCAATAATCAAATTTGATCAATATTAATACATGGTTGCAAATATTACATTTTCATTATATTTTCTATTTACTTGGTTCTAACATTTTCTTTCTTTTGCAACAGGACATATGGACTTATAAATAACACAACTATATAACTATTGCAATGAATTTTAAGCATCAATACTTACATTGAAAAATATAAATAATACCGGTACCAAATCCCGAAGTACCATTATACTGCCTACGTCCAACTATACAATTATTACTACAAATAAAATCTACTCTGAAACACATAATCCACATTCATCAATGTGACAGAATGCAAAAAATATGGGCGGACTGGCAATCAAGAAATATGCATCTCCAACTACGCATAAATATTCAATGGCGTTCGATATGCCATCGTTCGCCTTGCATTTTCGACTAACAATATTTAAATCCCCATGACAAAGGTAAACTCATTTCCCTTCATTCCAAATTCATTTTAACACAACTCACATGCAAACTATTACTAATAAATTTCCACAATTAATTTACATATTACAAATTTTAACAAAATATACATTTTGCAGGTTCATTGCTGCTTCTTCAAGTCTTCGATGTCTCCAACAAGTTTTGATGCATTTTCAAATATGGAATGACAACCACAATGTTCTTCACAATGTTATATTTCTTTTTTCACCTCTTCCATTACAATCTACTACTTGTATTTTTCAATTGAAACTTGAAAAAGCATCTTTGAAGATCAAGAGGCATTCTTCGTTACAAACATTGTACTATCTGTAAATTCCACCTAATGTATATCACTTAACTTCATCTTCCACCATTACATGCAATCTTGTTTATTAATTATTATTTTCAATAACCTTTCCCATGTAAACTACTACTAATGAATTTCCACAATTAATTTACATATTTCAAATATTAATAATACTTCTACATCACTTTAACAAAATATACATTTCGCAAGTACTTTACTGCTTCTTCAAGTCTTCGATGACTCCAACAAGTTTTGACACATTTTCAATTATGGAATGGCAACCATGATGTTGTTCACAATGTCATATCGTTTTTTCCACCTCTTCCATTACAATCTACTAGTATTTTTTATAGAAACTTAAAAAATCATCACTGAAGATCAAATTATGATTAATCCTCAATTCCCCCAGATATCAAAAAACAACACCATAAATAGGTAGCATATGGAAAAATTACATCTCCAAAGAAAAATATCATATCTTATATAATCTTTTGTCCCTCAAAATTGTTTAAAAATAAAAAACAATAAACCTTAAAATAATATACAAAAACATGTTCACATAAACAATAGAAACTACATGGATAATGGATAACCTCTACATGACACTACTATTATTTACAAAATATCCATATTCAGAATACACATAACTAATAATTGCAACTATAACTCATTATCATCCACCCTTGCTTTCAAAAATGTCCATTCACATCAGATTCCTGCAAGGAAGCTTACGAAAGAGGAGATGCAAAACATTCTTGATGTTTGTTGGGAGTTGGATACTGCAACAACCCCAGTTGGTCTTGTATTTAAAGGAACTATAGAATCTGAAGAAAAAACAACACCTGATAAAGAAAAAGTAGCTCATGTTGGAGGAATAACAGTAGTTGCAGATGCAACAACACATCATGGTGAAGAAAATATTACAGTAACTGAAAGAAAGATAGTAGAAGTTGAAGTTAGAACAAAAGTATTTAAGGAAATCACTTTAGGGTAGCTATGGTTGGATTTATTGGCATCAGAATCTCAGTTTTTGGAGGACCTACAAATTTTGTTTGCTAATTGGAATTCAATTCATTCATTACAGGTAAAATTGCACTATCTAAGGCATATGCCAAAGACAAACAAATCTCCCAACCCAGCGATTTGTCTTTTAGAGAATGAATGTGACTAAAAATAACCTTTTTTTATGCTTTCTCAATCTATTTTCAATAATTTTTTCCCAATTCATATTCTAGAGGGTGAATAATTGGGTTTGAGAGGAAAACACACCTCTGAGCTCACCAAATTTAGCTAAAAAGATATTTCCAGTTTTACAACCTTGTTAGGCCTTTGAACTTGGGGAGTTGGCATTTTGGCTCTTTTGGCAAAGGAAACATTTATTAAATCTGCCAAGCCTTGAACTACAAGCCTCTGAACTCAATTAGTTGGCACCTTGGCTCCTGTCATGAAGAAAAACTTAATAAAAAACTTGTTGAACCTTTGATTCACTAGTTCTCTGCTATTCATTGAGGATTTGATCACTTGTAGGGTGAATCAATCTTCATGAGAAGGAGTTGGGTGGTTGCCAGGATTCCTTGGTTCACTGATGATCATCACATGTCAGTAAGATTTTGAGATTTACATGATTCTCTGCACATTGGAACAAGGTTAAATCCTCTACCTGAAATGATTCATACTAATCATGTAAACCTTGTTTCCATGGCTCAAAAATGAAGCAAAAGGAAACTTCTCAAACTATTTTAAATTAACTGAAATGGAGACCAACAAACTCCCTTGGTTTTTTAGCTTCGAAAAACCATAACCCACTCTCATGAACTCAGATTTACGAATATTCTGTTGCACAATGTAGAGGACACAAGGATCTTTCAAATGAGTTGCTGGACAACACGTTTTGTGTTTTACTTGACAAGTTTCGTAATGTGGAAAATCGAAATTGCCTAGTTGATGAGAATTTTTTTAATGTGCATTTCTGTACCTATGAACCTTGAATTGAATTATATTAGTTGCATTAAGTTTATACACTTCAAAAAAAATCTAGGAAACCTCTTTTGGAATTCCTAAACTCATTTCAGTGGATCTCAAAATATGTGCAAAAGAAGTTTAGTGCTCAGTTAGAGCATTGCTTCACCTGAATCAAAATTATCTTTGGGGGAATGACTTTTATGTTATATGGTTTTTAATCTAGGTAATTGTTCTTACTGAGATCCTCACACACAAAACTAATTTTAAATAGTGAATGTGGCCTTTGGACACCAAATGCACTGAACGAAAACACATTAAAACTCATTTCCTTACTTCAAAACTTGCTATGGTTGGATTTATTGGCATCAGAATCTCATCTTTTGGAGGACCTGCAATTTTTTTTTCTAATTGGAATTCAATTCATTCATTACAAGTAAAATTTCACTGTCTAAGTCATATGCCAAAGACAAACAAATTTCCCAACCCAGTGATTTGTCTTTTAGAGAATGAATGTGACTGAAAATAACCTTTTTGATTCTTTCTCAATCTATTTTCAGTCAATTTTTCCCAACCCAAATTCTATAGGGTGAATAATTGGGTTTGAGAGGCAAACACACCTCTGAACTCACCAAATTTAGCTGAAAAGATATTGCCAATTTTATAGCCTTGTTAGGCCTTTGAACTTGGGGAGTTGCCATTTTGGATCTTTTGGCAAAGGAAACTTTTATTTAAGTTACCAAGCCTTGAACTACAAGCCTCTAAACTCAATTAGTTGGCACCTTGGCTCCTGTCATGAAGAAAAGATTAATAAAAACCTTGTTGAACCTTTGATTCACTAGTTCTCTGCTATTCATTGAGGATTTGATCACTTGTAGGGTGAATCAATCTTCATGAGAAGGAGCTGGGTGGTTGCCATGATTCCTTGGTTCACTGATGATCATTGCATGTTAGTAAGATTTTTAGATTTACATGGTTCTTTACACATTGGAACAACATTAAATCCTCTACCTTAAATTCTTCATACTAATCATGTAAACCTTCTCTCCATGGCTAAAAAATGAAGCAAAAGGAAACTTGTCAAACTATTTTAAATTAACTGAAATGGAGACCAACAAACTCCCTTGGTTTTTTGGCTTCATAAAACCATAACCCACTCTCATGAACTCATATTTAAAAAGTGCCTATTTCATAATGTAGAGGACACAAAGATCTTTCAAATGAGTGGTTGGACAACACATTTTGTGTTCGAATTGACAAGTTTCATAATGCAGAAAGTTGAAATTTCCTAGTTGATGGGAATTTTTTTTAATGTGCATTTCTATACCTATGAGCCTTGAATTGAATTATGTTAGTTGCATTGAGTTTATAAACTTCAAAAACATGTAGGAAACCTCTTATGGAATTCCCAAACTCATTTTAGTGGATGTCAAAATATGTGCAAAAGAAGTTTGGTGCTCAGTTAGAGCATTGCTTCACTTGAATACAAATTGTCTTTGTGGGAATGCCTTTCATCCTATATGGTTTTTAATCTAAGTAATTGATGTTACTGAGATCCTCACACACGAAACTAATTTTAAACAGTGAATGTGGCCTCTAGACACCAAATCCACTGAAGGAAAACACATTAAAACTCATTGCTTTACTTAAAAACTTGCTATGGTTGGATTTATTGGCATCAGAATCTCAGTTTTTGGAGGACCTACAAATTTTGTTTGCTAATTGGAATCGAATTCATTCATTACAAGTAAAATTTCATTGTCTAAGGAATATGCCAAAGACAAAAAAATCTCCCAACCCATCGATTTGTCTTTTAGAGAATGAATGTGACTGAAAATAACCTTGTTTTATGCTTTCTCAATCTATTTTCAGTAAATTTTACCCATTTCAGATTCTACAGGGTGAATAATTGGGTTTGAGAGGAAAACAGACCACTGAGATCACCGAATTTAGCTGAAAAGATATTTCCATGTTTACAGCCTTGTTAGGCCTTTGAACTTGGGGAGTTGCCATTTTCACTCTTTTGGAAAATGAAAATTTTATTAAAGCCACCAAGCCTTGAACTACAAGCCTCTTAACTCAATTGGTTGGCACCTTAGCTCCTGTCATGAAAAAAGCTTAATAAAAACCTTGTTGAACCTTTGATTCAGTAGTTGTCTGCTATTCATTGAAGATTTGATCACTTGTAGGGTGAATCAATATTCATGAGGAGTTGGGTGGTTGCCAAGATTCCTTGGTTCACTGATGATCATTTCATGTCAATAATATTTTGAGATTTACATGGTTCTCTACACATTGGAAGAAGGTTAAACCCTCTACCCGTAATGCTTCATACTAATCATGTAAACCATGTCTCCATGGCTCAAAAATGAAGCAAAAGGAATATTGTCAAACTATTTTAAATTAACTGAAATGGAGACCAACAAACTCCCTTGGTTTTTTGGCTTCATAAGACCATAACCCACTCTCATGAACTCAGATTTACAAATTTTCTATTGCACAATGTGGAGGACACAAATATCTTTCAAATTAGTGGTTGGACAACACATTTTGTGTTTGAATTGACAAGTTTCGTAATGTGGAAAGTCAAAATTTCTTAGTTGATGCGAATTTTTTTAGTGTGCATTTCTATACCTATGAGCCTTGAATTGAATTATGTTAGTTGCATTGAGTGTATACAATTCAAAAACATCTAGGAAACCTCTTCTCGAATTCTCAAACTCATTTCACTAGATGTCAAAATATGTGCAAAAGAAGTTTGGTGCTTAGTTAGAGCGTTGCTTCACTTGAATCAAAATTGTCTTTGTGGGAATGCCTTTTATGATATATGGTTTTTAATATAGGTAATTGATGCTACTGAGATCCTCACACAGGAAAGTAATTTTAAACAGTGAATGTGGCCATTGGACACCAAATTCACTGAAGGTAAACACATTAAAACTCATCGCCTTACTTCAAAACTTGCTATGGTTGGATTTATTGGCATCAGAATCTCAGATTTTGGAGGACCTACAAATTTTGTTTACTAATTGGAATTCAATTCATTCATTATAGGTAAAATTCCATTGTCTAAGGCATATACCAAAGACAAACAAATCTCCCAACCCAACTATTTGTCTTTTAGAGAATGAATGTGACTGAAAATAACCTTTTTTATGCTTTCTCAATCTATTTTTCAGTAAATTTTTCCCAATTCATATTCTAGAGGGTGAATAATTTGGTTTGAGAGGAAAACACACCTCTGACCTCACCAAATTTACCTGAAAAGATATTTCCAATTTTACAGCCTTGTTAGGCCTTTGAACTTGGGGAGTTGGCATTTTGGCTCTTTTGGCATAGGAAACTTTTATTAAAGTTTCCAAGCCTTGAACTACAAGCCTCTGAACTCAATTAGTTGGCACCTTGGCTCTTGTCATGAAGAAAAACTTAATGAAAACCTCGTTGAACCTTTGATTTACTAGTTCTCTTCTATTCATTGAGGATTTGATCACTTGTAGGGTGAATCAATATTCATGAGAAGGAGTTGGGTGGTTTCCAGGATTCCTTGGTTCACTGATGATCATTGCATGACAGTAATATTTTGAGATTTACATGGTTCTATGCACATTGGAATAAGGTTAAATCCTCTACCTAAAATTCTTCATACTAATCATGTAAACCTTGTCTCCATGGCTCAAAATTGAAGCAAAAGGAAACTTGTCAAACTATTTTAAATTAACTGAAATGGAGACCAAGAAACTCCCTTGGTTTTTTGGCTTCATAAAACCATAACCCACTCTCATGAACTTAGATTTACAAATTGTTTGTTGCACAATGTAGAGGACACAAAGATCTTTCAAATGAGTGGTTGGACAACACATTTTGTGTTTGAATTGACAAGTTTCGTAATGTGGAAAATCGAAATTGCCTAGTTGATGGGAATTTTTTTTAATGTGCATTTCTGTACCTATGAGCCTTGAATTAAATTTTGTTAGTTGCATTGAGTTTATACACTTCAAAAACATCTAGGAAACCTCTTCTGGAATTCCCAAACTCATTTCAGTGTATGTCAAAATATGTGCAAAAGAAGTTTGGTGCTCAGTTAGAGCGCTGCTTCACTTGAATCAAAATTGTCTTTGTGGGAATGCATTTTATGCTATATGGTTTTTAATCTAGGTAATTGATGTTACTGAGATCCTCACACACGAAACTAATTTTAAACAGTGAATGTGGCCTTTGGACACCAAATTCACTGAAGGAAAACACATTAAAACTCATCGCCTTACTTCAAAACTTGAGCGAGAGATTTCCAGTTATAGGAACGAGTATAGAAAACTTAGACGAGATTGTAGATCATGCTTGTAAACTTGGAATTGTTATTTCCCTTTATCTTTCCCTTCCATTTTCCAATAGTACCATTATTACATTGAGATATGGGTGCTAAATCAAACAACTTCCTGATGCAATCTTGTTTATTGCCTCAACATGTTATTATTTTACTAAACGTGTCAAAATGTCAATGAGGTAGGCTTTGAAAACTCACTTGTATCACCCTTTGCACATTATAGTGCAACCTAATGTCACATGCACACACAAACTTTGTCAGAACTAGAATCCATCAACCTAGGCATGCAAACTTGTGGATCATTGAAATGTCTCATTGCATTGTTAAAGGAAACTTGATGTCACCATGACACGCTTGCCTCCTCTTATTTAGTTTCCTTTGCAAAAATATAATATCTTATCATGCAGGAATATTAGTTAGTAACTTTTCTTTCACTTTGTTAATTTTCTCTTGAGACTCTGCAACTACTTAGTGAATCATTGAAAACAAGGCAACTGAAAACTGAAACCTAATTTAATTTCACTGAGATATAGAGTTTATTAACAATTTATAAGCAACAGAATCAAACACCACAGATAAAAACACATCACACAAATTGACACACTTTTTTACAAGGAAACCCAAAAGGGAAAACCTGTTATCTTTGTTGTGGTATTTTATTGGTTGTTCCTGAGAAGTTGGATCTATTACAAAGAAACATGTCTCTGAGAAAGTGTTTTTCTTCTTCTAACAAATCTCAGCTGATACAATTGATCTTGGCCTACCTTGATAACAACTTGATCTCGACCCTCTAGCACGCAATTTTTTATCTGCTAAATACCTTGACTTGCCCTGCAAATCCCTTGATCCTACTCCTTGATCTTTCCGCACTAGCATCCTCCTAAATCCTTATGCAAATCCTCCTATTTCCTACCGCAATATTGGCTCCTATTATGTAGTGCAAATCCTCCTATTATCTTGCGTCAGTTGAGTCTTCTAGATCTTTCTTCACCGACTTCATTGTTATTTTATGGGACCAATAAGCCACGTGTGTCAAAATGTCCAATTGTTCCCTAGGATTTTTGCTGAGCGAGAATAATGTTTAACCTGTAACTTACTCTATTCTTCAGGAATACAAATGAATGGTGTCAATGAAATATTCAGGGAAGATTCAGTTGTTATGTTATATTAAAGAGAGTTAAAACCTAAACTTAACTAAATTTGAATATTTTCATAATTTAATAGATAGTGTAAAGTTAATATTTTGGGAGATTTCTTGGTTAAAAGAAACAAAGGAAGCTCCATATCTAGCGCTGAGAAATGTTTTGCTATGGTGAACGGTATTAATCACTATCAATGTGTGCATAGAGAGAGAAAAATATACATACTCATTTCATAATTGTGATACTCTTTCAGGGTTAGTGTGGCTCAATAAGTTGAAATCTAAATCAAGGTTGCACAAGGTAACCACAAGAGAAATGCAGACAAGTAGAATGGAATTGAACAATTCTTCATCTTTTCAATATTTGTTTTTGTGCAGTGGTTCACAATATGGTCATCTATGTTATACTTTATTTGAAAGTGTTTGTTACTGGTCTACGGTTGTAGAAGGTAAAATTGAGATCTTTGAGAACTTTGATAAAATAGCTCCATAGAATAATGCTAATTTTTTATTAAAGTGAGTGCCTCAATAAGTTAAGAACTCCCTTGTGACTATAGTTGTCAGATTCTAGTAAGTTTTAGTAGAATGAAATGTTCATATTCAATTATTATTTATATGTCACAATGCTTCTCCAAAAGTTCTAAAAGAATCGCGTCAAAAGAATCATCTATAAAATCAAATCATCAGCAACATAAATGAAGGAATTAGAACTAGAAGAAGTCGATAGCTTCATTCATCACATCAAGCAAACCTTTCTCTCTTAGAAACTTTTGAGCCTGACAATTTTGAGGAAGCTAGTCAAGATGAACACTAGATAGCAGCTATGAATGAAGAATTGGATCAAATTGAGAAGAACGACACTTGGTAATTGGTTCCTTGACCAAAGGATAAAAATGTTATTGGAACTAAATGGGTCTTCATAAACAAATTGAATGAGGATGGACAGTTTACCAAGAATAAGGCAAGATTAGTCCGCAAAGGATATGCATAAGTAGAAGGAATTGATTTTGAAGAAACATTCTCTCTCATTGCCAGAATGGAAGCTATCAGGATGTTTCTCGCTTATGCATTCTCAAGAAAAATCAAGGTGTACCAAATGGATGTTAAGTCATCCTTTCTAAATGGTGAATTGGAAGAAGAAGTTTACATTGAACAACCCGAAGGTTTTCTGCTCTCTAACAAGGAAGACTACGTCTGCAAATTAAAGAAGGCACTATATGGTATCAAGCAAGATCCTAGATCTTGGTATGCTTGTCTTGATGGATATCTACATCAACAAGGATTCAAGAAAGGAAGGATTCAAGAAACTGGATGAAGATAACCTAACAATTATCGAGGTATATGTGGATGATGTAATCTTTGGAAGAAATGATGAAAGATTAGTAAAAAAATTGCCACAAAGATGAAAAGTGAGTTTGAAATGTCTCTACTTGGCGAGTTGACATACTTTTTAGGGCTTCAGATATCTTAGCAAGATAAAGGAATATTTATGTATCAAACCAAGTACATCAAGGAAATTCTCAAGAAATTCTAGATGGTAGGTTGCAAGCTTGTCCTTACCCCAATGATAACAGGTTGCAAGTTAAGTTTAGAAGATTCGTCAAAGGATGTGGACCAGAGGTTGTATAGATCTATGATTGGAAGTATGCTTTATGTGAAACCTTCTCAGCTAGACATAATGTAGAAGTTGGACAAGTAGCAAGATTCCAAGAAGAACTAAAAGAATCTCATATTATTGTCATCAAAAGAATTCTTCGATATCTTAAGGGAACAACAGAATATGTTTTATGGTATCCCAAATTAAATGATCTAGTTATCCAACATTATATAGATGCAGATTAGCCAAGAAGTGTTGATGATCGAAAGAGTACAAGTGGAGCAACATTCTATCTAGGTGGTTTCCTTGTTTCATGGTTAAGTAAAAAGCAGTCTTCAATCCTGTTATCCATGGCAGAAGAAAAATATATCATTGCAGCAACTTATTGTAATCAAGTTATCTGGATGAAG
The DNA here is from genome assembly GCA_031772625.1 of Pinus tabuliformis. Classification (NCBI taxonomy): domain Eukaryota; kingdom Viridiplantae; phylum Streptophyta; class Pinopsida; order Pinales; family Pinaceae; genus Pinus; species Pinus tabuliformis. The sequence continues at coordinate 2,034,555,112 of CM062816.1, read as the reverse complement.
CAAACTTTATAATATCTTCAAGTGAAGTTTGATGAGCCTATTCCCATATTTTTTGATAACACCAATACCATCGGTATCTCCATGAATCCTGTGATGCATTCCAAAACAAATCACATTCCAATAAAATATCATTTTGTTAGAGAGCAGTTCACCAAAAAGAATATCAAGCTTGAATATATTGGCACAAAGGAACAAATTGTAGACATATTTACTAAACCATTACCTTGTGAAGCATTTGAGTATCTTTGCCAAAATCTTGGGATTCTCCCAAGTTCTCACTAGATTCTTTCTCTTATCTAACCAAGTAGAAAGGGGGAGTGGAGGTGTGTACAAGTCCATAGGATGATAGTTTGTCAATGGGAGTTACCCTTTGCCATTAATAAAAAAGGGGGAGAGAAGGCAGTAGGAAGAGATGTCTTGATAGGCAGTAGGAAGAGTTGCCTTGATTTCAGGGGGAATATTTGTTTTTCCATCAATGCCAAAGGGGGGGATTGTTGATCAGTGGTTGTCATTGATGTCAACCCAAGATATACCAGGGGCTAACCTGATCTTGTATGGGAATTTTGACTTGAAAAATCATCCTATTTTGAGTCAAGGATCTTCTAGATGGAATCTACTCATCATGATGTTTCCATTGATATGGCACTCCACATAGTTCTTCACGGTTTGAGACTTATTTGCATTTGAAGTTAGTAACCCCAGTTAGTGGGCTAAAACCCCATGGGTTTGTGGCATGGCTCTCATCATTGGTTGTTGTCATTGAATATTCAATAATTAATACTGTTTTATGCTCCTAAAATACCTCCAAAATTCACTTGTTGAGGATCCTCTCAACTCAATACATTTCTATAAATAGTGACCCTCATATCCTCCTCTTGCAAGCACTTTTCAATGAATTATATTGTGAGCATACCTCTTTGATTTTTTGGCCCTCATGAGCTCCTAATGCAGGATCTGTTGTAGGGATTTTAAGATTTCATTGAGGTTTTATTAGGGCACAAAATTATGATCAATTTTGAAGGTCCGTTTGAAGCAAGTTTAGATCTTTGGATTCTAGGATTTTGCTACTTCAAACAAGTCATCATCGCACTTTCACTATAACGATTTTTCTATGAATATTCAGAAGCTATAATTAAAACCCGTTTGAGTTGAAATCTTGATGAACTATGTGACCACATTATAGATCTTGGTTCGCTATATTTTCGAAGATGTGATCTGAGGAAGTTAGGGTTTTTGGAGGCTCCTGAATTCCATATTAAACATGTGACTTTGGGGAACTCACCATAAATTTCTTTCTGAGAATTGGATTCAAATTTTGTGAATAGTGACATAAAGATGACAAACTATATCTTTTTGGGTATCATTTTCAGGGCTGAAGGTCGAAACAGTGACATGTGGCACTTTGTACAAGTTTGCTCTACTGAACCAGTCTACAATCGGGTCATCATGGGAGATTGGGCATAACTCCTTCTTGAAGAATCCAATCTTAATCAGACCTATGGGTTGGAAAGAGGACTCTGAGGGATACTATAGGATGAAATTTAAGTAATTGGAGACCCGAAATTGCATATATACAAAAGTTTCAATATCGAGCTCCTAGAAGGTAAGAAAAGGTATGCATTCAAGGATCACTACAACAAGGACCACACATCGAAAGTAAAGGGTAAGTATACTACAAAAAGGTATGTATAATTAGTGTTTGCATTTGAATTTTAATATCATATGTGGCATGTTTGTTTTATGACATCATAAGTATATTGTTTTTTATTTGTTTGGGTCTTTCTTGTTAATGCGTGTGCATGAAGGAGGACAATTTAGGACAACTCCGACACATAATAGAAGGATGTGCAGTGCCAAAGTACCATTACTTGAAGAAAGCACAGAAGTACCTCAGCAACTACAAGTGATCCAAGAAGTCATGGCAATTAAAGCATCAATTCTTGTCAAGAGTGAGTCTTGTAAAAGATCATCATTGTAAAATTGTAAAAGAGTCAATATGCCTAGAGTTGAAGAGGAATTTTCGGGAGCTATAGAAGTCATTGTTGGGATGATTTTATGGTTGGGTTGCAATTCATAATGTGATTGGATGTTCTGTCAAGTATAATAAATTAATTGTAAATCATATTGTATCATGGATCATTGTCCCTGGTACATTGTTATACATAATTTATACCTACAGATAAGTATATCTTCCCTAGGTGGGTAGTTACACTTAGAAAAATAGAAATAAAGATGTTTAACCTTTTCCTACAATAAACAGATAAGAAAGAGGAACCTACTTGTGATCCTTCGCTTCCTTCGATCTCCTTTGAGTTGCTCCTGTCACTCCCGCTCAAACCAAATTCTCTCAATTAGTACCTGCCAACATAAATAGAAGATGACAATAATCAAAGCATAGGATCTATTTATTGTAAACAAATGGAATCAACAACATTTGAACATACATTAATCATAGATATAGACAAAAGCATTAGAAAAGGAACAAACAACTTTATTGATTGATAGAAGGAGAAGTTACACCCAATGTGGTTCGATCTCGTGTCATTCATCCAACTTGGTCCAAAACCTCATCACACCAATAGTAACATCAATCTAGCAGCATGACATTACTTTACAATGATTTCAAGTCTCTAAACCAACAATATTTCTCTATAATATCCAAGCTCTAGCCCTCTGATCACTATGATGAGTGGTTAATTTATAGGGAAATGCAAGTGGTTTTGTCATAAATAGGGCATTGAATGGTTTTCCATAATTGGATAGTTAGTTTCCATGGAGAAATAGATGAGAGGATAGAGGGTTGAGTGATCCATAGCCTATCCAAAATCGAGCTCGTAGGATGAGATAAGAGATGGGAATCCTTTTAGAATTCTCTAGAATCAAGGAATATTCCCAAAATCCTATACCAATTTCGCTCATCCTCACCCAATGCAGGATAAAGTGGACCTAAGTTCTCTTCAACGTAGGTTTGAATGGGCCTACTTGCTATGCAGAGCAGTTTCCCCTAACTAAGGCTACGTTGGTGTCCCAAGGAGGCATTTCATTAGGGTTTCAAACTAGGAAACTTTTCTCGAGGAAAGCATTAAATGAAGTGGCATGTCTAGGGCATGTAGAAATTGAATTAGGGTTTGATAGATCCTGTTTACACTGATCTGATCGACAGGAGTGATGGTTGTAGGTAATAATGTGATTGGATGTTTTGTAAAGTATAATAAAATCATTATAAATCATATTTTATCATGGATCATTGTCCTTGGTACATGAGTCCACACTCTTGTCTCATTGTTTATCATTATAGGATCGTAGGGAGGTGCTAAGAAGGTGCATGAAGTCACCTACAGGTTGGAGCCTATGAACACTTCAGGTTCATAGGTTGGTCTAGGATGTTGGGGAATCCATTCATTTGACTACTGAAGAAACCAGGGAATTTGAGTGTCCTTTCAGTGGGAGCTAGTGAAGAATGCTTTTCTAGAATTCTAGGAAGTTGTAACTTCATTTCAGTTGGTGCTGAAGATTAAAGAATTTATTACAAAAGTGTTTAGTGGTTTTTGACCCAGAGGGGATTTTCCACCTAAAATTGTTGTGCCTACTGTGCTTTATTGTTTATTGTTGTTATTAGATAAAAATTAATAATAATTGAAGATTAACTAATTCTCTGACAAATATTTAAAAATGATAATTGCTAAGGAATATTGGTTCACCCCCCCTCTCAGTATTTCCAACAATTGGTATCAGATCTTGGTTCCTTCAATAGTAGTCTAACAACTAGAAGGAGATCATGGAGTATACTAAGAATATATTTCCTTTTTTAAATGGAAATAACTATGCATTTTGGAGTGTAAGAATGTAGGTTCATTTGTTGGCACAAGGATACAAAGTATGGGAAATCGTTGACAAAGGCTTCACACTGAGCCATGATTAACAAGGTAAGAAAAATATGGTATGTGATGCAAAGGCTAAAGATCTTATTATAATTAGGTTTATCAAATCTGTTCATCTTAAGGTATTGAGTTGCAAAACTGCTAAATAAGTACGAGGCAAGCTTGAAAATATATATGCTGGTGACTCAAAGGTGAAAGAAGCAAAGCTTCAAATTTACAGGGAAAATTTTGAGAAACTCAAAATGAAAGAAGATGAAAATATTGTTGCATACTTCTAGATTTTTTATGAAACAACAAATAAATTAGAAGGTTTGGGAGAACCTTTCAACAGTCTGAAAGATACTTAGAGCCTTGCGAGCAAGATTCAACCCAAAGGTATAAGTCTTGCAATATAGATCAAAAGTGACCAATCTCAGCATAAACAAATTGCATGGATTTATTATGGCATATGAAATGATAATTGAATAATAGGATGGCACATGTCACTTAGAAACAAAATTTTCCACATCCAAGAATAATAAGGACAAGAAGACTCTGAAAGAAAAAACTTGTAGTTGTAAGGATGAAGAAAAGGAAGAAGACGAAGAATAATTTTCAGATAAATAATTTTCCTAAAAGGTACAGGAAAATTCAAAGGTAAACTTCATTAATATGTTTTGATTGTGGTGAGTTTGGGCATTTTTTAGCCAAGTGTCCTCACAAAAATGAGGTTGTTACGAAGGAAAAGAAAGGTCCTAGGAAGTACAACAAGCAAGGAAAGAAGAAATGGTTTAAGAAGAGTTTCTTCTCCAAAGAAGATAGATCCTCATCTGACAAAGATAGTGATAACGAAGAAGAAATCAATCGAACAATATTTTTTATGGCCAAGCACAATAAGTAAGAGGAATTTGTTGATTTCTTCTTTGTTATCATTGTCTTCATCAAATGGGGAGTTATCTTCTTTGGAGAAGAAACTCTTCTTAAACCATTTCTTCTTGCCTTGCTTGTTGTACTTCCTAGGACCTTTCTTTTCCTTCATAACAACCTCATTCTTGTGAGGACACTTGGCATAAAAAATGTCCAACCTCACCACAATCAAAACATATTAATGGAAGATTACCTTTGAATTTTCCCATACCAGTTCTCATTTTTCACGTGAAGTATGAAAATTCTTTATCTGAAAATTCTTCTTCATCTTCTTCATTTTATTCATCCTTACAACTATAAGTTTTTTCTTTCAGAGTATGCCTATCCTTATTAGCCTTCTTGGATGTGGAAAATTTTGTTTCTAAGTGAGATGTTTCATCCTCTTCTTCAATTCTCATTTCATATGTCGTAATAATTCCATGAAATTCGTTTATGTTGATATTGGGTAGATCCAATCTATCTTCCAAGACAAATACGTTTGAGATGAGTCTTGCTGGCAAGGTTCTGAGGATATTTTGGACAACAATTTTCATGTCGATGGGTTCTCCCCAACCTTGCAATGTATTTTTTGTTTCATAAACAAGCTAAAAGTATGCAGGAATATTTTCATCTCCCTTCATTTTGAGTTTCTCAAATTTTTCCCTGTAAATTTGAAGCTTTGCTTCTTTCACCTTTGATTCCATTGCATATATGTTTTCAAGCTTTCCCCATACCTGGTTAGCAGTTTTTCAACTCAATATCTTAAAATGAATAGATTTGATAAGACTACTGATCATAAGATCTTTATTGTTTGCATCATATACCATATTTTTCTTACCTTGTTCATCCTGGGTCGATGTGAATCCTTTTTCAATGTTTTTGCACACTTCGTATCCTTGCGCCAACAAATGAACCTGCATTCTTCCACTCCAAAGTGCATAGTTATTTCCATTGAACAAAGGAACTCTATTCGTAGTATACTCCATGCTCTCCTGTTTGAAGTAGTGAAATCCTAGAATCCAAGGATATAAACTTGCTCCAAAACCAACCTTCAAACTTGATCATAATTTTGTGCCCTAACTAGACCTCAATGAAACCTTAAACTCCCTACAATAGATCCTGCATTAAAAGCTCATGAGGGCCAAAAAGTTACATAGGTCTTCTCACAAGATAGTTCGTCGAAAAGTGTTTGCTAGATGAGGATATGAGGGTCACTATTTATAGAAATGTCTTGAGTTGAGAGGGTCCTCAATAAGTGAATGTTAGAGGGATTTTTGGAGCATAAAATATTATTAATTATTGACTATTCAATGACCACAACCAATTAAGAGCGCCATGCTACAACCCCATGGTGTTTTATTCCACTCACTTCAAACATGAATAACTCTCAAACAATTAAGAATTACGTGGCATGCCATATATCAATAGAAACATCTCATCGAGTAGAATCCATCTAGAAGATCCTTGACTCAGAATAGGATGTGATGTAAAGTCAAAATTCACATGCAAGATCGGGGTAGCCCCTGGTGCTACTTGGGTTGACATCAATGACAACCATTGATCAACAATTATATCATGGGAATTTGGACTTGAAAAATCATTGTATTCTTAGTCAATTATCCTCTAGATGGATTCTACTCATTGAGATATTTATGTTGATATATGGCACGCTACATAGTTCTTTACAATTGGATAGTTATTCGTGTTTGAAGTTAGTAACCCAAGTTAGTGGGCTAAAACCCCATAGGGTTGTGGCATGGAACTCATCATTGGTTGTGCTCATTAAATATTCAATATTTAATAATGCTTTAAGCTCCTAAAATCCCTCCAACATTCCATTGATGAAGACCCTCTCAACCTAATACATTTCTATAAATTATGACCCTCACATCCTCCTCATTAAAGTACCTTAAATGAACTATCTTGTGAGAAGACCTTTGTAATTTTTCAGACCTCATGAGCTTCTATTGAGGATTTGTTACAAGGAGTTTAAGGTTTTGCTGAGGTCTGGTTGGGGCAAAAAATTATGATCAAGTTTGAAGGTATGTTTTGAAGCAAGTTTAGAGCACAGGGACTTCACTTAATGAGCCTATGCCATATAACATACATTCGTGGCATATTAAAAAATACCCTTAATTTGACTATGTATTGGAAAATATCTCTAAAAATAACATTATTTAAACCCCTACCAATACAAACCAAATACACCTTCCCAATTGAGAAAACCCCTATTTTTCTAGATATTGTAGGTACCCATTTTTTCATTAACATTTTTTATACCCATTTATATTTTTTCATTAACTTTGAGCTCCATTTTTTATACCTGCCAAAATAAAAACCCTTTATCCCTTATATATCCCCCAATATATTATGTCATTTTTTCCTCAATATAAATCCCCCAATATGAATGCACGTGGTATGGTATTGCTTCCTCAGTAAAGCCCCCATGGTTTAGAGCCTTCGATTCTAGGATTTCATTGCTTCAAACAAGCCATCGTGGAATTTTCACTATGAAGTTTTTTATACGAATCTTTAGAAGATAAAATTAAAAACCACTTGAGTTGAAATCTTTATAAACCTCATGTCTAAATTTTAGATCTTGGTTCACTATATTGTCAGATATATGATCTGAGGAATTTAGGGTTTTTGTAGGCTCCTGAATTCCATGTGAAACAGATGACCTTGGGAAAATCATCATAAATTTCTCTCCGAGCATTGGATTCAAATTTTGTAAACTGTGACAGAAGAGGACAAAATGTAGTTTGTTGCACATTTTTTTAGGGCTAAAGATCAAAAAACTGACACGTGGCACTTCGTATAAGTTCACTCTATTGAACTAGTCTATAATCCAGTCATCGTGGTAGATTGGGCATACCCATTTCTTGAAGAATCCAATATTGATCAGACCCATGGGGCTGGAAAGAGGATTGGCAGGGCTACCATAGAACAAAATTTCAAACCTTGGAGATCCAAAATTACATAGATACAATAGATTCAATATTGAGCTCCTAGAAGGAAAGACAGAGTATTTAATTAAGGATCACTGTAGTAAGGACCACAAATCAACAGTCAAGGGTAAGCCTGCTATAAAAATATATGTATTATTAGTGCTTTCATTTGAATTTTGAGTATCATCTCTGACATTTGTTTTTTCTGGACAGTGTAAGAATATTGTTTTGTATTTGTTTATGTCTTGTTTGTTAATGCCTGTGCAAGAAGGATGACACATTAGAACAACTTAGCCACATACTAGAAGGACATGCAATGCCAAAGTACCATTACTTGAAGCAAGCACAATAATGCTTCAGTAGCTGTAAGTGATCCAAGAAGAAATGTCGAGTCAAGTGTCAGGTCTTTTCAAAAATCTAGTGTTGTAAAAGAGTCATCATTGAAAGAGTCATTATTGTAAAAGGGTCAATCTGCCTAGAGTTGAAGAGTCACTGATGGGAGGTATAGGAGTCACTATTGGGATGATGTCATGGTTGGGTTACAGGTCATAGTGTGATTGGGTGTTCGGTCAAGTACAAGAAAATCATTGTAAATCATATTGTATCGTGGATCATTGTCCCTAGTATGGGAGTCCACAATCTTGTCTCATTTCTTATCACTATAGGGTGTTAGGGAGGTGCTAGGCTGGTGCATGAAGTCACCTATAGGTTGGAGCTTGTGAACAATTCAGGGTGGTAGTTTTGTCTAGGATGTTGGGGCAACCATTTAGTTGACTACTGAAGAAAACAGGGCGTTAGGGCATCCTTCTACTGGGAGTTGGAGAAGAATGCTTTTCTATAATTCTAGGAATTTGTAACTTTAATTTCAGTTGGGGTTGAAGATTAAAATAATTTATTAGAAAATTGTTTGGTGGTTTTTGAGCTGGAGGGGTTTTTCCACATAAAATTCTTGTACCTATTGTATTTTATTGTTCACTCTTGTTACTAGATAAACATTAATAATAATTGAAGATTAACTAATTCTCTGAAAAAAATTTAAATGTTCTAATTGCTAAGGAATATTGACTCACCCCCCCCTCTTAGTATTTCCAAAAATTGATATCAAAGCTTGGTTCCTTCAATAGAAGTCTAACAATTAGAAGCGGATCGCAGAATATACTAAGAGTAGAGTTCCTTTGTTCGATGGAAATAACTATGCACTTTGTAGTGGAAGAATGCAAGTTCATTTGTTGGCACAAGGATACAAAGTATGGGAAGTCGTTGAAAAGGGCTTCACACCAACCCCAGATGAACAAGGTAAGAAAAATATGGTACATGATGCGAAGGCTAAAGATCTTATTATCAGTGGGCTTATCGAATCTATTTATATTAAGGTATTAAGTTTCAAAATTCCTAAAGAGGTATGGGGAAAGCTTGAGAATGTATATGCAAGTGACTCAAAGGTGAAAGAAGCAAAGCTTCAAATTTGTAGGGAAAAATTTGAGCAACTCAAAATGAAGGAAGATGAAAATATTTCCACCTATTTCTACCTTGGTGATGAAACAAAAAATACATCGGAAGGTTTGGGGCAACTTGTCAACACAAAAATTGTTGTCCGAAAGATCCTAAGAACCTTTCCTGCAAGATTCAACCCAAAGGTATATGTCTTGGAAGATAGATCAGATCTAACCAATATCATATTAGATGAATTGCATGGAATTCTTATGGCACATGAAATGAGAATTTAACAAGAGGGTGGCACATCTCACTTAGAAAAAACATTTTCCACATCCAAGAAGACTGGTAAGGACAAGCAGACTCAAAAAGCCAAAAACTTGTAGCTATAAAGATGAAGAAAATGAAGAATATGAAGAAGAATTTTTAGATAAAGAATTTTCCTACTTCACACGAAAGATGAGAACAAGTATGGGAAAATTCAAAGGTAAACTTCCATTGATATGTTTTGATTGTGGTGAGGTTGGGAATTTTGCAGCCAAGTGTCCTCACAAAAATGAGGTTGTTATGAAAGAAAAGAAAGGCCCTAGGAAGTTCAACAAGAAAGGCAAGAAGAAATGGTTTAAGAAAAAAAATTTCTCCAAAGAAGATAGCTCCTCATCCAATGAAGACAATGATAACGAAGAAGAAATCAACAGAATATTTTTGTTTATGGCCAAGCACAATAAGCAATAGGCATATGACGAAGAAGGAGACAAAGAAGAAGAGATGAATGAGGTTGATTTAAAAATTAAGTGATCAGGGTTATCAAAGAGCTCAAGTCCAAGAAGGAGCACGCCAACACTATGTTGATGCCTCTCAACATTGGGGGATAACCACCCGGTCTGGACCTTAGTGCAGCTCCTTATTTGTTTGGTATGGTGGCTTCGAATAGATATTATGGGACCAGTTTCCCATATAAAGTATGATTTTATGAATGGTTGTTTTAAATCTATAAAAAGATGATAGGTGGTTTAATCTACAAGCTCTAAAATATACATATATATCTATATAACCCGGGTGATCTCGTAATAATGTGATTCTTGATGATTCCTAGCAGACAAATAATAATATAGATTATTTACTTATCCATAGAAAGATGCATTTAAATAACGATTACTTTGTTTAAGAAATTAAACAAAGTAATATGAAAACATATCACATAACATACTAATATTTATCGCTGACATATGTATACAATATAACAATTCTAGATCATTCAGAAGTAAAATAATACAGAGTTGTTTGAAACATGTGAATACATAAACAATAAGAAATAAATGGAATGCTAATTCCATAAACAAGAAAAAACAATAGTGATAGAAGTACCAAATGCATTTGAGTCTCGTTATGTAAGTAACACTCTGGTTCAACCTTCTTATCCTGGAAACTCCAGGGACATACAAAAAAGCTTTTCTTTATGAAGCTCTTCCACAACAAGTCTGAACCTTGATCCATGACTTATAAAAAATAAATTAAGAAGTGCAGAAGTGCAAACTTCTCAAGTCTAGTTTTATACAAATTGAGGACCCTTTCTAAAATGACATGAAAGGGTCATTATAGTAAAATTATGTTCAATTATGATATGTTCTATGCTTAGATTAGTTTACTTATCTTTCTTATTATTATCCACAGATTAACAATCACATTTACATAAAGTAAAGTGCAGATAGAACATTAAACGATCAACAGAAAACATGCCAAGGCAAGAGACATAAGATGTGGTAGCTAACAAACCCCAATGTGGGGAAACCCTTTGATCAAATCTTCCTTTATCTTTAATAATTCAGCAAAGAGAAATAGTACATAAATCTTATTTACATCAGCAGCAGCAAACCTTAGATCAGCCAAACTAGGGCAAACAATATCTTGCAAACCGACTATTGGATCGGCTTGATTCCTTCACCAAAAAATGCAGCCTTCAGAGGAGATCTAGATTCACATACAGTACAGTTCTGAGAGGCAGACTGATGGTTAATGCTGGTCAAACTTTGGTTCTGCAGTTGCAACCCTAAAACTACATCATTCCTTCCACATGTGTGAGAGAAGAGTCTCTTTTTGCGCAGTAGGAGAAGAGCCTCTTTTCTTCGTAGGGGAGAGAGAGAGATGTGATGAGATGAGTGAGTCCAAATGAGGAAAATACCTCCTATATTTATACACAAATTTTGATGATTGAATAGATGCGATTGTTGGGCTTTTGAGCCTACATGAGTTATAGGTCAGCTTAATAGTTATTCCATAATCAAAATAAATTCATATCTCCATAAATCCTTATCAGAATCAAATGATATTTAGATCAATCCTACACCTCTTGATGAGAGGAATCTAATAAAAATAGTATCAGCCATGAATAAGATGACCCACATGGAGTTTGGCCTTAGTTGCCAATTTTAACACTCCCTCTCAACTAGGGAGAACTCCATCTGAAATCTATCTGTCAGTCGCTACTATTCATCCATCAAATGCACTGCCTTGTACAACTTGACCCCTGCTCTGCTCTACTCTATCCTGCCTTCTCTGCTCTATTCTCTTCTGCCCTATTCTGATATGCTCTTCTCTACTCTATTTTTCTCTTCTCTGTTGTGTCCGAATTATGAAGAGGAAGAAATGATCGAGGATGTATCATACTGACTCGAAGTCATTCTTAGAGTGTGTACCACTGGTCCTAGACCAGTCTCAACTGACCCGAAGTCAGCGTCATAGTGGGTACTAATCCTACCACTGGTCCTAGACCAGTATTATCATCCACTGACTCAAATTCAGTCTTAGAGTGTGAAACACTGGTCCCAGACCAGTCTCAACCAACCCAAAGTTAGTGTCATAGTGGGTACCACTCCTACTACTAGTCCCAGACCAGTCTCAACTGACCCGAAGTCAACGTCATAGTATGTACTACTCTCACTGGTCCCAGAGAAGTCCTCCACTAACCAAAAGTTAGTCTCAGAGTATGTACCGCTGGTCCCAAACCAGTCTCAACCGACCTGAAGTCAGCGTCATAGTGGGTACAACTCCTACAACTGGTCCCAGACCAGTATCATTGATCCCAGATCAATGAAGGTCATCCTAGCATAGGGAGTATGGTAGATACAGTGATGTGTCCATCAATACTACTATGGTCCCTATCCTCATTTCCCTTCTCATTGATCAGATGAGAGGTACTTCCCATGAGTCCCAGACTGCATGGGTAGGATGCCTTTAAAGGAGAACTTAATCAATCCTATCCTCATAGGAGAACTAATCATCCTACTACATAAACACCATGAAGAACACATCATCCAAGCCTCATAGTGGTGAGCTCCAGTATTGTAGCAATAATGCTACAACTCCTGGGGCTTCCTGTCTCTTAATTTTATCAACCCGGTAGTTCGTACAAACTTGGAAGCGGCGGTGCTATATGCACAAGTACTAGCTCTTGTCGCAGCTGTCACTTGGTCAGCTGGCACAAGTCCGTTAGGGCTCAAGCCAACTTCTATAGGCTCTCAGAAGAAGCTTGCTAAATGATGGACGAAAGCTAGCTCAGAGAAAACTAATTTACTTGACAAAAATGAACTGAAAGAAAATCAAAGCATGTAAACCTAGGAAACCCTAATTTGACTAGTTTAACCTCTCTGATGCAATAGTGAGAGTGCAAATGTCTACAAATGATGCCATTACTTCTAATGATGCGAAATGCATGGACTCAAACTACTTCTACGAAAAAGAACATTGTTTTTGTGTTTTTGCTTAAGTGGATGGAGTGATTATGAATTTGCTCTTATTAGGGTTTGGCTGTGCAGAGGCGGATCAAGGAGGAGAAATGCTTGGGAAAGGTTGGGAAGGTTCATAGAGGATCTAAGGGATCCCTAACACCCTTCCAGAGAGTCTCACAAAGTTTGGCCGTCAAGGAACCATGTTTATGGGCTTCTACAGGAAGTCTGCAGGGGTTTCTACAGGAAACTAAGGAATTTCTACAGGATGTTTGGCCGTGAGGGTTTTGAGTGATGGTGAAGTGATGGAGTGGTATGGGAGGATAGGTGAGGTGGAGATGGGACTGGTGATGGCTCAGAGACAGAGAAGTCAGATGGGGAAAGAGTGCATGGAGTGGGTTGGTGAATGGAAGGATGGTATCTATGAAAGGTTAAGTAGATGGAGCTATGTGAGTAATAGAAGAGCTGGAAGTTGAATGAGCTGAACAGAGGGTGGCTGAGTGGCTTTAGGTGTGGTTGACAAGAGGAGGAAGTTAATGGAGTGGTATGGGGCAGAGTAGATGAAACAAATTGTTTATGAGTGTCACCAAAACGAGAATGCTTCAACCTGAGCGACCTGTGACATAAAATCAATGAACAACAATATAAATTGTGAAGGAAACTCATGCATGGCAGTGGAATGAAGAAGTAATGCTAAATATAAAAGTTCATGAATGGATCTAAGTAATGCCTCAGCCTACTTCCAAACAACTACAGCAATTCTAACTGATAAAACCAATCTATTTGACTTCTACAGGAAATCCAAATCAACAACTATACTCGAATGCATGTAAAGCGAAATGGAAACGAAATGCGAAAGGAACAATATTGATACAAAGGAAGGAGGCCTGAGCTCTCAGGTTGGGCCCAACCCCGAGAGCTTTAGGCTCCTTTAAAAACTCAAAATCTGATCCAAAACTGCTTGCTTTTATTCATAATCAAAAGTCTAATGTCATGCCAAAACTGGCTTACAAAGAGCGAAAACCAAATTGATTAACTAGCTGCTACGAAATGACTAACTACTAGCTACCAAAAATGACTACCAACTAGCTAACCAAAATGAGGCCCCAAGCCTTCTTATTTATACAATTTGAGGACCCAACAGTCCTCCTAAAAGTTAGGGACTTGGCTGCCCAAGACTTGGAGTTAACAGCAGTCCAACTTGACTTGCTTGGCTGCCCTTGTGCTCATTAATTTGGTGGCCTTTGAACTCCGAGCTGATGGTGGAGAATTCGAGGTAAGGGTCCATAAATGAGGGGGACACCTTCCTACAAATCCTCTAGCTTGTTCTCCCACGAATTTGGCTACCAAGTGCTCATTAAGACCTTCAATTTTGTCTCCAAGTTGACCAACAAGGCTACACAAAGCACCCATTAGACTTGTTGGCATAATGACTAACCAAATTCACTCTATTAACATAAAAATAATCAAAAACATGCAATAAACAAATGAGAATGGTGGATTAAGTCAAATTAGGAGGTTGAATGAGCCCAAATAATTGTACATTGTTGGGGCTCATCATCACCCCCCTACTGAAAGTGTTGCTCATCCTCTGAGCAACCAAATCTCTCCCCTTGTCTTTGATGGCCTTGGTGACTTCCTTGGCTAGCATTTCGGCCGATTTCTCCTTTGGCTTCCCGCTTTTCAGACTTTCCTGTAGAAACTGTTCGCTGGCTTCCTGTAGAAACAGTCTCTGTCTTCCTGTAGAAACAGTCTGCTAGCTTTTCTTAGTGAATCCTCAGCCTTGTTATGAGTGCACAAGTTTATGCAATCGTATGGAAGAAATGGTGCCCTCTTCTCTGTCAAAGACAATTTACCAGCATTTTGTGTGAAAGCAAATATACCATCAAACTATCACCTCTCAGCTCCAAAGTAAGACCTTCACAGAAATCACCAAAGATGAACACCTTGCCAACAATTCCTCAAATGCTAAGTTGGACCAGTTAGCAGAATGAAGCCATCACCAAATCACCCCACTTTCAAAGGCTTTGGTAAGCAGGTTATTGTGCTTAAGCATATTAGTAAATGGAATAAATAGCAATATACGAACACACCCAAGTCCCAAGTTGAAAACACCTTCCTCTTTTATAAATTTCACAAACATCAGTGAAATAAGGAGACACAAGACAATCAATCAGAACCAAGCCAAAATAGTGTTTTCAGGACTTCCTGTAGAAAGTCTTGTAGCTGATTTTTGGCTTCCTGTAGAAGCCGTTTTTTACACTTCCTAATTTGGCTTGCATGGCTGGAGGTGTCTTCTTCTTTAATTTTGCTGTGGTTGCCTTGGTTTTGTCTTCACTTGGTTGGCCTTTTTCAGTCTTCTCTGCTCGTGCTTGCAACCGCTTCTCCTTTGGCGTTTGTGTTTTTACTTCACCCATAGCTTTGGCCTCAGCACCTTATCGTTTTTCTTGCTTTTCCTCTAGCTTTTCCTGTTGCTTTACCTGTGGCTTTTCCGGTGGTGGTCTGTCTGGTTATATTGCTGCTGCTGCCCCAAAACTTGACGGCTAAAATGAAATATGGTTCTCACAAACAGAGTGTAGAGCTTAATTTTCACACCCACCATCATACATATAACCTTCTAAAATTCACATTTTTCACACAGGTTAGCCCTGACAGTGATTTATCTTTTCTACAAGAGAAAAAATGTTGTAACAGGAACTATGGAGGAGAATATTGATGCAGAACCAACGAAGAAATTTCATGAAACCACAAGTAAACTGCTATTTTGACCCACAGACAGATTTCTTTCATACTTTCTTATTCAAAAATAGTTTTAATTCACCACCTTTCAGATGTATCATGCATGGAGGAGTGTTTCTTCAAGCCTACCACTTTCGGGATTTCCAATTTGTCGAACAAAAATCCAAGCTTTTCTGCTCTAGGAGGCTCTGTTGTACTTTCCTGTAGAACACCTTCCTGTAGACTGCGTTCCTGTAGAACTGCGTCCCTGTAGAAATGCCTGTAGAGTCTCTGCGCCTTTGAGCGAGCTTGATACGTGGGATAATTTTGAAAACAGGTAGAAACCAGTGGAGGATGACTAGTTCATCACTTTTGGAATCGGAGGATGCATACTTCAGTCAAGTGCAAATGGACAACAGCCTTTGAATTTCAGCTGAGCGCTCAGATTACATGCGTGATTTTTGGGGTGAGGTGGCACATACGTGTGCTAGCCCATGCAATTGTTGTGCCATCATGAACTGTAGTTGTCGACTGTGTGTTCTCTGCCTGTGATCTCATCCACCCGTTGCACTGGAGTTTAAACAACCAACACTGTCTGTTTTTTTCCTTCACGTGCATGGCTGAGCGCACGTGTCTCATTCACCCACCAAGTGCTGTTGAACTAGATGTGGGTGCCTAGTTAGCTGGCCACCGATTTTTTTTTAATCCTAACCATCTCATTCATTCATGCAATGTTCAGATTAGATTCATGCAAACAGAGGAATCGGTTTTGTCACGTACCTGAAAGTCAGTTGGCTGCCGTGAAGCTTTGCTGCATGCATGTGTTGATGTGGTTGCATGGTGGCTTGATTGATGATTCATGGCTGTTTTTTTCTCTGTGCAGGTGTCCTCTGGATGGATCCAAGCTCCAGACAATCGTTTCCACGTTCAAATCTGCACATTCCAGCTGTTGTTGCTGCATCTTCCCCGAACCAGAACTTGTTTTTGACATTTCTCCCAAACGCCAAAGCGGATCGATCTGAAACTTGCTGAGCATGTTTCTACCATCATTATGCATCTCCCATAGCAAATTCGTGATCAATGGATTCACGGATTTCGAGAAAAATGGAAAATGGATGAAGATTTCAGAGGTCGATTTCTCGGAAACCGTGCATCGGAATCGGCTGAAACTGCTTGGATAGGCTACTATCATCCATGTGCATCTCCCCATGAAACAGGTTTTGAAACGGATGCACGGTTATGGAGAAAATGCAAAAATGGCTGATGGTGATGGAGGCGGATTTCTTGGAAACCGTGCATCAAAATTGCATGAAACTACTCAGGCATGTTGTCATCAACCTTGTACAATTCCCCATAAAACGGTTTGTCCAATGGATGCATGGTTTTCAAGTTATGGCAAAAATTCTGCTCTATGTGTTTTTGCTTCAAGGCACTTTGCATTTTGGTTGCATGGCATGACAAAATGAATTTTGGCTGTGATGGAGGTGTGGAGATGATGGAGGATGAGTTGGAAGACTGCATGAGGACCTCTGAACCCTTGAGGAAGCTAGCATGTTCGCCAAACCACTTTTTGAAATGTATGCCTAGTTTCCCACAATTTCTACAGGAAGTTCCTGTAGAAGCACAATGAGAAGCACAAGGAGGTGGACGAATGATAGAGAAAGGAAAGGGATGGACACACAAGTGCTTGTAGGCCTAATCAACAGATTCCCACCATTAGATTCATTTTTGAGATTGAATTTGGCTCGTCCAAAGGTTCTACAGGATGTTTCCTGTAGAAATATAGAGCATCCTGTAGAAAACACAGTTTTGACGAAAGAAGCATAATGACATGAACAGAATGATGGAAAAGGGGTGAGGAGTGGAAACATAGATGAGTGTAGGCCTCATGGACATATTCCAAGCCTTCGGGTCCTCTTTGGAGATCAATTTGGCTTTTTTGTAAGCTTCCTGTAGAAGATACGAAACTTCCTGTAGAAGGCACAAAAACTCCTTTGTCTTTGATTTGAGTGCTCCTCCTATCATGAAACGTCCTTCTTGCAACCTGCAATGTCATTGCTGCAACCTGAAATCATTCAAGGGAGATTAGCTTCATTTTTTCTTTTTCTTTTTTCTCTTTTTTTTTTTGGAAAACAACTAGGGCGCCTCATGGAGGTTTTCACCCTAATTGCCTGCCTTGGGCGCCTCCAAGGGAGGTTTTCACCCAAAGATCTTTTTCTCTTTTCTCTCTTTTTTTTTTCCAACCCATTGACCGCCTCATGGAGGTTTTCAATCAATGAGCCAATCTAAGGCGCCTCCGAGGGGGTTTTCACCTTAGATTTTTATTTTCCTTTTTTCATTTTGTTTTCTTTTTCTTTTTTTTTTTTTCTACCCTACCCTACTTGAAAAACAAATTCATTCTCAAGTATAAGAATACTTCCAATGGAGCCATGTGCACATCGAGATTAGAGAAAAAATGATGTGAAGGCTCGAAATGCATGCTCTGACAGGTATCCAGATCTCAGAGACCAAATGATCTAGTGTTGAAGGGATCAAACAAAACTGAGGAAGAAAGTACCGCTGCAACTTAGTGACCTTCTGAAACCATATCTCAATATAGCTTTGATATTCTTGGTTCTTTTGCTGATCTGGATCATTCTTCATGTCACCTTCTATCATGACCTTCTGATCTTCCTCTTTTTGTTGATCTTTCTCTTGAGTACATGGAAGATTTGATGGTAACCATGAGGGATCTCTCTCGGTCTCTGATTTAGATCTCTTTTCTTCATCAAGTGCAGCCCATGGTTCGTTGATCTCCTCTTTTGAGTCTTCTTTTGCTGGATGTGATCCTTCAATGCTTTCAAGATGATCTCTTTTTTGCAATGCTTTTCTTGAGCTTTGGTGAACATCATTGAGCTCACGAGGAATCGTTTGCACATGTTGTGCCTCAGATTTGCAATGGGGTTGAGTTGCTCCATTGCATGGTTTTGGAAATGGAGGTACGGGTAGCTGAGTGGAGGTGTGAAATTGAGATGGAGATGGATGGCATTGTGGTTGGGTAGGCATTTGGGGTTGCCTTGGTGGAGGAGGAGGCGATGGTTGTGGATGAGCAGATGGTGGAGGAAACTGAGCGGGATGAGAGTTGTACTGGGGCCTCCACTCCTGATAAGGTGCATTCCACTGAGGTTGTGGCTGAGCATAAGAGTGAAATGAATGAGCAACTGGTTGGGCATAATATGGATCTGTGAAGGAACAAGGAGAATATGACCAAGGAGGAGGTGTAGACCAGGAAGGATGAGCAGGGGGACCCCAAGAAGGCATGAAAGTGGCTTGATAGGGGTCATAATAGGTCTCGGGTGTCCCTTGCAGTTCTTGTTGGTAAGATCTAGGTCCATGTGGCCTCCTTTGGTTCATATAATAGAGTGATTCAGTGGCTCCTTTGGCTCTCTGATATGTAGCTTTGATTCTGGGAAAGGAAGGGCACTGATCTGTAGGATGGTATTCTTCACATACAAAACATACTTCTAGGGAGTGCATTGGACATTCGTTCCTAGGATGCTTTTTAAGGCACCTAGGACAAAAAATGACCAAAGCCCTCTTGGCTTCTTCTTGCTTCTTTTGGATCCACAAGGTATCCAGTTGCATGGCAAGAAACTGCCTCATGTCACTCTTGAAATCTTCGATCTGATTTGCAAATTCATCTTTGGATAAGGGACTGCTCCCAACATTTCTGCTTGTAGCCATTTGCTCCAGAGGAATGTTTTCTTCTTCTTCTCCCCTAGAGGTTCTTCAGATATGTCTTGATGTCCACCCTGGGGTTCTTCAATCACAGCCATCGAAGAAGAGAGAATCTTGGCTGTGTGAAGCAGTGGGGGTGTTGTGCAATAATTTTTCTAACTTATCTCTACTCCTACAAAGCATGAAATAGATTGAACTGCAACTAACTATCTTGCGAAATTGAAATGAAAGCAGGAAAGGACTAATCTATTTTGCTCAAATGAAATTGCAAGAATGAAATGCTAGTCTACGCTTGCGGAATTGAAATGCTAATCTACGCTTGCAGAATTGAAATGCGGAATTGAAAGGCTATTCTAGGAAAGTAGGAAATGCTAATCTATGAAAGCAAGAAATGCTAATCTACTTTTGCATAAATGAAATTGCATAATGGAAATGAAATAAACTACTTAGCAGAAGGTTGTAGTAGAAAATAGAAGAATAGCAACAATCACCAATACTCTGCCGCTTCCCCGGCAACGGCGCCAAAAAGGATGGTGAGCTCCAGTATTGTAGCAATCATGCTACAACTCCTGGGGCTTCATGTCTCTTAATTTTATCAACCCGGTAGTTCGTACAAACTTGGAAGCGGCGGTGCTATATGCACAAGTACTAGCTCTTGTCGCAGCTGTCACTTGGTCAGCTAGCACAAGTCCGCTGGGGCTCAAGCCAACTTCTATAGGCTCTCAGAAGAAGCTTGCTAAATGATGGACGAAAGCTAACTCAGAGAAAACTAATTTACTTGACAAAAATGAACTGAAAGCAAATCAAAGCATGTAAACCTAGGAAACCCTAATTTGACTAGTTTAACCTCTATGATGCAATAGTGAGAGTGCAAATGTCTACAAATGATGCCATTACCTCTAATGATGCGAAATGCATGGACTCAAACTACTTCTACGAAAAAGAACATTGTTTTTGTGTTTTTGCTTAAGTGGATGGAGTGATTATGAATTTGCTCTTATTAGGGTTTGGCTGTGCAGAGGCCGATCAAGGAGGAGAAATGCTTGGGAAAGGTTGGGAAGGTTCATAGAGGATCTAAGGGATCCCTAACACCCTTCCAGAGAGTCTCACAAAGTTTGGCCATCAAGGAACCATGTTTATGGGCTTCTACAGGAAGTCTGCAGGGGTTTCTACAGGAAACTAAGGAATTTCTACAGGATGTTTGGCCGTGAGGGTTTTGAGTGATGGTGAAGTGATGGAGTGGTATGGGAGGATAGGTGAGGTGGAGATGGTACTGGTGATGGCTCAAAGACAGAGAAGTCAGATGGGGAAAGAGTGCATGGAGTGGGTTGGTGAATGGAAGGATGGTATCTATGAAAGGTTAAGTAGATGGAGCTATGTGAGTAATAGAAGAGCTGGAAGTTGAATGAGCTGAACAGAGGGTGGCTGAGTGGCTTTAGGTGTGGTTGACAAGAGGAGGAAGGTAATGGAGTGGTATGGGGCAGAGTAGATGAAACAAATTGTTTATGAGTGTCACCAAAACGAGAATGCTTCAACCTGAGCGACCTGTGACATAAAATCAATGAACAACAATATAAATTGTGAAGGAAACTCATGCATGGCAGTGGAATGAAGAAGTAATGCTAAATATAAAAGTGCATGAATGGATCTAAGTAATGCCTCAGCCTACTTCCAAACAACTACAACAATTCTAACTGATAAAACCAATCTGTTTGACTTCTACAGGAAATCCAAATCAGCAACTATACTCGAATGCATGTAAAGGGAAATGGAAACGAAATGCGAAAGGAACAATATTGATACAAAGGAAGGAGGCCTGAGCTCTCAGGTTGGGCCCAACCCCGAGAGCTTTAGGCTCCTTTAAAAACTCAAAATCTGATCCAAAACTGCTTGCTTTTATTCATAATCAAAAGTCTAATGTCATGCCAAAACTGGCTTACAAAGAGCGAAAACCAAATTGACTAACTAGCTGCTACGAAATGACTAACTACTAGCTACCAAAAATGACTACCAACTAGCTAACCAAAATGAGGCCCCAAGCCTTCTTATTTATACAATTTGAGGACCCAACAGTCCTCCTAAAAGTTAGGGACTTGGCTGCCCAAGACTTGGAGTTAACAGCAGTCCAACTTGACTTGCTTGGCTGCCCTTGTGCTCATTAATTTGGTGGCCTTTGAACTCCAAGCTGATGGTGGAGAATTCGAGGTAAGGGTCCATAAATGAGGGGGACACCTTCCTACAAATCCTCTATCTTGTTCTCCCACGAATTTGGCTGCCAAGTGCTCATTAAGACCTTCAATTTTGTCTCCAAGTTGACCAACAAGGCTACACAAAGCACCCATTAGACTTGTTGGCATAATGACTAACCAAATTCACTCTATTAACATAAAAATAATCAAAAACATGCAATAAACAAATGAGAATGGTGGATTAAGTCAAATTAGGAGGTTGAATGAGCCCAAATAATTGTACATTGTTGGGGCTCATCACATAGGAGAACTAATCATCCTACTACATAGCTGTCATGGAGAACACATCATCCAAACCTCACAGGAGAACCAATCATCCTGCTAAATAGTCGTCATGGAGAACTCATCATCCAAACCTCACAGGAGAACCATTCATCCTACTACATAGTCGCCACGGGGTGTACATGTATACCACCAAGGGATGGTGAATCACCCTGTGGTCATATGTTGCTCCAAGAAGTACCCCACACCCCCCTAAAGCTCCCAGAGCTCAATGCATCATGCAGGTCCTTCATCAGAGGGTCTTTGAACAACACCAAGTTGTTCTCAGAAAGCCAGGAATTTGACTTTCCCTAGGGGATTTGTCAGAATGTTGGCAACCTGTTCATCTGTACCAATACGTTGGAGCCTCATTGCTCCTTGCGGCACCATATCTCAAATATAGTGGTACCTAATATCGATATTTTTGGAGCGATCATGAAATATTGGATTCTCTGGCAAATGAATCCCACTATGGTTGTCACATATGATCACGGTGGTATCCAATGTAAATCCAAACAGCTCATTAAAGAGCTTTCACAACCAGACTATCTCACAGGAGGCCATGCTAGCAGCAATATACTCTGCTTCATCGGTGCTCAAAGCCACCAACTTCTGCTTCCTGCTCATCCAGGATATTAAAGCAGATCCCAAGGAGAAACAACACCAGGAAGTGCTCTTATGGTCCTCCACATTGCCTGCCCAATCAGCATCAGTGTATCCAGGTAGTCTCACATCTCCGGCAGTGTATCTTAAGCCATAATTAATTTTTCCACGAAGATATCTCAACGGATTCTTGGCACCAATCCAATGTACGTCGTGAGTTTCAACCATATGTTGACTCAATGTGTTGACTGCGAAGCATATATCTGAATGGGAGTTCACTAAGAACATTAATGCTTCGATGAGTTTCCGATACTCGATAGCATTTTTTAAAACAAGTCCAGCAGCACTACCACTTAACTTCTTGAAGTTAAGCTCCATCAAAGTAGTTATAGGCTTGCATTCCACCATACCGAATATTTCCAATATCTTCACCACATATTTTCCTTGAGATAGGAAAATTTCCCCTGGCTTCTACCATACTTCAGGTCCTAAGAAATAGTGCATCAATCTTAGGTCCTTCATTTCAAATTCAGAAGCTAACTCCCTCTTACATTTTTTGAATGAGAGGATTTGCACTTGTTAGAAAGAGGTCATCAACATACAACACCAAATATGAGAGGCTTTTCATATTCAACCTTAAAAGTAAAGGTTAGGATCGGCTTCACTCCTAGTGAATCCCAGCTTCATGAAGTAGCGATCAATCCTCTCATACCATGCTCGAGGTGCTTTCTTCAGCCCATAGAGAGCCTTCTTCAACCTGCATTCATGAGATTTTCGATCATAAATCTCAAATCCTTCGGGTTGCTCTACGTAGACCCCTTCTTTGATCGAACCATGCAAGAACGCGGTCTTGACATCCATCTAATGTAGGTTCCATCCTTGTGAAGCTACAAGGGCTATGATTGAGTGGATGGTGGTATAACTAGAAGCAGGTGCAAATATCTCATCATAGTCTATACCTTCCTTCTAGGAGAAGCCACGAGCGACAAAACGAGCCTTATATTTTTCGGTACTTCCATATATTGCATGATTTATTTTGTAAAGCCATTTAGAAGTGACACCTATCTTGTCTTGGGGTCTGGTAACTACTTCCCAGGCATCATTCTTCATAATAGACTCATATTCTTTGGTCATAGCATCCTTCCATACTTGATGCTTGACAGCATCTGAGAATGGCGAAAGCTCATTTTGTATGAACGTGCTCATGATGGTCAGGTATTCTCGATACCTATTGGGTTTCTTACTTTCAAGAAAGGTTCCTCAGGGTGTGATGTGTCCTTCAGCATCATCAAGTAGCCCCCTAAGCCAAGAGGGCCTCTTCCTAGAAGAGGAAGGCTCAGGTGGATCAATAAGATCCATGGGTTCCTCCACATCGAGCATTGCTACATCACCTTCCCATAGAATCTTCGAAAACCTTTGATCATGGAGCATGGCCCAGACAACTTCCACAATTGTACGGTTCTTCCTTTCTACCACACCATTCTTCTCAGGAGTATATGGTGTAGTAGTCTCCCTCTTAATTCCAACCTCAAATATGTCTGATTGAACCAACTGTAATATATCAAAGGTCTTGCTTGGGCTTTGTCTTCACCTCATCTTTGATACCATGTTCAATTATGATATTTTCTATGCTTAGAGTAGTTTACTTATATTTCTTATTATTATCCACAGATTATTAATCACATGTACATAAAGTAAAGTGTAGATAGAACATCAAATGCTCGACAGAAAACAAGTCAAGACAAGAGAAATAAGATGTGGTGGCTAGCCAGGGATAAACCCCTATGTGGGGAAACCCTTTGATCAAATATTCCTTTATCTTCAATAATTCAACAAAGAGAAATAGTACATAAATCTGATTTACATCAGCAGCAGCAAACCCTAGATCAACCAAATTAGGGCGAATAATATCTTGCAAACCAATTGTTGGATCAGCTTGATTCCTTCACCAAAAAATGCATCCTTTAGAGGAGATGTAGATTCACCTACAGTGCAATTCTGAGAGGCATACTGATGGTCAACGTTGGTCAAACTTTGGTTCTGCAGTTGCATCCCTAAAACTATGTCCTTCCTTCCACATGTGTGAGAGAAGAGTCTCTTTTTGCGTAGTAGGATAAGAGCCTCTTTTCTGTGTAGGAGAGAGAGAGATGTGATGAGATGAGTGAGTCTAGATGAGGAAAATACCTCCTGTATTTATACACAATTGTTGCTGACTGAATAGATGCGACTTTTGGGCTTCTGAGCCTACATGAGTTGTAGGTCGACTTGACAATTATTCCATAACAAAAATAAATTCATATCTCCATAAATACTTATTAGAATAGGATGATATTTAGATCAATCCTACACCTATCAATGAGAGGAATCTAATAAAAATATTATCAGCCATGAATAAGATGACCCACATGGAGTTTGGCCCTATTTTCCAATTTTAACAAATTAAAAACAAACCGTCCATAAAAATTGCTGAGAGTTGTTAGAACTACCTTTATCAAAATATGGGATTTGAATTTCAAAAATAATATCGCGATATCCTTTGAAGAGATTCATCACATCTATGCTTTCTCTTGTATCTTCAGCTGACAAATTGAGAGAATTTTTTGGATCTCTAGAGGATGAATCATCCTGGAGTGTAACTATCCTGCACATGTGGCATCTGAGAGCTTAGGAATCATGCGATCAATGGCATCAACAAGGCACTTGATAGTCATCTGTTGGTTGTACAGCTTGACCAAAAAGGACCAATGCGCATCCCAGTTCAGACCATGTACTCTGTTGAGCTGCTCTTCCTTGGTGTCCAAATCTTGCTTCCATTGCTTCTCTAAAACTTTCACCTTTGGAAGTTTTCCTGGGGAACAATCGGAAATTAAATTGGCACCATATAAGTTATCATTTACCAGCTCAATAACATTATTCATTATAGCCTTGGCCATAGAGGTAGATCTTTATGATTTTATCAACTTTGTTTCCCATTCCGAAAACAATATCTCTTTATGAGACTCTTCAATTTTAGGTAAGTTAGCAGCGCTTCCATCTTCTGTGATTTTCCAGGAGAGATAATCTGTGACTTTATCCGCATCCTCAAATTCTAACTTGGTATTAACTGCTTGGTCAATCAGTGATGTCGTTATGATGCATAGTGCATCAATAAAAGATATTTTCTAGCACAGTAGATTCAGTTGTTGAGATAAATCCTTATTTTCCTCTAAGGCTTCCTTTTTGAACTCTTCAATCTTGGGATAATCTTTGAATTGTCCCAAGGAGAATTGTAGTTCTATGATTTTCTCTTCTTTAGATTTAATCTCTTGCTGATGCGTAAATTTAAGTTGCTCGAGCTCCTGAGATAGTTGTTGTTGTCTTTGAATGGCCTGTTGGTCAATTTTCTGCTTTTCTAGGTTTAATTGTTCTTCGAGCTACTCATTCTTCTATTTCTCTACTGTTAACTGTTCCTTAAGCCGATTAATATTTTTCTGCTCTCCTGCCAACTGTTCTTTAAGCTAATTAATCTTTTGATCCTTTTCTTCGATCAATTGATTCACTTTAGTTGCCTTATCAATTGTAGCGATTGTTTATGCGCCTGCAAATTGAGATAAATTAGTCAAATCCTCAGAAGTATTGACCTCTAAACCTTTCCATACGACATTCATAAATTCAGATTGAGGAGTTGTTGATGATGTTTGATCTACTTTACTCTTTTTTCTCTGCCTCTTGACTATAGCCCTATGTTTTGGGCTGTAAAACACATCCAAGGGTGAAATCTCCTCAATATTTAATGTAATCTCCCTTGAAGGATTTTCAGGGATTATTTATATCTCTTTTCTAGTCGTTTCTTTGTTGGGTGTCTCTTCAATCACAATATCATAAATAATGGGCTGTTATGTTTTAGGAGGCACAAATGTGATAACATTTTGAGGATCATTCCAACTTTTTATTTGCTGATCAAATTGCTCTCATTATTTAATCAATATGGGATCAATGTGAGCATAAGTGTTTAGTTGTTCACTGGCCTTATCACTTGTCTCAACTTCTTCAGAAACCTTTTGAATTACCTGCTCTCCATTGTTTTCTGCTTTCTGAATGATTGGTGTAGTACTTAACAAATCTATAGGTACAGTCAGTAACCTCTATGTCCTATATTCAATGAATTTTCACATTTTCTCAGCACTCAATTTGAATTTTTCTAGATGACTTACTGTTGAGAATAATTCTGCTGAGGCAAACTAGTCATCAAACTCATCTTCCTCATGCAAGAATTCATTAACTTTCATCTGAGTGGTGAAATTTAAAGCAACCTTCTTTGGGTCATATTGTCTTTTAGGGATAACGGCTAGACTCAGATCCTTTGTCTTGTTTTCTTCTTTCTCGGCATGTTTAAAATCATGTAATGAGTAAGTGCCACAATGAAGAGGAAAGGAAGGCCACAATTGTTTCTTTGAGTCTTTAAGATTTCTAGTCATCCCTTTTTCTACTATCTGGTAGGTTACCTCCCTGGCTAAAAGCTTATCTGGAATATAAAGTGGAAGGACATGATGATCTATAATACTGCCAAAAACCTTAACATAGGTAAATGTCTCTTCCCCAAACCAACTGTCGATTGAGGTTAAATCAATTCTAGCCTCATCAAATAGTTGAGGAGAAAGTTTGTTAAAGATAGCTTGATGGACGAGTAAAATGAAACCATGGCAAATCTTGTATAAATGATTCTTGTATTCAAAATTCCATAAGTATTTATGGTAAATATGAATGGGGGTTGGGTCCTGAACAATCCATTTCCAACCTAGTATGGGAAAGTCGAAATTAAAACAAATTGTGTCAACTATGTAAGCACTCATGTGGAATGGGGGCACAACTCAGGTAGTGACAAATCTGTTCTTTCTATAATCTAGTATTTGACTAGCCATTTTGTCCGATAGGATAGTTGCCCAGTCCATGACAAAGGATTTTATCATTGCTTCTATCAATGGAACCATTTCAATAGAAAATCTAGCAGAATCGGGCCTTCCAAAGAGTCTACACATCATAGCAGCATCATAACAATATGGAGATGCCAAGGAGTCCATAGAATACATACCAGAATATTCATGTTTGTGCTTGTTAGGAAAGTGTCTCCATTGCTTAATAGGGTCTGATTCAATGTCATCCTCCTTGGCGAAAGCTTCCAAGAATGCTTTGTTGTAGTGTCGTTGGGGATTTGGCAGGTGATACATTCTCTTGACATCTTAGTATTTGAAGGATCCAAACATCCTTCCATCAGTTGTGAAGAAAGCTCTATCCATTATGTTAATGCTCTCGATTACCCATATTACCATATCATTATATGGTAAAATATTTGCACGGGTCGCTATTCGATGGAGGAAAGAGCTAGCTAAATCATTGAGCATGTTTTCTTATTTATCGGTTCCATCAGTGGTTGCTTCCTCCTCTATCTCCTTCGAATCTTCATTTTCAAGAAAAGTATACATGCCTTCCCACGAGATCTTGCGAAATCCTAGACAGGTGGTATATGAGATTAACGCCAATTTTCCTTGTCCTTCTTCCACTGTAAGGGGAGCCTTTTCCTTTCGAGTTCTCTTAGACATCTTAACTACCTGTGTGATTCTGGATTTACACTACAAAATGAGAAAGAGGAGCGTGATAGGCAAAAAAATTTAAGAGGAGCCAATACAACTAATTACAGACTAAAAGCAGTTATGCACATCAAAATATCTCATATAGTACATAGTCACAAAGGATGAAATCCTTAAAGGATTGTAACCATAACTGCCTCTAAATGAATTACTGTATCATCATAGCGTGAACTTTAATGCTGAATTAATATATGTCACATCGCAAGTTTTCCAATGGTCCTTTAGAACAGGTGTCAAAACTCTGCAATTTTGTGATTAGTGATTGCATTATTTTAATACGTGTAGAGCCATTACATACCACAAATCGGGAGTTAAAAGGGCTATGTCTGAAAGAGTTCCTTGTATTATTACGATTGCGACGAGTGATGAGCTAGCATGTAGAGTTTGCAAGTTCATTTCAAACTTGTAAAATCATGTTTTTTTTTATACTTGATTTAGCATTATATCGCGACTGCTCATACTATATGGTACTTATTTCTATTGGGAGCGCGGCATGCGATATGCGATTACGATAGTCACATTTCATCACAAAGTTTCAACGAAATCGTTTCAATGTGTTCCCATGGATTGGCACGATGATTTCAACGGAATGCCCTAACTTATTCCTAAAAATTACCGATATGCGAAATGTGATAGTTATATCACATCGCATGTTTATAAATAGATTTTTCAATTTAAAACTTTGCGATGAGGCATTTGTGATGACTTTTATCGCATTGCAACTTTTCAAATGGATGTTCATTGGTCTTAAGCGATTGCGATTTGCGATAAGCGATTCCAAACACTCACAAAGCAACGTTTATATGAAAAGTATGGAAAATCTATTTTACTCAAAAGCTTTTATTGTTTTTTTTTATATCCTAAAGGGGACCTATTCCTTATTTAGCATCTTTATACTAAACTAAAAAATTGAAATGTGGGGGCTTGGGGGGGGTTGTTTTTGTATAGCACAACAATTGGAGATTCACTGGAAGAACCAGTTATCTTTGAATAAAATAATGAAATTTCTAACACTTTCTTAAATAGAATCAATTGAGGAAAAGGGAAATATCTTGGAATTGTTTAAGTAAACATTTTACTCTGAATAAAATAAAGATATCAATTTTGCAATTTCTTTTACAAACCCTTATCATAAATAAAAACATTTTTTTGGTTTCTTCAAGCTTTGATTGGTTGTTAAAGATAAAATAGGGGGCTCCTCCAACTTAGCTTTTAAATTTACTCTTTTGTCATAGGTAGTGCCACTATTACCATCAAACATCTATAGTCTCGATAGGGTTACCTTTTAACCATCAATTATTCATTGTCCCATCCATATAAGAGCATAATATTTTAATGATAAATTCAGAAAGATATATATATATATATATATATATATATATATATTGTTTTATTATTTTATTTGATTAAAATCGATTACCCTAGTTTGGTAGCCAGAAGATGACAATGCCATTCACTGGTTGTAATTAAACTGAACAAGTTGGCTCGTGATGAGACCCCTTGTCTTTTGATTTAAGCCATTACCCTGTTTTGGTATGCAGTGTTGGTAATGTCATCTTAACTAACACCCTATGATCATGGTAAGCAGGCTCGTAATGAGACCTATTATCTTTTTAAATTGGATATATTTTAGAATTACACTATGACAAATCATAAACCTAGTGTATGGGGTGAATGTTTGACTCCTTAAGAGTTTATGGATGACAATTAAAGAGTTGTAGATGCTTAGTTGGAGGAAGTCTTTACCTTTTTATAAATAACCTTTCTCAGCTGAAAAACTCAAAATTATTTACTTTGTTTTCAAGGTTTGAAAGATTTCACAAATTTAAAGAGGATTTCAGAGTTTTCTATTTTTTATCTAATTTCCAAAATTGTAATCATTTCCTTGAAAGTTTCTACTTTTAAAAGCAAGCGATCAAAATATTCTTTCAAAGATATTTTCAATAGTAGAAAGCCAATGGTAGACTATTTACAACATTATTTCTAAAAGAAACTAGAATTTGCATAAATAATATATACAAGTAAGAAGGGGTTGCCTCCTTCAGAATTTTTTTTTATCTAAGATAAGCCCATTCACTGGAAGAGAATCTCTCTTTCCTGATAAGTATTACAATAGAAACATTGATGAGCCTATCTTCTCAATGATCTGAAATGGTCCAAGCCACATCTTTTGAAATTTGGTATGCTTACCTTTGTCTTCATGTGCTTTGTCCCATTTCAAAACACGATTACCAATTTGTAATGTTTTTGAGCCGGCTAAACTTGCATCAAAAGAAGATTTAATGACTTGCTGATGTTTAGCATGAGTAATTTTGGCGTTTTCTCTTTCCTCATCCAATTTAAAAATTTGATCAAACCTTAATTGAATATAGGAAGAAGGAGTTTCTTCAATGAATTGTACTAGGGCTAGAGATGGGAGGGCTAAATTTGGTGGAATTACTGCTTCTTTCCCATACACTATGTTAAAAGGAGAATTACTTATTGAGGCCTTCTGAGTTATATGATCTACCCATAATTCAAATATTGAAGATTTATGCCAATTCTTTTGGTTTTGATCAACAGTTCTTTTAATAATCCTGATGAGATTTTTTTTAGTTGACTTTGCTAAGCCATTTCCTTGAGGATAGTAATTTGCAGAGTATTTTAACTTAAAACATATCTTAAGAAAAAATTAAACTATATTATTTCTAGAAAAGTAAGATGCATTTTCAAAGATAAGTGCATTAGGTAAACAAAACCTTCAAATGATGAATTGATCAATAAATTCAATAATCGCATCATAATTGGCTACCTTTAGTGGAAGTGCTTCTACCCACTTTGTGAAGTAGCCTGTGCCTATGAGGATGTATTTATGTTGCTTGGAAGAATGTGGAATGATCTCTCCTATAATATTAAGCCCCCACTGTTCAAATGGTTTCTTAATGTTAACTGGTTGTAAAGGAAACGCTGATTTCCGTTGTCTCCCACTAGCAGTTTGGCATATCTTACATTTCCTCACGTATTCATGGGCATCTTTGAACAAAGTCGGCCAATAATATCTAGCATGTAGTATTTTGTGGGTTGTAGTGTCTCCTCCAAAATGTCCACCTGTTGGGCCATCACGTAGTTCCTACAAAACCTTTTGTGCTTCAGATTTTTCAAGGCATCTTAATAGAACATAATCATAATTTCTCTTGAATAACACATCATCAATGATTTCATAGTGTTTGTCTTTTAACCTTAAAGCACGTTTGTTTTTGTAGCTGAATTCAAGGGGAGCATATCCATTTTTTAAGTAAAAGATCATATCATCATATTGAGATTTAGAGTCAATGATACTTATCTCGTTTACTTGTGCAGTACTATCTAAATCTTCATGATTTGGTATATTGGAAGCTCCTGCCAATAACCTGCAAAAACCTTGCCCTCTAACAATTTTTGCTAGTTTAATATCAATATCATACTCTTGTAAGGTTGTTACCCAGTTAGCTCTTTTCTCTCCTACTTCTCTTTGAACTAGCAATTATCTCACTACAGAGAATGGGACTATTACTTTAGTGTGTGTTTTTAAGAGGAATGGTCTAAAATGTTTAACAAAATTAAACACAACGAATGCTTGTTTTTCAACTTCAGAATAATTAAGCTCAACACCCTGCAAATTACAACTAAAGAAAGATATTGGTGCTTCTACTTGTTGATCGTTGATTTGTGTTAAAACAACAACATAAGATGTTTTAGTGGCCAAAGTATACAAAATAAAATGACTATAAAAATTCGGGGTACTCAATGCAGGAGCATTAGTGATCACTTGTTTGATCGAGTCAAAAGTCTCTTTTTCACAATGTCCCCATTTGAAGACTAAATTTTTTTTAATCATGGATTGCAAGGGTAAAACAATATGAGAAAAATCAAGAAAAAACCTTTTTACAAAATTTATTTTTCCCAATAATGATTGCATAGATTTCTTATTATGTGGCAAAGGGATATCAGAAATTTCTTTTACCCTGTCAGGATCAATATATATTCCATTTTTGGATACAATAAACCCTAAAAGTTTACCTTCATTAAGAGAAAAGAATGATTTCTTGGGATTTAAGGAAATCCAATATTTTTTACAACGTTCAAATATCTACTTTAAATCATGCAAAAGATTGCTCTTTTTCTTAGAATAGACAGTTATATCATCTAAGTAAACAACAACCGTCCTATTTATCAAACCTTTGAAATCTATGTCCATAGCTCTTTGGAAAGTAGCTCCAACATTTATCAAACCAAAAGGCATTTTCTGATAAGAATATGTTCCCCATTTGGTTCTGAATGTAGTCCTTAATCTATCATCTGGATATACCAAGATCTGATTGTATCCTAAAAAACCATCAAGAAAAGACATTGACTATGATCCATCTATTTATTGAAGTATCTGCTCCATTGTTGGTAATGGGAAATTATCTTTCAAACATGTTTTGTTGAGATTCCTAAAATCTATGCAAATCCTAATATCACCATTCTTTTTCCTCATAAGTACTAAATTTAAGACCCATTTAGAATGTCTGACAGGAAATATTATTTTGGCTTTAAGGAGTTTATTCAACTCTGCTTTAATTTGGCTTTCAAGATTTGGGTGAATTTCCTTAGTTTCTATTGTACGTGTTTCTCATTAGATATCATTGCAATTGTGTGTTGAATGATAGAGGTATCATAAGTTTTTAGATCTTCATAATTCCAAGCAAAAACATTTTTGTATTTCTTCAATAAAATGATGAAAGCAAATATTTCAGGTGATGAAAGTCCAAGTCCAAGATTGACATTTTGTGGTTTGGCATTAGTGCCAAGATTTACTAATTCAAACCTTAAAGTTGAACTTCGAAGTTTTTCATTAGTGACCTTTTTGAATCTATCCTTAATATCATAAAGATCTTCTAGCTTGACCACAGATTTAGGAATAGAATTTTCATTGAGTCTCTACTTTAATTGAAGATCATGATCACTTTCATTGATAATTCGATCGTCATAATATCCTTCAGATGTCAAGAAATTTAAGATATCCTCATCATGATTGAACACATGCCAAATGGTAACATTATCTAGGACAGATGGTCAAAAAATTAATTCAATAGAAAATCTATCTGGACTATAATCTTCGTATGGAAGGATTTTAGAGGCAACATTAGCCAAGAGATCTGTTATTGCATTCTAT
Organism: Pinus tabuliformis; assembly: GCA_031772625.1. NCBI lineage: Eukaryota > Viridiplantae > Streptophyta > Pinopsida > Pinales > Pinaceae > Pinus > Pinus tabuliformis. The sequence goes on along the minus strand of CM062816.1, from coordinate 2,034,521,888 downwards.
GATCTAGGAATAGGAGAAATGTCAAATGCTAGAAAATGAGTTATGAGATCTTGAACAAGCGATTGATAATGTTTCAAATGCCCCGAAAGATAATGGATAGTATTTCTCACTTGTTTAATGACAATTTCAGAATCACCAAATACTTTTAGTTATTGGATATTCAGAACTATTGCTTTATAGAGACCTTGAATCAATGCTTCATATTTTGCAGTATTGTTAGTACATTCAAATTCTAATCTACATGATAGCATTGTTTTTTCTCCTTCAGGACTGACTAAAATACATCATGCTCCTGCACCGTCATTAGATTTAGATCCATCAAAATACAAAGACCAAAATAAAGGCTTATTTACAAGTTTATCTACAAGTTCATCTGCAACACTAACACACTTAGAAGTATCGGTACTGGAGAAATTTTTGACTTGTGATATGACACTATTAATAGGAAACGGAGATTGCTGAGCATTGAAATTCCCAAAAAATGATTCAGCTGAATAGTTTCCAAGAATGTTATTATTGAAGGCTACAAGTTGATTTTCTTCTTCAAACTCAGTTATTGTGTGAGTCAAATGTTTTTCGCGATCAATTCTGATTTGATTTGGTTTCCCATTATAAGGAAGCCACATGTGAGACCAATCAGTTGAAATATAACCATGAAGTTTTTCAAACCAATCTCTGCTAAGGATCAAACCATAAAACTCAAGGATTTCAGCAATTAATATATCAATTCTTTGGACAACCCTGGGACTAGCAGATAATCTGATAGTAACTGAATTTATTTCTCCTAAAACTTGAACCTTAATTCGATCTAATTGGAAAATATGAACTGCAGATTTTTTGGGGTTCAGCATTTAACTTGGAGCAAACGGATGCTGACATTATATTTGATGAAGCCCCTAAATCAATCAAGCAGTTATCCAAATTTCTATTGTAGATCTCATAATTCAATAGAAAAGGAGGAGTATGAGAATTTGACCTATCCCCAATCAAAATGGCATTGGTAGCATCCACCTTATCAGATGGTGGCTTACCTGATCCTCTAGCAGCCTTTCATAATACACTAGTTGGAAGATGAGAAGAAGGTAGTGCATTTAATTCTTCAAGCATCAACTTTTGTTGATGTTTGAGCTTGCTAATTTCATGCAGAAAAATATTTTCTCGAGTCTTCTTCATATTTTCCACTATGTTATAATCCATGGAATCTAAAACTACTAGAATTTTAGATGATGAGGGAGGGTTGGACGAAGATGGTTGATTGTGGGGAGACGCAATTGGAGCTTTCTTTGTGGGAATTTTCTCTTTAGTAACAAGATTTGAGTTTTTCTTCTTTTAATTTACTTGACTAGGCTCTACTATACTTTTACTTCTACTATTTACTGGAAGAGCTTCCTGTTCACTTTCATTATCAGAGTTAGGTAAGATAAAGTCCCACATTCCATGAAATTCAACTGTTTCATCTTCTTTCATTTCTTCGGCTAATGAAACCATATCTTCTTCTTCATCATCATCTAGGTCAGATTCTGCATTAGATATAGCATTGGGTGGTTTGGGATCAGTAGGTTGATTTCTTTTAAAGTTCCTAAATGGTATTTTCATAGAAGTTCTAGCTACCTACTTGTTTATTTCAACCATTTCATTAGACATAGTTTTAAGAACTTTTTGTAAGCCTTCCATATCATATAGATCCTTGGTTTCCTTCTTCTTTGAATCATCTCTAAAGGTAACTTTCTTGGATTTCCTTTCTTCTAGAGCATTTTTCTTTCCCAAAGCAAGGATGCATTTTTCAATAGCTATTGCTTCCTTCATATTTTCTGCTAATGTTGGTTTCGTAACATTATCAACGAAGATGGCTATGTTTGAAGGAAGAGCGGAAATGTACCATTCATTTTGGACCTCCTCACTAGGTTTGGATGCTGCATGTATTTTATTCAACAACTTATTGAAGCGTGAGTTGAAGTCCTTAATGGGCTCTTTTGATTCAGCTTTCAGGTTGGAGAGGTCATTAATCAAAGTTGTTGTAGACCTATCGTCTCCAAACATAGTTAGAAATTTCTCTTGGAAAGCATCCCAGATATTGATAAAAATTGGTGGTAACAAAAAGTACCATGATCCTGCTGCTCCATGTAGAGTGTATGGGAATAGTCTAACAACAACATCTTCTTCTGTTACTCCATTCAAGTTGATCGATAGCATGAAACTGTTTATGTATTCTTCTGCTAACAGGCCATTATTAGGATTAAATTTAGGTAGCCATTTTTCAGGATGTGCAGGCAATTGGGCCAAAGGTGCAAGCATTTTGATAGCTCTTGGGTTGGTCCATGGCCTTGGTTGAGGTTGATTATGTGCCATTGTTGAGATAGTAGTAGAAGAGGGTGACAAAGTAGTTGAAGGTGATTTGGTAGAGGATGTTGAAGTTCCTGTACTTGTTTGTACTATGATCTAAAGTTGGGAAATGGATGGATGACCTTGCAATGGTATGGATGGAATGGACGATGAGGAGGAAAAAGTCTCACTGTGAGATTTTGATGGTGTCCTTCTAGCCCTTTTTCGACTTGGTAAAGGGAATTCAACTAGTGGAATGCCAAGCTTTTCACTCTTTTCCCTAGTAAGTGGCTGCAATGGGATATATTGGGAAGTAACACTACCTTGGGATAACTCAGACTCTTCCTTGGATATTGAAATCCCCTGGAGTTTATGAATCAAAGATTGTACTTCAGGAGGTTCAGGAGAAGAGTTGTCTGGCGTGTTTAGGATTTCAACAATGGGTTTTGTTTTTTTCTTTTCAACTTCTCACTTAGGAATAGGAGATTTAGAATGCGAAGGAGAAGTTGGAGGTGATGGTGAGGGGGAATTACTCTTAGAATGGTATGTAGATTTAGAATTAATTTCCATTCATAGTTTTGCCCTCCTTCTAGCACCAAAAATGTTGATGCCTCTAAAATTATAGTACCAACATTGGGTGATAATAACCCAGTCCGGACCCTAGTGCAGCTCCTTATCCGTTTAGTATGGTGGCTCCGACTGGATATCATGGGACCAGTTTCCCATATAAAGTATGATTTGATGAATGGGTGTTTTAAATGTATAAAAATATGATATGTGGTTTAATCTATAAGCTATAAAATATACAAATATATCTATATAACCTGGGTGATCTCATAATAATGTGATTCTTGATGATTCCTAGCAGACGAATAATAATATCGATTATTTACTTATCCACAGAAATATGCATTTAAATAATGATTCCTTTGTTTAATAAATTAAATAAGTAATATGAAAACATATCGCATAACATACTAATATTTATCGCTGACATATGAATACAATACAACAATTCTAAATCATTCAGAATTGAAATAATACAGATTTATTTGAAACATGTGAATACATCAACAATAAGAAATCAATGGAATGCTAATTACATAAACAAGACAAAAGAACAGTGATAGAAGTACCAAATGCATTTGAGTCTCGTTATGCAAGTAACACTCTAGTTCAATCTTCTTATTCTGGAAACTCCAAGGAGATACAAAAATGCAAGTCTTTATGAAGCTCTTTCACAACAAGTCTGAACCTTGATCCATGACTTATAAAAAATAAATTAAGAAGTGCAGAAGTGCAAACTTCTCAAGTCTAGTTTTATACAAATTGAGGACCCTTTCTAAAATGACATGAAAGGGTATTTATAGTAAAATTAAAAACAAATTGTCCATAAAAATTGCTAAGAGTTGTTGGAACTGCCTTCATCAAAATATGGGATTTGAATTTCAAAAATAGTATCGCAATATCCTTTGAAGAGATTCATCGCATCTATGCTTTCTCTTGTATCTTCAACCGACAAATTGAGAGCATGTTTTGGATCTCTAGAGGATGACTCATCCTGGAGTGTAACTGTCCTACGTATGTGGCATCTGAGAGCTCAAGCATCATGCGATCAATGGAATCAACAAGGCACTTGATAGTCATCTTTTGGCTATGTGACTTGACCAAAAAGGACCAATGTGCATCCCAATTAAGACCTTGTACTCTGTTGAGCTGCTCTTTCTTTGTGTCCAAATCTTGCTTCCATTGCTTCTCTAAAACTTTCACCTTTGGAAGTTTTCCTAGGGAACAATCAAAAATTAAATTGGAACCATATAAGTCATCATTTACCATCTCAATAACATTATTCATTATAGCCCTGGCCTTGGAGGTAGCTCTTTCTACTTTTATCAATTGTGTTTCCCATTCTGAAAACAATATCTCTTTATGAGACTATTCAATTTTAGGTAAGTTAGCAGCTCTTCCATCTTCTATGCTTTAACAGGAGAGATAATTTGTGACTTTATCATCCGCATCTTCAAATTCTAACCTGGTATTAACTACTTGGTTAATCAGTGATGTCGTTATGATGAATAATGGATAAATAAAAGATATTTTCTGGCAGAGTAGATTCAGCTGTTGAGATAAATCCTTATTTGCCTCTAAGTCTTCCTTTTTGAACTCTTCAATCTTGGGATAATATTTGAATTGTCCCAAGGAGAATTGTATCTATGTGATTTTCTCTTCTTTAGATTTAATCTCTTGCTTATGCTTAAATTCAAGTTGATCGAGCTCCTGAGATAGTTGTTGGTGTCTCTGAATACCCGCTGATCAATTTTCTGCTTTTCTAGGTTTAATTGTTCTTCAAGCTACTCATTCTTCTATTTCTCTACTGTTAACTATTCGTTAAGTCGATTAAGCTTTTGCTGCTCTGCTGCCAACTATTCTTCAAGCTAATTAATCTTTTGATCCTTTTCTTTGATCAATTGATTCACTTCAGTTGCCTTATCAATTGTAGCAGCTATGAATGCCCATGCAAATTGAGATAACTTAGTCAAATCCTCAGAAGGATTGACCTCTGAATCTTTCCATATGACATTCATAAATTCAGATTAGGAGTTGTGGATGATGTTTGATCTACTTTCCTCTTTTTTCTCTGCCTCTTGACTACAACCCTGTGTTTTAGGCTATAATCTCCCGTGAAGGATGTTCAGGGATTATTTCTATCTCTTTTCTAGCTGTTAATTTTTTGGGTGTCTATTCAATCACAATATTAGGAATAATGGGTCGTTGTGTTTCAACAGGCGCGGATGTGATAACGTTTTGAGGATCATTCTGACTTTTGATCTGTTGATCAAATTTCTCCCATTCTTTAATCAATGTGGGATCAATGTGAACATCAGTGTTTAGTTGTTCATTGGCCTTATCACTTGTCTCAACTTCTTCAGAAACCTTCTCAATTACCTTCTCTTTGTTGTTTTCTGCCTGCTCAATGATTGGTGTAGTACTTAACAAATCCAGAGTTACTGTCAGTAACCTTTGTGTCCTGTATTCAATGAATTTGCGCATTTTCGCGGTACTCAATTTTAATTTTTTCCATATGACTTACTATTGAGAATAATTATGTTGAGGAAAACAAGTCACCAAACTCATCTTCCTCATGAAAGAATTTATTAACTTTCATCTGAGTGGTGAAATTGAAAGCAACCTTCTTTGGGTCAAATTGTGTTTTAGGGATAACGGCTAGACTCAAATCCTTTGTCTTGTTTTCTTCTTTCTCGACATGTTTAAAATCATGTAATGAGTAAGCGCCAGTGCGAAGAGGAAAGGGAGGCCACAACTATTTCTTGGAGTCTTTAAGATTTCTAGTCATCCCTTTTTCTACTATCTAGTAGGCTACCTCCCTAGCTTAAAGCTTATCTAGAATGTAATGTGGAAGGACATGAGGATCTGTAATACTACCAGAAACCCTAACATAGGTAAACGTATCTTCCTCGAACCAACTTTCGATTGAGGTTAAAACAATGCTAGCCTCGTTAGACAAATGAGGAGCAGGTTTATTAAAGATAGCTTGATGGATGGGTATAATGAAACCATGGCAAATCCTGTATAAATGATTCTTGTATTCAGACTTCCATAAGTATTTATGGTAAATATGAATGGGGGTTGGGTCCTGAATAGTCCATTTCCAACCTAGTATGGGAAAGTTAGAATTAAAACAAATTGTGTCAACTATGTAAGCACTCATATGGAATGGGGGCACAACTCGGGTAGTGAAAAATCTATTCTTTCTATAATCTAGTATTTGACTAGCCATTTTGTCCGATAGTATAGTTGCCCAGTCCACAACAAAGGAGCTTATCGTTTCTTCTATCAATGCAACCATCTCAATAGAAAATATAGTAGAATCAGGGCTACCAAAGAGTCTACACTTCATAGCAGCAACATAACAATATGGAGATGCCAAGGAGTCCATAGAATACATACCAGATGATTCATGTTTGTGCTTGTTAGGAAAGTGTCTCCATTGCTTGATACGGTCTGATTCAATGTCATTCTCCTTGGTGAAAGCTTCAAGGAAAGATTTGTTGTAGTGTTGTTGGGGATCTGGTAGGTGATACATTCTCTTGACATCTTATGGTTTGAAGGATCCAAACATCCTTTCATCAGCTATGAAGAAAGCTCTATCTGTTATGTTAATCCTCTAGATTACTCCTCTTACCATATCATTATATGGTAAAATATTTTCACGGGCTGCTATTCGATGGAGGAAAGAACTGGCTAAATCATTGAGCGTGTTTTCTGATTTATCAGTTCCATCAGCTGTTGCTTCTTCCTCTATCTCCTTCGGATCTTCATTTTCAAGAAAAGTATATATGCCTTCCCACGAGGTCTTGCCAAAGCCTAGATAGGTGGTATTTGAGATTAACACCAATTTTCCTTGTCCTTCTTCCACTGTAAGGGGAGCCTTTTCCTTTTCGAGTTCTCATAGACATCTTAACTGCCTATGTGATTCTAGATTTACACTACAAAATGAGAAAGAGGGGCATGATAGGAAAAAAAATTTAAGAGAAACCAATACAACTAATTGCAGACTAAAAGCAATTATGCACATCAAAAGATCTCATATAGTACATAGTCACAAAGGGTGAAATCCTTAAAGGATTGTAACCATAAGTGCCTTTAAATGCATTATCGTATCCTCATAGCGTGAACTTTAATGACGAATTAATATATGTCGCATCACCAATGGTCCTTTTAGAACAGGTGTCAAAACTCTGTGATTTTGTGATTAGCGATTGTATTATTTTAATACGTGCAGAGCCAACACATATCGCAAATCGTGAGTTACAAAGGCTATGTCCAAAAGATTTCCTTGTCTTGTTGCGATTGCGATGAGTGATGATCTGACACGTAGAGTTGGCGGGTTCATTTCAAACTTGGCAAATCATGTTTTTCTTTATACTTGATTTAGAATTATATCGCGAGTGCTCATAGTATATGGTACTTATTTCTATTGGGAGTGTGGTATGCGATATGCGATTACAATAGTCACATAGCATCGTAAAGTTTCAATAGAATCATTTCAACATGTTCCTATGGATTAGCATGATGCGATATGTGATAGCCTTATCACATCGCAAGCTTTCAATAGAATGCCCTAAATTATTCCTCAGAATTACTGATATGCAAAATGCGATAGTTATATAACATCGCATGTTTATAATGTATTTTTCAATTTAAAACTTTGCGATGAGGCATTTGTGATGACTTTGATTGCATCACAACTTTTCAAACGGATGTTCATTGGTCTTAAGCAATTGTGATTTGCGATTAGAGATTCCAAACACTCATAAAGCAACATTTATATGAAAAGTATGGAAAATCTATTTTACTCAAAAGTTTTTATTATTTTCTTTATATCCTAAAGGTGACCTAAATTTTACTTAGCATCTTTATACTAAGATTAAAAATTTGAAATTGGGAGGGTTGTTGTATAGCACAACGCACTCTTGAAGACAAATTAAAGATAGAAAGAGAATAGGTCCTTAATCTTAAAATTAAGGTTGGAGAATACAAACTAATTGAAGAATCGCTCAAGAAAGAATTAAAGGAAAGAAACAAGGAAAGAGAAGCATTGGAAGCTGAAATAGTCTCTCTACAAAAGGAAGTAAAAAATGGAAAAATTCTTCAAAACTACGCCAATAGCTCAAAGGCATTGGAAGAACTCATCAGTAATCAACGATCATGTAGTGAAAAGACTGGTCTTGGTTACAAAGAAAAATCTAAAAAGGAGTCAAGTCCTTCTATGACAACAAAAGAAGATGGATATGAAAAATATACTAAGCAAGTAGACCTCCCAGCTAAATCAAGAGATCAAGACTCATAGGAAGAACCTTGGAAGACAATTCCTCAAAGGATATTTCCTCCCAAGTATCAACCTATCATTTATGGTCATTGTTATTCATGTGGAAGGTTTTGAGATAGATCTATAGAATGTGGCACGTATGTTTGGAATGAATATAGTTACGAGAAATATTTCAGAAATGGATATTCCAATACTCAATAAAATATCAATAGATTTGATCATTTGAGAGATGATGTATAATGTTACAAATGTAAAAATTTTGGACATATGGCTAAAGATTGCAGACTTGGAAGCTCTTCAAATGAATTCTCACAAAATCTGAATGAAGCATGGAAAAAGCAGACAAAAAAATGTGTTATCGCTCTCAAGGCTCAAAGCAATAGAAACAACTGGTATGTTGACAGTGGTTTCTCAACGCATATGACTAGAGATAAAAATAATTCCATATCCTTGAAGGAAAAGAAGGATGGAATAATGTCTCTTGGAAATGATAGATCTTCAAACGTCATAAGAGAAGGTATGGTCACACTTGGAAGCAAGCATGCATTAACGAAGGATATGTTGTTGGTTGAAAATATGAATCACAATTTGCTCGGTGTTGGACAGATGTACGATCAAGGACACCTGATGCTATTCATAATAATGGGATGGGCCATAGTAATAAATAAGGTGGTTAACCCATGTCATGTAAGGGACCACAAGTAGTTAATAATAATGTAAAGGGTCCATGGTATTAATTGATGGTATGAGGAAACCATGGTAATGACGCATGGTATTGTATGTATGAGGCCTATATAGAGGCTAGAGACTCCACATGGAGGGATATGAAGAGAAGTATTCTTGTATGAACAGGCATATGGTTTGTGGAGTGTTCTCCTTCCTTAAGGAGTGAATGTATGGTGTTGCCCTACCTTAAGGGTTTGATCAATAAAGTGAATCATTTATCTATATTTTATCTTGTTATTCTTGGGTTTATTTCTATTCTCTTATATTTCTGGGTTAGATCTACAACAAGTAGTATCAGAGCTCTTTCTTGGGCACAAAAGTGGAGATTTTTTTTTTATTTTTTTTTGTAGGGTTTCAGGGGCGGCGACTTTGCAGGTCGGATCTGTACATTTTGGTACAAGATCTATAAAATATAATTACAGCTCTGGATTCTTTGTGCAAAAATAGTCAAATTCAAAAAAAAAAATCAGTTGAATCGGAGTCCGTATGAAGGAGATATCACTGATCTAAAAATCAGTGGGGTTGTAGACAATTTTCAGGACAGTGAGTTGCGGCGCAGATCTTGAAGTCCTGGTGCCAGATCTGCAAGATCTAATTGTAGATCTGGAACCTTTGTGAAAAAAAACATGATTTCAAAAAAAAAATCAGTCGAATCGGAGTCCGAATGAGGGAGATATCGCTGATTTAAAATCAGCTCTTTTTGCAGAAATTTTGGGTGACAGCGGGAGAGTAGCAGCGCAAATATGAAATTCCAGTGTCTAAATCAGGATTTCTATCACATGGGCAGATGCAGAATGGTTGTTCCATTTCCAAAAACAGGTTATAATAGAGATTCTGAGCAATATTGACAAAACTGTGACATTTTCAAATTTTCGCCAAGTCAGTGAATTTTTTTCCAAACCATTCATGGCTTCTAGCAAGGATCTATATTTTACAGGAAAAGATGATGGTCCTACTATTGAAGAATACATAAATAAATACAAGAGGTTAGTTAGACCCGTTTGGAAATGGTGGGTAGTGCAGAACTTTAGAGATGAGGCAACCACATGGTGGGGATTACTTAACCAAAAGAAGTGTTCCAACCTGCCCGATGAAGAATTTGAAAAGTTACTTTTAGACAGATGGTCTCATGCCAGAAAACAAGATAAGGAGAAACATGTGGGTCTATTTTCTACTGGTATATCCTTATTGCAGGTTCATGGCTTGATTCAGAAGGAGAAGATCATTGTTTCTATCAATCCTAGTTGTAAACATAATTTTATCAATGTTAGCTTGGCAAAAAAATTGCAAGTACCAGCAAAACAAATTGAACATACACAGGTGGATGATAAGGATGTTCAAATCTATAAGGATTTGAAGATTTCTATGGATAAATATGTGTTGCATGGTGATTTTTATGCTTCAGAGATGGATAATATGGATGTTGTTTTGGGATATCCTTGGATGGAATCCGTGGGTACTATCAATATTAATGTGCAGAAGAAATTCCTAAAGCTATGGTATAAAAAGAAGAAAATTACATTACAGGATATTTCCATCCATAAATAGGTAGAGCACATGGAGGCTGAAGCAGAAGATGTTCAATGGACTGATATATCAGATGATGAGCCTTTGATGATCGACAATCAAACACAAACAGAGGCTGCAGAAGAAAAGGTTACAGGTGATGATACATCAGAGGAGGGCTCAGTGGTTGAAGTCATATTGAAAAAGAAGACACCACAACAGGCACCACAGCAGGGTGAAGTCAAGCAAAAGCCATCGTGGGTTAAAACTTCAACATATCATCACCCACATCACTCCGCAAGACAACCATCAAGATGGAAACCAAGTAGTCACATGATGGATAGAAAGGAGAGACGATCCACCTACTACACATCAATGCAGAAGAACTGCTACGGTCACCTTCCATCTCAAGCGAGCGAGGCACCAGCGAGATCGAGGGTTCACCTTTCTCTTGGATGGCTAGATGCACGTGCATGGTATCAGTGGACTACTCTTTTGAGTAGATCTTATTATTTGTGTTCTTCCCATGTTTCGGGGACGAAACATGCTTAGGGGGGTGGAATGTTATATACCTAGGGGGGATAATATGGGGTACCAAGGGAGGTACCCAAGGTAATAATGTAAAAATGGGATGGGCCATAGTAATAAATAAGGTGGTTAACCCATGTCATGTAAGGGACCACAAGTAGTTAATAATAATGTAAAGGGCCCATGGTATTAATTGATGGTATGAGGAAACCATGGTAATGATGCATGGTATTGTATGTATGAGGCCTATATAGAGGCTAGAGACTCCACATGGAGGGATATGAAGAGAAGTATTCTTGTATGAACAGGCATATGGCTTGTGGAGTGTTCTCCTTCCTTAAGGAGTGAATGTATGGTGTTGCCCTACCTTAAGGGTTTGATCAATGAAGTGAATCATTTATCTATATTTGATCTTGTTATTCTTGGGTTTATTTCTATTCTCTTATATTTCTGGGTTAGATCTACAACATGAAACACTTAAAGGGTGATTTTTGGCAAAAGAAGATGAAAGTTGGTTATGGCACAAATGAATGCAACATATAAATTTCAACAGTTTGGTCAAGAGCAGCAAAAAGGAAGCAATAGGAGAAATGCCTAAAATTTCAAAACCTACCAATTTGATATGTGAATCTTGTCGATGTGTCAAACAGTCAAAAGTTGAGTTCAAGAGAAAGGAACAATTTGCTTCATGTCCATTGGAATTAATACATACTAATCTATGTGGTCCTATGAGTACAAAAGGTTTAGACGGTGAATTATACTTTATTCTAATGATAGATGATTACACCAGAATGACAACCGTCAGTTTCTTAAAGAAAAAATATGAGGCATTTGAATGTTTCAAAATCTATGATGATTTGGTCAAAAATGAAACCGATTTGAAGATAAAATGTTTGATATCAGATAATGGCAGAGAATTCATGTCCAAAGAATTTCATCAATATTGTGACAAAAATGGAATAAAAATGCAATTCTCAACAACCAAAACACCATAGTAGAATGGAGTTGCTGAAAGAAAAAACAGAACCGTAAAACAAATTCCTACAACGATGTTAAATGACTCAAAATTGGATGATAAATTCTGGTTTCAAGCAATCGATACAATCGTGTTCATTATAAAAAAAGGTCTGCTCACGAACAATTGTAACATGACTCCATACGAACTATGGAAGGGAAGACCGGATAACATCAAATACTTCAAAATATTTGGAAGTAAATGCTACATCAAAAGAGAAGACTAGAACTTGGGCAAGTTCAATTTGTGTGTTGATGAAGATATTTTCGTTTTCATTCAAAAGAAAGGCTTATAGATGCTACAATCTGAGGCGAAAACAAATAGTTGAAACCATAAATGTTACTTTTGACGAAGACTGTGTTCTAAAGGATAACAATGAGGTCATCTATGAGGGGCTTGAGGTAGAATCTATGAAGGATGAAGACGAAGCTCCAGAGCAAGACCAATCAAATAAGGAAACAACAGTCAACTAAGATGAAATAAGAAATGATCAGCGGGATGTACAAGAAACTTCTCCATTTTTTTTTAAAGAATAGTGTCAAAAAAAATCATTCATCAAATCAAATCATTGGAAACATAAATGAAGGAATTAGAACCAGAAGAATTCGACAACTTTGTTCATCACACCAAGTCCACCTTTCTCTTTTAGCAACTTTTGAGCCTAGCAATTTTGAGGAAGCTAGTCAAGATGAACATTGGGTAGCAACTATGAATGAAGAACTAGATCAAATTAAGAAGAACGACACTTGGGAATTGGTTCCATGATCAAAGGATAAGAATTTTATTGGAACTAAATGGGTCTTTAGAAATAAATTGAATGAGGACAGACATGTTACCAGGAATAAAGCAAGATTATTTTGCAAAGGATATGCACAAGTAGAAGGAATTGATTTTGAAGAGAAATTTTCTATTGTTGCCAAAATGGAAGCTATCATGATGTTTCTCACTTATGCATTCTCGATAAAAATCAAGGTGTACCAAATGGATGTTAATTCAACCTTTCTAAATGGTGAATTGGAAGAGGAAGTTTACATTGAACAACCTGAAGGTTTTCTACTCTCTGACAAGAAAGACTACATCTACAGATTAAATAAGGCACTATATGGTCTCAAACAAGCTCCTATAGCTTAGTATGCTCATATTTATGGAAATATACATAAAAAAGGATTCAAAAAGGAAGCGCTGACAACAATCTCTATGTGAAAGTGGATCAAAATAACCTAAGCATTATTGAGGTATATGTGGACGATATAATCTTTGGAAGCAATGATGATAGATTAAGTAAAAACTTTGCCACAAAGATGCAAAGTGAGTTTGAAATGTCTGTACTTGGTGAGATGGAAAGAGGACTCAGAGGGTTGCCACAAAATGAAATTTGAGACCTTGGAGATCCGAAATTACATAGATATAATAGATTCAATATCTAGCTCCTACAAGGCAAGAAAAAGTATGCATCCAAGGATCACTGCAATAAGGACAACACATCAATAGTCAAGGGTAAGTCTGCTACAAAAATGTATGTCTGATTAGTGTTTTCATTTGAATTTTGAGTATCATCTCTAACATATGTTTCTTTTAGGACAACATAAGTATATTATTTGTATTTGTTTGGGTCTTGCTTGTTAATACATATGCCAAAATGATGATACTTTACAGCAACTCAGAGACATACTAGAAGGACATGCAATGCCAAAGTACCATTACCTGAAGCAAGCACAACAATACCTCAATAATTGTAAGTGATCCAATAAGCAATGTCGAGTCAAATGTCAGGTCTTATCAAAAATCTAGTGTTGTAAAAGAGTCATCATTGTAAATTTGTAAAAGGGTCATCATTGAAAGAGTCATTATTGTAAAAGAGTCAATCTTTCTAGAGTCGAAGTGGCATTGTTGGGAGGTATAGGATTCACTATTAGGATGATGTTGTGGTTGGGTTGTAGGTCATAGTGTGATTGGGTGTTCGTTCAAGTACAAGAAAATCATTGTAAATCATATTTTATCGTGGGTCATTGTCCCTGATACAGGAGTCCACACTCTTGTACCACTTCTTATCATTATAGGTGGGAGGGAGGTGCCAGGTTGGTGCATGAAGTCACCTACAGGTTGGAGCATGTGAACACTTCAAGGTGGTAGGTTGGTCTAGGATTTTGGGGCATCCATTCAGATGACTACTAAAGGAACCAGGGCATTGGGGTGTCCTTTCAGTGGGAGCTAGAGGAGAATGATTTTCTAGAATTCTAGGAAGTTGTAACTTTCATTTCAGTTGGCATTGAAGATTAAAATAATTTATTAGAAAAGCATTCAGTGGTTTTTGACCCGAAGGGGGTTTTCCACATAAAATTCTTGTGCCTATGGTGTTTTATTGTTTAGTGGTATTACTCAATAAACATTAATAACAATTGAAGATTAACTAATTCTCTAAAAATATTTAAAAGTGCTAATTGCTAAGGAATATTGATTCAACCCCTCTCTCAGTATTTCCAAAAAAATCCTCATATGATGCATGTTGGTCCTTCTAGTATTAGCTCTCGATATTTTAGCCTCCTTTCGATTTTGGCCTCCAATATTTCAGCCTCCGAAATTTCGGCTCTCTTTTATGGCTTTGGGACTTAAGCTTTCCCTTTTGGTTTTCCCTTTGGACCACCAATATTACACCCATACTTATCTGTACTAGGGATGAAGAATAGGACTATTTGACACAATTACAAAAGGGTATAATAGGTGACAACACTAGCTTTCATCATTGTTCAGTACCTCAGATCAAGCATAGGGAGTCATCATTTCCCTTTGACTTGGTTGTTTCTAGTGTGCTTGACTCCAACTCATGATCACATGATCGAGAATTTTACACCTGATGGTCCAATCCTCTAGTAGATTGTACCAACATTTCCTGAGTGTGTGTTAGATGTTTTAGACCTCATGAGGGGGTGGCCCTTCAGGTAGCCCCCCATCTTCCCAGATGTCAGAAATTCATGATCTAGCCTCAGATGATGTTCTATAGATTTCATTGGCTCATTTATTGCCTATCGCAGAGCCTGCGACATACACTTCTCTTTCAGATGGTCCATTCATATCTTTAGAGCCCTTTCCTATTCAACATGGTTTCTTTGGTTGTGATCTCTCCCTCCTATCATCTTGGGGGACATTATGTCCTATGTACTCAGATCAACATACTTCATTTTATCAGTCATGGCCTCTGTCTTCTGGGAACATTATGTATATGGGACTAATTATATCATTGTATCGTTTTCTGGCCTTGTTGATGTCAGCATATCATGTATCATGTACTTTGTTGCTTAGACCCACATTATTGGGAACATCATTATCACTTGTACTAAGTTATCTTGGCGGGTATGGGTATGCCTCCCTCACCTCATTTGAGATTATGTACTTACCAATAAAAGGAGACTTCTATTAGACAAGTAGGTCCATTCTCAGCCTTTCCTTACCTTGCTTCAACACTTGATCTCTCTCTCTTTCTCTCCCCATTGGTGTCTCGTGAAAGTGAAAACCACAATGTATTTTGGTCATATGATTTGCTCTTGACACTCTCTTGATGCCTTGAAATGTCTCGGCTCAAAAACATGATCCAAAATTATGTAGGAATGCAAAAAATACAAATATACACATATAAACAAATATGCAATAGAGATAAAACTGCATTTCATTAATATCAAAGAACTAAAATATGCTTACATACATAAATGGAAATAAACCAGCTCAAGAGATGGTAGCTTATCTCTGAGAAGAGATGTGGCAGCTACATGCCTCTGAACTGTGTTACAATGAGGCTTAAAGGCCTATTTATTATTGAAAAATAATGGAAAACCCTAAATATCCAAAAAACTAACCCTAGGAGATGAAATGCCAAAACTGTGGTCCCCGTTTGGGTAAATTGGTACATCAACTTCCCAGGTCATAACTTTAGCATAGGATGTTTGTTTGGCTATCATAACACCTTGTTTCAAAGATCTCAAAGAGGAGAACGAAAAAAACTAGACAAAATAGTTTGGGACTTTTCTAGTCTCTCCATTTTCCCTAAAACTGTCTTTTAGTCCCTCAAAACGGCTCTCGAAGTTTAGGACCCAAAAAAATGCAAAAAATAGTATGTTATGCTACCAATTAAGGAAACTGAAAAGAAACAACAGTGAGGGTCCAAATGGAATATGCGGGTGGCTACCAATACCCACTTCAGTCAACACGAGAGGATATCACTTGGTTAGGGTCCCAATTAGACGCTCATGCATTTGGCATGGTCGTTCTGACTGGTTAATGGAGTCTCTAGTTACTCGTGCCCTAATGCTAGCCTAGGATGGTTCTAGCATGTACAATATACACACGAATTACCTTCAGTTTTTTTATTAGTGGTGATTATCAAGATTAACAAATTGAAAGGAAAATAAATGATCTATATAATGTTACTTTAGATGAGATGATCCTTTGCATGTAATTGAAACTAAGGCTCAGTTCAACATTAGTGTGATTTTTCTCTTGCATAAAGAAACATGAAAGAATAAAATACTTTGATGCAAATTGCAAGTGCAGATTACACCTAAGATACAAGAGAACGAAATCTATCTTAACTAGAAAATGGATGACCTTACTCCTAGCAAAGAGCTAAAACAAATTGTGACAAAAAGAGGGGACTATGATTAAATTTAGATTTAGGATTTATTTACAAGTCACTAAAAAGATTCCAACCAGTAATTATCGAAATCTCTTATGTATATACCTAGTTCTGGTCTTGTTAAGTGAATTCATTGTAATATAAATCTTACACCAAAGAAATAGTTAATTAATCCAATGTAAGATAACGCAATACAATACTATGGGTGACTAATAAATAGTTATTAGTCTTCGTAAGCAAGCCTCCATGAATCCATCATCCAACTCTTTTTACAATCAGTTACACCGTGAATGAATAAGAATAGCTGACAATACATTCGATAATACAGATTAATCAAATCATTGCTAATATCAAGTTACTATAAATGCAACAAGTCATTCAGTTGGTTGAAAAACTCATCAAATCTACAACTTTCACTTTCACTGACAAGGTTTGTATAATTCGACATGCGTATGAACATAAAGTTATAAAATAACATTTGATGATATAAATAATTAAAAATATATTGTAAGCACCATACTGCAACATAGAAAGTTAATTAAATATTAAAGAAACTTACTCAAAAACAGTAGTCATATACATGAAATAAAATAACACTACATATAATTGAAATGGACATTTGTGATCAATTATAAGCAATGTCAACAAAATATAAATCAAGAATATTTCATGTAAAATTTGGAACAAAATTTCCACAACAATGTTGCAATTCGGTCTGATTCCAATAGAAATTCAGAGTAGTTTTGTATATGATTTAAGAGAACAAAGCAGAGTATTGTGACTAATGTGTCTTAGATAAAAATTTCGAACCCCCCTCCCATTTATGAGCTTGCCCTATCTTTTTAGATCAACCACCCCCCATTTCTTCTTGTTGATGCCTCGAAAATTGCTGCATCGACATCAGGGAAAGAAAACCACCCGATCCAGACCTTAAAGGCAACTCCTTTTCAGTTTGGTGTGGTGGATCCGATTGGATATAATGGGACCATTTTCCCAATGATTTGTAAATATGGTGGATAAGTGATTGATTCTCTATTATCTAATGGTAGTGATGGATGATTTATTCTAATATGCAAAAATATAAACAACTAATCTATCCCGGGAAATCTCTATTTTAGTGTAATTCTTGGTGGTTCTTATTGAAAAGCAGGCATGTAGATGACTCTACTTTTAAACAAATATATTCATTCATATGATAATTACTTTGTTCAAGTAGTTGAACAAAGTAATAATTCAAACATTAATACAATATTCTTTATATACCATTGACATAACTATGAATGAAAAAGTAACAACCCTTAAACATTCAATAGTGATAAGCCAAAGGACTGTTGTGAAAGCACATACATATATCAACAATAGCAAAATGAATAAACATTGATTCATATAAAAGAATAAAACAAAGACATAGATAGTAGTACCATATGTAATTTGAATCCCCTCTAATATCAATCGCATTCAAATTCCGCCTTTCCACTTGGAAATACTCTTACAAAAAGCAATAGTGCATATCCCATAAAAGTACTCTTTATTAAAATTTAGAATTTAGGTCCAGTTTTCATAAAAAATATATATATCAGAAGCACAATAGTGCAACTTCCGATCCAAGTCTCGATACAAAATTTGAGGACCCTTTCTAAAAACATGAAAGGGTCTATAAATACTTTCTAAACTAACTAACTATGAAATAAAAATGTTGTGAGCTGGTATAACAAAATCATAAATATATGAAAATCTCCCCGAAATAGACATGCTTGCAGTCGATAAGAATGGTTCATTGATTCGGCTGACTATCCTTTGGCTTGAGCTGGCATATGGCGAGCATTGGTTACAGTTCTAGAGGGTGACTCATACATGAATGTAGTTTGGTAGAATATGTAGCATAAGTAATTTTAGGAATCATGTAACCAATTGCATCAGTTAGAAATTTCATCGCTATCTTTTGACTATGTGGTTTAACAAGGAAGAACCAAAAGGTGTCCCATGTTAAAGTTTGAATGCCTGCGACCAATATTTCTCTCTTTTCCAATTACTGTTTCCATGTCTACTCCAATGCCTTGGCTGATGGTAGTTTCCCTGGAGTGCATTTTGAAATTAAATTTGACAAATAAAGAGTGTCATTAATTAATTCAATCAAATTACTAGTCGTCGATCTGCATCTTGAAGTCGCCCTCTCCGCTTTCATAAGTTGAGATTGCCATTCTAGGAATAGGATTTCCTTATGTGATTCCAGAATTTGGGGCAGATTTGTTGCTTGTCCTTCCTTAGTTTCTTGCCAAGAGAGAAACTATGTTAGTGTTTCATCGGCTTGCTCCAATTTCTATCTTGCATCAACTGACTTATCAATCATAGATAAGGTAATTTCACATAGGGGTAGAGAAAGAGAGATATTATGACACAACAAGTTCAATTAATTAGATAATGCCTTATTAATCTAGATAGCTTCTAATTTAAATTCTCCTACTTGAGGAAATCATTTTAACCTTTCTATTTGCAGTGAGAGTTGAGAAATTTGTTCATCTTTTGTTTTGCTCAATTGTTCATTCATTGTCTTCAGCTTGTTCAGTGCCTGAGATAGTTCCTTTTGTTTGTGAACTGCATTTTGATCTATTCTCTGTTTCTCTTTGAGTAATTGTTCGTTTAATTGGTTGTTTGACTATTGATGTGCTGTGAACTGTTGTTCTAACTGCTCTATCCTTTGTTGTTTTGCATGTACCTATGTCTCTAGTAAAACAATTGTCATATCATTCTCTTTAAGAAAATTACTGACTTCTGATGCCTTATCCATAGTAGTTGTCGTTTTCCGTGTATGCCACAACATACTGAGAGAGTTTAGTAAGGTCTTCGGAAGGGTTGACTTCTTCTCTCCATACCACATTAGTTATTTCCATCTGTGCAGGCAAAAGAGAAGATTGATCAAGTTTTCTCTTTTTCCTTTGTCTCTTTATTACAGCCCTATGCTTAGGGTTGTAGAAGACATCCAAAGGTGGTATTTCTTCTACATGTAGAAAAATTTCATCAGATGGGTTTTCTGGAATCATCTCTATATCCTTTTGAGTCATGGATGGGCTACTAGTTCCTTCATTCGGAACCATATTAGTTGTTGTCTTTTGACCAGTTGTTACTTCAAGTGTGCTAAATCTCTGTAGGCTCTTAGTATTTCTTATGATTGAGTCAAACTGTTGCCATTCTTTGAGTAGTTTGGGATCAATATGAATATATGTATCCATGAGTTCACTACCTTTTCCCTATTCCTGTTCGTGATCTGGAATTTTTTCTTGTTCGGAGACCTTTTCCACATCAAGGGTCTTATCAGTAGTTTTTTGTTCAGTTTGACTAGATGGCTGAATTGTAGGGATTGTGGCTAATAGGTTTAAAGGTAGGTTTTGCAACCTCTGTTCTCTAAGCCTATTAAATGTTTCTAGCCCTTCATCTTGATACCTAATTCTAGCCAATCCTTTAACTTGGAATAATGATTTAGTTGAGGCAAATAGATCATCGAAGTCATCGGCTTCATGATCAAATTTATCAAGTTTGGCTTGTTCAAGAACATTATAGGCAACCTTTCTTGGATCATATTTCCTGTTAGGAATTGTGGCAAGATTCAGCATTAGCATCTTTTCTGTCTCATTCTCTGCGTGCTTGTAATCATGAAGAGTGAAAACACCGCATCATAAAGGAAATATAGGCCATACCTGTTTCTTAGAATTTCTAAGGGTTTTTGATGTCCCTTCTACTGTTATTTGATAAGCCAATTCCCGAGCTAACAATTTATCAAGCACATACAGGGGGAGGACATGGGGTTTAGTGAGGCTACCAAAAAGCCTTATATAAGTAAATTTTTTCTCCCTGAACCCACTACCTACTGCTATCAAGTCTGTCTCTGCTTCCTGGGATATCCTGGAAGCGGGTTTATTAAAATAGAATAATATACAGGTAAAATAAAACCATTGCAAATTTTATACAAATGATTTTTGTATTGAGCCTTCCATAACTATTGATGATAAATATGGATTGGTTTAAGGTCTTGGGGAGCCCATCTCCATCTGAGTAATGGAAATTCAGAATTGAAACAAATAGTATCCATAATGTATGCACTATAATAGAATGGGGGAATGGTCCTGGTAGTTTGATGTGCATTTGTTCTGTACTCTAGAACTGTTGTGGCTAGTTTATCGGAAAAAATATTTACCTAATCCATCACATAACCATTGATTGCAGCTTCCATTAGAGGGACCATTTATATACTAAATTTAACAGAATCATGTATTCCCCACATCTTACACATCATAGCTCCAACATAGCTGTAAGGAGAAGCCAATGAGTCGACAAAGTACTTACCCGATGACTCGTGCTTGTGCTTTTCCAGGGAATGCCTCCACTGCTTTATCAGAGCTGACTCTGAGTCATTTTCCTTTGCAAACGCTTCTAGGAATGCCTTGTTGTATCACTTCTTAGGTTGAGGTAAGTGATACATTTTTTTGAGATCCTCAGGCTGAAATGAGTCGAATATCCTCTCATCTGCTGTACAAAAGGTTCTGTCAGAAACTGGAATCTTCTCTACCACCCATCTTACCACATTAGTATATGGCAGGATTTTAGCTCGCGCTGCTACCCTGTGAAGATAACAACAAGCCAATTCTTTATGAGTTCCTTCTGATTTGTTAGTTGAATCAGTTGTGGCCTCCTCTGATAACTCTTCGGGATCCTCTGCTTCTATCAGATTATAAATTCTCTCCTAGCTAGTGTTTCCCAGACCAAGACACGTTGTATCTAAGATTAATCCTTTTTTGCTTGGTCCTAGATCTTTGGCTGCAAGAGTTGTTGTTTAGAGCTTCTTTGATTTCTTCCCCATTTTCTCCAGATTTCTGGTTTCGGAGGAATTTTGTACAAACAGTTGCAAACCGTGATACAGAGAAGTGCTACTGCAAGCCAATATGACAATGAATTAGAATTACGTCGATTGGCATATGATAAATGAAATATAGTTAAGGATTACCACAGATAAAATATTATTAAAGATCTACCCTTAATTGCATTATTGAATAGTAGTTTAACCTGTTAATCATGGTAAATAGCATCATAAATTCCCATCACATCACTCATATGCTGAATGATTATTTCAAGTGTGCTTTAGATTTCATTGATCGGCGATCGGCGATAAATCACAAATCAACGATCAGGAGTGTCGAAGGGAAAGGCTTTAACACTTGCTCTAAATATCTCTGATTACCCAAAGGTAATATAATGCATGCAAACCTTTTAAATGTATTTTTATTTTTCGAGATGCATGCCTAATTAATAGATCACAGTTGGGACTTGGCTTGAGCTTTATCATTTTCTCATGTGACTCTGCCAATTGCCGATTGCAATTTGCTTTATCGCATGGAGGGTTTTGAGTAGGCGTTTTCATATGTTCCTTTATTATTGACACTGTCGATTTGTCGATTGCGATTTTCTTTATCGCATCGGAGGAGTTGAGGGGCTTTGTTTTATTATACCTTTGGCATTTTCTTCCTTCAATTTACCAATTGTGATTACCTTTTTGGATCGAAGAATTGGGTGAGGTTTTCGCTTTTGTGTATGTTTCCTTTGTTATTGCGATATGGGACCTCGGATCTCTTGATCGCAGTAAAAAATGGTTTTATAATATTTACTAAAGGAACACTTTATTTTTATTTAAAAGCCTTTATAAAATGATTCATTTACATCAGGCCTTTTAATAAGGATTTTTTCTTATGATGGGTTAATACCAATTTTTATTTGTGGAGACACAAATCTTAACTAAGTTGATTTTTTAAAAGCGACCCATTTCTTATCAAAATTTTATGTAAAGATTTTTAGAAATGGGGGGTTTTTGTACAGCACAATAATTGGCGATTCACTGGGAGAAACAGTTATCTCTAAGAAAGTAATATAATACTTTAACTTTTTTAATCTGAAAATCTTAATTAATAGAGAAAATCTAATATAACTAGATAATCATACATTTTGAATATAATGATAACTATTTTTGCTATTTCTTTCTCATCTAAAAATTAAATACATTATAAGCTTTAAGTAAACCTTAATTGGTTGATAATGATAAAACAAGAGACTTCTCCAACTTAGCTTTTATAATGACTCTTTTTTCATAGGTAGAGCCGCTGCTACCGGCAAACGTCTATAGTTTCGACAGGGTTACCTTTTAACCATTTGATCATTTATTGTTCCATCCATTTCAGAGTATAATTAAAAAGAATGAATCCAAAGGATATGTTTCCACATTTTTTGTACGACATTTTCATTTTTTCCTTATTTCTTTATTTTGTAAGATAAAAAGCCATTGTCTTGGTTTGGTGGCCAGCTGTCAACAATGCCATTCACTGGTTGTAATTTAATTGAACAAGCTGGCTCGTGATGAGACCCCTTGTCTTATAACTATAAGCCATTACCCTGATTTGGTATGCAGTGTTGGTAATATCAGTTGAAATATTCTCCTTTGATCATGGTAAGAAGGCTTGTAATAAGACCTCTTATCTTTTATATCAAATATATTTTAGAATTACACTCTGAGAAGCTATAAACTTTGATGGATGGGATGAACAATTTTCTCGTTAAGAGAACATAGATGACATTTTTAAGAGTTGAAGAGGCTAAGATTGAATCAATGTTTTGTTTTGTATTGATAACCGTTTTTAGTCTTCTAAAACTTTAGAATGATTTATAGTATTTTTAAGTTTTGAGAAGATTTCAGAAAAATAAAATGGGGTTTTCAGAATCTAGTTATACCTAATTTCCTAGAATTTCCCTTTTCCTTAAAGGCTTCCATCTATCAAAAGTAAATAGTAAGACTATTTTCTTTTGAGTAACTTTTCAATGTAGTAAAGACCAATAGAAGGTTATTTACAATGTTATTTCCTAAGAGAAAAATAACTAATTATTCACACAAATCAACCTGAAAAATGAATATTTACAAAGGGAGAAGGGGTTACCTCTTCAATTGAAATTTTTTTTCAAAATAATTCCATTGACAAGAAGAGAATCTCTCTTTCCTAATAGATCTCACAATATGAATGTAGAAGGGCCTATCTTCTCACTAATTTGGAATGGCCCAAGCCACATTTTCTGAAACTTAGTGTGTTTTCCCTTATCCTCATAGGCTTTGTCCCACTTCAAAGCTAGATCACCAACTTGTAAATGTTTTGAGCCGGTTGAAGTTGTATCAAAAGAAGATTTAATAATCTGTTGATGCTTTTCATGTGTAATTCCCTTTCTCTCTTTCTTCCTCTAGTTTCAGGATCTGATCATGTCTCAATTGAATAGAAGATGAGGGATTTTCTTCAATAAACTGCACTAAGGCTAGTGATTGAAGTACTAAATTTGCTAGTATGACAACTTATTTTCCATACACTAGATTAAATGGAGAAGTACCTATTGAGGCCTTCTATATTATACGGTCTATCTATAGTCCAAATATCAAAGACTTATGCTAGTTTTTATGATTCTTCTCAATAGTTCTCTTAATGATTTTGATAAGATTTTTATTGGTATATTATGCTCAACCATTACCCTGAGGGTAGTAGTTCGCAGAATATTTCAATTTGAATCCTCTTTTGATGGCAAATTCAAGTATAGAATTACCAGATAAGTAAGATGCATTATCAAAAACAAAAGTGTTTGGGACACCAAACCTAGTAATGATGAACTGATCTATGAATTCAATGATTGCCTCAGAGTTTGTTGTCTTCAACGGAATTGCTTCCACCCATTTAGTAAAGTAATCGGTAGCTGTAAGGATATACCTATGTTGCTTGGATGAATGTGGAGTGATTTCTCCAATGATATCCAATCCCCATTGTTCAAAGAGTTGTTCAATGTTGACTAGTTGCAAAGAAAAAGTTGGCTTCCTTTATCTTCCATTGGCAGTTTGACATGTTTGGCATTTCCTTACATATTCATGAGTATATTTAAACAAGGTGGGCCAGTAATACCCAGCATGAATTATTTTGTGGGATGTTGTATCAGCTCCAAAATGTTCTCTTGCTGGACCATCATTTAGCTCCTACAAGACCTTTTGCGCTTCAGGTTTTTCTAAGCATCTTAACAAAATTGAATCATAATTCCATCTAAACAACACATCATCAACAATCATGAAGTTTTTTGCTTTTAGTCTTATGGCACACTTGTTTTTATAGAAAATATTAGAAGGAGCATATCCATTTTTCAAATAGAATATCAAATATGCATATTGGGATTTAGGATTAGTGGTACTTATCTGATTGATTTCTCTAGTACAGTTTGTACCTTCATGTTCCTGAATATTAGAATCTCCTACTAACAACTTGCAAAAACCTTGGCCTTTGACAATCTTCACTGCTTTAATTTCCAAGTGATATTCTTGTAAGGTTGTGACCCATTTTGCCCTTTTTTCTCCCAATTCCCTTTGAACTAGTAACTGTCTTACTGCTGAAAAAGGGACTATAACTTTTGTGTGAGCCTTTAAGAGAAAGGGTTTGTAGTGTTTAATGGCTTTGTATACAGCAAAGGCTTGTTTTTCAACCTCAGAGTAATTAATTTCAACACCTTGAAGGTTTGAACTATAAAATGAAATTGGTGCTTCCATTTTTTGATCGTTGATTTGTGTCAGCACTGCTGTGTAAGATGAATCAGATGCAAGATGATATAAAATGAAATGATTTGAAAAATTAGGAGTGCTTAAAGCAGGGCATTCATGATTGATTGTTTGATGGAATAAAATGCCTCTCTTTCTATAGGCCCCCATTTAAACACTGAATTTTTCTCGGTCATGGTTTGTAATGGTAAAACAATTTGTGAAAAATCTGGTACGAATCCTTTTACAAAGTTAATTTGACCTAAAAATGATTGTATTGATTTTTTATTATGTGGAAATGGAATATCAGAAATCTCTTTGATTCTATCTGGATCAATATAAATACCATCCTTTGAAAAAATGAAGCCCAAGAGTTTACCTTGGTCAAGAGCGAAAAAGGATTTCTTAGGGTTGAGTGAAATGCCATACCTTTTGCAGCGTTCAAATTTTGTGTCAAATCATGCAAATGACTTGATATTTTCTTAGAGAAAATAGTAATTTCTTCTAAATAGACAACTATTGATTTATTGATTAGACCTTTGAATGCTATGTCCATCGCTCTTTGGAATGTGGCTCCAGCATTGATTAACTCGAAAGGCATTTTTTGATAGGCATAAGTTCCCCACTTGGTTCTGAAAGTAGTCTTAAGTCTGTCATCGGGATGCACCAAAATTTGGTTATACCCTGAAAAATTATCTAAGAAGGACATCAGTTCAGAACCAGCTACTGAATGGAGAGTTTGCTCCATTGTTGGTAGATGGAAATTATCTTTTTGACTTGCTTTGTTAAGATTTCTGAAATCAACACAAATTCTAATGTCACCATTTTTCTTCCTTACTGGCACCATGTTGGACACCCAATTTGAATGTCTAACAGGAAAAATTATGTTAGCCATTAAATGTTTGTTTAACTCAGCTTTGATTTGACCTTCGAGGTTGGGATGAATTTTCCTTAATTTCTCTTGCACTGGCTTTACTTCAGATAGCATTGGAATTGTATGTTGTATGATAGATGTATCACATGTTTTCAAATCATCATATTTCCAAGTGAAGACATTTTTATATTTACGCAATAATCTAATAAATGCAATTCTTTCTTCTGAAGAAAGTCCTAATCTCAAATTGATGTTTTGTGGATTCTCCTCAGTACCAAGATTTATTAATTCAAATCTCAAAGTAGAACTTTGTAGCTTTGAATTATTAACCTGTTTAAACCTATCTTTGATGTCATAAAAATCTTCCAGTTTGACCACTAGTTTGGGTATTGAGTTTTCTTCAAAATTTTCTTTTATTTGAAGATCATGCTCACTTTCATCAATAATTTGATCATCATAGGACTTATCAAAAGTTAAAAAATTTAAAATGTCATCATCACGATTAAAAACTCGCCAGTTAGTGACATTATCAAGAATCGATGGTCTAAAAATTAACTCTACTGAAAATCTATCGGGACTGTAATCTTCAGATGGAAGGAGCTTAGAAGCAACATTGGCTAGTAAATCTACTATTGCATTTTGGGATCTAGGGATGGGAGAAATATTGAATGTTAAAAAATGAGATATAAGGTCTTATACTAAGGATTGATAATGTTTAAGGTGACTAGAAACGCAATGTATAGTATTTCTGACTTGTTTTATAACAATTTAAGAGTTATCAAACACTTTCAAATATTGAACTTTAAGACCAATTGCTTTATAAAGTCCTTGAATCAAGGCTTCATATTCAACAGTATTGCTTGTGCACTCAAATTCTAATCTGCATGATAACATGGTCTTTTCTCCCTTAGGACTAACTAAAATACATCCTACTCCCGCACCTCCATTAGATTTAGACCCATCAAAATATAATGACCAAATTGAAGATTTATGTACAGTTTTATTTACATTTTCCTCAGCAATTTTAACACACCTTGATGTATTTGTTTTGGAAAAATTTTCAATTTGAGATGTGAAATTATTAACTGAGAAGGGTGATGATTAAGCAGTAAAATTGCCAAATAATGATTCAGATGAGCAATTACCCAAAATGTTGTTGTTGAATGCTATTGGATGGTTTTCTTGTTCAAACTCAGTAACAGTATGAGTCATATGTTTCTCTCGATCAATATTTATCTGATTTGGCTTTTCTTTATAAGGTAGCCACATATGAGACTAACCAGTGGAAATATAACAATGAAGTTTCTCAGACCAGTCTCTACTCAAAATCAAACCATAGAATTCAGGAATATCAGTGATTAAAATATCAATTCTCTGAACCACTCTTGGATCAGCTGATAACCTAATGGTAACTGAGTTGATTTCTCCTAATACCTAGACCTTAGTTCTATCCAACTGGACAATATGGATTGCAGACTTTTGGGGTTCAATGTTCAATTTAGAACAAACTGAAGTTGGCATTATATTCGAGGAAGCCCCTGAGTCAATCAAGCAGTTGTGTAGATTTCTATTATAGATCTCGTAGGTCAAGAGAAAAGGAGGAGTATGGGAATTTGATCTATCTCTGATTAGGACAGCATCAATAGCTTCTACTCTACCAGGAGGTGGTTTACATTTTTTATTAGCAACTTTGGACAATACAGCATTAGGAAGAGGAGAAGATGGTATTGCATCTAACTCCTTAAGTAGTAACTTTTGTTTATGTTTTAGTTTACTAAGTTCAAACATAGTGATATTTTCCTTTGTTTTCTTCATGCCTTCAATAATGTTGTAGTCCATAGAGTCTGTAACTACTAGTGTTTTAGCTGTTGAAGGTGGATTTGAAGCTGATGGCTGATTTTGAGAAGGTGGGGCTGCAAACTTCATTATGGGATTTTTCTCTTTTGTAGCAGTACCTGTGTTCCTTTTCTTTTGATTAACTTGAATAGGTTCAGGCATGCCTTTACTCCTAGTAGTTACAGGGAAAGCTTCATGTTCATTTTCTGTATCAGAATTAGGCAAAATGAAGTCTCACATTCCATGACATTCTACAGTTACCCCTTCTTCAGTTTCTTCAGATGATAAGACTGTCTCTTCTTCTTCGTCTTCTTCGGGGTCTGAGTTTGCATTGGATATAGCATTTGGTGGTTTTGATTCAGGTTTCTTAAAGTTTCTAAATGGAATTTTTGTTGAAGTTTCAGCTACTTGCTTCTTGATTTCTATCATTTTTTTTGACATAGTCTTGAGAACATTTTGGAGACCTTCCATATCATATGGATCTTTAGCTATTGTCTTTTTCGAATCATCTTTGAAGGATACTTTTTTAGATTTTCTGTCCTCAAGAGCGACTTTCTTTTCTAAGGTGATGATACGTTTTTCCACAGCAATTACCTTTTTCATATTTTTACCTAGAGTGGTTTTTGCAGTTCTATCTACAAAGATAGCTATGTTTGAAGGTAAGGCTGTTATATACCATTCGCTTCTAACTTTTTCACTAGGCTTAGAGGTAGTCAGGATCTTATTCAAGAGTTTATTAAACCTTGAATTGAATTATTTTATAGGTTCTTTGGACTCTGTCCTAAGATTTTAAAGATCATTGATTAATGTTGCTACAGATCTATCATCACCGTATTTAGTCAAGAACTGTTCTTGAAAAATATTCCAACTGATAATGGATCCTGATGGTAAAGAAAAGTACCAAGACTCAATTGATTCTTGTAGGGTATAAGGGAAAAAACTAACAACCACATCTTCCTCTGTAACTCCTTTTAAGTTAACTGACAACATAAATTTTTTAATGAGTTCATCTACCAGTATGCCTGCATATGGATTAAATTTTGGCAACCATTTTTCAGGATGTGCTGGCAATGGGTGCAAAGGTGCATGCATCGTGACTGCACCAGGACTGCTCCACGGGTTTTGTGCCATTGTTAAGCTACTAATAGATGATAATGCCGATGAAGTTCTAGATGGTTGGGAAAGAGCAGATGTTGAGGTTCTAGAAGGTTGAGAAGTCGACGTTGAAGTTCCAATTCCCTGTTGAACGACAATTTGAAGTGGAGGAGTGGATGGTTGACTTTGCAATGGAGAAGATGAAATGGAGTATGATGATGAGAAAGTTTCACTGTCAGATCCTTTAGTTGTTTTCCTTACCCTTTTTATTTTAGGCAAAGGTAACTCAGTAGGTTCAATACCAAGCTTTTCACTCTTAAGTCTGGTGAGGGGGTGAGAAGGAATGAATTGTGAAGTCACAGTCCCTTATGATACCTCAGATTTCTATGGTGATATTTAGAATCCTTGAAGTTTATGGATGAGAGACTGTACTTCAGGAGATTCAGGACTTAATTTATCTGGGATATTTTGGGGTTGAGTAGTGGTAGTTGTCTCCTCTACTTCTCGCTTGAAGACTGGAGTTCCAGCATGCAAGGGAGAAGTCGGAGGTGAGGTGGAGGGAGATTTACTCTCAGAATGGATTGTAGGTTTGGATTTGCTCACCATTCACAGTTCATGCCCTCCTTCTAGTGCCAAAAATGTTGATGCCTTGAAAATCGTTGCATCGACATCGGGGAAAACCACCCGGTCCGAACCTTAAAGGAAACTCCTTTTCCGTTTGGTGTGGTGGCTCTGACTGGATATAATGGGACCAGTTTCCCAATGATTTGTAAATAGGATGGATAAGTGATTGATTTTCTATTATCTAATGGTAATGATGGATGATTTATTCTAATATGCAAAAATATAAACAACTAATCTATCCCGGGAAATCTCTGTTTTAGTGTAATTCTTGGTGGTTCTTATTGAAAAGTAGGCATGTAAATGACTCTACTTTTAAACAAAAATATTCATTCATATGATAATTACTTTGTTCAAGTAGTTGAACAAAGTAATAATTAAAACATTATTACACTATTCTTTATATACCATTGACATAAATATGAATGAAAAAGTAACAACCCTTAAACATTCAATAGTGATAAGCCAAAGGACTATTGTGAAAGCACATACATATATCAATGATAGAAAAATGAATAAACACTGATTCATATAAAAGAATGAAACAAAGACATAGATAGTAGTACCATATGTAATTTGAATCCCCTCCGATATCAATTGCATTCAGATTCCGCCTTTCAACTTGGAAATACTCTTACAAAAATCAATAGTGCATATCCCATAGAAGTACTCTTCATTAAAATTTAGAATTCAGGTCCATTTTTCATAAAAAATATATATATTGGAAGCACAGTGATGCAACTCCAGATCCAAGTCTTAATACAAAATTTAAGAACCCTTTCTAAAAACATGAAAGGGTCTATAAATACTTTTTAAAGTAACTAACTATGAAATAAAAATGTTGTGATCTAGTATAGCCAAATCATAAATATATGAAAATCTCCCCAAAATAGACATGCTTGCAGTCGGTAAGAATGGTTCATTGTTTTGGTAGACTATCCTTTGGCTTGAGCTGGCATATGGCAAGCATTGGTTGTAGTTCTGAACGGTGACTCATACGTGAATGTAGTTGGGCAGAACATGTGGCATCAGTAATTTTAGGAATCATGTAACCGATTGCATCGGTTAGACATTTCATCGCCGTCTTTTGATTATGTGGTTTAACAAGGAAGAACCAAAAGGTGTCTCATGTTAAAGTTTGAATGCCCGCAACCAATCTTTCTCTCTTTTCCATTTCTTGTTTCCATGTCTGCTCCAATGCCTTGGTTGATGGCAGATTCCATGGAGTGCATCCTGAAATTAAATTTGAAAAATAAAGAGTGTCATTAATTAATTAAATCAGATTACCAGTCAGCGATCTGCATCTTGAAGTCACCCTCTTCGCTTTCATTAGTTGAGATTGCCATTCTAGGAACAGGATTTCCTTATGTGATTCCAGAATTTGGGGCAGATTTGCTACTTTTCCTTCCTTGGTTTCTTTCCAAGAGAGAAACTATGTTAGTGTTTCATTGGCTTGCTCCAATTTCTATTTTACATCAACTGACTTATCAATCATAGATGAGGTAATTTCACATAGGGGTAGAGCAAGAGAGATATTATGACACAACAAGCTCAATTGATTAGATAATGCCTTATTAATCTGGAGAGCTTCTGATTTGAATTATCTTACTTGAGGAAATCCTTTTAACCTTTCTATTTGCAGTGACAGTTGAGCGATTTTTTCATCTTTTATTTTGCTCAACTGTTCATTCATTGTCTTCAGCTTGTTCAGTGCTTGAGATAGTTCCTTTTGCTTATGAACTGCATTTTGTTCTATTCTTTGTTTATCTTTGAGTAATTGCTCGTTTAATTGGTTGTTTGACTGCTGCTGTGCTGCAAACTGTTGTTCTAACTACTCTATCCTCTGTTATTTTTCATGTACCTATGTCTTCATTAAAACAATTGTCTAATCCTTTTCTTTAAGCAAATTACTGACTTCCAATGCCTTGTCCATAGTAGCTGTCGTGTATGCCCCAGCATACTGAGACAGTTTAGTAAGGTCTTCGGAAGGGTTGACTTCCTCTCTCTATACCACATTAGTTATTTCCATTTGTGCAGGCAAAAGAGAAGATTGATCAAGTTTTCTCTTTTTCCTTTCTCTCTTTATTACAGCCCTATGCTTAGGGCTATAGAAGACATCCAAAGGTGGTATTTCTTCTACATGTAGAATGATTTCATCAGATGGGTTTTCTGGAATTATCTCTATATCCTTTTGAGTCATGGGTGGGCCGCTGGTTCCTTCAGTCGAAACCATATTAGTTGCTATCTTTTGACCGATTGTTACTTCAGGCGTGCTAAATCCCTATAGGCTCTTAGTATTGCTTATGATTGAGTCAAACTGTTGCCATTCTCTGAGTATTTTGGGATCAATATGAATGTCTGTATCCATGAGTTCACTACCTTTCCCCTATTCTTGTTCCTCATCTGGCATTTTTTCTTGTTCGAAGACCTTTTTCACATCAGGGGTCTTATCAGTAGTTGTTTATTCAGTTTGTCTGGATGGCTGAACTGTAGGGATTGTGGCTAATAGGTCTAAAGGCAGAGTTTGCAACCTCTGTTCTCTAAGCCTATTAAATGTTTCTAGCCCTTCATCTTGATACTTGATTCTAGCCAATCCTTTAACTTGGAATAATGAGTTAGTTGAGACAAATAGATAATCAAAGTCATTAGCTTCATGATCAAATTTAGCAAGTTTGGCTTGTTCGAGAACATTATAGACAACCTTTCTTGGATCATATTCCCTGTTAGGAATTGTGGCAAGATTCAGCATTAGCATCTTTTCTATCTCATTCTCTGTGTGCTTGTAATCATGAAAAGTGAAAACACCACATCGTAAAGGGAATATAGGCCATACCTATTTCTTAGAATTTCTAAGGGTTTTTGATGTCCCTTCTACTGTTATTTGATAAGCTAATTCCCGAGCTAACAATTTATCAGGCACATACAGGGGGAGGACATGGGGTTTAGTGAGGCTACCAAAAAGCCTTATATAAGTAAAATTTTCCTCCCTAAACCAACTACATACTGCTGTCAAGTCTGTCTCTTCTTCCTGGGATATCCTAGGAGTGGGCTTATTAAAAATAGAATAATATACATGTAAAATAAAACCGTTGCAAATTTTATACAGATGATTTTTGTATTGAGCCTTCCATAACTATTGATGATAAATATGGATTGGTTTAGGGTCTTGGGGAGTCCATCTCCATCCGAGTAACGAAAATTCAGAATTGAAACAAATAGTATCCATAATATATGCACTTTAATAGAATGGGGGAATGGTCCTGGTAGTTTGATGTGCATTTTTTTTGTACTCTAGAATTGTTGTCGCTAGTTTATCGGACAAAATATTTGCCCAATCCATCACATAATCATTGATTTTAGCTTCCATTAGAGGGACCATTTCTATACTAAATTTAACAGAATCATGTATTCCCCACATCCTACACATCATAGCTCAAGCATAGTAGTAAGGGGAAGCCAATGAGTCGACAAAGTACTTAACCGATGACTCGTGCTTGTGCTTTTCCCGGAAATGCCTCCATTGCTTTATCGGGGCTGACTTTGAGTTTTTTTCCTTTGCAAACGCTTCTAGGAATGCCTTGTTGTATCACTTCTTAGGTTGAGGTAAGTGATACATTTTCGTGAGATCCTGAGGCTGAAATGAGCTGAATATCCTCCCATCAGTTTTGCAAAAGGTTCTGTCTGAAACTGGAATCTTCTCTACCACCCATCTTACCACATCAGTATATGGCAAGATTTTAGCTTGCGCTACTATCCTGTGAAGATAAGAACAAGACAATTCTTTAAGAGTTCTTTCTGATTTGTTAGTTGAATCGGCTATGGCCTCCTCTGATAACTCTTCGGGCTCCTCTGCTTCTATTAGATTATAAATTCTCTCCCATCTAGTGTTTCTCAAACCAAGACACGTCGTATGTGAGATTAATCCTTTTTTGCTTGGTCCTGGATCTTTGGCTATATAGCTGCTATTGCGGGTTTCTTTGATTTCTTGCCCATTTTCTCCAAATTTCTAGTTTCGGAGGAATTTTGCACAAACAGTTGCAAACCGTGATACAAAGAGGTGCTGCTGCAAGCCAATATGACAATGAAATAGAATTACGTCGATTGGCATATGATAAATGAAATATAGTTAAGGATTACCACTAATAAAATCTTATTAAAGATCTACCCTTAACTGCATTATTGAATAGCCGTTTAACCTATCAATCGTGGTAAATAACATCATAAATGCCCATAACGTCACTCATATGCTGAATGATTATTTCAAGTGTGCTTTAGATTTCATTGATTGACGATTGGGAGTGTCGAAGGGAAGGGCTTTGACACTTGCTGTAAATATCTCCGATTACAGAAAGGTGATATAATGCATGCAAACCTTTTAAATATATTTTTATTTTTCGAGATGCATGCCTAGTTAATATATCGCAGTTAGGACTTGGCTTGAGCTTTATCATTTTGTCATGCGACTCCGCAGATTGTCGATTGCGATTTACTTTATCGCATTAGAGGAGTTGAGGGGCTTTGTTTTATTATACCTTTGGCATTTGCTTCCTCTGATTTACCGATTGCGATTACCTTTTCGGATCAGAGAATTAAGTGAGGTTTTCACTTTTGTGTGTGTTTCCTTTGTTATTGCAATATGTGACCTCTGATCACTTTATTGCAATAAAAAATGGTTTTATAATATTTACTAAAGGAACACTTTATTTTTATTTAAAAGGCTTTATAAAATTATTCATTTACATTGGGCCTTTTATTAAGGATTTTTCTTATGATGGGTTAATACAAATTTTTATTTGTGGACACACAAATCTTAACTAAGTTGATTTTTAAAAGGGACCTATTTCTTATCAAAATTTTATGTAAAGATTTTTAGAAATGGGGGGTTGTTGTAAAACAAAACACTTATGTAGATGGATGTTTTTTAAATTCCTTTTCAGGGTCCATGCCTCCCCCTAAATTCGCAATTACATTTTTCTCAAGATAAATTTTGTTGTATATTTACCCCCTAAAATTTCCATTATAGTTTTGTTTTAATGATTCGTATGCAACAGTTAAGATGTTGGTTCTTCTCCACAAGTTGGTGGCAAATTGCACCATTTCTTTGTTTTGGATTTCGGTAATGTTTTTTATTAAGATGAGAGGCTCCTTCTACAACCTAATATGATGTGTAATGTTGTTTCTCTGTCATCAAAGTTGCAATTTTGTTTATCTCCAAAATTTAAAAAATTAAAATTACAAATCTAAAAAAAAAAATAACTATAAAAAAACATTTAAATAATCTCCATTCATTTAAAAAAAATCAAATGAAAAATTTAGATATATTAAATATGTATTTAAGAGTCCCGACAACTACAATGAATTAGTACAAAACGTCGAGCCATTTTTCATTTGGAATCATTTTATTTACAATGGGAGCCTATGACAAAATATGGAATATGCATATAGATGGCATAATCTGGAGCCATTTAACAACTACATCCTACATACAGGTAATGAAAATTTTAATTATGGGAAGCATTTCTAAATGGACCAGGAATCCCGAGGTTTAATACCTAGCCGAGTTGGGTTTGTTGCATATAATTTTTTTTTTTTTAATTTGCAGAGCGCGGAGAATTGAGTCAGAATATTCTGGCAAGAGTGTGAAAACCATGGGAATTAAAATTTCCAGTTGTGACAGAAAAGAAAAGGAGAGTATGGGTATTATCCCACATGCACCGCATAAATGGAAACTTTAATGTTTAAATTGAAACAAGGTTCGAAAATATGAGTTGAAGTAGTGTTTGTGAGGGGTAGAGCTCGTTTGTGGTGTTGTTATCAAACTGTGCAATATGATAGGGTTTTATGAAAATTGAGTTATTGTAATATAATAATACAATACATATATTATGTTTCCTATATTTTTTAATACATAATACGAAAATTTTTTTTTTTGTATTCAGGGTAGTTTTATTAAAAGAGTTATTATATTAAAATATGTTAAGTTACACTATGTTGTGTTGACATTATATATATATATATATATATATATAAAATCTAGGCTTGTATTTATATAACACATAAATATGTTATATTAATTATATTTACAATGTTAATATATTTATTAATATAAGTTTTTGTAAATGAAATATTTATAATATTTATATACAATTAATATAATAATATACATAGATTAAATATTTATATTTATTTAATATACAAAATCCTTTTGCAGAGTATGGAAATTCTAGAATGATACGTGAAATGTAGGTGGACAAAGAAGCAAAAGTATATGGAAATGTTGCTAAAATCATGAAAACAACTCAACTCCAAACAACCATATTTTGATAAATGTAGAGGAGTTAGAAGTAGGCGTAAGTAGAAATACAAACAGAATGGAGTCATTGAAACAAAATGAAAAAAAAAAAACAAAAGCTAAAAAAAATGGCATTAACCAAGCCAAATGAAGGGTTCCCATAGATTTTTTTGAAATATTATAGGGGGGCATTGTGGCCACAACAACTGGTGACATACGGGGGAAGAAGCAGTTATCTCTAGTTTTAATTGTTAGGATTAGACAAACATTTTCCAAAAATATTTAAATGTTATACCATTCCCAAGGGTCCCACACAAGACTGGAAAGAAATAGAGTGATAACAAAATGATAAGACAACTAAAATGTCTCATTCCAAAATAATGAATCCAAACAAAGAGATATTTTACTTTTAATTTAGAAAGCTACTAATGGGTGGTGAAAATAGCTAGGAAGTCATTTAAAGATTAGCAAGCATATGATATAACATTATTCATTTACATGACATTGCTTCTCTGTCAGTGAGTCTCGTTAGTACCCTGACGAAGTTGTCATGGTACCAAACAAGTATGACCCCACTACCAGCGAGCCTCTATAGCCCTGATGGGTTCACTTGTACCTTGCACAAGTGTGTTTCAACTCTCTTTTGACCATCCTTTTGATTATAATTTACATAATTTTATTTATCATTTCTTGTTTTTCAATTGGGTGATAAGAGCAGGGTGGTACATGAGGATATGTATTGAAAGATAGATTGAAATTTATTAAAGATTAACTTCACTAGACCTATTCTCATTTACCAAAGCATAGTATTTTATATATGTTGAGGGGTATGGGAGGGATTTAAAATTCAGACTGATGGCAATTCTTTCATCTATTTTAATGGGCTCAAAATACTTGAACCATGACACTATGTTCCCCATGACAAATGATTAATATATGAGTAGGAAGCTCATATCTAGTAATAGATAGAGAGTGAGGAATTCTTTGTGTGGATCAATTGGCATTGCTTTGGAATAAGGTTCATCCATACAAAATGTTGAAAACAAACATAAAAATAAACGTACACAAGCAAAAAGAGAATAAAAAAAGGAAACAAAACTAAGTAAAATGAAAATCCAACAGTTAAGCCTTAAAATGTCAACAAGACATGATAGAGAACCAAAAATATTAAAATCATGTTTTTATAGGTTGAGATGGTGATACTAATGTCTTGTTGGGTTGTGATTAATAAGGTTTTTCCAAATCCTTACTAGGGTGAAATCACGTTTATAAAAGTGTTTACAATGTCATCACCAAGATATTTATATCCATTCATTATAGGTAAGTAAGCTTGTTAATTAGAATATCTAAAAATAATGTTTGAAATGAAAATATAAATAATTATCTTTATGATGATTAAAGTAGTAATTCATCATGATTGTTTTATTCAAAACGTGAAATTTAAGCAAATCAAACTATTATAAAACTAATGCTAATCCTAATATATATACTATATATAAATTTTGCATCAAGAAAACTAATCAAGTATATTTCCAATGCAACCATCACATCAGTTTTGTCCCTGGAATTAGAGATATAACATGCGTTAGTAAAGGAAATAGAACAAAGCTTAAGAGATAAAAATGAAACTATGTACATCTACCCTTAAGTAGTTATAAAAATACAAATTATATATAAAAACCTTAACTTGAAATGATTTCTTCAAGAATATATCTAAAGGATCATAGAAGTTAGAGTGAATGCTTGATACCTCTAGAAGAGAACTCCAAGGAGAAGAAACTGGAAGGCTTAATTGGGATGCTATACTTTGTGATGTCAATGCTTGTTGACAGATCTTAGTAGTATATACATTATTATGTAATCTAGTGTCATTGAAATTAGAAAGAGAACTAGAAGACCTATGACTATATTTGACATTAGGAAGACAAGGCAAAGATATCTTATGATGACAAGTTTCCATAAGATTATTAATATGAAAATCATTGGAAACCTAAAGATCAAGTACATCAAAAAATAAAAGGTTATGTTTATCTACAGTAAGAAGTGAGAAAGTAGAAGATGAATCTATTAAAAGATCTAAATTTGAGTCATTTTGTGTTGCAAGTGGGTTCAAAATAATCAACATAAAAATATTTGTCATAAATGACTTCTCTCTCTTGGAAATGATCTAATTGATTTGAGTAAGTGAAATCATCAAAAGATAAGAAACAAATATATAACCATGCTTTATAGGCAAAGAATCCTCCTCACAAAATTTATGCTCCTCAAAGAAAATTGAACCTGTTGAAGGTGGGTTTTCATCAAAGAGATCTCTAATATCACTATGATTTGTACTTTGACCTGAGAAAAGGTCTAGGTACAAAATGTAGTGGACTCTAGCGTGAATCATATCATGCACATCCATATGATTTTCCTCATCATGGATGTGTTGAGCAGTGCAGAGTGGAGGTAGATGTTCTGTTAGAATTGAATCTGCTTTCAAAGGAGGATTATCACATTGTTCATTATTCAATTCCTAAGTTATAGTAATTCCTAGTGAAACTACCTGAGGTTGATTAGAATGTTCAACGAGATTATGAAAGAGATCAACAATAACTTGTTCTTGCATTTGATCTATTCTATTTACTAGAAGAAGAAACAAGAAACTAAAAACATTGTAACAAATAATCTTCAAAAGGAATATTGTTGTGGCCAGAACACCCCCTATAATATTTTAAAAAAATCTATGGAGACCCATTTAACTAGTCAAAATCACCATACCAAATGGATAAGAATCTAATTGGGATTAGGACTAGGTGATCTCCTTTCATGTTTGAGCAGGGACATTTACAATCATCAATATAATTGATGCTAGAAGGAGGGCTACAAATTTCTATCTGCATGGAAGTTTATCCTTTTAATTATGTCTCATCCTTTGGGTCATGCATTTAGTACCCCTAAAACTACCAGAGGCTTTCTCAAGAAACCAATATTGTACTTGATTATACTAGCATATAAAGGTGAGAGTGGTGTTATTGTTGTATATCACGTTTCATAATTTTTGGTCAAATGTAATTATTTTAATATTATTAGTGATAATGAGATCTGTACATTATTTTCTCTCACATTTGAAGGTCAGATTAGAGGATGGTACACTACACTTCGAGACAAATCTATAAATTCTTAGGAACACTTTGTTGAAACTTTCCTCTTAGCACATCCGTTTTATGAATATGATAAGTTATGTTTAGATATAGGAACAATTACGGTGCATGAAAATGAATCGATTGATGAATTTTACAGTAGATATAAATCTCTCTACTTTATATTTCCCTTCAAATATCTTCCTTTCTAAGATTATTTATTACAATGTTTTCAGTTTCTTGTTTCTTATTCCAGTAAATATAATAAATCAAAATCAAAAGAACAATATTTTCTTGTTCTCTTTCTTAATCCTGTTGAACATTCTAATCAACCTCAGCTAGTTTCAACAAGAATTATTATACATCTAGAATTGAATAATGAATAATGTGATAATCCTCATTTGAAAGAAGATTCAATTCTAACAAAAGATATATCTCTACTCCACACTAATCAACACGTACATGATGAGGAAAATCATATAGATGTGCATAATATGATTTACTCTAGAGTCCACTACTTTTTGTACCCATACAATTTTTCAGATCAAAGTACAAATCATAGTAATATTATAGATCTCTATGATGAAAACATGTCTTCAACATGTTCAATTTTCTTTGAGGAGCATACGTTTTGCGAGGAGAATTATTTTCCTATGAAGCATAATTATAAATACCTTTCTTATCCTTTTGATGATGCCACTTACTAAAATCAATTAGATCATCTCCAAGAAAGAGAATTCATTTATGACAAATATTTTGAAGTTGATTGTTTTGAACCACCTGCAACACCAAATGACTCAAATTTATATCTATCAATAGATTAATCTTCTACTTTCTCACTTCTTCCAGTAGAAAAACACAAACTTTTATTTTTTGATAACCCTAATCATCGGTTTCCAATAATTTTCATCTTTATAATTCTATGGAAGATTGACATGCTAAAATCTCTTTTCCTTTTCTTCCTAGTGTCAAATCTAATCATAGGTCTTCCAATTCTCTTTCTAATTTCAATGAAACCAAACCAGATAATCATGTATATACTACTGACATTTGTTAATAGGCTTCAACAT
This sequence comes from Pinus tabuliformis, assembly GCA_031772625.1. Taxonomy (NCBI): domain Eukaryota; kingdom Viridiplantae; phylum Streptophyta; class Pinopsida; order Pinales; family Pinaceae; genus Pinus; species Pinus tabuliformis. The sequence goes on along the minus strand of CM062816.1, from coordinate 2,034,481,810 downwards.
CCAAATATTTTCCTTCCCAATTAAGCTTATCAGTTTCTTCTCTTTCGAGTGCTCCTCAAGAGGTATCAAGTATTCACCCTAACTTTTATGATCCTTTGGACATATTATTGAAGAAATAATTTCAAGTGAAGGCTATTATACACAATTTGTCTTTTTATAACTTATTAAGGGTAGATATAGATAGTTGCATTTTTATTTCTTATAGCTTTTCTCTTCTTCCTTTACTGACGCATGTTATATCTCCAATTCCAAAGACAAAACTAATGCAGCAGTTGCATTGAAAATATACATATACTTGATCGGCTTTCTTTATGCAAATTTTGTATATAGTATATATAGTAATATTAGAATTAGTTTTAGAATAGTTTGATTTTCTTAAATTTCATGTTTTGAATAAAGAAATCATGATGAATTATGACTTTAATCATCATAAAGATACTTATTTTCATTTTCATTTGAAGCTTTATTTTTAGTTATTCTATTTAACAAGCTTATTTATTTATAATGAATGAATATAAATATATTGGTGATGACATCATAATTTTTTTATAAATGTGATTACACTCTAATCAGGATTTGGAAAAACCTTATTAATCATAACCCTAAAAGACACCAATATCACCATCTCAACCTATCAAAACATGATTTTGAGAATTTTGTTGCTCTATTTTATCTTGTTACCATTTTAAGGCTTAACCGTTTGATTTTAAATTTACTTAGTTTTGTTTCCTTTTGTTTTTATTCTCTTTTCTCTTGTGAACATTTCCTTTTATGGTTTGTTTTCAGCCTTTTGTATGGATGAAACTTATTTCAAAGCAACACCAATTGGTCCACATAGGGAAATCCTCACTCTATATCTATAACTAGATATAAGCTTCATACTCCTCATATCTTAATCATTTGTCATGAGGAACATAGATTCTTGGTTCAATTACTTTGAATGTATTAAAATAGATGAACAAATTGTCACCATTCTAAATTTTGAATCCCTCCCATACCCCTCAACATATAAACAATACTTTTCTTTGGTAGATAAGTGTGGAGCACCTGGAAGGTATGCTTTTTGATAAGTAATCTAGTGGTTTTTCAATACTATTTCTAATCTTTTCTGCATATTGAGCCTAAAAACATAAGGGTTTTGGTAAAATGTGTGAAAATGGGCAAACGAAGCTTAATTACTAATAATCGATGTTTTCTATGCAGAAGGACGCGGAAATAGGGGATTATCGAGCAAAAACGAGAAGCGCAAGGAAAGTAACTGCTGCCCCGTCGACAGGGAACCGGATGCGGACAAGATCAAGCAAAATTGGAGCCGAATAACCCAGGAAAAGGACGCAGGATATCGTGACGGAGAACGCAAGAAGGAAAGAGGAGACCCGAACGAATAGCGAATCCCTCAGGATCTTCGATCCTGAGGGATCGCTGCTTTAAGTTTATCTTTTGTATCTAGACATCTCCATCATTTCTGTTATATAAAGGTACCACGCCACCGAGCGTGGGGGACGACTGTTAATTAATTAAAAACTCAGAACGATTTTGATCACTGAGCTTTTGTAAGATCTGATTTTGTACACTTTTGTTAATGCAAGCAATATAAAGGATTTGGTGTTCACTTTGTTTCTACATCTGAAGTAACTCTAAGCAGTGTACCATCGTAGCCAAGGGCCCAGCTCCGACGGTCACTCGCTGTTGTATCATACGGTGATTTGTGTGGTTTGCATATTTCTTTCATTACAGTAATTCGATATCTCTTTGTTCTGATAGACTATGTTTCTTAATTAATATTCGAAATCTGAATAAGTTCTTTAATTCACGTCTCTGTATTACACAAACTGAATCTATTCGAATTGCATTTCTACAGCAAGATATTGGAATGAATGTTATCATTGGATTCATATGAAATAAGTATTTGTGAGGCTCGAAGATAATATTATCTTGTTCAGAAACACAGTCACATCACACATTACTCTCGGATTGCTGCAGTAGTATAGACCATGTACATACTTTTGGGTTTGCTGTTCCATTTTATATGATTGACGTTTCCGGTTTATGATAGTTTGCTGTTCCATTTCATTACTGCTGTTCCATTCTAAGAATTGTTGTTCCAGTTTACTTTCGCCAATTTGCCTTTATTGCTTTTGCGTGATAGTAGGCCTAAGGCTGTCGTGAGCCCAGCAAGACGCTGCCTAGCTCCCTGACCTATAAGCCCATGCTTTGGTTTTCTTTCTTTATCAGTTTCTAAAGGGAAGGGTTATTGGTTCCGTACCCTTGACTGATCATCTGCCTTGTGTGATTTCATTTCCTGAATTGGTTTAGTTACAGCTTAGTGTTTGTTTCCTTTCAAGTTATTAGAACGCTATACTGCCGAGCACTACTTGGACAGAACAGCCTCGGATTGAGTTACTCCTTGCAAGAACAAAACGATCCCGGATTGACTTAATAATGTGGGATAATTGGTGGTGTGAGAGACCCTAGTTATAGCTCTACATTTTGGCGCCGTTGCCGGGGAAGGAGTAATAGCCATTTGTCCTTTATAGAGTAGTGCGCAAATCTGCTAGGAGGGAGTTGGATTTTAAAAACGGAAGGTAAGAACCTGCGTACGGAGCATGTAAAAGCCTTGCTCCACCGTCCGCTCTCTTAGTAGAATTGCCAGTTAAATAGGATTTAGCAGTTTAATTGGAGTGCATGACTAAGCAGAAAAAGTTAGAAAAAGATCAAAAACCTCCATCCAAAGCCAAGGGGCCGGTGACCCTTGGACGAATGACCTTTATAGACGAAATCTACAAGAAAGCCGACTCTCAGCCATCAGTAGGATATAAGAAAGCTAATTCTAGACAGCCTACTAGTTCCCTTCAGGCCTCGGGATCACCATCCGAAGCTTTTGCTGAGGTGCACAGTCGAACAGAGGAGCAGGATTTTCAAGATATTGAAAATTTGACTCCTGGACCATTGCACGAAGGGACCCAAAGTAACCTTTGTGAAGGAGAAGGAGAAACAGGGGAAATTGAGGAACCTAGATCTCCTATTGAATTAAACCAGCCTTTGAATAGCCCGGACAAGGGAAGCGCTGCGAAAATCCTTGTTGAAGGAATTCATTCACCGCAGACAGTTGGGGCCATTATCATCCCTGATCAAGGGAGTGGTGTCAAGACAATCCCTGTTAAGACTACCCCTCCTCAACCAAGGAACACTCTCTTGGAAATTCCTGAAGATTACTGGCATATATTTGATCCCATGGCGCAGAATCAGCCAAACACCCAGACCTCCACATTGCAATATCCGATAGTAGATTCTGCAGCAAACGCACCCATGAAAGCCATCCCTCTCCAGCATATTCCCACATTTCATGGCCTCACATCAGAAGATCCAGACGCATTCTTGTTTGAATTTGATGTATTATGTAGAGGATACGACTACACCACCGATCCCCAGAAACTGAAACTGTTCCCCTCTACATTAAAAGGGGCTGCGTTGAGATGGTTTATGGGCTTAGGTGGTGGGGTTATTAACAATTGGGACCAAATGAAAGAAGCCTTTTTAAAGAAATACCAAGATTACTGTAGGTCAAGGGAACTAAAAGATGAAATCTTTCAAATGTCAACCAGACCAAACGAAACCTTAGAAGAATATGTGGAACGTTTCCAATATAACTTGCAAAGATCCCCTTATGCATCACTACCTCTGCCTGACAACGTGTTGAAAACTGCATTAATTAGAGGTATGAGAGAGCAATGGATCGAAACGTTAAACATCATGGGGAAAGGAGACATTTATCAGGAAAATTTTGCTGATATCATTGATCTGTGTATCAGGAGCTCAAGAGGCAGCACAAGGATAAAACCAGCGGAATATGATCGCTTCCCCAGAGATAACAGAACATTAACAGAGGGAGTAACACGGGTGGAACTTGGAAATTTGCTAGAAAATTTTAAAGCTGATATCCTGGGAACACTAACTACACAACTTGACATTGTGCAGGCCAAACAGAAGCAAGCCGAGGCAGAGCAGAATCTAGCCATCTTTTGCCCACGATGCAGGAAAAAGCACAGCCACAAAGAATGCCCGCTGGATACAGTCCAAATATGTGCTATCTGCACCAAGGACCACCTGACCGAAAGCTGCCCTTCACTTCCTGGTCTGAAGGCAGTATACAAAGAAGCAGAAGAGGAGTCAGAACCAGCATATTTTGTTAACCAGCGACATCAATGGCAGCCTAGGCAACCAGGTATGTTTTCAGACCCCTCCTCTTCTTTTCAACCCCCGCAGTTCAACACTCAGCAACAGAACATGTGGAAAAATCAGTCCCAACCCCCGTTTTCAAATTGGTCACCTCAAACGTTTCCTACTCTGAATCCTTGGATGTCCCAATTTGGTTGGCCAAACTGCCCTTATCCTCCACCATATTGGCAGAATAGTTCCTATCCTCCACAGTGGACCCCTTCCACTTCGCAAGGCTCATCCTGGCAGACAAGCTGGCCAAGACCGACATATTAGCCAGCAGGATCAATCCCACTCCCTCAACCAACTCTGCCAGCCTTACCACAAAATTCCCAGTCTAATCTAAGACCGCAACTCCCAGCCCAACCCAACCCCAATCCTAATAATAGGCCAGTCCAATCCATTCAAATCATAGACACATCAGAGATTGAGTCTGACCTAAGGGAGTGCAACGATCTTCAGTTAAGATCGAGACGAATAGTAGAAACAGAGGGAGACAAAATGGTTCATATTGAAAATCAGTTACCTGTAGAACAACCCCCACAACGGAAGGATGAAAACAAAGAGCAAAACAATAAACAAGCAAGCACATCCTCTCCTCCTTTCCCAGAACGATTAGTCATATCTCGACCTATACAACCTCCAGACTTTGACATTCTGGGAGAATTACAAAATTTGTATATAAAGATTCCATTCCTCCAAGCTATACAAGATATTCCTATATATGCGAAAACCATAAAGGAATTATGCATCAAAAAATCAAGGAGGAATACAAATACTAACCCTAGAGTCCAAGTAGTTGGTACTTTATCCGACCTATTATCAGGAAAGGAAACACCTATCAAATATGAAGATCCCGGGAACCCAATTGTAACCGTTCAAATCTATGGCCAAACCCTGACTAACGCTCTAGTCGACCTAGGAGCCGCAATCAACATTTTGACAACCTCCACCTGCCAAAATCTTGGCATTACGTCAGTAGAACCTACCTCTACTCTGTTAGAATTGGCAGATCGATCTGTGGTTCGACCAGAAGGTACTCTGAATGATGTCATGGTTTCCGTAGATTCATGGGAGTATCCCACAGATTTCCTGGTAATTAATCCTAAAACCCGACTAGATGGACATCCGTTAATCTTAGGCAAACCCTGGCTTGCTACTGCCGATGCCTACATTGGCTGCCGGCAGGGAAACATGACTATAGCTAAAGGACCCGATGTCAAAAATTTAATTCTGTACCCTCCAGCTCAGCCAAGCCTGCCAATGATCAAAACTAACCCTTATCCTGTATCATATCTCGCTAACAACATCAGATCTCCATTAACCATACAGAAGGCGTTAGACTTCAAGGATCAAACAGAAGACGACACCATTAACAATTTTATTAGTCAAACTGAAGCTAGAAAACATATGCAGTGTCTTATGATAGAGGCAGCATTTGACAACGAGCTAGAAGAAGATCCCTTAAAAGATCCGCATGATCAGACAATACCAGTAACTGCTGTTGCTAATACTAAAGTAGTGGAAATTGAACCTGGTAAAACTCTGAATATTAACGCCAATCTTACACCAGATCAAGAGATAAAACTTGTTAATCTGTTACAAAAATACAAAGATGCATTTGCATGGGATTACCCCGACATGAAGGGAATTGATCCTCAATTATGCACCCATCACATTTATATAGAGAAAGACGCAAGACCTGTCCGTCAGCCACAAAGGAGACTCAACCCGCACCTAAAAGAGATAGTGAAAGATGAACTTCAGAAGCTCTTAGATGTTAACTTTATTTACCCTATCTCTGACAGTAAATGGGTCTCTCCCCTCGTGGTGGTACCAAAGAAAAACGGAAAATGGAGAATCTGCGTCGATTACAGGGAGTTAAACAAGGCTACACAAAAGGATCACTTTCCCCTCCCATTTATAGATTAAGTATTGGACACGTTAGCAGGGAAGAAATTTTTCTCCTTTTTAGATGGCTTCAGTGGATATAACCAAATCCAAATTGCCCCTGAAGACCAGGATAAAACTACCTTTACGTGCCCTTGGGGAACGTTTGCCTATCGTGTATTACCCTTCGGCCTATGTAACGCCCCTGCTACATTTCAAAGGGCTATTCTCAGTATTTTTGCAGATCTAATAAACGATGGACTTGAGGTGTATATGGACGACTTCACACCGTATGGGGATGAATTTGATCCAGCTCTGGATACCCTGGAAAATTTTTTACAACGCTGCATTGCTACCAGACTCTGCCTCAGCCACGAGAAGTGCTACATGATGATGACGGAAGGAATCATCCTAGGGCACTACATTTCAGCAACTGGTATCCAGGTAGACCCTACTAAAATTCAGATTCTTTTGCTCATCCCTACCCCCACTACTCAAACAAAGGTACGTAGTTTTCTTGGATTTTCCGGATATTACAGACGTTTTATAGAACATTATTCACGGATTGCAGCACCTCTGTATGCTCTGACAGGTAATGTCGATTTTTTGTGGACAGATAAATGCGACCAGGCTTTTAGAGAATTGAAAAAGTTGCTGTCAATTGCTCCAGTCCTTTGAGGACCAAACTGGAATCTGCCATTCCAGATCTCATCGGACGCCTCGGATACAGCAATCGGTGCAGTCCTAGGACAAGAAGAGGATAAGAAGCCATACGCTATTTACTATATTAGCAAGAATTTATCCTCTGCCGAACTCAATTATACTATTACTGAAAATGAATTTTTGGCCGTAATCCATGCTGTTAATAAATTTAGGCATTATATTACAGGTTACCTTGTTGTGTTATATACAGATCACTCTGCTATTAAATATCTAGCAAACAAACCTGTCACGAATGCTAGAGTAACTCGATGGTTGATCCTGTTGCAGGAGTTTGACATCACAATTAAGGATCGACCCGGCAAGGAGAACCCTGTAGCCGACTTCCTCTCAAGAATACCCAAACCAAGCGAAGCAGCAGCCGTGGAAGATCAATTCCCTGACGAACATCTGTTTGCCATTGCCGTTCGCACACCCTGGTATGCTGACGTCGCCAATTACCTTGCAGTGGGTAAGTTACCCAAACACCTAACCCCTCAGGAACGAAAACAAATTGTTCAAAAAAGCACACGATTTTCGTGGATTGGAGACCATTTATTTCATACAGGGGCAGACATGCAAATCAGAAGGTGTATTCGAGAGGATGAGATCCTAGACATCTTAAAGGCTTGTCACAGTGGACCATGCGGGGGGCACTTTGCCGACAAGAGAACAGCACATAAGATACTACAGGCAGGGTACTATTGGCCCACAATCTTTAAGGACGCGAAAAAATTTGTGCAGGCCTGTGATAGCTGCCAGCGAGCAGGAAAACCTGGTCAAGCTGATGAAATGCCTCTGAGACCACAACTGGTTATTGAGCCATTTGAACGATGGGCTCTCGATTTCGTCGGACCCATTAATCCACCCTCAAACCAAAGCACATACATCTTGGTAGCAACAGACTATGTTACTAAATGGGTTGAGGCTGAATCATTAGCTAGGGCTACAGAAGATTCGGTAATACAATTTTTGTTCCATTTGTTTGTACGTTACGGACTTCCAAGAGAAGTGATTACAGATGGTGGACCACAATTTGTTGGAAACAAACTAGCTGCAACACTTAACAATTATCATATCCAACATAAGATTACTACCCCCTACCATCCGCAGGCAAATGGACAAGTAGAAAACAGTAACAAGATAATTGAGTCAATCTTAACAAAGACCATCGCATCACACAGGCGTGATTGGGCTGCTCGGCTACCTAAAGCTCTGTGGGCTTATAGAACCACATGGAGAAGTACGACAGGCTATTCACCTTATCAATTGGTGTTTGGGAAACAACCAATTTTTCCTATCGAATTTGAGATCCAAACACTACGAACTGCACAAGAGGTCGGCCTAGATCTGAATGAGGCACAGATCAATCGACTACGACAAATCAACGAATTGGATGAGGTTAGGCTCTTTGCATTACAAAACATAGCATTAATCCAACAGCAGCGAGCTAAGTGGCACGATGCACTTATAAAGAATAAAGTCTTCCATGAAGGAGACTAGGCTCTGTTATACGATTCTCGGTTCTAGGACTTCCCGGGGAAACTCCAGACTCGCTGGCTAGGACCATATGAGATCCAGAAGGTGCATGACAATGGGACCCTCACTCTGACCACGATTGACGGTTCTGGACATACGTTCAAAGTAAATGGCCACCGAGCTCGTCTCTATCGAAGACCCCTTACTCGGGAATCCTTTTGTCAACAGCTTCAGCAAGATACTGATTTGGAGATCCTAGGAGAGGAAGTGAAATCTTCCTCACCCATAACTTAAGCAATTTGTTTTTCGTAATTTGTACATAACATCCTGTACATATGTTCTTTTCATCTTTTGTTTGCAGTGTTTTGGTTAAGCACTGGTTTGATTTTGTTGTTCCTTTTTTTTAAAAAGGAACAGCACCCGTTTGATTTTGCTGTTCCTTTTTAAAAGGAACAACACTTTTGGTGTTTTGTTGTTCCTTTGTAAAAAAAGGAACAGCACTTGTTGTTTTTGTTGTTCCTTTGCGAAAAGGAACAACACTTTTTGCTTTGCTGTTCCTTTGCGAAAAGGAACAACACTTTTTATTTTGCCGTTCCTTTGCGAAAAGGAACAACACGTTTGTGTTTTGGAATTTTTGCTGTTCCTTTGCAAAAAGGAACAGCGTTTTGGCATTTTGGAATTTTTGCTGTTCCTTTGCGAAAAGGAACAGCACTTTTTCGTTCTGCTGTTCCTTTGCGAAAAGGAACAGCACTTTTGGTTTTTGCTGTTCCTTTACGAAAAGGAACAGCACTTTTTGGGCTTTGTTGTTCCGTTGCAAAAAGGAACAGCCCGTGTGGATTTTTGTTGTTCCTTTGCAAAAAGGAACAACACTTTTTGGGCTTTGCTGTTCCGTTGCAAAAAGGAACAGCCCGTGTGGATTTTTGTTGTTCCTTTGCAAAAAGGAACAGCCCGTGTGGATTTTTGCTGTTCCTTTGCAAAAAGGAACAGCACTCTTTGTGCTTTGCTGTTCCTTTGCAAAAAGGAACAGCACTCACATATTCCTTTTTTTTCAAAGATGCAGAATGTCTTTAATTCCGCTATTTTCCGCAAGACGAATCATCCACATGCTCAGACACCATCTATTTGGACGTCTTGCGATTATGCTCTCCTAAATCCTTTAGATATAGCAATGACATTATGCAATGAACTTAAAAGCATGTTATACCGAAACCTGCATATCATAAATCGCTATTGTTTTAACAGTCAGCATATATAAGAAGATAAGAGGAGCGACACTAACTTTTGTCTTTACTGTCATTATCTTGTCCTGAACCATGGTTTGGCAATTTTTATCATGTCGATTTCCCTAAAAGCTTCCTTGATCATCATTGAGGAATATGAGCAAACATTTATATCTGTCTGTTGGAATTGTAAGACTTCTTCCACCATTCCCCGCTCTTAAGGAGTGCGGAGCCACCCTTATGTGTAATTGAACAAAGAAAAAGAAGTGTGCTGCAAAAGAAGAACAAAAGAAAAATAAAAATAAAGATATGAAATCGTCAAATGCAGGATAGGGGGTCTCATTCAGAGCCAGCCTACCATGATCATAAGGATGGAAGCGAAGTGGCATTCCCATTACAGCCACCACACCAGGGATATGGTCCAAAGGAAAAATAACAAGCAAACCTTGGAACAGGAGGTCTCATCACGAGCCGGCCCGACCACGTTTCGTGCCTACCTTGTGAATGGCATTATGGTTATCTGGTCACCAAGCCAGCATAATGGCCTGCATTTTGACGAAGCACTCTTCAGTACATACACAAAGGATAATGGTTCCGGAGGGTGAGATAAACAACTTTGCCAAGGTTATGAACATCTGTTGGCAGCAGAGCTCTGTTAATGGCATTGGAGTCGTAATATTTACACCAACAGGTATGATATTAAGTCTGTTTGTCTTTTATTTCCTTTGCATGTATCATATGTCACACCCTGATATAATTATCGCATGAGTATTATCACCAATCATGGCAACGGAATTGACAATGACTACTGAAGACTTCGTACGGTTGACAGACGTCCAACCCTCGGTTCCTTATTATATCACACTGGCTTATCTTAAAAGCGATCCATTTTTCTGCCTCGATTTCAGTACTTCACTGTCTTTTTGCAACATGGCATAATTTCTATCTGCTGTACTTTATGATTTGACTCCCGACTGGCTGCTGCTCCTCTTTGGCGGCTGGGGGCAGCCTATCAGATCGCGGGGGGGGGAGGTGACCTCATTACTCCAATGGTTACGTGGCTGCACATCATTCGGGCAAAATAACAACACGATTTAACGGTATGATGATCTCATTCTACGGACTGCCACCCACGATCTTTCTCTTTGATGCATGCTCTGCGAAAATCCTTCCTAAAATAGCATCGAGTATCCTCTCTGTTCGGTAAATACTGCGGACAGTTGCTGTTCCATTCCCAAGTTCATTTCTGAGAGTAAGCTATGGGCGGGAAAACAATCCGAAGAGAACCGCACAAGCTGATCGCGTCTAATGCTGCCCGCGAAATTCTGAAAAATGCAGGATGGTTGAATTACTTCAACCGCCTGCAAGAATCAAACGAGGCTGTAGCGTTGGAATTCCTGCAAAATCTGCAGGAAAACCACTCTATAGTCAGAGGAAAGCGGATAGAAGTCACGGAGGACATCATTGCAGAAACCTCAGGATTACCAGCTGTTGGACCCAGATGGGAGCTGAAGAAGGAAAGACTGCAGAAAGCAATGGAAATTTTCCAAAGCGAAGGCCAAAGTCTGACGGTCAAAGGGAAAGGAGTTCTGCCGACGACACTGGGGGAACCCTGGACCGAGCTGGCGAAAATAGTGCAGAGCTATATCACCTGCGAGGGGAGGAAGGATGTGGTAAGGGCTCGTCACTTAAAACTTCTAGCTGTTTTGAAGGGAAAATGCTCTGTAAATCTCCCTGCCTTCTTAAATTCATTATTACATGATGCGGCCCGAAGTTTGAAGAAAGCTCAGCACACAGAGACGGTTGTTAGCCACCACGGACTGATTCGGCTCATAATAAGCCACAGTCTTGCCCAACAACAAGACACTTGGGAGGAATTGGTTGAAACAGTCAAAATGGGACTGGCTTTACCTCGAACCTCCAGCACACTGGAACGTTCAGAAGAACACAAGGAGCCAACAGCAGAAAAGCAGGCTGTTTCAAAACGAAAGCAGTCCTCTAGCACGCCGGAACAATCAGAGAAACGTAAGAAGTCGGCGGCAGAAAAACAGGCTGTGTCGAAACGGAAGCGATCCTCCGATACGCCGGAACGACCAGAGGAACCTAGAGAACCTGTTGGCACTCCCAACCTACCTGAAAGACCCAGGAAGTCAGCTCGATTGGTTCGAATAAGGGGAAGGTTGGAAAAGATTCAGAAAACTGTGACCCAACCAATCGAAATCGAGGACGAACCTTCAGAAGAGGAAGGCGAATTACCCGAAGGAAATGCTGAGCAATTAGAGGCTGGAACTAACCAGCCAGGAGAAGGAATTGAGGAAGAAAATGCACAATCTATGGGTAGCCCGTTGCAAGACCATCCAGGAGAAGAGGAATTGGCAGCAGTTCTGGCCAACATGGGAGAATACGGCCAAGCCTCCAGTCCAGGAGGCATCCCTGACGGTCCCGCAGAAGAAGAATTACCTGAAGAAGGGCATGCAGAAGAAGCAGGGGAAGGAAACCTGCCCGGTAATGAAGCAGAAGACATCAATTCGGGACAATCTGTCCCCAGGGCACCGGAAGATGTTCCGGGAGAGGAAGAAGGAGTAAAATTAAAGGCCAAACCCTCTGCCGAGGCTAGGGAAATTGCAAAATTGAAGAAGAAGCACCAGAGGATGCTGGGCACGATAGCCAGACTTCGGCAACAAATCAGAATGTTGAAAGCCAGTCTGAGAATACAAAAAACTGCAAGGCAAAAGAAAAGGACCACGGCAGCAAGAACCCCGAGGGTTAGGGTTTGTTTTGAAGGACGAAACCCCATCAGGAGACCTACTGTTGAGGAACAGTCCGTTGTTCCGAATGTTAATGAGGAACAGGGTGTTGTTCCAATAGAAACTGCTGTTCCATCTGGCCCGGAGGAACGAATGGACATTCCGATGGAACAGCAAGAGGCTCCGGTGGTAGGAAGACCACACCAACCCTTTGTTCGCATAAAAAAGGAGACGGATAGCAAAGAGGTTCAAACGGAAACACCCCCCTCGGGTGTAATTCGGGTCCTAAATTCGAAACAACGCAATAGGAAAGTCCAGGTTAAACTTCCAGCAACTACGGCTGCCTGGAAGAAAGACCCGAAAACCAGGACCTTGCATAAAATGATGAAGGAAGCCCAGCAGGAGGCCGAGCAGTTGCGAGAACAGACGGTCCCCAAGGAAAGATATGAGGAGCTCCAACAGCAACTTCGAAATATCAGTCAGTCTGAAAGCCAGGCCTTTGAAGGATGGCAGAAGGAGCAGGAAAAGGTTGCTAAGGTAACTCGTCGACTAGATAGTGTTGTTAAGCAGATGGACACCTTGTGTTCCTTGTATACTGATGTTTTGACTTGTAGAGCCCCTGCTAAAAATTATGCTTTATTTTTGCTTGAACGTTATTTGAGATTAAAAATAAAAGCTGTTAGGGGAGGAGCACCCATCCATATCAACACTGTTAATGATTTTATAGATTGCTACAAGCACTATGGAGTTAAAGTTCAAATATTGTTATGTGAATTCTACTTGCACAACCTTGTCTTAGACCAGGAAACTGATTTGAATCCTGGCCCTTTCGTTGACGATATACAACTTCAAGCCTTTATCTCATTTGGGGTGAATCAGTTAAAATGGTTTAAAGCTTACAACATCTTTCAGAGGCAAGAAAATAGTTTAGACCTTTGGGTACGAGCTGAACCTAGGGACCCAGCAGCATTATGGAGAGAGCATAGGAGTATGATGAGGATCCCAGGTGTCATGAAGATATTAGGTCCCATGCATGAAGACTTGATCCAAAATGGTCTGGAGTATTTCCTGACTATTAAAGACCAGGCCTTCCATGCTGCAAAGTTTCGATACTGAACCTCTAACCCAAACATCCAGCTCAGGGAACCCTTTAACTTTGAGAATTTTGAATTGGCTGCTAGTCGATTGAGTCTCTATGGGGAACGGATTCTGCGAGCAGGCCCATTTTGGTTGGGATATCGGTTTCGCAGTCCAATTGTTTGGCATCCTGCACCTGGATATCAGGCTCTATATGAGATGCCTGCAGATCAGTTAGACCAGTTCTTTGACCATCTAGTTGCTAATCATGGTTGTCGGCCTCTTCGAGAGATCCCTTCTCCGGCCTACTCTCTCACAGCCCTGCATGTCAATTACAACGTTTTCATGAGGACATGAAACAGGGTAAGCAGGGGGGTGTGTGGAGCACCTGGAAGGTATGCTTTTTGATAAGTAATCTAGTGGTTTTTCAATACTATTTCTAATCTTTTCTGCATATTGAGCCTAAAAACATAAGGGTTTTGGTAAAATGTGTGAAAATGGGCAAACGAAGCTTAATTACTAATAATCGATGTTTTCTATGCAGAAGGACGCGGAAATAGGGGATTATCGAGCAAAAACGAGAAGCGCAAGGAAAGTAACTGTTGCCTCGTCGACAGGGAACCGGATGCGGACAAGATCAAGCAAAATTGGAGCCGAATAACCCAAGAAAAGGACGCAGGATATCGTGACGGAGAACGCAAGAAGGAAAGAGGAGACCCGAACGAATAGTGAATCCCTCAGGATCTTCGATCCTGAGGGATCGCTGCTTTAAGTTTATCTTTTGTATCTAGACATCTCCGTCATTTCAGTTATATAAAGGTACCACGCCACCGAGTGTGGGGGACGACTGTTAATTAATTAAAAACTCAGAACGATTTTGATCACTGAGCTTTTGTAAGATCTAATTTTGTACACTTTTGTTAATGCAAGCAATATAAAGGATTTGGTGTTCACTTTGTTTCTACATCTGAAGTAACTCTAAGCAGTGTACCATCGTAGCCAAGGGCCCAGCTCCGACGGTCACTCGCTGTTGTATCATACGGTGATTTGTGTGGTTTGCATATTTCTTTCATTACAGTAATTCGATATCTCTTTGTTCTGATAGACTATGTTTCTTAATTAATATTCGAAATCTGAATAAGTTCTTTAATTCACGTCTCTGTATTACACAAACTGAATCTATTCGAATTGCATTTCTACAGCAAGATATTGGGATGAATGTTATCATTGGATTCATATGAAATAAGTATTTGTGAGGCTCGAAGATAATATTATCTTGTTCAGAAACACAGTCACATCACACATTACTCTCGGATTGCTGCAGTAGTATAGACCGTGTACATACTTTTGGGTTTGCTGTTCCATTTTATATGATTGACGTTTCCGGTTTATGATAGTTTGTTGTTCCATTTCATTACTGCTGTTCCATTCTAAGAATTGCTGTTCCAGTTTACTTTCGCCAATTTTCCTTTATTGCTTTTGCGTGATAGCAGGCCTAAGGCTGTCGTGAGCCCAGCAAGACGCTGCCTAGCTCCCTGACCTATAAGCCCATGCTTTGGTTTTCTTTCTTTATCAGTTTCTAAAGGGAAGGGTTATTGGTTCCGTACCCTTGACTGATCATCTGCCTTGTGTGATTTCATTTCCTGAATTGGTTTAGTTACAGCTTAGTGTTTGTTTCCTTTCAAGTTATTAGAACGCTATACTGCCGAGCACTACTTGGACAGAACAGCCTCGGATTGAGTTACTCCTTGAAAGAACAAAACGATCCCGGATTGACTTAATAATGTGGGATAATTGGTGGTGTGAGAGACCCTAGTTATAGCTCTACAATAAGAATAGGTCCAGAAAGGTTAATCTTTAATAGACTTCCATTTGTATTTCAATATCCTCATGTACCACCCCTCTCCCTTCACCCAATTACAAAAAAATAAATACTAAAATCAACTCTCTAAATTATAATTAAAAAGGTGGTCAAAAGAGAGTTGAAAGAACACACGTGTGGGAAGCACGAGAAAATCTGTCAGGGCTATGAATACTCGCTCACATCAAGGCCATACTTGTATGGTACCATGAAAACTTCACTAAGGCATTGTCCAGGCTTTTTGGCAACGAAGCAATGTCATGTAAAGGCATAACACTATATCATATGTTTGGTAATATTTAAATGAATTCGTAGCTATTTTCACTACCCATTAGTAGCGTTCTAAATAAAATATTCCTTATTCTTGGATTCATTCTTTTGGAATGATACATTTTAGTAGTCTTGTCATTTTGCACACACTCTATGTATTTCCATTCTTGTGTGGGACCCTTGGGAATGGTATAATATACAAATATTTTTCTTAAACTTTTGTCTAATCCTAGCAACTAAAACTGGAGATAATTGCTTCTTCCCACGTGTGTCACCATTTGTTGTGGCCACAACACCCCCCCATGTTATTTTTAAAAAATCTACGGAGACCCAATTAAGCAGTCAGAATCACCGTACCAAACGGATAAGATTCTAATTGGTACTCTGATCGGGTGATCTCCTCTTGTGTTTGAGCCAGGACATTTCCAAGAATCTAAACACTCTTCCATTGGGGGGGAACTTGTTATCACCAAAAAAATGTTCACCTAGCCATTTCTTACTAGGTTGATCGAAATACACCATGTAGGATGATTTCTTCTATGGTAAAACCCATTTTCACCATAGGAAATAGTTTATCAAACAAATTTTCCTAAATTATTTTTTATTTAAATCCAAAAACCCCATGACAATTATTAAATAAAAAATTCTTTATTTAATATTATCTAGAAATAAGTATTAAATCATTATTCGATGATTATTTCTTATCACTTTTGACATAATCCCCTTGGAATAATTAAATAAATCATTATTTATTTATTAATCCTTATTTATCCCCTATTTTCTTTATGAGATAATTGTTAAATCATTATATAATGTAGGAATTTACAGGGTAAGCTCCTTAGACAAAACACCAAAGGACACCACTCACAAACACATCACAGACAAATACACCAGTATTCTTAACGTGGT
The DNA here is from genome assembly GCA_031772625.1 of Pinus tabuliformis. Classification (NCBI taxonomy): domain Eukaryota; kingdom Viridiplantae; phylum Streptophyta; class Pinopsida; order Pinales; family Pinaceae; genus Pinus; species Pinus tabuliformis. The sequence continues at coordinate 2,034,465,440 of CM062816.1, read as the reverse complement.
TAAAACCCTCAAAGAGGGAAATAGTCCACGACTTGAGCCAATGTGGCCACTTTAGGAAATTTATTAATAAAAGAATGAAAATTTACATAAGTTTCTCTCATGAACGGTTACCCTACAAATGACCCTCCATGCTCTTTAAATAGAGATCATGGATTAATCGAGTGTTAAGCCACAGATCAAGTGTCAGTAATACCGAGGAGAGAATGAACCGTTGGATCACTTCATGTATAGAACATATCGTGACCGTTAGATTGTAAGTTACAAAGGTACATAGTAAAGAAACACACATTACCTAACTCTACACTAGACCAAGTTATACTTAACTATTTCCTATGTGTTGGAATATCCTAACATCCTCCCTTAAGAACAACTTGGGATAGGATTGAAGGATGTACAAATATGAAACAATAGGAGAAGGAAGGAGGCATTAGAGCCTATCCCCCCTAAGTGACAACTTCCTTAACTCCAACCATAAATCGAAGTTTAGTAAACTTTGCCTCTACGAGAGCCTTTGTAAAGATGTCTGCAACTTGATCATCTTTTGAACAATATTGCACTTCAAGAACATGGTCATGAATGAGCTTTTTGATGAAGTGCATGTGTAGTTCAATGTGTTTTTTACGCTAATGTTGGACTGGATCTTTGCATTGTTGAATAGCACTTTGATTATCACACCAAAGTGTAGTCGGATGTTGTTGATGAAAGCCAAACTCTAACAGGATCTAACAAAGCCACAGTGCTTCCTTACTAGCTTCTACGGCACCACGATACTCTGCTTCTGCTGAAGAAAGAGAAATGGCACTTTGTTTCTTGCAAGCCCATGTAATAGGTCTTGAACCAAGAGTGAACACATAACCTGCAGTAGACTTCTGATCATCAGGGTCACTAGCCCAATCAGAATCAGTGAAACCAACCAATAGAGGAGATGCTTCTACACTGTAATGAATCGCAAACTGAAATGTACCTTGAACATAACTAAGTATTTTTTTAGCTGCTTTCCAATGACTTTCATGTGGGTTTTGCATAAATCGATAAATAATGCCAACATCAAAGGAAAGGTCAAGACGAGTATGGGTCAGATATAAAAGTTTTCCTACAAGTTGATGGTATAAGGTAGCATCAACTTCAGGGGAAGTACAAGTGACTAAAATTTTGGCTCCAGACTAAAAGGGAGAAGTGGTTGGTTTATAGTCTTCCATGTGAAAATGGTGTATAATATCACATTCATTCTTGGACTGGGAAAGGGAAATACCTTCCTTGGATTGCAAGACTTGAAGGCCAAGAAAATAATGCAAGTGTCCTAAGTCTTTCATTTCAAACTTCTTTTTAAGGCTATATTTCACATGGTTTATAAGGTTAGGATCACTAACAGTAAGGATAAGATCATCAACACAAAGAACAAGAATTATAAGATACTTGCCCACTTTCTTGGTGTAGACAGTATTATCATAATAACACCTAGAAAAACTAGTTTCTAAAAGAAAGCTATTCATTTTGGCATACCAAGCCCGAGGGGCTTCCTTGAGACCATAAAGGGATTTATTAAGCCAACATACAAGGATGGAGTCTGTTTGTATAAAGCCAGTAGGTTGTTCCATATAGATTTCTTCGTGCAATTCCCCATGCAAGAAGGCAGATTTAACATCCATCTGATGGACTTCCCATTTGAAAGAGGCATCTGATGGACTTCCCATTTGAAAGAGGCAACAAGGGAAAGAACAAGGAAGATAGAGTTCATTTTAGCAACAGGGGAGAAGGTTTCATTATAGTCAATGCCTTCAACTTGTGAAAAACCCCTAGCAACAAGAAGAGCTTTATGTTTATCAAATTTTCGATCTGGTCCATACTTGGTTCTGTAAACCCATTTGCATCTAACAAGTTTTCAGCCCTTTGGAAGAGAAACAAGATCCCATGTATCATTTTCCAATAATGAACGATATTCTTCATTCATAGCTACATCCCAATCTGGATGGCTTGAAGCTTTTGCAAGTGTGTTAGGATCATAATTCATTGAAGCTTGAGCCAGTAAAGTAGAGGCTCTATCAAACTGAGAACATGTACGTTGCTGATCTATAGGATAATTGGAAAGAGCACCTACTACATCTCGAGTAGCACAGACTCATTTTGGAATCTAAGGAGATGAAGGAGGATCCTGAGAAGGTTGGAGAGGATTGGCATCCTCGCTATCATCATCTGAAGAAGAAATATTTTCAAAAGTAGAAGGGATAGAGAGAGGTGATGGCACATCCTCCGAACTAGGCTCGTAGGCCAATATATTTTCAGCAAACTTTACATCTCTTCTAATGATAACATTTTTGGACTTAAGTGGAATACGTCTATATCCTTTGACATCTTCATAATATCCAACAAAAATACATTTTTCACTCTTAGGTTCTAAAGCTTTATGTTCCTCATCTGGAATATGGGTCCATGCTTCACTTCTAAAAACATGAAAGTGACTTACATATGGTTTAATTGAGGTCCATGCTTCTTCTAGAGTGATATTCTTTAAAACCTTAGTGGGAGTGCGATTTACTATGTAATTTTCATAGTTAATTACTTTTCCCAAAAATGAAGACTAAGTCCTTTATATTTAAGCATACTGTTACAGGGAAAAGTGTCTATGTAGAACTGCTAATCCCACTAAGGGTGGTAGCTACCTTAGAAACAAAGTAAAACTACTTTCGTTTTTCTTTATAAAAGATAGATAAGAGAAGAATGAAGGAGACCAACCTCTGTATTGCGCTTGGTTCCTTGCTCGATTCCTCTCTCTTCTGATAGTCTTTTGCTACTTGCTTTCTTGTATACCCAGCTTCACAGAGTACCTGTAGAATCAAACCGGCATAACACTATACAAGAACATGGATCTATTATCATAAACAATCTAGGATCAGATGTAAATTGACCATACAAATGCATAAAACATAAAGCACACAAGAGTATGGAGGGAAACGTGAATAGCTTTATTGATAATCAAGAAAGAACCAAGAGAGTTACAACTAGTTGTTCTGACCCAGCATCATCCTCTCAGCAAGTGGGCCCTTCTTCACCTCATGAAAATCTTAGATCACCCAACACTATGATGTTGCCTCAAGAAACCAACAACAATTCCTTACAAGATGAAAAATTCTAGCCCCTGGATCTCTGGGATGAGGGATCCATATGTAGATGTCTGCAAGGGAAATGAGTCAGCTTTTGATTTGATTAGTTTCTTCCCTCTGACAGTTCTTGCTTCCACTTGGAGATTGATGATCTCTTATTCATCCCTGGTTGAATTCAGAAAGGAAAGTGTCACAGGAGAAGTTTCTGGAAGATTCCATGCTTCTCCACCTCACGGATTGACACTGCCATTTGTCCCTTCTCGCCCATCGCACCCCATAGAAGGGATTTTTGAAATGAAACACACCTACTGTGTGTATTTAGGTGAGATGCAACGCACTTTGCCTATGGAGCAGGTGAAATGATCTAGTTTTGACCAGTTCTGAGTAGTTTCCATGGAGAACTTCTAGGAGAAGCTGTAATAAGTTGACTTTGTTCTTTTGGGGGTTGGAAAAACACCTTTAGGGACTTAGGATCCCTTGGTTTATGGACATTTTATGCTTAGGGTGTAGTGCCCAAAAATGTCTATAACAGTTGCCCCCTAAAGCATGAGGTCGTTAATCTTTTTTGATGTCGGGTGAAATTATTTATCATGAGGATCCGAAGTTCTTTCAAGCTGGAAGGAGACCTGTAATAAGATACAATGCAATACATTATCTTCATAATATTGTCATGATCTAGCTGAGATGAGCATTCCCATGCTTAGCTTTATAAATTCATTTTCATGTACATAGGACAGACAATCATCTGAGTGTAGACTGATGATTCTGGTAGAGCCATCATCCCTTAGATTGGATGATTATCTGTGCAGCAACGATGTACATTTGATGTCTTTATTTTCCTGAATATATATCACATCCCAGATGGATAAAACTAGACCCGGGGTCTTCAATCTCATTCGATCTTCACTCAAAGTACAAGTCGATCCATGTGAGAGATGTTCTGGAGTCGAACATGGAAGGACATCGCCTGATTACTAGCCAATGATGTAAGCTATTAACAGGCGCGAGAGGAATCACCGATAATGTTAATGATCCTCAAGGTACTGCAGTACAATTCACGTGGTATGAATAAAGGACTTGGCATCGAACACCATGCAAAATATTTCGGTCAAAGGTCATTGATGTAAACCTGTCGTCGAAAGTGAGAAACTTGCCATTGAGGCATGCAAGCTTCAAAGTACTGAAAGGGGTGTTCCTAGATCGACTTCTTGGATAATGAGCTGATGTCGAAAAGAAGCGATCTGTCATAGGAGGGCCTTAATGAATCCCACATCAGTGACACAGAACGGAGCAAATGATTTTAATGGAGGTGAAAACGATTTGGTGATATAAGGTTCAGGGTGGCGGTCATGAAAGAATGGAGCGTAAATATATTGCAGCGGGTGAGACACAGGTGAATTCTCTGAGTGACTTCTCTTGAACATATCGGCGACACTGACATGATGAATTGGTAGCATTAACCCCAAATGTGGATGGTGTGATGTGACCATGGTGATGTGACCAGTGAATGAAACAACCCAACCCGACTTGGATGCGGAGTGAAAGTGTCATGTTCAAGAGCGACTTGCTACCAACAAAGTTTCTTCAAGTTTTCTTCCCAATTTTTCCCCAGTCATTGCTGACCAGTACCTCTTTATTTTTTTCAAGATTAAGGAGGATAACATATGCTTGTTCTATAATTTTCCCTTCGGGCAAACCCATCACTATGTTTTAACGAGCCTAGCAATAGTGAAACTCGTTCTTGTCTGCTATGGACAAGCTTGTCGATATTAGGTTTTAAGAAGTTTAACGACAAAGATAACTCAGTCCTTTTGAATTTTAGAGAGTCTAAAAAGGGATGTAAAGGAGACTCCAAAAAACCTTTTTCGTCATCTAAACCCTTAATTCTGAAAAAGTATAAAACAATACAGAAGGGATGAATTTTCAATACTTTTAACGAGCCGAACAAAACAAGCGCTCGATCTTTTTGTGTAATAATCCCTCAGGTCCAAAAAGATTAAAATCTAAAGGAGAGATAGCACTTTCGGTCCCTTTAACGAGCTAGAGAGGCCAATGGCTCGGCAATATTTTCATATTTTACGAGTCAGCTGAAAAGAGCTTAAAGGACACTCGTTTTTTGAGGAACGAGTGGTAAATTCAGGTAGTAGTTGATTCCAGGTAAGGTTTGGAATTTCCCAACCACGACAGTGTTACAAGGATGGCTAATAGGATCACTCTTCGCAGCTGTTCCTCAAAAGGGGTAAACAATAAAATGGAGGTGAATGATCGGCCAATACAAAGTGGAGGTGATGATGAGAACATGACCAAGGCTTCAAAGGCTGAAGTACTACATTCACGATGGTTATTTACCGGAAATTGGTTCATTTTTTAATGAGCTTAAACGCTAGGGGAAACATTTTCTCATTGCTTATGTTTATTTTTTAACGAGCATGAAGTCTGCATTAAACTGCTCGATATATCCAGTCACATAATAAGGATGTCTCATATATAAAAACGACAATTTTTCAAATCTTTGCCCCACATCCTTTATTTATGCAAGTTAGGAAACGACCAATCCTATGAGTTTAAAGGGTTAGAGGACCTACAAATTTAAAAAAATAAATGGTCATTCTTCGCTTGCACGCCAAATGGTTTGCATGCCCCGAGGTATAAAATAGAGTTTCAAGGTCACCTCTCAATCTACCGACAAAACATTTGTTTTATCGGGAAAGGTTTACCTCTTTCAGGTTATCAAAGATTGTTTTATCTGCACCGCAAACAAAACACTTCTTCGGTGATGCCTACTGAAATAGACAAAGGCGAGTGGCGCAGATGCCTCCACCCACATAACTTTGACAAGGGAATCTTATTCTAGTCTAACCCCCTTTTCCAATCACAGACGGGAGTGTCAGACTAGTCATATATCTCTTGCGGAAACCTATCCTATACCTGAAGTTTTCCTTCCCAAGCACAGCAGGGTGCATGCCCCCTGGGTTTCAGTCATGTCCCCCAAATCACTTACGCTCATCAGGTGGACGGACTGGGGATTGGTGAGACATTCCTTGTGTGAAAATACCATTTAGGGATGGTATATGACTATTTGCCATGTGTGAACCGGGAAATGAAAGCTGGTCTACAAGCTTGACCACTCTTCCTTTGTGCCGAAAACACATTACGCTAAAGAGTGATGAGACGATGGCTCCCATGCAATAAATATAGTCTCATCCAAGGAGTAGATTATAATCTAGAGGTCCTTGGACTACCATTACGTTCATTTGAACGGTTTTCCCTCTCAATGTTATGGGCACATTGGGAAGGATCCCTAACGATCGACTGGTTCCTTTGTCAAAGCCTGTTAGATTTCTCATCTCAGGCAAAAGCGATGGCGAACCAAGAGCTTTCCAAGCAGTTGAGGAAAGGATACTCACAGAAGCCCCTTCATCTATGATGGTACCAGCCATAACCATTCTATATATTTGAGCAATGATTCGGAATGGTACACTAGCCGGTAAACGAGGTCTGCCTAGTTGATTCCAGTTGAAGGAGACAACCAGGTTGCTTGGAGGTGGGACCAAATAGATGGCCGGATATGACTCTGATGAACTTCCTTCCTGCAGTAAAGGAACGGGTAGACTGTGTCCATGTTCTTCGGAGTCTGTGCTTACGAAAAGAATTTGGACGGTGTCATCCTTGTTCTCTTTGGTAACTGTATTATCTGAAGATGGAACCTTTGAAGGCAAGACCGGGTCAACTGCCGTCTCGACTTTTTGACTTTCGTCTGGTATGGATTCAGATGGTTTTTCTTCAGCGATAGATACTTCGGCTGACCACTTGGGCGGGTCAGCCAGATTTTCAACTAGTGACGGACTCGGTAAGTGTTTCTTATATGTAGGAGGAAATCGTAACGGTGAAACCGGACGATCGTCCAAAACTGTTTTAGCCTCGTCTAAGAAGGGACAACGGTGGATAACATGATCGCTTTCACACAGTTTACAAGGAAATTTTCACTTTCCTTTTTTTCCAGGGGCTTCACTTTCACTAGTCGACGGTGTGTTTTCAACATGATCATCAGAGGTTGACGACACCGGGTTGTGCAAACTAGGAGACCAGTGCCTTAAGATCTGAGGGATGCAAGGACAATCTCTATGATTGTTGGGCCTTAGTTTTGATCTTATTTTGCTTTGAGAAACTTACCTAACCATCTATTTATCATCCATTTTCACTCCATTCATCCCATTTTAATGAATATTTGATGTCCAATCAGGTATTTAGCTTTAATTTGTCAATTTCTAAAGTTTTTATAAAAGTTTGATTTTAAGTGCAATTTTGGCAATTTTAGAAATTCCCGTAATCACTTCATGATTGATATGGATGCAGGCCACTTCAGCACGAATGGGATACATGAATGGAAAGCTTGGGAACTGTTAACACCCAGGTTGTTCCCTATGACTCCCAAGGGAATACGGCCGGGGTAACCACTAACCAATCTTTAGACTACAGTCTCTAGCCAGACTATAATCAGAGAGGGCTCTCTCTTTATGATTTGTCTCTGTTTTGATAGTGTTTTAGGCTAGCTATTATGCTCAGGTTTTTGGTTTATGTTTTGGTTGAAGGACTTCTTTCAGTGCTTAAGATGTAGTGTTCAGACAGTAGTATATCATTGGGCAATGGAGTCTAGAGCTATGGAATGTTTTGAAATGCTGGAATGAGAATGTTCAAACTGCAGGGCCTATTGAGTATCTCAACAAACAAAATTCAAACTTATGTGGTGATGTATGGTCAGCCAACAGAAAGAAATTAAGAATTTTCCATCAAGCTGGTGATGTGAAAGTGAAACATGTTGCTCAGGAGCAAACTTGAATTCCTGAAACAAAGGTCACTGTGAAAGATATATTCTGAAAGTGCAGCAATTAAGAATTACACTTATCAAGATTATAGTTGAAGAAAACATTCGTTAACAACATAGATTGAACTTAGGGTATTGCATGAATAAGTCCTGAAGGTTATTCTTTTTCTTTGTTGCTAAACACTTAGAAATTAGAATCATATATGGATTGTAAAAGATTGAAACACATAACAAAGAGAGTTACAAAAAAACTTATTGTATTATGAGGTACACAGGAATCCTGCAGTTTTTCAACATACACTAGAATGCATTCAACACTTCAGAACTCCGAGAAATTCCATCACTTTCTTTATTAAATTCTGAAAGGATTACAGCATAAGAACTTCTTCAAGAGAAATCAACAACAACCCCTGCAAGCTTGTGCGAGGGGAAAATATATACAATCGGTTGTACAAAATATCTGAGTGCTAAGTTATCTCAGAAATGAATACGTTCACCAACTTTTCAAGATATTAGATAAGAAAGTTATTACATCATTGAATACAAAGTAAATGCATCTTTATGTCTGTCAAAAGATATTTAGGCCTTTGGAGGCCACTGAGTCGGTTGGAGTGATCTGCATTAACGCTGAGAAATGCACTTTTGGAGCTGCTCTGTTGTAGCTTCTCGGCCTGGACACCTGTAGCTTCTCACCTTGCTTTGTTGGCCGTAAGTTCTGCTGAGGTGGCTCAGCTTTCACCTTTAATGCATGCTGATTCTTTTTAAACTATCCTGTGCATGATAATTTGCATTTTCCATGAACAAAATTTATTGAATGGCTTCCTATTTATAAAATCATCTGTATGGCCTTAGTCCACCATTCTAGTGTAGGTAGTTGATGTCTGAGAATTGCATCCATAGTCTCCTATGCCTCTGTATATTTGTAAAAATTGGGAGGCACTTCAAACAGGTGTTTGATTTCATTCATTATAAAAAATAAACTTTCTACTCTATTGTAGAGAGTTTGTCCTGTGGCTGGCCCTGTTTCCTCTGAGGTGCTGGGCTTCTCATTGATCTGACTTGTAGCAAATGCATTAACCCTTTTGGCATACTGCTCATGAGTGAACAGTCTCCCTGCGCTGTTCAGTAAGCTAGGGAGCCCTCTGTTTTCTAATATCTAAAATTTCTCCAAAAACCTGTTTACCTCAGTCTGCATGTCCTGGGTTCTTCTCTCTAATGTCTGCACCAAGTTTCTCAGTGTAAGAACCCTCTTGATTAACTGAATGTGTTCAGTTCTGTTTGAAATTCCCATGGTAGCCAGCTGAGTACTTGTTCTATTGTTAAGCACATTAATCATCCTGGTGGCAATTTCAAGCATATTGCTCAGCGCAGCTCTTGATCTCTGAATTTCAGTCTATGCTTTTGGAATGAGCTCTAACTGCTCATGGATTGTTTCAATATACTGCCATTGGTCATTAATAGATTGGCCAATGTTAGCCCACAGCACTATTTTAAGCTCAGCCACGACCTTATCTAATTTGAGCTCATTCTCTAGCTCTTTGATCCTGTCTTTGAGGGCTTTTATCTCCCTGCCCTTTTCTGCCACAGACTGCTTGGATTTGTCATATCTATCATTTATTTTGGCCAATTTCTCCCTGGTCTCATTCAGCTCTGTCATTTGAGCTTCCAGGGCCTGAATCTCATTTCTTAGCTTTTGCATATCCAAGCTAGGGGCCTGCTCTGTTGTTGGTGGAGCTGAAGTAGATGGTGCTGCTTGTTCAGTCTATTGAGGAGGTCGAATAGTAGTTGGAGGAGTTTCCTCAAGGTTAATGACTTGAGGAGGAGGCTGGGAGGTCCGACCTTCTTCTCTTTGTTTCAGAGTTGCTTGTAATGCTGCCTGTGCAGCCTCTGATTCTCCCAGCTTTTCTTGTGTCTGGATAAGCTTCTTGTAGAGAGACACCAGCAAAGCTGTGGCATCTTGATCATGCCTTTGTTGAGCTACTTCATCTGTTTGAGGGTGAATTGTGACTGGGAGTTTGATCTTTCTCCTTAAAGCTGCCATATCTGCATCCCTCAATTTTAATATTTCTTGTATGCCCTTGATATCTTTGGGATCATGCCCAATCTCAATAATTATGTCTTCTAAGGACCTTATTCTGTTGTCCTTTGCTTGAGAGGATGCCCTTTCCAACTCAAGTTGGGCAGCCGTATTATTAAGGCTATTTTCTAGCCTGTAGTTATCTAATGTCTTGTCTGCCAAGGAAGCATAGACCATCTCACCTTTTTGTTTGTGCAACTCAATTTTATCCATTAGGTGGATGTCCTTGGCCAGGACCTCAAGATTGGTCCTCACGTAATCTGAAGGGGACCTTGGCTGCAATGTGGTTGGTATGAGGTGACTCATGATCATATTGCCCTCCTGGACATCATATGCAGACATTAGTCGTTGTTGGTTGGTGGGAGCCATTTTCAACAAATGGTTATACAGCTGTATTTTTATGGGCTCATTCCTTTTCTTTATTTCAATGAACTGTTGTTTAATGCTCAGTTCACCCTCTCTCTGTTGGCTAGAGGAGCTGACTTCTCCTCCCACTGTCCTCTCTTGTTCCTGTTGGAAGGAACTTGCAGATGCTTCCAAACTGGGCAGGCCCATACCCAAAGATTGCCCTATAGGCATCTCTTCCTCTGAAAGGGGGTTCATCCTGTGCCTCTTCTCACCATGACTTATTGATGTAGTCAAGGGAGTCTCTCTATCCCTTTTCCTGCTTACATCCTCCTTTTGTGGAGTTTGGAGGACTGAGGTTTCATTGACTGCTTCTTGCCTAGGAGGTACTATGTTTTGAGCCTGCTGCTCAGTGAGAATTGGGGCCTCAACTGCCCCTTCTTGCTGTGTGGGCTGCTCTATGTCATGCTGCCCTTCTCTTTGCTGTGATCCCTATTGTTGTTGTTGCTCTACCTGCTGTTGCACTTCTTCTTGTTGTTCCATCTCTTTATCTGTTTGGTCTTCAGTTATAGGAGGTGGTTGCTCTTGTTCCACCTGCTTTCCTTTTCCTTTGCTGCCTGTCTGTTGAGTGTCCATGGCAGCTTGCTGATGTGTTGTTGAAGAAGAGGCAGCTGCTCCAAGTTGCCTTCGATATGATAAGGAAACCTGTCCACAAGTTTCCAAGTCAGCTTCTTTTTGAAGATTCCTAGCCTCTTTCTCTAGCATCTGCTCTCTAGAGATTGGCTCTTCTAGAGTGCCCTCTTTCCAGCTTAAAGAATTTGCATACTTTTCAATATGAGGCAGCCTAACATGTGAATAGTTGCCCAATTTGTGTTTTATCCTCCTGAGGGAGATAAAATGGTTACGGTCATAAGGTATCCATTTAAAACTGGTTTGCAATTTGAAACCCTCTAAGATCATATCTGCCTCCTTCCATCCCTCCTCTCTTTTGTTGTACAAAAAAGGGCCTAGCTGGCTCCTTACTTTCAGTTGTACCTTCTTGTTTTTGCTTTGGAAATGGAAGCAATCTGAACTTCCAAACTGCCTAAAGTATTCTAGGGCAAATAGTCTCATGGGGACATACCTTGGCAGCCTGTAAGGGTCCAATTCACAGCCATATACTCTGATTACTGTGTGGTTTTGGTAAAAATACCAATCACCAATGTTGTAGGATTTGGAGAGATGGAGAATTCTCTGCATGTCATCGGTTAACCTTGGAGGAGGGACACCATACAGCAATGTCATAGCTGGGTGAATGAACAGGTCTATAAATTCATAGTATGTGTATGGTGATTGAGAGACATCATGGAAAACTGAAGTCCAAAACACCACTGATCTTGGATTTCCCTGGGCATTAAGTTTCTTGAGGGGAATGGAGAAACTGTCTGGCTGATAGAACAAGAACAAGTGGTAGATGTATGAGGTGTATCTGAACACCCTTTCCCTTGGTAGATTCATTAGCTGTTCATGGATCTTTTTTGCAATGTAGGTGGCATAGTCATAGTGTACAGCTGGAGGCTTTCCAGGAGAAAATATGGACAGCATTGCCATTATAGTGCCATCAACATCCTCAATTCCCTTGTATCCCAGAACATAGCTGATCAAATCCACTAGCATTTTGCCCAGGTCATTCAGGTAGTGATATCTAATAGGGGGAGTCCTTATAGTTTCAGAGCTTGGCTGTACAAATAACTGGTTAATTTTGGTAATCTGGGCACTTGACAGATTATTTCCCTTCTTTATTAAATCCAACATGGAAAGAGGGGCTAATGGCCTTGCAGTATGGACATGCAGCATCTCATTTTTGATTTATGGGGTGATGAAGAACAAAACTGAGCCTGTAGGACTGAGAACAGCTCTCTGGCAAGGATCATAGCATTCCTGGCACTTGTGGATCAAGTCTGGGAGGGCATTGACTTGAGGGAGGTTGTAAATGGGCAAATTTGAGTCCCAAATCCCTAAAATATCAGCTCCATTAAGGTGTTGAGCTTTCAATTCATTTAGCATGTGAATATTGAACTTGGAACCCAATGGAAACCAATCTAACATCTGATAATCCACATCTCCCAGGGCTTTCCATGATATCTCCCTTTGAGGGGCATTCAGAGGCTGGATATTCAGGGCTATTGGTGTCTCCAAAGCTACTAAGGCTTCTGATTTGTATGTAAACTGGTTCTGAATGATCAGAGCAACCCGGAGGAGTTTCTTTACATTGGAAGTGTGAATTTCAAGGAATAGAGGGCAAATGAACAGCTGCAGCAATTGAAATATTGCTTTGAAGTGTAAATAAGACCAATGTCTGGTATCAATCTGTCTCTTTTAGTAGGTATGTACAGTTTGAGTGACTGGTTCGCGATTGCGCAAACAGAGTACAGTTTCTTATGAAAATGTGAGCAAACAAGGCTCAGCTGGTGCTTTTTGACCTCACAGTTACGAATGGGGGCTAGACACAGGAATTTTACTGGCAATTTATAAGTTTCGGTGTCTTTTAAGCTTTTTGAGGGAATTCACAGACAAACTAGGCGTATGAAGGACTTACAAAGGTAAATACCTGGTAAACAGCGAGAAACGGTCACGAATCTATGGAAAAATGGCGCGCCGGAGGTCTTCAAATCGATTTCAGCAAGGTGGTGCAAGTTTGGACGTGAAAATACCATGCAGAGAAAGCAACAAGCAAATTTGGCAAAAGTATGAAAAAACGCGAAAATTGGCCTAAATATGGATTTTTGGCATATTGGCGCGTTTTTTGGATGACGTCAGCATGACGTCATTGGGTGATGTGGCGAGCTATGATTGGTTCACGGGGATAGTGAGGTGGCAGACATATCGGCGCGGGGGCGGACGAAGGAGCTGATGCGGCGACGGGGTGGCAGTGACATGGTGATGACGCGGGCATGGAAAAACCGGTGGTAAATGGAAAAAGCGGTAATGGTTTTCTCGGACCGCCTACCATACAGCGCTGGTTTTGTCAGAGGGCAACCCGAGAAATTGTGAGGGCGATGGGTGGCAGAGGCCTGACGTCACCCTCTGACAGTTTCTCGGGTGCTAACTGTCGGACGTCGGGCCCAACCCGATATGTACCATGGCCGTCTGATCTAAAGTGCTCAATCGGACGGTTGACGGGTCAGTGAAGTGATCGGTCAATACGGCAGGGAGCGGGATTATTTTAATATTTATTTCGGGATCTGTGCTTGGCGGAAACCTCTTGGGATATGGCGGATTTATAAAGGTTTTTCAATGCCCTTTAATATAAAAATAACACGGCACCCATACTTTGGATAAATGAGAAAAGTGGGTTTTTTGTTTATTTTGCAAATTAAAGCGGGTATAGGTAGAACAAGGTCTTTTATAAGGTTTTCTTTAGCAAATGAAGGTTTTACTGGGTCAAATGAATTCAGAAGAGGGGAGGGGGGTTAGACTTAGGTTTATCAAGGTGACCAGATATCATTTGATCCCTAACAGAGGACTTATTGGCTATAATGCCAAGAGGAGGGATATTTATACTATGTTTGGGGTTTATACACCATGGTGTTATAATACTAGGGGAAAGGGTAACATAGGGGAATTATATAATAGAGTTAGGGTTAATATGGATGAAAGGAGTGGATGAGGGGAGATAACACTAAGTTTATTTGAAAACAACTTAGCTTAGGAAATAGATCAAAATGAAAAGAGTTTTAGACAAGAAATGTGGCTTCTAATAGGACTAAAAACCACCATAAGACCATCAATTCTTTCATGAATCTCCACTGATGATGGGATGTTAGTAATGAATGGGAAGAGGGGAAGAAGGGGGGTTAGACATGCTTCTTTGCTTGCTGCAACCTGATGGAGAAGAACACCTTCTCAATTCATTGATTTTGCTTTATGAACAAGGCTAACACACATGCAATTTGTAAGAAATGACATTTCTGCAACCCCAACTGCCTACCCATCTATTTGCCTAGCATTTTTTGTTTCTTCTTGGAGGGTGCACTTGGACTTGCAGACCCTTAATTGCCTTTTCTTTTCTTTGGCTTTTTTCTTTTGTTTTTCTATCTACTTCTACCCTTATTTCTTCCAAGGTCCCAGATTAAGCAGTTGGGAGCCTTTCTTCTCTACCTAAACTACTTGTCTGCCAAGATTAAACAGTTTGGACAGACTTCTTTCTCTATTCTACAACTGAAAATTTAAAACATGGCATGATCCAGATTAGGCTGTTGGACCATCCATCAAAATTGAGTCCACATCAAGCTATATACAAACCTAGTTTCCTCATGGAAATATGGGATCTTTGTATCATCAAAGCAGAGCATGTTTGAACCTTTCCTTGCCAATCATGAAATATGAAACCTATTGGTATAGGTAGCTAACAGTGGCTCCACATGGGGATGGTTTTTCATTTGAAAGACCAAGAATAGCAGGTCAGATTGCCTTGGCCCTTGACTGCTCTTATCAAGATTTTGAAGTTTGCTGCTTTGAAATGTCAAAATTGTGTACTTCCCTTCTTGGTAGACCTCTGATCCTATTTACCTTTTGCTGGTAGTTAATAAAACTTTGAGAAACTGCATTTTTACATCTTAACAGAAAATAATATATACATCTGGATATGTACAAGGGAGAACTCAGGCTGCACTTATGGGTGGTAGTCAAAATAGTGCTTGAGCATCCTGCCATTCCCAGGACCTTCATCCAAATCAGTTTCATTAAGACTTTTAAGGAAATAAGTGTTGTTTCCTTGTACTGCTTGGACAGCAAATGGTCCTCTCCAAAGGGAATCAAATTTTCCATGTTTTCCCTTATCCTCTCTTCTTGAATCCCACTTGAGGACTTTGTCACCAATGTTGAAATCTTCTGCCTTAGTTCTCCTATCAAAGGCCTTCTTTAATTTTTCTTGTAGAACTTGAACTCTGCTGAATACTTGGTCTCTAGTTTGCTGTAAACATATTATCTGATTGATCCTTCTTTGCATATCATTTGGTTCAGCTTGGCTTTCTTGAAGAAGTTTCATAACAGGCACCCCTAGTGATGAAGGGAATTTGGCTTCTAATCCATAAACCAACTCATATGGGCTGGTCCCAATTGATCTCTTGGTTGTTAGTCTATCTGCCCATAGAGCATTCACAAGCTTTTTATGCCAATTCTTTTTGTTCTCTTCTAGCACCTTCTTTATGATGTTTACCAGGCTTTTATTTGATGATTCAACAAGGCCATTTCCTTGGGGATAGTATGCAGTAGAATGGCCCAAGGTAATGTGAAATTTGTGGCAGAAATTCACCATCTTTTTGGATCTGAAAGCAGCAGCATTGTCTGTTATTATTTTGTCAGGGTAGCCAAATCTAGCCAATATGTTATTCTCCAAAAACTGAATGATTGTTGAATCATTTGCTTGTCTGCATGGAGCATCTTCAATCCACTTGGTGAAATAATCAGTGGCTGTCAAGATCCATCTATGTTGGCCTGAAGATGAGGGATGAATTTCCCCAATGAAATCCAAGCCCCATTGTTGAAAAGGTCTCTCTTTTGCAATAGGCCTCAAGGGAAGTGGCAGCAACTGTCTCTTTCCCTCAAACACTTGACATTTGTGGCATGAGATTGTGAATCTCTTGACATCAGAGAACATGGTGGGCCAGTAGTAACCAGCCCTTAGTATTTTATCCACAGTGGACTTCCAATACAAGTGTCCACCACAGTCACCTACATGAAATTCTTTTATGATATTGTCAGTTTCATTCTCAATTAGGCAGTTTAGCAATATCCCTTCATGATTTTTCCAAAATAAATTTCCATCCATAACACAGAATTTAGAAGCTTTCATTTTTAAGAACCTACATTTAGTTCTGGACAATCCTGGGGGAGCACACAGGTTTTGCAATACATAACATATATCAGAGTACCAAGGGGATTGTTCAAAGGCTACATTGATCTTTGGAGTCGCCAGCTCCAGTTCACTGTCCAGCTGGTTGATGTCTAAGGCTTGGAAGTTTGCTTCTGTCATTAGTTTGGCCAAACCTTGCCCTTTTATTAATTTTGTAGGTTTTATCTCAATATCAAATTCCAAGATGTTGGCAATCCATTTTCCTCTTCTGCCCTCTAGGTTTTCTTGAGTGAGTATGTCTTTTACAATAGGACTTGGCACATATGCTATAACGTGTGAATAAAGGATGTAAATCCTACAGTCTTTGATGGATTTTACCAAGGCATAAGCTTGCTTTTCCATGATTTGATATCTTAAAGGTGCATCTCTAAGAGCTCTGCTAAAGAAAGCAATTGGCTTCTCATTTCCTTGGTCATCTTTCTGCAACAAAACAACAACAATAGTATGCTGGGAGGCAAAAGAGAAAATGATAAAATCTCTGTCAAATTGAGGATTAGTCAGGACCGGGGTTTGGGTAAGGGCCAGCTTTATACCCTCAAAGGCTTGATTTGCTTCAACTGTCCATTTCACTTTTGAATCTTTCTTTAGCATGTTATTTAGTAATCTGATTAGTTCTGCTAAGTTTGGGATAAACCTTCTCAAGAAATTGATTTTTCCCAAAAATCCCTGCAATTCTTTGATATTTCTTGGGTGGGGCATTTGTAAGATAGCTTGTATCCTATCTGGATCAATTCTTATGCCATCCTTAGAAATGATGTGGCCCAATAGTTTACCTTCCTCTAAACCAAACAGGGACTTCTTGGGATTCAAGGAAATTCCATATTTCCTACATGTTAAGAAAATCTGCCTCAAATGTTTCAAATGTTCTTGATCTGATTTTGAGAAAGGTGTGAGGTCATCTAAGTAAATGACTAAAAAGTCATGAATCTCCTTTGCAAAAGCAATATCCATTGCTCTTTGAAATGTTGCCTCTGCATTCTTTAATCCAAAAGGCATTTTTACATATTTGAAAGTTCCCCATGGGGTTGTGAATGCAGTTTTGTCTTGATCATCAGGGTGTACTAAGATTTGATTAAATCCTGAGAATCCATCAAGTAATGAGATCCTTGATGCCCCTACCACTCTTTGGAGAATGTGATCCATCTTGGGTAAGGGATAGTTGTCTTCGATGCCCCTAAAGAGGTCAATGTATTTAGGCTTTTGATCAGGAGGTAGAGATGCAGACAATTTTATTATTTTGGGTTTGTCAATGGTACCAATGTTGCATTCTTCAATGGCTGCATTTTTGGTTTTCTGGGAATATCATTTGAATCAAAGATGTCCTCTAGTGGAGTTAGGCCTGTTGGCAGAAAATTGTCTTTCAGCTCTATGATTTCAGTTTCAGCATTGGCCACTTCTTCACAACTGATTGGTTGAATTTGCTGAATGTTTTCCTTGTTGAAAATAGTTGGATTTGGCATTTGTTTTGCTGTTCTAGGTGATATTGGGTGGTTGATCTGTTCAAACTGTATTTGTGATGGACTTGCTTTGTCAAGTATTTTTGATTGACTTGCTCTGTCAGTGTCAATATTTAATCCTGCAAACTCTTGTTGCAGCGTTAAAAAATTGTTTATTTGCATATCATCCTCAAATACTTGCCAATCTTTAACATTGTTTGGAATGGAGGGTCTATGTTTTATCTCAGCTGTGAAACAATTGTTAGGTTCCAATGGTAATTTGCAAGTACTAGCAAATGTGGCCAAACTATGAGCATGCAGATTGTGGGTTCTAGGAATTTTAGTGATCTGGAATTCAGAGAAAAAGTTTAGTACTTTAGCAACAGCAGACCTATAAGACCTTAGTCTTTTGTCATTGGTGACAAAATTTCCCTTCACTTGTTGGATAACTAAATCTGAATCTCCCATGATTGAAACCCTGGCAGCTTGCAAGAACTTTACTAACTTGAGGCCTAGTAAAAGAGCTTCATATTCTGCCATGTTATTAGTACATCTGAAGTTTAATCTATAGGCTTTGCCTTCTGCATGACTGTTTTCTTTATTGTGTACCCAAACTCCAGCTCCTGCCCCTAATTTGTTGACTGAGCCATCAAATTCAAGGAACCATGGAATATCTTGTTGTGAAGGAGATTTAATGATCTGTTCATGGGCTGGCAATGTAAGTTGAAGTTCTGGTTTTTCATCTGGCTTGTCTTCTAGAGCAGTCTCGTCATTTGATTGAATATGCTTGACAACTAGAGCAGCAGCAGTGTCTAGTGATTGATTAATTGTTGTTTCGTGGGTGGTAATTCATTCATTATTGTCTTCCTCTTGTATAAGTATCTTGGCTTCAACATCATTATCTGAAAGAGTTGTATTATTATTGAAGAGAATGTATGAATCTATGTCTGAATGGACAGCATATATGGGAAAGTTTTGAGGCTTTTCTTCACTGCTGACCATGTATTTCATGAGTGTTTCTCTGTATAGTCTTTTTGGTTGCCCAAAAACAGAGATGGTGGCATATGACATGTCTAATTGTAGGGAACCTTGGAGTTTAGCTCCCCATGATCTTGATAACAACATCCCATACTTAGGTGGGATATCAGCAACTACAACATCCATTAGAATTGTTTTGTTTGGGTATTGAACCAGAGACACACATAAATATTTTATGAGACCTAAACACTTGACTTGGCTGGAGTCAAAGGAAAACAGGTCCTTTTATGGTCTTGTTATATCTAGATTCAATCTCTCCATGACTTCTTTTGGCATGAGATTGTGAGAAGCACCTGAGTCAAACATTGCATTATGTAATATCTTATCATGAATATGTAAGCTGACATAAAAAGGTAATACCCTTGTAACTACTGTTTTTCCATCCACTTCTGGGCCAAACAGTAATTCTGGGGTGTCATCCAACACATTGACATCATCTTTGTTGCTAGTGAGTTGAAGGGACTTCTTGATCTGTTGTTTATAGATGTCATGCTTGGCTAGTTCTGAGAGAGGAATTGCTATCTTTAGTTTGCCAATTTCAGTTTCTAGGTCAAAGGGTTTTTCAGATTGGGCCTTAGGATTATGGATAACAGTCCTTTCCTTGTTCACTAACTCTTCTTCTTGATTCTTATCTTGATTTTGGGACTTGTCTTTTTTACTCATCTCTTGAGGAGTAACATTTAAATTAAGGTGAGAGGATGAAGTAGCCATAGGCTGCTGTTTTAAGGACAATGGTTCAGTGATCTCTTCAATGATTACTTCTTCTGCAGGTGAATTTGTTTTGTCATTAGGTTCTGTGACTATGGTTCTTTTAGGCTGCTGATTATCCTTTATCTTTTCAGGCTGATTTACATTCACAGTTCTGCTCCTTAGCTTGTATTGTTTATGGACTTCATAAACAGCAGTGTCATAGCCTTGTTTAAAGTCAAAGGATTCACCTGATTTGGTTTGGAACAGTTTGATTTCATCATCCTCATGATCTTCTTGTGTTAAGAAAACTTGACTTTCACCATCTAGACCCATTAAATTAATTTGAGAATCTTCATTGGGTCCAGTTGATGTGGAAGTCTCTGCATAATTTTCTTGGAAAGGGGGTCTTATGTCTTGGTCAATACTGGTCTTGCCAACGTTTGGGTTTTGAGTTCTCCTGAAATTTGGATTCCTAGGAGGGTTGTTTTGTGGTGCTTCCCATGATGATTTTCTTTCTACCGATTCCACTCTATCACCCAATCTTTTCATTCCACTGAGTATTGCATCCAGCTTTTGATCAAAAGCAGAGGGTTCCTCTTTGAAGGCTGTTCTCTTTTCCAACCTTGCTCTGTTTCTTTTGGCAATCAGGCTGGCTTCCACTGTGACAGCAACCTTTTGGGCCTCTGCCAGGGTTTGGGCGTCTCTTTCCTTTAACTGATAGGCCATGTCAGGGTCAAAACCATCAAGGAATTTGTACAAAGCTAAATCAGGAGGGGGTCTTAAATTTTGTGGGATTGCGTTATATACATTGTTGAATCTTGCACAATACTCCAAAACAGTCTCTTGGGGACCTCTTTTGATAGTGTCATATTCACCAAGTATGTGCAAAGGATCTTTCTTCTTTTCCCATCTGCTAGTAAAGGCTTGATAAAGCTCATCAGGAGTTGTGATGGAGTTTGCATTCAGGGATCTAAACCAAGTTCTTACATCCCCAGTTAGTCTTTGAACAAACATCCTCATTCTCACACTGTCATCATCTATTTCATAGGTCTCAAAATGGTCTTGCATCCTTTTGGCATGCTGAACAACTGTCAAAGGGCCAGTGGAGTCAAAATATGAGATTTTGGTTTGGTAGTCTTGGGGTAGAGCTGCAGCATTAGCTGGTATTTGCAAGGGTGCATATCTATTAGCCATATTCACAAGGTTTGGGGGATTTACAGGGGCAACTGGGATAAAAGGAAAGGTGTGTACCACAGGTGTAATAGGTATGGCAACACCTAGAGTGTTGTTCAAGGGGATATGTGCAGTGGGTGAAGATGTGAAAGGAGGGCTTTGAGATGTAGATGGTGAACTGGGGGAGACAGGGGTAGAGCGAAATAGAACCTTGATAGGGGTAGGAACCGGTTCAGGGTGGGCTGTCTCAGGACTCAAATCACTAGGATTTTCCTGCCTTTGCTGCTTCCTAATTATTCTAGGGATTATATTAGGATTTTCAAAAACAGCTTGTGGGTTTGGGTCAGGGTTTGACCTAGTGTGTCTGGTTTCCCTTTTAGGAGCCAGTTTCTAAACTTCTTTTTGGTATTTTGCAGGATATTTTTGTGTCTACAGAGGCCAGACAAGATTTTGAACTTACTGTATATTTTCCAAAGCTAGCAGCAAAGGGAATGAGCAGCTTTCAAGAGATAAACAGAAATTAGAAAATCTTGAGGAAGTCCCCAGCGGAGTCGCCAATTATGTTAACACCCAGGTTGTTCCCTATGACTCCCAAGGGAATACGGCCGGGGTAACCACTAACCAATATTTAGACTACAGTCTCTAGCCAGACTGTAATCAGAGAGGGCTCTCTCTTTATGATTTGTCTCTGTTTTGATAGTGTTTTAGGCTAGCTATTATGCTCAGGTTTTTGGTTTATGTTTTGGTTGAAGGACTTCTTTCAGTGCTTAAGATGTAGTGTTCAGACAGTAGTATATCATTGGGCAATGGAGTCTAGAGCTATGGAATGTTTTGAAATGCTGGAATGAGAATGTTCAAACTGCAGGGCCTATTGGGTATCTCAACAAACAAAATTCAAACTTAAGTGGTGATGTATGGTCAGCCAACATAAAGCAATTAAGAATTTTCCATTAAGCTGGTGATGTGAAAGTGAAACATGTTGCTCAGGAGCAAACTTGAATTCCTGAAACAAAGGTCACTGTGAAAGATATATTCTGAAAGTGCAGCAATTAAGAATTACACTTATCAAGATTATAGCTGAAGAAAACATTTGTTAACAACATAGATTGAACTCAGGGTATTGCATGAATAAGTCCTGAAGGTTATTCTTTTTCTTTGTTGCTAAACACTTAGAAATTAGAAACATATATGGATTGTAAAAGATTGAAACACATAACAAAGAGAGTTACAGAAAAACTTATTGTATTATGAGGTACACAGGAATCCTGCAGTTTTTCAACAGACACCAGAATGCATTCAACACTTCAGAACTCCGAGAAATTCCATCACTGTCTTTATTAAATTCTGAAAGGATTACAGCATAAGAACTTCTTCAAGAGAAATTAACAACAACCCCTGCAAGCTTGTGCGAGGGGCAAATATATACAATCGATTGTACAAAATATCTGAGTGCTAAGTTATCTCAGAAATGAATACGTTCACCAACTTTTCAAGATATTAGATAAGAAAGTTATTACATCATTGAATACAAAGTAAATGCATCTTTATGTCTGTCAGAAGATATTTTGGCCTTTGGAGGCCACTGAGTCGGTTGGAGTGATCTGCATTAACGCTCAGAAATGCGCTTTTGGAGCTGCTCTGCTGTAGCTTCTCGGCCTGGACACCTGTAGCTTCTCACCTTGCTTTGTTGGCCGTAAGTTCTGCTGAGGTGGCTCAGCTTTCACCTTTAATGCATGCTGATTCTTTTTAAACTGTCCTGTGCATGACAATTTGCATTTTCCATGAACAAAATTTATTGAATGGCTTCCTGTTTATAAAATCATCTGTATGGCCTTAGTCCACCATTCTAGTGTAGGTAGTTGATGCATGAGAATTGCATCCATAGTCTCCTCTTCCTCTGTATATTTGTAAAAATTGGGAGGCACTTCAAACAGGTGTTTGATTTCATTCATTATAAAAAATAAACTTTCTACTCTATTGTAGAGAGTCTGTCCTGTGGCTGGCCCTGTTTCCTCTGAGGTGCTGGGCTTCTCATTGATCTGACTTGTAGCAAATGCATTAACCCTTTTGGCATACTGCTCATGAGTGAACAGTCTCCCTGCGCTGTTCAGTAAGCTAGGGAGCCCTCTGTTTTCTAATACCTGAAATTTCTCCAAAAACCTGTTTACCTCAGTCTGCATGTCCTGGGTTCTTCTCTCTAATGTCTGCACCAAGTTTCTCAGTGTAAGAACCCTCTTGATTAACTGAATGTGCTCAGTTCTGTTTGAAATTCCCATGGTAGCCAGCTGAGTACTTGTTCTATTGTTAAGCACATTAATCATCCTGGTGGCAATTTCAGGCATATTGCTCAGGGCAGCTCTTGATCTCTGAATTTCAGTTTGTGCTTTTGGAATGAGCTCTAACTGCTCATGGATTGTTTCAATATACTGCCATTGGTCATTAATAGATTGGCCAATGTTAGCCCACAGCACTATTTTAAGCTCAGCCACGACCTTATCTAATTTGAGCTCATTCTCTAGCTCTTTGATCCTGTCTTTGAGGGCTTTTATCTCCCTGCCCTTTTCTGCCACAGACTGCTTGGATTTGTCATATCTATCATTTATTTTGGCCAATCTCTCCCTGGTCTCATTTAGCTCTGTCATTTGAGCTTCCATGGTCTGAATCTCATTTCTTAGCTTTTGCATATCCAAGCTAGGGGCCTGCTCTGTTGGTGGTGGTACTGAAGTAGATGGTGCTGCTTGTTCAGTCTATTGAGGAGGTGGAATAGTAGTTGGAGGAGTTTCCTCAAGGTTAATGACTTGAGGAGGAGGCTGGGAGGTCCGACCTTCTTCTCTTTGTTTCAGAGTTGCTTGTAATGCTGCCTGTGCAACCTCTGATTCTCCCAGCTTTTCTTGTGTCTGGATAAGCTGCTTGTAGAGAGACACCAGCAAAGCTGTGGCATCTTGATCATGCCTTTGTTGAGCTACTTCATCTGTTTGAGGGTGAATTGTGGCTGGGAGTTTGATCTTTCTCCTTAAAGCTGCCATATCTGCATCCCTCAATTTTAATATTTCTTGTATGCCCTTGATATCTTTGGGATCATGCCCAATCTCAATAATTATGTCTTCTAAGGACCTTATTCTATTGTCCTTTGCTTGAGAGGATGCCCTTTCCAACTCAAGTTGGGCAGCCATATTATTAAGGCTATTTTCTAGCCTGTAGTTATCTAATGTCTTGTCTGCCAAGGAAGCATAGACCATCTCACCTGTTTGTTTGTGCAACTCAATTTTATCCATTGGGTGGATGTCCTTGGCCAGGACCTCAAGATTGGTCCTCAAGTAATCTGAAGGGGACTTTGGCTGCAATGTAGTTGGTATGAGGTGACTCATGATCATCTTGCCCTCCTGGACATCATATGCAGACATTAGTCGCTGTTGGTTGGTGGGAGCCATTTTCAACAAATGGTTATACAACTGTATTTTTATGGGCTCATTCCTTTTCTTTATTTCAATGAACTGTTGTTTAATGCTCATTTCACCCTCTCTCTGCTGGCTAGAGGAGCTGACTTCTCCTCCCACTGTCCTCTGTTGTTCCTGTTGGAAGGAACTTGTAGATGCTTCCAAACTGGGCGGGCCCATACCCAAAGATTTCCCTATAGGCATCTCTTCCTCTGAAAGGGGGTTCATCCTGTGCCTCTTCTCACCATGACTTATTGATGTAGTCAAGGGAGTCTCTCTATCCCTTTTCCTGCTTACATCCTCCTTTTGTGGAGTTTGGAGGACTGAGGTTTCATTGACTGCTTCTTGCCTAGGAGGTACTATGTTTTGAGCCTGTTGCTCAGTGAGAATTGGGGCCTCAACTGCCCCTTCTTGCTGTGTGGGCTGCTCTATTTCATGCTGCCCTTCTCTTTGTTGTGATCCCTGTTGTTTCTGTTGCTCTACCTGCTGCTGCACTTCTTCTTGCTGTTCCATCTATTTATCTGTTTGGTCTTCAGTTATGGGAGGTGGTTGCTCTTGTTCCACTTGTTTTCCTTTGCCTTTGCTGCCTGTCTGTTGAGTGTCCATGGCAGCTTGTTGATGTGTTGTTGAAGAAAAGGCAGCTGCTCTAAGTTGCCTTTGATATGATAAGGAAACCTGTCCACAAGTTTCCAAGTCAGCTTCTTTTTGAAGATTCCTAGCCTCTTTCTCTAGCATCTTCTCTCTAGAGATTGGCTCTTCTAGAGTACCCTCTTTCCAACTTAAAGAATTTGCATAATTTTCAATATGAGGCAGCCTAACATGTGAATAGTTGCCCAATTTTTGTTTTATCCTCCTGAGGGAGATAAAATGGTTACGGTCATAAGGTATCCGTTTAAAACTGGTTTGCAATTTGAAACCCTCTAAGATCATATCTGCCTCCTTCCATCCCTCCTCTCTTTTGTTGTACAAAAAAGGGCCTAGCTGGCTCCTTACTTTCAGTTGTACCTTCTTGTTTTTGCTTTGGAAATGGAAGCAATCTGCACTTCCAAACTGCCTAAAGTATTCTAGGGAAAATAGTCTCATGGGGACATACCTTGGCATCTGTAAGGGTCCAATTCACAGCCATATACTCTGATTACTGTGTGGTGTTGGTAAAAATACCAATCACCAATGCTGTAGGATTTGGAGAGATGGAGAATTCTCTGCATGTCATCGGTTAACCTTGGAGGAGGGACACCATACAGCAATGTCATAGCTGGGTGAATGAACAGGTCTATAAATTCACAGTATGTGTATGGTGATTGAGAGACATCATGGAAAACTGAAGTCCAAAACACCACTGATCTTGGATTTCCCTGGGCATTAAGTTTCTTGAGGGGAATGGAGAAACTGTCTGGCTGATAGAACAAGAACAAGTGGTAGATGTATGAGGTGTATCTGAACACCCTTTCCCTTGGTAGATTCATTAGCTGTTCATGGATCTTTTCTGCAATGTAGGTGGCATAGTCATAGTGTACAACTGGAGGCTTTCCAGGAGAAAATATGGACAACATTGCCATTATAGTGCCATCAACATCCTCAATTCCCTTGTATCCCAGGACATAGCTAATCAAATCCATTAGCATTCTTCCCAGGTCATTCAGGTAGTGATATCCAATAGGGGGAGTCCTTATAGTTTTAGAGCTTGGCTGTACAAATAACTGGTTAATTTTGGTAATCTGGGCACTTGACAGATTATTTCCCTTCTTTATTAAATCCAACATGGAAAGAGGGGCTAATGGCCTTGCAGTATGGACATGCAGCATCTCATTTATGGTTTCTGGGGTGATGAATAACAAAACTGAGACTGTAGGACTGAGAACAGTTCTCTGGCAAGGATCATAGCATTCCTGGCACTTGTGGATCAAGTCTGGGAGGGCATTGACTTGAGGGAGGTTGTAAATGGGAAAATTTGAGTCCCAAATCCCTAAAATATCAGCTCCATTAAGGTGTTGAGCTTTCAATTCATTTAGCATGTGAATATTGAACTTGGAACCCAATGGAAACCAATCTAACATCTGATAATCCACATCTCCCAGGGCTTTCCATGATATCTCCCTATGAGGGGCATTCAGAGGCTGGATATTCAGGGCTATTGGTGTCTCCATAGCTACTAAGGCTTCTGATTTGTATGTAAACTGGTTCTGAATGATCAGAGCAACCCAGAGGAGTTTCTTTACAATGGAAGTGTGAATTTCAAGGAATAGAGGACAAATGAACAGCTGCAGCAATTGAAATATTGCTTTGAAGTGTAAATAAGACCAATGTCTGGTATCAATCTGTCTCTTTTAGTAGGTATGTACAGTTTGAGTGACTGGTTCGCGATTGCGCGAACAGAGTACAGTTTCTTATGAAAATGTGGGCAAACAAAGCTCAGCTGGTGCTTTTCGACCTCACAGTTACGAATGGGGGCTAGACACAGGAATTTTACCGGCAATTTATAAGTTTCGGTGTCTTTTAAGCTTTTTGAGGGAATTCACAGACAAACTAGGCGTATGAAGGATTTACAAAGGTAAATACCTAGTAAACAACAAGCAATGGTCATGAATCTATGGAGAAATGGCGCGCCGGAGGTCTTCAAATCGATTTCAGCAAGGTGGTGCAAGTTTGGACGTGAAAATACCATGCAGAGAAAGCAACAAGCGAATTTGGCAAAAGTATGGAAAAACGCGAAAATTGGCCTAAATATGGATTTTTGGCATATTGGCGCATTTTTTGGATGACGTCAGCATGACGTCATTAGGTGGGGTCAAGGTCGGATGACGTCAGCATGACGTCATCGGGTGATGTGGCGAGCTATGATTGGTTCACAAGGATAGTGAGGTGGCGGACATATCGGTGCAGGGGCAGACGAAGGAGCTGATGCCGCGACGGGGTGGCAATGACGTGGTGATGACGCGGGCATGGCAAAACCGGTGGTAAACGGAAAAAGTGGTAATGGTTTTCTCGGACCGCCTACCATACAGCGCTGGTTTTGTCAGAGGGAAACTAGAGAAATTGTGAGGGCGACGTGTGGCAGAGGCCTGACGTCACCCTCTGACAGTTTCTCGGGTACTAACTGTCGAACGTCGGGCCCAACCCGATATGTACCATGGCCGTCCGATCTAAAGTGCTCGATTGGACGGTTGACGGGTCAGTGAAGTGATCAGTCAATATGGCAGGGGGCGGGATTATTTTAATATTTATTTCGGGATCTGTGCTTGGCGGAAACCTCTTGGGATATGGCGGATTTATAAAGGTTTTTCAATGCCCTTTAATATAAAAATAACACGGCGCCCATACTTTGGATAAATGAGAAAAGTGGGTTTTTTGTTTATTTTGCAAATTAAAGCGGGTATAGGTAGAACAAGGTCTTTTATAAGGTTTTCTTTAGCAAATGAAGGTTTTACTGGGCCAAATGAATTCAGAAGAGGGGAGGGGGGTTAGACTTAGGTTTATCAAAGTGACCAGATGTCATTTGATCCCTAACAGAGGACTTATTGGCTATAATGCCAAGAGGAGGGATATTTATACAATGTTTGGGGTTTATACACCATGGTGTTATAATACTAGGGGAAAGGGTAACATAGGGGAATTATATAATAGAGTTAGGGTTAATATGGATGAAAGGAGTGGATGAGGGGAGATAACACTAAGTTTATTTGAAAATAACTTAGCTTAGGGAGTAGATCAAAATGAAAAGATTTTTAGACAAGAAATGTGGCTTCTAATAGGACTAAAAACCACCATAAAACCATCAATTCTTTCATGAATCTCAACTGATGATGGGATGTTAGTAATGAATGGGAAGAGGGGAAGAAGGGGGGTTAGACATGCTTCTTTGCTTGCTGCAACCTGATGGAGAAAAACACCTTCTCAATTCATTGATTTTGCTTTATGAACAAGGCTAACACACATGCAATTTGTAATAAATGACATTTCTGCAACCCCAACTGCCTACCCATCTATTTGTCTAGCATTTTTTGTTTCTTCTTGGAGGGTGCACTTGGACTTGCAGACCCTTAATTTCCTTTTCTTTTCTTTCACTTTTTTCTTTTGTTTTTCTATCTACTTCTACCCTTATTTCTTCCAAGGTCCCAGATTAAGCAGTTGGGAGCCTTTCTTCTCTACCTAAACTACTTGTCTGCCAAGATTAAACAGTTTGGACAGACTTCTTTCTCTATTCTACAACTGAAAATTTAAAACATGGCATGATCCAGATTAGGATGTTGGACCATCCATCAAAATTGAGTCCACATCAAGCTATATACAAACCTAGTTTCCTCATGGAAATATGGGATCTTTGTATCATCAAAGCAGAGCATATTTGGACCTTTCCTTGCCAATCATGAAATATGAAACCTATTGGTATAGGTAGCTAACAGGAACTAGGACCAAGCCACCTATGCTTGGTTCCAACAGAACGAGCTTTATTATGCCTATTTGGAGCTAGTCAATCATGACTAGTCATCCAGAAATCCCATTTAAATAGGGCAGTTTTGAGATTCCATGATATTAGTCATATTTCTTGGGATGAGGGTAGTGAATTCGACTTGGATAGGTGGATTAGAGTAGCTTGGTTTGTTAGAGTGAATGTAGATCAGTTTGTTTCATGAGACTCCTTATTTAAGAGCCACAACTTTGATGGCTCATACATTGACTTATGATACTTTTATGCTGTAATACTTTTGGTTTGAAGAATTAATTTGAAGACTTGTGTTATTCTCATTTTTCTGCTCAATTCTATGGATGTGTGACTGATCTAAGCTTCTGAAATCATCTTTCAAAGTGTGCAAGGCAAGGGTGGAGGGCCCCCACTCCAAGCTAAGTACACTTCCATGTTAAACTAGTTTAATTTCATTGCAATTTGGCTGATTGTAGCCTTAGTTTTTCAAAGTCTTATTACAGATTGCTTTATGGATATGCATAGTGATTGATTTCATTTGTTAATGGCTTAATCATCATTCTATTGAGTTGGAAAACAGATGTTCAAGTTGGGCATCCCTTCTACTAAATGATGGATCAAAACTAGTTTCTCTTGTTTACATGCAAGTAGTTTTATTTCCATTTAGATTTAGATATTGAGATGAATGAATCATGATGGAATATCTTATGTGTCTCTTAAGTTAAGAGCTTCTTTCATTTATAATTTATGCATCTTGAGTTTTGGTTTCAATCTCTAATTCATTAAGTACTGATTGAGGTGAAGGAGGACTTCTTGAGTTCAAGAACCCTTTCAATGTTTTCTCTTTTAAGCTGATTGAATTAGAGTTATAAGATGTATTTTCTTTAGCTTTTAATCATTTATTTTTCAAGGTTTGGTTATATTAGATCTTCACAAATAGTGAACTTGCCTCAAAGAATAAACAACCCGGATTGATAATAAATAATTGTGTTAGTTTAGGAACATAAATTAGCTCAACATTTTGGCGCCGTTGCCGGGGAGGCAAATATTGGCATAGTCAATAGAGAGATAAAATCCAAAACAAAAAAAAACATTAGTTACGTTTCATTTCTTTAATTATGTTTCTTTATGCCTAGATTTAGATATCCTCAAGGTAGATTTATCAAAATCCCCCCACAAGTAGAGATAGGATCATCACATACACCTATTACTGGTAATCCAATAATTGAAGAGTTGATAGAAAAGCAAAGAAGTGGCCAAAGATTAACCTTGATTGAAAGGAAAACTTTGTTAGCTTGGGAAGCAAAGCAAAAATTCTCCACTTCCGGAAAACAAAAAGAGAAGGGAAAACAAATTGTTTTTCCATCCATCGATCCTCCTATCTTCCCACAACTTGAAAGTCCACCTGAAATTGAAACAACTCAAACAATGGCAGAAGAAGGACATGGATCCGTTCATCTTAATCCTGAACAACAAAGAGCTGAAAATGAAAGACAACAAAGAGAATGGAGAAGGAAGAGAGAGGAAGAGATGAAACAAGAAAATGATAGGAAGCTAGAAAACGACCGGAAAAGACAAGAAGATGGACTTGACCAAGAATCTACTTTCGGTTTTCCGATAATAGATACAAGTGCAATACTAGGAGAAGAAGTAAAAATGAAAAACATTCCACCTTCTGTGTTGCCAAACTTCTATGGAATGTCTACAGAAGATCCTGATTCATTCATGTTTGAATTTGATATCTTATGTAGAACATATGGCTATACTAATGATGTTCATAAGCTTCGTCTTTTTCTTGCAACATTAAAAGCAGCAGCTTTAAAATGGTTTATGGGTTTAGGAGAACAAACAATAGCCTCCTGGGATGATATGTGAACCGTCTTCCTTAAGAAATATCAACCTTATTGTAGATCTAGAGATTCAAAGGAAGATGTGTTTAGAATGACACAACAAGAAGATTAAAATCTAGAAGAATATTTAGAGAGATTCGCATATAATCTTCAGAAGTCTAAACAACATTCTCTAAATCAAGAAACTGTTCACACAATCTTCCTCAAAGGCATAAGAGATGAATACCTCGACATTTTGAATGTGATGGGTAAAGGAGATATTTCAAACCTTCCATTCGATGAAATAGTCGAGTTATGTCAGAAATATTCTAGAGGAAGATCAAAAACCGGAAGAAGGGAAGTGAGTTCCAAAGCAGCCAAGTCAGCTGCAGGAGGGATAACAAGAGCTGAAATAGGAAGTCTATTGGAAAATTTTAAAACAGATATTTTGAGTACATTAGGGACACAAGTAGATGTTCTAAAGGAAAACAAGAATAAAGAAGAACAAGAACAAGCCTTAGCAATATTTTGTTCAAAATGTAAAAAAAAACATCCTTTGAGAAACTATCCTTTAGATAGCATTCAAGTGTGTGGTCTTTGTACAGGCAATCATTCCACAGAAAATTGTGTAACATTGAAAGACTTACAAATGAATTCAATGGAAGAAGTGCCAGGAACAGAAGGTTTCTATTATGTTGCACCAAGAAGACCATGGCCACCTAGAATGCCTCAACCGAATCAGCCACAATTCCCTCAGCAAAATTATGCTTATCCATCTTATAATCCTTGGACCCCTCCAATGCCATGGCAAGCTTGGCCTCCACAACAATATCCACAACAACCTGCACAAGGTTGGAGGGGATATGGTTATGGAAACCAACAACCTCAACAGTCTCAACAGTATCAACAATATTACCAACAACAATACCAACAGCCATTTTCATACCCACCATATCCCCCATCCATGCCATTTCCGCAACAAAATTCTGCATATCCATTCCAACAGCAGAATCCACCACCATTGTTAACACAACCACAACAGTTACAGTTACCTTCAAATCAACCCAGACCAACGCAATTGCCATCCCAACCGGTGGCCAATCCAAATAACAAAGTGGACAAATCTGCATACACTGTAGAGGAAGCAGCATATTACCCTACATATTCAATTCTTCCTCTTGATGATGTCCATCTAAGGTCTGGAAAAGTACTTAAGAAGGATTCTCCTCCAATTATAGAAGAACCAACTGAACAAGGAGAATCATCTGAAACATCACAAACTAAGGTACAAAATCAGAAAGGAACAAATATTACAACACAAACACCACCTTATCCTGAAAGGTTGGTAGAACAACAAAATCAAAATCAAATAACCCTTCCTGAATTTGATATCTTAGATGAGTTAAAAAATGCATATGTTAAGATTCCTTTGTTAAAAGCCATTAAAGAAATACCGATATATGCAAAAACAATAAAGGAATTGTGCATTCGGAAAGAAAGAAAGAAAAAGGATCCTACAACAATCCAAGTAATTGGCAAATTAGCAAGTCTCATGTCTACTCAAACTATAGTAGAAAAATATATTGATCCTGGTATCCCAATGGTTACCATATCAATAAATAATTTCTTTGTACCAAATACACTAATAGACTTGGGAGCAGCTATAAACGTAATGACAATGGAGACAATGAAAACCTTGCAATTAAACAACATTAGATCAACTTCAACAGTCTTGGAATTAGCAGATAGATCTAAAGTTGTTCCTGAAGGAATGTTAGAAGATATCATAGTCTCCTTGGATTCATGGGAATATCCTGTTGACTTCTTGATCTTGCAACCAAAGACAAATTTGGGAGGACATCCTCTGATATTAGGCAGACCATGGTTAGCCACTGTTGATGCCTTCATAGGATGCAGATCTGGAAGTATGATAATTTCACATGGAGATGAAAGGAAACATATCACTCTTTATTCACCTGCACAAGCCACTTCTTTAGAATCAATACTTGAAACTCAGGAAAAGCAACAGACAAAAGCAGTTTTAAGTATCAATCAATTCTTTGATTTTAGAGAAGAAGAAGAGAATGAAGATTTGATGGACCTTTTTATCTCAGAACCAAGTATTTCAGAGCAGCTTAGGAAAGTTCAATATGAAGCTGCAAATGAACTTCTGAATCAATGTTTTCAGGAAAAATGTACTATTCGAACCTTGCAGAATTCTTTGGTAGACATCTTTCCTGTAAACACAGTTATCAACCCAACAATCAAAACAATTGAGGTACATCCTGGAAAACATTTAAATATTGGAAACTAGCTACAATCAAAACAAGAACAAGAGGTAATTGCATTACTATAGAAATACTCAAAAGCATTTGCCTGGGATTATACTGATATGCAAGGAATCCATCCTAACACATGTATCCACCACATCTATACAGATGATAAACTTAAACCTGTTAGACAACCTCAAAGACGAATGAATCCTATGATGAAAGAAATAGTAAAAGAGGAACTGCAAAAACTGTTGAATGTTGGATTCATCTATCCTATTTTAGATAGTCAATGGGTTTCACCACTGGTTGTTGTACCAAAGAAAAATGGAAAGTGGAGGGTATGTGTAGACTATCGAGAATTAAACAAGGCTACATTAAAAGATCATTTTCCTCTACCATTCATTGACCAGGTGTTAGACTCTTTGGCTGGAAAGAAATACTTCTCTTTCTTGGATGGGTTTAGCGGGTACAACTAGATTATAATAGCAACAGAAGACCAAGACAAGACTACATTTACTTGCCCATGGGGAACCTATGCATATAATGTTTTTCCATTTGGTTTATGCAATGCACCTGCAACTTTTCAAAGAGCAGTGCTTGCGATATTTGCTGATCTAGTCCATGAGTGTGTAGAAGTTTATATGGATGACTTCACTGTTTATGGAAATACATATGATGATTGTCTCAAAAATCTTGAAAAAGTCTTGAAGAGATGTATCGAAACAAATCTGTCATTAAGTAACGAAAAATGCTATATGATGTTGACAGAGGGTATAGTTCTGGGACACCATATTTCCGGTTCTGGAATTAAGGTGGATCCAGCCAAAATCCAAGTTCTAGTTAACCTGATGCCACCTACAACACAAAAGGAGGTAAGAAGCTTCTTAGGCTATGCAGGCTATTATAGACGATTTATTGAAAACTTTAGTAAAATAGCTCAACCACTGTTTAAACTGTTAGCATGAGATGTTGAATTTCAATGGACAAATAGCTGTCAAAATGCTTTTCAAATTCTAAAAGATAAACTGTCAGTGGCACCCATACTTCGAGGGCCAAACTGGTCTTTGCCATTCCATATTTCCACTGATGCATCAGATACTGCGATAGGTGCCTCTCTTGGACAGAAAGAAAACTTGTATAATTATGCAATATAATTTATAAGTAAGAATCTAACACCTGCAGAAACAAACTACACAATCACAGAAAAAGAAATGTTAGCCATCATACATGCAGTAAATAAATTCAGGCATTATATAACAGGATATCAAGTTTTTATTCACACAGATCATTCAACAATAAAATACTTGATGAATAAACCCATCACCAATGGACGAATAACAAGATGGCTCCTGTTATTGCAAGAATTTAATATCACAATACAAGATCGGCCAGGAAAAGAGAATCAAGTGGCTGACTTTCTGTCCCGCATACAATCACCTGATGACCCAAATCCAGTTATAGACAACTTTCCAGATGAACATCTGTTTGCCATAACAGTAAAGACACCTTGGTTTGCAGATATTGCAAATTATTTGTCATCTGGAAAATTTCCAACTCAATTCACTAGCAAGCAAAGAAAGAAAATTGTTAGAGAAAGTTCTAGGTATAGCTGGGTGAATGGTGATTTATTTTACACTGGTTCAGATCTAATGATTAGAAAATGTGTGCGTGAAGATGAAATATTAGACATTCTCAGAGCATGTCATGATGAACCATGTGGTGGCCATTTTGCAGATAAACGAACAACATATAAGGTGTTGCAATTGGGCTATTACTGGCCATCCATCTTCCGAGATTCTAAGGCATATGTCAAGCAATGTGACAGTTGCCAAAGAATAGGGAGACCAATCATGTCAGATGAGATGCCACTCAAGCCACAGGTTCTTATTGAGCCATTTGAGCAGTGGGCACTCGACTTTGTTGGACCCATTAATCCACCATCAAATGGAAAAAGGTACATTCTAGTATGCACGGACTATGTAACCAAATGGGCGGAAGCCAAAGCAGTGAGCAGAGCAACAGAAGACACAGTGGTCACCTTCCTCTTTGAAGAAATTTTTGTGAGATATGGAGTACCTAGACAAATTGTAACAGATCAAGGAACACAGTTTACATCAAAGTTAGTACGGGATCTGACAGAGAAATACAAGATTAAACACAGGAAGTCTACTCCATATCACCCTCAAGCAAATGGTCAGGTAGAATCCACAAATAAGGTCTTAGAAAATATCATGACTAAGACAGTGCAGCTAAACAGAAAAGATTGGTCTGAAAAGTTAAAGGATGCATTATGGGCCTACAGAATCACATGGAAAAACACAACTGGTTTTAGTCCATACCAGTTGGTCTATGGGAAAGAAGCCTTATTGCCTATTGAATTTCAGATACAAACATACAGACTAGCAGCAGAATTGGGCATGGACCTGACTGAAGCACAACAACAGAGGATCATGGAACTGAATCAACTGGATGAGCATCGTCAACAAGCTATAGAACATACTACATTGGTGCAACAACAAAGAATGAAATGGCACGACAGATATATCAAAGCAAAGAAATTTCACAAGGGAGACTGGGCCTTACTATTTGACTCCAAATTCAAAGACTTCAAAGCAAAGTTTACAACACACTGGCTAGGCCCATATGAAATTGAAGAACTCTTTGACAATGGAGCAGTAAATATCAAGACAATTGACCAGGACCCCACTTCATTTGTTGTAAACGGACGTAGGTTGAAAGTTTATCATCAGCCTATCAGTAAAGAGGCATTCATGAAACAACTGGTAGAAGAAACAGGACTGGAAATCATGGCTCAGCCATCTTCCAGTTTGGAAAATGAATAAAAATATAAAAAAAAAATAATAATAAATAAAAAAAATAAAAAAATTGTATATAAAAAAAAACAAAACATAAAAAATAATTTGTTTGCTGGTGAAAACCAGGCAACTGGCACCATGCAAACACGAATTCATAGGGGAAAACCAGGGTAACCTGGACTCTATGAATTCTATATTCTTGTTCTACTATTCTCACACAATTTCAATGCAGGACCTTTCCACAATTGACTTGAGGACAAGTCAAACTTTCAGCAAGGGAGAGTCTTGTAGCAAGCTTTTAGCTGGAACAGCTAAGGTATTGTATTGTCCACAGAGGGACCTGAAGCAAACTTGTTGCAGCGGAACCTGAAGGGACCTGAGCTGAAACATTATTACAGAGGGACCTGAAGCAAACTTTGTTGCAGCAGATCAAAGCCAACACAACATTCCAGAGGGACCTGAGATGAAACATTATTACAGAGGGACCTGAAGCAAACTTGTTGCAGCAGAACCAGATCAAAGCCAACACAACATTCCAGAAGCATTGCAGAGGGACCTGAGATGAAAACATTATTACAAAGGGACCTGAACAATTCAAGAAATGGAGCATGGTGAACAAGGAGCAGTAATAAAAGTCTACTTTTCATCCATCTACAACATTTTGGATTCCATTCCACCTGTACAAACAACATTCAAGGGAGTATATTCATAGCCATTTTGTGCTTGAAATTCAAATTTTTTTTAGGAACTTTTAGTTTTGATCTAATTGAAGTTAGTATCTGCGGATATTCATTAACATTCATTCCCAATATATATCCCAAATTCCCTATCCATATTCCATTTCATTCACATACATTCCCTATACATCTTCTTATAACCCTAGGTATTTTCTTTAAAAGCAAAAAGATCAAGCTAGGACAACTCTTTTCACCTGCACATAAACTCAGAGCATTAGAAATGATTATAATTTTAAAAATGACCCCAATGGTCATTTTAAAATTATAAAACTATGTTATAAAAAGTATGCGCTATATAAGTCAAAAAGCATTAAACATATATATCATAAGTTTATAAGAGCGCTAAAGTTATTTCCCAAATACGCATAAGCTATATGGTATAAGGTATATATACAAATTAAATGCGCATATCTAAAGGAATATAACATAGTTATAAAGGGCCGAGGGTTATCATAACAAAGTTTATGGGTTGCAACGGAATGATACATGGTGGAGGCCGTAAGCATTAAAACATGATAGCGGGAGAGAATGGTATTCAAACAAACATTATGGCAACCAACGATCATTACACCATAAGCGGAGAATGGTTATACGATGGGTATAATGGCAACGCAATTGCAATGAGTCAAAATGGTAAACACCCTACAACACACAGGTACGACTGCACACGGTGTCATGGCGGAGTATTATCGATTGGCTGAAATGTTATGCAGGGATCGTGCGTACACAACCACGACTTGGCCAATCCTTATGACACAGTCGGGCGACTGGTCAATAGGACGGCCATGTAAGCCACGAAATTCAAACAACTCAATGGCAATACAAGGGTCTGTACAGCCCGAAACGGTCATGAACTGACCGAGCCATTGCACTGATTAAAACAATAATTCCACCATCGTTCAACACATAATCCTCATTGCCCATAAGCTCAGAGAAATCAGGTTTGAAGCCGCAGCACAGTAAAAGGAGAGAGGAACGAATTGAGAGAAATTTAAAGAAGAAATCCGCGTTTAATGTGCAGAGAAAGCTGAGTTTCGGGATCTAGCAAGGTAAGACTGGAGTTTATTTCGCTCGACGACTGTGGATATGTATGATTCCTTGCCATTAAACTGATAGATTTTCTGCTTTGCCATCAGTTTGACTGACCGAAGAAAAAGGGATTTGAAGCGCTCGGTTACATTCCACGCGCCCAGTGACAGACAGGTAACACTACAAAACCGTGATAACTCCAAGTTCACAGCACTTATGGATAGATTAACGGATTTTTATGCGTGGTCAACCAGGCAGCATTTAAATTTTAGATATTGCATGCATAACACGATAGAAGATTTCGAATTAAATATGGAATATGAGGCAGTAAACCCGGAGAGTTAGTTTGAACAGGAGAGGCAGAGAGCGCCAAAGGTTATTTATATGCGCACTGATTGTTTAACTGTTGTTTCATATTTCCTTTTGCTGCGCGCTATTAGTTGTGCATAAATACTGTTATTGGCTACCAACAGAGGAACGCATTGTTATATGTATTATTGGCTGCATTGTTATATGTGTTATTGGCTGCCAACAGAGGAACGCATTGTTATATGCCAAAAGAAGTTGGATTGTTGAATGTTGAAGCAAGGGAATGTTGTAGATTGCGCCGATTTAAAACAAATGACATGCATTCATGCCTTTACTGCGCGCTTGTGCATTGAGATTTTAATTTATTTGTGCCATTTACATCAGAGCAGAGGATTGAAATGCGTAGGGATTGGTTGCATACATGCTGTGTTGACTGCAAAATTTAGTTGAATGCCAACAATTTGCATTGTTCTGTGTCTTGAGGCCGAGAGCCTTTTTCAAAATTTTGAAGCCAAGAACTGAGAATTGTATTCTGCGTTTTTTTTTTTAAATTTTTGTTTATAAGCAGTGAGTATAATGAGGCTGAGCGCATGTGAATAGCCCTCTAAGCTCATAGCTCTGTTGATTAAGGCCATGTGCAGTATTTTGCTACATTACACAGTCAAATTTTTTGTGAAAAATGATAAATTGGGATTAGGCCGAGAGTGTTCTTGAGTATCTGTTCTTGAGGCCGAGAGCCAAATTCTTTAAGTTTTTATTTTAAATACACAGTAACTCATGTTTTTTGAGCTGAGTAAACATGGTTATTGCTGCATGTGTGTTTAATTTTCAAAACAAACAGAGATCAGTATATTGACAGAAGATATTCAGGTGTTGTTTGCATTAAACAGGGGATTAACACAGTGCTTGTGCAAAGGGAATATAACAGAGGTTAAAGAAGGCAGAGTCAAACAGAGTTGAGTTGAGTCAGAGGAGGAAGGTAAGCCTCGTTGCTTCCAGAATTTCATTTAAAAAAAAAAAATAGTCATAATTTTTGTTGTTAAAATGAAGTTAGTAACAGCAGAGGCCTACATTGATTGGTTTACAGAAATTATGACAAACCGAGTAGAACCAAGATTTCAGATAGAAAGTTGGGGAAAAGAGACTGTAGAAAAACTGTATCAGTCAGGGATGATAGGTTTTTTACAGAAGTTTAATGGCCATTCTGAGCAGATAACTAAAGAGTTTATAAATAATTTCAGTCAAGACCAGACTCGAGTAGGAGAAATCATTGTCCCGGTAACCCAAGAATACTTGTCCAAAGCCTTAGATTTGCCACTGATAGGGGAGAAGTATCATAAAGGTTTACACTTCAAGGAGAAAGCGTGGACTTTCTTCCTTGAGAAAAACCGAAAGGGGACATTTGATAGGACAAAAGGGATACCCAGGGAGTGGTTTAATGAACCATGGGGGGAATTGGTCTTGGTCATCCAAAAGTTCTTGACTTGTGATCGTGGATACAATATTGCTCACTTATATCATGTTAGATTACTACAACACATCAAAGGGGATGATAGGATTAATCTACCATATTTCCTATATAAGAGTCTTGTGAAAATGATTGAAACAGTAAAACAGGAGCATAGGCCTAAGGCAGCACAAATATACCATCAGGGGTTAATCAAAATCCTAGTGGAACACCAGGTGAGATCACAGGGCATAATGTGGAAAGAATTCATGAATAAAAATCATTTTACTGAACAGATTATTGAGGTACAGGACAAAGTAGAACAGGAAAATAGGAGCTTGATGACTTCTCCCTTATATCCAAGAACAAGAGCTAGAAATATGGCCATGCATGAGACTGAAATATCTGTCATGTCTATTCCTAGGAATAGGAATTCTATTGACTTGGAAAAAGAAGTAGAGGCATATTCTCCCAGAAAACCAGAAGAACATGATATTGCACAAGAAGTCCTTGAAAGGGATTCCACATATGATAATGATGCAGCAGCATCATTAATGAAAACAACCCAGGACTTTGAAAAGGAAATCAATTTGGCCAAAATCCAAGACTTAACTGATCAAATGGAAATAAGTAAAATCTTGGAAAAGCAATTAAAAAGAGAGAATAAGGCACATAAAAAGGACAATGCTAAGCTGATCAAAACAAATGAAAAGTTAAAAGAAGAAGTAGGCAGATTGAAAAGAAGAAATGAATTACTTTCCAAGCAAGCATTCAAATGGTTAAAGGACAAAAATATGTGGCAGGCCAAATATGAGAAACAAAAGGTTAAAGCAGCAATGTTCAGGGCAAAGCATGAATCAGGATTTGATTGTTTGGACAGGGAAACAGCTACAGGTACAGCATCCACTTCAGAAGGCAGAGGATCCAAGAGGAGCAAGCAAGCATGGGGACATGCTTGAGAATAAGCAAGGGAGAGATGTTGGGCCTTAGTTTTGATCTTATTTTGCTTTGAGAAACTTACCTAACCATCTATTTATCATCCATTTTCACTCCATTCATCCCATTTTAATGAATATTTGATGTCCAATCAGGTATTTAGCTTTAATTTGTCAATTTCTAAAGTTTTTATAAAAGTTTGATTTTAAGTGCAATTTTGGCAATTTCAGAAATTCCCGTAATCACTTCATGATTGATATGGATGCGGGCCACTTCAGAACGAATGGGATACATGAATGGAAAGCTTGGGAACTAGGACCAAGCCACCTATGCTTGGTTCCAACAGAACGAGCTTTATTATGCCTATTTGGAGCTAGTCAATCATGACTAGTCATCCAAAAATCCCATCTAAATAGGGCCGTTTTGAGATTCCATGATATTAGTCATATTTCTTGGGATGAGGGTAGTGAATTCGACTGGGATAGGTGGATTAAAGTAGCTTGTTTTGTTAGAGTGAATGTAGATCAGTTTGTTTCATGAGACTCCTTATTTAAGAGCCACAACTTTGATGGCTCATACATTGACTTATGATACTTTTATGCTGTAATACTTTTGGTTTGGAGACTTAATTTGAAGACTTGTGCTATTCTCATTTTGCTGCTCAATGCTATGGATGTGTGACTGATCTAAGCTTCTGAAATCATCTTTCAAAGTGTGCAAGGAAAGGGTGGAGGGCCCCCACTCCAAGCTAAGTACACTTCCATGTTAAACTAGTTTTATTTCATTTCAATTTGGTTGATTGTAGCCTTAGTTTTTCAAAGTCTTATTTCAGATTGCTTTATGGATATGCATAGTGATTGATTTAATTTGTTAATGGCTTATTCATCATTCTATTGAGTTGGAAAACAGATGTTCAAGTTGGGCATCCCTTCTACTAAATGATGGATCAAAACTAGTTTCTCTTGTTTACATGCAAGTAGTTTTATTTCCATTTAGATTTAGATATTGAGATGAATGAATCATGATGGAATATCTTATGTGTCTCTTAAGTTAAGAGATTCTTTCATTTATAATTTATGCATCTTGAGTTTTGGTTTCAATCTCTAATTCATTAAGTACTGATTGAGGTGAAGGAGGACTTCTTGAGTTCAAGAACCCTTTCAATGTTTTGTCTTTTAAGCTGATTGAATTAGAGTTATAAGATGTATTTTCTTTAGCTTTTAATCATTTATCTTTCAAGGTTTGGTTATATTAGATCTTCACAAATAGCGAACTTACCTCAAAGAATAAACAACCCGGATTGATAATAAATAATTGTGTTAGTTTAGGAACATAAATTAGCTCAACAATGATAGTGGTCTCCTTTCCAAATGACACATGGAAATTTAGGCCTAGTTAGTGCAGAGTGTGGATTTTCACTAGACGACGCTTGGTTACTCCTTTTCACCTTTGGCTCCTTCTTCTTCTTCTCTTTCTTCTTCTTTTCCTTCTTCTTCTCAGGTACTTTATTATTGGCCTTACCAGCCTCATCAAGCGAAGAGGAAGGAGGAGAGGAAGAATTGGACGAAGTAGAGGGTTGGGGGGTAACTCTGGAATTGTCTAGTTGCTAACTCGATTGTTCGGGAATTGCGGTGTTCTAAATGACGGAGGTTGAGAAAGGCCATACGGGCAAGCCGATTGTCAATCCTAGAAGCGACAATGTGGCCATATGGGGTGCACCAACATTTCCCCAAGAGGAGAAGGGACTAGGATTTCCTCCAAGGGGAACTCCTTGGTTGGTGGACTCCATTTTCTCAACCTAAGACCAACGTAGGAAAGGTGATGATTATTCCGTTTAAAATAAATTTTAGACGCTTTGACACAACTTGTTTTTTCAATTTTTAAGAGTCGAGAAAAAACAAAAGATGACTCTAGTCGCTTTCGATTTTTAATGAGCCTGAAGTGACAAGTGCTCAGATTGACCTTTTCCGTTAAGGAGTCTGAAAAGGAACAAAAGGGACTGCTCTGGAAATCTAGGTAGAGAGATTACCAAACCAATCGCAAAACTGCAGAATACATTTTACGGTACGCAGTCAATCTTCTCAAATGTTGTGTTCAGTGCATTACGATCGATAGGGCGGCAGACACGACTTCCTATGGATAAAGGATTAAGACTATTGTGGTCTCCCAAAATATACTCGATGGTACGTGGTAGCACAAGTCCATACTGGCACTTATCGTCTCAAAGTGGAGGAATCACCCAACCAACAATGAGAACAACAGTTACCAGGCTTTACGATGCCAGAATACGTCTCTAGCCTAGACTTCAAGATGTTGTGCGTTAGGTTCCAAAGCGTTGTTAGATTCATTAAATTTATTTTATAGTTGATCTTGCTTAAGAAATTTGCCTTTCAGGTTCACTGCGTGATGTAGATGTACAATTCCTAAAATGCAATCCAAGATGATAAACAGTCTTTTTATCTTCTTTGTGCAATGAAAATCCTAGCTACTAAGGAAAGAGAGACAATATTCTTTCAACAAAGAGCATAGAGCACACACTATATGCACTGTCCTAAATCAAACCAATCAAACAGTCTAAATGCAAATGAACATGCATGTATTTGTTTTCAGCCTTCTTAATATGTGAATGATAAAAAGAAAGCTAATGTGCAATCTGAATTAATTTTCACAGCGACAATTACTAACAAATTTCTTTTCAAAATCAAAATGGAGACAACGACAACACTTTGCGATTTGGAAATGAAAACTTGCTTTCGACACTAGAAAAACTACTAATTCAGATCAAATACAATACTAACAGGGTAATTGACTATCAAGAACAATCAGGTCCTCTTCTATGACTGAAAACGACACTTGCGACACTTTCAAATCAAGAAACGACATTACAATTACGTTACTTCTTTGCAAAGGAGAACTGAAAATGACTCAACAAATACACAAAAACATTTACAGTTCTTTGCACAATGGACGCAGAATAACAACAAGGAAAGGGGTTTCAAATAGAGGTGTACTGACTACAGGTAGTAAAACTCTTAAATAGATTTGAAAAGAGTGAACACAGAAACCAAAATTTAGGAACAATGCCTAGTCTGATCAGCGCACCTGTAACACAGTGAATTTGAAATGCAGCACACCTACTACACTCGGAAAGTGCGGTGAATTTGACAGTGCGCTGGGCCAGGGACGAGACTTTGATTGGGTTCCGGGTCACAGTTTGTAGTTCAGTTCAGGGATTTTGGCCGAGCAAGTTGGTAATCAGTAAATCAATCACAGGGATAGATCTAAGGAGGTTACTAGAGCCACCATGAGGGCAATTAGAAAGTTTGTAAATAAGTTGTTTAATTCATAAACAAAACCCAGAGATTGACTGAAGCAGAATTTATCTACTTTGCATTTGCATAGAAAATGCAGTTCGAAGGCTACCTGGCTCAACTTCAGGCTCCGTCTGTAAGTCTATAAAGTAAAAAAATATAGATAAACAATCAATCTAGTCGCTCCCGAGCGGAGTCGCCATTTTGTTACAGGGAAAAATGTCTATGCAGAACTGCTAATCCCACTAAGGGTGGTAGCTACCTTAGAAACAAACAAAGTAAAACTACTTTCGTTTTCCTTTATGAAAGATAGATAAGAGAAGAATGAAGGAGACAAACCTCTGTCTTGCGCTTGGTTCCTTGCTCGATTCCTCTCTCTTCTGATAGTCTTTTGCTACTTGCTTTCTTGTATACCCAGCTTCACAGAGTACCTGTAGAATCAAAGCAGAATAACACTATAGGAGAACATGGATCTATTATCATAAACAATCTAGGATCAGATGTAAATTGACCATACAAATGCATAAAACATAAAGCACACAAGAGTATGGAGGAAAACTTGAATAGCTTTATTGATAATCAAGAAAGAGCCAAGAGAGTTACAACCAGTTTTTCTGACCCAGCATCATCCTCTCAAAAAGTGAGCCCTTCTTCACCTCATGAAAAGCTTAGATCACCCAACATTATGATGTTGCCTCAAGAAACCAACAGAAATTCCTTACAAGATGCAAAATTCCAGCCCCTGGATCTCTGGGATGAGGGATCCATATATAGATGTCCACAAGGGAGATGAGTCAGCTTATGATTTGATTAGTGTCTTCCCTCTGATAGTTCTTGCTTCCACTTGGGGATTGATGATCTCTTACTCATCCCTGGTCGAATTCTGAAAGGCAAGTGTCACAGGAGAAGTTTCTGGAAGATTCCATGCTTCT
This sequence comes from Pinus tabuliformis, assembly GCA_031772625.1. Lineage (NCBI taxonomy): Eukaryota > Viridiplantae > Streptophyta > Pinopsida > Pinales > Pinaceae > Pinus > Pinus tabuliformis. The sequence continues at coordinate 2,034,421,380 of CM062816.1, read as the reverse complement.
CCACCTTGCGGATTGACACTGCCATTTGTCCTTTCTCGCCCATCGCACCCCATAGAAGGGCTTTTTGAAATGCAACACACCTACTGTGTGTATTTAGGTGAGATGCAATGCACTGTGCCTATGGAGTAGGTGAAATGATCCAGTTTTGACAAGTTCTGAGTAGTTTTTCATGGAGAACTTTTGGGAGAAGTTGTAATCAGTTGACCTTGTTCTTTTAGGGGTTGGAACAACACCTTTAGGGACTTAGGAGCCCTTGGTTTATGGAAATTTTATGCTTGGGGTTTCAGTGCCCAAAAATGTCTATAACACATACAATTAGCCATTTCCTTTAAGTTGTGATTCGTCTTTTAGCAACACCATTTCATTGTGGAGTATATGGAATAGTATTTTGCATTTGAATTCCATTCTCAATGCAAAAGTTGATGAATTTATTGTTAACATATTCTCCGCCATTATCAAATCTTAGCTTAAGAATTTGATGTCCAGATTGTTTTTCAACAAATGCCTTAAAGGCAAAGAACATGTTAAATACTTCACTCTTGAGTTTTAAGAAGTATACCCAAGTGCGTCTGGAGAAATCATTAATGAAAGTTAAGAAATACTTGTAGCCAGGGAATGAAACAACTGGGAGTGGACCACATAAATCACTATGCACAAGCTGTAAAGGGGTTGAGGGATGCTAAGAGGCACGTTTTTCAAAACTATCCCGATGGTGTTTTCCAAGTACATATCTGGAACAAACACCATCTCTGCAAGATACCATTGGAAGATCTGTCACCCTATTTTATTTACATAGATTCTGAAGGGAGAAACAGTTTAAGTGACCAAATCGCTCATGCCAAAGTTTGCTCACTTCATCATTATGAGCAACAAATACCGAGGGAAGATTTGATGACCCAAAGTTGTTAAATGTATACAACCTTGTAGAATCATCAACAATTCCAATAGATAAAATCTGTTTAGGATCTTTTAGGTTCTTAATTACAACATCGTGAGGTCAAAATTCAACGATTTCGCCTTCACCTAAATGATTTATATGATATATAGACAGAAGGTTGTAGTATAAGGTTGAAACACATAATACATCATTAAATTGAGCATTTTCTAGATGAACAGTTCTAGTCCCTACAACACTAAGAAATCTATCATCACCAACATATATATTTTTGGTGTTACAATCATTTAAAGAAGAAAACATGGCTTTTTTATTGGCCATGTGATAAGAAGTTCCAGAATCAATGATCCACTCATGAGAATGAGAAGAAGAAGATACATTTAGTGCATAACCAGACTGAGATTCTTGACAACTACATGCAGAAAGTGTTATTCCTAAAAATGAAGTTGAAGTTGAAGAGTGTTCCAAATGGATGTTATGCTTCTTCATTGTTTCTTCCAAGGCTTCCATCTTCTTAAAGCATTTGGATTCTAAGTGGCCATATTGATTACAAAAGTGGCAATGTCTATCAGTCTTCTTCCCTTTGTTTTTATTTGCCTTATCATTTTTTTGAAATGATTTTTCATTTTGAGACTAAAATTTCTTAGGACCCTTGTTTGGTTTAGGACCATTCTTTTTAGGATACTGCTTCGTAGGATTCTTTGAATTTGGTTGTCGCTGGGCAGCTAAGGCTTTCTTAGAAGAGTTCCCAAGATTAAGAAGACTAAGATTTAAGAGCTTTTCTTGTTCTCTTATTAAAGAATCACAAAAGGCATCAAAAGAGGGGGAATTGTAGTCTTGTCCTTGAGAAATAAAGGCTTCTCTAGTAGAATGGAAGGTGGAAACAAACACAGAGTAGGTTGGTCCCAACTTAGTAAGAATGGAATAGATAAGGTTACCATATTCTTTCTTAACCTTAACAACTTCCAAGAGAAGTATAAGGGTCTTGAACTTGGATAAAAATATTCAATGGAAGAAAAATTATTGCGGTCTAATGTAAGCAAATCATTTTCAAGTTGATGGGCTCTAATTTCATTTTTAATTCCAAAAACTTTAGTGAGCTGTTTCATTCCTTCATTAGCAGTATAAAGCTTTACGATATGGAATCTAAGGTCTGGAGAAATAGACATCCCTATCAACCCACGTGCTTGATCTTGCCTATTTTCCCATTTGGCTACCTTATCTTCATCTTGAGGTTTGGTTTCTTGGGCTAAGGCTATTATGTAAAAACCTTTACTTCTAAGTAAATCCACAATGTAGGACCACCATTGGAAGTAGTTGGTGTTGTCAATAATAACTTGGCATGAAATTTCCATTTTAATAGAAACTTAAGCTGTAGATACTGAAACTAAGTGTTCCAATGGAAAAATCTCGAAAAATTAGGCTGATTAAGAAAAAATCTCTGAAAACGACTTCTGGATGAAGAATTTATGGCTTTTTGAAGAAAAGTTGTTGAAGATGCCGACAAAGTGTGTGAATGTGTGGAAATGAAGGATAATGTTATATTTAAAAGAATCCTCTCCCCCTTACTTTCCAAACTTATTCTAATTATCTCACTTAAAAAAAAAATTATGTGACTCACTCTTATAAATAAATGAAAGCCACTTTTACAATGGTACTTTATGAGCTACCCACTAAATTGTAACTTAAATAAACGATAAAGAGACTTTAGAATTATAAGTGACTCACTTTTTGTAATGGGTGAGAACAATTTTACATAAACTAACTTTAAAACATAAGATACATGTTCTTTTTGAAAAAGTAATTCAACAAAAAGAAAGACTTGAACTCAAGACCTCTATTCTCATAAAGTAACTTTGGACCAAGTGAGCTAGTTTAAAAGGTTAGTAATTTTTGGAAAAGAGGAAGGGTTTTTTTTTTGTTTCATTTTTTTTTTTTAACTAAAGCTTTGGGGTGTGTGCTTGCTTGAAAAAGATATTTTTTTTGCCTACAAAAAAAAACCACAAAACCAACATAGACATACAAAAGAAAACAAACCTTACAGCTTCAAGTTAGCTTTAGCCGAAAACTAAATATTTTCCTCAATGTTTCTGATTGTCCAAGATCACATTAAGGCATGGTGGAAAAGAGCATACACATGAGAAAAATCCTTCCTTTTTGTTTCTGATTTGCTCAGATCGCTCAGAGTCGCAGGGAAAAGAGCATACACAGAAATGAAAGGTATAGATCTGGTAATAAAAAAACAGAGGGCTAAATAAACCGAAATAAACAAAGAGATGAATAACTAGAACTGTAAATAAAGATTGTATACCTCTAGATCTTTAAAATGATGTGGCTAGGGCTACTAGAAACCTTTTCGGGTGAAACAAAAGGGGTTCCTCACTGGAACAAATGCTCCTAACACAATAGAGTAGTCCTCTTGGCCCGAAAGCCATCAGAAACAATAGATGTAGGAAACGACAGTCGAATGCAGTTGTATCGGCTTCAGATTTGGATCACCAATGGATGCAGACCTCAAATAGCTCAAATATCATGTAGGAATTTACAGGGTAAGTTTCTCAGACAGAACAACAAATGACACTACTCACAAACAGATCACAGATCAATACACCAGTATTCTTGATGTGGTTAAAACCCTCAAAGAGGGAAACATTCCATGGCCAGAGCCAACGTGGCCACATCACGAAATTTATTAATAAAAGAATGAAATTTTACATAAGCTTCTCTCATGAACGGTTACCCTACAAATGTCCCTCCATGCTCTTTAAATTGAGATCATGGACCAATCAGGTGTTAAGCCACAGATCAAGTGTCAGTAATACCGAGGAGAGAATGAACCGTCGGATCACTTCATGTCTAGAAGATATCGTGACCACCAGATTGTAAGTTGCAAAAGTACATAGTAAAGAAACACACTTTACCTAACTCTACACTAGATCAAGTTATACTTAACTATTTCCTATATGTCAGAATATCCTAACATTTAATAATTCTTTCGAATTCATATTTTCCTTAATTCTAACAAAGTGATTAATAAATCATTTTTATTTGTTAATTACTTCAACCACTCTCTAAATAAATATATTTGACCTTTTTGAATATCTTTTCCCTCTCAAAACATATAATAAAATATCCATAACGACTAGATTTTGATTTAACCAATAATATTTTATTATTTTCTAATCCTTAATTTATTCAAATATTTTGTTATAAATAGAGGGTTTTCTCATTCTTTGCCATGAACATTTTCATCGTCCCCATTTTCGTCTCACAACATCTGAGCTCCACTTGAATTCAAGCATCTATTTTTTTCTTTTCTACCCATTGCATACCACATATTGAGAGAGAGAAGCACATTGTTGAAGCACAAGGCCAAGAAGGAACCATCCCATATAACAGGATATGCAAACCCAATTTTATAATCACTCCTCACTAGGTGTATTGTTCTTGATTAATAAAATTGATCTTTCATATTCTCAATTGGGTTGTTTCACTTATATTTTTGTTGTTATATGTTTCTATTTGTGTGCCATGTTTTTCTGTAGGTTTTTTCTAACATTTTGTTGCATATTTTAAGCATAGACACATTCATATTTTTTTGTTATGGTTATAAGTCACCTATAACTTTAAGTAATGGATTTTGGTACATTGTTCCAAAAACTTTACTCTAACAAAAATTGTAAACAATTGAAGCTATAGGTCCCTAGAACATAGGGAACGTCATGTCTAGCCTAAATGACAATGGTTGGAAATAGTCAACTAACACTTAGATCAAAATTTTAACCATTAAATTGACAAGACATTAAATCATACCATGAAAAATTCATCAATTTTGATGACAATGTTTGTAAAAATATAATTTGACTCATAGGAATTCTTTTGAAAAATAAGCTTGAAATAAAAATAAAAGCCATATTTTGGCACAAAAAAGTGCAAAGTGAGTATGTTTCCCTTGTATTTTAGACTGTCAATTTCATAGGCACTTGAAGCATGTTTCATTTTTCAAGGGGATGACTTAACAACATTGAAAACATGTTCACCCTAGGTCATGTTAGACATCCAAATTTAGGTGTCTCATTATGTAGTTGAAATTTCATACCTCTATTAAACTTTGGGTAGATAAAACATAAAAGAGAATGGTTTTAGAAACATATTTCCTTTGGCTTAGGATGATGAGAATTAGTCTAGTGAAAATGTATTAATGAGTATTATAATTTTTATTTTCTACTCTGTAATTTATTCTTTATGGCTTATTTATTCTACATTAACCACCAACAAACTTTATTTAATTCGTTGGAGTTTATGTTTTCATTGATCATGAGCTAGAGCCAGTTTCTACTAGATGTTAATATATCAACAAAACAAAATGATCTTACATATTTTTGTCATAGATTTTGGGGCCTTTAATGGAAATATGCATTCATTTTTGGCCACCTCTAATTCTTGGCAATATGATAAGCCACTTTGGATTTCATTTATTCTCTCCCCACCCCGCCTCCAAAACACCTCCAAGTTTCTAGGAAATTCCTTAATCTCCTCGCAATGCCCTAACATAAAATCTCCCTCTTTCTCTCAATAACTATTTATTTTTGTACATCTCATGAATGGATGTTCTAGGGAGCAGTAGTAATGGAAACAAAATGTAGAATTCAACTGTCAACGAGACTCACAGAATATATTTGATCAAATATAAAAAAATCAAGACAACATTTGTTGTATGTAAATAACTAGAATTAAAAAAAAAATGAGAGCAAAAAAAAAACAAACAAACAAAACAAAACAGAACTCATGAAACATGGTATTTTTGTATATACCCATTGTTCCCAAAAAGGCCTCAAGGTTTCACATCTTACAATTGCCATTGTTATATTGTTTCCCATGTTTCCACCAAAGGCAAAGTAACATCATTGTTCTAGTGCTCCTTAGGTTCTTACAAAATTGGATGGAGAAGTCAATTCTCCATTTTTGAAGAGATAAATCTATCATCAACCAAAATTCTTATTTCAATGAGATCGATGCCTTCAAGATCTTGGATAGAAGAACCAAGTTTCTCTCTCTAGTTGATGACAAGCTAGAATTATGGTTCAATCAAAAGTTCTGATCAAATAAATAAGTTACATTATGATGACCATGAAGAAAGTGGATTTCACTTCAAAATGAGAAATGCAAGTTTCAACTGCTTCCAAGTGAGACTATTAAATAATTTGACATGATGGAAAATTTTGGCCATGGAAAATTTGGAGGAATTACAATGGTATTCAAGCATTTCTTAAAAATACGTACCCCAAATAATTAAATAATGACATTCACTTGTCAACTATTGATAATGATGAATTTACATGCAAAACAAAAAATAAATCCTTTGAGGGGAATACTTCTATACTATTGGAAGCTTCTCACAAGTTTTCCAAGAATGGCTAGAAATGTCATAGATGAAAATATCTTGGTACCACTCAAAGATAAAAATTCCACTATTGAAAAGATAAAATTCTTACACTAGTTTTAGTAAGAGAAAGTCTAGAAATTATGCCTATGTTTCGATGTGGTACTGGAAAATAAAATTCTAGCAAAATAATGTGGTTCTTACAATAATATTGTTTTTGTATTGCAACTATAATCTATCTTTTCCCTTGTGAAATTATTGTATCAATTACCTCTTCATGCTTGTTTTTTTCTTATATTGTTTCAATTATATGCATCAGCTTTTGGCAAATTATCATAAATTTTGAAGGATCCTACTTTGCTTCAGTGGTTTCGTATCATCAATGGTGCAATGGCAATGGTGGTTGTGATCGTGTGTCTAGAAATCAAGGTTTCCTTTTTACTCCTCTGATTGATATTTTCATGTTGCAACTCCCAAAAATTATGTGTGGAAATTACCATGCTAGAAAGGAAATTGGAAGTAGGAGGCTATGGGATTGGTAGGGTTAGTGATGCCTTTGGTTTTGTTTCATTTACTAGCTTGTTAATTTTCGTTGCTTGAATCAGGTCGATTATCATTAGCATGCCTAGTGCCACTCAAGTTCTTGCCTGCACTAATTATTGTTGGTATATATCTATATATATATATATATATATATATATATATATATATATATATATATATATATATATATATATATATATATATATAATTTTTGTCAAGAAGAACCTATCATTATTTCATATTTTTTGTCTTAGCACATTGTCCAATTGTTTGGTTTGTTGTCCACATCTACTTAGATCTCAATATTTGATTAGTTAGTATGGAAATTAGATCTATTTGCAAGTTCACCATTACAGTTGTTGTGTTGTTATTCCAAGCCTAACACTTCTTCGTCCAAAGGTCTGTATTGTGAAAATATGGTTTTATAATCCACCCATTGCTAGTTGTCATATTGAGAATCAGTTATTTATCTATACTAGCATATGTTCTTTTGTGTTCAAGGTTCAACATTTTATTATCTAAGAAGAGTACATACATGTTTTCTTGATGTTAAGGATTCCTAGCAGGGAAACTGGTCCAAGAATGCCAATTCAAAATATTAAGATTAAAAACACTAAAGTTGACTAGATTGTATGACAAAATTATAAGAAAAAGAGCTAGATCATAGCAAGAAGATACTACAAAACCCTTGTTTAGGCCTCTGGCCACAAAAATGAATATATGAGTGAGTAATATAGAACTATGATGAGAACCAAACATTTAGCTGCACAAGAAAAGAAGACTAACATAATATCTAGTAGAGAAGAGTTTAGAGCCATAGTGAAGCTACCACAGGCTAGAAACCACTAGCCAACATGGATATCATCACGTAGCCATAGGAAGTCACCAGTGAGGAGCATAGATGCACAGTGAACCATGAACCACCAGTGAGGAAAATAGATGCAAATCGAGCCATGAACCACCAACAAGAACCAAGGGTGCATAACCGGCCATGGGGTGTCTAAGATGCATGCACCCACGCACTAGAAGCAATCACCCTATACCTCCAGTAGAGGCATGAGAGTACCCTCAGCTTGTGATTTGTAATTGAGTGCCTAGGGCCACCTCCAACTTCCATTTATTCCTAGACAATATGGACTATGATACATGATCTTTGAAGCCATGGAGTACTCTCCTCGTCGAACAATAGATTCCAACTCACCAACCAAGAAGGAACCCATCCTGCTCGTTGACTATGAATTATCAACCACCTTTAAAAGTTAAGAATCACCATACCTAATCTAATTTAGAATATTATATTGTTGTGCCAATATCCTCCTCAGATTAGAAACAAATTGCTTTCATTGTGCTTAAGGATTCTTGAATTTTTGCAAGTGAAATGATGAGTTTTTATTTTAATTTTATGAGAAATTTAACATAAATAAGAGACTGAACAGTAGCATAAACATGTATAGAACAACATCAAAAACACATTACAACAGGAACATGATAAAGGAGTTCACCCCTCCTAGGCTACGTCTCCTTCGTCCAGCTTCTAATGGCTTGGGCCTCTCTATTATGCTCAAAAGTGTAAAAATATGTGTTTAGAATGGTTAAATGTTTCTGAAACCTGCTCCAATGAGTCGAGAATGTCCAAAAATGGTACCCTAGCCTCTTTTTTATGCTCATTTGGTCGAAATCTACCTTAGTTATGACTATTTCCAGTATTTCCACAATCCCCTCCTCCAAATCTGGCTAACGTTTACTTAAATTCATTATCTGGAGTTAGTTCTCACAGTTCCACCAAAATTGGTAGTCGCACCAACGTCCTCGCCTATCTCAGGGTTAAGGCCAAGTGGTCACATGGAAGTGTTAGGATATTCCGACACATAGGATATAGTTAAGTTCAACTTGGTCTAGTGTAGAGTTAGGTATAGAGTTAGGTAAAGTGTGTTTCTTTACCGTTGTACATTTTGTAACTTAAAATCCGATGGTCACGATATGTAGTGATTCGACGGTTCACTCTCTCCTCGGTATTACCGACACTTGATCCGTGGCTTGACACCCGATTGGTCCATGAGTTCTATTTAAAGCGCATGGAGGGTCATTGTTCGGGTAATCCGTGCATGAGAGAAGTTTATGTAAATTTTCATTCTTTGATTAATAAATTGCCTGTAGTAGCCACGTTGGCGCAGGCCGTGGACTGTTTCCCTCTTTGAGGGTTTTAACCACGTCAAAAATATTGGTGTATTGATCTGTGATCTGGTTGTGAGCGGTGTCCTTTTGGTGTTCTTTCTGAGGAACTTACCCTGTAAATTCCTACAGGAAGGTGGTTAGGTCTAGGGGTTAAGGCAACGACTCTAGAAGCTCCATTGAAAATCACAATCAGAGAGAATCAATGGGTCTTATGGTTTTTGAATGTGGTCATGGGCGATGTATGATTGTGATAAGAAGTGGACCCAATAGAACTATCAACTACAGTATAATATATATCACATTCGGGATATATCGCAATGTGTGTAATCTATGATTGCGATATCGTATCGCAACCTAGTATGTTGTGATCTGCAATTGCGATATCGCATCGCAACCCAGTATGGTGGGGGGAAATTCTTTAATTGTCGACCCACCTGTAATATTCTAGTTAAGAAACAATGCATAGGTAGAGTGGTTAGTCCTTTGGTCTATTGTGTGGGAGGTCGTGGGGTCAAGATTAGCCTCCAACCTTTCTTTCCAACAAAATTTTGATCGACCATTAGGAGGACACGTGGCAGCCTCCGTCTTAGCCATGTGTCACCTCCTTATTGGTCCAAACCCAAAACAAGCAGACCAATGAAATTTTAACAGTTGCCACCTTTTGATTCACCACTAGCAAGGAATACTTTTAGGATACTTCACAAAATATTCCAAGGAATATTCTTTTTTCTGACTGGGCTGTACAGATTCCCAATCAGCATCCCTATCAGCTCCTGCACCAAATTTGCCTATTTGGGAAAACAAAAACATTGCATTTCTTGGAGCATACAGTGTCTGTTTCATGCGAAACGAGTTGCACCAGATTCAGGATGATGAGCACTACACGGTCATTTAGGTTCCACACCATTTTGATGACTTGGATTTTTTAGCATAATTTTGAGCACCTAATCACTCCTCCCCATTGGAATCCTTTTGGACCCCAAAATATCACTTTCAGTTGTCCAGCAGGCAAGGGTACAGTTCCCTCACCTTTCCAACTTCTATCCACTTTTCTTTGTCCATGTTACTATCCGTAGCAACATCCTTCTTACCAAGATGATACAATACATTATGATGCAAATGGTAATCAAATTCCTCTACTTGATTCCTTTGACTCAAGCTTGAATATACATCTTGAAAGTATGAATTTTGTTGAACATAACTTTCATGTAAAACAAAATTATGTTTGACGATAGTAATTACACAAACTATAGGCCTAGAAAGTACATCAACAAACTTGTCACTTATACCTTTCTTATACCATTTGACCAAGTGGAATAATAGAAGAAAACTCATCCAATGAAAGTGCCCTTGTCACTGCAACTTAAACACTGCACCATTGAAAATTTCTAAATGAAATGAAATGGGCTTACCATATTGCATAAAGACTACGCCCATGTCATAGTCACATACATCAACCTGAAACTCAAATGAGTTTTTCAAGCTTAGAAGAATAAGTATAAAGGTTGAATTGATCTTTTGCCTTAAAGCATTAAATGCCTGTTGTTGCTTTCCTCCCCACTGGAAGACCTTTTTCACAACTTCCAAAGAATGAAAATGAGCTAAAATAGAGGAAGAATTAACAAAATATTTCCTCCAACATTGTGCTTCTCCCAAAACACCTCTTATCCAAATGACTATCTTGAGCATCGACCAATCCATAATGGCACCGTTCTTGGAGAAGTATAACTTTAGCTCATCTTCTCCAATATCATGGCCCAAGTACATCAAATAAGTTTTATCCCACATATACTTTGACATCTTCAATAAAAAATGTTCTTGACATAAGACATAAAGTATTTCTTTCTCATACATGACATGTTCATAATGAAATTTTCTAAAAATGAAAATGTCATCTAAGTAGACTATCATGTCTAGAAATGGTTGCAATACATCTTTCTTCATATGCATGAAAGTAGTAGGAGCATGGAAAATACCAAAAAGCATAACAAGCCATTCAAACAAACCTTTCTTGGTTATGAATTTCGTCCTCCATATGTCTCCTTCAACAACTCTACTTTGATGAAAACCATTTCTTGGATCCCATTCAATAAAATGCTTACCATTCTTATTGGGCATCGAAACAAGGGGTGCACCACATGGTAAAGGAGAAGGTTGAATCATCCTTTTCTTCAACAATCCTTGGAATTTTTTTATTTTTATTTTTTTTTCTACACTTTCCATTCTTAACATCCTATGCATGTCAATATTAGGAAGAAGACACTTTTGTTGCAATGGTATTTCATGTTGGATTCTCCTCTTGGAAGGAAATCATTTTTCTTTCTAAAACACCTCATCATCATGGATAACTACATCAACCAAATCAAATTTCAATTTCGAATTAAAACCATCAAATGCTTCATAATCAAGATCAACATTCGGTTTGATCATAAGAAACACTAAATTCTTGCTTGAATTCACTAGTCTTTTCATTTTCCTGCATTAACTAATGAAAGCTTTATACTCTTGCGATGAGCTCTCACAATATACTCCACACCATCCTTGAACAACTGGTACTTGTTTTCATGACAACAGAATATTTATTTTCTATCATAGTGGTAAGGACTACCCAAAACAATTCATGATATATCAAGCGGTACAACATCTAATTCAACTTCATCAATGAAGTTTTTTGTGATTGCAAACCAAAGAATACATTTTCTTGTAACCTTTAAGTTTATGTCCTTGCATATCCAACCCAATGGATATCGCTTGGGATGTAAAATAGTTTCAATATTAAGTTTCTTGACTAAGTCATCAGATATCAAATTAGCTTGAGACCCACTATCAAAAAGTGTGTTGAGTTTTGTATGTTTTGAGATTACCCTCACATGAAATAATTCAATCATTGTTTCTTCATTTGGAGTGCTAGTGTGACAATTTGATATGCTACTTCTAGTAATGGATTATTTTCATTTAATAACCATAGATGTAATTTTACTTTCATCACCCGAATCAGATCCCAAATCCTCTTGAATGACGAAAACCATCTTTTCTTTTCCTTTGTTGTTGAATTTTTTTAGTTTCATTTCAGGATGAAGATTCCAACAATGACCTTCATCATGACCCTCTCTGGAACAATGTTTACATATTGTTTTCTTTTCTTCCTTTTTAATGGATGAATTTTACTTTCCCTTGAAGCCCTTTTCTTTCTCTTTACCCTTAAATGGATTTTTACTACCTTCTTCTGGAGTGTTTTTCCCTCTTTCCTCAAGATGGGTGGCTTGCACACACAAAACATCTAGATTATAGGGATTAATCATTAATATAGTATGCCTAAGGTAACTGTGTAAACCCCCTATGTACTTCAGCAATGTGTCTTGTGATTGCAAATCTACACCTAACATTAAAGACCTTTTTATGAATTCTTGGGTGTAATATTTCACATTTTTACCTTTAAGCTATCTAAAGTTCTGCCAATTCATGATGTCTTTCTACATATAAGCTATAGGATAGAATTGTATTTTGATTGCAGCAATGAAATCATTCCAAGAAATTAATGTCTTACCGTGTTTTTTAATTTCCTCTTGGGTCTTTGATTCCACCATACCAGTGTTGCACCCTCCATTCTCAAGGAATCTAACTGAATATTTATATCATTCTCTTTAAGGTTTTGAATCTTGCAATAGACCTCCAACTAATGAATCCAATTATCAAGCTTCTCTGCATCCATTTCACCATTATACATGTACAACTCAAATTTAACATCAAGTTTTAAAAAAGGTGATTTACCAGTTCATTTTGAAGTATGATGATGAGTATGAGTAAGGGTTGTTACACAGTAATTTGTCACCGTTTGTCACCGTCCCTGTTACCCCTCTCCTGCACACTGGAGGACTCATCCCAGGACCTGTGAGAAGTGACATGACCTGAAATCACTTGCATTATATTACTCTAAGTATGAGCTTCATATGCCCTGAAGACATCTCCTGCAGAATACCCATGAAAATAGCTCTTTTTGCATTAGGGCGCGTCCACAGTGTACTGCCCACGCCAATGGGGGAAATCCTCTAAAGAGGGCGCACCATTGGCACTCTGTCTCAGAGTTGCACTCGCGCCAACCGAATTGAGTAAAGTTTTCAACGAACAAGCTTCCGAAGGTTCTCCTTAACCCATTCACCAACTGAATCTATGTTGAGCTAGGATGGTTTGGCTTCGAATCTCCATAGAAGCGAAGTGGTTTGCCACCTTTCATGGAAGTTTCCAAGTGATAAAGCCAATCCCATGAATAATGTGGTTGATCCTATCTCTTTCCTCTCTATCTATAAAAGTTTGTCTCTATGCCTTGAGCAAGCTAGTTCCAGTTCCAGCATAGTGATAGAGAATTCCAGGAGTTCAAGAGTTTGAAGCTACAAGAGCCTTCTTTGCACCCATAAGGCCAAATCTAACTGAGGAGATTCTCATCGCCAAAGAGAGAGAGGTTTGTTTCCCATCCCATCAAGCTTTGCAAGACTTGTGTAGCTGATCACCCAGCCAAAGGAGGATTTGACATCAGAACTATGGTTGTATTCTTCTTTGTTATTTATCAATAATATATGACTATCATTATGGTTCCACTCTCATTTTTCTATGATTGATGTTGAGTTATATCTTTTCTGACTGATATATAATTGCATCTATTGGATTTTATGCTTGTATTTGTGTCATTCTTTGCATGTGCAGGTGTCCAATCACGAAGATTGTGGGGATCATGACCGGCCGAGGCAAAGGAACGAGAGCGATGTCTCTTCTACGAACATTAGCGTTAGAATCCAAGTAGGTTCTCATCATCCACTTTTTACTTGCAATTAGGAACTTGCGTGATAGCATTGTTTGATTGTTGCTAGACCTGGTCTGGGCTAGTAGGGATCGTCTCTGTCCGCAGAGAGGATTTACCTCCACAACAAGGGTTGTGTTAGTGGAAGAGGTTGAATATGGTGGAGAGGGTGGAGGTTTGTCTCCATTTCCATTACCTCCTCTTGAAGAACCTTCTCCATTGGAAGGTTTGGAACTTTCCCCTTGCAACCTAGTATTCCTCTCTTCATAGAGGACCTTCACCATTTCTGTCATATCAAAGAAATCCTTTATGAAGGTCTGCTCATATTTTGTCATGTTTGTAGGTTCTCCTTCATGAGACATGATCTCTAGAGTCTCAACTGCAAATCGAAGCTGAAATGGAATTGGAGATTGTGGCAACCTTTCTCTCCTTCCCCTTCACCCAACTTTAGGGCTTCCAACCAGCTTCCCTTCTCCTCTTTTGATTTTTAACCTTATAAGGATGACATAAAATTGAAAACACTTAAATCCTTCTTTCACAAATAAAACCTCCCTCTGATACCAAAATGATGTAGTTTAGAATATTATATTGTTGTGCTAAGATCCTCCTTAGATTAGGAACACAAATTTTTCATTGTGCTTAAGGAGTCTTGAATTTTTGCAAGTGAAATGATGAGTTTTTATGTTAATGTTATGATAAATTTAACATAAATAAGAGACTGAACAACAACATAAACATGTACAGGACAACATCGAAAAAACATGATGCAAGAGGTTGATGAAAACAAGGTGGTAGTCTTAAAAATAGACTATTGGTTACTTTATAGCCAATCAGATGCATTATAGTTGATCATGTACATAGCTTACCTTACACCGAGAGTCCTACTTTTCACTTGAATATGTCAGTCCCACATTGACTTTTCCTTTATAAACAGTGCTTCACTCTACACCGTTGATCTCCTCTCTCTAGATCTAATGGTCATCACTCAACTTGATCAACAAAACAATTCGTTGATCCTCCACTGTCGATCAAAGTGCGCTGAATCCAATGGTTCACAACGATATCAGTCGGGGAACTTGCGCAATGCTTAATTACCCCTTCAGAGCTGATAAGGAATATAAACCTTGGTCTATAAAAGTTTGGGTCTGACATTGAAGTTAAAGTCCGATCTCTTTATGGCCTGATATTCATTGGATACAAGAACCCGTCAAATCATACGGCTTACGGGTCTTCAATTAGCATGTGGGTTAAATACAAGCCCAACGCCTGCCATTGACTGGGACCCAAAGGTTTGAAATTGAGATCGATGGCTAGGAGTAAGTGCAGGTCTCCAACCATGATTGAGAATTTTCGTACTCTCCTACCCCTGCCATTAATATAAATGACCGTGATTAATATATAAACACTCTGAATCACAATTTAAAATGTGAAAACAGAGAAATTACCTGATTAATTTTCAAAACGTAGACACATAGAGGCAAATGAGAATCATCACCAAGATTAACACATAGTTGCACACTGAATCAATATCTTCAATATAATAGTAGTTACAAAGTCTTGCCTTCTCGACTCAATTATAGTAATATATCAAACCTCTATTCCAATATCAAAACCCTATCTATCACTCAACTCTAGGCTCTCACTCAATTCTCAATCATCTCAGCTAATCCCCTTTCCATTACATTTTTTTTCTCTTTTATGAGTGAAATCCTATTCTAATTTTACCAACAATTCGATCTCTATTTTAATCGATTTAACAATACATTCTCTATTTTTAAGCTCTACTACACACCTATTCTAACAACTTATCCCTTAGTCTAAAATAAGACAATTTCCTAACTATTACAATAATGAAGTACAAATCATTTTCGAGAGATCCAACCCTCTCTACCAAAACTGACTTTTGACCACTCAGGTCAGTGAAATTCAACTCCTTTAGCCACAACATGTGAACAAACCATCACATTGCTGGCTAAGTCCAGATGCTCTTGCATCAAACTCCCAGGGAAGAAAAGAATAATCCCTCAGACTTTCAAGGTTTACTCCATGCTTTTTGCAACTCTGCTGTTGTCAACCAACTAGTATCCTCCATTGGTTGTCCCTTCCATTTGACTAGATATTGAAAATAAACTTGTCCTTTGGTTCTTTTGGATACTCTTTTCTCCAAAACAACTTCCACCTCTTTCTTAACAGTCTTTGGAATTTGTTCTTCCCAGTTCAAAGTTTGAACTTCATATTCTATAGTTTTCTCTTGTAGCTTTGTCTCTGTCTCTTTGTATGGATACAAATCTGCAACATTAAAGATAGGTGATATTCCAATCCCTTCTGGCAATTCAATTTCATAAGCATTAGCTGAAAACTTCGTACAATTCTACATGGTCCTATCTTTTTCATTTTTAGTTTATTGTAAGTCTTAGTAGGAAATCTTTCTTTTTTCAAATACACCATCACTAAATCTGCAATTTGGAATTCTTTCTCTCTTCTTTCCATATCTACTCTTTGTTTTTATTTTCTACTACTTTCCTGCAATCTTCCTTTGAAATCTTCTTGTAGTCTCTACATATGCTCTGCAAACTCTTCATCTTTTGCATTTCTTGTCTCCTATTTACCCAAATTTCTGAGCTCATACACACCACTTGGATTCATCTCAAAAAAATCTGAAATGGACTCATTCCTATACTTCAGTTTGGAGTGTCTTTATAAGAAAACTTAGCTTGAACTAGTGCTAAATCCCACTGTTTAGGATTTTGGTACACTAAACTTCTCAACATGTTTCCCAGGCTTCTATTTACCACTTCGGTCTATCCATCTATTTGAGGATAGTATGTTGAACTGAAACTGAGGTTAGCACCTAGTTCCTTCCAAAGAGTTCTTCTAAAATGCCCTACAAACGTTTTCTATCTATCAGAAAAAATACTTACATGAAATCCATGTAATCTTACAATATTTTAAAACAATAGATTAGCAATATGTGTTGCATCACTAGTCTTCTTACATGCAATGAAATTTTCCATCTTGGAAAATCTATCTACCAAAACATAAATGGAATCATTCCCTCTTTGAGATTTAGGTAACCCCAAAACAAAATCCATGCTAACTACGTCCCATGGTCGGTCTGGTATTGGCAATGGCTGGTACAATCCTGTATTTAGGCTTCTCCCTTTAGCATGCTAACATATCTTTCACTTCTCAACAAATTTCTTAACATCAGTCTGCATCTTTGGCTAATAGTAAAAAGCATTTAGCTGAGCAAAGGTTTTGTCTTCTCTAAAGTGACTAGATAATCCTCCACTATGTTTCTCCTTTATTATGTTTTCCCTCATAGAAAATTTGGGAATGCACAACTTGTTTCCTTTAAACAATAAACCTCTTTGGATAAGATGATCTAAACAATAACTTCTGTTATGAACTATTGGATTTTTTACTACGGTATAGATATCTCTGAAATTTGCATCATCTTTATACATTTCAACCATTTCTTCAAATCCTACAACACCAAATTTTAATTCTTGAACAATGAAATTTACCCTGCTTAAACCATCAACAACTTTTTTCAACTTACCACTTGTGTGCTTTATCACAAAAGTAAAGCTCTGCAAAAACTCTACTCACTTGGCATGTTTCTGGTTCAATTTTGGTTGGTTGTTTATGAATTGTAATGCATGATTTTCATAATACAATATAAACTCCTTTGGTAGCAAATAATGTCTCCATTTTTTAAGGCTTGTACAATAGCATAAAATTATTTATCAGAAGAAGAATATTTCTTCTTAGCTTCATTTAATTTCTCACTGAAATATGCTATTGGCCTTTGTTCATGTCTCAAAACTACTCCAATTACAACTCCACTAGCTTCTATTTCAACTTGAAATACTTTTTCAAAATCAGGTAAAGCTAAAAATGGTTTCTATGTGATTTTCTTTTTCAGTAACTCAAAATTCTTGTATGCTACTTCTGTCCACTTGAATGGCTAATTAGTCTCCTTTCTTGTTTCAAGAATTGGTGCACAAATATGACTAAAACCTCTGATAAATTTCCTATAAAAACTTGCAAGACCATGAAAACTTCTTACCTAAAATATACTCCTTGGAATAGGCCAATTCCAAATCGCTTGCACTTTCTCTAGATCCATTTTCAACCCTTCTTTAGAAACTACAAATCCCAGGTAAATCAATTCTTCTTTCATGAAACTTCATTTCTTCAAATTTATCAGTAGTTTATCTTTTTACAGGGTTCTTAAAACCAATTTAAGCTGCTCTAGATGTTCTTCTTTACGTTTACTAAAAACTAGAATATCATCAAGATAAACAATAACAAACTTGCCTGCATATTCCTTCAAGACTTCATTCATCAATCTCATGAAAATGCTAGAGGCATTAGTCATTCCAAAAGATACAACCCACTATTCGTTTTAAATGAAGTCTTCCATTCATCTCCTTCCCTAATTTTGATTTTATGATATCCACTCTTCAGATCTATTTTAGTAAAATACTTTGACCCACTCAAATAGTCCATCAAATCATCCATGCATGGTAAAGGAAATCTATACCTGATAGTGATTTTTTTTATGGCTCTGGAATCTGTACACATATTCCATTCACCTCCTTTCTTTGGACTAAGTACTGTTGGTACAACACATGGAGTAAGACTCTCTATGATTAGTCCCTTATCCATTAGTTCTTGTACTTGTCTTCCAAATTCTACATTCTCTTGAGGAGTTAATCTGTAAGCTGCTTTGTTTGGCAAACTTGTTCTTGGTATTAGATCAATATGATGACTAATACTCCTGATTGGTGGCAATGAATTTGGAAACTCATCCACAATAATATCAACAAAATCATTCAACGGAGCTTTGATTTCTTCATGTAAATCATCTAAGTTTGTAGAAGTTGTTATCATTCAGGTTTTTCCAAAAGTTGTAAGAAATGGAAAGGAGGCCGAGGTAACCACAAACCAATCTTTTAGATACATAATCTATCCAATCTGTATCCAAAGAGGGCTCTCTATTTATGATTTAGCCTTGTTTTTAAAGGTATCAGGCTAGTTATGAAGTTTAGGAGTTTTGTTTGAGTTTGGGTGGTGAGATTCAATAGAGCATAGAGGTAAGACTGAGTAGTTCAGGCCATTAGGCTAATGGAGTCAAGGAAGATGGATTTTTGGATTGGGTTTCTTAACAGAGGATGGCTTCACAGAGCAAGGTAGTCAAACAGGGAACAAATAAAGACTTGAAACAGATGGAATGGGCTCAAATGGGGTGGAGGGCAGTTAAGAATCCTTCAACCTATTTAAAGGGGGAATTGGATGATTACTGATAAGGAGAAGTTAAGTGTTATTTAACAAATAATCAAAATGAAAGAATTAGGAAATAGGAGAAATAAAGATTTCACTACTTATCCTAATTCTGAAGAAAACACAGAGAACAATAATGAATGAAAACAGAGTGTGATCAAGCATATTCTGAACTAAACTTTTTCTTTATTATTCAAATTGTGAAATACAGATGATATAATAAACTAAGAAAACTTTGAAACACAAGATATAGAGGAATTATTGTTCCGACGGTTGATTCAAGAAGTCTGTGACAAGTCCTCTGCTTCAATTCTTCATCCAGTAAGCCATGCAACAATTGATTCCAACAGCTATTTATTCCAAAAAATCAATATTACAGCAAAGTCTAGGAATCCACCCTTCAATACTCCAAATGAGGTGGTATTTATGCAAAAAATTATACAACAAATATCTCATAACAAAGTGAGATAATATCTAGGATGACTAAAATTAGTTTTACGAGAAAATAGAAACAACTAGTCTCGAAAATAGAAGAAAGATAAACTAATGTTGTGCTGGTCCTATTTTTGTTGAATGTGCTGGAGGCAGGCCTTAGGATTTGACTTGCAGCTGTCTTCTTCAGTCACTCGGTGCTGGCTGCCCTGTCTCTACGGATACTCTTTAACCCTGATCTGATACACTTTGACCTGTTTACCTCTGTTCATCTCTGTCTGGTAAATAGCTCAGTCTGGTAAACAACTCCATCTGGTAAACAACTCCATCTATGGTTGGGACATTGGAGGTTGTTCTAAGCCTTCTACTTCCCTTTAGAACTTTTTGTGGAGATTGTGTTAGTTTCCTGTGGAGATTCCGGCAATTGGTGCATAAATTTCTGGCCTCTAAGATAGCTAAAAAGGTACCTATATTGAGGAGGAAACTATATAATGGTATGTGGAATGGCCAGCTCGGAGCGCGTCGCTGTTATGCCTGGAGCACTGGACATAGTGTATAACAATGAAAAACATGTTTTGCCTGTTTATTTTAACCAAACGAAGGTTGTTGGGTATTTTTTCATTTAATTGGGCGGATGACGTAAGAAGTATCCGACTTGATGTCAGCGGAGGGCGGTAAGTGGTTTGCTCGCACCGTTTTCGGAGCTGAGTGGTATTGAGTGGAGGGCGAGTGAGCATACTGGCAGCGCGACATGTGGCTTTGGTACGGGTGGAAAACCGTCGGGAAATCGTGAGTTAAAGCGAGGTTGAAAGGGGGGTCTCAATATTGTTTTCAACCGTCGAATGAGAACGGGTTGATCAAATGGTGGACAGGCAGGGGACATGGCAGGGAGTTATGCAGTGGGCCTGGCATGACAAACCATGTTTTAATTATATCGGATGAAATTTTATTGGTCGGGGTAATGGTTATTAATTAACTCGGATGGTTAATTCCTTATAGCGCGCCGAGGAGGTTTTTAATGAATTACAAACAAATTCATTAACCCTGGTTTAAACAACACTTAAATGCATTTACGGTTTGTAATTAACTGGGGTGGGATATGTATTATATCAGGGTTTTTAATATATTTATATAATATGGGATTGGGTTAAAATGTTTCGGGATTTATATAATAATAAATGTTAAAAATTAATATGAATTTATGAAATGAAAGTGCCAAGTTTAAAGACAGTCGACTTTTGTAGTCAAACTTAGGCTTTTGAAGGGGGAAAAGGGGGGTTTTCATATATGAAAGGTGGCCATTTTCCTAAGTAAAATGGGATTTTACTTAGGCAATATTTATGAAATAGAATGAGTGGTTTGTGAGTGATATTAAGCACTTAGTCTTTTCACAGACCTTAATACTTAGGGGAAATTAGTGAAATTTTTAGGGAAAAGTATGAAGGGGAGTTAGTTATTTAACCTTGTCTTGCTTGAGCTACATTAGGTATAATGTCCGCCTTGCACTTGTGATAGAGATAAATATTAACACATTTAGAGACATAATCTATCACAAGTATCATTCTGCAACACCATCTACCTACCCTGCCTACTTTGGCCTAGCATTTTTTCTTCTTTATTTGGGTGCACTTAGACTGACAAACCCTTATCAACTTTCCTTTTCTTTTCATGGTAAACCTACCTAAGTCTGCATTTATTACATCCAAGGGCTTAGATTAAACTGTTGAGCTCCTTTTTATTTACTCTACCTATCTACTTATCTGCCAAGACTGAACAGTTTGGTCAGATTTTATTCTCTATCTCTAAAACATGAAATTCAAATATGAATGAGCCAAGTTTAAGTTGTTTGACTCTTCATCAATTGTGGCATGAGTTAATGAGCAGCACACAATGCTTATTATAGAAAATGAAAAAGTAGTGGAATTTTTGACTTGCACACTTTCCTAGTCTACTTTTGTTTGGGGTTCATTTCTTTCACTTTTTTTTTTACCATTTTATTTATTTTCACCCTTTGATTTTTCTTTTAGGGTATACCCTCTTTACATTTCTTACATTTTTTATTTTTATTTTTTTATAATATGGAAAACCTTTGCAACAAGGAAAAGAATGAACATATTACAGAGCTCATCAATCCAATCATGAAATATGACACCTATTGGTATAGAAGCATAACAGTGGCTCCACTTGGGGATGGCTTTTCCTGGTGGAAAGTCAAGAACAGCAAGTCATATGGCCTTCTGAATAAATTTTACTATGCTCTGAAATCTCCTTCGGCTGGTTTCTTTATTGTATGTATGATAGCACACTTGTGAAGCTTAGGGCCTTCTTTTCGGGCTTCAACTCTAGCAAGTTACTATCCAATCCAAACTTTGACATTATCAATGATATAGTATGTACATTTTAGAGTCAGAATACATTAAAAAATTGGATCAAAGTAATTTTTCAGCATCCGACCATTCACTGGTCCTTCTTCTATTTTTGTGCCATCCAGGCTCTTCAGAAAGTAAGTATTGTTCCCTTGCAATGCTTGGATGATAAATGGACCTTTCCACAGGAATTCAAACTTCCCATGTTTTCATTGTCTTCTCTCATGGAATCCCATCTTAGAACTTTGTCTCCAAGATAGAATTCTTCTACTTTGGTCCTTTTATTAAATATTTTCTTGAGTTTTTCTTGTAACACTTGGGATCTTCGGTGCACTTCTTATCTGGTCTGCTGCAAATGGATGGTCTGATTTATTCTCCTTTGAATGTCATTGGATTCCACCTGAGCTTCTTGCAGTAATTTCATTACATGAACTCCTAAAGATGAAGGAAATACAGCCTTCATGCCATAAACTAACTCATAAGGGCTAGTTCCAATAGATCTTTTTGTAGTAAGTCTATCTGCCCATAGTGCATTTGTAAGTTTCTTGTGCTAGTTTTTCTTGTTCTCTTCCAACAATTTCTTAATAATATTAATCAGGCTTTTATTGGAAGATTCAGCTAGACCATTACCTTGAGGGTAATAGGCTGTGGAATGGCCTAAAGTGATATGGTATTTGTTACAGAAATTTATCATTTTCTTGGACTTGAAGGCAGTAGCATTATCAGTTATGATCTTTTCAGGACAGCCAAATCTAGACAATATGTTGGTTTCTAAGAATCCTATAATCACTGTATCATTGGCTTGTCTAGAAGGAATGGCTTCTATCCATTTGGTGAAATAGTCTGTGGTAGTGAGGATCCATTTATGTTGGCCAGAAGAGGGAGGATGGATTTCTCCAATGAAGTCCAAACCCCATTGTTGAAAGGGATTTTTAGTGGAAATTGGTCTCAAGGGTAAGGGTAACAGTTTCCTTTTGCCTTAAAAAATTTGGAATTTGTGGCAAGTAGTGACAAATTTATTTACATTAGCGAAAAAGGTTCGCTAGTAAAATCCATCCTTTAGGATTTTGTCTGCAATTTATTTCCAGTAAAGGTGTCCATCACAGTCCCCTGCATGAAATTCTTTAAGAACCTTGTCAGCTTCTTCTTGTATTAAACAATTCAATAGAATATCTTCATGATTTTCCAAAAGAGAGCATTATCTAAAATACAAAATTTTGAAGCTTTCATCTTTAAAAACCTTTTCCTCGTTCTGGATAACCCTAGAGGAGCTTGCAGGTTTAATAATACATGAGCTATATAAGCATAGCAAGGTGATTCTATGAAGGCCTGGCTAATTTGTGGAGTCACCATCTCCTGTTGATTATCCAGGACTTGAAAGTTTGTTTCAGTCGTGAGTTTAGCCAATCCCTGTCCTTTTATAAGCTTTTTAGGTTTTATTTCAATATCATATTTCAATATACTAGCTATCCATTTACCTCATTTGCCTTCAATTCCATCCCGAGTCAGGATGTCTTTAACAACAGCATTTGGTACATAAGCTATTACATGGGAGTACAATATATAGACTCTGAAGTCTTTAATAGCTTTCACAAGTGCAAAAGCCTGTTTTTTCATGATTTTGTAATTTAGAGGTGCATCTCTAAGTGTTTTACTCAAAAAGGCTAGGGTTTTTCACATCCTTGATCAAATCCATTTTAATTTCTTCAAATGCTTGTTTGGCTTCTACTGTCCATTTAACCTTTGAATCCATTTTTTAAACTATTGTTCAGCAATCTACTTAATTCAGCCAAATTATATATGAATGCTCTTAAAAAGTTAATCTTTCCGAGGAAAGCTTGAAGTTATTTGACATTTCTAGGGTGGGGTATTTGCAGAATAGCTTCTATTCTAGCAGGATCAATTATGATGCCATCTTTGGAAATGATATGGCCTAACAATTTGCCTTCCTCTAGACCAAACAATGAATTCTTAGGATTTAGTGACATACCATACTTTCTGCATTTTAAAAATAGTTGTTTGAGATGATCTAAATGTTGTTGATCTGATTTGGAAAATACAGTGAGGTCATCTAGATATATAAACATAAAATCGTGAATTTCTTTTGCAAAAGCTTATATAAACATAAAATCGTGAATTTCTTTTGCAAAAGCTATGTCCATTGTTCGTTGAAAGGTTGCCCCTGCATTCTTAAGTCCGAATGGAATTTTAACATATTTGAATGTACTCCATGGTGTTGTAAATGCAATTTTTTCCTGGTCATCAGGAAGAACCAGAATCTGATTATAACCTGATAATCCATCCAAAAATGAAATCCTAGAAGCACCTACTACCCTTTGTAAAATATGATCCATCTTAGGTAAAGGGTAATTGTCTTTCAAAAAAACCTTGTTTACATTTCTTAAGTCAACACATAATCTGATTTCTCCTATTTTCTTCCTGGTAGGCACTAAATTAGACACCCACTCTAAAAATATGATTGGAGCAATTATCCCTGCATCATGCATTCGTTTGATTTCTTTTCCAATTAAAGGAAGCAGTACAGGGTTAATCCTTCTTAGCTTTTGTTTGAATGGTTTTTTATTTTCCTTGAGGGGTATTGTATGTTGAATTACAGAGGTGTCATAAGATTTCAGGTCTTCATAGCTCCAGGCAAAAACATCCTGGAATTCTCTAATTAGTTCAACATACTTAAGTTTTTGATTAGGGGGCAAAGATTTGGATAATTTTACCATTTTTGGATTTTCTTCAGTTCCTATGTTATAGTCTTCAATGTCTGCTTTTAGATGTTCCATCTTGGGTTTCTTTGGAATATTGTTGAAATCAAAGAGATCTTCCAAAGGAGTTAAACCTTTAGGCAAATGATTTTCTTTCAAATTGGTAACTTCATATTCTCCTTCAATAATCTCATCAACATCTATTTCTTTAAGATCCTGTATTTCCTTTTTGGTAAATTTCGTTGGATGAAGCATTTGAGTTGCATTTTCTGCTAAAATGTCTGTTTCTATCTGATTTGTTAGATCAAACTCACTAACTGTATCTACATCTATGTTAGTGCTAGAAAATTCTTCTTCTAGGGTTAAAAAATTGTTGATTTGATTATCACTGTCAAACACTTGCCAGTTCTTTACATTGTCAGGTATGGTTGGCCTGTGTCTAATTTCAGCTGTGAAGTGATGATTTGGATCAAATGGTAATTTACAGGTGCTGGTAAACATTGCCGGGCTATGAGCTTGCAAGTTATGTTTTCTCGGGATTTTGGCAAGCTAAGTTTCTAGAAATGTATTGAGGATCTCTATAGTTGTTCCTTTGTACTCTCTTAATCTGGGATCATTTGTTAAGAACTTCCCTTTTATCTATTGAAAGATTAAATCAGAATCTCCTAGGACTGATACTCTAGTTGCTCCCAATTTCTTAACCAGTTTAAGACCTAGCAATAGAGCTTCATATTCAGCCATATTATTAGTGCACCTAAAGTTTAATCTATAGGCATGGCCTTCAGCATGATTGTTTTCAAGATTGTGCACCCAGGCTCCTACTTATGCTCCTAATTTGTTCACATAACCATCAAATTCTAAGCACCAAAGGATTTCATGTTCATAATTAGTATCTGGAGTTTCAGGGAACAGTTTAATAGGGAGATCTGGTTTTTTAGTTTCTTCTAGTTTATTTGATGTTTCATGATTTTCATAAATTTCTTGTATTCGAACACTAGACTTTTCATTTGCACTTTCTTATGTTTTATTTGCTAAAACTTTTTCTTCAGTTGAGGGATCACTTTCAGCATTGCAAAGGATAAAAGAATCCATATCTGAATCCACTGAGTAGATAGGGAAATTTTGAGGTTTTTCCTGACTACTTACCACATACTTCATTAAGGTTTCTCTGTACAATTTCTTAGGTTGACCAAATACTAAAATAGTAGCGTAAGACATGTCTAACTATAGAGATGCTTGAAGCTTTGCACCCCAAGATCTAGAGAATAGCATGCCATACTTTGGTGGAATATCAGCTACTACTATGTCCATTAAGATGGTTTTGGCAAGATATTGGACTAGTGATAGACATAAGTCTTTGATTAAACCCAAACATCTGACCTGACTTGAATCAAAAGAGAAAAGGTCTTTATATGGCCTGGTGATGTCGAGGTCTAGTCTCTCCATTATAGATTTAGGCATTAAGTTATGGGAAGCACCAGAATCAAACATGGCATTATGAAGTATTTTATCATGTATGTTTAAACTTACATAGAAAGGAGGAACTTCTCCCTCTATTGTTTTTCCATTTACTCCAGGGCCAAAGATCAATTCAGGCTGGTCATCAAAAACGTTTACTGAATCTTCATTCACAGAAATTTTGAGTGATATGCTAATTTGACTTCTGTAGACATCATGTTTAACTAATTTTGATAATGGAACAACTATCTTTAGTTTGCCTACTTCTGTCTCAAGATTAAAAGGTTTTTTGGTCTGAGTTCTTGTATTTCGGACAGATGGATTTTCTGCATTTCTCTCCTCTTCAGGAGTGGGATTATGGGCTGAAGTTGTTTCCAAATCAAGTTCTAGAGGCTCTTCTACGTTTCCTTTAGAAAGAATAGAAGTGGGAGGTTGTCTGTTCTTTGGTTGATTATCTGATACATCTTCAAAAATTGGGTTATTAGGGTTAGGACCTGTTCTAGAAGGAATATGTACAGGGAAGTTATTGATCTATCTTTGCTAGGTTGCTTGGTATCTTTCTATTTATTGCTTTCAGGGACATCTATTCTTCTGCTCCTCAGATTGTATTGTTTGTGGACTACATAAATGGCTATATCATATCCCTCCCTAAAGTCAAATGATTCACCTGACTAAGTTTGGAATTGTTTAAGAATGCGAGCTTCTTGATCCTCTTGGGTCAAGAAAACTTGTTGTTCATTATTGAGTCCCATCAGATTAATTTAAGTGTCTTCTGTTGGCTCATAAAAAGTTGAGGCTTCAACATAATTTTCTTGAAATGGGGGCCTAATATTTTGGTCAAGCCCTATTTTTCTAGTGTTAGGATTTTGGTTCTTCCTAAAATTTGGATTTCTCCTAGTATTGCCTGGTTGACCATCCCAAGGGGATTTTCTCTCGATTATTTCTACTCTATCTCCAAGCCTATCCATTCCTTTAATAATAGCATCTAATTTTTGTTCAAAGGCAGAAGGTTCTTCTTTGAAAGGTGTTCTCCTTTCAACTCTAGCTCGAGATCATTTAGAAATCAAGTTGGCCTCAATGCTAACAGCTATACTTTGCATCTCTTCTAAGTTTCGAGGAGCTCTTTCCCTAAGTTGGTATGCCATATCAGAATCAAATGCATCAGGGAATTTGATCAAGGCCAAATCTGGAGGAGGTCTGAGATTTTGAGGAATAGCATTGTAGACATTATTGAATCTGGTACAGTAATCTTGAACAGTTTCTTGTGTGCCTCTTCTTAGGTTTTCATATTCTGATAAAATGTGGAGAGGATCTTTCTTCTTTTCCCATCTGTTCAAGAAGGTCTGATAAAGAGCTTGTGGGTCATTGATACTATTTGCAGGGAGGGCTCTAAACCATGTTCTAACATCTCCAGTCAAACTTTGAACAAATACTTTCATTCTAACATCATCATCATCAACCTCATATATTTCAAAAATAGTCGGTCATTTTCTTGATATGTTGTTGAGCTGTGTAAGTGCCAGTTGCTTCTAAAGAAGTGATTTTACTTTGATAGTCTTGGGGTGTTGACACCTAATCTGAAACGGATGAGGTGAAGTCGGACAGTCATCTAGAAGATGAACTGATCCGTTTTATATGTGTATAAATAAAGTGCTGGCTAATGAATAAATCAATCAATCAGTGTTTTCTCATTCAATTGTTTTCTTGGGCTCATTGCTGGAGTTACCCTGGCCTGACATGGTATCAGAGCTCAGGTTTCTTAAATTAGTTGTAACTCCTCTCTTAAGAGCAGCTCTGCCTCTGAATCCGCTGCCCCTCTGACGTGATTCCCTTTGCCTGAATCCACTGCCTCTGACTGCGCTCTCTGACACTGACCTCTCATGAGTCTGCACCCTCTGCCATTAAGAACGTTGCTGCCAGTACGTTGAATTGAACTTGTCTACGTTGAATCCAGCTGCCAGTACGTTGAATTGAGGTAACGTTTTTGGAGGTATGAGCTCTGGACTGTGTTGTTCAAGGTTTGGACTATTGTTCATATGGACTGCGTTTTTTTAAAAAAAAAAATACTGTTCTAAATGGAGAGCTGAAGACTCCTGCGTTTTTTTAAAGAGACTAAAACGTTGTGGTATTAAACGCTGTGGTATACCTTTTATTAAAGCACTGGGGTATAGGCTTTTTGGGCTCTGTCTGTCGCTTCGAGAAGGCTTCTCATTGGAGCGAAACGCCTCTCGGCATTTGGGACAGTGAACCAACGAACGCTGGCTTCAAGGTTTTAGTTTTATATTTCTCATTTCACTTCCTTGGATTTTGTTTCTTTTCCGATCCTGAAACCGATTCATTGTGTGAGTTTTCCGCGAATTAACTGATCAGGGTTTCGGCCTCTGTAGCAAATGATGTTTTGGGGAGCTTTTCTGGCTCGAAATGACGAGGCCCACATGGCAAAATCACTATTTTCCCTAAGCTGAATGACTACAACTCATCTTCAGGGCATCTATAACTGTAAATTCTGATACCTGGGTCGATCCGTGTGCTATTGAGACCTGCGCAGTCATATATTGAGACCTGCAGATATATTTATTGAATTTAAATGCTGTGACTGCAATTTGAAGCCGTGGGTATATAAATGGTGTGACTGCATTTTTTATTTTGAAGCCGTGGGTGAATTTAAATGCTGTGACTGCAATTTGAAGCCGTGGGTATATAAATGGTGTGACTGCATTTTTTATTTTGAAGTCGTGGGTACATTTAAATGCTGTGACTGCAATTTTTTTTGAAGCCGTGGGTACATTTAAATGCTGTGGACTACGTTTCCCACTTCAGTACTATAGACTGCGTTTTTATTTGAAGTCTGGCAGCAGAGTTTATAGTATACCTGGAGCAGATTTTTTTGTTAAACAAATACAAATGCCTTGAACAGTTTTTGCATTAATATATATATTGAGCAGTGATATATATTTGAGCGCCCTCCTTTTGAACAGTGATATATGTTGAGCAGTGGTATGTGATATATGTTGAGCAGTTTTTTTTTCTTAAAAACATAATATTATGGAAGTGATGGTGATATAAGAAATGCACATAATATTATGGAAGTGATGGTGATATAAGAAATGCTCATGATATGCTGATGATAAGTTAGAAGAAAATAATGCATAAGGCTATCATATAAGGATTTTTTTTTCTCTCAACAGAAGTGTTTTTTGGCAGAGATAATTTTTTTTTTACAGAATGCATTCAATCATTTCAATGGTCGGAATAGTTCTCACTGGCAAGGAGAATTATTCTGAATGGTCTCGGATGGTAAAACACACCCTCATCTACAATGAGCTGTGGAAAGGTGTGTGTGTCGGAGAAGAAGACAGAGACCCTGTGCAGCCCACATCAGACAAAGAACTCGCCATTTGGGAAAACAAGAACAGCAAAGCCTTTGCATTGATCGCAGCATCTGTCAATGAGGAAGTAAGTCGTCATATTTCCTGCTATTCCACTGCTTTTGAAGCTATACAAAAGCTGAAAGAACTCTATGATACACATTCTGCACTTGAAGTTGTGCAGCTCATGATTAAACTCTTCACTCTTGAACTGAAAAATAATGATCCTCTTGCTCTTGCATCTGAAATAAAGTCTATAATGCATGATATAAAATCCACTAAGGTTGAGCTGGATATCTCTCTTATTGCCTTTCTCAAAGCACTCTATCCTACCTAATCCAATTATCTTGAGTCTTTACAAGCAAATGGAAACCTTAAAGATATAACCTTTGACTCTCTTGTGAAAAAGTTTGCTGAAAGAGAGAAAGCCTTTGGAAAGAAAACAGTCCCTGAATCTTCTGAAGAGACTGTTTGCCTTGCTCACAAAGAAAAGCATCCTGCTCAAGATTCTGCAAGAGGAAGAGGTGGACGAAGAGGAAGAGGAAGATACTTCAGAGGCAGGGGGGGCAGACATTCTCAAGCAGAAAAGGCAGATCTGCATTGCATTCGCTGCAAACGAAATGGATCACATGATGCTTCTACATGCAAGCTACCATGGGACAAAGTTGAGCAGAGAAGAAATCAGCAGAAAGGTAAAACTGATGACTCAGACAAAGGTAAAGCACCCGAATCTGCACACTATATTGAGGCACAATGTAATATTGGAGTAAATGAAGATTTGTTTAATGCTTCACTTGCTTCTTCGAAAAATGACTGGTTGCTTGATTCAGGAGCAACCTGTCATATGACCCATAGGAGAGATTTCTTTGAAGATTTCACTAACAATGTTGATGGAGCAGTATACTTTGCAGATCAGTCAAAAATCAAGCCATCAGGGCTTGGCACAATCAGGCTTAAACTGCCTGGTCTTCCAGACTTTCTTCTGGATCATGTTCTATATCTCCCACAGCTAAAGAGAAACTTGCTGTCCCTGGTTCACATCCGCCAGCAAGGTCACTCCATTCACATGTTTGATGGCAAGCTTGAGGTAAGAAAGGCATCTGACCACTCACTTGTCATGAGGGGTATAGAAGAAGAAAGACTCCTTAAACTGCAAGGAACCTCTGCTCATGCACAAAATTTCTCATATATTTCTCATCATGAAGAATGTACACTTCCATCAAGTTTATTATGGCATGCTAGATTTGGGCATTTAAACTATGATAGTCTCCGCTTGTTGAAGAAAAATGGTGTTGCTGGTTTGCCTACAATTCCTAGAAAACATAAACAATGTGATGCTTGCATTCTAGGAAAGCATAGCAAACAGTCTTTTCATGATTCACATTCAAGAGCACATAGGAAGCTTGAACTTATTCATTCAGATTTATGTGGTCCAATGCCTGTTCCTTCTGCAAATGGAAATAAATATATCATGACATTTATTGATGATTACACCAGAATGTGTTGGGTTTACTTATTGAAGAACAAATCTGATGCTTTTCAAACATTTAAGAATTTTCATAAGTGGATTGAAAATGATGCACAATCTCATATTGGGTCTATTCGCACTGATAATGGAAAAGAATATACATCAAATGAATTTGAACACTATCTTCGCCAACATGGGATTAAACATCAAACAACTGTGCCTTATAATCCTCAACAGAATGGTGTAGCTGAAAGAATGAACAGAACAATTTTGAATATGGTACGATCTATGCTTTTCTTCAAGAATGTAAAGACAATGTTTTGGGCTGATGCTGTTCTATGTGCTGCATATATAAAGAATAGATGTCCATCTAGTGCTATAAGAAACAAGACTCCTTATGAATTGTGGTATGGACATGTTCCTTCGGTAAAACATCTCAGGATATTTGGTTCCACCTGTTATGCTTTAATACCAAAGGTACATAGAAACAAACTTGGTGCAAGAAGTCGTAAGTGTATCTTCCTGGGGTATTCAAACACATCTAAAGCATACCGCCTTTATGATGAAGTAAATAAAAAGTTTGTTTTATCTAGAGATGTCATTTTTCTTGAATCATCCAAATCTGACAATGTTGTTGAGCGGCAACTTGATCGCTTGGATAGATTCACAAAACCGAAATCATTTCAAGAGTTTGATAATCAGATTCCACATCTTGAAGGGGGGATTCCTATACTAGATCAACATGTGGAATCTTCTTCTGAAGAACAATCTCCCCTGCATGACACTCCAACAACGGATGATGCTTTAAGTGATGTAATTGATAGAATTGGGAGACTCAATCTTGATTCAGACCCAACTCAATCAACAGAATAGCCTGGACCATCTCAGAAAGGTCCCCCAAAGTGGCTGACAAAGACACTTGAAAGTGTTCATCCTGATGAAATTGGAAAAACAGGAACCCGAAATTCAAATCGACAAGATGGAGGTGATGTAGATAACTCTAATTCACCTGTTGATATGGATGTTACTTATGATTGTGAATTGAACTTGTCTACAGATTTTGAACCAACTTCCTTCAAAGAAGCTGCTTCTCATGATGAATGGAAAGAAGCAATGTGGAAGGAGTATGATGCCCTCATAAAGAATGGCACTTGGAAGCTGGTTGATCCTCCATTTGGAACCAAACCAATTGGCTGCAAGTGGGTCTACAAGAACAAGTACAAAGCTGATGGCTCACTTGACAAGCACAAAGCCAGGCTTGTGGCAAAAGGTTTTGCACAGAAGGAAGGGGTCGATTATGAGGAAACTTTTGCTCCCACAGCAAAATGGGCCACCATCCGGACACTCTTTGCACTAGCTGCTCAGAACGGTTGGAAAGTCCATCAAATGGATGTAAAAACTGCATTCTTGAATGGAGATCTAAAAGAGAATGTTTTTATGTCCCAGCCTGAAGGATTTGCTGTGAAAGGAAATGAACACAAAGTATGCAAACTTGTGAAGTCCTTGTATGGCCTCAAACAAGCACCACGAGCCTGGTATGAAAAACTAACTGAGCATCTTCTGAAACTCAACTTCAATCATTTTGATCTTGATGATGCAACTTTATTTGTCAAGAAAGTTGGCAAAACAGTTGTATATCTTGTGGTATATGTAGATGATCTTTTAATGACAGGGAACAATGAAAGCTATATTGCATCCATAAAGAAAGAATTAGGAAAAATCTTTGAAATGACTGATTTGGGCTATGTTCATTACTATCTTGGCATTGAAGTAACCCAACATCCAAAGTCCATATTTCTTTCTCAAAAGAAATACATTGGAGATTTGTTATACAGATTTGGCATGACAGAGTGCAATCCCCTCTCTACTCCAATGGAACAAAACTTGAAGCTCACATCTACTGAAGGAAAGGAATTTGAGGATGCAACAAAGTATAGACAGCTTGTAGGAAGTCTCATCTACCTCACTACTACCAGACCAGACATTTCATTTGCTGTTGGAATCCTCTCCAGGTTTATGCAAAGGCCTTGTGAGGGACATTGGTCTGCTGCAAAAAGAGTTCTAAGGTACTTGAAGGGAACTCAAGACCTTGGAATCAAGTATACACAGGTGGACGACTTCAACTTGATTGGATACTCTGATTCAGACTTCGATGGAGACAAAGAAACTAGGGTATCTACTTCAGGATATGCTATGAGTCTTGGATCAGGAGCTGTCTCCTGGAGATCACGCAAACAATCAGTACCAGCAGATTCCACAACAGAAGCAGAATACGTGGCAGCAGCTGAAGCAACAAAAGAAATTGTGTGGCTCAGGAAAATTCTTGAAGATTTGCAGGTAAAACAAATACAATCAACTCCACTCATGATTGATAACACATCTGCAATAAAGTTGGCCAAGAACCCAAAGTTCCATGATCGTACTAAGCACATCAATACTAAATATCATCTGATCCGACATCATGTCGAGGCCAAAACAATCCATCTTCGTCATTGTTCCACAAACGAGCAAATTGCAGACATCTTCACCAAAGCGCTTGGAAGAGAAAAGCTTGAAAGATTCAGAATGATGCTTGGACTCACCAACATCCCTTCAGATTAAGGGGGGGAATGTTGACACCTAATCCGAAACGGATGAGGTGAAGTCGGACAGTCATCTAGAAGATGAACTGATCCGTTTTATATGTGTATAAATAAAGTGCTGGCTAATGAATAAATCAATCAATCAGTGTTTTCTCATTCAATTGTTTTCTTGGGCTCATTGCTGGAGTTACCCTGGCCTGACATGGGGCATAGCCCCTGGATTGGAAAGTAAGTGCAGGGGAGTATATCGGTTTGCCATGGTTGCAGAAGTAGATGTGACAACTGGAGGAGTAGGGATAACAATGGGAATGTGTGTTGTGGAAGGAGAAGTGGAAAGGGTAGTTTGAGGTTGGGAATTCTGAGGTGCTGATGGTGAACTTGGAGAAGCTGTAGTAATCATAGAAAGGTTTGGTGTTCTTTCAGAGGTAAGCTCAGATTGAATGGAGTTCTGCAAATGTCTGTCAAGGTGTGAAGTAACAACTTCAATCTGGAAATTTTCAATGAATATTGGATCTTGAACTGTGTGGGTTAACCAAGATTCTAAAAAGGTCACAAATAAAGAGTTTTCAAAATACTCATCAAAAGGTTCATCCCCATTGTAGATCCACCTCACAGGATAGGATCTTGATCTGTATAGAGGTCAAGAACTAGCAGAATTTTCTTGGCTCCCTTGTCTTTTAAGAACCCTAGGAATTAGATTAGGATTTTCAAACATAGGTGGGGGATTTGGATTCTGTTTCGATCTGGTGTAATGAATCCTTGCTAAAGCCAGGTTTCTAGGTGTGTTTTTGGTTTTTTCTTGAAATAAATTTGACAATACAACTTTAACAGTCTCTTTAAGAGGTTTTAGATGTGGGAATTTTGAATTTTCTTAAAGACTTATTTGAAAAGAGGAACTGATCAAGTATTTGAAACCAACTGTCCAATATATAAGCTAGACCGGAGATAGACTGAAGTAGCATTCATTTACTTCTACAATTGCAAAGAAAAAGCATTTCAAAGGCTACCTAGCTAACTTCAAGCTCCATCTGTAGCTTATATAGAAAACAGTAGTAACAAACAAATTATTTAGCTCCCCAATGGAGTTGCCATTGATGTTATCACTCAGGTTTTCCGAAAAGTTGTAAGAAAGGGAAAGGAGGCTGAGGTAACCACAAAACAATCTTTTAGATATAGAATCTAGCCAATATGTATCCAGAGAAGGATCTCTCTTTATGATTTAGATTTTCTTTTAAAGTATTAGGCTAGTTATGAAGTTTAGGAGTTTTGTTTGAGTTTGGGTGGTGAGATTCAATAGAGCATAGAGGTAAGATTGAGTAGTTCAGGCCATTGGGCTAATGAAGTCAAGGAAGATGGCTTTCTAGATTGGGTTTCTTAACAGAGGATGGCTTCATAGAGCAAGGTAGTCAAACAGGGAACAAATAAAGACTTGAAACAGATGGAATGGGTTCAAATGGGGTGGAGGGCAGTTAAGAATCCTTCAACCTATTTAAAGGGGGAAATTGGATGATTACTGATAAGGAGCAGTTAAGTGTTCTTTAACAAATAATCAACATGAAAGAATTAGGAAACAGGAGCAATTAAGATTTCACTGCTTATCCTAATTCTGAAGAAAACACAGAGAACAATAATGAATGAAAACAGAGTGCGATCAAGCATATTCTGAACTAAAATTTTTCTTTATCATTCAGATTGTGAAATACAAATGATATAATAAACTAAGAAAACTTTGAAACACAAGATATAGAGGACTTATTGATCCGATGGATGATTCAAGAAGTCTGTGACAAGTCCTCTGCTTCAATTCTTCATCCAGTAAGCCATGCAACAGTTGATTCCAACAGCTCTTTATTCCAAAAAATCAATATTACAGCAAAGTCTAGGAATCCACCCTTTAATACTCCAATTGAGGGGGTATTTATGCTGAAAATTATACAACAAATATCTCATAACAGAGTGAGATAATATCTAGGATGACTAAAAATAGTTTTATGAGAAAATAGAAACAGCTAGTCTTGAAAATAGAAGAAAGATAAACTGATGTTGTGATAGTCATGTTTTTGTTGAATGCGCTGGAGGCAAGCCCTATGATTCGGCTTGCAGCTGTCTTCTTCAATCACTCGGTGTTGGCTGCCCTATCTCTAAAGATACTCTTTAACCTTGATCTGATACAATTTGACCTGTTTACCTCTGTTCATCTCTATCTAGTAAATAGCTCAATCTGGTAAACAACTCCATCTGGTAAATAACTCCATCTAGTAAACAGCTCCATCTGTGGTTGGGACATTGGAGGTTGTTTTGAGCCTTCTACTTCCCTTTAGAACTTTTTGTGGAGATTGCATTAGTTTCCTGTGGAGATTCCAGCAATTGGTGCACAAATTTCTGGCCTCTGAGATAGCTGAAAAGGTACCTGTATTGAGGAGGAAACTATATAATGGTATGTGGAATGGCCGGCTCGGAGCACGTCACTGTTATGCCTGGAGCACTGGACACAGTGTATAACAATGAAAAACATGTTTTGCCCTTTATTTTAACCAAATGAAGGTTGGCGGGTCTTTTTTCATTTAATTGGGTAGATGACGTAAGTAGTACCAGACCTAACGTCAGCGAAGGGCAGTAAGCGGTTTTCTCGCACTGCTTTTGGAGCTGAGTGGTATTGAGCGGAGGGTGAGTGAGCATACTAGCAACGTGACATGTGGCTTTGGTAAAGGCAGAAAACTGTCGGGTGATCACGAGTTAAAGCGCGGTTGAAAGGGGGGTTGTGATATTGTTTTCAATCGTCAGATGCAAATGGATTGATCGAACGGTGGACGGGCAGGGGACATGGCGGGGAGTTATGCAGCGGGCCGGGCACAATAAACCATGTTTTAATTATATCCGACGCAATTTTATTGGTCGGGGTAATGGTTATTAATTAACCCGGATGATTAATTCCTCATAGCGCGGCAGGGAGGTTTTTAATGAATTACAAACAAATTCATTAACCGTGGTTTAAACAGAGTTTAAATGCATTTACGGTTATAATTAATCAGGGCGGGATATGTATTATATTGGGGTTTTTAATATATTTACATAATACGAGATTGGGTTAAAATGTTTCGTGATTTATATAATAATAAATGTTAAAAATTAATATGAATTTATGAAATGAAAGCGCCAAGTTTAAAGACAATCAACTTTTGAAGGGGAGAAAGGGGGTTTTTCATATGAGAAAGGTGGCTGTTTTCCGAAGTAAAATAGGGTTTTACTTAGGAGATCTTTATGAAACGGAATGAGTGGTTTATGAGTGATATTAAGCACTTAGTCTTTTCACAGACCTTAATACTTAGGGGAAATTAGTGAAATCTTTAGGGAAAAGTATAAAGGGGAGTTAGTTATTTAACCTCGTCTTGCTTGAGCTACATCAGGTATAATGTCCGCCTTGCACTTGTGATAGAGATAAATATTAACACATTTAGAGACATAATCTATCACAAGTATCATTCTACAACACCATCTACCTACCCTGCCTCCTTTGGCCTAGCATTTTTTCTTATTTATTTGGGTTTAGATGAGACTATTGAGCTCCTTTTTATTTACTCTACCTATCTAGTTATCTGCCAAGATTGAATAGTTTGATCAGATTTTATTCTCTATCTCTAAAACATGAAATTCAAATATGAATGAGCCAAGTTTAAGCTGTTTGACTCTTCATCAATTGTGGCATGAGTTAACGAGTAGCACACAATGCTTATTATAGAAAATGAAAAAGTAGTGGCATTTTGGACTTGCACACTTTCCTGGTCTATTTTTATTTGGGGTTCATTTCTTTCACTTTTTTTTTTACCATTTTATTTATTTTCACCCTTTGATTTTTCTTTTAGGGTATACCCTCTTTACATTTTTTACATTTTTATTTTTTTTATTTTTTGATAATATGGAAAACCTTTGCAATAAGGAAAGGAATGAACATATTACAGAGCTCCTCAAGTCAATCATGAAATATGACACCTATTTATATAAAAGCATAACAAAGGCTAAAATTACCTTAGGTCACCCTATGACAACAAAATGCATTTCTTCACCTTTTCCAACCTCTTGCAACAACTCCATTCCACTCATTAGCATAAAATTGTTTCCAGGTGTTCCTTTGTTAGCTTCATCCTTCAATGGAAGCAGTATATGTTTATTTCCATCCTTCTCCAGAGTATAAGTATTTTTCCTACCATCATGAATAGCCTTCTGATCAAACTGCCAAGGTCTTCCCAGTAATACATGGCATACATCCATTGGCATTACATCACATAATATCACATCTTTATAATTACCAATCTGTATCTCTACCTTGCATTATTTTGTCACAATTATCTGATGTCCTTTCTACAACCATGACACTTTGTAATGAGTAGGGTGTACTCTCTTCACTAATCCTAGATTGTTCAACATCTCTGTAGAAACAAGTTTACTAGTGCTTCCACTGTCAATTATCACTTTACAACATTTCCCTTTGGCTTTATGTAGTTCTGAATAAACTCTTCCTTTGAGCTAGTTCTCCAATCTCTTTCTTTGCCTTAAGCAATGCCCTTTTCAACAACAGGAATTCTCCTACTTCATGGGATTCTTCCTTGTCTATAATTTGAGGTTTTTCTTCCTTTGCCTCAGCCACATTCACATTCCCCTGACTTGTTGTTTTATTATGAGGACAGTCCCATGATCCATGTCCCCATTCTCCACAGGTGTAACACTAAATATCTCTTCCTCAACCTCTTCCTTTGGGTGCAAATCTTCCTCTATTAAAATCTCCCCTCTATGGTGGTCTACTACTTCAACTTCTGGCTTCATTCTGATGTTGCTAAAACCTTGGTCTGGTAGTTCCTCTACCCCTTACTGAACTTTTCCCTTCTCAACATCTTATTTTTTGTCTTCAAACCTCCTTGAGAGGCATCTTCAATGGTATTCAGACTCAACAAGTGGATCTCATCTTGTATGTCATATCTTAAGTCATTGATATATCTAGCTACTCATCCTCTGCATGTCCTACTCTAATACTCAATCTATAAAACTCTTTTGTATATTATTTAATAGACATTCCTTTTTCCTTAAGTTCTGTAACTGTTTGAAAATATTTAACTGATAATCTTTTGGCATAAATTTAGCTTTCATTTTACTCACCATTTTGTCCCATTGGTTGATCTTGGACTTTCCTTTTCTTGTTCAGGATGTTTGTAGCTCATCCCACCAAATAGCTGCATAACCCTTTAATCTGGTAACTACAAATTTCACTTTCTTTTTGTTATCAACCTCCTCATAGTCAAAATACTTGTCCAATGAACTTATCCAATCCATTAGCTCTTCTGCATTGGGAATCCCTTCATACACAGGAATTTCCACCTTTGGTTTTCCACCTACTTTAGCCAACATCTTGATAACTTTGGTAGTTTCATTTTCCTCTTCTTCTTCTTCCTCAGAAGATTCTTCTGCAGCACTGGAAACTCCTTCATCAGGTGTTCTCCTCTGAAAAATCTCCATTGTGCTCATCCTTGTACGCAGACTCCGGATCTCCTCCAACAAAACTGCATTTGATTAAGGTCTTCCTCGACCTATGCCAACGCCTCTCCTCGGTGGCATGTTTACTGCATTCAACTCAATATCTAGGCTCTGATACCAAAAATGATGCAGGAGGCTAATGAAAACAAGGTGGTAGTCTTAAAAATAGACTATTTGTTACTTTATAACCAATCAGATGCATTATAGCAGATTCTGTACATGGCTTACCTTACACCGAGAGTCCTACTTTTCCCTTGAATACGTTGGTCCCACGTTGACTTTCCCTTTATAAATAGTGCTTCACTCTACACCATTGATCTCCTCTCTCCAGATCTAATGGTCATATCTCGACCCAATCAAAAAAACAATCTGTTGATCCTCAACCATTGATCAAAAAGCGTTGGATCCAATCGTTCAAAACGATATCAGCCAGGGAACTTGCATGACGCTTAACCACCCCTTCAGAGCCAATAAGGAATATAAACCTTGGTCTATAAATGTTCAGGTCCGACTTTGAAGTTAAAGTCTGATCTCTTTATGGCCCGATACCCATTGGATATCAGAACCCCTCAAATCCTACAGATTACAGGTCTTGAATTCATATGCGAGTTAAATACAAGCCCAACCCCCGCCATTGAATGGGACCCAAAGGTTTGAAATTGATATCAATGGCTAGGAGTGAGTGCGTGTCTCCATCCATGATCGAGAATCTCCGTATTCTCCTACCCCTACCATTAATCTAAATGGCCATGATTAATATATAAACACTATGATTTACAATTTAAAATATGAAAAAAGAGAAATTACCTGATTAAGTTTCAAAACACAGACACACCAAGGCAAACAAGAATGTTCACCAGGATTAACGCACAGCTGCACACTGAATCAATTTCTTCAATATAATAGTAATTACGGAGTCTTGCCCTCTCGACTCAATTACAGCAATATACTAAACCTCTGTTTCAATCTCAAAACCTATCTATCACTCAACTCTCGCCTCTCACTCAATTCTCAATCATCTCAGCTAATCTCCTTTCCATTACATTTCTTTTTTCTCTTTTATGAGTAAAATCCTATTCTAACTATACTAACAACCCGATCTCTATTTTAATCAATTTAACAATAAATTCTTTGTTTTTAAGCTCTACTACACAAAAATTCTAACAACTTATCCCTTAGTCTAAAATAAGACATTTTCCTAACTATTACAATAATCAAGTACAAATCATTTTCGAGAAATCCAACCCTCTCTACCAAAACTAAATTTTGACCACTCAGGTCAATGAAATTCAACTCCTTTAGCCACAACATGTGAACAAACCATCACATTGTTGGCTAATTCCATATGCTCCTACATCAACACATTACAATAGTAACATCATAAAGGAGTTCACCCCTACTGGGCTATGTCTCCTTGGTCCAGCTTCCAATGGCTTGCGCCTCTCTATTATGCTCAAAAGTGTAAAAGGATGTCTTTAGAATGGTCAAATTCTTCTGAAATCTGCTCCAATGAGTCAATAATGTACAAAAATGGTACCCTAGCCTATTTTTCCTTCTCATTTGGTAAAAAACTACCTTAGTTATGAATTTTGTCAGTATTTCCACAATTTCCTCCTCCAAATCTAGCTAATTGCGAGTTAAATTCATTATCTAGAGTCAATTCTGGTAGTTTTGCCGAAATTAGTAGTCTTGCCAACTTCTCCACCTATCTTGCAGTTATGTTCGAGTGGTCACATGCAAGATGGTTAGGTCCAGAAGTTAATGCAGCAGTTCTGGAAGCTC
Organism: Pinus tabuliformis; assembly: GCA_031772625.1. Lineage (NCBI taxonomy): Eukaryota > Viridiplantae > Streptophyta > Pinopsida > Pinales > Pinaceae > Pinus > Pinus tabuliformis. The sequence continues at coordinate 2,034,380,601 of CM062816.1, read as the reverse complement.
CATTGCAAATCGTAATTAACGAGAATCAACGAGTCTTATGGTTTATGAACACGGTCATGGGTGATGTGCGATTGTGATAAGTGGTGGACCCGATGGAACTATCAACTATAGTATAATCTGTATCACATTCAGGATATATCACAATCAGCGGAGTCAAAGGTATATATATATATACATGGGACTCTGCAATTTGCGATCTGCAATTGCGATATCACATCATAACTTGGTACGCTTCGACCTACGATTGCAATATTGCATCAAAACCTAGTACGTTGCGATCTTTGATTGCGATATCGCATCACAACCTGGTAAGCTGGGGGTGGAATTCTTTAATCACTCACTCACTTGCAATATGTTAGTTAAGAAACAATGCATAGGCAGAGTGTTTAGTCCTTTGGTCTGTTTTGTGCAAGGTCGCAGGGTCAAGCTCGACCTCTGACTTGTCTTGCCAACATAATTTTGATCGACTAGGCCTCTGACTTAGCCATGTGTCACCTCCTTATTGGTCCAAACCCAAAACACGCAGACCAATGAAATTTTGACACTTGTCATCTTCTGTTTCACCACCTAAAAGGAATATTCTAAGGATATTCCATAGAATATTCCAAGGAATATTCCTTTTTATTAACTAGGCTATACGGATGCCCAATCAACATCCATGTCAGCTCCTACACCAAATTTGCTTGTTTGGGAAAATGAACAGATCACGTTTCTGGGAGCATACAGTGTCTGTTTCACACGAAATGAGTTGCGCTGAATTTAGGATGACAAGGACTATGAAGTTTTTTAGGTTTCACATTATTCTGATGACTTTGATTTTTGAACATAATTTCGAGCACTTGATGAATACCCAAGTACCCATAAAAAAGTATGACCCGACCTATCTTAAACTCTAGGAACCATAACCAGCTTCTACTCTTGTTGGGCACAAAATACAAAGTCAAACTCTCTGAAAGATGTTAAACGTAAACACACCTCTAAGTTGTTAGACTCCCTGGAGGTGGAAAAAAACTCCAAGGGATGAATTAACACCATTTAACCAATAGATAAAGTCTTTGGGAGGTGAATCACTCCATGACCAGTGGGCACTAAAGCTAATCCCACATGCTGAAGAGAAGAACATAAATTCCATTATCTCTGAGGACCCTGGCTGCCACAAAACTGTGATGACTACCAGTATTGCATAGAATATGAACCATGACATTACCCATTGGCCAAGACTTAATACTAACCACCATGAAAACTAGTGCGAGAATAATCACATCAGACCCCCGAGTAATTAGTCACCTCTATATTTCTCGATGCCGAGGGCCCCAATCGATATCATGCTCCATTATAGTTCAGGAAGTGAAGTACCATATTGTTACAAAAGCACCAAATAAGGCTTAGATCTCACACATAGTACCATTTAAAAACCATAAAGGACCTCTTCGATGAATGACTAAGGAATTATTGAATGCCATAATAAACTTGGCAAGGAAGTTCCATCTTTCCCCTCTAATGAAGATTCCCAATATCATCGGATTTAATGAATTGTACATGTGTTGAGAATAAGACACCTTGCCTCCCAGATGGAGGATAAAGCTGCCCCTAGCAGTCAAGTCAATTTCATTGTCGATCATAGGAACACATCTTGGGGAGGTATACTATCATATGTTACTTTTTTTTAGGACAGTGTTTTTTACCCCAATTACAAATGTCTTGCTTTGGAGTCACTTGGTGCCAAACCTAAACAACAAGTTATATAAATTTTGTCCTTAGATGAGAAAAAGTGTATGAGAAAATTGAATTTATGGTTTTTGTTATTGTTGAAAATATCATATGTGTATCTACTACATTGTAAAAGATTATTTTGAAGGAAAATATGTGTTAGAGTCATCAAATTAACCAAGTCCTATTGAATCAAAGAAAACTTCGATAGTGCATAAATGTATTCCTCTTTTTTTCAAGTTTTGCTATAAAAATAGGGGGTCGCCAATGCCTTGTCAAAAGTTTTGATCATTTATCCTTTTCTTTCTTTTGTTTTGTTGTTGGTTTTAAATCTACTATGTGTCTTAAGTTTTCACTTTTTTTAAATTAACTTTGGGCCAAGTTTGCTCAAAGAGGGGGAATATGTAGTGTCCCATTTTTTCCTAGTACGATGTTTTGACACCTAATGAGGATGATGTTTTATGGATTATGTATGGAAAACTTATATGTTATGGACTCAAACCAATCATTTGATTGAGGAACAATATTTTATATATTACATAGTTATATTCCTTCTTATGTGTGGTTATATGACTGATTATGTGTATCATATCAACAATGATTAAGAACATGTTATATGTATGTTATTTTATATATTCAGTTAATGACATGGTATATGACATATGATTATGACATATAGATGACCATTGTTGTGCAGAACGAATAAATGATTATGGTCTTGTTGATGATGCATGATTACATGATTATGTATGCTTAACCTTGTATTCAGTGGGATTTAGCGGAGAACCTAGTTACTTGTCGATAAGGATCCTCAAATGATAAATGAATTTGGAGGACTTACACACATTTGGGTAAAATGTGATTGAATTAATTCATTATGAATATTTGATTTTAATCTATAAGGTTATGATGCGTGAAAGTCTAGGGAAAAAAGACTTTTCCAATAGACCATTAGATGGATATGAGCTCACAATCAGTACTCAAATTCTGAATCCATGGAAGATCAATACGTGAAGTCTTGAATATATGAAAAAATAAGGCATGAAGTCTTAGATCTTTGGGATAGATCAAGGTATGGAACCTTGATTCTACTCGGACGCAGAGTCCTAAGTATAGGGAAAAGGTGTAGAGTCCTAATAAGTAGGGAGACATGCATAATAGGGGTATAAAATCCCTATTCTTTGATAAGAAAACACTACTCAAGAGCATAAATCAACTAGGTAAAACTAATCTAAGTTAATGTTTGAATTAAATTAACTCCAAATTTACCCACTTTACAGGTTTTTTTAAATAAATATTATTTTAGTCCAAAATATTAGTTATCTATGTATGAAAAGTAGATAATAATAAAATTCATAAACTCAAAACATGGGGTAATGAATATTAAATGATTTATATAATTTAATAAAGAAGAAAAATTGGAAGGGTGAATAGTATGAATTATGGAAAATTAAAAATAAAATAGTTTTGCATGAGAGGGGTGATGTGTCACCCCACATAATTCCTATAAATATTGAAGGATTTTCCCCATGGCAGAAGAGACTAGGAAGAGTAACCAAATGTACCGAAATTATTCCAAAATTATGAAACTAAAAAAATCCAAGTACATTGTTTGGTTGATGCAGATTGAGTGGTGTTGAGAGGAATACAAGTATCATCCTTGATTCTCCTAAAATTTCTGACTATTGCTAATGTTGGTACTGTTTGTGATCTCATACATCTCAAGGGTTCCAAGGAGAAAAGGTTTTCCTTGAATATGGTTGGTGGAAAAATTGACTGGTCTATTGGTATTGGAAAACGAAGCTATCAAATGGATTAAAATTGTGGAGTATCAAGTATAATTTCAATTTTATTTAATTTAGTATTAATTAGTACTTGACATGTTAATTATGAGATAATATGCATGAAATTAGAATGTATCAACTATAACATTTACTTGTAGATATCTTAATATTAGTATGGAAACCATGAATGTAGTTTACTTGCAAGTGGTTTAATATCTCACATAGTAGCCATGGATGAAATTTTCACGAGGAAGTTCAAATATAGTCAATCAACATAGTTGAATCAGTTTGGCATGCAACAAGAATCAAACTTACACTTGATCACTTCTAAAATATTCACCTCGGGCCTAAATATTTAGAATAATAGGACCTACATATGTATATGTATATGTATATCTCTATATATATGTATGTATATATACTATGTGTGTGTGTGTGTGTGTGTGTGTATCCTTAAGATGTTTAATTCTACCTAAAATGTTTCGAATGGTGGGTGTTATATGAGGTGTGGTCCATGGTCTTGCATTGGTATAATGTGGGTTCAATTGTTTTTAGCTTTCTCTCTTTCAACCCTGCTATTCTAGGGTTTATCATTTTATTAATTGCATTTTCATTACTCTCAACTTCGTGCAAACTGTTGAATTTATTTTCTATTGTATAATCAATTGAAACAGGGATGAGAAATTCCGTTAAGAATATTTGTTGGTTTCTGTTAGTAAATGGTTTTATCCCTTTTGAGGTGTACCAACACTTGTTAAAAATTGGTTTGAAAAGAACTGAATGTAACATGAGAAAGAGTTGTGTTCCCTCTTGAGCTCAAATTTTGCTTGTGAATAATAAAGGATGAATTTGTTACTGGTTATGTTCTAAGAATTTATTTTCCTTGCAATTTTTCCTTTAAAGTGGACATTTTGAAAGATCTTGTTGGATTTATGAAGTGAATTATTTTGGGCATATTATGTTGTGGCTTATACATATGTATTTATTTTCTTAAATATTGGCTTCTAATGCACCTAGGTGTAATGCATGACTTACTATAGTTTTCCAATCCAAAACAGTGATGGGTTTATGCCAAAATGTTTAATTTGTTTGATTTTAGTGATGGTTTTAATCCAAACCTTGAAATGGTTAGTGCTATCAATATGTCGACCTTAAAAGTAAATATTATTATTTGAGAGGCTTTTAGCTTTGGGGTTAAATGCATGAGTCCTTTGACCAATATGACTAGTGTGAATTTAATAATGTCAAATTACCTAAATTTTGAAGAAAGAGTTTGTGATATCATAAGTGACAAATCAATTCTCTAGTTTATTACATGTGAGTTTATCTCCATGGGAATTCATTAAATTTGTAGGACTAGGATGGTGGTATTTGGTCACGATTCTTTCACATCCAAACTCAAACCCTAGACCTCTACTATAAATAAGTTGATAAGAGGAGGAAGGGTTGCACCTATACATATGAAGGATAATGAATGGATAATACCTATTAATGGACCCATATGTCCGTCTTCCCCTAAGTCTATGCCTCTGACAAGAATTGGGCATCTGATGGCAAGACAAAGGGTCATAACATAAATGGGAATAAGGCATTAAATTCCTTCATAAGTTTTCTTAAAATTTTACAAAGTATATAAATATATTTGCTATAGGAAATTTGTTTTCATATGGTCAATAGACCTGCAAACTAGATCAATCAACATCCATGAACACCTTGTCATCATCCCTAAAAAAATACCTATGCATGACTCTCCCAAATCCCTAACGTTTTCGATCCAAATGCATCAAATCAGTGCTTTTAAGGCCCAACACACCCTATCCCTTTAGGGACCTATGTTCAGTAACAGATTTCTTAGTTCTACACCAACACTAATCAACAACAGGTTGTCCCTTATTAGGGGTGCACTGATTGTAGAAATTCGGGAAAAATAAAAATAATATCGAGGATTCCTCTTCTAGAAGCTTCCAGGATATGTTGCAACCATTTACCTTAGATAAGAACTTTGAATCCTATCTGATCCTACCTTGTAGATTTCACCTCTTATCCCTTGAGCTCAACCTCCCATCAAGAGTGGATCTCAAGCCTAGATTGGTAAATGGATAAGAATTCCTAAAATACCACACTCTCCTATAAACGTACAGCCATCTACAATAGTAGGGTTGGATTTTGGAGACTAATCATACCCTCATGTTGTTTCCTTGAATCTAAGAGAGTCATCATCTTCATGCATTAGGGTGACATTGAGGTGTGCTTTGTGACAAGGAAGGAGAAGTCAACTTGGGGAGATCTCTACAAGATCAACTACTATTCTTGGTTGTAAACTCTCTCCTATTCATATTAATACAAAGAGTAGAGCATTTTCCTATATGTGAAATCTTATTTTTACATTCATATATTTCAAGGCTTTGCTTATGCATTAAATAAAGTAATTGGATAATGTTGCATAGATGTCATAGATATTTGGCTTGTGTTGATTGTATGTGAAGGTTCTAATTATAGAAATCAGAGCTACAATTGGATCCTACAAGCTGAGAAGAGAGAAGAGCTTGCGATAGATCCCAAGTAAGCCTCTTTACATTATTCAATTTCTCTAAGGGAAACTTATATTCTTTGCTTTCTATTATTCTAGACTAGTCCAGTTGATCTGGAATTTATCCAGGATAAAGAATTAAAGGTATTACAGACTCATGTGCATGGATGTGCCTATGTTACTTTATGGAATGGACCGATAAGATTGCTAGAATACATACACACTGAGGTAACTAGAGAAAACATAACAGTCAAACATGCAAACATAACAAGTTTAATAAGGCGTTCACCCAATGCTCCTAGGCTACGTCTTCTGGTCCAGCCTTCAGTGGTGACCTCTACATTATGTTTTCAAGTAGAGTTTTTAAAATAGTGGAATCAATTTGAGTCTCACCAAACAGATGAAAATCAGTAGGACTAGAGTACACAGACTCTCCTTACTGAACTTGACCTCTAAGGGTCACAGTAGTAGGACAGGCCTATTCCGAGGATTTTTCTCAAACCTCTCAAGCCTTCTATGGAGTACAAAGACTCTTTGACTCTCTATGGCTCTGTCTGGGTCGATGCCACCTTCAGGTCAGCCCGGCTTCTACTCTGTTCTCTGCTCTTAGCTTCCGCGTCTAACTAACTTCCCCATTGTTACTGCCTTTCAATTACTGCCTGCTCTGCTTCAGTCAGTTCATGGCTTTAAAGCCAGTCTATTCTTTGACTGTTCGTTTCCGCTTCCAGGCCTTCTAGTTTCCCTGCCTCCGTTCGTTTGAATTCCTCTGCTCTACGTCATCATCACTGGGTAACGCCATGCAGGGAGGTGGCCACCTATTTCCTCATGAACTGGGTGTCAGATTCCTTGAATCATACTTGAATGGCCGTTAATTCCATTTGCTTCAATATCACCCACGGAACACGAATCGTTTGCCAACTCATCATCCACGTCGAACTTCAAGTCCCCTGTCATCTTGCTTTTTGACTTGTCAAATCCGGTCAGTCATTGGGACGTATCTCTGCCATTGATCTAGGCCCCCTAGATCCTATGGTCATCCTTCATATCGAGCGGAAAAGTTGCCAGATGTTTACCTTTCCGATGCAGGTTGTTTTCTCTCTCATCTGCTGGATGCGTGTCACTCGACGTGTGGCATTGGGCGGGACTCAGTCAAAATTGCTTACCACCCGATGCCTTCCGATATACTGCTGGTTTGTGGAATCCCGTGCTACGAAATCGAATGCATTACTTTTCCAAATTTTATAGCGATTTCGGATTCGGGCGCTTAGGGGCTTTCCTTCACTGAGGGGGACGCCCTACGATACGTGATTAGCACGTATCAAAAGCCACCCCTGTTTCTTTATTTGGCCTCTAGTTTTACTAGTTTGCACCTGTGCACATTACCATGGGCAAATGGTCTGCGTGCTTGATCGAGGGTCCTCATTGCTCCGCACTGACCACAACTGCAACTGTTATGAGGATTCCTTCTGATAACTTGATTTTTCTAAGATTTTATTTTCTTAACATAATTTGAAATAGTCAGCAAAACTTAGAGAGTATTTAGGATCCTTCGAATCATAGCCTTCCCACTAAAAAAGCTTTTGGACCACCAAAAGTTGGTTTTCTTTTAAGCATCAATCAAGTGAGGGTATAGCTTCCTCGCTTGCTCAATTTCTATCCATTTTGCACTGCTTGGATTTGAACCTTTGAGTCCAATCCTGAGGTACTCAATATCCCCTCTGCGCATGGTTCTCACCTTCCTATCCAGAATTGTATCTTCCTACAACTCATTAAGATATTCAAGTAACAGATCATCAATAGAAGGCAATTGACTCTGCTCTTCGGGATCTTCAATTAATGAAGGTTCAAATAGTCTCAAGTTGTCTGCATTAATGACTGAGTAGATGTGCATGTAAACTGGTAGATCAAGGTGAAAAACATTCTCACCAATTTTCTCAAGTATCTTGAATGGTCCATACCTTATTGGCTTCATCTTCTTACCTTCACCTTGCATTCTGTCTTTACTGATATACAACCAGACTTGATCACCAACTTGGAAACTATGCTCCATCCGATGCTTGTCATGCCTTGCCTTATACTTGGCTTGGCTCTTTTCTAGCTGTTCCTGTACTACCTGGTGAACCTCTTGGATCTGTTCAATGAACTTGGTTGCCCTGTCCACATCACTGTGTCCATCAACTACTATGTATTTACCAAAGAAAAAATCCAAGGGAGACCTTGCTGTGAAACCGAAATAGGTTTCAAAAGGAGATCTTCGTGTAGAAGAATGTTTAGCTCGGTTGTAAGCATGTTGCACATAACATAAGTGTTCATTCCAAAGCTTGGGATGCTCACTGCAATAGCCTCTGAGCAACTGGATCACTATCCTATTGACCACTTCTGTTTGGACATCTGTTTGAAGGTGAAAAGTTGTACTCTTTTTCAGTCTGGTGTCCATCAATTCCCACATACTCGACCAAAATTTCCCAACAAATCGAGTATTTCGATTAGATATAATGGAAGTGGGTAATCCAAAATGAACCTGTACATGCTGAAAGAACAACTTTGCAGTTTGTTTCGTTGTAATCTATTTGTTACAAGGTATTAATATACACATTTTGTTGAAACTATCCACAACAACATATAAATAGTTATGACCTTTCCTATATTTAGGTAGTCCTCCAACAAAGTCCATGGAAACACTTTCCCAAGGATGAGAAGGAACTGGTAGTGGAGTGTACAAACCTAGTTTTCTATTGTTGGGCTTGCTTTTAGCACACATGGTACACCCTATTACATATCTAGAAACTGTCTCATTCATTTTTGGCCAATAAAAAAATCTTTGCAGCTGTGCAACTATTTTACTTACACTAAAGTGACCTGATATTAGAGAAGTGTGTGCTTCTCGAATTATCTTTACTCTCTCAGTTTGTGGAATTCATAGCTTCCCAAAATGATACAAGAGTTGGTCCTTAATATGACAGTCCAATTCTCCTACTTGTTTTCCTTGACTTAAAGTTGCATATACATCCTTAGAATCTATATCTTGAGCATATTGTTCAATGTAGCTTTCATGCAATACTGAATTATTCTTAAGTATAGTAGATGCATTTATAATTGGTTTGGACAACATATCTGCAACTTTATTGTGTATGTCCTTTTTATATCTAATGACAAGATGAAATTGTTGTAGAAAACCCATCCACCTATAGTGTCTTGATTGCTGCAACTTAGTTTGGGAGTGTAAATATTGAAGTGGCTAATGATCAATGTGTATAATTGTCTCTTTACCCAATAAGTAATGTTTCCACTTTTTCACACTCTGTACTAATGCATACAATTCTTTATCATATGTGGGATAGTTAACTAATGCAGAATTAAATGTCTCAGAAAGATAGCATATGGGTTTACCGTGCGGCATCAACACTGCTGCCATGGCATAGTCATTGGCATCGGTTTCAATCTCAAATGGTCTTTAAAGATCAGGCAGTGCTAGTACTGGTGTTGTACTAATCTTTTCTTTCAAGATGTCGAAGGATTTTTGCTGTTTTCCTCCCCACTAAAACACCTTGTTCAATCATGTTAAAACATGTAAGGGAGATGCAATTAAGGAAAAGTTTGAAATAAACTTTCTCCAATATTGTATTTCTCCTAGGAAGCTTCTAACTTCTGTAGTAGATTTGGGCTTAGGTGTTAAGGGATAAATTCCCCTAGGGTCTTAGGTTGATACCCTAGCAGATGAAAGGTTGTCTATACAGAGAAACACACATTCCATACAGCCATAACGCTAATATAAGCAAACTATAAGATAAGGGGTGCACCTAGGGGTCCTTCATTTGAGAAGATCCTACCAAGGTCCAAACCCTCTTGGAGTTCCCTTTGCTCCTTCAACCTGCAAAACAATCAATTCAAGAAAGTACAGTAGTGTATGGACTAAACATCAAAAAGAAATCATCTTCATAGTATATTGAAAGGTAGTTAGTTATACAAGTAAACAACCATTCCTATATGAATCATAACATGGATATTTTAAACATGAAGAAGATTTATATCAGGAACAAAGACAAGTTTTTCTTTTATTATAGACAAATAAAGTACAGAAAGGAATAATTTCACCTCATTCGTCCTTTCGCAAGCTCCAAGTGGAACCATCCTCCGGATTCATCCAGTCTCAAGCCTTTAACAAACTCCTTCCATGACTTACTCCATGATATCTCAAGTACTAGATGGACATCATCACACAAGGAAACAAGGGTTTCCTACAAATGGGGGAAGTGCAAGAGGCACTAGGATCTTTAGACCTCGTCAGGGAAATCTCAGCATAATAACCTTTCTCTCTCTTCTCTCCTCCCTTAGGCCTTCCCATTGAAGCCTTTTTATACTTCTCCCAAAGTAGTTTTTTAGTTGGGAATTCGTTGGGAACAGTTGGGCCACAGGCACTAACAGGTGATCAGCAAGTAAAACCCGTGATCTCTGCCAGAAATTAAGGAGATTTAATTTTTTTAAGTGTTTTAAGACATATACGCGGGTTGGGTATACACAGACCCACGTACACACACATTTAGCTCAGGGCAATGTCACGTATAGGGAATAAAACACTGTTTTTTAAATTTTGGACCAGGTCTGGAAGGAGGGGTTGCCCTGGGCCATGAGTGCAGCATCACAAACCTCAAGAGTGAGACTTGGAGCTATAACATTAGGCCAGTTCACAATGACTACAACCTTAGAGGGATCTATCTTCAATTCACCACCCCCTACTATGTGACCCAAATAATTCAAAGATGTTTTGCCAAATTCACATTTTGAGAGTTTAACATCAAGATTTTCTCTTTTCAAAACATCTAGAATCTACTTAACATGCTTTAAATGTTCTTCCCATGTCTTGCTGAATATAAGAATGTCATCCAAATATACAATAACAAAATCATCAAGAAAAGGTATGAGTACATCATTCCTTACTCTCATGAAAGTAGCAGGAGCATTAGTTAAGCCAAAAGGCATAACCAGCCACTCATACAATCCCTATGTTGTTTTGAATGTAGTCTTCCATGCATCTTGCTTTGCAACTCTGACCTGATGATAGCCACTATTCAAGTCTAACTTGGAAAAATAAACAGCTTCTTTCAATTGATCTAATAGATCATCTATACGAGGAAGAGGATAACGATTTTTTATCGTTATTTTATTCAATGCTCGATAATCAATGCACATTCTCCATAAGCCATCTTTCTTTCTCACCAATATGATTGGAGATCCACATGGTGATGTGCTAGGTCTTATGAACCCTTTCTCAAGCAACTCTTGTACCTGCTTCTTGATTTCTGCATTCTCTAGAGCGGACAACCTGTACATTCCGATGTTAGGCAATGGAGCATCTTGCTACAAATTAATATCATGTACTATTTCCTTTTTGGATGGTAGACCTTTAGGTTCTTGAAATAATATATCATATTCTGAAACAACTTTCTCTAAATCATCTTGTTGTTTAGCATCACAACCCTCAAATACATTGGTTTTATCAAGCTTCTTTTCCTTTACAAAAATCAACGAAAATTGTTTGCGTGAATTTACAATCCTCTTCATCTTCCCTGAGTTTATGAGAGTGCAATTATTCTTGAGCTTATGAGCCCTTACAATATATTCAATTCCATCTTTAATGAGTAGATACTTGTTCTTAGATCTATAGAAAATAGCTTTTCTATCATACAAGGACTTCCTAAAACGATTACACATATATCCAAAAGAACTATATCTAACTCAACCTCATCTACAAATGCTGACCCAAAAGAAAACTTAAGTTTACATTGTCTAGTCACTTGTAGCTTTGCTTTATCACAAAACCAACCTAATGGATATGGTTTCTTGTGAGGTGTGGTTAGTAATCCCAACTTTTTTACAATTTCTTCAGAAATTAAATTTACTTGTGAGCCACTATAAAAAAAATATCAATCTTTTGATGGTTGGAAATAACTCGAATATGAAAAAGCTCATGTCTTTTCCTCTCAATCTCTTCATTATCAATAGAAGAATAACTAGTAGATGCTTCAGAATTCTTACCTTTTATACCTGTGGCTGCAATCGTTGTTTCATCTCCTGAGTCTGACCCCAAATCTCTCTAAATAGCTACAGCAGTCTTCTTCTTTTTTCCCTCGTTTTTCTTGGGTTTCAGCTCCAGATGCAGAATCCAATAGTGTTCCTCGCCATGCCCATCCTTCTTACAGTGAGTGCATGAATACTTGCTCTTCTATACAGTATTTGTCTTCCTCTCTTTCCATTTATGTTTTCTTTTCTCCTTATTCTTTCTTGCAGTGGGTTTGGATGACCCCCCAACTTCTGGGTTCCCATTCTTACCTTTGACTTCCAGATGTGTGGCCTAAATGGATACCTCATCTATACTAATGGGATTAAACATGAGGATAGTGTGCCTCATGTAGCTATGTAGACCACCTATATACTTCAACAGAGTTTTAGGCAAATCATAAATTCCTAGAATAAAAGCTCTTTTCCTAAATTCTTGGGTGTATCCTTGTATACTTTTCCCTTTCAATTGGCGAAGAGTTTGCTAGCTCATCATTGCTTGCTGCATATAGGCTAGTGGATAGAATTTCCTTTTAATTGCAAAAACAAATTCACTCCAGACAAAAAGAATCTTACCATGTTTTTTCATGTCAGCTTGTGTCCTTCCTTCCCACCATACCAAGGCAATGCCCCCAAGGCGTAGGCTAGCCAGCTGAATATTACTCTTGTCTGAATCAGTGCTTTGCACTCTGCAATAAACATCAATTTATCTGATCCAATTATCCAGCTTCTTTGCATTCAACTCTCCATCACATATTGCCAAACAAAATTTAACATCTAATTTAATGAAAGATGCTTTCTTTTTATTTTCAAGACTATTAGGAGGGGTGAGAAATTTTTCTTCTTTCCATTTGCCTTTAGAATGGTCATGGAGGAGAGATTCTTCTACTCCTTTGTCTTGTTTGGAGTTTTATGAATCTTCATCTCTATTTTTCTTAAATTCCCTATACATTTCCTCAACCATGGATTTCATGGTCATAAAAGTATCCATGAATTGGGATTCTAATTCCAATGGATTTTCTTTTGAAATTTTCCTCTTAGGATAGACTCTTCCAATTTCTAGGTTAGCTTCAACCAACTCTCCTTCTCCTAATTTAAGCTTTGATCTAGTTAGCATTCAACAACAAAATCCAGCACAAGCTTGTCTAACCTTAATAACCCTACAGCTCTGATACCACTTGATCTAGAATTTATCTAGGATAAATAATTAAAGGTAGTACAGACTCATGTGCATGGATGTGCCTATGTTACTTTATGCAATGGGATGATAAGATTGCTAGAATACATAGACATTGAGGTAGTTAGAGAAAACATAATAGTCAAACATGAAAACACAACAAGTTTAATAATGAGTTCACCTAATATTCTTGGGCTGCATCTCCTGGTCCAGCCTTCAGTGGTGGCCTCTCTATCATGTTTTCAAGTAGAGCTTTTACAATAGTGGACTCAATTTTAGTCTCACCAAACAGATGAAAATCAGTGGGACTGGAGTACATGGACTCTCCTTACTGAACTCGACCTCTAAGGGTCATAGTAGTAGGATAGGCCTATTCTGAGGAGTTTGCTCAAACCTCTCAAGCCTTCTATGGAGTACACAGACTCTTTGACTCTCTCTGGCTCTATATAGCTCCCCCGTTGTTACCGCCTTTCGGTTTCTGCCTACTCAACTTTAGTCAGTTCATGGCTTTAAAGCCAGTCTGTTCTTTGACTGTTTGTTTCCACTTATCGATCTTTTGGTTTCCCTACCTCTGTTCGTTCGAATTCCTCTGCTCTGTGTCATCATCACTGGGTAACGTTGTGCAGGGAGGTTGCCACCTATTTCCTCATGAACTGGGTGTCAGATTCCTTGAATCATATTTGAATGGCCATTGGTTTCGTTTGCTTCAAGATCACTCGCAGAACATGAATCATTTTCCAACTCATCATCCACATCAGACTTCAAATCCCCTGTCATATTGCTTTTTGACTTGTCAAATCCAGTTAGTCATCGGGACATATCTCCGCTATTGATCTGGGCCCCCTAGATCCTACAGTCATCCTTCATATCGGGAAGATAAGTTGCTAGATGTTTACAAGTCCGATGTGAGTGGTTTTCTCTCTCATCCACCGGACGCGTGTCACCCGATGTGTGGCATCAGGCGGAACTCAGTCAAAACTGCTTACTGCCTCAAGGCCTTCCGATATACTGCCGGTTTGTGTAATCCCATGCTATGGAACTGAATGCGTTACTTTTCCGAATTTTATAATGATTTCGGGTCCTAGAGCTTAGGGGCTTTCCTTCACTGAGGGGCATGCCCTATGATATGTGATTAGCATGTATCAGAAACTACCCCCGTTTCTTGATTTGGCCTCTGGTTTTGCCTAGTTTGTGCTAGTGTGAGTTAGCATGGGCCAACAATCTGCACGCTTAACCGAGGGTCCTCATTGCTCCACACTGACCACAACTGCACCTATTATGAGGATTGCTTCTGATAGCTTGATTTTTCTAAGATTTGAATTTTTTAACATAATTTGAAACAATCATGAAAACTTAGAGAGTGTTTAGGATCCAATTTGTATCACCACCAGGTCCAGGGAAGATACTTATATCCACAGTTGTAAATTCTGCATAACAAATTGGCAACCCTATTTGATCTGATAATCACCCTATGACTGACCTCAATTGAAGATTTATTAAACAAAAATGTATTATAGACCCATGTGCTGGTGTGTGTGTTTTGTGTTATTGAAACAACAGATTGATCAAATTGCCAATACATAAAAAATAAGTGGAAAGACAGCAGAGAAATACAATAAGAAACACAAAGACACAATTTTTTTTTAATAAGGAGTTCACCCTATTCTCCAAGGCTACATCTCTGATCCAGCTTTAGTGGTGGCCTTGTTTTATTGTGTCTTACAGCAGAGAAATTACAATACAGGGACTCAATATGAGTTCTCCCGAAGCAGATTTTGCTTGGCAGGGTGGTTCTCGGATTCTCCAAGCCACTCAGAGTTCACAGACTCTTTTTCTTCCTACCAGCTCTATGACGCTTGGTCTATAGTGGAAAGAGCCAAATGTGATGCTCAGTCTGGACAGATTCCTCTATGGGTAGGCCTGAATTTTCAAGCTCTCTAGTGCTTGATGCTGCCTGTGGTCAGCTCAACCCTCTGTCTCCTCTACTTGGCTTTACTGCTCTCTGTGTTCACTGTCTCTCTTAGTTGCTTGGATTCCTCTCAATTCGGGTTTCCAATTAACTCTTCTCTTCTCTTCTCTCTGTCTCTTACCACTTGATCTTTGTTCTGACTATCTCTGTTCATGGCTTTAGTCATTCGATCCCTATGCCTGTTTGGTTCCTCTCCCGCCTGCGGAGATTTGCCTTCTGCAGCTGCGCTTGGAATTACTTGTTCAGCGTCAACACGAACTCTCCGGCTGTGGCCACGTGTCTCCATCTAATTGGTGCCAGCACGCTCCGTCAGGTCGTTTCTTTCGTTACGTTGTGTATGCATTCTTTCTCCACCATGGCGGTTAAATGGACTCCAAATCTCTTTAGAACTCGACTTGATCCCCTGTCGATTCTGCTTCCTCCATCGGGCGCAATCTCAGCCATCTGATCTGGGCTCCTCTAGATCCAACGTCATATGCACATCGAGCGCGGTTGACTTGCTCGACTGGTAGTGCGCGATCAACGACGATTTTTTTCTTACCTCCGGTGCCATGTCAATCGCTGAGTGGGATCACTCGGCTCTCCTCCAAAACCTCTTATCGTTCAAGGGCGCCCTAATCAATACCACTGGTTTTCCAGAGTGAGGGTCCTGCCTTTGTCCTTCGGCACTTTTTGTTTCTCTGCCTGCGGTTCTCCAGCTCCCAACGCAACCGAGTGCTTAAGGCTCTTCCATTTTGGCCCTATTGCATCAAAATCGCCTCCTTTTCCTGATCCTAGGCTCCCAGGGTGGTAGAGGGAATTACTCCCCTAGGGCTTTTTGGGTGAAACCCTAGCAGACTGAAAGTTGTCTATTCAAAGAAACATGCATTCATACAGCCATTATGCTATTATAAGCAAATTCTATGATAAGGGTACGTACCTTTGGTCCTACGTTTGAGAAGGCCTTTAGGGTCCAAACCCTTCTTGGAGTTCCCTTCTTCTCTTTTGTCCTGCAAAACAAACAATTCAAAGAACACAACAGTACATGGACAAAAACTTATAAAGAAACTATCTTCATGTTATAAAGAAAGGTAGTTAGTTATGAAATCTATACAACCATTTACACATGAATTCAAAACATGAATATCATTAACATAAAGAAGACTTATTTTGGGAACCAAGACATGTGTTTCTTTTATTATAGACAAATAAAGTACATAAAAATGAATATGTTCACCTGAGTCACCTTCAACAGGCTCCAAGCAAAGCTTCCTTCCGGATCCGTTCCAGCCTCAAGCCTCTAACAAAACTCCTTCCATGACTCTCTCCATGATGTCATAAATGGTGGATGAACATCAACACACAAGGAAACAAAGGTTTCCTGTACAAAATGGGGGAAGTGCAGAAGGCACAAGGGACTTGAGACCTGGTCAAGGGAAAAATCTCAGCATAATAACCTTTCTCTCTATCCTCTCCCATAGGCCTTCCCTTTGAGGTCTTTTTATACCATCTCCAAAGTAGTTTTTTAGTTAGGAGTTGGTTGGGAACAGTTGGGCCACGGGTACTAACAGGTGATCAGCAGGTAAAACCCGCGATCTCTTCCCGAAAAGAAGGAATTTTATATTTTTTTAAGTGTTTTAATACATACACGCGGGTTGGATATACACAGACCCGCGTATACACGCGTTTAACTCAGGGCAATGTCGCGTATAATGGATAAAACACTGTTTTTTAAAGTTTAGGACCAGGTCTGGAAGGAGGGGTTTCCCTAGGCCATGAGTACAGCATCACAAACCATAAGAGTGAGATTTGGAGCTATAACAGATGCCCCCTAATATATGAGGTCAGAAGGGGTACATGATGGCCGAAATATATTATGCGAGTACATGGAAAGGAAGTCTGTCAAAAACCGAGGAGGACTTCACCAGAATTCCGCCTACCAAGCCACCAAAGGAGATCAGAAAGAAACACTGTCTGAGGCAGGCATACCCATGCTCAGAAAAAGTAAAGCATGTCCGCATATCAAGTACAAGCGGATCCACTAAGTATACAAGTATAAATGACTGAAAGATACATAATGTATCATCTGATCATAATGAACAAGTACATGTTTGAATATCACATATAAGACTGTCAATGATGCTGAAAGATGCAACGGATCACTGATATCAAAAACTGATCCCAAAAGGTACCAACTGAACATGATGGAATAGGATGGTACTACACTGCAAACTCAGGTGCTAGCATATAGAATGTCGTCATGACTGACTGCAACATATAAAGTGGAGTGGCATCACCTAGCAACAACAAGAGCAACTGTCAAGTGAACCAATGAATGCTGATATAACCTGAGGTCTTCACCGACCGCCGTGGTACATTTCTACACCATGGGAATAAATGATCTAAAGTCGACCATGTGAGAAATCGTTTGATTACCGGTCATTGATGTATACCATTAACAAACGCGAGACTATTCACCGATAATGATAATGAGCGTCAAGGTACCCAGTACAATCTAACAAGTGTGAATAGATGAGCTGGAGTCGAACACCTATAAGAATCTATCGATCAGGAGACAATGATGGTTTCCCACTGTCGATAGCGAAGGATCTGCCACTAATGACTGCAAACCCCAAGGTACTGCCAAATGGACTCTAGATCTTTGCCCCAGAGAAATGAGTCGAAGTTGATAGGGAAAGATCCGCTAGAAGGAAGGCATTAAGGCATCCTCCATCAATCTAGCGCGAGTGTAACCCGTAGGCCAATAATGTGGAAGGAATTGGACGAAAAAGATGTAGTAACCCAACCGAAGTATGTTTCCGGCGTACACAAGATGTGGCTAGCGCACGGTAGAAACCCTATGAACCAACCAATAATGAAAGCTGACACAAAGGCGAGGTATCCACCAATAGGGTCAAATGGAAACCAAGGTACTGCACGAATCCCAATGTGTGATAATGTAAGGTGATGTTGAACACAAGGGAAACCACTCAGTCAAAGACCCATGATAATGATCGATGCTAAGCACAAGGTGACCTATCAATAATGAAAATAGGGCCAGGGTGCGGCTCTAGGCCTGTCCTCAGAACAAGGTGTCGTCGTCGATAAGGACAAGACCCGCCAGCAAGAAGTCAATGGGGACCTTCTCAAACCGGCACGAGTAAAGGAATAATATAACTGATGTGATGATAGACATGACACTGACAACCAGGGATGGCCGACTGAAAAATGAGTCAAGAGACACCACAGAGAGGCCGACTCAGGCTAACTTCCCTTGAACAAAAGCACGACTCAATGTGACTATGTGGCAGCATATGATGACTCTGTATAAGTTCGCCATGCAGGAGGCACGAACGAACCCTCCATATGATTGGAAGAGATAACCAATCGGGGGAGAACTGACTCAATAACAAGGTTATGGCGTACCTAAGTCAAACTAAATCCCACCCATGTGGAGGAGACTTTGTTTTGAGTGCTTTGTTCAAGGGCGACACGACTGACTCTAGCTGCCAAAAATAAATGGAAATAATGTCCCGTTCCCGCTCTTTTTGGAATATTTAATTTTTTTGTCTTTTTCTGTTAAGCTGGAAAAAGAATAAAAGAATGCTATGGTACAGTGGAAAGAACGAGTGTCGGTGAAACAGATGATCTAGTTCCCGGGAAAGGAACGTTCCTATGCTCAATGCAGGGAGGTGAAAACTGGTCAGTGACACTCAAACAAGGAAAATTTTAAGGATGGAAAATTTTCTTGAAGTTTAAAACATTGGCGAATCTCACTAATCCCTAATATGAAAATTATAAATGTTTATTGATATATTTGTAAAATTATTCAAATTTATAATTATTTTATATATAGTCTCTATATAATGTTGGCGATTTTTAAGGTAAAATAATTTTATATTCTAAAATTTGGGCGAATCGTCTTTTATAAAATTGGAAATTGGCGAATCTTTTTTGTGGAAAAATCATGGAAAATTAGCCCACTGGGCGAACATTAGCCCCTAAAATTTTCCATGCACTCAAAGGTATGTTCCTTCCACGGGTCAAGGTGTGTCGAGCTGCAGAAGTCAAATGTATGCAAGGTTGATTTTGCAGACGTCATGGTCAAAAGTTGGCTTAAACACGAGTCCAAGTGAAGCCGGCTCCAGGCCAAAAGGTGCAAGTGGTCAACATGCAATGCAGCAGTACAACTCAACACAAAGGATCCTCTAGGGTAAAAGGCCAGAATAAAGCAGAGAAGCTAAGAGGAATGAGTCTTCAACACATAAGTCATGGCCGGACTACAGAGGACTCCCGAGCCTACTCAAATCAGAGCAACATGGGCAACAAATGTTAGTGAGGTACTAACTAGGATGCCCATGTAAAGGATGGCTCTACCATCGTGTCATGATTTAAAAAATCGGTGAGTGAATATGGCTTGCGAACCATAACACGATGGGATCGACCCTATGGCAGATGTATCGGTCAAATGGAGGCTAGTATGCATAATGCAACGAAGAAATGGTGTCCCTAACCTATATGCCAGTGAGAAAACGATACCTGCCATGACGGGTCAGCAGTCACGGAACCATCTCGAACTGTTGAAAAACGTCCAAAATGTCCTGAAAAACAAACCAATCTCGACATTCCAAGCTCCCAAGTTAAAAGTCATATGAGGCCAAACAAAATAAAATTTTGAAAAAATTTTGCATTTTCAAAACTTATAAAAAGCATTTTGGACTCACCATTTTTACCATTTGAGTTTGAGAGCAAAAGATTTGGAGCAAAAGGAGCAAACTTCCCACAGCCAGATTCAACCGTTCAAATTCGTCGAATACCTCCAGGTAACCCTTATACTTAGCTTGCAATTAATTGTGACAGGTTTTAAGATTTATGATTGATGTTTCACAGTTAAACTTTTGTCAAAAATTCGCTCGCGGCGTATACGCGGGTTGGTAATATTGAACCCGCGTATACGCGAGCCCTACACGTGACTGTGTGCATAGGGACCCGCGTATACGCCGCGGATCATTTTTTAAACAAAAACCAACGGTTAAAACCTGATTTTTTCTCAGGATGCCTATCACGTGGCGTGAAAGAGAACATGCAGCAGTAGACAATGAAGTTATGAACAGTCCAGAAGCATTAGATGCACTCCGGGGATGCGGTTTGCTTAAATTTTTCAAATTGCCAAATATGAAAGCGAACACGCGATTTCTTGAGATGCTCATTGATTATTGGGATGTCGATGAGGAAGATTTTATGATAGATCAGATGCCGCTCAGGGTAGAAGTGGAGGACATCTATTTTATCACGGGCCTTTCCCAAAGGGGAGAGGTAGTATAGTCCCGGGGCAGGTCACGGAGTGCCCTCTCGATAGAGGACTATGTACAGATATACTGCCCTGGACATCCCAGGAAGGTTGGGAGCCAGATTTCCATCACACATGTGGCGAGTTTGTCACTTAGGATAATCTTGTTCACCATGGCTCGGGTGAACGGATCATCCTCTCTACATCAGGCATCACGGCGAAACATGAGCGTGGCAGTTGACTATCTCACTACTGTGTTCGACTGGTGTACTCTTCTTTTGGCCAACATGAAGATCCAGCTCACTTCTATCAGGAGGGGTCAGACTAAAAACTTCAGATATGGAAGCATCTTGTGTACTTTCTTTTTTGAGAAGGTTCCCGCACTCCGCCCCAGGGTAGCAGTTTCCATCAGCACCCCACGCGATCCACGCATGGGACGGTGGGCTGATCTGATGAAACGTCTAGGGGGTGGGGAGGTCCCAAGGACTGCATTCGACGATGACTTCTTCACCTGGTGGGATCAGCAGATCATCGCCGTGCATGACTACCCCTATGCTGGACTGGATTTCTGAGGAGATCCTGATTTAGTGTTACCACCGAATGCAGCATGGGGCGAGATTGGTAAGATTTTATGATTTTATGATTTTTTGGATTTTTCAAATATAATAATGAATTTTGAAAAATATTTTTTGATGAGATTCAAATGACTGATATGATGATCGTGTTCCAGACATTGGGCCTGTACGACCAGATGGATTCCCGCGGCATGGGCGGTGTGGCCGAGGAGCCGAAGAGGCGGCTGCTGATACAGAACGGACTCTAAACAACGTCCAGCGACACTTGGCGAGACTGAGCTGCCGAGTACCGATGGCCATCATAGAGGACCTTCCTGAGGATATGCAGTGTCATGTGGTTGGCATGCCACGTGACTGGGTTCGCATCTTTCAGCGCGTGGCCAATGCTATAGTGACATATTTAGATGCTCATCTCGAGCCGAAGCATTAGATATGACGGACATGATTATGTGCATTTGAGTCCCAATTTTGTATATTTTTTGGACACACATATGTACACTCGAGACGCTTTACGATATATATATATATATATATATATATATATATATATATATATATATATATATATATATATATATATATATATATATATATACAGTTTGACTTTTTGATGCTTGATTTTATTGTGATGAATGATTAATATGCCAGTCTAATGCTTGATTAGTGATAGAATCAGCTAACCAATTATGAGATCTTGGAATATGCAAATAATTAATATAATTAAATGATCTTTGCAACAAACTCACCCTTAAATACTGGCGATATAAAGATGGATCCCTGTTATAGCTCCAAATCTCACTCTTATGGTTTGTGATGTTGCACTCATGGCCTAGGGCAACCCCTCCTTCCAGACCTGATCCTAAAATTTAAAAAAAACAGTGTTTTATCCCTTATACGCGACATTGCCCTGAGTTAAACGCGTGTACACGCGGGTCTGTGTATACCCAACCCGCGTGTATGTATTAAAACACTTAAAAAAATAAATAATTCCTTATTTTCGGGCGGAGATCGCGGGTTTTACCTGCTGATCACCTGTTAGTGCCCGTGGCCCAACTGTTCCCAACCAACTCCTAACTAAAAAACTACTTTAGAGATGGTATAAAAAGACATCAAAGGGAAGGCCTAGGGGAGAGAGAAAAGAGAGCAAGATTATTATGCTGAGATTTTCCCCTTAGACCAGGTCTGAAGTCCTTGGTGCCTTCTGCACTTCCCCCATTTTGCATAGGAAACCCTCGTTTCCATGTGTATTGGTGATCATTCATCCTTTATATCACCATTGAGTAAGACTTGGAAGGAGCTCTTGTTGGAGGCTTGAGGCTGGAACGAATCAGGGACGAAGCTTTGCTTGGAGCCTGCTGAAGGTGTTTCAGGTGAAATCTTTCCGTTATATGTACTTTACTTGCCTTTATATAAAGAAACACGTCTTGGTTCCCGAAACAATATTTCTTTGTGCTTATGAGATTCTTGTTTTGAATTCTTATGTAAGTAGTTACTTAAAGATTTTTATAACTAACTTTATAGCATGAACATGGTTTATGTATAAGTATGTGTCCATGTACTGTTGTGTTCTTTGATTTGTTTTTTTTACAGGTCAAAGGAGAAGAAGGGAACTCCAAGAAGGGTTTGGACCCTAAAGGCCTTCTCGAACGTAGGACCTTAGGTACGTACCCTCAACATTAGAATTTGCTTACAGTAAAGATAATGGCTGTGTGTGTGTTTCTTTGAATAAGCAATTTTCAGTCTGGTAGAGTCTTAACCCAAAGGACCCTAGGGGTACTTTCCCCTCAACCAGAATTGGCGACTCCACTCGGGAACAACACTCTTGTTGTTCCTAGTTTGTGTAGTCTTCAAGCCAATCAAGGCTCAGCCCCTCTGTTTGCTGGCTCTGACTGTCTGATCTGTTCTTGAACTCTAAGCTTTTCCAGTTTTTTCAGTCAGTATTTTTTATTTTTCTTGAAAATCTTCAGATACGTTGTTTTGCTGGATTACAGAAGCGTATATACGCAAGTTTAACTAAGTGAACCCGCGTATACGCAGGTTTCCTCAGTTACAGTCGCGTGTACACGCACTCTGCACATCACTGCAGGCGCGTATATTATATAATTTTCAAGATTTATAAATTTTGTTTTTGCTGAATGTTTGTCTGGTGGTTTGGGTCAGTTTGAAGCAGTCATTTTCCAGTAACAGTCCTCTATTTAACAGGGGGCATCTTGTTCTGAACACTCTCTAGTTATAAGGAGTATTAGTCTGGTTTTCGTTGATTGCAAGCGTCATTGTTTTTTTTGACACACAAGATTTCTGGTTAAGAATCTTGACTGTTCTGTTTTGGCAGAGTAGGAAGATTGGATTCAATCTTTGTGTTCGTTTTGGTTTGGTGACCCTTTTGTTTGCTTAACGAAACCATTTTTGTGACCATTTTCTCCTTCGTTTCGGGAAATTTGTTTGTTACCATTTTCTTGAAACTTGTCTTTTGATCTTTTGGACTTTCATTGCTGCTTTTGATTGTCAAGAGCGATTTCAAACACATTTATTTTTGTTGGGTTTTCATCATTTGAAAGGTGTCAATTCACAAAAGCGTTTGGTTGCTAGTTTATCAATCATTGGTGTCAGTATTTTTGAGAGCATTCTTTGAAAAAGACTTCTTGGCTTGATTGAAAGAAAATCTTTTGAAAGTTTTGAGTTTCTCTTTCTTAAACTTGCTTTTCATTTGATTTCCTTTTTTGCGAAGTGAAAGTGCTTTGTGTTTATCTTAGAACTTGTTTTTATTGTTTGGACGAAATGATTGGTAACACATCATCTTCTATCTAAGCATTTTAGTGGCAAGACAAATTTGATAAGGCAGCAACTTTCCTTCTTTGTTTTTAGAGTAGTCTTTAAATCTTGCATCCACATATAGTTCTTGCATTAGGATAGATTTGCATCTCTTTTTAGGTATATATAGTTTTGTTAGTTTTTGTGAGTGTGGAGTCTGAAAAGAAAAGGAAATTTTGTTTACATTAGAAGTACCTCTGAACCTCATAGAAATTGTTCTTCATCGAAAACAAAAAGTGCATGTGCATGTAGCTAAGTTTTATTAATTTCTTTTGCGTCCATAAAAACACCACAAGTTTCATCTCTGTTACCTTGTGACTTAAAGAACAGCCTAATAAAATCAAGCGCTAATTAAAATCCACTAGAACTTTTTGTTTTAGTCAGTTACACCAACAAGTTTAGGATTTTAGGGCCTTGGATTAGGCGAGTGGAGAGTTAACTCTCCAAGGCCACATAAAACATCAAACATACGAGTTTGAATAACGAGAGAAAATCCAATAGCATTAGGAAGACCAGGAAAGCTTCGGATCTGGGAGTTAAGCATGAGGGTCTGTGAAGACATGGAAGAGAGATACCCCCTCTCCTACTTGTCCGAACTTACCTCACGACTGTTCCGCCTGGCTTCTGTGACGAGTTGGTACCCATAGTTGCCTCTCCTAGGGATCTACACAGGTGGCTGCAGAGGGGAATCCCGTGGCACCTGAGGTTGACGTTGTATCACTCTCGACAGTACTACTGGAGGGCACCCTTGTGAAGCTTGGGGGCTTGCACTGGCACAGGCTGTTGTTAGGAGGTCAGCGTAACTTCCTCTGATACCTTCGCTGATAGGACTGGGCCCTCATCATCCCAGACTATCTTCGGAAGGCCCCTTGATTCACTTTCTCATATTTTGGTGTCCAGTCCTAATCACCCGGAGTGGAAATACGTGGAAGTTGTTTGACTGGCTGTATCTTTAGGGACTTTATAGTGTGTGCTCTGTGCTCCTAGTTGGCCTAGCTTTCAATTTTTTGAGTCTTTAGTTAGATCAAAAACAAAAAAATCAAAGTGGCTGACTGATCTCCTAGACGGTCTCGAAGACTTCGTGGTCTTTCACCGCCAAGTTTAGAGCCTTCTCCGAGAAGGTACAAAGGGAATACCACCGGTGGGTTTCGTCCTACGCCGGTTGACGCATCGGATATTGATCCTCCTAGCAGAGGAATTATTGCCCAAGCAAGGCCTGGTACCTCTAAACACGAGAGGGATACTCCACTCCTTTCTCGAGTGCTTTTTCAAGCGGAGAATAACGTAGAGGTAGAAGAATTTTCAGAGTCGTTAGGGGCTCCGAATTCTCCCCTACCATTTAGTCATCCAGACATATTGCAATACGTTGGGACTCCGTCACATAGACCATCAATTCCAGGTTACGCTACGCGCTTACCATTCATGACCACCACTAGAAGCATGGCTTCTACAAGTGCTACGACTATGCAAACCCCAACATCAGTGCAAGGGGGAGGAACTATTTCCATCCCCTCCACTTCCTTGTTTGGATCTTTTGCGAGCACATATTTAGTTGGGTCTACCTCCATTCCGTCTACGAGAGGAAATACCCAAACCAATGCTTTTGGTACTGGATTCTTCCCATTTGGCACCCATTCACAGGGTATTCCATCAGTTCCGTTTAGTGCCGCTACGTCCATGGCAGGCGGATCGACTTCATTCCAGGGTTTTCCTTTCGGAAGTGGTCATATACCACATTCCAACCCAACGGTAGGATCCATGCCTTTTTCTTCAGTAGGACAAAGCAACAATCCTTTCCAAGGTTGGAATAACCCTGGGGTTAGGAGCGCGGGAACTGGGAATCCGTTTATCGGCCAACAAGGGAATAGGCCGTACACCACGGTTAGTTCATTTCAAAGTATTCCTCCCCTTGCTTCGGCTTGGAATCCATATCAGGGGTTATCAACTCCTTACCATTCTTTAGGAGGAAACTTTGCGGGTTATGGAGGTTATACGGCAGGAGTTGGTCAAACTCCGAATTTTGTTGGATCTCAAGGCTTGCCTTTTGGTTTAGCCGGTTCTACTGGTTACTTCAGGGAGCCTGGTGCCTCACAAATTCCAGGACAATATTTTCAGAACTTTGGGAGTTCCACCCAGTCTGGGTGGAATCCCCAAGGTCCTCCCAGACTTCCATTTTTGGCAACGTTAAACTTGCCAGATCTTACAAAGTTAACAAACGACCCAATTAAATACAATCCGGCCTGGCCTCCGGTCCCAACCAAACTCCCTTCGGATATTCCAAAATTCGAAGGGAAGAGTGGTGAGGACCCAGGCGACCACGTAACCACATTCCATCTGTGGTGCTCATCCAACTCCCTCATCGATGATTCGATTAGGTTGAGACTCTTTCAGCGCACCTTGACTGGTAATGCGGCCAAGTGGTATATAGAGTTGCCAGGGGGCAGCTTCACATCCTTCGCCGACTTAGCCAACATCTTCTTAAATCACTTTCAGTTGCCTGTCCGCTATGACGCCGGAACTGAACTTCTGGCCACCTTTCGTCAGGATAAGGCTACTCACATTTCCGATCACATTCAGGAATGGAGACGGAGAAAGAGGCTCATTAAAGCTGAAATTCCTCCGGAATACCGTCTCGAGTGGTTTTTGAAATCTTTACAACCTGGGATCTCCAAAGATGTCTCCATGTCTGGGGTCTATTCTGAGGAGCAAGCTATTTTTAGGGCCCAGCAATTAGAATTGATTTACTCTCAGTCTGGGATCCTACAAAAGTACTTGCCAGATGCTCCTGGATCTAAGGTTGATTTAGCTAAGCCGAAGCCAGGTCCGCACGCGGATGGTATCATTGGGTCAGTAGACACAACTACAGTGAACTTGTTGAATCAATTGCAGCAGTTGTCTTTGCAAACTGCTTCTAACAACCAAGTCACATTGTCTAATCCTCCCGCTTCCCAAACTTCTTCAATTAATTCCGTCCAATCTGATAACCCCAAAGGAAATCAAAGTTCCAATGGGAAAAAGAAAGGACGTGTTAAGAAGAAGAACTCGAATGGGAAGCCCGATGCAAATAAATCTGGTAACAACGCTGGTGGTGGTAAAGGTGAGTCGAGAAAGAAAGTTAAGTTTCCTTGCAAATAATGCAGTGGAGACCATCTAACTCATCTCTGCCCTAGGATTGAAGACGCTCAGCGCTTGTTAGGACAGCAAGGGACTTCTAGTTCGCAAGCTGTGTTAACTAACCCATTTCCCCAAGGGCAACAACTTCTTGCTGGCGCGAGTTCAAACCCTGGTACCTCCTCAGGGGGCAACCAGGAAGGGGAAAAAGCATCAAATGTTTTTATGATGGGTTCAAATGTCCATGTGACTACTCGGTCACATGATTATGGTGAAGGTGAAACATCTAAGGATAAAACTGTTCCCGGAGATACTGACCTTCATATTGAGCGACCCCCTGTTGAGACTATACCTCGGATACCGAAAGGTTCCGCCAAACGCGCAACGATTAACCCTAATGCTAGGGCCGCCTAGAATTACTCCATTGTGGAGGATCTGGCTCAAATCCCGTGTGCTATGTCCGCTCTAGAGGTTCTCCAGTCGTGTCCGGCTTAGAGAAGTGCTTTACTCTCTGCAATTGGAGCAGTTGATCCGGCTAACTCTTTAGTGCTCACTTTTGACATGTTAAATGTCAAAAAGCGACTCCCTCATCATATGGATTTTCAGATAAAGTCTACATACCGGAAAATCAATATTTTTCGCACCGTTATAGATGAAGGAGCTTCCACATGTGTCATGTCAATGTCATGTTGGAAGGCTATTGGTTCACCTTCGGCTGTTCCTTCACCAACCGTCTTGACTGCATTTGATGGTCATTCTCACAAGCCGCATGGGATTATCCCGGCCTTTCCTATATGTGTTGGAGGGAAGTTCGTTAATATCGAAGTTGAATTCGTAGATGCTAACCTAGACTATAATCTCCTATTAGGAAGGAACTGGGTATACGAAATGGAAGCCGTCGTATCGACTCTGTTTCGTGTCATTTGCTTTCCTCATGAGGGGAAAATCGTTAAGGTTGATCAATTGGACTATTCCCCAATCGATCCTCAAGCAAGCTCCGACTCTACTGTTCCTTTGGTGGATAACCCTCGCCCGCCGACTGAGAATTTAGGAGTAGGGATGTATTCCTCATTGATGGGTACGTTTGATCTTCCCTCTCCTTTTGCAAAAATCAATGCTATTTCATCATCCAAGGAGTCTCCTCGAGAAGAGTTCTTCCGAACTCATTATTTTTCCGACCCTTGGACCTTGCCTTCACCTACGACCACATTAGTTGAAGGACAAGCAAATGGAATGACGTTTCCTATATCCGCAACTGAGCTTAGATATCAGTCTATCATAGACTTTGCAGATAACCACTCCAATCCTTTTTCCGAAGAAGAGTTGGATGGTCATGTGGCCCTAGCCTAGAGCCTAGATTCTATCTCTACCTTGGATTGCTTGGATTCAATTTTACCTTCTGAAGAAGCAATCCTTGAAGTAATGATGGGTATAGATCAACCTTGGGAAGACTTACACCATCGTTCGTACTTTCTTCCTCCTTTGCAGGAAGTGGAATCTAGGTTTTCTGAGCTTTGTACTAATGATGTTGATATGGTGTCGAACCCTTTGGCTCCAGCACACATTTGTGCCGAAGGTAATATGTCGGTAATTTCAAAAACGATACCCATCAACATCTCTAGGGACCCTAACATCATTGAGAATATCTTCATCGGAATCGAGTGTTCCCCTGAAGAAATTCAAATCTACACCGACCTCTTTAAGGAATATCGTGACGTATTTGCTTGGTCTTATGAAGAAATGCCTAGCATTGATCCTTCTATTGTTCAACATGAGATCAAGACATATGAAAACGCGAAACCTGTTCATCAAAGACTTCGTCCGGTTAACCCTAGGAAAGCAACAGCTATCAAAGCTGAAGTCCAGAAGCTGCTAAAGGCGGGTTTTATATACCTTGTTCCTCTTACCGATTGGGTTTCTAATCCAGTCCCCGTAGATAAAAAGCAAGGAACAATCCGAGTATGCATCGATTTAGGGATCTAAATAAGGCTTGTCCAAAAGACAATTACCCCACGCCATTTATTGATCAAATTATCGACGAGTGTGCAGGTAACGAGATTTTTTCCTTCATGGATGGTTTTTCAGGTTATAATCAAATTTCTATCCATCCTAAAGATCAGCATAATACAACCTTCATATGTCCCTGGGTACCTTTGCATATCGAAAGATGCCTTTTGGTCTTAAAAATGCTGGAGCCACTTTTCAGCAGGCCATGTCATACGCTTTCCACGACATCAAACATGTCATCGAGGCATACTTAGATGATCTCGCTACTCGTTCTCGAAAGAGAACAGATCACCCTAGTCATCTTCGATTAGTCTTTGAGCGATGTCATTTTTATAAAATCCGGTTGAATCCCAACAAGTGCGTTTTCGCGGTTACGTCCAGTCGGCTGTTAGGGTTTATTGTGTCCAATGAAGGTATTCGGGTTGATCCCTTCAAGGTTGAGGCAATAATTCAATTGCCTCCCCCGTCTTCACTTCGACAACTTCAAAGTCTTCAAGGGAAGGCTAACTTCTTAAGACGGTTTATAGCAAATTATGCCGAGATTACTAAAGGATTCATGCGTCTACTACGGAAAGGAGTTCCATTTATATGGGATGACTTTGCACAGCAGTCGTTTGATGCTTTGAAAAAAGCATTAGTCTCTGCCCCGCTTTTGAGTCCACCGGATTATGGTAGAGACTTCCTTTTATATCTCGCTGCAGCAGAATCAACCATTGGTATGGTTCTATTTCAGGAGGACGATGCTCTCGCCGAGCACGTCATTTACTATTTGAGTCGAGGTTTAATAGGCCCTGAACTTCGCTATTCTCCGGTTGAGAAGTTGGCCTTGGTAGCTGTCCATGCTGTCCAACGGATCCGTCATTATATTTTGCTACGTAAAACTTTTGTCTTAGTGGCAGTCAATCCATTTCAATTTGTCCTTAGTAGGCGAGTGATTGGGGGCAAATATAATAGATGGATAGTCATTTTGCAAGAATTCAATCTCGAGTTCTTGTCTGCCAAGTCTAAGAAATCAATGGTTTTTGCGGAACTTATCTCGGAGCTACCTTGTGGAGATGATATTGTGTTTGAGGAAAGTTTACCCGACGAACATATATTCCTCATCTCTTCACAAGACCCTTGGTATGGAGATATCATTGTTTATCTCTAGACTTTGAAGTGCCCCTCTGCTTTCTCCAAGGATGAACGTCGCAAATTACATCACCCGGCAAAAAACTATGTTATTGTTGATGACACATTATATCATCGAGGGGTTGACTCAATCCTCCGGCATTGTTTAACCTTAGAGGAAGCAGAGTCCGTGCACAATGATTGCCACAGTGGAGCTTGTGGTGGTCATCTATTAGGGCTTGCTACAGCCCAAGGCATCTTACGTGCCGGCTATTTTTGGCCTTCAATTTTTAAGGATTGTGTGGAAGCAGTCAAACGCTGCCACCCATGTCAAATTTTTACTCGGAAGATGCATGCGTATCTAGCTCCTCTTTTTCCCGTTGTCACTGTCGGTCACTTTACTAAGTGGGGCATTGACTTTACGACTTGTAATCCGCAGCTTGGGTACTTTATTATCCAACTGGTCAATTGATGGTATCGAGAGGCGTGTGTATCGGTCCTACTTCAAATAATATGGCCGAGTATACAACTGTTATCAATTTATTATCCGAGGCAATCTCTTATGGGATTGACTCGTTGGTAGTATATCTTGATTCTCAATTGATAGTGTCTCAATTAAATAACATTTATCGGGTTAGGATCCATTATTTTATCGCCAATATTTAAGGGTGAGGTTGTTGCAAAGATCATTTATTTACATTAATTATTTGCACATTCCAAGATCTCAAAATTGGTTAGCTGATTCTATCGCTAATCAAGCATTAGACTGGCATATCAATCATTCATCATCATAAAATCATGCATCAAAAAGTCAAACTGTATATATATATATATATATATATATATATATATATATATATATATATATATATATATATATATATATATATATATATATATATATAATATATATATATATATATATATATATATATATATATATATATATATCATAAAGCGCCTCGAGTGTACATATGTGTGTCCAAAAATATACAAAATTGGGACTCAAATGCCCATAATCATGTCAGGCATATCTAATGCCTCGGCTCAGGATGAGCGTCTAAGTATGTCACTATAGCATTGGCCACGCGCCGAAAGACGCGAACCCAGTCACGTGGCATGCCAACCACATGACGCTGCATATCCGGAGGAAGGTCCTCTATGGCAGCCATCGGTACTCGGCAGCTCAGTCTCGCCAAGTGTCGCTGGACGTTGTTTAGGGTCCGTTCCGTATCGGCAGCCGCCTCTTCGGCTCCTCGGCCACGCCGTCCATGCCGTGGGAATCCATCTGGTCGTACAGGCCCAATGTCTGGAACATGATCATCATATTAGTCATTTGAATCTCATCAAAAAAAATATTTTTTCAAAATTCATCATTATATTTGAAAAATCCAAAAAATCATAAAATGAGGAAAAAAGTCTCACCAATCTCGCCCCATGCTGCGTCCGGTGGCAACACTAGATCAGGATCTCCTCGGAAATCCAGCCCAGCATAGGGGTAGTCATCCACGGTGATGATTTGCTGCTCCCACCAGGTAAGGAAGTCATCGTCAAATGCATTCCTTGGGACTTCCCCACCCCCCAGACGTTTCATCAGGTCAGCCCACTGGCCCATGCGTGGATCACGTGGGATACTGATGGAAACAACTACCCTGGGGCAGAGTGCAGGAACCTTCTCAAAGAAGAAAGTGCACAAGATGGTTTCGAACCCAAAGTTCTTGGTACGTCCCCTCCTGATAGAAGTGAGTTGTTCCTTCATGTTGGCCAGAAGAGGAGTACACCAGTCAAACACAGTAGTGAGACAATCCACTGCCACGCTCATGGTTACCTGTGACGCCTGATGTAGTGAGGATGATCCGTTCACTCGAGCTATGGTGAACAAGATTATCCTGAGTGACAAACTCGCCACATGTGGGATAGAGATCTGGCTCCCAACCTTCTGATGACCCGGGCAGTAAATCTATACATAGTCATCTACACTGAGGCTATTCCGTGTCCTGCCCTGGGAATGTACTACCTCTCCCCTTCGGGAAAGGCCCGTGATAAAATATATGTCTTCCACTTCTATCCTGAGTGGCATCTGATCAATCATGAATGCTTCCTCATCGACATCCCAATAATCAATGAGCCTCTCGAGCAGACGCGTGTTCGCTTTCATATTTGGCAATTTGACAAATTTAAGCAACCCGCATCCCCGTAGAGCATCTAATGCTTCATCATTGCCCATGACTTCACTATCCACAGCTGCGTGCTCTCTTTCACGCCATGTGATAATCATCCTGGAAGAAAAAATAATTTTCATCCGTTAGTTTTGTTTATAAAAATAGTTCGCTGCACACACGTGGGTTCCTATATACACAGTCGCATGTAGGGCCATCGTATACGTGAGTTCAATATTGCCAACCCGCGTGTACGCCACGAAGGAATTTTTTGCAAAAATCCAACGGTAAAACATCAACTAAAATTCCTAAAAACTATCACAATTAGTTGCAAGACAAGTTTAAGGCTTATCTTGAAGTTTTCGACAAGTTTGAACAGTTGAATTGGTCATAGGGAAGTTTGCTTCTTTTGCTCCACAATTTTTGCTCTCCAAGTCAAATGGTGAAAATGGTGAGTCCAAAGTGCCTTTTATAAGTTTTGAAAATACTAAATGTTTTCAAAATTTAATTTTGTTTGGCCTCATGTGACTTTTAACTTGGGAGCTTGGAATGCCGAGTTTGGTTTGTTTTTCAGGACATTTTGGACATTTTTCGACAGTTCGAGATGGTTCCATGACCGCTGACCCGTCATGGCAGGTATCGTGTTTTCACTGGCATATAGGTTAGGGACACCATTTTTCCGTTGCATTATGCATACTAGCCTCCATATGACCGATACATCTGCCGTAGGGTCCACCCCATCGTGTTATGGTTCGTAAGCCATTTTCACTCGCCAATTCTTTAAATCATGACACGATGGTAGAGCCATCCCTTTACATGGGCATCATAGTTAGCACCCCACTGACATTTGTTGCCCATGCTGCTTCGTTTTGAGTAGGCTCGGGAGTCCTCTGTAGTCCCGCCATGACTTATGCATTGAAGACTCATTCCTCTTTTCTTCTTCGCTTCGTTCTGGCCTTATACCCTAGAGGCTCCTATGTGTGTCGAGTTGTACTTTTGCATTGCATGTTGACCATTTGCACCTTTGGGCCTAGAGCCGGCTTCACTTGGACTCGTGTTTAAGCCAACTTTTGACCATGACATTTGCAAAATCAACCTTGCATACTTTTGACTTCTGCAGCTTGACATACCCTGATCCGTGGAAGGAACATACCTCTGAGTGTCACTGACCAGTTTTCACCTCCCTGCATTGAGCATAGGAACGTTCCTTTCCCAGGAACTAGATCATCTGTTTCACCGACACTCGTTCTTTCCACTGTACCATGGCATTCTTTTATTCTTTTTCCAGCTTAACAAAAAAAGACAAAAAAATTAAATATTCCAAAAAAGAGCGGGAACAGGGACATTATTTCCATTTATTGTTGGCAGTTAGAGTCAGTCGTGTCGCCCTTGAACAAAGCACTCAAAACAAAGTCTCCTCTGCATGGGTGGGATTTAGTTTGACTTAGGTATGCCATAACCTTGTTATTGAGTCAGTTCTCCCCCGATTGGTTATCTCTTCCAATCATATGGAGGGTTCGTTCGTGCCTCCTGCATGGCGAACTTATATAGAGTCATCATATGCTGCCACATAGTCACATTGAGTCGTGCTTTTGTTCAAGGGAAGTTAGCCTGAGTCGGCCTCTCTGCGGTGTCTCTTGACTCATTTTTCAGTCGGCCATCCCTGGTTGTCAGTATCATGTCTATCATCACATCAGTTATATTGGTCCTTTACTCGTGCCGGTTTGAGAAGGTCCCCATTGACTTCTTGCTGGCGGGTCTTGTCCTTATCGACGACGACACCTTGCACTGAGGACAGGCCTAGAGCCGCACCCTGGCCCTATTTTCATTATTGATAGGTCACCTTGTGCTCAGCATCGATCAGTATCATGGGTCTTTGACTGAGTGGTTTCCCTTGTGTTCGACATCAGCATACATTATCACACATTGGGATTCGTGCAATACCTTGGTTTCCATTTGACCCTATTGGTGGATACCTCGCCTCTGTGTCAGCTTTCATTATTGGTTGGTTCAGAGGGTTTCTGCCGTGCGCTAGCCACATCTTGTGTACGCCAGAAACGTACTTCGGTTGGGTTACTACATCTTTTTCGTCCGATTCCTTCCACATTATTGGCCTACGGGTTACACTCGCGGTAGATTGATGGAGGATGCCTTAATGCCTTCCTTCTAGCAGATCTTTCCCTATCGACTCCGACTCATTGCTCTGGGGCAAAGATCTAGAGTCCATTTGGCAGTACCTTGGGGTTTGCAGTCATTAGTGGCAGATCCTTCACTATCGACAGTGGGAAACCATAATTGTCTCCTGATCGATAGATTCTTACAGGTGTTCGACTTCAGCTCATCTATTCACACTTGTTAGATTGTATTGGGTACCTTGACGCTCATTATCATTATCGGTGAGTAGTCTCGCGTTTGTTAACGGTATACATCAATGACCGGTAATCAAACGATTTCTCACATGGTTGACTTCAGATCATTTATTCCCATGGTGTAGAAATGTACCACGGCGGTCGGTGAATACCTCAGGTTGTATCAACATTCATTGGTTCACTTGACGATTGCTCCTGTTGCTGCTAGTTGATACCACTCCACCTTATATGTTGCAGTCAGTCATGGCGACATTCTATATGCTGGCACCTAAGTTTGCAGTGTAGTACCATCCTATTCCATCATGTTCAGTTGGTACCTTTTGGGATCAGTCTTTGATATCAGTGATCTGTTGCACCTTCCAGCATCATTGACAGTCTTATATGTGATATTCAGACATGTACTTGCTCATTATGATCAGATGATCCATTATGTATCTTCCAATCATTTATACTTGTATACTTAGTGGATCTTCTTGTACTTGATATGCAGACATGCTTTACTTTTTTTGAGCATGGGTATGCACGCCTCAGACAGTTTTTCTTTCTGATCTCCTTTTGGTGGCTTGGCAGGCTGAATTTTGGTGAAGTCCTCCTCGGTTTCTCGACAGACTTTCTTTCCATGTACTTACATAATATATTTCGGCCATCATGTTCCCCTTCTGACCTCATATATTAGGGGGCATCTGTTATAGCTCCAAATCTCACTCTTATGGTTTGTGATGTTGCACTCATGGCCTAGGGCAACCCCTCCTTCCAGACGTGGTCCTAAAATTTAAAAAAACAGTGTTTTATCCCTTATACGCGACATTTCCCTGAGTTAAATGCGTGTACACGTGGGTCTGTGTATACCCAACCCACGTGTATGTATTAAAACACTTAAAAAAATAAATAATTCCTTATTTTAGGATGGAGATCACGGGTTTTACCTGCTGATCACCTGTTAGTGCCCGTGGCCCAACTGTTCCCAACCAACTCCTAACTAAAAAACTACTTTGGAGATGGTATAAAAAGACATCAAAGGGAAGGCCTAGGGGAGAGAGAAAAGAGAGCAAGATTATTATGCTGAGATTTTCCCCTTAGACCAGGTCTGAAGTCCTTGGTGCCTTCTGTACTTCCCCCATTTTGCATAGGAAACCCTTGTTTCCATGTGTATTGGTGATCATTCATTCTTTATATCACCATTGAGTAAGACTTGGAAGGAGCTCTTGTTGGAGGCTTGAGGCTGGAACGAATCTGGGAGGAAGCTTTGCATGGAGCCTGCTGAAGGTGTT
Organism: Pinus tabuliformis; assembly: GCA_031772625.1. Lineage (NCBI taxonomy): Eukaryota > Viridiplantae > Streptophyta > Pinopsida > Pinales > Pinaceae > Pinus > Pinus tabuliformis. Next base: position 2,034,344,692 of record CM062816.1, on the reverse strand, counting down.
CTTTGTGCTTATGAGATTCTTGTTTTGAATTCTTATGTAAGTAGTTACTTAAAGATTTTTATAACTAACTTTATAGCATGAAGATGGTTTATGTATAAGTATTTGTCCATGTACTGTTGTGTTCTTTGATTTGTTTGTTTTACAGGTCAAAGGAGAAGAAGGGAACTCCAAGAAGGGTTTGGACCCTAAAGGCCTTCTCAAACGTAGGACCTTAGGTACGTACCCTCAACATTAGAATTTGCTTACAGTAAAGATAATGGATGTGTGTGTGTTTCTTTGAATAAGAAATTTTCAGTCTAGTAGAGTCTTAATCCAAAGGACCCTAGGGGTACTTTCCCCTCAACCAATCCTGTACCCGATAAATGTTATTTAATTGAGACACTATCAATTGAGAATCAAGATAAACTACCAACGAGTCGATCCCATGAGAGATTGCCTCGGATAATAAATTAATAACAGCAGTATACTCGGCCATATTGTTTGAAGTAGGATCGATGCACACGCCTCTTGATGCAATCAATTGACCAGTTGGATAATAGAGTACCCAAGCTGCGGAAGCAAGATTCCGAGTGTGCCGATTAGCACCATCGGAGAACCCAAAATAAACCAAATCATCCATCAACACCTGCCAAAGCAGACCAAAAAGTGATGATATCAGAAAACTCTCGATGATATATGTATAAATATACATAAAATACAAAGAAGCCATTGCCTAGCCAAAACTAAGCAAAGTACTTCTTTAGGTAGAGCCCATTTCGGGGCTCCGCCAGCTTGTTTCCCTCGAAATCAATTAAATCATACGATCCTTTTTCTAAAACTCGTTTAATAATGAAAGGACCGTACCACATAGGCTTAAATTTGCCTACCCCTAAGGCGTCCTTATCTTGGTCATAGACCAGGACAAGGTCACCTTCAGAAAAGACTCTAGGATGGAAAAACTTATCATACTGCATTTTAACCCTTTTCTTATGAGCCTCATTCATCGTGGTGGCATCTCGACGCTGCTCATCGAGATGTTCCAAGTGAACTAGGCGCTCCTCGAGACTCGAAGTCTCAGGAAGAAGCTCAATAGCCAACTTCAGAGATGGAATTTCACATTCAACCGGAAAGATAGATTCCATCCCATAAAACATCTGAAAAGGAGTAAAACTAGTAGCCGTTTTGACGGAGGTTCGGTATGCCCAAAGAGTCAAATACAACATAATGTGCCAATTGGACCGATTTTTATCAATTGTCCGTTGGAGTATCGTCTTAAGAGTTTTATTGACTGCCTCGACCTGTCCATTGGCCTGAGGATAATAAGGGGACGAATGCTCCTGACGGAAACCTAATTTAAGAGCCAATTCGGACATTAGTTGATTATGGAAATGAATGTCGTGGTCAGTGACAATCTCTCTTGGGATACCGAATCTTGAGATAACCTGATTGAAAAGAAACAAAGCTGCCGTGTCACTATCGTTCTTATAAGTAGGCATGGCTTCAGCCCACTTCGTAAAGTAGTCTACAGCCACGATAATGTACTTGTGATTCGCCGATAAAGGTGGATTACAAGTTGTAAAATAAATACCCCACTTAGTAAAGGGAACAACGGTGACAACGGGAAAAAGGGGAGCTGGATGCGCGCGCATCTTGCAAGTAAAAATTTGACACGGGTGACAACGTTTTACCGCTTTCACACAGTCCTTAAAGAGTGAAGGCCAAAAATAGCCGGCACGTAAGATGCGCTGGGCTGTAGCAAGCCATGATAGATGACCACCACAAGCTCCACTATGGCAGTCATTGAGCACAGACTCTGCTTCCTCTAAGGTTAAACAGCGCCGAAGGATTGCATCAATCCCTCGACCATATAATGTGTCACCAATGGTAACATAGTTTTTAGCCAGGTGACGTAATTTGCGACGTTCATCCTTGGAGAAAGTAGAGGGAAACTTCGAAGTCTGAAGATAAACAATGATATCTCCATACCAAGGGTAGAGTGAAGAGATGACGAATAAATGTTCGTCGGGAAAACTTTCCTCATAAACAGTATCCTCTCCACAAGGAAGCTCAGAAATTAGCTCCGCAAAAACCATAGATTTCTTAGACTTGGCAGACAAGAACTCGAGATCGAATTCTTGTAAAATGACTATCCATATATTATATTTTCCCCCAATCACTCACCTACTGAGGACAAATTGAAATGGATTGACCGCCGCTAAGACAAAAGTTTTGCGTAGCAAGATATAATGACGGAGCCTCTGGACAGCGTGGACAGCTGCCAAGGCCAACTTCTCAACCGGAGAATAGCGGAGTTCAGGACCTATTAAGCCTCGGCTCAAATAATAAATCACGTGCTCGGCAAGAGCATTGTCCTCCTGAACTAGAACCATACCAATGGTTGATTCTGCTGCAGCGAGATATAAAAGGAAGTCTCTACTATAATGCGGTGGACTCAAAAGCGGGGCAGAGACTAATGCCTTTTTCAAAGCATCAAACGATTGTTGCGCAAAGTCGTCCCACACAAATGGAACTCCTTTTCGTAGCAAACGCATAAACCATTTAGTGATCTCAGCATAGTTTGCTATAAACCGTCTTAAGAAATTAGCCTTCCCTTGAAGACTTTGAAGTTGATGAATTGAGGACGAGGGAGGCAACTGAACTATTGCCTCAACCTTGAAGGGATCAACCCAAATCCCTTCATTGGATACTATGAACCCTAACAACCAACCGGATGTAACCGCGAAAACGCACTTGTTGGGATTCAACCGGATTTTATAAAAACGACAATGTTCAAAAACCAATCGAAGATGACTAGGATGATCAGTTCTCTTTCGAGAACGAGCAGTGAGATCATCCAAGTATGCCTCGATGACATTTTTGATGTCCTGGAAAGCATATGACATGGCCCGCTGAAAAGTGGCTCCAGCATTTTTAAGACCAAAAGGCATCTTTCTATATGCAAAGGTACCCCAGGGACATATAAAAGTTGTCTTATGTTGATCTTCAGGATGGATAGAGATTTGATTATAACCCGAAAAACCATCCATGAAGGAAAAAATTTCATTACCCGCACACTCGTCGATAATCTGATCAATGAATGGCGTGGGGTAATTATCTTTCGGACAAGCCTTGTTTAGGTCCCTAAAATCGATGCATACTCGGATTGTTCCTTGCTTTTTGTCCACAGGGACTGGATTAGAAACCCAATCAGTAAGAGGAACAGGGTATATAAAACCCGCCCTTAGCAGCTTCTCAACCTTAGCTTTGATAGCCGCTGCTTTCCTAGGGTTAACCGACCGAAGCCTTTGACGAACTGGTTTTGCGTTTTCGTACGTCTTGATCTCATGCTGAACTATATAAGGATCAATGCCAGGCATTTCCTCATAAGACCAAGCAAATACATCATGATATTCCTTGAATAGGTCGGTGTAAATTTGAATTTCTTCAGGGGAACACTCAATTTCGATGAAGATATTCTCGATGACGTTAGGGTCCCTAGAGATGTTTATAGGTATGGTTTTTGAAATTACCGACATATTACCTTCGGTACGAACGTGTGTTGGAGCCAAAGGGTTTGACACCGTACAAACATCACTAGTGAAGAGCTCGGAGAATCTAGATTCTACTTCCTGTAATGGAGGAAGAAAGTATGAACGATGGTGTAAGTCTTCCCAAGGTTGATCTATACCCATCATTACTTCGAGGATTGCTTCTTCAGAAGGCAGAACCAAATCTAAGCAGTCCAAGGCAGAGGTAGAATCAAGGCTCCAAGTCGGGGCCACATGACCATCTAACTCCTCTTCGGAAAAAGGAGTAGAATGGTTGTCTGCAGAGTCTACGATAGACTGATATCTAAGCTCAGCTGCAGATATAGGGAATGCCATTCCATTTACTTGTCCTTCAACTAATGTGGTCGTAGGTGAAGGCAAGCTCCAAGGGTCTGAAAAATAATGATTTTGAAAGAACTCTTCTCGAGGAGACTCCTTAGATGATGCAATAGCATTAATTTTAGCAAAAGGAGAGGGAAGATCAAATGTACCCATCAATGAGGAATACATCCCTACTCCTAAATTCTCAGTCGGCAGGCGAGGGTTATCCACTAAAGGGACAGTAGAGTCATAGCTTGCTTGAGGATCAACTGGACAATAGTCCAATTGATCAACCTTAACGATTTTCCCCTCATGAGGAAAGCAAATAACACGAAACAGAGTCGAAACAACGGCATCCATCTCGTATACCCAGTTCCTTCCTAATAGGAGATTATAGTCTAGGTTAGCATCTATGACCTCTACTTCAATATTGACGACCTTTCCCCCAACACATATAGGAAAGGCTGGGATAATCCCATGCGGCTTGTGAGAATGACCATCGAATGCAGTCAAGACGGTGGGTGAAGGAAAAGCTGAAGGTGATCCAATAGCCTTCCAGCATGACATCGACATAACGCATGTGGAAGCTCCTTCATCTACTACGGTGCGAAAAATATTGATTTTCGGGTATGTAGACTTTATTTGAAAAGCCATATGATGAGGGAGTCGCTTTTTGACATTTAACATGTCAAAAGTGAGCACTAAAGAGTTAGCTGGATCGACTGCTCCAATCGCGGAGAGTAAAGCGCCTCTCTGAGCTGGACACGACTGGAGAACCTCTAAAGCGGACATGGCGCATGGACTCTGAGCCAGATCCTCCACAATGGAGTAATTCTGGGCGTCCCTAGCATTAGGATTAATTGTCTCGCATTTAGCGGAACCTTTCGGTATCCGTGGTATAGTCTCGACAGGGGGTCGCTCAATATGAAGGTCAGTACTTCCAGGAACAGTCTTTTCCTTGGAAGTTTCAGCTTCACCATAATCACGTGACCGAGTAGCCACATGGACGTTAGAACCCATCATGAAAACATTTGACGATTTTTCCCCTTCCTAGTTTCCCCTAGCGGAGGTTCCAGGTTTCGAACTCGCGCCAGCAAGAAGTTGTTGCCCTTGGGGAAACGGGTTGGTTAACACAGCTTGAGAACTAGAAGTCCCTTGCTGTCCTAACAAGCGCTGAGCATCTTCAATCTTAGGGCAGAGATGAGTTAGATGGTCTCCACTACACAACTTGCATGGAAACTTGACTTTCTTTCTCGACTCATTTCTACCACCACCAGCGTTGTTGCCAGATTTATTTGCATCGGGCTTCCCATCCTAGTTCTTTTTCTTACCTCGTCCTTTCTTTTTCCCATTGGAATTTTGATTTCCTTTGGGATTATTAGATTGGACGGCATTTATTGAAGAAGTTTGGGAAGCGGGGGGATTAGACGATGTGACTTGGTTGTTAGAAGTAGTTTGCAAGGACAACTGCTGCAATTGATTCAACAAGTTCACAGTAGTTGTGTCTACTAACCCGACGATACCATCCGCATGCGGACCTGGCTTCGACTTAGCTACATCAACCTTAGATCTAGGAGCATCTGGCAAGTACTTTTGTAGGATCCCAGACTGAGAGTAGATTAATTCTAATTGTTGGGCCCTAAAAATGGCTTGCTCCTCAGAATAGACCCCAGACATGGAGACATCTTTGGAGATCTCGGGTTGTAAAGACTTCAAAAACCACTCGAGACGGTACTCCGGAGGGATTTCAGCTTTAATGAGCCTCTTTCTCCATCTCCATTCCTGAATATGGTCAGAAATGTGGGTTGCCTTATCTTGACGAAAGGTGGCCAGAAGTTCAGTTCCGGCATCATAGCGGACAGGCAACTGGAAGTGATTTAAGAAAATATTGGCTAAGTTAGCGAACGATGTAAAGCTGCCCCCTGGAAACTCTATATACCATTTGGCCGCATTACCAGTCAAGTTGCGCTGAAAGAGTCTCAACCTAATCGAGTCATCGATAAGGGAGTTAGATGAGCACCACAAATGGAATGTGGTTACATGGTCGCGTGGGTCCTCACCACTCTTCCCTTCGAATTTTGGAATGTCCGAAGGGAGTTTGGTTGGGACCAAAGGCCAGGCCGGATTGTACTTGATTGGGTCATTTGTTAACTTAGTGAGATCTGGCAAGTTTAACGTTGCCAGAAACGGAAGCCTTTCCACCCAGACTGGGCAGAACTCCCAAAGCTCTGAAAAGATTGTCCTGGAATTTGGGAGGCACCAGGCTACCCGAAGTAACCAGTAGAACCAGCTGAACCAAAAGGCAAGCCTTGTGGTCCAGCAAAATTTGAAGTTTGACCAACTCCGGCTGTATAACCTCCATAACCAGCAAAGTTTCCTCCTAAAGGATTGTAGGGAGTTGATAACCCCTGATACAGATTCCAAGCCAAAGCAAGGGGAGGAATACTTTGAAACATGCTAACCATGGAGTACGGCCTATTCCCTTGTTGGCCGTTAAACGGATTCCCAGTTCCCGCGCTACTGACCCCAGGGTTATTCCAACCTTGGAAAGGATTGTTGCTTTGTCCTACAGAAGAAAAAGGCATGGATTCAACCGTCGGGTTGGAATGTGGTATATGACCACTTCCGAAAGGAAAACCCTGGAATGAAGCCGATCCGCCCATCATGGACGTAGCGACACTAAACGGAACCGATGGAATACCCTGTGATTGGGTGCCAAAAGGGAAGAATCTAGTACGAAAAGCATTGGTTTGGGCATTTCCACTCGTGGACGGAATGGAGGTAGACCCAACTAAAGATGTGCTAGCAAAAGATCCAAACAACGAAGCGGAGGGGATGGAAATGGTTCCTCCCCCTTGCACTGATGTGGGGGTTTGCATAGTCATAGCACTCATAGAAGCCATGCTTCCAGTAGTGGTCATCAATGGTAAGCGCGTAGCAAAACCTGGACTTGACGGTCTATGCGTCGGACTCCCAACGTATTGTAATACGTCTGGATGACTAGATGGTAGTGGAGAATTTGGAGCCACTAATGACTCTGAAATTTCTTCTACCTCTATGTTATTCTCCACTTGAAAGAGAACTCGAGAAAGGACTGGAGTGTCCCTCTCTTGCTCAGAAGTGCCAGGCCTTGCTTGGCCGCTAATGCCCCCGAGAGGAGGATCAATCCCCGATGCGTCAACCAGCGTGGGACGGAACCCACCGGTAGTATTGCCTCTGCGCCTTCTAGGAGAAGGCTCTAAACTTGGTGGCGAGAGACCACGAAGTCTTCGAGACCATCTTGGAGATCGTTCAGCCACTTTGAAGTTTTTGTTATGATCTAACTAAAGACTCAAAAAATTGAAAGCTAGGCCAACTAGGAGCACAGAGCACACATTATAAAGTCCCTAAAGATACAACCAATCAAACAACTTCCAAGTATTTCAGCTCCGGATGATTAAGACCGGATAACAAAATATGAGAAAGTCAAATAAGGGGCCTTCCGAAGATAGTCTGGGATGATGAGGGCCCAGTCCTATCAGCGAAGGTATCAGAGGAAGTTACGCTGACCTCCTAACAACAGCCTGCGCCGGTGCAAGCCCCTAAGATTCGCAAGGGTGCCCTCCAGTAGTACTGTCGAGAGTGATGCAATGTCAACCTCAGGTGCCACGAGATTCCCCTCCACAGCCACCTGTGTAGTTCCCTAGGAGAAGCAACTATGGATACCAACTCGTCACAGAAGCCAGGCGGAACAGTCGTGAGGTAAGTTCAGACAAGTAGGAGAGGGGGTATCTCTCTTCCCTGTCTTTACAGACCCTCGTGCTTAACTCCCAGATCTGGAGCTTTCCTGGTCTTCCTAATGCTATTGGATTTTCTCTCGTTATTCAGACTCCTACGTTTGACGTTTATATGGCCTTGGAGAGTTAACTCTCCACTCGCCTAATCCAAGGCCCTAAAATCCTAATCTTGTTGGTGTAACTGACTAAAACAAAAAGTTCTAGTGAATTTTATTTAGCGCTTGATTTTATTAGGCTGTTCTTTAAGTCACAAGGTAACGGAAGTGAAACTAGTGGTGTTTTTTGACGCAAAAGAAATTAATAAAAACTTAACTACATGCACATGCACTTTTTCGTTTTTCGATGAAGAGCAATTTCTATAAGGTTCAGAGGTACTTCTAATAAAACAAATTTTCCTTTTTCTTTTCGTTAATGCACACTTCACACTCACAAAAGCTAACAAAGCTATGTATGCCTAAAAGGGGATGCAAATCAATCCTAATGCAACAACTATATGTGGATGCAAGATTCAAAACTACTCTAAAAACAAAAATGAAAGTTGCTTGCTTATCAAGCTTTATCTTGCCACTTAAGATGCCTAGATGGAATATGAGATGTTTCCATTCATTTCGTCTAAACACTAAAAACAAATTCTAAGAGAAACATACAGCACTTTCAATTCTCTAAAAGGAAACCAAATGAAAAGCAAGTTCAAGAAAGCAAAACTAAGATTTTCAAAAGATTTTCTTCAAAGCAACAAACAAAAAAGTATTTTCAAAAATTGCTCTCAACAACACTGAAACTTGTGATTGAAGAATAGGCAATTAAGCACTTTTGCGAATCAAGACCACTTAATGGATGAAAACTCAACAAAAATAAATGTGTTTGAAATCGCTCTTAACAATCAAAAGTAGCAATGAAAGCCTTGGCAATGAAAACCAAAAAGATCAAAAAGACAAATTCCAAGAAAGTGTCAAACAACAACTTTCATGAAACAAAGAAGTAGATGGTCACAAAAAGCGATTTTTTCAAGCAAACAAAAAGTCACCAAAAGCAAGATTAACACAAAGATTGAATTCAATCTTCCTATCCTGATGAAACAAAGCAGCCAAGATTCCTAGCCAGAAATCTTGCGTGCTTTTAGCAAAAAATGATGACGCTTGCAATCAACAAAACAAGACCAATACTCCTTATAATCAGAGAGAATTCAGAAAGAGATGCTCGCTGTAAAACAAATAACTGATACTGGAAAATGACTATTTCAGACCTACTCAAACCACCAGACAAACCTTCAGAGGCCAAAAAGATTTACAAATCTTGAGAATTGGAATATATACGCGATTGTACTATAGTACAGATTGCGTGTATACGCGACTGTGTTTGAGGAAACCTGCGTATACACGGGTTCACTCAAAGAAACAAGCATATATACGCCTCTGTATCTAAGAAAAAAAAATGTGAAAAGCTTCAAGAAAAATAAAAAGACAAACTGAAGAAACTGGCAAAGCTTAAAGTTCAAGAACAGACCAGACAGTAATAGCAAGCAAACAAGGCAGCTGAGCCCTGATTGGCTTGAAAAACACCCAAACTAGGAACAACAAGAGTGTTGTCCCTAGTGGAGTCGCCAATTCTAGTAGAGGGAATTACTCCCCTAGGGCTTTTTGGGTGAAACCCTAGCAAACTGAAAGTTGTCTATTCAAAGAAACATGCATTCATACAGCCATTATGCTATTATAAGCAAATTATATGATAAGGGTATGTACCTTTGGTCCTACGTTTGAGAAGGCCTTTAGGGTCCAAACCCTTCTTGGAGTTCCCTTCTTCTCTTTTGTCCTGCAAAACAAACAATTCAAAGAACACAGTAGTACATGGACAAAAACTTATAAAGAAACTATCTTCATGTTATAAAGAAAGGTAGTTAGTTATGAAATCTAAGCAACCATTTACACATGAATTCAAAACATGAATATCATTAACATAAAGAAGATTTATTTAGGGAACCAAGACATGTGTTTCTTTTATTATAGACAAATAAAGTACATAAAAAGGAATATGTTCACCTGAGTCACCTTTAGCAGGCTCCAAGCAAAGCTTCCTTCCGGATCCATTCCAGCCTCAAGCCTCTAACAAAAATCCTTCCATGACTCTCTCCATGATGTCATAAATGGTGGATGCACATCACAAGGCTCCCAACGCGATCGAGTTCTTAAGGCTCTTCGATTTTGTCCCTATTGCATCAAAATCGCCTCCTTTTCCTGATCCAGGGCTCCCAGGGGCTACTTTGACCTCTTGCGCAGTCTCCATGGGCCTCGGTCAGTGTGCTTTGACTGAGGTCCTCGTCATTCTATGTTGGCGACCATTGCCACTAGTTCAAGGCGTTTTTGATCGCTGTTTTGGAATTTTCAAGGATTTGTTCAACTCGATACAGTCAAGGTTCTTGACATTCTTTTGTGGATCTGATTCAGATCACTATTGGGGATAAATTCATTCCCTTAGTGGTTTCCTTGACCTTAGCCCTTATTACACCTCTTGAACAGACCTCTAATGCCTCACCCACTCTAAATTGACTCTAGGAAGACCATTCATTGAGCTTTATTTGATTTTTTTTTTCAAAAACTAGCTTTCACTTGATTAGATATCCCCATGGTTTGTTGACAAATTTTTGCAGTGCTCTCTGACCTTCTCTACACTTGCATTATAGAGCACTAGTAGCCTCTCTGTAGATGTGTTAACCCCTGTTTCATGTAAAAAAATTTCCTTTTTTATGTTTTTCTCTCTAATTGACATTGTTCCAGTGGGTCCTCCTTGTGTCCCTAAGTGTGTCTTGGTCTCTCATAAGCCTTCATCTTGTTTTCTTTTGGTTTTGAGTGCCTTTGATAAGAATTTGTTTAGATTTTTCTTTGTTCTTTTTAATTAGGTCATTAGCAAACTGACTGCTCAATTGTTGGATTGCTTGAAGGAATTGATGTTGCATTCATCGTTATAAATAGTTTTTTAATCAATCGTTAGGAAACTATCTTAGTTTTCATCTCAAAATTAAGTGGAATTGAAAAGAAAAATCTTTTGCATCATGCATTGCATCTAGGGTTTTGTGTGCGAAATTGGAACTAGGAACAGTTACATTAGGGGAATTATTTAACAATCATGTTTGTTGCATCTTGTATACTGCATATTCTTCATTATTCCCTCACATACATATATTTTCATTGAAAATAAAAGTTTCATTTTATCGTGCTAGCTTTCATTTTTAGCATATTTAGGTGAAATTTGTGGTGATCCTTGAAAACTAAGACTTAATTCAAGATAAACCTTAAAATATATTCAATCAATATTAAGGAGCATTTGTAACATTAACATCGAGATGGTACTGAAAAATAAAGGGAAGAGAGAAGGGAGTTGGAGGTGGAGGTGGCTATGACCTAGCAATGATGTGAATCTTTGGAGTTGCAGTCTGTTAGCCTCCTGTTGCAGCAGGTATTCATTTTTCATGATTGACATTTTCACATGCCAAATATGTCATACTTTGCAGGCTGCAGTGTTCCATATTTCCATAATGGGCCAATGAAGATCCCATGAAAGTATCCTGGTCCAAATGCCACTGTTGTATTCCATTTTTTATCACAGTTGTTAGGCAGTTCTGCATTCAAAGGAGGTACTCAAGCTGGAATTCACTAACCTCCCCTTCTTCTCATTTCCCCCAAGTCACTTACTAACATCCCCCAAGAGGTCAAGATCTGCTTGAGCCTCTCAGGTTCATCATCTCCATGACATTCGCCTTGGTAAGGATCTGCTTTACTCAAGGACTGCTCACTCATCATCTGTGAGCCTTCTTTTCCCCAACAAAGCCTAAGGTCTCATACCTTAGCGCCCTCTTTGCATCTCCATATTAACTATTAACTTTATTATGTAACTCCCCTATCAGTTTTCCCTTTCCCTATTAAAATCATGTATATAAAACTCCCCTATGTAAATACCCCTCCCTGGCAATATAGCCATATTTCCTATAAGTCCGGGGAATCACAGTCCATTTGGGGCTATCTTTAACCCATCCGAGTCATAGCAGGGATTAATCTGACACCTGGCCAGATTAATAACCGCCCCCCTAAAACCCCTAAAAAACCTTCAAAAACCCATTTTTTGCACCTTTTTCTTATGTTTTGTGCATAAAATATTAATCTGCGCCATTTTTTCACATAAAAACCCCATTCCATATGTTTTAACCCACCGCCGCAATACATTAAAAAGGGAATATTCCCGCGAATATCCCCACCCTCTGACCCGCCGTCGTTACCCATCTACCGCCAGCCGTTAGATCTGGCTCGCCATAGATCTACGGTGGGTGGGCTTTCCTATATGCAACACGCCCGGGCTTTAGCATCCGGGAGTTCGACGGTTTTTCCGTCGTACTCCCGCCACGCGTCAAGCTCTGGGGTGTGGCGGAGCCCCCTCCCCCGAGACCGCCTTTGCCCATAAGCAGTGCGCCACAAAACTGCTTACCGCCCGTGATGTCACATCCCACGTCACCCTCTGCCCAGTCACCGCTTGTGTCACCCCCTTTGCCCAGTTACCATGTCGAGTCACCTGCCTGCGTGGCGTCTTGCCACGTCACTGCCACGTCATCGTCCGTACATGATGACGTCATCTCGCCACATCGTCCTGCTGACGTCACCCGCTGTACAGCGTCACATCATGCTGACGTCATCATCAACATTTTTGCGCGCAGAGGTGAAAATCTCACTTCGGAGCCCCGGAATCCGATTTTGAGGCAGTTTTTGATGAGCGATTTGCGCCTAGATGAATGGGGAATCTTCAGGGAATATTTTTATTCTGCGGCCCCTAGCAAGCCCGAAAGGCACCGAATGACCCATTTTTCTTCATGAAGCTTGTCAGAAGGACCAGAAAACGGTTTTGAAAGAAACAGAGGCTGAACAACAGCCATTAAATTGTGAATAAGACCCATAGCACGACAGAACAACATCAATTTATTGCCAAAGAGTATCATAGGAGGAAGGAGAGCCAAAGAGTATCCGCCGAAGATTTTTTAGGGGCTCGAAGCACTTGAACATTGATGAGCCCCCAGAAAGTCAAATCAAAGAGGAGTAAGCCCATCCTAGCTCTCAAATCACAGTCAAAAGCATTCAATACCGCCGAACAGCAATGGTGAAAAGACCAATGCACAGTTATGACAAATGAAAAGCACAGAGCCACCTGGACAGATATTAACTCATTTTGACACAGCTGCCCCAGCACAGCTCAAAGATATTTTCTGGCATTTATTTCTGGATAAGATTAGGTTAAAGTAATCAATTTTCTGTCGGACCTGTTAGGTCGGTTGTAATAGATAATTTTGGATATATATTCCCTATATATACCACCCTCTGTATTGTTTTAAGGGTTGGTTGGTTGATAGTTTTTCAGTAGAGACTCGCACTGCATACCGGACATGTTTTCTGTAATCAAAGACTGCTGAAACGCTTGGAGGAAAGACTGTCTGCACTGTGTCTAATGGTTTCAAGAAGTGAATCTGGAATTCTTGTGCTGCAACATGACTCAATAAGTTTTCCTATCTCTGTTTTTTTTTCATTGATATACCGTCTAAATAGCAGAAAGAAAGAATAGTCTAGAATTGGTTAACTGCCCTCGATGCCCATTTTCTGCTGTTTCTTTATGTTTTCCTCTGGATCAGTCATGAATATGAATTCCCTTCGGCTCATATTTCCCCTAATCCATTCATCTTTGACATTTGTCTAGGAATTCTTAATTGCTCCTAGATAGAGTTCATTCACTTTCCCCCTTTTAAGCTTAATGAGAGATTCTTTGTTGCCTCTCATTCCTTATCCCTCATCCCATCCTTTAAGATTTTCAGTGTTTTTTCATGAGCAGCTACCTTGCTCCTTATTTCTCATGTGACCAAGAAAACACACCAGCAGTCCCACTCCTCGACTCCACGCCCAATGGTTTGAAAACTTACCAGACTATGTCTTGCCTCTCTACTTGAAATGTCTTCCTTCCCACCAAAAACAATACTAAACCCTTGTGCATCATACCTAGCCTAAAATCATCCATTAAGCAAAGCTAAATCTAAAAGAGAGAGCCCTCTCTGACTGCAGGTAGGCTAGAACCTGCAGTCCAAAGTTGGTCTGTGGTTACCTCGGCCGTATCCTTTTCTGGAGCTTTAAGGACAACCTGAGTGATAACATAATGGCGACTCCACTGGGGACCTTCCTCAGATAATTTCACAAAGTTTCACGAAGAAATTTGGAAAGCTCTGCTATGAGGGACCAAACCTTCGTAGCCATTCTTCAAATCTAGTTCTGATCCTTGATGGTGGATAGAGATCAGGCACTCAAAGTTAATATATCCACCTGGTGACTCCACATCATCCTCATAATAAAGGCTCCACTGGAGGAAGGAACCCAAAAGAAATTTATGAGCAGATCATGCTTTTGACCTGGATTTTAATCCAAGAGGTCATGTTCTTTCTCTTCCATAAAATCTTGCTGTACATATTGTTTAAATTTAACTTTTATGCTTTTCCTTTAGAAAATGTTGAAGAAAGCCCTCCTAGCACATTAGAACAACAACCTCTCAATGCTGTTGATGCTCACCTCATGGTCAAGGGGGACTCTTCCGTCAAATCCAATCATCCTATCCATGTTCATACCGAACCCAATCATTTAGCCCCTGTACACAATCCCGTGCCTCGTAAAGTTCCTGATAGATATAAGCCACTAATTTTTCCTCCCGTGCCTAATCCTTTGCCCAAAAATCATCCCATATATCTCCCAAAATTTGATGGCGAGAATGGAGTTACTGCCCAAAAGCATATCCAGGCTTTTGAATATTATTTCAACATTTTCGAGGTAGAAGATGAGGATGTTAGTGTTAGGCTGTTTGCCCTTTCTTTGCAAAGTGAAGTTAGGACTTGGTTTAAAGCATTGCCTGAGGCAAGCATCTCAAATCTCCAGCAGCTATTCAAACTCTTCCTTGATAGATGGATGACCAAAGTCAATTTTCTCATGCTCATAGAAGAATATTAACAGTTAAAAAGGATCCCATCTGAATCTGTTCAGCAATTTTCTGACCGATTCAATCAAGTTTATCATTCCATACCATTGAATATAAGACCTCCCCCTGATTTGGCCCTATTACATTATCCAACAGCATTTGATCCAGAAATAGAATTCCATTTGAGAGAAAGGGGCCCCTCTACTATGAAACAGATGCAGAACATGGCGGTAGATGTAGAGGTTAATCTGAAAGTTAGGAAGGAGAAGTTGAAAGCAGAAAAAGAGGGTAAACTAGATACCTTGCTAAAGAAAGCAGAGGAACTAAAGCAGACATTCACAATAGAAGTTGAAGGTTTAGAGCACCACAAAATATCTGTTTTGCAAAGAGAAAGTAATGGTGTTCCTGAACAAACCTACTACAAAACTGATGACTTATTCACACAGCCATACATGATGGAGCAATCTCCTGATATAACACATGAATATAATAGCTTCTCTTCCTTCAACTGTCTGCCCAAATATAATCAGTATGACGATGATTATGAACCTAATGACCAAATCAGATTCGCAGAGGAATCAAAGCCTATTTTGGCAGGAAGCACAGTTCAGGCTCATTTGCTTGAACCCAATGATCAGCAGGCCCAGTTTAGCTGTGAAGAAAAGGAGGAAAACGCAGAGGGCGTTGAGTTCAGCGAAGGAAATTTACCATTTTGTTTCAAGTCTCTTCAGTTTATCAGGGGAAATCATCATGCCATTTATAATCGAGTATCACCATATTTTGATGTTGACCGGCTAGAGGAGAGTCCAGGCCCCGCTCTTAATGCATTAACACTAGATCTGCAGCCCCAAAGTGCCAGTGAGTGTCAGATTGCAGAAGACTCAGAAGCGGCAACATGTGACAAAAACATCCAACTGGATTCCCTGCCTGTTGATTTTCAGCCATCTCGGATATTTGAAGAAGAAAAAGAACAGTCAGCACAAATCTGTCAGGTGCCATCTGAGCAGGCTTTCAGAGAATTATAGGTTCCATTCCATGTGTTGCACAACCCATCTGAGGGCAAGTTGTGTGATGAGGTAAATCACTGCTCTTCTCCGCTAGCAGGCTGCAAAGCTCAAAATCGAGTTGTGGATGATTCACCAATTTCAAAGCATGATAGCTATCCCAAACTTTTGTACAGTTCTTCAAGTCAGTCTAGCAATAATGTATATATGCTACAGGACACTTTTGTGCAGTTTCTTGTTTCAACAAAGAAGGTCAGCAGCTTCCTGATCTTCTCAAATATTAATAAAGCCATATCAGATTGCAAGATCTCCATTTTAGGTAACAGCAAGCATAAGCAACAGGGGCCATTCATATTTATAATGCTTAAGTGGCTGCATTGGCTATTTCATTACACCTAACAACAGAGAAAGTATTGGTTAGGGTAGGTAGGTAGGATTAATAAGGCAACTGGCCAAGAATATTTTGCAGAATACAGCAACAATTGAATACAAGGCAGTCTGACCTGTTGTTCTTGACTTTTCTCAAGGAAAAGCCATCCCCAAGTGGAGCCACTGTTAGCCTCCTGCTGCAGCAGGTATTCATTTTTCATGATTGACATTTTCACATGCCAAATATGTCATACTTGTAGGCTGCAGTGTTCCATATTTCCAGAACGGGCCAATGAAGATGCCATGAAAGTATCCTCGTCCAAATGCCACTGCCGTATTCCATTTTTTATCACAGTTATCAGGAAGTTTTGCATTCAAAGGAGGTACTCAAGCTGGAATTCACTAACCTCCCCTTCTTCTCATTTCCCCCAAGTCACTTACTAACATCCCCCAAGAGGTCAAGATCTGCTTGAGCCTCTCAGGTTCATCATCTCCATGACATTCGCCTTGGTAAGGATCTGCTTTACTCAAGGACTGCTCACTCATCATCTGTGAGCCTTCTTTTCCCCAACAAAGCCTAAGGTCTCATACCTTAGCGCCCTCTTTACATCTCCATATTAACTATTAACTTTATTATGTAACTCCCCTATCAGTTTTCCCTTTCCCTATTAAAATCATGTATATAAAACTCCCCTATGTAAATACCCCTCCCTGGCAATATAGCCATATTTCCTATAAGTCCGGGGAATCACAGTCCATCTGGGGCTGTCTTTAACCCATCCGAGTCATAGCAGGGATTAATCTGACACCTGGCCAGATTAATAACCTCCCCCCCAAAACCCCTAAAAAACCTTCAAAAACCCATTTTTTGCACCTTTTTCCTACGTTCTGTGCATAAAATATTAACCTGCGCCGTTTTTTCACATAAAAACCCCATTCCCTATGTTTTAACCCACCGCTGCGATACATTAAAAAGGGAATATTCCCACGAATATCCCCACCCTCTAACCCGCCGTCGTTACCCATCTACCGCCAGCCGTTAGATCTGGCCCGCCACAAATCTACGGTGGGTGGGCTTTCCTATATGCAACACGCCTGGGCTTTAGCATCCGGGAGTTCGGCAGTTTTGCCGTCGTACTCCCGCCATGCGTCAAGCTCTGGGGTGTGGCGGAGCCCCCTCCCCCGAGACCGCCTTTGCCCATAAGCGGTGCGCCACAAAACTGCTTACCGCCCGTGACGTCACATCCCACGTCACCCTCTGCCCAGTCACCGCTTGCGTCACCCCCTTTGCCCAGTCACCATGTCGAGTCACCTGCCTGCGTGGCCTCCTGCCACGTCACTGCCACATGTCACTGCCACGTCATCGTCCGTACATGATGATGTCATGCTGACATCATCTCGCCACGTCGTCCTGCTGACGTCATGCTAACGTCACCCGCCGTACAACGTCACATCATGCTGACGTCATCATCAACATTTTTGCGCGTAGAGGCGAAAATCGCACTTTGGAGCCCCGGAATCTGATTCTGAGATTTTTTGGGCCTGAATGGGGAATCTTCAGGGAATCGTTTTATTCTGCGGCCCCTAGCAAGCCCGAAAGGCGCCGAATGACCCATTTTTCTTCATGAAGCTTGCCGGAAGGACCAGAAAACGGTTTTGAAAGAAACGGAGGCCGAGAAGCAGCCATTAAATTGTGAATAAGACCCACAGCACGGAAAAACAACATCAATTTATTGCCAAAGAGTATCAGAGGAGGAAGGAGAGCCAAAGAGTATCTGCCGAAGATTTTTTAGGGGCTCGAAGCACTTGAACATTGATGAGCCCCCCAGAAAGTCAAATCAAAGAGGAGTAAGCCCATCCTAGCTCTGAAATCATAGTCAAAAGCATTCAATACCGCCGAACACCAATGGTGCAAAGACCAATGCACAGTTATGACAGATGAAAAGCACAGAGCCACCTGGACAGATATTAACTCATTTTTACACAGTTGCCCCCAGCACAGCTCAAAGATATTTTCTGGCATTTATTTCTGGATAAGATTAGGTTAAAGTAATCAATTTTCTGTCGGACCTATTAGGTCGGCTGTAATAGATAATTTTGGATATATCTTCCCTATATATACCACCCTCTGTATTGTTTTAAGGGTTGGTTGGTTGATAGTTTTTCAGTAGAGACTCGCACTGCATACCTGACATGTTTTCTGTAATCAAAGACTACTGAAAAGCTTGGAGGAAATACTGTCTGCACTGTGTCTAATGGTTTCAAGAAGTGAATCTGGAATTCTTGTGCTGCAACATGACTCAATAAGTTTTCCTATCTCTGTTTCTTTTTTCATTGATATACTGTCTAAATAGCAGAAAGAAAGAATAGTCTAGAATTGGTTAACTGCCCTCTATGCTCATTTTCTGATTTTTCTTTATGTTTTCCTCTGGATTAGTCATGAATATGAATTCCCTTCGGCTCATATTTTCCCTAATCCATTCATATTTGACAGTTGTCTAGGAATTCTTAATTACTCCTAGATAGAGTTCATTCACTTTCCCCCTTTTAAGCTTAATGAGAGATTCTTTGTTGCCTCTCATTCCTTATCCCTCATCCCATCCTTTAAGCTTTTCAGTGTTGTTTGATGAGCAGCTACCTTGCTCCTTATTTCTCATGTGACCAAGAAAACGCACCAGCAGTCCCACTCCTCGACTCCACGCCCAATGGTTTGAAAACTTACCAGACTATGTCTTGCCTCTCTACTTGAAATGTCTTCCTTCCCACCAAAAACGATACTAAACCCTTGTGCATCATACCTAGCCTAAAATCATCCATTAAACAAAGCTAAATCTAAAAGAGAGAGCCCTCTCTGACTGCAGGCAGGCTAGAACCTGCAGTCCAAAGTTGGTCTGTGGTTACCTCGGCCATATCCTTTTCTGGAGCTTTAAGGATAACCTGAGTGATAACACAGTCAACAGTTTGGACTCCCTCTGAGGGTCAACGATCCTCCTCCTGCTAGGGTTTCAACCCCTCTATCCTGGCTCCTGTTTTGTTTATTGGGTGGGGAGTTCTGTTGATTCTACGAGGGCTCTGTATATTTGTTAAAGTATTCACGAGGCTCTTCCTTGCTCCTCCTAGGTTGGGATAGCCTCCTCAATGGCAAAGCATGCCCTGGCGGTGCCTCTACTCACAAAGGTTTTGGCCTTCAATGTTTTGGTTGCATCAGCTCCGAAGTTTAGTAAGCAGGGCAAGTCAAAGTTTGTGAAGATAGCCGAGGAGATCCCCAAGAAAGAGATTTGCGCCCCTCAAGCCTGCTCTCGCACCGTACAGCTTGTAGACAGGGGTCTCACTAGTGAGTTTATGGGACTTTGGCCATCCCCTAGGACGGTTAAAGGAGAGGTAATCTCCTCATTCTGTGGCAAAGGATTTTATAATTTTTACTTTGAGAATAGGTTGGATAGAGATATAGTGTTCAAGAGTGGTCCATACTTTATGGGTGCCCAATGGTTGTATATGGATCAATGGAGTCCTAGCTTTAATCTAGAATGTGATGTTCCATCCTTAATTCCTATTGGGGTGAAGCTGCCTAATATCCCACTTCACTATTGGAATGACGCAACTTTCAGGCTTATTGGGGACTACCTAGGGAAGTACATTGATTGTTTGGAGCCAAAAGATGGCCTCTTCTCTTGTGCTAGGATTTGTCTGGAGGTGGACTTAGAGAAGGGGCTCCCAACAACTATCAATCTATGCATGGATAGTTGGACACACGTTCAGGAAGGAGACTATGACCAACTTCCCTTTAAATGCAAGTCATGCCATGATTATGGGCGCTTTGCTAAGGGCCTCCAAGAAAGTTTGGATTCCTTGGATAAGCAATTAGGGAATCCTAAATATATTTAGCAGTAGGTTACGAGAAGGAAGAACTCAAAGAATTCACTCCCTGAGGGAGCCCTAGGCTCTATTCCAATCTCCAAGGATGTTGGCTCTACTCAATCCCCTTCCTCGGGCACACCACTGGTGGGGGGTTCTAGTCTAGTATCAGAGAATATTTTTACAGTTTTGGGGTCTGCTCCTGGAGCTGAAAGTTCCACCCCTGCTTTCCTCCTCTTGGGAGATCCTAGCCTCTCTATCAGCTGCCCAAGCACAAGCCTTGAAAAGTCATAAGGTTCTAAGCTCTAGTCTGGACACTGATCGTAACTCCAAAGAATCCTCGGAAGAGGATGAAGACGATGATGGATTCCTTACATCAAAGCGTAGGTTTTAACCCCATATAGAAATTACCTACATACGAATTATAAAACACGAAAAATAAACAATGTGAGAGCATAACACATAAAACACATATACACTGAGATTTTCTCCTGGATCCAAAAACTGGGACTACCAGCTTGATTTTTCATTATTGTTCATTTCAATATTACAATACAAATTTATACATGCCGAAGCATTCAATACCATGGACCAAAAACCATCGCGTCTAAAACCTTGGACCGAAAATCATCGCGTCCAAAACTATGTGCGAAAATCATGCATAAAACCATATGTAGGTCTGCCCAACCTAACATAGGGTCCAAAACCAAAATTTTCCAGGGCGCTGCCCTAGACCCCATAGAGTGGGGTTACCTACACCACTCAAATATCCTATGATCCCCCCGCTACATAATTGGTGCAACAAATGGGGGACTCCGCCACCCCCCCCCCCCCCCCCCTCTAACCCCTCGGTTAACTACGTGGGCTAATCGTGGAAAGAATATAACACAACCCAACACAAAGGAAGGTCACGTTCCATTTGCATAGGAGAGTTTTGTTGATGAAAGACCAAAAAGTGCAAGGAAAAATAAACTAGAAAGAAAAGGGAAAAAAGAAGGAAGAAAAACAAATAAGGAAGTAAGGAGGGACAAAAAAGAAAAAGACAAAGAGTTGGGAGTCCAACACATTATCCCTCGTCATCTAGTAGGAGTAGGGAATAAAGGAGAAGCGTGGAAAGGTAATAATATGGGCCCATGTAAGGGGGTGGGAATATAAAAAAGTGGTTAAGAAATATAATCTACTAAAACTATAGGGGATTGGGATCATCAAAAAGAATAATGGAAGTGAAATACCTAATCCAAAAAGAAAGAACATATGTCACCCTCCTTCAAGAGACCAAGTTGGATGAGAAGACCCTTCGCTCAATCCAAAATAAGATATGGAGCTGTGAAAATCTAGAAATAGTAAGTTTGAGAGGGGAATTGGGAGGCCTTTGTACAATGTGGAACTTGATGAAATTGCAATTGGTAAGTTCTTTAAAAACTACTCATTGGATTGAAAAGTCTTTTAATATAATAGATATGCAGCAATCTTTCACAAGGATCAACATTTAAATTCCCAATCACTTTCGGGAAAACCAAGATTGTTGGAAATCCCTGATGGAGCTAAAGGGTACAGAGTATAGTCATAACTGTATTTGAGGAGGAGATTTCAATACAAAAATGGGACACCACGAAAAAAGGGGTGGATGCATTGTTCAAGATGCCATCTAGGAGCATATGGAAGATAACATATTAACTTTGAATATTGTTGATGTTAGGCCCCATAAATTTATGTATACTTGTACCAATAAAAGAGCATGTGTAAGCCATATCATGGCCCGACTGGACCACTTTCTAGCCTCTGACAACCTCCGTATTCTAAATTTCTACCTCAAATCCTCTATTTTGTCATCGTCTGGTTCTGATCACAGGTCGATCAGTATGATAATCTCCTAACCCTTGGATCTGGGTCCTATCCCTTTTCGTTATTATGTCCTATGGATGGATGACCCTAATTTATTGGAGGTGGTTTCCCTCTCTTGTTCAGGGTGGATTGAGGGAAGCCCAATAACTATTTGGGAGATATAAGACTTTTGTGATCCATAATTTAGAAAACAGTCTTTCGGATTAATCGTATTGTAAGGATTGGGTCACAAAAGACATTTTTCTAAACTATTTGGGAGTCCAAGATTTGCAAGCTGAAAGGCAACATTAAAAAGTGGCTAAAGGAAAATAGATTAGGCAGACAAGGCAACATCAAGGAGATGGAAGAAAAGTTATCTTCTATCTAAGGACAAATGGAATCAACTCTGGTAAGAGAAGCATACTTCCAAAAAGAAGCGGAAATTTATAAGGCCCTCCACACAAACCTTAGGAGGGAAGAGGAGTACTAGAGATTGAAATCTAGAAATAATTGGTTGAAGGCTAGGGATAGGAACACAATTTTTTTCCATAAACAAGCCAAGTTCATGGAATCTAAACAAAATATAAATCAGATAGATCATGGTGGAGAAACCATCAATAATTTTGAAGAAATTAAGAGAGCAACGGTTGAACACTATGAAAATATATATACAAGAGACCCTTCAAGAGATCTAGAGAGTGAATAATTCTTCTTAGAAGGTATCCTAGAGATGGTTTCAAAGGAAATGAATAAAAATCTAGTATCCTCTCCTTTAGTTGAGGAAACCAGGAGGGTAATATTCTTCTTCCCCCCTAATAAGGCTCTTGGCCTGGATGAATTCTCAGCTAGCTTCTATCAATTTTTTTAGGAAATAATAAAGAAGGACCTATGCATAATAGTGGGTTACTCATTCTTCGCCATGGGAACGACATAAACTCTCCCTTCATGTCATTGATCCCCCAAAAATCAAACCTGTCTTCCTTCTCTAGATTCCGCCCAATATCCCTTTGTAATGTCTCATATAAATTTTTCTCAAAGCTTTTGGTCTTGAGGCTCAAACCTATTTTTCCTTCTTTTATCTTCGATAACTGGGGGGAGGGTTTCCTAGGTAGGAAAATATTCAACAATATTATCCTAATCCAAGAATCTCTTGATTCGAGTTGGCACAAGTGCGATGAAGGGATGATCATAAAGCTGGACATGGAAAACACTTTTGATAGAGTTAGGCATGGTTTCCTAATAAAAGTCCTTAAGAAAATGGGATTGGATGATACATTGATCAGATGGATCAGCTTGTGTATAAATTCCACTTGGATTGCTCTATTAGTTAATGTCTAAGTGGCGAGCTTCTTCAAGGCTTTGAGGGGTCTTCATCAAGGATGTCCCCTCTCCCCCTTCTTATACATCATTATGGCAGATGTCCTGAGGGACACTGGAACACGAAAGAGTTACTCTCAACTTTTTAGGCATAAGGTACAAAGAAGGAATTAAAAATATAAATCATGGACAGTCCATGGATGATACAATTTTGATCAGAGGAGCCTCAGTTATAATTTACTAGTGCTTCAAAAGAAACATAGACAGATTCCTTAGTGCGTCGGGGAGGGGGCATCAATGACAACAACAACAAAATATACAACTAGAATATCATCATCCAAAAAGAGAAGAAAATCAAAGAAATCCTGGGGTTCAAAGAATTCATAGACTAGAAATACTTTAGTTACTTACGGGTGCCTATATTCCTAGGAAGAGTTGCTCCATATCATTGGAAAAAATTTCAAGATAAAATGAAAACAAAAATAGTAAATTGGGGTGGGATTTGGCTTAATAATGTAGGTAGAGAAACCCTAGTGCATTTTGCCTTGTCGGATATCCCCTTGTATCAACTTTTAGCCTTGCAAGCCCCTAAGTGCATATTACATCAAATGGGGATGTATATAAGGAACTTTTGTGGCAGGGAGTGAGAAAAAAAACTGAAAAAATATCATTTGGTAGATTTGAAAATGTTCAAAGCCCCAAAAAAACATGGTGGATTGGGAATAAAGGATCTAGGGATAGAAAATATGGAAATGGGAGCAAAAATGTACTGGAATATGATCACGAATCTGAATCAATGGTGGAATTAGGTGATCAAGGATATGTATTTAAATTAAAAAAATGACCAAGGGGGAAGATACGACCAAGGTTTGGGCTCCCCCATCTCGAAGTTGATCAATTCCTCCTTGGACACTATTAGAAAAAATATAAACAAAGTCCTAGGGAATGGAGCCTCCATCAACATTTTCATGGATTTGATTTTGGGCCTCCAACCATTGGGCTTAGATATTTCCCTAGATGCTCTAAGAATATTCATGAGGCAAGGAGGGGTGGAAATTTTGGATCAGATATCAGAATTCTATGATGAAGGATGGTGGAAGGAGTGGAAGATTGATAACATACCAAACACCCTCCTCCCTCAAAGAGAAAAACTTATTAAGAAACGAAGAGGTTGTGCCCCATATCTCTCACAGTTTCATATAAGTGAGTATGGAACAATTCCAGCTACATTGTCAAAGAAGGGTATTCTCACATTCTCTTTAATTCCCAGGTACCGCCTAAATCCTCCATCTGGAATAAAATATGGAAACTAAATTCTATCCCAAATTTCATTTTTTTTGTTGGCTTCTATCACATAAAAAAAAAAACCTAACAACAAAGAACCTTCAGAAACAATGTCATATTGGCCCTTCAAGATGCTCACTTTTTGAAACTTTGAAAGAGTCAATTCCCCATTTCTTTCTCCATTGTTATGTATCTAAGGAAGTCTGGTCGGTGGTTCTAGGCCCTTTATATTGTAGGACGTTGTTGGGCCTCCAAATTAACCTTAATTTTCACTCCATTTTCACCTTTTATCCTCATTTTGTCATCTCATTTCACCATATTATCATTACATAACCCTATATTTCCATTACCATATGAGTTTATATTCTCATTTTCCAAAGTTATTAATTTCATGTATTTAGAGTGAATTTATGATTAAAAGTTAGAGAAATAACATGTATTTGCTTATACCTAAAAGTGGCTTGAGTTTGATGACAAGTGTAGATCATTTGGAAGCTTCCAAGACACCCTTATGTGGCCTCCCAAGATCAAATTCGAATTTCAACTCAAGAGGTGGACCATATTCCAAGGAGAAAGATCATGGAGATTTTGATGTGTCATGGGATTTGTTTCTAGTATTTAGGGATAAGTTGAGACAAGTGTGGGTCTAGTAGATATTTAAGGGATCTACATTTATTGAGTAGATATACCTAATTCATGTATAAATAAGAGGAGCATCCTCCAAATCATGTAATGAAGGAGGAGGAGGGAGAGAAAACAATTATCAGTTATTCATTAGCATTAGATTTATGTTCATTCAACATGAATAATACCATTTTCTCCAAATCATGAGTTATGAGTGTTGTTTGATTCTTAATGTGTGATAATTGTTCATGTGTGCTCATTGAGGAATGGAAGGATCCCCATACTGAGATAAGTACACTTTGTTGTAGAATAATGTTGTGAATATACTAATTTCAATTCTAATGTTCATCTTATTTCTTTGTTGTAAATAATTGTAGATAATTTTAGTATGAATTCATGTTGTGGCCATGTTTTGTGGTGTGAAGGTTGATCTCCTTTCAATAGCTAGTTTTGATGTGAGAAGGAAAACCAGGAACTCCTAACTTAGGAGTCCCTTCTTCATGAGCTAGATTAAATTGAAATAAGATTTAAATTCTCATATGCTTTTCCTAGATTACATTTATGTGAATATTGATTCCCTTTCAGTATCTAGAGATCAAGTCCTCCTAAGTTAGGAGACTCTTCTCCATAAGCTAAGAGTTGAATTGGAAACAATATTTACTTGCTTTCCTTTACATGATTTCTTAGGTGTTTGGCAATGTTATTATAGAAATATGGTAGAAGGACAACCAGGACTCTTGAACAAGAGACTCTTCTCTATCTTCTAAAGTAAAATAATTCCATTGATCAAACATTATTTTTATGCTTTCATAGAATAGATCTGATAGTTTAGATTTGTAATATGCATTTCCATTCTAAACAAACTTCTTACACCTGTTTCATCTAAGGTCCCATATATATTGGTTTGCTTCTAAGTTTACGATTCCCCGGATTAATAAATTAAATGACAGGGATTTAGCAGACAACTAAATCGCCCAACATTTTGGCGCCGTTGCCGGGGAAAGCAAACTTAGATGTAAGCTAGTTAAGAAGATTGTTTAGGAAGAATTTTTATTTAGGATCATTTAGGGTTAATTGCATTTAGGAATTTTCATTTAATTTTATTATCATATAGAAAACATAGAAATAGAACGCAAATCAAAAACCCCCCCATTAAAAAAAAAAAAAAACACAATAAAGATCCATATGTATATATGGAAAAACGATGAGTGTAAGTTTGGAACAACTCGCTCAGATCCTAGAAAATGTTATGATCTCCTCTTCTTGCGAAGAAGAGATCTTGACAGCAGCCAAAAGCTTAACTACTCCTTTAGAAGAAAACAATGAATTAACATTTGAAGAATCATCCTGTATATCTGACGATGAACCATTGTTTGAACAGGAGAATGAGGAGGACGAAGAGAAGTTGCAGTATGATCTGAATGAGAATGGAAATCACGCCTATGAAAGCCTTATCGACAAGTGGTTTCGATGGTTTCAAACAAGTACAAGATTAGATCGATTTTGTTTTTATTTCATTAGATCATATTCACAAAAACTAGATTCGATCATCCTTGTATATTTTCATTTTAAAATTGCGAAATTGAAAATGAATATATTTTTACTACTATTGCGTGAATGGTTACATTGGAAATTTAATTACACGTAATAGTTTGTAATTTTCAATTAGCATAGAGTAGGTAGGATCATATTTTCAGTTTGAATAAGTATGCTCTCCTCCTGCGTCTTTGTACGATCTCGAGGATCAGAAAGTAGCAGGTTTATAAATGTTTTCAGGGTATCAATATACTTGTCTCCATTTGTTTAAAAAAAATCATCCTAGATCAATAAAAAATCTTAGGTCTTTTTAGGGTTAGAATAAAATTCTAATTAAAAAAAAAAAAAAAAAAGATTTTGATTTAAAAAAAATTCAATTTCTTTTTATTTAAAAAAGAATTGATTTTAATAAAAAATAGAATAAATAAAATTCTTTAGAAATAAATTCATTTATTTATTTATTTTTAATAAAAATAAATTTAGGAAAAATTTAGTTTTCATTTTTAATTTAAAACAAAAATCAATTTAAGAAAAAAATTCTTTTTTAAAATAGACAACATGATTCGCTTAGAGTAGTAGCCATATTCCCATGATTCACACGTGGTTGCCGTATTCTCATGTAAGGATATACTTGCTTAAATGAAACGACTATTAAAATTTTAAGTGTCATGGGAATGATTTGTGCACTGTGGGGACAACAACCCAAAATAAGGACGCTTCCAAGTAACTATAAAAAGCTTCAAATAACCATACATGTAAACAGTCGGACCTCTAGCTATAAAGAAAATTAAAGGCCTCCTCCAGTGACATGTATTTGTGAAAAAAACATTTAATGTCTCCTTGAGTTTCTTGTAGCTGCGAAATCCATTTGTGAACAAAGCTTCAAATAAACATACCTATAAACAATTGAACCTGAGATTGAAAAAATTGAAGACAATTGAACCTTAGGTATAATAATGCAAGCAAACAAGAAAAAATAGCATGCGAGACTTTTACAGCGGAGTAGAGGGATGAGAACGGTTGTTGCATGCAGTCACGTATATATCTTTTTCACATAAGAAGCCGAGATTGTTGGCTACTTGGGTAAATATCTGTATAGAGAAGGGAACGTATATTGCCCCCTGTCGTTGGATATAATACAGAGGTCTCACATGGAGCTTCTAAAACAGCGTGTAACTTCAACTCTGCTAGTCTCAATCCTGGTCGGCCTGGTGGGCGAGAATTTTCACGCTCAGAAATCAGGTCCCTGTCTGTCACGGGATCAAGCCAATCATAGGCCATGACGTGCATCGACCCATACAGAAGTTTGTTGAGGACAGTCATGTCACAGTGATCGTCGAGTGGAATCACGGCTGAGTTGCTCGTTGGTTTGTTTTAAAATCAATCCTAGCAGTGTCACCGCACCAAAAACAAACTTTACAAGGGAATCTGGAATCATGGGGCACAGCTGCAGGAACATGGAAATTGGGAACGACCGGACAGAGCGAAAACATTCCTGGATGGGAACCGCGAATCGGCCACGGATAAATGGGATCTCCCGGTAAGGGTTTATTCTTTGGCCGACTGACTTCTTTCCCCACTACCTTATCAATTCGATAACTGTATTTCTAAATAAGGTACATTTTCCAAAAATTGTGTGCATTTTCTAAATTAAGAAAGAACAAAATCTTCCAAAATCAATGAGAAGCATCAGGTTTCAGTTAGAAGATCGCGCCAATTCCTCAGTTCTTCATGGAGAAGATCGCGCCAATATCTCATGCAATCTCTTAGCCTTAACGTACACGTGAATATGTAGGGTATAGCTACGATGCATAATAATAAGATGGACCTAGCTAGTAGCGATCCCATGAAACTGGAACACATCTTCACCATGATCTTCACATCAAGCAACTCATTCATTCATTCATCACACCAGCTCTGAAGAAGTGACAGCACGCGAAGCTCACAAATAGCCTTTGTTCTCAGAGTTGTTTCAGAAAGAAATTAGGTTAGCCGTCAAAAAGGCTTCATTGAATTGCAGACTCTTTCACTTGCGAACGAGTAGCCAGTAGAGGTGCTTCTGGTTGTAGTTAGTTGTTGAACACCGAGCGAAATGGGCAGAGGCGTGCTTGTGTTCCCTGAGAGGCAAAAGGAAGAGGCATGTAGCGTAATCAATTATTGAATCAAGACAACTCTACGCAGGGATCAGAGTTAAATGTGCATCTGACTCGATGACAGGTAAATGAGGCATTCTGGTACTAGATCACTCTGATTATGGGTTGTGGATTGCAAAATAGATTAGCTGAATGACAGAGAAATCAATCTGCTTTCAGAAAAATCATGGGCATAGTTCCATTCCTGTAAATAAATTGAGATGTTCAGAGTTGTTTGGTTTTATAAATCAAATCCTCAACATCCTTGGCAAGAGGCGGCAGTATAGATCGTTACTTCGTGCATAAATGGAGAGAAACGGCGGCCAGACT
The DNA here is from genome assembly GCA_031772625.1 of Pinus tabuliformis. Taxonomy (NCBI): domain Eukaryota; kingdom Viridiplantae; phylum Streptophyta; class Pinopsida; order Pinales; family Pinaceae; genus Pinus; species Pinus tabuliformis. Next base: position 2,034,315,806 of record CM062816.1, on the reverse strand, counting down.
TGGTTGTCATCACGTTGGTCAATTTGTATATTTGTGAGCACATTTTGAACATGATAGTAATGCCTGCGACACAGTGGCTAATGCAGGGGCCCTATAGGTTTCAGAAATATATGATGGACACCTACGTCAAAATACTCCTTTTTTTTTACTTTGCAGTCCCATTATTATACGAGATCTGGATTGAAGGTTGAATTCCAAAATTTCGAAGTTGTTTCTAGAATATAGTGTTTTACAGAAGTTATTAGGTCTTGATTTTTCTGATGAGCATGACCTGCTGCTGAGGGGGTTTAAGAATATCCATTAAGTAGCATTTATGGATTCATCAAGTCTGTCTAGAGAAACTAGTCCACCTGGTTCAGATTCAGGTGTGGGTGGAAGTGGAAGACCAAGTGAAGCAATTGGATATAGTCCTGCACCGTTGTTTTCATGTGATTACTATGAAGTGGAACATGTCCGTAATATTGCACAAGCCTTGCTTTCGGGCTTGGCCGCTGCATGCGTGGAAAGTACCATGGGAGACCTCTTCAAGACTCCGGCATCTGTAGTTGCCAATGTGAGGAAGGAAATGATTGAATATCTTTGGCAACAGAGTGAAGTCTATCCCACACAATATGTGATGATTGTCGGAAATTCGGGCTCTCCAGAAATCCCTGTTGATGTGGTTGGTGACCTGCTTGACAACTTTGTGCACGATAAGCGAAATTTATTTACCCGGATGTCTGGCTGGCTTCTCAGTGAACAGAAGGAAGACAAGGTTGATGACTTTGTTGAAGAACTGGAGACATTGGGCTTCTGATTGATCGGGGTGTTGCTTCATGAGTGGCTCGGCTTGCAAGATCCAGCAAAGACGGTACCAAACCATCCTCGACATCTCTTCTAACATAGGTGCTGCCTTCATTGCAACAAGGGCTGCGCTTTAGAGCGCCTTCAACAGCAGAGCCTCAGCTATGGAGTCTCGTGATGGAAGATTTCTTGGAACGGCTTCGATCCCCCGTAGTCATGCACAACACGCGGTCCTTTTCGGTCAATCCTATCATTTCGCCGACGATGACAGGTCCTTCGATCCAAGCCAAGCGGAAGTTTAGCATATGGAAAATTGACTGGTATTGTACGAAAAACCTTGAAGACGGACATAGTGCATTTCTTTGAAGGTTGAAATTTGAAACCAGAGGATATAAAGTTTGCATACAATAGGGTCTATGCTCCCCTTGGCATGATTATTCAATTCTTCTCTAGGGCTGCATTTGCTACAGCACAAAAATGTATAGGTAGCGAAGGTCATTTTTATAGGTTGGTTGAAATCACCGTCAGTGGAGTAACCTCGAATCCCCATTTGATGGAAATGTTTTGCTATTACATGGGGTTCCACAGAATGCCGTTCACGAAGATGTTGAGCGATTTTTCTCTAGATATAATATCGATAGTTCTAATATACGAACTTTTGTGAGGCAGGGATTAGACCAGCCAGTTAAACTTGCTCTAGTTAATTTTCGGTCGCAAAGGGGTGCAATGCATGCTCTACACGAGAAAAATAGGAGCATTTGTTTTAATAGTCCTATCACGTTGAGGCTGCTACAATGATGAAAATGATTTGGTGGTCGTAAATAACATGAGCTTTAGTGATGGTTATATTTGGAATGGATTACTATGTGCAGGCATGCAATGCGTTGGATCTGATTTTGATCTTTTCATTGACATATTCAGCAATGTCTTTTAAGAACATTCTGGGGACTTGTTTTAGGTCCCAAGTCTCAACCTGCCATCAGTTATGGGAAGGCCTAAGTCATCAAACCATGGCGTATTTCCCGAACTGCGCCACGCAGTGCAATCCGAAGCAGCCAATTTCTTTTCCATCCCCTTGCAAGAAAAAGCCAAAGTGAGGAGAGATTTCGAAAACCCATTGGGCTATTACGACACAGAGCTCACAAAAAATGTCAGGGATTGGAAAGAGGTCTTCGATTTTTCATGCCGAGGCAAAGTTTACCTTCCGACAAGTTTCGAACTCGAGTTCGATGAGATTCGAACAGTGATAAATCAGTGGCCGCAGAACCCACCTGGCCTAAGGGAGGCCTGCGAGAAATATGCAGAGGCCGCGGAGAAGCTTGCTTTCAGATTGGTGGAACTCATATCTCTGAGCTTGGGGTTGCCGGCTGATTATTTCAATTCCAAGTTTGAGGAACAAACTTCGGTTGTGAGGTTGAATCATTATTCGCCCTGCCCTGTGCCAGAGCTGACTCTGGGAGTGGGTAGCCACAAGGATCCGGGGGCTCTCACTGTGCTTGCTCAGGATGATGTTGGAGGGCTGCAAGTCAAGCGAAAAGATGGAGAATGGATTGGAGTGAAGCCTATCCCCAATTCCTTTGTCATCAATGTTGGGGATTGCATGCAGGTTTGGAGCAATGGAAAATCCGAGAGTGTAGAATGACAAGAAGGAAAGGTTCTCTTTCCCATTCTTTCTTTTTCCCTCGCATCATGCGATGATTGGACCTGTACCTAAGTTGGTTAATGAGGAAAATCCGTCCAAATATAAAGAATCCAGTTGGGGGGAGTTCTCCAAGAGAAGCGACAGCAATTTCAAGAATTTGGGCTCGAAAAATATTCAAATCCATCACTTCTCTATTTCCCAAGATTCTTCTAAATAAGATCCTTATCTTACTATGTTCAATATTTGTATGCTTTTGTATTTAGCCACTTACTTTTTAGTAGGTCTTATTGCTGTCTGTAGTTTAGGTAAGCTCTTTATAGTTTCCCTCATAAAAAAAAGTTCAAACAATTCAAAAAAATAAATAATAAATAATAAATAAAAAAAATAAAAAATAAAAAAAAAATAAACAAAATCAAAACAATGCAAAACATTTTTGTTTATTTTATTTTTATTTTAATAAACAACCCCAAAGAAATTTAAAAAAAATCAAAGCCATTCAAAAAAAAAATCAAAAAAATTCAAAAAAACAAAACCATTAAAAAATATATATTAAAAAATTCAAAAAAAATTAAAAATTCAAAAAAATAATTAAAAAATTTCAAAAAATAAAAATAAAAAAATCAAAGCCATTAAAAAATAAAAATAAAAAATAAAAAATTTTCAAAATAATTAAAAAATTGCAAATGGAAATTTCTTAACAGCTGGAAACATTTATGCTAACTTGTCTTGTTGGAGTTGGGAACGAGCGCGCAAAAGCGACAGGTAAAACATTTATTTCATTTTATATTGGTTGCTAAGCATTCATACTCATACTTGAATTTTATGTTCTTCAAAAAGCTCTCACAATTTTCATGCAAGATTTGTACTAAGCTTTGACAGGTGCGCGATGATCCAAGTCCATGTAGATGTGATCTTTCGAAATCACATTCATTATTGAAAGCTTGAAGGAGTTAATTACAAATGTCATGACATTTGTGGCTACAGAGAAACCTTTTGCATCATGATATGTTACCCACACTTCTCCTGCAAAGCCTCATCAGTCATCCATGTTAAAGTCCATTGATTCATTGACTTATCCATTATGACTTCATACATGTCTACTTTTCTGAGTCGCATACATTTTTACCTCCATTCAGTTCATCTTTTTCCCTCATGAATAAACCATCCATATCTCTACATTGCCTTGATTTCCTTGCCATAAAAACTGTTTGACCATAACATCTTGTATCTATAGTCCTACCAATCATTTGTACGAACTCGCGTTGACTGATGTGGGATTCCTTAAGGCCCACCTTTCAACAAGTCTTGACCCATCGACCTCAGCACCTTATCTGGGATAAAGACTAGAGTCACTATTAGTACCTTGAGGCTTGCATGCCCTAATGGCAAGTCTTCTCGCCAACGAACAATGGGAATACATTAATGTCCCTTGTTTGTTGGATCTTGCAAGTGGCTCGACATCAGCTCATTCATTCGCACTTCGCAAGATGTACTTGGGTACCTTAGCACTCATTGACATTAATGGTGAGTTTGCCTCGCATTGGTTAATGACATTCATCAATGGTCGGTAATCCAATGACTTCTTTCCATGTTCGACATCGAGACATTCATTCACATGGAAAGAATTGTGCCACGATATGGGACGAGATGAAGACTATATGACTCAGGAGCAGATTACTTTGGAACAGTTTCAGTAGCAGTAATAAAGGATCTACATTCTCGACTTCATCCATCATATATGCAACCAAGACACAGATCACATTCTTGTATTCTTCATTCCATGATTCAACAACAGGAGCTACACATTTCTACATATACACAGTTTGTCCACTCAGGTAAGTAAAGGTATGTTCTTTCCTAGCTTTTTATCATACAATTCCTTTAATACTAAAATTATAATTTTTGGAAAATGTTTCACCATGTTCATATTCACATCCATATTCCATTATCACCCTCCATATGTCATATATATCCTTTCTACACATATCATTCTAACCAACATACTTTTTCCAACCAACTACTATTGCATTATGATTCAAATGTTACATGTTTTGCAAATAATGATCAAAGAAAGAAAGGTTGATTAAATGTTTTCAAAGTCTTTTGATGCAACACAAAAACAATGAAAGTATTGTTACACAAGAACCAATACTAAGCAAATTTTGGTTGTTATACAAGAACCAACCAAAATAATATGTTGCAATCGATTAAAAGTTTTCAAAGTCTTTTGATGCAACACAAAACAATGAAAGTATTGTTACACAAGAACCAATACTAAACAAATTTTGGTTGTCACACAAGAACCAACCAAAATAATATGTTGCAAGCAAATGTTTTTAAGAGAGAAGACTTTGCAAAAAGGAACAAAGTTGTTAAAAAGAAAATTACGTGAAGTTAAAAAAATCGACATCAGCAAGAGTTCATGTAAAAGCAAGACAATTCAAAAGATCAAATCACGGTCAATGCAATAGATTGCATGAGGACATGCAATAACTTAAGTTGGGGAGTATGTTGGGCCTCCAAATTAACCTTAATTTTCACTCCATTTTCACCTTTTATCCTCATTTTGTCATCTCATTTCACCATATTATCATTACATAACCCTATATTTCCATTACCATATGAGTTTATATTCTCATTTTCCAAAGTTATTAATTTCATGTATTTAGAGTGAATTTATGATTAAAAGTTAGAGAAATAACATGTATTTGCTTATACCTAAAAGTGGCTTGAGTTTGATGACAAGTGTAGATCATTTGGAAGCTTCCAAGGCACCCTTATGTGGCCTCCCAAGATAAAATTCGAATTTCAACTCAAGAGGTGGACCATATTCCAAGGAGAAAGATCATGGAGATTTTGATGTGTCATGGGATTTGTTTCTAGTATTTAGGGATAAGTTGAGACAAGTGTGGGTCTAGTAGATATTTAAGGGATCTACATTTATTGAGTAGATATCCCTAATTCATGTATAAATAAGAGGAGCATCCTCCAAATCATGTAATGAAGGAGGAGGAAGGAGAGAAAACAATTATCAGTTATTCATTAGCATTAGATTTATGTTCATTCAACATGAATAATACCATTTTCTCCAAATCATGAGTTATGAGTGTTGTTTGATTCTTAAGGTGTGATAATTGTTCATGTGTGCTCATTGAGGAATGGAAGGATCCCCATACTGAGATAAGTACACTTTGTTCTAGAATAATGTTGTGAATATACTAATTTCAATTCTAATGTTCATCTTATTTCTTTGTTGTAAATAATTGTAGATAATTTTAGTATGAATTCATGTTGTGGCCATGTTTTGTGGTCTGAAGGTTGATCTCCTTTCAATAGCTAGTTTTGATGTGAGAAGGAAAACCAGGAACTCCTAAGTTAGGAGTCCCTTCTTCATGAGCTAGATTAAATTGAAATAAGATTTACTTTCTCATATGCTTTTCCTAGATTACATTTATGTGAATATTGATTCCCTTTCAGTATCTAGAGATCAAGTCCTCCTAAGTTAGGAGACTCTTCTCCATAAGCTAAGAATTGAATTGGAAACAATATTTACTTGCTTTCATTTACATGCTTTCTTAGGTGTTTGGCATTGTTATTATAGAAAGATGGTAGAAGGACAACCAGGACTCTTGAACAAGAGACTCTTCTCTATCTTCTAAAGTAAAATAATTCCATTGATCAAACATTATTTTTATGCTTTCATAGAATAGATCTGATAGTTTAGATGTGTAATATGCATTTCCATTCTAAACAAACTTCTTACACCTGTTTCATCTAAGGTCCCATATATATTGGTTTGCTTCTAAGTTTACGATTCCCCGGATTGATAAATTAAATGACAGGGATTTAGCAGACAACTAAATCGCCCAACAGACGTCATGGACGTTTGAACTCCTATTGCTTTTTAGTTCTTATACCAAATGCTATTTGGACTCCCTTCATGCCAAAAGAAACTTAAAAGATATCTAGCCTACTCTTCCTAAGTATGTTTGTTGGAAAATTTGGCTAACAAGGAACAAAGTGATATTTAGAAAGACACGTCCCTCTGCCAGTTTAACAACCATGAGATATATCTCATCATGTATGGAATTGCACAAACTGGAAATTGATCCCTCCTTGGATGAAATTGATCCCTCCTTGGATGAACTTGAATCCAACTCCTAGCAAAAGGTAACCCCTCTCATGCCCCATAGATTCTTAGGCTGTCTTGTGAGGGGCTAGTGGACTGGATAAGATCCTCGAAACAATGGACTCTCCAATTTTATGGAGCATCAAAATGTAATCCTGGGGTGGAAGGGGGGGGGATTCTCATTAATTTTGAAGGAAGCATTGTAGACATATATGCTTGGGGGATGGGTAGCAAGAAAAACAATCAAGCTGAGGCTTATGGTATGTTTGTAGGACTTTCCTTGGCTCAAAATAAAGGCTTCAGAAAGATCTAAGTCTTAGGAGACTCAATGTTGATTATAAAACATATGAAATAAAATTGGTCAACAAAAATCATGAATCTAAATTAAATCATCCAAATATCTGAAGGTATGATTTCCATATTATATTCGGTGTCATTCTTTCACATCCTAAGAGGGAATAACCAGGAAGAAGATAAGAAAGAAAATTTGTCTTTTCAGTTGAATGAAAAAATAAGTATAATGAATTAGATAGAGTAAACACTATGCATTCCCTAATCATAGTCACGAGTTCCAAACATTGCACTGAGGTCGAAATTATGGGCTCAACCAAGAGTTTAGGAATTCAAAGAAATATCAAAATATTAGGGTATGTAAATCAATATCCCTTACCCCCCCCCCCCCATATCCATCCATTCTCTTTATAATCCCCCCTGACCCTTCCTCCCCCACCCCTCATCTCCCATTTCACTTCTCCTCCCTTCTTCCCATTTTGATAAGCCTCCATTCCATCCCATTCCTCCTCTCCATTCATTTATGACACCCTTCTCCTTCCCATTTTTATAAGCCTCCATTCCATCCATCCTCCTCCTCTCCATTCATTTATGACACCCTTCTCCATTCCATTGCATCTCCCGCTCCCCGGTCCTGGTATAATTGAACTTTACTCGATACATCTCGTCCTCACACCTCGTGGCATTGAAAGACTCACCTCACTGTAGAAACTTGGCTGCTCCCATCATGAAGGTAATACACTTGGTTCCAAGATATCTCATAGTGTGAGAACCCAGTACCCATGGCATAGAAATTGTTGTAATGGACGATGCTCCAACATAAGAGAAGGTAAGAAAATGGGAGAGCATGAGAAACATTTAACCCATCTACTCCAAATTTTTCAGACTATGCGTGGGAGGAAGGTGTGGGTTAGGATGAAGGATGATGAGAATAGATGGGAAATTATGGTGGATAGATGGGAAATTACGGTGGAGCATTGGAATGTCAGCTTCATGAGTACCAATCTCTAGTATGACATCAAAATCAATACCTTCACCTTCTATAAATGGGGTAACGATTTGGTCTACTACCATGGTTTTTGGTTAATTTCTACTCAGGTGGTCCCTGCAAAGGCCCAACAGTTGAAGTTGAGGTTACTGAGCAATTTCTACAGGTTTTGGGTCAAAGAGTTGGCCATCAACAACGGTCTTTGGCGGTGTATGCAGTCAGGTGGGGAAGTTGGGTGCTCATATGCTGACTGCTAGTAGGCCGAGTGTTGTAAATATTTTTGTTGTTAAGCTAATTTTGGCGAGGGATTTTGAGAAGGAAAACATGGGATTTAGGTTGATTTTTTGGAACTTTCCTAAGTTGGGGATCCATGGTATCTTGGAGATTAGGCATTCTAGGTTTTCTCCAGTGGAGAAAATGAGTGTGCAAAGTAACTCCGCGGAGGAAAGTTCTTTGTCCAACTCCTGGGCTCGCCTTTGGCCTAGGATGGGGGGGCGATCAAGGGAGAATAGAGCTTAGGAAGGTGGCAGAAATATGCATACCTATTAGGACTCTGTGCAAGAGAATTTGGAATTCAATGAAGTTCTAGCAATTCTACAAAGGTGTATGGACCAACAAAAAAAGGAGACACTGGCTATGTAGGAGCAACAACTCGAAAAGAAGGAGTGCACTCAAAAACTAGCGGAAAAGGTGGACACATTGATACAATAAATTAAGCATTTGAGGCTCAAAATGGTAGAGAATAGCTCGAGGACTGAAGAATAATTCACTAGACTTGATCTTAACAGTCTAGCGTCGATGGAGAAGTAATCCATTTTCTCTCTTAGTTTAAAAATGTTTTTTTATGGCAAACTATATGTGTAAATATTTACTATATTAGTACAGTAGAATGTATAGCCACATGCTATCAGTAATGGGATATTTTTGTAAGAAGTATGGAGAAAATTCTTAGGGAAGGGATGGGGAATAAATTAAGTTTCATAAGCCCTTAGCAAGCTTGAAATTTTGATGAAAAATATTGATTTTGAATGTGAATGGGTGTGATTTATATATAAAGATACTAGTCATTTTTGTTAAAAAGAAAACATTAACACATCTATAGGTCTAGGCTAGAGATGTGTTTTGGCATCTATAAACATAGGAGCTATCATTTTTTGCTAACATTTCATTCTGAATATGATATCTTGTTCCACGTATGTAAGTGTATCAAACCATTCTCCATGTACCTCTGAGTATATTGGATGGCGCTCCATGCATGAAAATTATATGGGAACACTCTCATCATATAGTTATGAATTATAAGACACTATATGTTATAGACATTTTTGTGCCTTACAGCTCTAAGCATGAAATGTCCATAATCCAAGGGATCCAAAGTCCCTAAAAGTGTTGTTCCTACCCCTAGAGGAACAAGGTCAACCAACTACAGCTTCTCGCAGAAGTTCTCCACCAGAAACTGCTCAGAATCAGGATCATTTCAGCTGCTCCACCAGCTACATGCGTTGCATAGCACCCAAGTACACTAGCTAGGTGTGTTGCAACGCACCTAAATGCACTACCAGGGTGTGCTGAGCGGGAAATGACAAATGGCAGTATCATTCCGCGAGGTGGACAGACAATGGAAGCTTCCAGAATCTTCCCCAATGACACTTGCTTCACTGAGTTCGACCAAGGATGAGTAAGAGGCTCTCAGTCTCCAAGTGGAAGCAAGAACCGACAGAGAGAAGCCACAAGTCAAATCATAAGCTGACTCATCCTCTTTGCATACATCTATATATGGATCCCTCATCCCAGAGATCGAGAGGCTGGAATTTTGTACATTGGAGAGAATTGCTTTTGGTTTTGAGATTGAGATCAGTGCATTGGGTGATTTATGCTTTGTTGGAGGTGAAGAAGGGATTCCTTTGCTGGGAGGTTGATAATGGATCGGGACTCACTTGGTTGTATCTCCTCCTGGATCTTCTTGTTATATCAATAAAACTATTTGAGTTTCTCCTACATGCTTGTGTATCAATGATGTTTTGTTATATTTGCATGTTTAGCTTAAATCTGATCCTAAGCTATTTATGAATGTAAATCTATGTCTTTGTGTAGTTTTCCTCTTCTGTGATCTTGCAGGAACTTGGTGAAGATGGGCAAGTAAGGGAGCAGGTAGCTGGAGAATGTCAAAGAGAAGAGAGATTGGATCAAAAGACTAGCAAAAGACACAGGTTGGTTCATCCTATTCCTCTCCGTTTATAATTCATAAAGAAGAATACGAAAGTAGTTTTCCTTGTTTGTTGCTAAGGCACTATCACACCTTAGTGGGATAGGGGCGTTCTGAGTAGACACTTTTCCCAACAACAAAATGGCGACTCCACTGGGGATCGTGTCTAGTTAGTTTGTTTGTGTTTCTCTTGTTGTTTGTTTCATAAACACAGAAGTAGCAATCGAACTGCATTTGCCATTATCAAATGCAAAGTAGCTGCTACTTCAATCCTTTCACTGGATTTGTTTATGATTTGAACAGCTGATTCACAAATGATCTGATTACCCTTTGTGATAGCTCTTAGTCCTCCTTTAAATCATCCCTCTGATTGTACCTTACTGATTGCTTTTACTCGGCCAAAAACCATAGATTAAACTGCAAACCGTGACCCAGAACCCAGATAGAAGTCTAATTTCTTCCCCAGCGCAGGCTCTGTGAAGAGGTTCTGCATTTCAACGCAGGTCCCGAGAGGGCTACCTGCGCTGCAATTCAGTTTCTCTGTGCAACAGGTGCACTGATCAGCCTTGCCCTGTGCAGCTGAGGTTTTTTGCTTCATTTTGTCTAGTTTTATCTCTGATTTTTGCAGCCTGTTATCAGTGTGTGTACCAGTCTGAAAACCACTTTTCTTTGCCTTAATTCCACCTCCTTTGTACAAAAAGACTGTAGATGTTCTTTGTGTGTTTGTTACATCATTTACAGTTTTCCATTGAAAAAGTAGAATAGTCATACTGTTGTCCTTGGATTTAGATCTGTCGTAAGTGTCGATTTTGATCTTAGGAGAAAGTTTATTTGCTGTTGACAGTTGATTATACTTTTTCTTTTACCTTTGGTTTGAATTTGTCACTTTCTAGTGTCAAAACGAGTGTTTATTTCAAAATCATAGAGTGTCGTAATCTTCTCTACCTTTTTGATTTCGAAAAGAAGCTTGTTTGTGTTTTTCACTTGAAAGCAAATTCAGATTTGTACATCAACTTTCTTTTTAGGAATCAATATTAAGAAAGTGAAAACAAATACATGCATATGTGCATTTTCATATTGATAGTTTGTTTGGCTTGATTTAGGAAAAGTTCATCTACAGTGTGCTCTTTGCTCTTTGAGAAAAGATTGTGTCTTTCTTTTCCCCTTGTAGCTAGGATTTTCATTGTTGAAAAGAGATAAAAGCTTTGCTTATCATCTTTAGATTGCATTTAGGAATTACATCTACATCTCGTGGTGATCCCAAAAGGCAAACTTCTAAGAAAGATCAACTTAAAATAAATTGAATGAATCTAACAACGCTTTGGAACTTAACGCACAACATAGAGGTCTAGGCTAGAGACGTATTCTGGCGTCGTAAATCCTGGTAACTGTTGTCCTCACTGATGGTTGGGTGATTCCTCCACTGTGAGACGATAAGTGCCAGTACGGACTTGTGCTCCCACGTACCGTCGAGAATATATTGGGAGACCCCTATAGGCTTAAAACCTTTTATCCATAGGAACCCGTGTCGACCACCCTACTGATCGCAATTCACCGAACACAGCGTTCGGGAAGATTGACTGCCGTACTGTAAAACGTATTCTGCAGTTTTGTGATTGGTTTGGTACACCCTCTACCTAGATCTCCAAAGCAGTCCCTTTCATTCCTTTTCAGACTCCTTAACGGAAAAGGTCCATCTGAGCACTTGTCACTTCGGGCTCATTAAAAATCGAAGGAGACTAGAGTCATCTTTTGTTTTTTCTCGACTCTTTAAAATTGAAAAAACTAGTTGGGTCCAAGCGTCGTAAAATTTATTTTAAACAGAATATTCATCACCCTTTTCCTACGTTGATCTTAGGTTGAGAAAATGGAGTCTACCAACCAAGGAATTCCCCTTGGTGGAAATCTTAGTCCCTTCTCCTCTTGGGGAGATGTTGGTGCACCCCATATGGCCACATTGTCACTTCCAGGTCTGACAATTGGCTTACCAGTATGGCTCTTCTAAACCAATGTCGTTCAGAAAACCACTATTCCTGAACAATCGAATCAACAGTTAGACCAGTCCAGAGTTACCCACCAACCTTCTACTTCGTCTAATTCTTCCTCTCCTCCTTCCTCTTCGCTTGATGGGGCTGGCAAAGCCAAAAGTCAAGTTCCTAAGGAGAAGAAGGAAAAGAAGAAGAAAGAGAAGAAGAAGAAGGAGCCAAAAGCGAATGGGGGCAAACGAGTGTCGTCTAATGAAAATCCACACATAGCACCGACCAGGCCTAAATCGCCATGTGTCATTTGCAAGGGAGACCACTTTCACAGAGATTGTCCTTGCATCCCTCGGATACTAAGGGACTGGTCTCCCCGTTTGCACAATCCGGTGTCGTCAACCTCTGATGGCCATGTTGAAAGCACACCGTCAACTAGAGAAAGTGAAGCCCCAGGACAAAAAGGGAGAGCTAGATCTCCCTGTAAACTGTGCGAAGGCGATCACGCCATCCACCGTTGTCCCTTCTTAGATGAAGCTAAAAGAGTTTTGGATGATCGTCAGGTTTCACCGTTACGACTTCCTCCTGGATATAAAAAACTCTTGTCGAGTCCTTTGTTAGTTGAAAACCCGGCTGCCCCACTCAAGTGGTCAACTGAAGCACCTGTCATTGAAGATGAACCAGCTGAATCCATACCCGACGAAATTCAAAAGGTCGAGGCGGCAGTTGACCCGGTCTTGCCTTCAGAAGTTTTATCTTCGAATGACACAGTTACTAGAGAGAACAAGGATGACACCGTCCAAATTCTCTTCATCAACACAGACTCCAACGAACACGGGGGCAACCTACCCATTCCTTTACCACAGGAAGGAAGTTCGTCAGAGCCGTACCCGGCCGTCTACTCGGTCCCACCTCCAAGCAACCTAGTTGTCTCCTTCGACTGGAATCAACTAGGCAGACCCCGTTTACCAGCAAGCATACCATTCAGAATTATCGTCCAAATATATAGAATGGTCATGGCTGGTACCATCATAGATGAGGGGGATTCTGTGAGTATCCTTTCCTCTACTGCTTGGAAAGTGCTTGGTTCGCCATCGCTTTTTCCTGAGATGAGAAATCTGACAGGCTTTGATAAAGGAACCAGTCGGCCTTTAGGGATCCTTCCCAATGTGCCCATAACATTGAGAGGGAAGACAGTTCAAATGAACGTAATGGTAGTTCAAGGACCCTTGGATTATAAACTACTCCTTGGACGAGACTATATTTATTGCATGGGAGCCATCGTCTCCTCACTCTTTAGAGTAATGTGTTTTCCGTACGAAGGAAGAGTGGTCAAGCTCGTGGACCAACTTTCATTTCCCAGATCACGCATCACAAATAGTCATATACCACCCCTAAATGGTCTTTTCACGCAATAAATGTCTCAATCCCCAGTCCGTCCTCCCAATGAGCGCGAGTAATTCGGAGGGATATGACTGAAACCCAGGGGGCGTGCATCCTAGTCTACTTCGGCAAGAAAACTTCGGGTATAGAGTAAGTTTCCGCAGGAGAATATGAATAGTCTGTACCCCGTCCGTGATTGGAAGAGGGGTTATTCTAGAATAAGATTATTTTGTCAAAGTTATGTGAGTTGACAAAATAGAGTCACTCACCTTTGTTTATCTCGGTAGACATCACCGAAGAAGTGTTTTGTTTGCACTGCGAATCGAGCAATCTTTGGGTAACCTGTAAGAGGTAGGCCTCTCCCGATAGAACAAATGTTTTGTCCGCAAATTGAGGGGTAACCTTGAAACCATATTTTATACCTGGGGGCATGCAAACCTTTTGGAGTGCAAGCAAGGGGCGGCTATTTATTTTTTTTATTTTTAGGACATCTAACCCTTTAAACTCATAGGATTAGTCATCACCTAACTTGCATAAAGAAAGGATGTGGGGCAAAAATCTAAAAGTTGCCGTTTTATATGAGACATTCTTATCATATGACTGGATTAATCAAGCAGTTTTAGCACATAGTTCAAGCTAATTAAAAAATAAACATAAGACCGAGCAAGTGTTTCAATCCGCGTTTAAGCTCGTTTAAAAAATGAACTATCCTCCGATAAATAACCACCGTGAATGTAGCATTATCAGTCATTAAAGCCTTGGTCTTGTTTGCACCGTCACCTCCACTTTTCATTGGCCGATCATTCACCTCCATTTGATTGTTTACCCATTTTGAGGAACAGCTGTGAAGAGTGATTTCACTAGCCATCCTTGTGACACTGCCGTGATTGGAAAATTCCAAACCTTACCTGGAATTAGCTGCTACCCATTTTATCACTCTTTCCTCAAAAGACGAGTCTTCTTTAAGCTCTTTTCATCTGACTCGTAAAATATGAAAAGATTGCCGAGTTTTGGCCTTCCAGCTCTTTAAAGCGACCGGAAGTTCTATCCCTCCTCTAGATTTTAATCTTTTTGGACCTGAGGGATTATTGCACAAAAAGATCGAGCGCTTGTGTTGTTTGGCTCGTTAAAACTATCGAAAATTCATCCCTTCTGTATTGTTTTATACTTTTTCGGACTTAAGGTATTAGATGATGAAAAAGGAATTCTGGAGTTAACTTTACGTACCTTTTCAGACTCTCTAAAATGAAAAGGACCAAGTTATCTTTATCGTTAGACTCGTTAAAAAGCTTAATAGCGACAAACTTGTCTTTAGACGAGAACGAGTTTCACTATCGCTAGGCTCGTTAAAACATAGCGATGGGTTTTCCCGAAGGGAAAATTATAGAACAAGCATATGTTATCCTCCTCAAGCTTGACAAAAATAAAGAGGTACTGGTCAGCAATGACTGGGGAAAAATTGGGAAGAAACTCAAAGAATCTTTATTGGTAGCAAGTCGCTCTTGAACATGACACTTCCACTCTGTGCCTGAGTCGGGTTGGGTTGTTTCATTCACCGGTCACATCACCATGGTCATGCCATACCATCCACATTTGGGGTAAATGCTACCAATCCATCACATAAGTGTCGCCGACATGTTCAAGAGAAGTCACCCATGTCCCATCCACTACCATACATTATACTTCATTCCTTCATGACCGCCATCCTGAACCATATATCATCAGATCGTTTTCACCTCCATCAAAATAATTTGCTCCGTTCCGTGTCATTGATGTGGGATTCATCAAGGCCCTCCTTTGACGGATCGCTTCTTGTCGACATCAGCTCATTATCCAAGAAGTTGATCTAGGAACACCCCATTCAGTACTTTGAAGCTTGCATGCATCAATGGCAAGTTTCTCACTTCCAGCGACAGGTATACATCAATGACCTTCGACCGAAAGATTTTGCGTGGTGTTCGATGCCAAGTCCTTTATTCACACCATGTGAATTGTACTGCAGTACCTTATCCGTGATTCCTCTCGCGCTTGTTAACAGTTTACATCATTGACTGGTAATCAAGCGATGTCTTTCCATGTTCGACTTCAAAACATTTTTCACATGGATCGACTTGTACTTCAAATGAAGATCGAACGAGATTGAAGACCCCGGATCTAGTTTCATCCATCCGGGTTGCGATATATATTTAGGAAAAATAAAGACATTGACATGTACAGCATTACAGCACAGATAATCATCCTACCAAAAAGATGATGACTTCGTCAAAATCATCAGTCTACCATCAGACGGTTGTCTGTCCTGTGTACATAAAAATGAATTTATAAAGCTGAGCATGGGAATGCCCACCTCAGCTAGATCATGAAAACAATATGAAAATAATGTATTATATTGTATCTTATTACAGGTCTCCTCCCAACATTGAAAGAACTTCGAATCCTCCTAATAAAGTATTTCACCCGATAAATGGCCTCATACTTTAGGGGGCAACTGTTATAGACATTTTTGTGCCTTACAGCTCTAAGCATGAAATGTCCATAATCCAAGGGATCCAAAGTCCCTAAAAGTGTTGTTCCTACCCCTAGAGGAACAAGGTCAACCAACTATAGCTTATCCCAGAAGTTCTCCACCAGAAACTGCTCAGAATCAGTCAAATCAGGATCATTTCAGCTGCTCCACTAGCTACCTGCGTTGCATAGCACCCAAGTACACTAGCTAGGTGCATTGCAACGCACCTAAATGCACTACCAGGGTGCGCTGAGCGGGAAATGACAAATGGCAGTATCATTCCGCGAGGTGGACAGACAATGGAAGCTTCCAGAATCTTCCCCAATGACACTTGCCTCACTGAGTTCGACCAAGGATGAGTAAGAGGCTCTCAGTCTCCAAGTGGAAGCAAGAACTGACAGAGAGAAGCCACAAGTCAAATCATAAGCTGACGCATCCCCTTTACATACATCTATATACGGATCCCTCATCCCAGAGATCGAAAGGCTGGAATTTTGTACATTGCAGAGAATTGCTGTTGGTTTTGAGATTGAGATCAGTGCATTGGGTGATTTATGCTTTGTTGGAGGTGAAGAAGGGATTCCTTTGCTGGGAGGTTGATGTTAGATCGGGACTCACTTTGTTGTATCTCCTCCTGGATCTTCTTGTTATATCAATAAAACTATTTGAGTTTCTCCTACATGCTTGTGTATCAATGATGTTTTGTTATATTTTCATGTTTAGCTTAAATCTGATCCTAAGCCATTTATGAATGTAAATCTATGTCTTTGTGTAGTTTTCCTCTTCTGTGATCTTGTAGGAACTTGGTGAAGCTGGGCAAGTAAGGGAGCAGGTAGCTGGAGGCTGTCAAAGAGAAGAGAGATTGGATCAAAAGACTAGTGAAAGACACAGGTTGGTTCATCCTATTCCTCTTCGTTTATAATTCATAAAGAAGAATACGAAAGTAGTTTTCCTTGTTTGTTGCTAAGGCACTATCACACCTTAGTGGGATAGGGGCGTTCTGAGTAGACACTTTTCCCAACAACATTATCATGGACTACACTTCCATGTACCTTTGAGTTTATTTTGAAGTCCACCATAGGTTACTATCCTCACCATAAGTAACCAAGTTGGTTGCCTTGTATAATGTGATACATCAAACACAACATTCAAGGAGATTTTCTACCCATATGTAAATCCTTGGTTCACCAAGGTGATATATCGTAGTTCACAGTTACTTGGTATACCCTTTTTCCTAGTTACCCCTATTTTTTTTTTTGTTTCTTTAATTTCTAAAATCAATTAATTGACTGTGGAACAACATCTTCATCGTGGAACAAATCCTTAGTAGATCTTAGGTTGAAACTAATGGAAATAGTTCCTGAGTACACCAATCAGGGAAACCCCCCTTACGGGAATCTTGGTCCTTTTCCTCCTTTTTGAAATATAGGTGCTTATTATATGGCAACATTGTCCCTTCCTAGATTTACCATTGGCTTACCAGTTTGGTTATTTTCATCCTCCTTGATTCTGAATGTCCAAACTACTTCTCAACGAAGAATTCTTCCACCTTAACAGCATCAACCTCAAGTTGATCTTAAAGTTGACCCTTTTCCTTATTCACATGTTGTTTATTTATCCCTTTCCTCCTCCTTGCCTGGTGAAAGTATTTATGCTAGTAACAAATAAGCTAAGACGAAGAAGGAAAGGATGATGAAGAAGAACAAAAATAAGCAGGGGGGACCAAGAAACCATTGCTACCAATGCAACTAGTATGGAGAAATCTTCTGATCATCCCTGCAAATTTGAATTCCCTTGCAAGCTATGTAAGGGTGACCAATTTCTTAGAGATTTTCCTCATATTCCTGAGGTATTAGAAGTGTGGTCCATAGGTTCACATCAGTATTTGTCATTAGCTACTAGAGATCATGCTGATGATAAACCATCGACTAGCATTCATAAGGTTCGCATAAAATAGGGTAAAGTTAAGTTCCCCTATAGTTTATGTGAAGGGAATCATCCTATTAACCTTTGTCATTATATGGATGAAGCCTCAAATGTGTCAGAATACCTTACAACTTCTCAACCACGACTCCCAACTGGTTACTGAAAGATTTCCCCTAATTCTCCACTATTTGATGAAATTATTGATAAAATTCCATCTCCAGTCAATCCCACTCTCTCTGAACATGAATCTCGTGAGTCCAATCCTAAAAACCCACTAGTTGAGAAAATGGTTGACTTGATTCCACATTCTATTCACCGTACCTTTCCCATAATGAGTAAGTCTCATACTACTTAGCTTCTTCTTGTTTGTTTATGTTCCAATGAACAAGGGGGGTATCCTCTCATTCCCATAGGACATAGGGACAATCCTCCCATTCCTATAGCACAAGGAGGGATTTCTCCCATTCCCACGACACCCCCTCCAAGTAATATGGTCACTTCCTTTTATTGGAATTGGCTGGCAATATATCGTCTTCCTCCTGTCACAATCATAGTACAAGATTATACTATTCCCGTACCTATCACAATCATAGATGAAGGTGCATATATTAGTATTATATCCTCAAGTACGTGGAAATATTTTGTTTCCACACAACTTGTGCCCATTACCTATAATTTGTTGGCTTTTAACCGAGGAACCAATCAACCGTTAGGGATCCTTCCTGAGTTCCCTATTAATTTGGGAGGAAAGACTGTCTGTATCAACGAAATGGTAGTCCAAGGCCCTTTGGATTTAATTTATTTCTTGGACATGACTATGTTTATGACATGGGAGATCTTGTATCTTCACTCTTTCATGTAATTAGTTTCCCACATGAAGGAAGAATCATGACCATTGACCAGCTTTCATTTGTTGGTCCTAATTTGACTCCCAATCAACAAACTTCCCTAAATCATCCCTACGTGCAAGTGGTATCTTCCCCACCACAGATTAATTATGTGACCACCTATTTCATGCCCACATCAACTGATGATCTAGTCAGTGATGTAGTGCATCATTTACTGGGGGAATTAGAGTATGATCTTTCCATTGGATCCTTTGAAACCTTCCAGAGAATTGTTATTCCATTTGATGAGAACCTCTTGGAATTCGTGGCCTCCTGGAGGTCATGATCAAGGTACCCAGAGTAGAGTTCGTTTTCTTGTGTCAATCTTGTTAAAAAATGAAACAAGGTCTCAAAGCAGAGTTCCTTTTCCTTTATCAAGCTTGTTAAAAATGAAATAAGGTGTCATGAGCATAGTTCTTTTATTGTGTCAAGCTCATTAAAAGATGAAACAGATCCCATTCCAATTCAAGTCTTTGATTAGATCTCTTAAATTCCCAGTTGAGTCTTTCAACTGATCTTGTTGAACCTTCATTATATCCACTTATTAGTAACTAGTAGTCTACTTAGGTGAATGAAATGAAGCTTGAGGGGAATGTGCCTAGAATTGAGTCATTATGCTAGGGGCATGCAAGCTTATTTCAAGCATAGTTTTTCTCTGTTTCAATATTGTGTAAAAAATGAAACCAATATCAAGCATAGTTTCTCATGTTTCAAGCTTGTTTAAAAATGAAACCAATCTCAAGAATAGGTTCTCATGTTTCAAGCTTGTGTAAAAAATAAACCATTCTCATCATATCCTTTGTGATTGATATTTTTATCAACTTGTTATGCCATATGAGCCTTGGTTTTCTCTTTTCATTGGTTCTTTTCACCATTTCCATAGGAACCACTACAATGAGTAGTCTTATTAGCCAACCTCTTGAGCTCTATATGTTTTGAGGAGTTCCATCATGAACAAAACTAGTTGCTACCCTTTATACCACTCATTTCTCTAGGATGAGTCCTCTTTCAACTCTTTTCAGACTCCCAGAATATGAAAAGATTTCAGAGAACTTTTCTTTTTGAACTCATTAAAGTAAATGATAAGACGTCTAATCAGTATACACTTAATTCCTTTCCAGAATGAGATGGGATATTTATGGAAAACAAATACCTTAGTTGAACATGGCTAAGAGGTTCTCCTGAGTATTTTTTTCTGTCTTTTCATACTCAAGAGACATCTTTACAGAAATAAACCTTTGGATTTTTTTTCACCTCTTTTTCAAACTCTCTAATCATGAATAAGGAGCTGAGTTATACGTTTGTTGGACTTGTAAAAACATCAAACAATGATGGACTTATTAAACATGAAAAGACTAGACCACTCTTTCTTAGGGTTCTTTAAATATACTCAGAGGGATTCATATGAAGGATTAATTACAGATCAAGCATGTGTTATCCTCCTCAAGCTTGTTAAAAAATAAAGAGGTACTAACAAGAAATGGTTGGGGAAATTGGGAAAACAGGGTACTCCACGTATTAATGGTAGTGAGTTGCTTTTGAACATGGCACTCTTCCACTTCATCTCCATGGTTTTTGGGATGGGAAATATGTTTTTTTTTTGTTCATCATACTATATCAAAGCCTCCACTTTCGATATTGGGTCAATGCTGCCAACTCCATTCAGTTTCGTTGATATGTTCAAGAGAATTCATTCAGTTGATATCTACTACAATACTCTTAAGCCTTCATTCCATGCCTATTTTTCTTCAACCAATTACACATTAACATCGTTTTGTCTGAAATCATCATACTTGTTTCATGTCATTGATGGGGAATATATCAATGCCCTCCTGCAACAAGTCACTTCCTGTCGACATTAGCTTATTATCTAGGAAGTTGACTTAGAAAGTCTTCCTTCAGAACCTTGTCACTTGTAATGGTAAGTTTCCTCGTTCTTAGTGACAATTTTTCATCATTGGCCTTCAATCAACAAATTTTGTGTGGTTTTTTACTTCAAATCATTCATTCACACCATACAAATTGTATTGTTGTACCTTAATAGCCATTACCATCATCGGTGGTTTCTCTCACATTTGTTAATGGCTTACATCATTGGCTGGTAATCATATGGTATCTACCATGTTTAAATCTAGCTTGTTTATTCGCATGGTTAGACTCGTACAATTGGAGGATCAAGTGAACGAGATAAAAGACCCTCGATCCGGTTCTATCCATACGTGGTGCGATTTCAAGATTAATGCAAAATCACATAGAATGATGGCTATGATCATACAATAATCATCCTTTCATGTATCCACACTTTTTCATCAATGGACATGACTTATTGATCATTGTACATGTAATGTTTGCTTATGTGATAAGCATGGGTATGCCTCCCTCAGTAAAGATGTCATGATGAAAATTTATTGTAATAGATGATGATCTCGTCCGATTGTTATTGATTTTAACTTCTCATAAGGAAATAAATTCAGCCATCAACCATTGTTTCGGTCCTTGTGCTTTAGGGGGCAATTTGTTATAGGCTTTTTTGCCACATCTAGTCAATAAGCCTACAAATCGGATCAATCACCATCCATGAACACCTTCTCATCACCCCTACACAAATACATAAGCACGATTGTCTGAATTCCCTAAGTTTCTAGGTTTGACAGCCTCAAATCAGTTCTTTTAACTCATAGCGCACCCTGGCCCTTTAGGGATCTGCGTTTAGCAACATTTTTCTCAGTTCTGCACTGATGTTGACTAGCAACAAGTTTTCCCTTGTTGGGGATTGATTCTAAAAATTCGGGAAAAATAAAAATAAACCTGAAGCTTCCTCTTCTAGATTCTTCTAGGATTTTTTGCAACCACTTACCTTGGATAAGAGCTTTGAATCCTATATGATCCTACCTTGGATATTTCACCTCTTATCCCTTGAGCTCATCCTCCCATCAAGAGTGGATCTCAAGCCTGGATTAATGTTATAGCACCATTTACCACTCTTGGTAGATTTTATGCTCTAGTTATGACCTAGGGCAACCCTTCCTTTCTAGACTTGGTCCAAATTCTAAAAAACAATGTTTTATTTCCCATACACTACTCTTCCCTATGTTAAAAGCGTGTACATGTGGGTCAGTATATATCAAATCCATGTATATGTGTTAAAACACTAAAAAATAAATAATCTCCTTAAATTTGGGTGGAGTTTACAGGTTTACCTGTTACTCACCTACTATAGCCCATGGCCCAACAATTTCCCAACTGAAAAAACTAATTTGGAGAAGTATAAATAAACCTCCATGGGAAGGCCTGAGGGGAGAAGAGAGGAGATATTCATATTATAGTTTATTGATCCCTGGTTAAGTCTGAAGAAATCCTTGTGCCTCCTTCACTTCCAAGTTATAGGAAACCTTTGTTTCCTCCTTTGAGATGTCCTTCATCCCTCTTATGACATCCTTGTGTGTATCGATGGAGGAATATTGTTGAGGTCGTGACAGGATGGATCCAGAAGAAAGTTCCACTAGGAGCTGGAGGAAGACTTAGGTTGTAGTTTTTCACCTTTCATTTAGCTTATATCAATAAAGAAATGTTGTTTTGTTCCTAATATTTATCGTGTTTATGCATTGATCCATGTTGTGATTTGCTTATAAATCTTATATTAATGTGTATTTTCTCATTTTCTTATATAATCTAACACATATTTCATGAACATGCTTTCTATTACTGCTATTGTATATGCTTTTCTTGAATAAGTTATAGGTTTTAAAGGCATCGGAAGAAGCAGAGGGTTTGGACCCTACGGGATCGACCTCGAACGTAGGACCTCCAAGTAATACCACTTCTTCCTAGTCCAGTAGTTTAAGTATTTAGATTGTTTGTATGCACTTTTCTTGTTGTTGTATGCCCTCCTCTTTGTTGGGGTTTTCAACCCAAGACCCTAGTATGTTCCCACCCGCAACAGAGATTCTAGGTTTGATCTCTAGTGGAGTCACCAATTCTATTGCAGGTGGGAACACCCTAGGGTCTTGGGTTGAAAGCCCCAACAGAGAGGAGGCCATACAATAGCAAGAAATGTGCAGGCAAACAATCTAAATTCTTAAACTACTGAACTGGGAAGAAATGGTATTACCCGGAGGTCCTACATTCGGGGTCGATCACGTGGGGTCCAAATCATCTGCTTCTTCCGATGCCTTTATAGTCAGTAACTTATTCAAGAAAAGCATATACAACAACAGTAATGGAAAGCATGTTCATGATATATGTGTTAGATCATATAAGCAAATGAGAAATTACGCATTAATTTAAGATTTATAAGCAAATCAAAACATGGATCAATGCATAAACATGATAAATATCACGAATAGAATACCATTTCTTTTTTGATGTAAGCTAAATGAAAGGTGGAAAGCTACAACCTGAGTCTTCCTCTAGCTTCAAGTGGAACTGTCCTATAGATCGGTCTTATCCCGACCTTAGCAATATTCCTCCATCGATACACAAAAGGATGTCATAAGAGGGATGAAAGACATCTCAAAAGAGGAAACAAAGGTTTCCTATAAATTGGGAGTGCAGAACAAGGATTTCTTCAGACTCGATCAGGGATCAATCAACTATAATATCAATATCTCCTCTCTTATCCCCTTAGGCCTTCCCCTAGAGGTTTATTTACACTTCTCCAAATTAGTTTTTTCAGTTGGGAAATTGTTGGGCCACAGGATATAGTAGGTGAGTAACAAGCAAAACCCATAAACTCCACCTGAATTTAAGGAGATTATTTCTTTTTTAGAGTTTTAACACATATACATGGGTTTGGTATATACTGACCTGCGTGTACACACTTTTAAGAAATGGAAAAGTAGTGTATGGGAAATAAAACACTATTTTTTAGAATTTGGACCAAGTCTGGAAAGGAAGAGTTGCCCTAAGCCATAACCAGAGCACCAAATCTACCAAGAGTGGTAAATGGTGCTATAACAATTGGTAAATGGATAAGAATTCCTAAACTACCATACTCTCCTATAAATTTGCATCCATTTACAACCTCGGGTTGGCTTTTGGAGACAAATTATACCCTCATGCTACCTCCTTGAATCTAAGAGAGTCATCTTCTTCATGCATTATGGTGACATTGAGGTGTGTTTTGTGAGAAGGCGGGAGAAGTCAACTTGAGGAAATCTTTACAAAATCAACTACTATTCTTGGTTGTAAACCCTCTCCTATTCATATTAATACAAATAGTATATTGTTTTCCTATATGTGTTATGTTATGTTTACAATCTTATATTTAAATTATTTTTTGATCCATTGAATAGAGATTGAATAATTCTACATAGATGTCATAGATGTTTGGCTTGTGTTGATTATATGTACATGTTCTAATTATAGAAATCAGATCTATGTTTGGAGCTTATACATCGAGAAGAGACAAGATATTGCAATGGAACTCAAGTAAGCCTCTTTCCATTATTCACTTCCTCAAAGGCAAACTTCATATTATTTTCTTTTTTTTGTTATATACTAGTCCACTAAGTCTAGGTAAGACACTTGTTTCCACAATCGTAAATTCTGTATAACAATATTTTTTCTTAGTTAATATTGATAGGCATAGAATGAAACTAAGCCATGTAAAAGCGGTTAGTCACTCAATTGCTATTTATAAATATATATGAGTGATTTTAAAAAATAATCATTTTATGCTCTAACAAAAATGCACTTATTTTGGGTATCTCAGTTAATTGACCTAGTTAGAAGTTTAGGAGCTTAAAATGGATAACATTTAGTTAACTATTTAAATTATATTTAATTTCATTTTAGTTGAATTCATTATGTTGATTAGTGTGTATATCTATATCATAGATTTATCATTGATCTTTCACTATTTTCATACAATAAGAACAATACCAAGAATACAATTAGATAATTTGCATAAAATAATAACAATACCAAGGATATAAATAAATTAAGAGATAGAAGTAGGACCATATATTAATAGTTTATATTTATCTCGTTTAGATAGAATAATAACATTCATTTACATTGCTTCTTTCAAAAAGTTCATTTTATTAATAATTCTTGCAAAAGGTCTCCATCTATTGGAGTAACATATCTAAGTGGCAACAGATATCACATATCAGTTGAAATCACCATCCCAAATGGAAAAAGGACCAATTCGAGCATTGGCCAAATGATTTCTCAAATGTTAACATAGTCATATTTTGCCATCAATAGGTTCTAAAGTAATGACACTGTTACAAGAAATAAATGAAGAACCTAATGATCTACACATATGAATCAATCAAATAATACTTGTTCAACAATTTCATGAATAGATTAAAGAGATATTAAACAAATGTTAGCATAAAATGAAAGAATTGTTTGATAAAAAAGCCTACAAAAGGATTTTTCAGCATGGAAATCTCATTTTAAAATACAATAAAATGAGGGAAGAATTACGTTAGTATTGAAATTTTGATAATTTATGTTTGATACCCTTTATAATAAATATAGTTAAAGGTCAAATAACATTTTCTCTAAAAAAATTCACGGAAACATTATTGGGCCAATTTTAAGTGGGTATTATTTGAAGAATTACCTTACCTACTAATTTATCCTTAAATAAATAAATTTGGTGTGTGTGTGGCAACAAAGCAACTTAAGATTTAGGGAAACTTGGATAAGGGAAAAAAATTGTATATGAAATTAAGGGTAGAAATTCGGCCATTAATCTCTTCATTATATATAAAAAAGGAATTGTGGAGAGTTAGTTGGCCCATTCGTTTGTTAAAAAAAAAGGTGAAGTTCTATATGAAATCATATGCCAGCAAAACAACATCAGATTTAGGGAAAATTGTATAAGGAAATTCTCCTTTGTACTCCATTCAAAAGTTGTAATCATCATATATTTCTTTCCAATGGGCTATTGTGCACCCTAATTAGACATTGTATGCAAAAGTTACAATCGTAGAGTGTTGATGTACGAACTAACCTCCTCAGGGCTCATAAACCTTTTGGTGTATCACCTTCTACAATTGAGGTTTTAGACATCTAATATTTCTTCATGTTAAGATGCCATTATTTTGGCCTCTTCTAATATATTTTTTTCAATGTGTGTAGCCATTATTTCTCTCCCTTTGTAGTTAGCTACCACAATTCTAGCCATTTTTTGTTCTAAAGTATTTTTTCATATCATTTATAAATAGAAGTTAGGCTTTCACTATATTACAATTCTTTCTACTATATTTCTCTATGTGTGTTCCATCTCCTTTCCTATCTTTCTTTCCGTTCGTAGTACAACTTGATTAAATGGTATCAAAGCAATCTATTCATTGTTTCACAATTTATTTCTTAATGAGGTTAGGGTATAAAGTGTTGGGTCTTAAGCTAGTTTCACTTGGGAAGGATCGCTCTCACCAACCCAAGAAACCTCATAGGGTGAAAGAAACGAGCGATGATGGAGTCGGATATCCTATCAAGTAAGTGCTTGAAGAAGGTTTTTTGCAACAATGGAATGAGATGATGGAAAATTTTTCCTAGGTCCTTCCATGACTGCTAAAAATGGTTGTGTTAAGCTCCATCTTAAACCAAAAACCCCTTAGTAAGCCCTATACATTTAATTATTAAATTTCTATTGTTATATTTTTATGGAAATAAAAAACCTCTAATGGTCCCATTTCATTATAATTGTACCCTTTGACTCCTATTTATACACTACAAAGACCTAGTATTAGAATCATTAAGTATTGTCTTATATAATGTCTTCATTGTAAAAGGAGATTTACTCCTCAAATGTGACTACAATTGATAGTTTATTATCATTTTTATGGCACAAAGTTCGTAACATTTAATACCAAATCCCATGATCCTAGGGTTTTTCTTCTTCAAATAGGGCATTGTGGAATTTTTTCTATAAAATAATTCCTGATAGATTTCAAACATTGAAACTTGGAAAATATTAAGGAGAAATATCATGTAAAATTGGGCTCAAATTTTATATATTTTTTTGCTATGTTTTTATATAGATGCTCCAAGGAAGTCAGGGTTCTTGAATGCTCCTGAAAATAGTCTCAAATAGGTCAATTCAACATTTTTTCTATAACTTATTTTTGTGAGGTTTCATACTATGAGACTTGGACCCAAATGCAGAAAAATATCATTGAACATCTAGTTCAAATTTCAAATCTTGTTTTTCTATAATTTTGGATATATGCTTTATGGAATTTTAGGTTCCTGGATGCTCCCGAAATTTGCTTTAAACAAGTCATTTGGCATTTTCACAAAGAAAAAAACAATTTGGAGGTTTCAGACAATAAACTTGGACCTTATTTAGGATAAATTTCATGGAATATTTGGTTAAACTTTTAGACTTTTTGCCACCATACTTTCAAAGTTAACCCTATGGAAGTTAGAGTTTGTCAACGACTATAAAACAAAGTATTTAAACAGGTCAACTCGATATTTTTGCTACATCTTATTTTCTAGGACTTTTTATATTATGAAATATTCCATTATTTTATAAGACATATGCAAGTACCTCAAGTACAAATTTCAAAATTGTATTTGAATAATTGAACACGTGGCACACTATATAAGTTTTCTTGTAGGAAGAGGCAAAAAATCAGAAAGTTTTGGGAAAGTAACCATAAATTTCATTTGGCACATCAAATTCTATTCACACCTATGCAATTGCACAAAATAGATATCATAGTATTCCAAACCAAAGTTTTAGATTTAAAAGGAGTCAAATCTTAGAGATATATCAAGAAAAACTTAATTCATTAAGATATTCACAAAATTAAGGTACATTACTTACAAGTGGCCTAACTATTGATTAGAAGATCCCATTTTTTGTGACTAAAATTTGTGATAAAGAGTATTATTATTATTTTCCAACATGCCTTCAAATAAATCTACTACACCAATTAAATCTATTGAAGGCTCATCCTTGACTCATGAAGAAAGTGAAGACTTAGAATTTAGGTTATCTCAATTAGAGAAGAAAGTTAATGAAATGGATGGTAGTATGTTGAAAAAAGTGGATTTATCATATCCTCAAGAAAAACTTGAAAGATAAATGGAAAAGGATATGAATTAAAATAAGGAAGAAATAGAAATAAGAATGAAAATAAGGAAAACATGCAAAACACCATCATGGAAGAAATAAGAGAATTATAAGACATTCTATAAAAGGATATCCCTAAAAGGGATGTGGAGATATAAGGAAATCATGAACATAAGGAGAAACACAATGTTGAGAATCACATCATGTAGGGAGTATGTTATTGTTGGGTAATTGGTATTATCTAAATTGCCAATGACCTAGTGAAGATATTAGCAAGTGTGTTGGAATTGATGTGAAAAATCATGTTGGGGAAATGTGTTGGGAAGTTGGCAATGCCTAACTATTGGTAGGAGAGTTGGCCTTAATGTTAACTAGACTAGCTTGGATATTTGTCATAGCAGATGTTGGTAGTGATGGCCCAGGAGGAATCCCATGGTTGTTCATGGCTCAGAAGGATTCCTATTATAGCTGCAATATTTAAGTAGATAATCATCATAGTAGTAGGCTTAGAGGAAATACATAAAATTATGATTACACTAATGGACTAGATGGAATTCCACAGTAGCTGCATGTAGAGGATCATCATGGTGGGTGACATGATTTTAACTATCCAAAGAGTCAATAAGAAGATAATTTTGTAGCCATCTTCCAAGCAACATAAGGATGTAAAGCCCACATTAGACCCTCTCCATTGGAAAGTGCTTTGAAAAAGCTTTCCAACGATATGTGGAAATCCAAAAGTGGACTCCTGGATCAAAAGATATAATTTGTTGAATTTCAAGGATTTGAAGACTTAGGAAGAAAGGAAGATCGACATATCGAAGATCGAAATGTTGGAGGTCTAGCATATCAACATATAAGAGGCCAAAACATTAGCATACCGAAGAACAATATGTCAGAGGTCAACATATCGCTGAATTGGCATATCGGATAAGAAGATGTCGGAGGTCATCATATTGGTGCATCAGGAATATCAGAGGCAAGCATATCGACGCTTAGGCATATCGGAAAACCTAGTCATCACAATATCAAAATATCAGAGGTTCGGTACATTGGAGCAGGCTTTATCAAAGGTTGGAGGATATTGGAATCCTGGAGATTGGCATATTGGAATATCGGCATAATAGGATATCGGAATATCAGCATAATAGGATATCATAATATCGGAGGATTGGGATATCAGATTATCAGAGCTTCTTAACTAAGGTACTTTAAGAATCTCTGATTTCTAGCAATTCTAATAAGCTTTAAAAAGTGTTGAGAAATGCCAAAGATTATTAACAAAGGATTTCCTTCCAAAACCAAAGGTTGGTGGGCCCTCTTCTCTCTCCTCTAGTGGGACACATGGATGGTTGTGGTAAATAAGAACAGAATGGTCACCTCTGTGGACTGTCAAGATTTGTGGAATGATAAATAAGCATGGGACTCTCGAAGGAGTGTGCAGGTCAACTGAAAATTAATTTCTCTGCACAAAATATCTATGCAGTCAGACTATGAATAAATGCAAGGCCTGTCTCTATTTTGGGTGTTGTGACAATAAACTATCAGAAGACACAAGAGTGGCAACTAATTCCATTCCTACGTATAGATTAGCAGCTAGAGGACAGAGTGGAGAGACTCTCTCATGCAGAGTGCCTCAGTGGAACAAAACCATCACTGAAAATGGAAAAATGGGTGATGTATCATATGCGTGAGAGTCCAGTGCTCTAAGAGTGTGAATCAAAGAAGAGAAGCTAAAGCACCTGATACGACACCGTGTAATACAAAGGAAAGAAAACCATGAGGATTGTGTGAATAATTGCAAGGGTAGTGCCGAAGTGGAGTCGGTGTAGATATCTTGATAGTGAAGGTAGAGCGTAGAGGAAGTGTTGTTTCAATAAGTGAGAGGAGATCTGCTTCAAGTGAACACAGAAGGAAGAATGTAGAAGTCAAATATGTGAACAACCATTATTGGTATTTATCTATATAATTGTGTGCCTTTATTTCTAGTTTGAAAATTGTATGAAGTAGTAGAGAAGTGGCAAGTTCAGGTTGGTGACTACATACTAAAGAGGATGGTGCCTCTTGGCAAGTTGGTGCTTGCTAACCAAAGAGGGTCAGTGCCTCATGTGAGTGGATTCTGACAAACAAACAGATGTAATTAAGTGGGTCCTTAATTTACATCATAAAAAACAACAAAATTTGTGGTTTTTTCCCACTGGGTTTCCACGCGAAAAACATTGTGTCAAATGTGTGTTTCTCATGTGATTGTTGTTTGAACATGTGCGTCTAAAATATCATTGGCTTACTCTTTTTGTAAATGAATTCTCTCACAATTTAAAGACTATAATAAGGGACTAAAAACATAATAAGTAAAAGAAAAGAGTTTATTAATTACTGATTCACCCCCCCCCCCCCCAAAGCAATTCCTTATTTCGACAATTGGTATCAGATCCAAGTTCCTTCAACAACTGTTTAAACAGTAGAAAGTATATCTATAAGGAATTATGTCTAGGAAAGAGAGCCAAGAGGCTTACTCAAGTAGAATACCAATCTTTGATGGGACCAACTATGATTTTGGAAAGTGAGAATGGAAGCATATCTTATGTCCCTGTGAGTAGATGTTTGGACTTCAGTACTAGTAGACAACAATGTTCCTGATATTCCTCCCACTGATGCAGATGGTAAAAAAGTAAATCGAAACAATGTTAAAGCCAAGAATGTCATTATATTTTGTATTATTCAATCAAAACTTGTAAAAGTTATGCATTATAAGTCTGTTAAGGAAGTGTGGATAAAGCTTAACCACAATCATGAAGGAGATGAAAAAGTCAAGAAAGTGAAACTTCAGACCTTCAGAATGAGGTTTGAAAGCCTGAGAATGAAAGCATAGAATAATACTTCCTCAAAGTTTATGAAGTGACTAATATGATTAGAGGACTTGGTGAAGATATCAATGAAGAGATGATTGTTGAGAAAATATCAAGACCTCTATCCATGATATTTAATGCCAAAATCTCAGCTATTGAGGAAATGGCTAACATAAAGGATGTCAAGATGGATCGGTTGCATGGTAATCTCACAATGTTGGGATGGGGTCCATGGGGTTAAATTTTATATTTCCCTTTTGTAAAAATGTAAATTCTCTGTGATTTGTGGAAGCAGAGCGTGAAAATAGTAAGATTCAAAGGGGCTTTAGTCCCTTAGGTTGCTAGGTGTTAATAAGGTTTTGAGACCAGCCCATGGTCTACAGACTATGGTATTCTAATAGGAAAGGCTATAAATAAAAGATTCATAACAAGTCTAGGATATGAATAAGAAGAAAGAAGATAATTGTTTTGGGCAAGTAAGCTATGGTAGGAAAGTATGTTTCCTGTACTTAGGTGACGGGGAAGGATCCCATAGCTGAGTGCACAAAGACCTTGGTAAGTCCACAAGCTAAGTGTGTGAACCCCTACAACTGAGTGCGCAGGGAAGAAGAGTCTATACTTTGAAGATCACATTTAATAAAGATAATTTTGATCCATACTTTTCGTATCTATTCATTTGTGTTTCTTTCTGCAATTATGTGTGTTCACTCTGTATTTGAAACTATATGAATAAATGTTTATCTAATGTGCAAAAGTGGTATATTAGTATAAATTATGCATGTTCTAACTAGTTAATAACCTTCATGAAGATATAGATTTTGTTTAGGTGAATTACTGTAATTTACTGTTTCGAAGGGGTTAGGGTTCACGAAGACAAAGCTAAGCCCTAGAAGCATAGGAACCCATCACACTCGCCTTTGGATGTAGAAACCTGGTTCTATCATCCCAAAATGCTACTTTGGGTGAGACTACATCCTGTGCTACAAAATTTGTTTCCAAAAGGGCCAGCGGTTTAGGGTTTTGTTGGTTGGTGCAACTAGCTTTGAACATGGGTCAGGGCCCATCAAGCCAACAAATGGTTCCATTGTTGGGAACGAGATCTTGCTGAGGAATGTGTGATAAGTGGTACCCCACTAAGAAAGAGATTGAAAAGTGGATCGATTAGAAGCTCCACGCATTTGCATCTCAGGAGAACAAAAATATGTGCTTGTCGAAGGAAGAGTGGCTAAATAGATACCTATTCATAGGCAAACATGAAATATTCTTCTTCTCTTTCCCCGGTGAATTGCACGAGTGGTTGTCCAAATTTCTAGATAGTCAAGGTATGTGGAAGCTTGATGTCCCTATTGTGTGGACCCCATAACAAGTGAACCGCTTGGAGGCTTCAGAAAATTACATCACACGAGCCATCAACCACTGGATCGATCATATTCTAGGAGGATTCATCACTAAGTTCAGGATTGATACGTCCACTAGCTACAGTAAAGCAGAGCACAAGTTCTTCAAGGGACCAAGAGGTAAGTATCTAAAATATCTGAAGACCTGGATTAAAATGCTATTGTGTGAAAATTGGGTTATGCCTTTAAATTGAAGTTTGGGACTTCATGAAGTGGGAGAACATTCCAAAGAACAAAGAATCAGGGTCTGAATATAGTTCGTTGTTAGGATAATCTAATAGCAATGAAGAAGGTAATATTCTGAGAACATCACAAAGCGCACTACAGATTGTAAGTCAGGGTATCATAGGGATACCTCATCCATCCACTCCACCTTAACCTCCACCTCCGCCTCACACACCTACACCTCTGCCCCCACCTCCACCCCCACCCCAATCAGTTAACATGGAGAATACAATGAATATGCTTGTGTTTATGGGTTTGACAACTGAAGACCTTGAATAATTTTGGTTCATCCCAGATGCTGTATGGAAGGCACAAAAGTTTACTGATGAAAATATGAAGAAAGTGTAGCTAGTCACAGTGTTGTAGGATAGAGCGTTGAGTTGGTACATCAAGTTCTACACATATAAGCCCAATGTGACAATGCTAGAAACCCAGCAAGCACTAAAGAGTAAGTTCAAGAAGCCCAAATCTCAGGCCCAGTCTGTAATAGAGCTTATGGAGATTTAGTAGAGGGTAAACGATTCCATGTGTGACTTTGATCAAAGATTAAAATGTCAGATTCAACTGGCTAATATTACCATTATAGATACTCAACATAGAGACTTGTACATTGATTCGCTCCTACCTCATCTAAGATTACCATTTTCACAGCAGAAAATAGGAACACAAATAGAAGCAATGGAGATCGCCATGAGATTAGAAGCTTCACCAGTTTAAGATACGAATATAGGGGTACAACAGATTCGATTGTAGCTGGTAAGGTTGCAAATGGAGTTGCAGATAATGAAGAAGGGAAATGAATTCTAGCCTGAGGTGCATGCAAAAGTTCGGTTCCTGAAGTGTAAAGGCCATGGTTATGACAAGGACCATTGTCTTCTTTATCATAACTACCTCATTGGGTGAGGTCCTATACCTCTAAAACCAAAAACATCACTGCACCAAGCATGGGGATAGCCTTATGGTGCGCTATCTGTCAGATAGCTAGGAAGCATGTGACTGACAACTGCCATCTCATATAAAAGTTTATGCAAACTCCACAACAATTGTTTTGTACTTTTTGTAAATCAGTAGGGCATGATGAGTGCAACTGTTGAAGCTACAAACTGATGATGGAGCAAACCCCTACATATAGAATGCAGATGGAAAATCGACCTCAGGATTAGGGCACAAGTGCAGTGCATGGAGGATTCCAGGGCCGAGGAAGAGGATGAGGAGGAGGGGATGGAAGGGGTCATGGATAAGTCATTTGTTATAATTGTGGATAAGCAGGTCATCTTACACAACTATCAAAACCCAACGCATCCCTCCTATCGATATTGATGACAATTTGATCATGTTATAGAAGATTCCCAATACTAATAGCTAAGATGTAGGATAAAAAGGCTCAAACAATTACGTAGAATATTCAAATGGTGAGGGTGGAGCCTCATGAAGAAGAACCTAGTATTAATATGTGATGCAAAGTGGTATTTCCACTTGAGAAGATAAATGAAAACATCCAAAAAACTAAGGTATGGGTACGCAAAGCTGCTGAGAAGGAATTGGGATTCGATCTAAGTTGGGATAAGGAAACTTTTTTGGAAGCTAAAAAGAGCTTCTCTAAGGCCTCTACCTTGGGAACTCAAGAGAAGTCTAGCGGAACCATTGAAGCGCAGGACGTAGGTCCATCGCTACTAGCTACCTTTCTAAAGACCTATATGAAGATGTTATGGGACAGAAAAGTGGTAGAAGGGCTCCAAGTGTTGATTGACAACTATACAAGGTCAATACTCCTCCAGAACAGTGCACCATACAAATAGTGGGGAAAATAAAGAAACTAATAGGTCACGAAATGAGGTTAACTGCGCAGACCAGAGAATGCGAAATGGACCAGGTAATTTTTGATCTATGATCTTATGCGAATGTTCTACAAAAAAAAAATTGGTAAAGAATGGGAAGACATGCACTATAGTGATCTCCTATCCAGCTTTGCATGGCTAACCAACAGAAAATCATTCCTAAATGGTGTCTGTATGGGGTTACGGTGGATATTGAAGGAGCAAGCGCCCTGGCTGATTTTGAAGTGATTGATATAGTGGATGATAGTAATCTTTACCTAGTGCTACTAGGCATTGATTGGGCCTTCGACATGGATGCGGTCATTAATCTTAAGAAACATAGAATGGAATTTGAGAGTAAGGCAATCCGAGTAATTATTCCCTCAAATCTAACTGAAGGTGCATGATACATGGAACCATTTCATGATTATGCAGAAGAGGATGATATGGAAGAGATATATAAGATCACTGTGTATGATGAGGACTGGACCAGTTGTATAACAGATGGATGAATTACATGGGATAGAGATAGCTCCTACACCTCAGATTTCGATGAAGATCTTGAGCATTGGTAAGACAGATTACACGAAGTCTCCTTGCTACACTGCAACATGTTGACAAAATCACTTCATTGCGTATCCACTGAGGTACGAAGTCTACCTCATTATGAATAGATAGATGATGTTAATTTCTTTTTGGATAAGTTCGAAGAGGAGGTTCTAGAAGAAAATTGGTTCCAGGCTCTAGAGTTGGCACTCTTCCTGCCCATTAGTGGGGTACGCATAAGGACAACTTCACTGATTGGAAAGAATACAAGCGAGTAATGAAGCTAAGGTTCAGGTACACCAATACCCATATGACAGAGAAACACACAAGAAAATATGATCTTCATGACCATTTGGCGCGATGGACTAAAGCCTGGGGAGAGGAACCTCAACCTAAATGGGTGCACATATTTTTTCACAATTTGTATGCCATTATGATGAACTGGTACATGGAAACTGAGCTGCGCCATGGAACGGTTGAGTAGGCTATCCTAAGGTAAAGTTTCCTATTGAATTTCAACTTTGAGTATTTCATTGAATGTATTGATGAGGCGCTTCAAGAAATTAAGGCTACAATCTTTAGAATTCCTGAGGAACCAGTAGAATGGGTTCAACCATACTAGAATACGTAGTTGCACCATGCATTGGAATGCTATAACATGACCGTAGAAGAACAAGAAGATGACCCTAGAAATATCAACATTTCAGAGTCTGAGGAATAGCATGAAGTTGAAGGACCCAAAGCAGCAATCCTTGACATAATAGAGCATTTGAAGACTAGATGGGTAAAAATTATATCAGGCACGCAGCCAGAGTTTGTGAAAATAGGCAACTATTTGGATGAGGATATAGTTGATAAGGTCACTGAACTTCTGCCCGAATACCAGGACTTATTTCCCACCAAGTTCTCATATTTGAAGGTGATAGTAGGGGACCTAGGTGTGACAAAGATTACTTAATCCAGATGCAAAGCCTATAAAACAACGACCCTACCATTTGAATCCCAAATACAAGGAAAAGGTGTGCAAGGAGTTGGACAAAATTCTAGAGGCTGAGACCATTGAGCCGGTGGAGGAATCAGACTGGGTAAGTCTTATGGTAGTCCAAGAAAATAGGAAACAAGATGAAATCTGGATATGCGTGGATCTGAGGAAGTTAAATGATGCATGCATCCATGATCTGTTCCCAACGCCGTTTACAAATGAAGTCGTGGAGAATGTTGGAGGGCAAGAAGCCTACTCATTCACTGATGGGTTCTCAAGGTACCATCAGATCAAGATCGCTTTGAATGATCTCAACAAGACCACCTTCGTGATAGAATGGGAGTGTTTTCAATACACAGTAATTTCATTTGGATTGAAGAATGCACTTGTGATCTTCTCAAGGGTAGTAATTGCATCTTTTAAGAAATTCATGTACAAGTTCTTAGAAGTCTACTTTTATGATTGTATTGTATTTGGGTTTGTAAAGTGCTGCATTGCAAGTCTACGCCTTATGTTGGATACCTGTCGTAGACATTAGATTGCCCTAAATCTGAAAAAATGAATTTTCAGTGTTCTTTATGGAATATTGCTGAGTCATGTGGTTTGCCAATAGGGATTGATGGTAGACCATAAATTATTGTCAATTTGGAGGCCCCACAGAACACAGAAAAGTTTCATGTGACACTGGTCCATATATGGTATTATAGAAAGTTTATCAAGACATATGCACAAATCACTGCGCCAATGGAGAAACACTTGAAGAAGGACACGACATTTTTGCTAGGCTGAAGGCTGTCAAAACAGTTTAGATATTCTGAAGGAGAAAATGGTCACCGCGCCCACTCTGGTGTTCCCAAATTGGAGAAAGGAGTTTCATGTTCATGTGGATGCTTCCTGTATTGTGTTAGGTGTGGTACTGACCCAACCTGGTGAAGGAAATATTGATCATCCTATAGCATTTGCGAGTAGGAAGTTTTCTAAGGTGGAGAAGAACTAATCAACTACAAAGCACAAAGGACTGGATATGGTGTACATTCTACAGAAATTATGGAACCATCTATTAGATGCACACTTCAAAATGTACACAGACAATTCTAATCTAAAATACCTAATCAATAAGGCTGTGTTGGGGGGGAATATTTGCATATGGTTGTTGCTCTTTCAGGAGTATGATTTGGAGGTGATTGTGAAGCCCGGGTGATTTAATGTTGGTCCTGATCATCTATCTAGGATTGAGACTGTTGATCAGCCCACTATTCTGGAAGAAGGGTTTCCTGATGTGCAGCTTTTTTCTATCCATGTCATAGACGATCAATTTGCTCATAAATTCCAGTTTTTAACAAATGGCACAACCCCATAGGGATATTCTACACAATAGAAGAAGGAATTGGTGGCTCGCGCAGATGATCTTTCCATGATCCCTGGACACCTATATAAAATGGGCTTCGACGAGATACTACACCAATATGTCCCAGAGTTTAAACGACCAAGCATCCTCGTAGAAGCACATGGGAGATTAGCGGGAGGACACTATGTAGGAAGAGGGACTGCACAGAAGATCCTGCATGCAAGACTTTGGTGGCCAACAATGCATAAGGATTCAAAAGCATATTGTAGGGCATGTGATGCTTGCCAAAGGTCAGGGAGACTTTCAAAGAGGGATGGACTACCCTTAAATCTATAGATAACTTTAAAGGTGTTTGATAAGTGGGTGATTTATTTTGTGGGTCCAATCTAGCCAACAAGGAAAAAGACTGGTGCATGATACATTATTACAGCAACTAAATACTTGATGCCATGGATGGAAGCATAGTCGGTAAAGGCCTGTAGCACAACTACTGCTACGAAGTTTATTTTTGAGTTTATCTTGCCCCACTTTGGCTACCCTAAGATATTAATGAGTGACATGGGTACGTGTTTCTTAAACAAAATGATTATCATGATGCATGAAGAATTCCAAGTATATCATCAAAAAAGTACACCCTATCACCCTCAAGGTAATGGTACATGTTAGAGTCGGTCGGGTCAGCCCTCCGTCAGAGATCAAAACTCTTTATGCATTTCATTTTTAGGTGTCCCGCTCCATTCACTCAGTTGCATTCCACTAGGGGCATGCCATAATCTGATGGAGAAGGTCATGCTAGTAATTTCCCCTCATGTCTGGTTACTGCTGGCTTAAGTCTTTGTGTCAAACAATCAAAAGTCCATAACAATCAAGGTCTGGTCCTTTAATGGACAAAAGTCATTTTTGGTCATTCGGTCTAGGGATAGATCAATTTGGTCTTGAAATATGTCCAGTAAAGCCATGCAGGCCAGAGGGAGGCCCTTACACAGTTATGGTTCAGAGAGCTTCATCATCATGTGGATAGACTTCGACTCTTCTTCAAAACTCTGTTTTGAAGAAAAGTCAAACAATGTCATTTATGACAAAATTTTCCAAAAAGTCGCCAGTTGATTTTTTCAGATGCAGTCATGGTTTCCGTGGCCAAATGTCCTATCGTACAGTCCCTGCAAAGAGTGCCGAAAATTTCATCATTTGAGCCAAAATTTCAAAGGGAAAGTGAAAATCAGTGTGTTTTAAAGTTAGTGAAAAAAGTGCAAAACACAACATTAGAAAAATGGGTTTTCAAGGAAGCAAAAATTGAACCCATCTCTTCCAAGGCTATATATATATGTTTTCATCCAAATCAAGGGCATCGTGCTATTACAATCCTTTGAGAGATGTTGCAAAGGTGTGAGTGCGAAATTCTAATCATTTGAGTGAGTTGGAGCTGGTTTTAGAGGGCGCAACGCATATAGCCAGGAGCGCAGCGCACACAGAGGGGGCGACGCACATGCAACCTACCCGCAGTTGAAATTTTCCATAGGCGTGGCGCATACCCAGTGCATGGTGCACTGGGCTTTGCGCATGGTGCACAAGGGAAAAATGCCCAGAACTTTGCCAAACCACCTCAAATCTTTTGAGGAGCTTTTCTATTTGCAAGGTAGGATTTACACACCACTTGTGCATCAATTTTTATGGGTGATATAAGGGATTTTATGCCTGTAATCAAATGAATTTTTTTTTATAAAGCAAACAAAGGAAGACATCAAGAAAAACCATGATGCTAGGGATTATGCCACAGTGATATTGCTGCCAAGGTGTTTTTCCTACCCTACCATTATTACTCATTTCCGTATGCCAGTTTCCCCTAATCAATACCCTAACACTACCAAAATAATACTCCTTTTCCCCCCTCCTCCTATTGCTCAAAAAACCCAAACCCTACCTTGCCAACAACACAAACCCTACCCTATCAAAATACCCCAAAAACCCTTGTATATCCCTCAATAAAATTTTCCTTTAAACCCCTATTCCCATAGTATTATCCCCATGCTAATACTCCCTTTTTAGTTGTCCCCTTGGTGTCAGATTGTCAAAGAAAACTCCAGCTTCACTGTAATCAAAGGGCAGCCTAAATTCAGTTTACAAACAACAGTCATGGCATCCGAGGTTTCATCAAAATATGAGGAGGAGACCCACAGTGATACAGCTTCAGGAGAACAGGCCCCCAGGAGACATCACCGGAGTGGCAGACATCTTAGAGATGAGCCAAACACCCTCACTGAGTTGCAGGCATGCCCTCTTGCTATGTCTTGTTTCCAGCACTTAGCATGTTTTGAATTTTGTCAAAGGGTGGCAAATGTCAGAGTTCATCATGAGTTGGCCCGTCTTTTTGCACTTCACCTACATGGAGGACAGTCTATCTTGGCTGGGGTCACTTTCACATTGACACCCGAAACCATATCAGTGGCAACAGGCATACCAAACATTAGAGAACGGTGGCATAAGAAGAAAAAGGTGGAGAGGCATCATTATGAGCCTTACATTAAGGCCAGCTGTTTGAGCTAGCTCACAAGAGTTTTTCCATTCATATTTTTGAGAGATGAGTATGCTCCACTCATGAAATTGATAATGAAATACTTCCGTTGTGAGGGGAGGTTTTCTCACCTTTATGCCTATCACATCAGGTTGCTCATGCACTTTACTAGGGTGCGGATTGTTAGCACCCAGGTTGTTCCCTTTGACTCCTGAGGGAATACGGCTGGGGTAACCACTAACCAAGCTTTGGATCACAGGTTCTAGACAACCTGTAATCAGAGAGGGCTCTCTCTTTGACTGTTTAACTTTGTTGTTAAGAATCTTAGGCGAGATATGAGGTGAGGGTTTGGTTTGAAAATTTTGGTTGAATGATGTCTTTCAGTACTTAAGGTGATATCTTCAGACAGTTTTAGACCATTGGGCAATGGAGTCTGTGGTTACAGGTTGTTTGAAGTGTTGAGTGGGATTGTTGAAACAGCAGGGCCATTTAAATATTTCATGAGACAAACTTGAAATTGTAATGATGAAGTATGTTTGACCAGTGGAAGGCAATTAAGAAATTTCCACTAAGTTGGTGATGTGAGAAAGAGATGTATTGACCAGGAGCAGGTTTGAATTCCTGAACAATAATCACTGTGAAAGGTATAGTTTGGAAGTGCAGCAATTAAGAATTACACTCTTATAACTATAACTGAGGAAAACATACATAATAGCGTAGATTGAGTTCAGGGTATTCTATGAATAAATCCTGAAACTATTCTTTTTCTTTGCCATTAAATTGTGAAACACAGAACATGAATGGATTATGAAGGAAATAACAAACAAAATGAACAGGTTAAAGAAACTTATTGTTCCATGAAATACGCAGGAATCCTGTAGCATTCAGCAAGCACACCAAAACACATCAGACAACACAGAACTTTGGAAATTCCATCAGCTTTGTTGTATTAAAACTCTGAATATTTACATCATAGTATCTCCTGAAGAGAAAATCAACAACCCCTGCAAGCTTATGCGAGGGGGAATATATACAATTGGTTATACAAAATATCTGAACCGCTGAGTCACTTGATAAATAAATACGCTCACCAACTTTACAGAATAGCAGATAAGGAAGTTATTTCTGCTCTAAATACAAAATGAATACTCTTTAATTCTGTCAGAAGTCCTTTTGACCTTTGGAGGCCTCTGGGTCGGTTGAGCATTCTGCATTAATGCTGAATGATGTGTCTTTATGGCTTTGTCATGTTGTAACTTTCTCGGCCCTGTCATCTGTAGCTGTCAGTGTTGCTTTAGTGGCCGAATTGGTTTGCTGAGTTGGCTCGGTCCATTCTTCTCCAGACATACTGAATGCATCAAATCTTTCTGCGCATGACGACTTATGTTTTTTGATGAAAAAACTTGATGAAAGCCTCTTGTTTACAGTAACAGCTATATCATTTTGGTCCACCATTCCTGTGTAGGCATTTGATGTCTCAAAATTGCATCTAAGGTTTCATCTACCTCTGTATATTTGTAGAAGTTTGGAGGAACTTCAAACAAATGTTTGATCTCATTCATAATAAAAAATAAGTTCTCTACTCTGTCATAGAGACTTTGCCCAGATGCGGGCCCTGTTTCCTCTGAGGTACTTGATCCTGCAGTGATCTGATTGGTAGCAAAAGTATTCACTCTTTTGGCATAATTTTCATGTGAAAGTAGCCTCCCTGCGCTGTTCAGTAAGCCAGGAAGGCCTCTACTT
This sequence comes from Pinus tabuliformis, assembly GCA_031772625.1. Lineage (NCBI taxonomy): Eukaryota > Viridiplantae > Streptophyta > Pinopsida > Pinales > Pinaceae > Pinus > Pinus tabuliformis. Next base: position 2,034,274,630 of record CM062816.1, on the reverse strand, counting down.
TGTAATGCTGCAAACTTGTCCATGAATTTGTTTACTTCTATTTGCATGTCCTGGCTTCTTCTATCCAATGTTTGTACCAGGCTTCTCAATGTGAGGACCCTCTTTATCAGCAGGATGGTTTCAGTTCTATTGGGGATCCCTATTGCTGCCAGTTGAGGACCTGTGCGGTTATTGAGAACGTTGATCATTCTATTGGCTATCTCAGGCATATTGCCTAGAGATTCTCTTGCTCTTTGGACTTCCCTGTGTGCTTTGCCTATGAGCTCCATTTTCTCATGAATAGTCTCTATATACTGCCATTGATCTGTTATTGATTGGCCAATGTTGGCCCATAAAACTGTCCTGACCTCAGCCACCACCTTGTCAAGGGTGAGCTCTTTCTCTAGCTCCTTTATCTTCTCCTTGAGAGCCTTTATTTCTCTTCCTTTTTCAGCTACATTTTGCTTAGACTTGTCATATTTTTCATTCAGATTAGCTAAATTCTCCTTGGCTTCATTTAGTTCTGCCATTTGGGCTTCCAGGGCTTGAATCTCATTCATCAACTTCTGCATGTCAAGGCTTGGAGCCTGCTCTGATGTTGGTGCTGGTACTGATGTTGATGGAGCTGTCTCAACTGTTTGTACTGTGGGAGGAGTGACAATTTGAGGGGCTTCCTCAAGGTTGATTACTTGTGGAGGGGGCTGAACTGTTTGGCCTCCTTCTTTCTGCTGTAGGGCTGCCTGCAATGGAGCCTCTGTTTCTACCAATTTTCCCTCTGTCTGGACAAGTTGTTTATGCAGTGTTACCAGCAATGTTGATACATCCTGGTCCTTTCTTTGCTGGGAAACCCCCTCTGTTTGAGGGTGAAGAGTTGCTAGGATCTTTATCATCTTTCTTAGAGCCGCAATGTCTGAATCTCTTATCTTTAGCAGCTCCTTTATAGCTTTAGGGTCCTTTGGGTCATGCCCAAGCTCTATGATTATATCCTCCAAAGACCTTATCCTGTTGTCTTTGGCCTGAGAGGATGCCTTCTCCAACTCTAGTTGGGCGGTTGTATTGTTCAGGCTATTTTCCAACCTATGTGCCAAGAAGGTCTTATCTGCAAGTGTAGAATACACCATCTCACCCGTTTGCTTGTGAAGTTCTATTTGATCCATAGAGTGGATGTCTTTTGCAAGGACCTCAAGGTTGGTCCTTATATAGTCTGCAGCTGACTGTGGCTACAACATGTTTGGCATGAAATGACTCATGGTCATTTTCCCCTCATTTATGTCATAAGCTGACATAAGCCTCTGTTGATTTGTAGAGGCCATTTTCCACAATTGATTATAGATCTGGAGCCTGAGTGGCTCATTTCTCTTTTTTATGTCAATGAATTTTTGCTTGATGCCTGTTTCGGTTCTCCTTTGCTGACTTGAGGAGCTGATCTCTCCTCCGATTATTCTTTCTTGTTCCTGCTGAAAGGAACTGGCAGATTCCTCCATGCTTGGTGGGCCCATGCCCAATGATTGTCCAATGGGCATCTCTTCTTCAGAAAAGGGATTCATCCTTTGCCTTTTCTCCCCTTGAGTTGTGGATGTGGTGAGGGGAGTCTCCTGCTCTATATCCCTCTTTCGGTTTCTGTCTTCATTCTGAGGATTTTGGAGCACCGAGGCCTCCACTATCATTTCCTGCCTAGGAGGCACAATTTCTTGAGTCTGTTGCCCAGTGGATATTGGGGCCACAACTATTTGTTCTTGCTGCATTGGCTGCTCTTCTTTTTGCTGTTCTTCTGTATGAGGTGGTTGTTCCTGCTCCATCTGATTTTCTTTACCCTTGCTTGACACCCGATGAACAGTTCTAGCTGCTTGCTGCTGGGCTGTAGAAGATGAGGCAGCTGCTCCAAGTTGCCTTTGATAGGAAGAGGAAACCTGCCCACAAGTTTCCAAGTCAGCCTCTTTCTCAATGTTCTTTGCCTCTCTTTGTAGCATTTTCTCTCTAGTGATTGCCTCTTCTAGAGTGCCCTCTTTCCAACTTAGTAAATTGACATATTTTTCAATGTGAGGCAATCTGATGTGAGCATAGCCACCCAGTTTATGTTTTACCCTCCTGAGAGAAATGAAATGATTAGGGTCATAAGGTACCCAGCGGAAACTGGTTTCTAATTGGAGGCTCTCTAGGATCATATCTGCTTCCTTCCATCCCTCCTCCCTTTTGTTGTAAAGAAATGGGCCTAGCTGGTTCCTGACCTTTAGTTGCACCTTCTTGTTTTTACTGTGGAAATGGACCAGGTCTGCATTTCCAAATTGCCTGAAATACTCCAAGGCAAAGAGTCTCATAGGGACATATCTTGGAAGCCTATAAGGGTCCAACTCACAACCATATATTCTGATTACTGTATGGTGTTGGTAAAAGTACCAATCACCAATGTTGTAGCCTTTGAGAGATGGAGTATTCTTTGCATCTCATCGGTCAACCTGGGAGGAGGGACACCAAATAACAAGGTCATAGCTGGATGGATAAAAAGGTCTATGAATTCATAGTATGTGTATGGTGAACAGGAGGTGTGATGAAAAACTGAGGTCCAAAATACTACAGACCTTAGGTTTCCCTGGGCATCAAGTTTCTTGAGAGGAATAGGGAAACTGTCAGGTTGATAAAATAAGAACAAATGATAGGCGTATGAGGTGTATCTGAACACCTTCTCCCTCTCTAGATTCATCAGTTGCTCATGAATCTTATTGGTAATGTATGTAGCATAATCATAATGCACAACAGGAGGCTTTCCAGGGGAAAATATGGACAGCATGGCCATAATAGTGTCATCAACATCCTCAATTCCCTTGTACCCCGGGACATAGCTGATCAAGTCCACAAGCATTTTGCCCAAGTCATTGAGATATGGATTTCCAATAGGAGGTGTTCTCACAGCTTCAGAGCTTGGCTGAATAAATAACTGATTAATCTTGATGACCTGGGAACTGGACAGCTTGCCCCCCTTCTTTAATAAGTCCATCATAGAGAGAGGAGTTAGTGGCTTTGCAGTGTGAAAGTGCAGCATCTCATTTATGGCCTCAGGGGTGATATGGAACAAGACTGAACCTCTGGAAATGAGAACAGCTCTTTGACATGGATCATAGTTTTCACAGCATCGATGGATCAAGTCTGGAAGGACATTGACTTGAGGAAGGTTAAAAATGGGCAAATTGGAGTCCCAAATCCCTAAAATATCAGCTCCACTAAGGTGTTGAGCCTTTAACTCATTTAGCATATGAATGTTGAATTTGGAATTCATTGAAAATGTCTTTGTCATCTGATAATCTGTATCACCCAGGGCCTTCCACTCTAACTCTCTGTGTGGGGCATTCAGAGGTTGGATATTTAATGCTACTGGAGTTTCCATGGTTAATTAGGATTCTGAATTGTATAAGGATTTGCTCTACTGGACAAAGCAACACAGAGGGGTATTCTGCAAGAGTGAGGCAAATTGCAAGGGAAAATGGGGTAGACTGTGGTGAGAACAGTTTGAAATGCTCCGAACAGAGTTTGAATGAGCAAATGCTGGGACTAGTACCACTGTTTTCCCGGTGAATTAGTGCAGCTCAGGTTTCAAGTCCACGAATGCGCGGACTGACTGTAATTTTAATGAAAACTTGGCTAAATGTGGACTGTGTAGGTGAATTTCGACCCTATAACTGAAAATGGATGCCGGTCAGTGGAGAATTGCTGGTAATTACAGTGATTTTGACTCTTTTTATGCTTGCTTGGTAAATTATACTCAAAACCAGGCACGGATGGGAAACTCGGATAAATACCTGGTGAATTACCAGCAATGGTTACAATGCAGGTGGATTGGAAGTGCCCACGGCCTTTAAGTTGAATTCCGTAGGTTGATGGCGAAAAGATCGTATTTTGCATGCAAACCGGAGCAATAGTTCTTTGGCCAAAGTGACAAAAACCGTGTTTTTTGGCGAAAATATGGACTTTTTGGGTTATTGGCACTTTTTGGATGACGTCAGCATGACGTCATCAGGTGGGGTCGGGTACGGAAGGGTGACGTGGTGGCCTGTGAGTGGTCCACGGGGACTGGTGAGGTGGCGGACAGGTCAGAGCAGTGGCGGGCCGGGCGCTGACACGGTGCTGAGTGGTTATGACGTGGGCATGACGGGATAAGCGGTAAACAATAAGCGGTAAGTGGTTTTTCTCGGACCGCTCTGGATACGGTCGTGGTATTGTAAGAGGGTGGCCCGATGAGATTTGGGAGCGGCGTGTGGCAATGGCCTGACGTCACCCTCTGACAGTTTCTTGGGAGGTAACGTTCGGCCATCGGGACCGACCCGATATGGATATGGGCCGTCGGATGGGAAAGCCCAGATCCGACGGTCGACGGGTCAATAAGGTGGCAGGACAATACGGCAGCAGGCGGGGCATATTTTATTGTTTTTTTGGAAATGCGCGCCCAAGCGGAACCTTTAGGTTTTTGCGGGTTTTATGGTTTTTTCAATGCTTTTTTGTAAAGTGCGCATTTGCAAATAAACTTTGGATAAAACAGAAAAATGGGTTTATTTGGTGTTTTATGTGTTGAAATGCGCATTACAACAACCTTAGGATAAGGGGTGAAGGTGGGTTTTTACAAGGCTTCTTTGCAAATAGAGCGGGTAAATGATTTCAAAGGTTTGCAAAGGGAAAAGGGGTGTAGCTTAGGTTATCAAACTGACCAGATGTCAATTTAATCCCTGACTTTATACAACCACATGCAAGCAGACTTTATTCCTGCATGATTTTCCAATATTCAAGCATATGGCTATAATGCCAAGGGGGAGGGAATATGTACATATTTGGGATTTGTCTATAGGATTATCCTAATAATAGGGAAAAGGGAGTATAGGGAGTTAAATAAATAGGGAATTAGGAGTTAATATGAGTGGAAGAGGTGGATGAAGGGGGAAAGACACTAAGTTTTTATATGGAATCAACTTAGTTCAGGAAGTAGATCAAAATGAAGAGAATTTTACACAAGAAATGTGGCTTCTAAAGAAACAAGAATCAACAAAAGGATTTGACTTCTTTCATGAACATAGGTAGTATTGGGATGTTAGCAATGAATGTGATGGGGGATAATCTGGAAGTTAGACATGCTTCATTGAGTTGCTGCAAAAACTGCTGAATAAGAGACCTGCACTGGCACCCTGTTTTTCCTTTGGTTGGGCCAGTGACATAAAGGAGATCATGCTTCTGCAACCCCATCTACCTACCCACTCTATTGCCTAGCATTTTTTGTTACTCCAAGGAGGGTGCACTTAGACTTGCAAACCCTTATGTGCCTTTTCTTTTCCTTTGGCTTTTTCTTTTGATTTTCTATCTACAACTAACCTTATTACTTCCAAGGCCCCAGATTAAGCAGTTGGGAACCTTAATTCTCTACCTAACTACTAGCCTGCCAAGATTAAACAGTTTGGAAAGGCTTCTTTCTCTATTCTAATGACAAGAAATTAAAACATGGCATGATCCAGATTAGGTTGTTGGACCATCCATCCAAAATTCAGTCAACATCAAGCTATGTACACATATTGCATTCTCTTGGAAATATGGGATCTTTGCATCACTAAAGCAGAGCATATTTGGAACTTTCTTTGCCAATCATGAAATATGAAACCTATTGGTATAGGTATCTAACATGGATGATGAGCCTCCCATTTTTCATCTACAGGAACATAGAGAGGATGAAGAATTTAATGCAGCACAAGACCCCTCGACAGCAGCTCAACAGTGTTTATCACTTTGCTCTTATCAAGATTTTGGTGGCCCATCAGTTGGGATTGTAGGGTATTTCTTGGGAGGACTTCATCTCCCGTGACTTCTTCAGTGCTCGAAAAGTGGTATCAGAGGCAGAGCATGATATAGGGGGCCCATCTCATCAGTATGAGCGACATGAGACTGCTACTATGCCAATATACATCACCTACCAAGGAGGCAGTAGACCCTTATTTGCAGCAGCAAAGCGAGTGTTATCTCCACCCAGGGTGGAAGGGGCCTCGCTTCTGACATCAGCATCATAGGAGCAGGGCAAGGGTAAGGAGCCAGTGCAGGAGGAAGGGCCATCAGGTGAGCGAGATACCGAATTTGTTCTCCTCCATGATGATGAGACAGATGCAGAACCAACAAATGTGGAGCTTACAGAGATCATCCAGGAGCAGAAGTCAGTGATTGAGTCCTTATCCCTTGACTTGGAGAGAGCCAAGTGGAACCTGAAGTACCTGGAGTAGAGAAACAAGTAGCTTGAGGACCAACAAATGATCATGGAGCTACGAAACATTCGTGAGCATTGCCAAGCTGCTCAAAGAAGAAGGGTTGAGCTCACATCTTTGGAGCAAGAAATCAATGAAGATCGGGAGTCCAATCTCGAGAAGGTCAACATGCATTTGGAGAGGTTGCTGGACAAGGCTGACTAGGACCTTGCTCTACTGAGACATATGGCTTTCTGTTACAGGGTGCGAAACATGAGTGCACAAGCCCGAATAAGGAGTTTGAAAGCGAAATTGAGGAAAGCAACAAGAAAGGCAAAAGAGGAAAAAGAGAAATATCGGCTTTGAATCCTGGATGAGGCTTCCTTGGCCCATCATAACACCCCATAGGGAACCTCTAGCCCAAATTTCAAAAAATTTGGGGAATTTTTGGTCACATGGTAATTTTTTGGGCAAAAAACAGGGATTTTCTCCCTGTGCACCGCGCCACTAGCGCGACGCTAAAATTCTAGAGCTCCCAATGAGGAATGGCTTGAACTTTGGATTTAGCATGGAAAACAACGACTACTGGTGTCCGGGCAAGAAAGTTTGAAAATATATGAGTCTCCTAAAGGTCAAAAAACACCCAAAAATGGCCTCTGTGCCACTTTTTTGGCACACAGAAAGAAATCTTGGGACAATGGAGATTTGGAGGGGAAAATGAGCACCACATTTAAGAATTCTAGTTGGGCTAGAGAGTAGATAGGATAGGCTTTCCAGCAAGCCCACTTGGGCACATTTTGGACACCTGCAAGTGCCCCAAAACAGGCCCCAAAGTAGCACGATGCATAGAGAAAATGGCATGACGTACAGAGGAAAAATTACCAATTTGCTTCCGTTTCACGAAATTTCGGTTCGTGACTTCTCCAAGTGGGCCCGCTCATCTACACTTCAGTCTTTTGTCACCAAAGGCGGAATTTAAAGTGTTTTTTCTCCAGATTGGCTTCTATCCAAGTGGCGAAAGAAGGAAAACGGTCACCCCAAGCCAAATCTCATGTTTGTAGCACTGCACCTGTAGCTGATGGTTGACTCTCCATCTCCATTTTGTAATTATTCGAGTAACTCCCTAACCCTTGGGTGTTCTATCTCTTCCTTACACATTCTATATATTGTATGCAAGCTATTTGCAAAGGGTTGGTTGGCTTGTAACTTCTGGGAGACTGTGGGAAAGAAACTTTGTTTCTTCATTGTGTATTTTTGACAGAGAATTAATGAAAGGCAGCGGCTTTGTTTCATGAGATTATTGTGGTTGTGAGTGTACCAAATGTGCCTCTTATGTTTTCATATGTTTTTAGTTATGTTTCACAATTCAATTCATGTTCATTTCTAGTGAAATTTTCTGAGTGAGATTAGGTAAAATTCAATTTTATTGCTCTGCCTGTGGGAAAATTTCATGTTCAGTGTTATTCTTCTGTTGAAAAGGATTCATGTCACTATGCCCTTTTCACTTTCTTCTGCAATCTATTCATGTCGCGGTACCTCAAACTAAACTGTTACATTTTCCGCCTACCTTGCCTCACGGAATAATCTGTGCCTTTGTATTAAATTCTCTGTTCTTTGCTGATCATTGGTCCCATACCATCCCAGAAGCTCGGTCATTCATGAAAATTGTTTCCAGAATCCCTATTCACTTACTAGCCTAAGGTAAATATTTCATTGTAAGTCATCTCAGACCATTTTCGATTATATATTCACTGAGTGTGACTCAGAGAGAGCCCTCTCCTGCTCTGGTAGGGCTAGCTACCAAACTGAGCATGGTTTGTGGTTACCCTAATTTTTTCCTTCCTTCAGCCTAAGGAAGATTTAGGTGCTAACATAGTGGCGACCATACTGGGGAACTAAACTAAAATCAAATCCCCTTGTTTCATAATAATTCTAATCTTCCGGATGATGAGCTTAGGATTGGATAGGCTGAGTAAATTGGTTGTGTCCTGTGATTTTTCTCAATAGCACGCTGGCTTCGAGACGATATACCAGAGCCAATCCAGACCCAAATCCTCCTCACATTTACGAAAACCCCAATTTGATTCCAAGACTCCTTCGTAAAGAAAGCACCATAACTCCCATATTCAAATCCCATTCATGTCCTGACATTTTTGAGTATCTTGAAGAGCTCGAGTTTGAAGAACGGTTTGAGATATCCTTGTTTGAGTCTAAATCTGAAAGGGTTGTTGACTACACTGTCACCAATCCGCAATTTCTTGTAGACTTGGAAACACAAAGAGCTAATAGGTTAATTGATAATTATATTGCAACACAGCCCCAAACTCCAATTGCAAGCCCCTTACAAACTGTTCACACTCCTCCAACACCTCCAAGGCCAAATCCACCGAGAATGATGGTTGCCCATTTCGCACCCCTTGTTCTGCCCCAAGTTCTAGATGACATGCCAACAGATTATCAAAGTAAAATCCCATTTTTTGATGGCACTCCAAATAGCATTACTGCTCAGCAACATGTAGACAAAATGGTAGACTTATATGAACTTCATGAGATCGATGCGGAGAACGTGGCAATGAGGCTCTTTGTATAGACATTTGCAGGTGATGTGAGGAAATGGTTCAGAGGTTTGTCGGCAGCAAGTATCACTACCTTGGCTGAACTACAAAGAAAATTTTTGAACCGGTGGGAAGTGAAAAAGAATCCCCTTCAAATTCTGGCTGAATATGAACAAATCAAACGAAATGCTGGTGAGTCGGTCCAAGATTATTGTGTTAGATTTAATGCAGTCTATAATGAAATTCTAGATCATCTAAAGCCACCTGTGGGACTAGCTATGATGAAGCTTCCAGATGGTTTTGATGCTGACATGGCATACCAATTAAGAGAGAGAGAACCGGCTACAATGGAAGATATTTAGAAAATCGCGGTCAGCGTTGAAGCAAATTTGTTGTCCAAAAGAGCTAGAGAGAAAGCAGAAAAGAAAATCATTGTGAAAGAAGAGTCTTCTTCCATGGATCAACTACTCAAAAAGGTATAACAGATGCTTAAAAGGGTAAAACTCGACAAGCTGGAGCCACAGGTTAGAAATCCTAACTTCTGTGGCCAGCAGCAGCCACAATATAGAATAAGACAAAGAGATCAGCGACCTCAAGAGCAGACAACACAATAGCTAGTACAAACACCTTTGCAGCAGAATTTTGTGCATGGATCGGAGTCAGATGAGGATGGGAATGTAATAGGCGAAGAAAACCACATCTTTACTCTAGATGAGATGCCTACTTACATTAGTGAAGAAGAAGAGTGTGCAGTGAATTCAGCTGCACACCAAGACACAGATTTTATTCTAGCTAGCGACACTGTTTTGGAAGAAGAATCAGAAGAATATCAAAGGGGATATATGAATGCTTTGTCTGCACAACAACAGCGATATTCACTTAGAAACAGAGATGTGTCGACCAAACCAATTCATAAAAAGAAGGAGGTTGAAGCAGCACAGAACGATTCATCAGCTACACAAAGAAAAGGAAAAGAGGCAGTTGGTCCGGAGAGCAGCAAATCAAAATTAGCAAAAAAATCACAGCAACAAGCCACATCAAAGGAAAAGGAAAAGAAAGAGATCCCAGTCAAAGAGGTAGAAAAGACTCTTGCTTTTAGCTTAGAGAATGAGATTTCTAAGTTAAAGGTATCCATCCCCTTGACTGAAATAATGAAGAACAACAGTTATAGAGGACAGATTTCTAAAATGTTGAATTTGGACCCAATGTCCAACATGGTAAATGTAGAATATGATCAACATGAAATGATTTTGGACCAGAATCGAATGGTGAGTCTCCTGATAGCGATGTGCCACCCTTCTATATTAGTTTACGATTGCATTCTTTTGTGTTACAAAATGCCATGTTCGATTCCGGAGCTTCTCACAATCTCATGCCCAAGGCTATCATGGATAAGCTTGGTCTGGACATCACCCAACAATATCATGATCTCTATTCATTCGATTCCAACAGAGTAAGATGTATAGGACTCATCAAAGACTTGGTTGTGAGTTTGGATCAGCTTCCCATGAAGAATGTTTTGATGGATGTGGTGGTAGCAGATATTCCTCCAAGGTTTGGCATGCTTCTTTCCAGGTCTTGGGTAGCGAAATTGAAAGGGACACTACAACTGGATTTCTCCTATGCAACAATCCCAGTGTTTGGACAAATGAGGAAGTTATATCGGGAACAAAAAATGAAATATATGATCACAAGCAAGGAGAAACCTATAAATCATCCTAATAACTATGTACATACAGATTTAGAGTCTTTTGTTTTGTTTTCAGATAGTTTAAATGATATAGATAGTCAGATAGTAGAAGCAGATGACATTCCAGAAATAACAGAAAATTTCAGAGAAATTTTGAAGAAAGAAGGACAAGAAAAGCAGAAAAGTGTTGGGCAATCAACTGAAAGTAATGGACAGCAAGCAGACAAGGCACAACAAATAGATTTCCAACACTTACAAGAGGAGAAAGAAGGCTTGTGGACCATGGATTTTGACGGAGCAATAGGAAATCATGGCGCTGGAATTGGTATTTGGGTACGCAGTCCTTTCTCCACCCCAAACAAAGTGCCTAGCAGTGTGAGGGTTTTCTCTTACAAGCTGGCCTTTGAGTGTTCAAACAATGAAGCTGAGTATGAAGCTCTGATTACTGGCCTGAAGATTCTTAGAAAGCTGAATGCAAAAAGGATTTCGGTATATGGCGACTCCGAATTGGTAACAAAGCAGGTCAGAGGCGAGTATCAAGCAAAGCATCCTAGGATGCGGGCCTGCCGCAATACAGTTTTAGACATCTTAAAATTGTTTTCAGAATACACCTTGACATGTGTGCCTCGTATACAAAATAGTATTGTTGATGCTCTTGCCAAGGCAGCAAGTAGTTTGAAGATCCCCATGAACTCCAACAATAAATTTGAAATCCATGTCAAGCATCGTCCAACCATTCCAGACAATCAGTGATATTAGCAAGTGTTTCAAGATGATGACGAGATTAAATATTTTCTGCAAAACAAAGGCAAGTTCAAAGAAACCTCCATTGATGTAGAAAATGACGATGGCAAAGGGAATGGTACAGATGAAGTGCAGATCAATGAAATGGACGTGTTGCAGCTGAAGAATAACATCATTCCTAAAGGCTTGATACCTCTAGAGGAACTTTTTGATCAGGATGATGTAGCCCGCAAGCCAACATTACAGCCAACAGAGAAGGGTGTAGAAGAGGTCAACATCGGTACAACTGCCAATCCAAAGTTGGTAAAATTGTCTAAAGCATTACCGCCAAAGATCAAGGACAAATACATCAATTTGATGGCTTCATTTGCAGATGTGTTTGCTTGGGACTATTCTGATTTAAAGACCTATGATACCAATATTATTCAGCACACGATACCCATCAAGCCCAATCAAAAACCATTTAGACAAAAGCTGAGAAGAATAAATCCAAAGTTGCTGCCATCTATCGAAAAGGAGGTAAACAGGTTGTACAAGTCAGGTATCATTGTGCCCATCAGATTTTCAGATTGGATCTCTAACTTAGTTCCCGTATGAAAGAAGACCGGTGAGATCCGCTTGTGCATTGATTTCAGAAATCTAAATAAAGTCTCATTGAAGGAAAACTATCCACTGCCCAAAATGGACCATATACTTCAGCAAGTAGTGGGGGCATTTCGTATGTCACTACTTTATGGTTATTCCAGATATAACCAAATTTCTGTCCATGAAGATGATAGAGACAAGACAACATTCACCACTCCATGGGGAACCTTTCATTATGCTAAAATGCCTTTTGGTTTAAAGAATGCAGGTGCCACATTTCAGCGTGCAATGGACTTGGCTTTTGCGAATGAGAAGGATGTTTTTTTGGTGGTGTACCGGAATGATTTGATAGTATTTTCCAAATCTGATGAAGAGCACATGCATCACCTAAAAATTGTCTTTCAAAAGTGCAGAAAATATGGTCTATCGCTGAATCCTAAGAAGAGCTTGTTTGCCATGGAGGAAGGCAAATTACTTGGGCACATCATTTCAAAGGATGGCATCCGTATTGACCCAGCACGTGTGCAAGAAATTCAGCAAATCGATCTGCCCCGAAATAAAAAGGAGATACAATCGTTCAATGGTAAGATGAATTTTTTGCATCGCTTTGTGCCTAATCTTGCTGAACACTTAAGAGAGATGAATAACATGCTTAAGAAGGACAGCCAAGTGAAATGGACAGAGGAGGCGGTAAAATATTTCAACTTGGTCAAATTGGTCATTTCTTCAGCTCCAGTTCTAGTAAGCCCGGACTACACTCAAGATTTCATACTGTTTTCATTTTCTTAGCACACTATGGTAGAAGTCTTATTGCAGAAAAGAGGTGATCACGAAAGATCCATAACATTCTTCAGCAGGGCTATAAGAGATGCAGATTTAAAGTACAACATCATTGAGAAGCAAGCCCTGGCACTTGTGAAGGCATTGAAGGATTTCCGGGTATATATTCTACATTCTCACATTCTGGCCTATGTTCCTAATGTTGCTGTAAAAGATGTTTTAGTGTAGACCGATCTGGAAGGAAGAAGAGGCAAATGGATTGCAGCCTTGCTGGAATATGATGTGGAAATAAAGCCCACAAAGCTGGTCAAAGGACAGGGGTTGGCGAAGCTAATGGCCGAATCAAACTTGCATGCCTTGGACATAAATCTGATCGCTGCCATGTCCGATGAGAATGAGGAAGGAACGTCAATTCAGGTATTTGAAATGTTTGCTTTGTCCCCATGGTATTCAGATATAATATATGTGCTGAAAAATCTGTCACCACCACCTGGCATGACTAGAAACAAAGCGAGAACACTAAAGTTGAAGGCTGCCAAGTTTTGCATTTCGAATTCTGAACTGTAATGGAAAGACCCCAGTGGCATTTTGTTAAATTGTTTGGTGGAAGAGGAGGCAAAGAAAGTCATGGAGGATTTCCACGGAGGAGAGTGTGGTGGTCACCTTTTTTGGAAGTCAACATCGAACAAGATTTTGAGAGCAGGGTACTACTGGCCTACTTTGTTTGCTGATGTGTATAAGATGGTCAAGCGCTATCATAAATGTCATATTTTCGAAGGAAAATAGAAATTACAGCCTTTTCCACTTAAGCCTATTGAGATGAGCACTCCTTTCCAGCAGTGGGGGTTGGATTTATTGGGGAAATTCATCTCGCTTCTTCCGGACAGCATAGATGGATCCTTACAGCGACAGACTATTTCACAAAATGGATTGAGGCAGCTCCCACCAGACAAGCTACAGATACGGTAATCATTTCATTTCTCGAAAATAACATCTTGTCTTGCTTTGGTTGTCCAAAAAAATTAATCACCGATAATGCAGCAGCTTTCAAATCGAAAAGTATGGTAGAATTTTGTCATAAATATCACATCATTTTGGGTCATTGAACTGCCTATCATCCACAAGGCAATGGATTGGCAGAATATTCAAACAAATCATTGGTCAACATTATCAAGAAGCTGCTGGAAATAAATAAAAAGAGCTGGAATAAGAGGCTGGTCCACGAGCTTTAGGCATATCAGATCAGTCAGAAAAAATCCATTGGTATGTCACCAATTGAGCTTGTTTATGGAGTTGACAGAGTATTTCCCACCTCTCTTGCTACCCCAGTAGTCAGACTTCTTCAGGATGCAGGAAGTGAAGAAGATCCCATGCTGAGAAGGTTGAATCAAATGGTCCACTTGCAGTAGACAAGAGAAGAAGTTTTCAAGAACACATCCAAATTGCAAGAGAAAATAAAGAAAATATATGACAGAAAAGCAAAGGCAGATAAATTTTAGTTGGATGATGTGATGCTGAAGTGGGATGCAAGGAATGAAGAGAAAGGTATGCACGGAAAGTTCGAGAATCTTTGGAAAGGTCCTTTCAAAATTGCAGAATATAGGGGTCAGAATGCCTTTCTTCTAAAGGAGATGAACATGGAAGATTGTCCAGGAGGGCCGATCAATGGTCGGCTGCTCAAGTGGTACCACTGCTGATTTATTAACGATGATTCCACTGTCATTGTAAATACCATTTTTATTTCATTTTGGTTTCAGTCTGTCAAGTTAGTTTTTGAGTCATTTCAATGTTAAGTCTAAGTCAATTTCTTGGTCATTTCAGTTTCATAAATGAGTCAGAGTCCGGTGTTGTAGTCAAAATAATGACTCCATAGCCCAATGGACAAAAGGAACTGTCTAGCTCCTCCAAATACTTGCTATTCTTGGCACCTCCAAGGAGCTACCATCCCCGATTGGAACCAATGTTAGAGTCGGTCTGGTCAGCCCTCCATCAGAGATAAAAACTCTTTATGCATTTCATTTTTAGGTGTCCCGCTCCATTCACTCAGCTGCATTCCACTAGGGGCATGCCATAATCTGACGGAGAAGGTCATGCTAGTCATTTCCCCTCATGTCTGGTTACTGCTGGCTTAAGTCTTTGTGTCAAATAATCAAAAGTCCATAACAGTCAAGGTCTGGTCCTTTAATGGACAAAAGTCATTTTTGGTCATTCGGTCTAGGGATAGATCAATTTGGTCTCGAAATATGTCCAATAAAGCCATGCAGGCTAGAGGGAGGCCCTTACATAGTTATGGTTCAGAGAGCTTCATCATCATGTGGATAGACTTCGACTCTTCTTCAAAACTCTATTTTGAAGAAAAGTCAAACAGTGTCATTTATGACAAAATTTTCCAAAAAGTCTCCAGTTGATTTTTTTCAGATGTAGTCATGGTTTCTGTGGCCAAATGTCCTGTCATACATTCCTTGAAAAAGAGTGCCAAAAATTTCATCATTTGAGCCAAAATTTCAAAGGGAAAGTGAAAATCAGTGTGTTTTAAAGTTAGTGAAAAAAGTGCAAAACACAACATTAGAAAAATGGGTTTTCAAGGAAGCAAAAATTGAACCCATCTCTTCCAAGGCTATATATACATGTTTTCATCCAAATCAAGGGCATCATGCTATTACAAGCCTTGGAGAGACATTGCAAAGGTGTGAGTGCGAAATTGTGAGCGTTTGAGTGAGTTGGAGCTGGTTTTAGAGGGCGCAGCGCATATACCCAGGAGCGTGGCACACACAGAGGGCATGGCGCACATGTAGCCTACCCGTAGTTGAAATTTTCCACAGGCACGGTGCATACCCAGTGTGTGGCACACTAGGCTTTGCACAGGGCGCACAGGGGAAAAACGCCTAGAACTTTGCCAAACCGCCTCAAATCTTTTGGGGAGCTCGTCTATTTGCAAGGTAGGCTCTACACACCACTTGTGCATCAATTTTTATGGGTGATATAAGGGTTTTTATGCCTGTAATCAAATGCAAAATTTTTTATAAAGCAAACAAAGGAAGACATCAAGAAAAACCATGATGCTAGGGTTTGTGCTACAGTGATATTGCTGCCAAGGTGTTTTTCCTACCCTACCCCTATTACTCATTTCCCTATGCCAGTTTCCCCTAATCAATACCCTAACACTACCAAAATAATACTCCTTTTCCCCCCTCCTCCTATTGCTCAAAAAACCCAAACCCTACCTTGCCAACAACACAAACCCTACCCTATCAAAATACCCAAAAACCCTTGTATATCCCTGAATAAAATTTTCCTATAAACCCCTATTCCCATAGTATTATCCCCATCCTAATGCTCCCTTTTTAATTGTCCCCTTGGTGGCAGATTGTCAAAGAAAACTCCAGCTTCCCTGTAATCAAAGGAAACCTAAATTCAGTTTACAAACAATAGTCATGGCATCCGAGGTTTCATCAGAATATGAGGAGGAGACCCACAGTGATACAACTTCAGGAGAACAGGCCCCCAGGAGACATCACCGGAGTGGCAAACATCTTAGAGTTGAGCCAAACACCCTCACCGAGTTGCAGGGATGCCCTCTTGCTATGTCTTGTTTACAACACTTAGCATGTTTTGAATTTTGTCAGAGGGTGGCAAATGTCAGAGTTCATCATGAGTTGGCCTGTCTTTTTGCACTTCACCTACATGGAGGATAGTCTATCTTGGCTAGTGTCACTTTCACATTGACACCCGAAACCATATCAGTGGCAACAAGCATACCAAACATTGGAGAATGGTGGCATAAGAAGAAAAAGGTGGAGAGGCATCATTATGAGCCTTACATTAAGGCCAGCTGTTTGAGCCAGCTCACGAGAGTTTTTCCATTCAGATTTTTGAGAGATGAGTATGCTCCGCTCATGAAATTGATCATGAAATACTTCAGTTGTGAGGGGAGGTTTTCTCACCTTTATGCCTATCACATCAGGTTGCTCATGCACTTTACTAGGGTGCGGATGATGAACCTCCCATTTTTCATCTACGGGAACATAGAGAGGATGAAGAATTTCATGCAGCACAAGACCCCTCGACAGCAGCTCAATAGTGTTTATCACTTTGCTCTTATCCGGATTTTGGTTGCCCATCAGTTGGGACTGCAGGGTATTGCTTGGGAGGACTTCATCTCTCGTGACTTCTTCAGCACTCCACAAGTGGTATCAGAGGCAGAGCATGATATAGGGGGCCCATCTCATCAGTATGAGTGACATGAGACTTTTACTATGCCAGTATACATCACCTACCAAAGAGGCAGTAGACCCTTATTTGCAGCAGCAAAGCGAGTGTTATCTCCACCTGGGGTGGAAGCGGCCTCACTTCCGACATCAGCATCAGAGGAGCAGGGCAAGGGTAAGGAGCAAGTGCAGGAGGAAGGGCCATCAAGTGAGTGAGAGACCGAATTTGTTCTCCTCCATGATGATGAGACATATGCAGAACCAACAAATGTGGAGCTTACAGAGATCATCCAGGAGCAACAGTCAGTGATTGAGTCCTTATCCCTTGACTTGGAGAGGGCCAAGTGGAACATGAAGTACCTAGAGCAGAGAAACAAGCAGCTTGAGGACCAACAGACGATCATGGAGCTGTGAAACATTCGTGAGCATCGCCAAGCTGCTCAAAGAAGAAGGGTTGAGCTCACATCTTTGGAGCAAGAAATCAATGAAGATCGGGAGGCCAATCTCGAGAGGGTCAACATGCATTTGGAGAGGCTACTGGACAAGGCCAACCAGGACCTTGCTCTACTGAGACATATGGCTTTCCATTACAGGGTGCAAAACATGAGTGCATAGGCCCGAATAAGGAGTTTGAAAGCGAAATTGAGGAAAGCAATAAGAAAGGCAAAAGAGGAAAAAGAGAAAGATCAGCTTTGAATCTTGGCTGAGGCTTCTTTGGCCCATCATAACACCCCATAGGGAATATCTAGCCCAAATTTCAAAAAATTTGGGGAATTTTTGGTCACATGGTAATTTTTTCGGCAAACAACAGGGATTTTCTCCCTGTGTGCCACGCCACTGGCGCGACGCTAAAATTCTAGAGCTCCAAATGAGGAATGGCTTGCATTTTTTGGATTCAACATGGAAAATCACGACTATTGGTGTCCGGGCAAGAAATTTTGACAATATCTGAGTCTCCTAAAGGTCGAAAAACACCCAAAAATGGCCTCTCTACCACTTTTTTGGCACACAGAAAGCAATCTTGGGAGAATGGAGATTTGGAGGGGAAAATGAGCACCAAATTTACAAATTCCAGTTGGGTTAGAGGGTAGACAGGATAGGCTTTCCATCAATCCCACGTGGGAACTTTGGACACCTAGAAGTGCCCCAAAGTAGCGCGATGCATAGAGAAAATGGTGCGGCGCACAGAGGAAAAATTGCCAATTTGCTTCCGTTTCGCGAAATTTCGTTTCACGACTTCTCTAAGTGGGCTTGCTCATCTAAACTTCGGTTTTTTGGCACCAAAGGCAGAATTTAAAGTGTTTTTTCTCCAGATTGGCTTCTATCCAAGTGGTGAAGGAAGGAAAACGGTCACCCCAAGCCAAATCTCATGTTTGTAGCGTTGCACCTATAGCTGATGGTTGGCTCTCCATCTCCATTTTGTAATGATTCGAGTAACTCCCCAACCCTTGGGTGTTCTATCTCTTCCTTACACATTCTATATATTGTATGCAAGCTATTTGCAAAGGGTTGGTTGGCTTGTAACTTCTAGGAGACTGTGGGAAAGAAACTTCGTTTCTTCACTGTGTATTTTTGACAGAGAATTAATGAAAGGCAGTGGCTCTGTTTCATGAGATTCTTGTGGTTTTGAGTGTAGCAAATGTTCATCTTATGTTTTCATATGTTTTTCGTTATGTTTCACAATTCAATTCATGTTCATTTCCAGTGAAATTTTATGAGTGAGATTAGGTAAAATTCAATTTTATTGCTCTGCCTGTGGGAAAATTTCATGTTCAGTGTTATTCTTCTGTTGAAAAGGATTCATGTCACTATGCCCTTTTCACTTTCTTCAGCAATCTATTCATGCCACGGTACCTCAAACTAAATTGTTACATTTTCCACCTACCTTGCCTCACGGAATAATCTGTGTCTTTGTCTTAAATTCTCTGTTCTTTGCTGACCGTTGATCCCATACCATCCCAAAAGCTCGGTCATTCATGAAAATTGTTTCCAGAATCCCTATTCACTTACTAACCTAAGGTAAATATTTCATTGTAAGTCATCTCAGACCGTTTTTTATTATATATTCACTAAGCGTGACTTAGAGAGAGCCCTCTCATGCTCTGGTAGGGCTAGCTACCAGACTGAGTATGGTTTGTGGTTACCCTAATTTTTCCTTCCTTTAGCCTAAGGCAGATTTAGGTGCTAACACTACAGTTGAAGCCTTCAACAAAATCTTGGAGAGCGCTTTAACAAAGGTTTTCAATGTGAAGAGAAATGATAGAGATGTGTGTAGACCAGCAGTGTTGTGGGCATATAAAACCACTTGTAAAAAGTTGATAGGATAAATGCCTTTCAGGTTGGTCTATGGGAGGGAGGCTTTGATGACTATGGAATATATTGTGTTGAGTCTGCAGATTGCAACACTGACTGATATGGTTGATCACGATACTATGGAAAAGTGTCTCGCACAACTGATGGAATTGGAGGAGGATCGATTTTTAGCATGAGCGTGAAAATGCATGGCACGATTAACATACAAAGAAATGCACCTTCTAGGTTAATGATCTAGTATTATTATATGACAGCAAATTTACAGGATTTCCTGGAAAGTTTCAAATGCATTGGCTTGGACCCTATGTGGTTAAAGAACTTACAGATTGTGGTTCAGTTCAACTCATGAAGTTGAATGGAGAATTATTTCCAGGCAGAGTCAATGGTAGTCAATTGAAGTTGTACAAAGGTGACCATGCCCTTGCGCAATGACTATATGATGGCGGGATAGTCTTAGTACTCTAGGAAGCTGCAAGGAAGTACGGGGCTATAAACTACAATGCCTAATGATTGAAAATACGAAGTAAGAGGATTGCGCGATGGAAGAAAGTAGGGTACCGAGGGTATGCAGCAAACCCAAAGGACCATGGGCCTTGTAGTGGAAGGCCCCACTATTGAGAAATTTCTTGAGGAAGTGTAGTAGGAAGCTATGCAGAGCACAACTGATCTGCAGGTTTTGAAGTTGGAGTTCCTTGAACTCCAAGCAAAGATTGAAACACCAGCTAAGTGACTTGAGGAAAAGTCACCAAATTGTGTTGGGGGCCTATTGGGTTGGGTAACTGTTATAGACATTTTTGTGCCTCGCGTCAAGGAGCATGGAATGTCAATAATTACAGGGATCCTCAGTCCCTAAATATGTTGTTCTTACCCCTAAAAGAACAAGGTCATCAAACAACAGCACTTCCAATCAGTTCTCCACCTGAAAACACTTCAAAACAGGCTTATTTTGGATCATGTCAGCTGCTTAACTAAGCTTCTGCGCTGTAATGCAACTGTCCCACTCTGTACCTGCGCTGGAAGTCAAAAGTAATGAAGGCTACCTGCGTTGGGCGAGATTGGCCAAGTGGCACAGTCATCCTGCAAGGTGTCAACTGCCCAGGAAGCTTCCAAACTGACACTTGGTTCATCAGATTCGCCTTGTGATGAGTAAGAGGTACTTGATCACCATGTGTAAGCAAGGATCTCCAAGTGGACTCAAGAACTGAAGATTAACTGAAGAGGGAGAGGACACTAGTCAGCTCTATGCCAGCCTCAAGCTGACTCATCCTCTCTTCTTCTCTCCTATATATAGAGCTCTTCTATGAGGTCTAGGGAGGCTGGAATTTTGTATAAGCAAGGAGGTGCTGTTGGTATACCGCCAGGATTATTGGGTGATTGTTTTACTAGAGGTGAAGAGGAGAGTTCTTGCTGCCGAGGAAGTGCTGCTGGATTGGATCCAACATCATTGGTTGTAACTTCCTCTTGAACCCTGTTACTTTCTATCAATAAAGTTTGCATGTTCTCCTATATACTTGTTTTACATAGATGCTTTGTGTTTACATGTATATTTGATGCACCCTAATCCATGCTTCAGTTATGAGTACATGTATCTTGTAGTTCGCTCTCTTGTTTTGTGCAGGATCTGTATGTAGCTGGATCGGCTAGGAGAGCAAAGAGCTGGGAGAAGGATACAAAGAGAGAAGGACAAGGATCGACTAAGCGCAAGATACCAGGTTGGTTGACCTTCTTACTATTCTCTCTGTACTTTCATAAAGTGGAACATGAAAACTTTATCATTCAGTTGTTGCTAAAGACTGTCACCTTTAGAAGGGTTAGTGTCATCCGCATCGGATACTTTTCCCCACAACAAACTGGCGACTCCGCTGGGGAACCTAGTATCTTGTTGTTGTTTGTAGTATTTTGCTATTCATTTCTTGAAGAAAAGAGTACCAAATCAAAAAGCTTTTGACTATATCAAAAGCGAAGTAGAGGGACTGCTACTCTTGCTCCTTTGCTGAGCAAATTCAAGATTTAAAGAGCTAATCTACAGATGAATCTTTACTCTTTGTGATAGATCTTTATCCTCTTGATCATCCCTTAGCCTGTACTTGACCTATAGCTTTTTATTTCAGCAAATACAGTGCATTTTTGAGCTTTTTATGACCCGGAATTCTTAGCAGACGTAACTCTCGTAAGTCAGTGCAGGCTGTCCACAGGCAGTCTGCATTACAGCGCAGGTGCTCCCTTCGGGAACTGCGCTGAGAGTGAGATTGGCAGACTAGAACCTGCGTTGGTCCAGTTAGCCCTTGTCTTGCTCAATCTTCCTATTGTGTCTTGGCCCTGTTTGCACTTGTTTTTGGCTGATTGCTTGCTGGTCATTGTATTTGCTGTAGACCACTTCTCCTTGACTTTATTCCGCCTCAGTTGTGTGATGAAACTGTGAATGTTCTTTCAGTATTTCTTACTTCAGTTACAGTTTCCCATTGTGAAAAGCGAACCAGTATAGTTGTGACCTCTTAGATCCTGAACTGTAAAAGTGTCTTTGTGATCTTATGAGCTAGTTTTATTACTGTTCATGGCTGTTTGAGTTTGTTTGCTTTTCACTTTTATGGTTTGAATCTATACTTTTCCTGTGTTTAAACAAGTCTATCATAAGGTGTCTTTTTGATTGTGGACAAACTTGTTTATTTCTACTTGAAAGTTGATTCAAAAATCATACAACAGTTTCCTTTTGTTAGCATCAACATTAAGGATAACGAAAAGAAATACATGCATTGTGCATTTTGCATTTGACTGTGTGCTTGACGATTTAGGAAAATGTGCATTTTAGTGTGTGTTCTTTGATCTGTGGAAAAAGTTGTGTCTTTCTTTTCCCTCAAGTAGATTAAGGTTTTCAAAAGTTGAAAGATTGAAAAGATTTGCTTCTCATTCTTAGATTGCATATAGGAAGTTGTATATATACATCTCGTGGCGAACCTGAAAGGCAAACTGTTAAGAAAGATCAACATTAAAATAAACTCAATTTACATAACAACGCTTTGGAATTTAACGCAAACATCTAGAGGTCTAGGTAGAGACGTGTTCCGGCGTCGTTAAACATAGTGACTGTCGATCTCTACGAAGGTGGGTGAATCCTCCTGAGAGTCGGTGGCACTAACACGGACTTGAGCTCCCGCGTACCGTCGCGTATATTGGGAGACCCCTATAGGCTTTTATCCTTTATCCTTAGGAAACCGTGTCGGCCGCCCTACTGATCGCGATGCAGTGAACACAGCATTCACGAAGATCGACCACACGTACCGTAAAACGTATTCTGTGGTTTCGCGAAAGGTTTGGCACACCCTCTGCCTAGATCTCCAGAGCAGTTTCTTTTGGCCCTTTTCAAACTCTATAACTGAAAAGGTCCAACCGAGCATTTGTCACTTCGGGCTCGTTAATACATCGAAGGCGACTAGAGTCATCTTTAGCTTTTTCTCGACTCTTAAAACATGAAAAAGCAAGTTTGTGTCTAAAAGCGTCGTAAATAAAATTTATTTTAAAGCGGAACATAATCACCTGTTATTCCCACGTTGATCTTTCAGTTGAAAAGTATGGAGCCTACCAACCAAGGAAGTAACCTTTGCGGAAATCCAAATCCCTTCTCCTCTTGGGGAGATGTTGGTGCGCCTCATATGGCTACATTGTCGCTTCCAGGATTGACAATCGGCCTCCCTGTATGGCTCTTTTCAACTAATGTAGTCCAGATCGCCACTAATCCTGAGCATTCGAATCAACAGTCAGAACAATCTAGAACTACCCACCAGCCTTCCACTTCTTGTGATACTTCCTCTGATCCTTTATCTTCGCAAGGTAGAGCTGGCAAAAGTCAGCCTCCCAAGGAGAAGAAGGAAAAGAAGAAGAGAGAAAAGAAGCAGAAGGAGCCTCTGGCGAAGGCGACTGGGGGCAAGCAGAAGAAAGCTGACAAAAACCCACACACTGCACCGACCGGGCCTAAAATGCCATGTGTCATTTGCAAAGGGATCCACTTCCATCGTGATTGTCCTTGTATTCCCCGGATACTAAGGGACTGGTCCCCAAGGTTGCACAATCCGGTAGCATCAACCTCTGGTTGTCAAGTTGATTGCATTCCGTCAACTAGCGAGAGTGAAGGACGAAGAAGGGGACCAAGATCACCCTGTCTATTGTGTGAAGGTCATCATGCCATCCACAAATGTCCATTCTTAGATGAGGCCAAGAGAGTTTTGGAAGATCGCCCGGTGTCACCGGTGCAACTTCCTCCTGGATACCGAAAACTCGCGCCTAATCCCTCGATAGTTGAAAATCCAGTTGAACCACTCAGGTGGTCAGCTGAAGTGTCGGTCATTGAGAATGAACCTACCGAATCTAGACCAGACGAAAGTCTAAAGGTCGATACGGCAGTCGGCCCGGTTCTTCCTTCAGAGGTTCTATCGTCCAATGACCCCGTCATTGAAGACCCGTCTTCAAATGACACCGTCGCCGAAGAGTCATCTTCATGCGACACCCTCACTGATGAGAACAAGGATGACACCATCCAGGTTCTTTTCATCAGCACCGACTCAGATGAGCATCAGGGCAATGCGCCCATTCCTTTATCGCAGGAAGGAACATCATCAGAGTCGTATCCGGCCGTATATTCGGTCCCACCACCAAGCAACCTGGTTGTATCCTTTGATTGGAATCAACTAGGCAGACCCCGGTTACCAGCCAGTGTTCCATTCAGAATCATTGTCCAGATCTATAGAATGATTATGGCTGGTACTATCATTGATGAAGGAGCGTCTGTGAGTATCCTTTCCTCTGTTGCTTGGAAAGCACTGGGTTCCCCAGCGCTTTTACCTGAGTTGAGAAATCTCTCAGGTTTTGATAAAGGAACCAGTCGACCATTAGGGATCCTCCCCGATGTACCTGTTACATTGAAAGGGAAGACCGTCAGGATGAACGTGTTGGTAGTTCAAGGACCCTTGGATTATAACCTACTCCTTAGACGCGACTATATTTATTGCATGGGAGCGATAGTCTCCTCACTCTTTAGAGTAATGTGTTTTCCGCACGAAGGAAGGGTGGTTAAGCTCGTAGACCAACTTTCATTTCCGGGATCTCGCATCGCAAATAGTCAAATACCAATCCTAAATGGTCTGTTCACTCAAGATTCGCCTCCGCCCCCAGTCCTCCTTCCCGATGAGCGCGAGTAATTCGGAAAGAAAGACTAGGACCCAGGGGGCATGCACCCTGGTCTGCTTCGGGCAGAAGAAACTCCGGGTATAAGGAAGAATTTCCGCAGAAGAACATGACTAGTCCGTACCCCGTCCGAAGGAAGTGGGGTTGTTCTGGAATAATGATCTTTTGTTAAAGTTATGTGTTTGGGAATCATTCACCTTTGTCTAAAAAAGTGGGCAATGCCCAAGTAGGAATTCCCTTATTGTAACAAGTAGTCACCATCTTTAAATTCAAGCCTCGCCCATCGAAACATATGTTTTGAAGGATAAGCAGGGGCAGTCAACTAAGAAGGAGACCGTATTGTTGTAACAGAGGGTAACCATCTTTGGACAACCCAATGATAGACACCGCCGAAGAAAGAGATGGATTTGCGGCAGCGAATAGAACCACTCTTCGGATAATAAGAAAGAGGCAAGCCTCCCTCAATAATACCAATGTTTTATCTTTGAGTAGTGTTCTTCTATTGTCACAAATAGCTGTTTGTTCAAAGTGGGCCGACAGGAAGTCTGAGTACTGCGTAAGACCCCTTAAAATAACGAGAAGACAAGTATCGTTAACATTAGATTAGCAAGATGACAAATAAGTAAGAACACCCAAAGAAAAACAGAAGTAGGGGAGAGGAGGGGCAGCCTCGAAATTCTATCCTATACCTGGGGGCATGCAAACTTTCTGGAGTGCAAGCTAGGGGCGGTTATTTATCTGGTTTTAAGATTAGCCGTTTCCGAACTTGCATGAAAGAAAGCCTGTGGGGCAGAAGTAAAATTTGCCAAAAGTGAGCACAGCTGTGGTAAGGCATAAGCTCTATAAAAATTGGTCCTTACGAGAGGCGTTCTTCAAATGACTGGTATATCGAGCAGTTTTAGCACATAGTTCATGCTCGTTAAAAAATAAACGCAAGATCCGAGCAGTTTTAACGCGGAATTCATGCTCGTTAAAAAATAAACATAAGCATTGAGCAGTGTTTTGGCGCATTCAAGCTCATTAAAAAATGAACCCATCTCGGTAAATAACCACTGTGATCGTAAAATTCATCAGCCATAAAAGCCTTGGTCGTGTTTGTGCACCGTCACCTCCACTTTTCATTTGGCCGATCATTCACTTCCATGTGTGTGTTTACCCATTTTGAGGAACAGCTGCGAAGAGTGATTTCACCTAGCCATCCTTGTGACACTGCCGTGATTGGAGAATTCCAACCTGTACCTGGAATCTGCTGTTATCCCTGGTTATCACTCGTTCCTCAAAAGACGAGTCTTCGTTGAGCTCTTTTCATCTGACTCGTAAAATATGAAAAGTTTGCCGAGTTTTGGCCTTCCAGCTCGTTAAACGACCGGAAGAGCTATCCCTCCTCTAGATTTTAATCTTTTTTGGACCTGAGGGATTATTGCACAAAAAGATCGAGCGCTTGTCTTGTTCGGCTCGTTAAAAGTACTGAACACTCATCCCTTCTGTATTGTTTTATACTTTTTCGGACTTAAGGGATTAGATGATGAAAAAGGAATTTTGGAGTTAACTTTCTGTACCTTTTCAGACTCTCTAAAAATGAAAAGGACCGAGTTTTCCTTGTCGTTAGACTCGTTAAAATGATTAAATAGTGACAAACTTGTCTTTAGACGAGAACGAGTTTCCCTATCGCTAGGCTCGTTAAAACATAGCGATGGGCTTGCCCGAAGGGCAGGTTATAGAACAAGCATATGTTATCCTCCTCAAGCTTGACAAAAATAAAGAGGTACTGGTCAGAAATGACTGGGGAAAAATTGGGAGAACATCAAAGTTTAAAGGTAGCAAGTCACTCTTGGACATGACACTTTTCCTCCGTACCTTATCGGGTTGGGTTGTTTCATTCACCGGTCTCATCACCATGGTCCTCGCCACACCATCCACATTTGGGGTAATGCTACCGATCCATCGCATCAGTGTCGTTATATGTTCAAGAGGGGTCATTCTGGAAGTGTCAACCGTGTCCCATCCACTACCATACATTATCCTTCATCCATTCATGATCGCCACCCTGAATCATATTTCACAGTTTGTTTTCACCTCCACTAAAGTCATTAGCTCCGTTCCGTGTCATTGATGTGGGATTCATTAAGGCCCTCCTTTGACGGATCGCTTCTTGTCGACTTCAGCTCATTATCCAAGAAGTTGATCTAGGAACACCCCCATCAGTACTTTGAAGCTTGCATGCCTCAATGGCAAGTTTCTCACTTCCGGCGACAGGTATACATCAATGACCTTCGACCAGAAGATTTTGCGTGGCGTTCGACGCCAAGTCCTTTATTCACGCCACGTGAATTGTACTGCAGTACCTTGAGGGTCATCGTCATTATTGGTGATCCCTCTCGCGCTTGTTAACGGTTTTCATTATTGACCGGTAATCAAGCGATGTCTTTCCATGTTCGACTTCAGCGCAATTCTCACATGGATCGACTTGTACTTAGAGTGAAGATCGAACGAGTTTGAAGACCCCGGATCTAGTTTCATCCATCCGGGCTGCGATATATATTCAGGAAATATAAAAACATTTGCCATGTACATCATTGCAGCAGATGATCATCCTATTCAAAGGATGATAGTTTCAGCAGAAAATTATCAGTCTATCTTCAGACGATCATCTGTCATATGTACCAAAATGTATTTATAGAAAGCTGAGCATGGGAATGCCCGCCTCAGCTAGATCATGAGAATAATGATGAATGAAAAATAATGTATTGTATTGTATTGTATTACAGGGCACTCTCCTCAGCACTGGAACGAACTTCGGATCCTCTAGCTAAAGCATTTCACCCGATAAACGGCCTCATACTTTAGGGGGCAACTGTTATAGACATTTTTGTGCCTCGCGTCAAGGAGCATGGAATGTCAATAATTACAGGGATCCTCAGTCCCTAAATATGTTGTTCTTACCCCTAAAAGAACAAGGTCATCAAACAACAGCACTTCCAATCAGTTCTCCACCTGAAAAGACTTCAAAACAGGCTTATTTTGGATCATGTCAGCTGCTTAACTGAGCTTCTGCGCTGTAATGCAACTGTCCCACTCTGTACCTGCGCTGGAAGTCAAAAGTAATGAAGGCTACCTGCGCTGGGCGAGATTGGCCAAGTGGCACAGTCATCCTGCAAGGTGTCAACTGCCCAGGAAGCTTCCAAACTGACACTTGGTTCATCAGATTCGCCTTGTGATGAGTAAGAGGTACTTGATCACCATGTGTAAGCAAGGATCTCCAAGTGGACTCAAGAACTGAAGATTAACTGAAGAGGGAGAGGACACTAGTCAGCTCTATGCCAGCCTCAAGCTGACTCATCCTCTCTTCTTCTCTCCTATATATAGAGCTCTTCTATGAGGTCTAGGGAGGCTGGAATTTTGTATAAGCAAGGAGGTGCTGTTGGTATACCGCCAGGATTATTGGGTGATTGTTTTACTAGAGGTGAAGAGGAGAGTTCTTGCTGCCGAGGAAGTGCTGTTGGATTGGATCCAACATCATTGGTTGTAACTTCCTCTTGAACCCTGTTACTTTCTATCAATAAAGTTTGCATGTTCTCCTATATACTTGTTTTACATAGATGCTTTGTGTTTACATGTATATTTGATGCACCCTAATCCATGCTTCAGTTATGAGTACATGTATCTTGTAGTTCGCTCTCTTGTTTTGTGCAGGATCTGTATGTAGCTGGATCGGCTAGGAGAGCAAAGAGCTGGGAGCAGGATACAAAGAGAGAAGGACAAGGATCGACTAAGCGCAAGACACCAGGTTGGTTGACCTTCTTACTATTCTCTCTGTACTTTCATAAAGTGGAACATGAAAACTTTATCATTCAGTTGTTGCTAAAGACTGTCACCTTTAGAAGGGTTAGTGTCATCCGCATCGGATACTTTTCCCCACAACAGTAACCTGGGTTAAATTTTGTATTTCCTTTTTGTAAAAATGTAAAGTCTCTATGATTTGTGGAAGTGGAGCACAAAGATAGTAAGATATAAAGGGGCTTTAGTCCCTTAGGTTGCTAGGTGTTAAGAAGGTTTTGAGACCCGAAAGGCTATAAATAAAAGAGTCATAGCGAGTTTAGGAGATGAATAAGAAGAAAGAAGATAATTATTTTGGGTAAGTAAGCAAAGGTAGGAGAGTTTGTTTCCTATACTTAGAAAAAGGGAAAGGCTCTTGCAGCTGAGTGTGTGGAGACCTTGGTAAGTCCACAAGCTAAGTGTGCAGGCCCTTGCAGCTGAGTGCATAGGGAAGAAGAGTTTGTACTTTCAAGATCACATTTAATAAAGACATTTTTTATCCATACTTTGCGTATTTGTTCATTTTTGTTTCTTTTTGAAATTATGTGTGTTCGCTCTATATTTGAAACTATATGAATAAATGTTTATCTAATGAGAAAGAGAGGTAGATCAGTATAAATTATGCATGTTCTGACTAGTTAATAACCTTCGCAAATATATAAATGTTGTTTAGGTGAATTACTGTAATTTATTGTTTCGGAGGGGTTAGTGTTCATGAAGACATAGCTAAGCCCTAGAAGCCACAGGAACCCATCACATAGGACTCTGGATGCAGAAAACTAGTTTTGTCATCCCCCAATACTGCTTCGGATGAGACTGCAAGTTTTTGCCAAAAGGGCCAACAGTTTAGGGTTTTGTTGGTTGGCACAACTAGATTTGAACCTGGGTCAGGGCCAGTCAAGCCAACATTCAACCTCTGAGATGAGAGTAGGAATATAAAAATCTGAACTGAAGGAAGCGATGTTCAAAGTATCCATAAAGGGCAAGGAGCACAAAGAACATCAAGACTGCTCTAGTTGTGAATCTGATCAAGAGTTGACTCAACTAGCTAGAACATTGAAGCGTGGCTCGGGAAAATATAAAGGAAATTTTCCCTTTTAAGTGTTTTGAATGTGGAAGAGTTGGACATTTCTCTTCCAAATTCCATTATAAAGAAAAGGCTAAAAGGGAAGAGGACCTGAAAGTTGGAAACAAGTCGTAGAGACATCATAAGAAAAAACCCTATAAGAAAAAGGGGTTCTACTCCAAAGAGGAAAGATTGGCACTAGAATCAAACTATGAAGACTCATAGAAGAATGAATTAGATAAGTATCTTCTTATGGCTTTTGAAATAGACTCCAAAAAATAGGGTATTATGGACCCTGAAGAGGAAGAATAAGGAGTAGTAGACCTTGAAGGGCAACTCATCAATGCCCTTGGCAAGTTAAATGAACTAAGGAAGAAAAATAAGTAGTTGAAGGAATAGTTACAACTTGTAGAGGAAGGTATGTATAAATATGATAATGAGAAGTTTTCCTATAAAAAAAAAATCTTGAAGAATCTATAAAGAGCAAGGGCAGTCTAGTCCTTCCACTGAAAGAAAAACAAGGAAATTGCGAGAAACTAGAAGAGGAGAACAAGAAGTTGAAATAGTAGTTGCTCAAGTTAAAAAGGGGAACAAGCTCAGAGATATGAAAAGATGATATTTTGTCTTTGAAAGTTGATTTGGAGGAGGCCAAATGAAAAGAATAAGTTCTTCAACACTTGATTCAAGAATAGGAAGAGAACTGTTAGAGTCTTGAACAAGAGGTTGTCTCTCTTAGAACCAATCTTGAGAAAATAAAGACCGAGAAGGGCCTAAATGAAAAATTTACTGAAAGGAACAAGGATACTAGATTAGATCCTAAATAGTCAAAGACCCTCAGGAATCAAAACCGGTCTGGGATACTCTAAGACACAATAAACTTATATTGGGAAGATAAACTTTAGGTTTGCAAGATTCGAAGAATCACCAAGCCATGACAAGAAGAATCATGAAAGAATTAATGAAGACAAAAGAGAATTCAGGAAAAGAGGAAATTGTCAATGGAGAACAAAACAATCAATTAGATGACCAGGGTATATTCCTACACAATCTCATAATGATTCTAACAATAGGCATGCCTATTTGTTTTATGGCCACTGCTATAAGTGTCATTTCTTTGGACATAAATACATTGATTGTAGAAGGATCAAAGTTCAAAGAGATGAAAATCACATATATAATACACATCGGATTTCTAAGTCTCAAAAATCAAAATGTCTTCTCTGCCTTGCTAAGTGAAGTAGAATGCTTCAAATGAAAAAAATTTAGGCACAAAGCTAGTGAGTGCAAAAGTAGGTTTAAATACATGTCTAAGTCCCAAAATGTCAGACACACAGCTATCCAAAAGGATAAAGGGAGCTGGAAACCAATGAGTAAAAAGAGCATGTAATGTGGACTTGCCTTATTAGCTCATAATCAAGAAAACAAATGGTATGTGGATAGTGGTTGTTCCAAACATATGACTGGGGACAAAAGCAAATTTATGTCACTTAAGGAACATGATAGAGGAAGTAATGTCAACTTTGGAAACAATGCTCCAGCAACAATCAAGGGAAAAGGAGTAGCCATTCTTAATAAAAAAATACAAGCATAGAATGTGTTGTATGTATAAGGTCTCAAGCATAATCTGCTCAGTGTTAGCTAGATGTGTGACAATGGCTATGATGTGAACTTTCAATCTAAAGACTGTGAGATCCAAAACACAAAGAATGGAAAACTGGTGGGAAAAGCAATCAAAACACATAATAATTTATATGTGTTTGAAAAATCCAGGATCAACTACTATTTGAGAAAAATGATTGAAGCGCGGTTGTGGCACAAGAGGCTTGGGCATATGAATTTTGTCAGTTTGATCAAAATAAGAAAGAAGAGACTAGCAAGAGGATTACCGCGACTATTAAAGCTCAATAACACAATGTGCAAGTTGTTTCAATTTGTCAAGCAAACTAGGACTCATTTCAAATCTAAAGAGTTATCCTCATCATGACCTCTGGAGTGCATTCACATGGAAATTTGTGGTCCAACTAGAGAAAAAACCTCAAAAGGAGAGAGGTATTTCATGTTTCTCATTGATTATTTCACCAGGGCTACTTTGATTGTTCTCTTAAAAGAAAAATCAGAAGCATTCAATCATTTCAAGAAGTTCGAAACAGAGTGTTTTGAAATTTACATGGGATGGAGCACACGACAATCTACCCTCTAAGGTTTCTGTAAACTGTGCTACGGCAGAGCCCTCCTGACCTTTGTAGCTTTG
Source organism: Pinus tabuliformis (assembly GCA_031772625.1). Lineage (NCBI taxonomy): Eukaryota > Viridiplantae > Streptophyta > Pinopsida > Pinales > Pinaceae > Pinus > Pinus tabuliformis. The sequence continues at coordinate 2,034,243,259 of CM062816.1, read as the reverse complement.
ACAGTGACTCGCTGATTAAAGGCCTTACGTTTATTGCAGGAAATCTAAGAACCCATGATTCCCCCTCAGGGGGAGGACGCTGCGCCTCCTCCAAAACGACAATACAGAGGCGCAGATTGATGATAATACAGATCCAAGCTCACATCAGGGCAGAGCACAGGGTAAACAGGATCAACCCAAGGTCAGTTCAACTACATGCAAGCCAGTAGCTACTGAGCGTCCAAAAGTAGAATTTCCAAGCCACCGAATCAATGCCAGGATACAGTTCATGAGGGATCATGCGTTAATAGGCAAGTTTATAGGACTCTGGCCAACTGAGAAGGCGCTGAGAGGCTAGATAGCCTCAAAATGGAATCCAAAAGGCCACATTACTCTGCAACTAGGGCCTAAAGGTTTCTTTACGGCCATTTTTAACTGCTTAGAGGACCAGAACAGGGTTCTGGACGGAGGGCCGTACTTCTTTAATGCTGCTAGTCTATATCTCAGAGGTTGGGTAGAGCGCTTCAACCCTGACAAGGAGGATCTCAGCTGGGCTCTGGTCTGGATAAGACTTTACTCGCTTCCTGTGGAATATTGGGAGGAAGACTCCTTACAAGAAATCAGAAACGCACTGGGTGAGTTTATCAAAGTGGCAGAGGAAACAAAAATCAGCAGATACACCTCATATGCACGGATCTTTGTCTACATTCACCTCAATCCGGCCTTGCCAAATGCGGTACATTTATTTCATGATGATATTGAATGGGTTCAGTTGATCAATTATGAGCATGTGTCGTTTCAGTGTAGAAAATGTCACGATCTGGGCCACTTATTTAGGGACTGTCCTCTAAATCAAAAACCCTCTTCCCAGACGTCCTCGGACAAGCCTGCACCTGATGGATTCACCAAAGTGGCTAGCCGCAGAAGAAACCACAAGAAATCGACAACTAACCCCAAGATGCATCCAGCTAGCTCTTCCAAACCTTCAACCAGTAACAGCTTTGCAGCTTTGGCAAGAGTTGATGATCCTGATTCTGAAAGCCCCTCTCCTCCTGAGAAGGAGACCAACAAAGATAAACAGGAAGCACAAAAAACCCCTTATCGCTCCCAGAAGATCCGTTGATCAACAAAACTCTCTCCCCTACCCAGATCAAAACCCCAGCTTGGAACTCTCAAGGAATGGAGGTTGATAATATAACACTCGGCCCCAGAATAGCAGCAGAAACATCTGAAGAGTTACAAGAATCCCAACACATGGAGGAAGAACCAGAGAGCATAGACATTGGAGAACTTGATATCCTAGGCCTAGAGCAGGCATGTAAAACAAGGAATTTTGACAAAATCCCAGATCGGCAAGTAGACAACCTGGTGGAAGTCCTATCGTGGGCTCAAAGGCATCACTCTCTTGGTGTTCAGATTGGGAGTCCTTGGGATGGAAAGTTTATTGCCAAAGACAACAAAAAGCGTGGGAGGAAAACCGATCTCCAACGAACAATCAGAATAGGAGAAATGTTAGTGGAGTCAGGCAGATACTCCAAGCTAACTAAGTATTTCAACATCAACCCCAACACTTCCCAATGAAGTTGATATCTTGGAACATCAGAGGGCTCAACAGCCCAAGGAAAGGTAGATTACTCAAAAACATGATCATGCAAGAAAAACCTCAAATCTTATTCTTGCAAGAAACTAAATGCAACTCAACTGCTTTGGAAAAAATTGCAGCGAAAGCCTGGCCAGGAGGTCTGGTAACTGCTGTGGATGCTCATGGGGCATCTGGCGGCCTTGCAATTCTATGGGACGCGCGCACTATTATGCTCAACAACATACATGCAAATAAAAACTTCATCCAAGCAATCTTTCACATAAATGGAACCAACATTTATGGACATATGACTAATGTGTATTTTCCTCAGGAAACTGCGCATAAAATAGAAATCCTGGACACCCTTTCAGAGCTCAATAAAAATAGGCTGCACCCTCTTTGGATTTCTGGGGGTGACTTCAACATGATTGCAAGGTTGGAAGAAAAAAGGGGAGGTAGGAACAGAGGAAACAGAGATGGGAGTCACCTAAAAGACTTTATTCAGAACAATTGGCTTATTGATATTCCCTCCAACAATGGTCTTTTTACATGGAATAACAAAAGAGAAGGGTCGCAACAGATTGCTTCTCGTCTGGACAAATTCCTTTTATCAGACAATGTAATTCATTTGGGAGGAGAATTTGCTGCTTCTATCTTGCCAATCTCGGGATCTGATCACTGGCCTGTTTCCCTTCAATGGAATTTCCCTGGACACAACATTTGATGGCCTTTTCATTTTGAAGCCTTTTGGCTGTCTCAGCCGGACTTTAATAACCTCATCAACTCAAAATGGAACAATTTCTCTCCTCCTAGTGGTTCCAAGATGTTTCAATTTCAGCAAAAGTTCAGGCATCTCAAAAGAAAGATCAAACATTGGAACTATACTTCTTTTGGTAACATCTTCGAGGCCCAGAATGCCCTCAATCAAGACAGGAAGAATTTGCAGCAGTGGATCATAATTGAAGGGCGATCTAAGGACCTGTCAAAACAGGAACAAATTCTTGAATCACAAATCTTAGAAAGAGAAAAACAGGAAGAAACTCTATGGAGACAGAAATCAAGAATAAAATGGCTCAAGGACGGAGAAAAAAAAATACAAATTCACAGAACTACTATTCAGCGCAGAATGAATAACAACATATCCGACATTCAAAATGAGCAGGGGGCAAAGGTTGAAACTCATGAAGGCAGTGAAAGTGAATTCCTCAACTATTTCAAGCAAGCACATCGAGAGCCAAATATAGACAGATCGCTAGCTATTGATAAAATTCTGAGGAACATTCCAAAATTAATCTCATAGGAGCATAATCAACTCCTTCTCAGACCTGTAGACCTTCAGGAGGTTGAAGAGGCAGTGCATCAATTGAAAGCTGGTAAAGCACTGGGTCCGGATGGATTCACCTCCAATTTTTTCCACAACTTCTGGGACCTGATCAAATTGGAGGTATGGCAAGTTGTGGAGGAATCACGTACATTAAGATGGATGTTCCCTGGTTTAAATGCCACTTTCATTGTGCTAATTCCCAAGGAGGTGGAGCCCAGCACTCCTGATAAGTATAGGCCTATCGCTTTGTGCAATATAATTTACAAGATTGTCTCTAAAATTATTGCTTCCAGATTGAAATTACTGCTTCCTCTCATCATCTCACCTGAGCAATCCGGTTATGTTGAAGGAAGGCAGATAACAGATGGAATTATCCTAATTCATGAAATAATCCATTCGCCAAAGCAATCAAAGAAACCAAGTATGCTACTCAAAATAGATTTATCCAAGGCTTTTGATAGCTTAAGTTGGATAGACATACGGAAAATTCTAACAACTTTTGGTTTTGCTCCTCCTTGGGTAAGGTGGGTTATGAGTCTGTTATCTTCATCTTTCTTTTCTGTGTTAATCAATGGTATACCCTCACCCACCTTTCATCTGTCTCAGGGAATCAGGCATGGAGATCCCCTTTCTCCCTTCCTCTTTGTCATCATGGCAGAGGGATTAGGTCGCAGCATTAAAACAACCCAGCAATCTCAACTCCTCAAAGGCTTATCCTTGCACAACTCCCCTACCTTTTCTCACCAACAATTTGTTTATGACAACATGCTTTTCGGCCATCCGTCTATTCAGGAAGCCTATCAACTCAAATCTCTATTGTCGGATTTCTCAGAGGCCTCTGGAGCCAATGTCAATAAAGTCAAATCTCAAATCTTCTTTTTCAACACTCCTGTTATTACTCAAGCAGCCATAGCGCGTATTCTTGGTTTCACCATTGCCGCTCTCCCCTCCAAATATTTAGGAGTGCCTCTAACAACTTCGGCACTTAAGAACTCCTCTTGGAAAACACTCTTAGAAAAGCTAGAGGCTCGACTCTTCTTTTGGACTCACAAGACTCTTAACTTGGCTAGCAAATTAGTTCTCATAAAATTTGTTCTTCACTCCTTGCCGCTCTACCTCTTTTCTATCCTGGACGCTCCCAAATGTGTTCTCAAAGAAATCAAGAAACTCCAGCGTTCCTTCTTATGGGGAAGTTCTGGACCCACCCGTAAATGGGCTCTTGTCAAATGGGATAAAGTTTGCCTTTCGAAATGCGCTGGTGGCATTGGTTTGAGGGATCTGTCTCACAGTAACGAGGTCATGGGGGCCAGAATTTGGTGGAGATGGCTTTCTGCGCCCTTCACTCCCTGGGCTTCTCTATGGACCGCCAAATATGCAAGCAACTGCCCAATTGAAGAAAGAATACGAATGTCAGAAGTTAGCATGGGATCATTGATATGGAATTCGGCCAAGTAGCACAGGAATTTAATTCAACAGCACAGTTTTTGGGAAGTTAAGAATGGCAACACAGCCAGGTTTTGGGAGGATTCCTGGTAGCAACTGCAAAAGCTCAAGGACCTTCTTTCTCATCTGCAGCTGCCAGAGCAGGATTTGCATGAGTTTGACAAGGTCAGAAACTTCTGGAATCCCTCCTCTACACAAGATTATAGACGATGGATTGAAGCGAATCAGATCTTAAGGCATGGCACAGAATAGGCTCAGCAATCTCTCACATCAGAATTACTGAAAAGGAAAATACTTCTTTTAGAGGAAATGGATATCCTTAGGTGTGGATATGAAGAAAATGTACTTTCACCACAAAGGAAGCTTACAATATAATCATCAGGCAGCGTATGGTCAAATATGTACTATGGAACAAAGTCTGGGACCCCTCCAACTGGCTGAAAGTTTCTACCTTTCTCTGGCTCCTATGTCAAAATAAGATCCTCACATGGGACAATCTCAGAAAAAGGAATTACCATGGACCTTCCATGTGCCCCAAATGCAAGCAAGAAGAGGAATCCATTAAACATCTTATGCAATCCTGTCATACTGCGCGCAAGCTTTGGGAAAAAGTTAGCTTTCGATGCCAAAAAGAGGGCAGAGTGCATGGGGATATCATAGCTACAGTTCGCAATTGGGACCAAACACCTTATCAATGAAAACTTCTAAACATCCTGTGGAAGCTTATTCCTGGATTCCTGATGTGGAACATTTGGAAGGAAAGGAATCACAGGATATTCAAGGATCAATCCATGCCTATGGAAAATCTCTGGACCATCATCTGCCAAAATATCAAAGAATCCCTCTCTATCCTTTCTTGGTCCCAGGAAGATCTTCCTTCTCTGCCGCAAGAACAATCCATTTGGGAAAATTGGAATATTCAATTGAATCAAGAGCTTATCTCCAAAGGAAATCTACCTTCGCTAGGCCGTCTGCCCACAAAGTGGATCCCTCCTCCCAATAATATGATACAGCTAAACTTCGATGGAGCCTCAAAAGGCAATCCAGGAAATTCGGGCTTTGGAGGGATCTTCAGAGACCATCAGGGGACTCCTCTTCTGCCTTTTTTTGGTTCAAAAGGTTGGGATACCAACAACTCAGTGGAATTGGAAGGCTTATGGCAAGGTCTTATTTTAGCTCAAGATAAAGGATTCTTTCCGCTTATCATAGAAGGGGATTCTCAGATCATTATAAATATGGTTTCCAAAATCATGCAAGGCACTCCCTCGTACAAGGTGAGCAACAGCTGGAGAATGGAAAAAAGGCTTGAGCTCATTGATATTTGGCTTTCTCGTCATAGGGCCATTTCTATTAAGCATACCTGCCGAGAAGGAAATAAAGTGGTAGACTTTCTTGCAAATCTTGGAGTGGAATGTGGGCTGGAACTTCATATAGGATCATTCTCCAGCATCACCTCGGCCTCCCAACTAATGGATTACCACAATATTGTGAAGAATGAAATGCACCAGGTAGAAGAGACACACCCAGATGCGGTTGTATAAACACCATATTAATGGAGAGGCTATATAGCGCTGGAATCTAGTCCTGCAGGTGGCAGGACCACACACTCCTCCATGCTCTCTTGCGGATGAAGCCGGATCATACAGGGTACCTGCTGATCACTTGGCATTCGAAATTTAATGCGCCATTTGGTCGAGACACTTTTCCTGAGGTTTTACTTATGGCTTCATCGGCTCTCTCCGCTATTATTTCCCTCTGGGCTCAGACTCTGCATCCTTGCAGTGCTCCGAAGGTAACTTTGAATTTCTAGCTTTTGAATCTCAATCGGCTCCCTTACCTTGGCATCTGCTTTGTTTCACCCTACTCCATATCTCCTTTAAGATGTATTTCCACCTTGACAATGGTGCATCGCTGCGCTAGTTGTCACCGCGGTGGTAGTCGTGGAGGCCGTGGGCGTTCTTAGCCTGCTCCCCCACCTGTTATTCCTCTAGCTCCTGCTTCCCCTCCCTCAGCTAGTGGCAAGAATTTCCCGCATAACTCTTTCCAAACAACCCACTTCAAATTTCAAAGTCGCCTCAATAAGTTGTTCTCTTGGCCAGCATCACTGTAATCTTTGCAGAGGAAGAAGCTCGGCCTAGTGATTATGTAGTGATTCTGTGCATTCCTCGGCAACGCAGTCTCAGGATGGAAGCGAGCAGCAAGGGGAAAACGTTGGCATTGTGTTCAATTGCGGTGATATGTAGGCAGAGGGAAGTGTTCCTAATGTCTTCAAGCCACCAGACGGCAACCTCCAGGAAGTCACGGCCTCTGTTCACTCGGCAAGTGATTCCGGGGGCATTCGGCGTTTGGCAACTCTTCCAAGTGGTAGCGGTATAGATGCGGAGGACACTGTTGATGACTCGTGGTTGGGAAATCCATGCCCGGTGGAGGAGGAAGCTCAGGACCACGAAACAGTCGCTTGAAGCCTCCTGGGCCATGTTTGCTTACCCAATTTCTCCCTTTGCTCATCAGTTCATTATGCTATGCCTATATGGCTTTGTTAATGTCTTTTTGTATCAGGTCTTTGGTTATGCAGTTGTATCAGGTCTTTGGTTCTGCAGTTTTGCCTATGGTTATCTGTTCAGTATAGATAGTGTGATTACATCTTTTCCTCTGACCTTTCTATGGTTTACCAACATGGCCAGTTCTCTTTGTATGGCTTTTGGGCTTTATGTATCTAGTTTTCCCAACCCTGGGATAGTCTGTGTGTACTGATGGACAGTTTCGACTCTTCTCTGAGGTTTTGACCTCCTTGTAACTGTATTTTTACCTTTTATTAATAGAATTAGCCTTTACTTAGAAGGAAAAAATAATTTCAAGAAGTTCAAAGCTCAAGTAGAAAATGAGAAAGACTTAAGGATAACATGCTTAAGAGTAGACAGAGGGGGAGAGTACAACTGAAGAGAATTTGAGGAATTCTGTGAAGAGAATGACATTAGGAGGGAGTACTCAATGGATAGAAATCTTCAACAAAATGAAGTAGTAGAGAGGAAGAATAGAATAATCCAGGAAATGGCCAAAGCAATGTTGGATGAAGCAGGAGTGTCACACAACTTCTGGGGAGAAGCGGCCTAGATGTGAAACCTATAAAATAATGACCCTACCATTTGAATCCCAAATACAAGGAAACGGTACACAAGGAGTTGGACAAAATTCTAGGGGTTGGGATCATTGAGCCGATGGAGGAATTGGACTAGGTAAGTCCTATGGTAGTCTAGGAAAAGAAGCAACAAGATGAAATATAGATATGCATCGATCTGAGGAAGTTAAATGATGTGTGCATCCATGCTCCATTCCCAATGCCATTTACAGATGAAGTCTTGGAGAATCTTGGAGGGCAGGAATCCTACTCATTCACTGATGGATTCTCAGGGTACCCTCAAATCAATATCGCATCGAAGGATCGTAGCAAGACCACCTCCATGATGGAATGGGGGTATTTTCAATACACGTAATTCCATTTGGATTGAATAATGCACCTACGATATTCTCAAGGGTATTAATTGCAGCTTTTATGGAATTCATCCACAAGTTCTTAGAAGTATACTTTGATTATTGGACTATATTTGGGTTGGTAAAGCACCACATTGCAAGTTTGCGCCTTATCTTGGATATTTGTCGTAGACATCAAATGGCCTTGAATTTGAAAAAATGCATTTTATATGTTCCTTATGGAATATTGTTGGGTAGCATGGTTTTCCAGCATGGATTGATGGTAAACCCCACAAAGATAGTTGTTATTGTCAATTTGGAGGCCCAACAGAATGTAAAATAGTTGTGTGTGACACTAAGCCATACAGGGTATTATAGAAATTTTATCAAGCATATGTGCAATTCATTGCGCCAACGGAAAATCTATTGAAGAAGGATGCGATATTCTATTGGGATGAAGGGAGTCAAAATAATTTAGATATTCTAAAGGAGAAAATGGTCACTGTGCCCATTCTAGTGTTCCCAGATTGGAAAAAGGAGTTTCATGTTCATGTGGACGCTTCTTGTATTGCGCTAGGTGCGGTGCTGACCCAACCAAGTGAAGGTGATATTGATCATCCTATAGCGTTTGCAAGTAAGAAGTTGTCTAAGGTGGAGAAGAACTACTTGACTACATAGCGTGAAGGAATATCTATGGTGTACACACTACAGAAATTCTGACACTATATGTTAGGTGCGCACTTAAAAATGTACACATACCATTCTACTCTATAGTACCTAGTCAATAAGCTTGTGTTGGGGGGTGGGGTGGGGTGGGGGGATTTACAGATGGTTGTTTCTCTTTTAGGAGTACGATTTTGAGGTGATTGTGAAGCCCAGACGATTGAATGTTGGTCCTGATCATCTATCGAGGATTGAGACTATTGATGAGCCTACTAGTTTGGAAGAAGGGTTTCATGATGCGGAACTTTTTGTTATTTGTTTCGCATACGATCACTTTGCTGATATAATCTAATTTTTAACAACTGGCACAACCTGAGAGGGATATTCTACACAAAAGAAGAAGGATTTGGTGGTTCATGTGACTCATTTATATGTGATCGTTGTACACCTACATAAAATGGGCATTAATGACATATTTTGCCGATATGTCCCAGAGTTTGAATGACCAAGCATGCTCATAGAAACAAGTGGAGGATTAGTGGGAGGACACTATGCAAGAAGTGTGACAATGCATAAGATCTTGCGTGTAGGACTTTGATGGCCAACAGTGCATAAGGATTCAAAGGCGTATTGTAGGGCATGCGATGCTTACCAAAGGTCAAGGAGACCTTCACAAAGGGACGAAATTCCCTTAAATACATAGATAACTTTGCAGGCGTTTGATATGTGGATGATTGATTTTGTGGGTCCTGTTATCCTCCGCAATGTCCTAGGTTGAGGGGAATCGACAGAGGTAACCACAGACCCAGATTTTATTTTGGTACTTAGCCCTTGAAAAACAGAGAGGGATCTCTCTATGAAATTATAGTCAAAATATGATGGATATAAAGGATTTTAGGCTAGATATGCTAGTCTCAGGTAGATATTGAAAGTTTAGGGTTTTGTTGTTGGATAAGGGAGAAAAACATGGTAGCTAGGTCAGAGTGTCAAAGGGTTACAAAAGAAAATATTTGAAGGAGAAAGGTACCAGTACTTTTGTGATGTATCTCAGGTTTTGTTGGTGTAGTATGGTGTTCAGAAGAAGCATAAATATCTTAATGAGTATGAAACATGAATTCATTAAGAAAGAGTGAAAGTAATATATAAAAATTTTCCATCAAATCGAAGCTTAGTGAAAAGAATTATGTTTATAAAATGTAAGGAAAACTATTGAAGAGTTGATGAATGGAAGGAGAATATTAGTATATTTCATATAAAATTATAACAAAGGAAAAACAACACATCAAACTTACTGAACATGAATTCCTAGATAATAGCTGCAAATTGTATCCTTTGATTTCCAGAAAATGTCTAAGTACAAGCTACAATAGTTCTCTCCTCAGATGTCCAACCTATTCTATGACTGAGAAACTGATACATAAAGACCAAAACAACCTCTCCCCACTCTCAGGGGTCGAATCCATGACTCTAGGAACTGTTTCATGATGTGTTCTAACCAAACCCTAATGTCTAGGGAAGTTGAAACAACTTCTACAATTAACTTTGATTGCAACCTCTCTCATAAATGAAGCTCAATTTACATCAAACAAAGACTAACCATTCATTAATACATCATATTTACATTTCCTTTTACCCTCACATTCATATACTTCACCATTTTGACTTTTACCAAAGTCAAACCAAGAATTACAAAAAATTACACAGTGACAACTTCACAAAAAATTCAGAAATTTCCAGAGGTGTAGCAAGCTATTGTAGGCCATTTTTGAGTGACTTTCTAAAGTGAAAATCCATATCTGAAGCCTGATATGGAACGCTGAGAGAGTTTGGATATATTTAGAGCATTTTTTCACTCAAAATAACACATTTTTGGCTGAGATATGGCCATTTTCACAAGATGTCTCCAGGTACGCAACGAAATGGAAAAAGAGAGGCAAAAAGGTGATTTATAGCCTCTTTTTTGCAAAATTATAAAAAATTGAGCCCTGGATCAATAAATTGAGAAAATGGGTTTTGAGAGGAGGTCACAAGCTTTCCAAAAATTCTAAGTTTTTATCATTTAGGGCCCTGAGGAAAAAGCGCAACATGAGCTCGCTGCTCACCTAGACAGAAAATTGCCAAAAACTAAAAATTTGCACCAGTTTGCACCAAGACACAAAACTTTCTCCAAATGCTCTTAAAACTTGTCCAAATATGCCTAATGAGGTGTGTTATGTAACCATGGAAGCATCAACAAGAAAATTTAACTTACACATATCATTTTGGATGATTAGGGTTTCCTTGAGTTTGGCCTTCAATTGCTTGATTCTGACCTTGGAAACCTGATTCCTTGTGTAATAATGGGTGGCCATCCTCTTGTGCAACTTACTATCCCTATTTGCCTTATCAAGGAGCTTCTCAAGTTGGAAATTGACATTTCAAGCCAAAACTCCATGTCTTCATTTATTTCCATAGCAATCTTCTCCTTAAAGGTTAATTCTTGCATTGGTGGCCTTTATTCTTTTTCTTTTTGAAGTTCCTTCCTAAGACACCTTGTTCTTGTTACTTTTCTTGCCACATGTTCTTCATGCTACTCAATGTCATCATGGTCCACCAATTCCTTTCCCTTCATTTCTTGTTTCTGGACTTTGAATTGTTCTTTCTCCATAGCTAGTTGTTGTGCTTTAAGTTGAATATTTTCTTGCTTAAGGAATGAAATGATGAATTTGTACCTTGAAAAATTGTGTTGGAGCTCCATGATCTAATAATCCTTCTATTTGATGACTTTTGCAGGGTTTTATGCTCATCTTGTGCCTCCAATTCAACTAGGTAAAAATCATGCTCAATGAGCTCCTCATCATGCAAAGAAGCCTCATGATGTGATGGTGATCCCTATTTTGTTGATGTAGTATACTTGGCCCCTTCCTCAATTTGAGGAGAAAACACAAGCCTTCTGCCTCTCTAATATGTCTCAGTCACCTCAGGCCTAGGTGCCTTGGAAACCTCATCATGCTTGCTTGATGACCCAACCTCCATTGATTATGCTGACATGGTTTGGTGCTAGCTTGGTGAAGTGGTTATATGCATTTTCAAGGCTGCCTCAATGAAGGTGTCCCATGTCATTTTCTTCTCTATTAACTGGTGGAGAATTATAACCTTTATCAGGCTATGGTGAAAGAGGCTGGGGTAATGCTCTTTTCCTTTCAATTGCACCATTTCAGACATTTTGGTTAGGCTCCACACTTCAAACTTGTTATAGAGCCTAGAGGATGAAATGACTGAAGAGGAGCTTTCAAAAACGGATTTTGGTGGTCAAAATCCAATTCTGGAGAACTCAGCCCGGTACGTAATGAAGGATTCCTATGCACAGCGTGTTGTCCAAGTGTGTAGCGTACGCTGTCTATGCACAGCGAGATGTCTTCCAACCCACTTTTGGAGGCCTTAAACTACTCCCAATTGTGAACTTGATAGCTCGTTGGAAATATCTTAAAGTATGCTACAATATGGACTCCTCAAGGGTGTAATTTGGACAATCCAGCAGGGAGAAATTTTGATTTTCCCAAGGTCACTCCAAAAACGCAAGGCTTCTCTCACAAAAGCATAGTGCCAACTTGCATAGAACTTTTTACTACATTTCTAAAGGATTTTTGGGCTGAATGTTGTGTGGTTGGAAATATTATGATGTATTCTACACAATACAGTCCTTAATCACTGCCATCACCTGCTCCAAATCCCTGAAAATTTGTCTTGAATTCAAGAATTCCATAAGTGTAACAATTCCCTCATAGAAAGAGTATTTTGGGATTTTATCTCAAATAAGACTACCTTTGAATAAACTGAAGGAGGTTTTTGTTTCTTGTCCTATCATTAAAAAAACCTCTTTCACTTTTGTAAAATTCTTCTCCATTAAGTCAGAAACATATTTTGAAGAAACAATATCCCTATGAGAAATTATGAGACGAGGTAGTGTACTGTAACATTCTCTTATTTGAAATAAAACATTACCTTTACCTTTATTTTTCATTCCCTAAGCTATTAACTCCGTTTACCCACTGACTCACATGATGTACATGTTTTTGTTTTGACATATGATATCATGATGAAACGAGTGAAACCCTAGACCATGACCTAAAATGAGGAATTTAACCATTTCATGAGCCAAGACATTTAAATGAAGATATGATACCTTGAAGAAGACAATAACCATCATGAGTGATGAAGACCATGAGTAAGTGAAGGGAGTAGCAATGACCTAGACACAACAACCAATGACCAAATTTTTATTTGAAGATTCACTGAAATGCTAAAAAATTGACTTGACACCCTAACAACACCTTGTCAAATAATATTTGATCACTGGTGACTGACATGACTAGCATGCACTAACAGGTCCAATCTAGCCACAAGGGAAAATGACTGGTGCATGATACATTATTACAACAACTATATACTTGACGTGATGGGTAGAAGCACAACTGGTAAAGGACTATAATGCAGCTACTATTCTATAGTTTATTTTTGAGTTTTGGCTACCCTAAGATATTGAGTGATAGGGGCATGTATTTCTTAAATGAAAGGATTGCCACGATGCATGAAGAATTCCAAGTCTATCATTAGAAACGTACACCCTTTCACCCTCAAGCTAATGGTACGGTTGAAGCCTTAACCAAAATCCTAGAGAGTGCTTTAAAAAAGGTTTGTAACACAAAGTGGAATGACTGGGATGTGTGCATACCAGCAGTCCTATGGGTTGTTTGGGAAAATTATAGACTTATAATTTGATAGCCATAATTCATCAACCAAGGGTAGGTAAGCTTATGAGATGTTGTGCAAAATATATGCAGGCTAATAGCTTAAGTTCTTTTCTAATTAAACCATTCATACACACAGCTCTAATGTCTCTTTTCTGCATCAACACTTTAAAGACTATGGAGTTTATCCAATCATCCCTCTACAGCTCTTGATATTGTTGATGTTGATAAGAAAAGATAAAATACCAAATAGATAGTCATAAAAATCAAGAAGTTAAAATCTGATTAAATGATTCCAAACGCATTTATCAAATACACTTTTTCATCCAACCATTTCACATGTGCTACTAAAGTTCAGAAAACAGAAACACTAGCTGTGAAAATAACTTACTGTTGCATAAAAATAATCAACAAAAATAAAAATACTGTAACTAATGGAGTTGTGAGCAAAGGGATCCCTCCCTTACTCACAACCCCTTTACTATTAAAAGAGTTTACGCCAGGAGATCAACATAACATATAACTTTCTATGAATCTGAAAAGTATTACAGAGATGTACAAGTCTGATATGTTCAACCAACCAACCCCCTTGCAAATGAAACATAATGAAATATATACAAGTTCAAAGGCATATGTTTTCCTGAATTACAAAAAGTGTTATGTTGTAACTACTTTCTATCAATAAATAAATAGAATGAAAAAATAGATCTGTTGAGTTTGATCTATGACTGAAACATGGATCACACTAATTTCATTACATCACTAGAGATTTTTCCCAATACAACCATCGAGAAGAGGACTGAAGGTCTGGGTAGTTTCAATGATGAATTCGAGGCAACGAAGAGGACAACATCCATGTAGGTGGATTTCCTCATAAAACCCACGTTCCAGTTCTTCTTGAAACTAAGTGGAACATATCCAACCACTGATTTTGCTGTAGGAAATATTGGCGGTTATAAGAAATACGCATCTACAGGAAATTGCAGAGTGTCTGTAGGAAACTAACAACCACCATTGTCTACAAGAAATCACGAAGTTGCTTCAAATCATGAATAATCTGAATAATATTTTGATCATTCAAACTTGATAATTCAATTAGGAAATGATTAACTTCAAGAAATACTTAAGAACAAGGTAAAATAATACTTTTTAAGATAATTTGCATACCGTGATCACATAACACCCTTTTGGTCAAAACTTAGGTAATATAGGCGAAATAGGAGTAGTTAGGAATAAAAAAGAGTTCAAAAAAGGGGGCAGCAAGTCTTAGGAGGCTATAAAAAAGTGAGAAAAATGGGACTCAACATCTCCCCCACACCTAGCTTCTTGCATGTCCCTTATGCAAGAAATAATGTTGCACCCTCAGGGAAAAAAATCAGTGTGTGCCCTATGCTGCAGCTAATGCAGCCAAGTGGTCTAATTGGGTTCTGTTGGACTCTTCCTTAACAAAATTTTGATACTCCTCATTCTTTTTCTATAGATGATCAATTTGGGAATGCTTCTTTTTCATAATTCGAGCTTCTTTATGATGCCACTCATCATACTCCTTCTACATGCATAGACTATTTACCCCCAGGGTTTCATTTTCCTTTCCAAGGACCTGCTCAAACAAAGTAAGTTCAACAATGGTTTCCTCCAATTCCTTCTGGGATTGTTTCTTCTTAGAAGTTCCCTCTCTATCATGCTGTCCTTGAGAGGACTGGGGAAAACTCGGTTCCTCTCCAATTGTTTTCTCTCTGCTTTCCTGCAGCTGTGAATTCTGAAAAGACATGGCCTCCACTTCTTCTCTATTAATAAATTTAGCTGACTCCACCTTCCCTTTCCTTTTGGACAGGTCTCAGGACCTCTTACTCTTTTTATCAGTTTTAATTGGCGGTACCCCTTCCTCTGCATTTTCCTCTGTTGCCAACTTCGCAGCTTGGCTTCTTGTAAAGTGCTTGGCAAGGGTAGAAGGGCCCTTCAATTTGGACTTTTTCCCTACGGTCTCCTTAGTCACCACCACTTATTCTTCTATTAACGTACCATGGGTTTGGGGTTTATTTTTTGAATTTTCTGTTGGCTCTTCCTCCTTAGGTTCCAACAAACTAGGGTCCTTCTCATCCTCCAAAAAGTAATTCTCTAACAAGAATTCTTCCCATGTTTTATTCTTCTTCCATAGAGCCTCTGTCATGATAATTTTATCAACCCATGGAGATAGAGGTTTTCCTCTATATGGGTTGCCCTTGCCTTGGAAGCTGTGGACATTTTCATCTGGAACATTCTTAGATAGTAGGGAAAATTAAAAGGATTATCTTGGAAGTGGTCGAGAAGACGCATATGAAACAAAAATGCTAGCTAAAAGCGGCCTTCATAGGTTATGTATTTCTGCGGGAAAAATAAAAGGTGTTGATACTTAATTCTAAGGAAATCATGTGGGATTCCCTTGCTCCAATCAAATTTTGCATGTTCTTTCTAGAGGAAGGGTGTGAAAATTCTTTGTTAAACTGTTGATTCTTGAACCAACGCTCCAGTTTTTATGGGATGCTGCAAGCTCGAGCTACTAGGTCCTCTGTCAACCTTATTGAACATTCCCCACATGCACTTTGTCACCATTTAGATTCAAAGAAAATGACTTTTTAACTTCTAAATTATGTGCACTAAATTTCAGAAATAGAGGTAGCCACCCTGCCTTCTCTAATCTTTCTTTACTTCAAGCATCGGTGTCTATCAGCACGGGACCCTGAGGTTCAAACCTGACAACAGAAGACATGTTTGACATAGCTAGCGATGGGAGAGAACATAGTTGATTCAGTTCACAGAGATGCCTCTAAGACATAGCACAACAAAAAAATCAACAACGATAGTTTAAATTTGTAAGTATTCATGAAATATGGCAATTTTTGAAAAACGCAGGACGTGATCATGATTGTCATCATGATCTGTCCTGCAGGATAAATCTTGAAAATATAGTCGAAGGATGTTTAGGAGCAATGATGGTTAGAATGGAACTCAATTTATGACATAACAACTCGTGGCCACCTTCTTCCGTAAGGGTTACCATGACTTACATTCATGCAAAATTTAAGAATTAAATTATCATTACCTTATACCTTGAGCATCCTTTCGCTATTCGTACCTTACCAACCTTAACTTTCGATGGTCCCATACTTAGATGATGATTGATCTTGGTCTTGAAATGATAATCCATCTTGAAATGACATCGTATGCATAATTGTATAGTTCATGGTCTCGATTAATAATAAAATTGACTAGTACTTTTCAGATTATGTAGAATATGCTATGTTTGTTCTTTGTTCTTAAGGAAATAAGTGGTGTTGTTGTAGGAAATAGAACCGGAACTACTGAATTTCTGCAGGAAACCATTTCTGCCCCTTTTTGTACAGTTCATTACACATGAATGGAGGTTCTAATGTAGAATGTGCAATGATCTCATGGATTACCAACTATTAAGTTCAATGGTTAACCATGTGAGGCCCATCACCATTAATGAGAGTGAGGACCAAGGTACATCTGATGCATCCTATCAGGTGTGAATTTATGAGATGTTGTCGAACCCCATATAGGATCCAGTAGTCAACGAGACATAATGAATCCCCATTTTACTAGCGAGATAGCCTGTCATTAAGGCACACAAGCTTCAAGGCATCAGAAGACTCTGATCTTGCACCTAGATAAGTTTTTGATGTCGATGGGCCAAGATTATTGGAATGAGGGCCTTAATAAATCCCACATTTGTCCAACACAACCAAACCAAAAATTAACTAAAGACATAATTTATTAAGAAGATCACAAAGGATATGTTGACCTGTGATTTTAACGAGCCCAAGGCAGTCCATGCTCCCTAGATTTCAATTTTACAGAGTCGAAATATTGAAAAAAGAAGACTCCAAGGGGCTCCTTTTCCGTAAATAGTCCATTGGGCTAGGAAAAAAGGAATAAACCTACACCCAATATAAATTCCTCTCATATTCTACTGAGCATGAGAAGAAACAAAGTAAGCTTAGTTTATTATGGAAAAAAAATCAAGAAGAGGTAGTGAAAGGAATGACTTCCTTCTCCACTATTTCTAGCTCCTTGTTCTTCACAATCTCTTCCACAAATTCCTTAGATTGGGGCTTGAGTTTGTGCCCATTTACCAAGAAGGTAACATTCCCATCATCAATTATTTTAACCCAAACAGATCCATTATCAAAGACTTTCTAAACTTCATAGGGACCTAGCCAATTTGTGTTGAATTTCCCTTTAACATTCTTAAATTTCAAATTAAACAACAATTCCCAGTCTCCCTCTTTGAAATTATTTTTATTAATGTATTTGTCGTTCCATTTAGCTCGTTTTTGTTGGACCAAATCAGTATGCTGAAAAGAATCTTGCCTAATCTCATATAGCTCATTGAGCTGGAGGATTCTTTGTTGTTTTCCCTCATTAAGGTTTATACCCAAATCTGCTACCATCTTAAAAGTCTTGATCTGAAATACAATTGGCAGTAACACTTATTTTCCATACACTAATTAATACATTGAGAAGCCAGTGGTATTCCTCCATGTAATTTGATAGGACCATAATGCCTCAGGAAGTCGATCAGCCCAATCCTTCTTATGTAATTTCACCGTCTTAGTGAGGATTGTCTCCAACACCTTATTTGTTGATTCCACCTGCCCATTGGCCTATGGATGGTAAGGGGTGGACTTTCGATGAGTAATCTGATATTTTTGTACAATTCCCTGCATACGATTTGACACAAACTGAGTACCCTGATCAGTAACAATTTCCTAGGGTACCCCAAATCTTACAAAAACATTAGAAAAAATGAAATTCTACCACTTCTTTCTCTGTTTCTCTAGGTAGTTCTCTTTCTTCCACCCACTTCATCACATAATCAGTGAAAAACAAAATATACTTCTTACCTTTGGATATAGGATTGATGGGACCTAGAAAATAAAGAGCCCACCTCTCAAATGGTTCTATGATAACTTGTGGTTGCAAGGGAATTTCATCTGATTTGACAGGTTTCCCTATCCTCTTGCAGCTATGACATTTACGCACATACTCCTTTGCATCCTTAAAAAGACTCAGCCAACGGTACCAGGAGCAGAGGATCTTATAGGTTGTCTTCTTATTTGCAAAATTTCCTCGATAGGGTTCATCATGACAAGATCTCAAGATATCATACATCTCGTCCTCCCTGACACACCTATGGAAAATCAGTTCAAGTTCGATGCAAAATAGGTCTCCTTTTATCCAAGAGTAATTAACACTTTTCCTAATAATTCTTTTCTTCTGACTAGATGAAAAGTAGGGGGTAAATTTCTCGGTGTTTGATCATATATACAAACCAAGGTGTTTTAACAGAGATAGAAAACAAATTTCGATTGGGAAATTTATCATTACCAAGAACATCCTCAATTGCATGGTTGAACCTAGATAGGGAATCAGCTACCTAATTTTCTTTTTCAGGCCTGTCCAATATCGTGACATCAAATTCCTACAACAGCAAAAGCCACCTAGTAATCCTGCCATTAGTGACTAGTTTGTTCATAAGATATGGAATAGCAGAATGATCAGTATGTACAAAAACTTCATAACCACTGATGTAATTTCCAAACTTATTAATATCATAAATTACAACAAGAAATTATTTTTGAGCTATGGTGTAATTCAGTTATGCAAGAGTTAAATTTTTACTAACAAAATAAATAGCATGTGTTATGAGATTTTCCTCTTGGTCCAATACCACTCCTATAGTTGAATCAAAGGCATTAGTGGAAATATGAAAGGGTAACTTCCAATTTGGACCTCTCAAGACAGGTGCTAAAGAAATTTTTTCCTTGAGTGTATCGAATGTAGCATGACACTCATCACTCCAATGAAATTCAAATTCTTTGGTCAATAATTTAAAAAATGGTGAAGATATCTTTGTAAAAAAATTAACAAACCTTCTATAGTAACCTGCATGTGTGAGGAAACTTCAAACTCCCTTTTGACTAGTTGGTTGAGACAACTTTTCAGTTACTTTGATCTTAGCTAGATCAACTTTAATTCCTGTAGCATAAACATGATGACCAAAAACAATACCTTCAGTCATAATCATAAAAAAAATCTCATTACTCAACGAAAGATTAGTTTCTCTACATATATGTAAAGCTCTCCTAATATTTGTATATCTTCTTCAAAAATATCACCCATTACTGTAAAATTTCCCATGTAAACCTCTACGGAATCATGCAAAAGATCAGAGAAAATACCAAGTATCTCCCTTTGAAATATGGTTGATGTGTTGCATAAGCCAAATGGTAGTACCTTATATGCATAGGTTCCCCAGGGACATGTGAATGTTTTCTTCTCCTGGTCCTCTGGAGCTATCCTAATTTGGTTGTACCCACTGAACCCATCTAGGAAAGAAAAATACCTCTTCCCTGCTAGATTGTCCAACACTTGGTCTATAAAAGGAAAAGGAAAGTAATATTTTAGTGTAGCTTTGTTTACTTCCCTATAATCCACACACACTCTACATTTACCAGTTTTTGTGATGATAACCATCGGGGATACCCACTGGTTTTCTGAAATAGGATAAATGAACCCTACATTTAACAATTTCTGCAACTCATTTTTTATAATTTCTCTCAAAGCAGGGTTCACTCTCCTTTGTGGTTGCCTCACTATCTTGGCATTTCCCTCCATGTAGATATGATGAATGCATTTATCTAAGTGATTACCCCTCATGTCTGTATATTCCCAAGAAAATGTATCTGAAAAGTCTTTCAATGTCTGAATTAGTTGCTCCTCCTGTTCAGGAGTCAAGGCAGAATTGATATTTAAGGTTTTTCCAGAAGAAATTTCAATTACCTTACCTCCACATTCAGTCATTGAATATGCAGGAAATGCAGATAAGAGGGAAGGATGTAATTCAAATGTTGTATCATATTTATAATATTTCTGCAAGTTAGTAATGATATCTAGATTAGGACTAAATTGCCCCTCTAAATGCTGTGAAAAATCAGGATTCGAAATATGACAATTTATCAGATTTTCCTCCAAATTTTCCTTAAGGCTCATGGCTTGGGCTATTTTCAATACTAGGTGAATAGTTTCTGAATCATGTTCTTCATCATCCCAATAGGTATTTTCTGACTTTAGGAGAGGTTTGGCAGGGAGGTATAGGTTGATATGTTTAGTTTCAGCCCCATGAGTGATGGTCATGTTTTCAGACCTACACCCTATGTAGGCATCAGTGGTAGCCAACCAAGGTCTCCTTAAGATCAAAGGATGCCCTCCTTGGTTGGTCTTAGGTTGAAGAACATAGAAATCTGCAAGGTAATTCTAGGAATCCAATGAAATGACAATGTCTTCTAATACACCCTCTGGCTTTACCTTAGACCTATCTGTCAATTCTAACATGGTAGGAGTAGGAAGTAAGTCAAAGGATCCTATGTGAGACAATGTTTCCATGGTCATCACATTGATGGTTGCACCTAAATTGATTAGAGTGTTTCTTATTGGATACCCATTGATAAAGGTGGTAACCACAGGGATCCTAGGGTCTGCATATTTCTCAATAACAAATTCGGTGGACATAAGACTTGCAAGTTTTCCACCTACTTGAATTGTAGAAGGTTCCTTCTTCTATCTCCCTGGTTTCTTAGTACATAGCTCCCTCACTGTTTTGGCATAAATAGGGATATCCTTAATTTCTTGCAGTAACGGGATCTTAATGCATACATTTCTCAGTTCAGACACAAGATCAAACTCAGGTTGTTTTATTTTCATCTCCAACCTCTCGGGAAAAGGAGGTTGGAAAGTATGGGACAAGGAAGGTTCCTGTGACTTTAAAATGATTTGTTTGACTAGTTATGGTGTGATTTGTACTTCAGGTGTATCTAGACTTTCTTCCTCTATAATCTCTTCAATTTTTCTGGGTTGAGTAACCACTTTTCCTTATCCAAGTTTGATTTCCTACAATGACACTAGAAATTCCTAGAGCACAGGAACACACATTTCCTGTAGCAGTTATGGTGTAATACAATAGGTAGGAAAAGTGGGATAGGTAGCCACTCCAATAATATGAGTAGATTGGACGTCTTTATTTTTGGGATTGGGTATTGGTTCAGCAGGAAGTTGTGTAGGTCATGGTTGATTTGGTGGGGTAGGAAACTGAAGTTTCTACTGTTGTGGCTGACCCATTTTCTGTGGCATGGGTTGTGGTGGATAAAAATTATAAGGGGGGTAATTTAATGCATTGGGATAAGTAAAATTCCCTTGCCAAGGTTGTTGTGGAGGCCAGGGCTGCCAAGGCATTGGAATGTTCCACATCTGATTCTGAGCATAAGGAAATTGAGAATGTTGTTGTGACATACCTGTAGAATGTGACTACCATTGTTTTTGAGGTGCCATTGCATAGAGTGCATTGATAGCTTCCTGATCTGCTAGATATATTTATTTAATCTCTGGAAGAGAAGAACAGTAATCAGTAGAATTATCAGCCTCACAAATTCAGCATACCTCTATACTGTCTGTAGGAATTCCCTCAAGGGGTGTTTCTTCCTACACTTGGAGAAAATATAGCCAAGTGTTTCTCCACTTCCTCCTGATTCTTCTTAGCCTGAAAAATATCTAACTGTGAAGACAAAGTTCTAAGAATGTTAGTTTTAACATTTTGAAATAAGTTTCCCATTTCAACTCTGGTTATCCTAGCCCCTGCAACTGATTTAGTGAATCTAGAAGAGGTATCTCTTGATCCCTTTCCAACCTTATAATTTCCCCTTGAATATCGTCGAAACAACTCACACACATCATCATAACTTAATTTTGATACATCGGCTACTCCCATAAAGTTCAAAAGCATGAGATATTCTGGTCTTATGGCTCTCAGTAAGATTGTTCTCAAGTTTCCTTGTTCAACTGGTTCATCTTGGATCTTTGCAAATCATACTGGAATCTTTCCAAGAAGTCTTCCAAGTGTTCTTCCTTCTTCTAGGTCATGCCAAATATTTCTTCCTTGATGCCCCTAGTCTTACAATAATCTTGGTACTTTTTCAAGAACACCTTCTTCATGTCATCCCATGTTGAAATGGAATTCGCAGTTAGTCCCATGAACCATCTGAGAGCTACATCTTTTAATGTGGTAGGAAATAGCTTTCAGTTTTGAGCATTTGAAGATTAATCGTACCTCCTGCATAATACATCTAACTCGAATAAGAAAGAATCAGGATCTTCACTAGAGGTACGACAAAAATTAGGAAAAGCAAATAGAGGAATGTTTTTCATTTGACTAGTCCCAACAGAATCCTTGATAGGAAATTTGAATGTAAATGGTTCCCATTCCTTCTCATGATAGTCCCCATCTGTAGTACCAGTAACTTCTAAATGAGCCATATTAAACCAAAAAGGAGTGGGACCTCGGTAAACTACAAATTCTTTAGAGTCAGTTGCCTAGAACTCTGGTTGTTGAATATGATTGAAGAGGAATGTTTCTTCAGGTTGACCACTAAGCAAAGACAATGTCCTCCTTGTAACAAGATATTCTTGATGAGAAACAACAAAGGATTCTCTATCAAAAATATTCTTCTCTGTTATGGGGGTATTTCTCTTCTTAGGATTGGTTGTCAATCCCTGTTCAGAACTATCAATCCTTGGTTCAAATTCCCCCTTGTTCTTTGCAAGATTCCTTTTCCCTGTCAGTTTATTAGTGAACGAAGTGGTGCTCACACTACCACTAGAAATTCTTGAAATTTTATATTGGCCCCTATAAAAAAAATTCAAAAATTATACTTAACAAACAATCAGGACATGGCTTTGGTGAATTCTAATCTCTATAGGTGCGTACACCTTACCCCACCCCACGTCTTACCACTTCAACTCCCCCAGTCCTGAAAAACTCAAACAAAAAGAAATAATACTAAAACACTTTCATTATTATCCCTTAGCACCTCCCTAGAAACGACGCCAAAATATTTGGGAAAATTATAGACTTATAATTTGACAAACATAAATCATTAACCAAGGGTAGGTAATCTTATGAGATCATGCGAAAAAAATATGCAGGCTAATACCTTAAGTGATTTTCTAATTAAACCATTCATACACACAACTCTAATGTCTCTTTTCTGCATCAACACTTGGCAGAAAAGGTTATTGAGTGGATCCAATCATCCCTCTACAACTCTTGATATTGTTGATGTTGATAAAAAAAGATAAAATACCAAACAAACAGTCATAAAAATCAAGAAGCTAAAACCTGATTAAATGATTCCAAACACATTTATCAAATAAAATTCTTCATCCAACCATTTCACATGTACTACTAAAGTTTAGAAAAGAGAAACAATAGTTGTGAAAATAACTTATTGATGCATAAAAATAATCAACAGAAATACAAATATTGTAACTAATGGAGTTGTGAGCAAAGGGGGCCCTCCCTTATTCACAACCCTTCTACTGTTAAAGGAGTTTACACCAGGAGATCAAAAAAGAATATAATTTATATTAATGTGAAAAGTATTACAGAGATGTACAAGTCTGATATGTTCAACCAACCAACCCCCTTGCAAATGAAACATAATGAAATTTATACAAGTTCAAAGGCATATGGTTGCTTGAATTAGGAAAACTACTATGTTGTAATTAGTTTCTATCAATAACTAAACAGAATGAAAAAATAGATCTATTGAGTTTGATCCATGACTGAAAGCATGGATCAAACTAATTTTGTTAAATCGCTAGAGATTTTTCCCAATATGGCCATTGAGAAGAGGACTAAAGATCTGGGTAGTTTCAATGATGAATTCGAGGAAGCCAATAGGACAATGTCCATGTAGGTGGATTTCCTCATAAAACCCATGTTCCCATTCTTCTTGAAACTAAGTGAAACATATCTAACCACTGATTTTGCTGCAGGAGATCAGGGTGATTACAAGAGATCCACATCTACAGGAAATCATAGAGTGTTTGCAGGAAATTAACAACCACAACTGTCTGCAGGAAATCATGGAGATGCTTCAAATCATGACTAATTTGCATAAGATTTCGATTAGTCAAACTTGATAATTCGATTAGGAAATGATTAACTTCAAGAAATACTTAAGAACAAGGTAAAATAATACTTTTTAAGATAATTTTCATACCGTGAGCACACAACACCCTTTTGGTCAAAACTTAGGTAATATAGGTGAAATAAGAGTAGTTAGGAATCAAAAAGAGTTCAAGAAAATGGGGCAACAAGGTCTTAGGAGGCTATCAAAAAGTGAGCAAAATGGGACTCAACATGGGCATATAGAACCACTTGTATAAAGTTGACAGGCCAAACCTCTTCCAGGTTTGTCTATGGGCAGGAGGTTGTGATGCCCATGGAATATATTGTGTTGAGTCTATGGATTGCAACACTAATTGATATGGTTGATTGCGATATTATGGAAGAGCGTCTCGTGCAGTTGATGGAATTGGAGGAGGATCGATTTTTAGCAATATTTTGCCAACAGGTGCAAAAGGAGTTGAAAATGCATGGCACGATCAAAATATAAAGTAGCGCACCTTCCATGTTAATGATTTGGTATTATTATATGACAACAAATTTATGAAATTTCCTGGAAAGTTTCAAATGCATTGGCTTGGACCCTATGTGGTTAAATAAATTACAGATGGTGATGCATTTCATCTCGTGAATGTGAATGAAGAATTGTTTCCAGGCAGAGTCAATGGCAGTTGATTAAAGTTGTACAAAAGCGACCATGCCCCTTCACAATGACTATATGATGGCAGGATAGTCTTAGTACTCTGAGCAACTACAAGGAAGTACGAGACTATAAACTACATTGCCCAATGATTGAAAAGACGAAGTAAGAGGGATCTGTGATGGAAGAAAGTAGAGCATTGAGGGTATGAAGAAAACCAAAAGGACCATGGGCCTTGTGGTGGAAGACCCCACTACTATGTGACTCGAGGACGGGTCACCAAATTTTGTTGGGGTCCTATTGGGATTGGGTCCTTGGGGTTAGATTTTGTAGTTCCTTTCTATAAAAAAATGTGAAGTATCCGCGATTTGTGGAAGAGGAGCGCGAAGATAGTAAGAGTCAAAGGGGCTTTAGTCCCTTAGGTTGCTAGGTGTTAAGAAGGTTTTGAGACTTGCCCATGGTCCACGGACCATGGTATTGTAAAAGGAAAGGCTATAAATAAAAGAGTCATAGCGAGTCTAGGAGATGAATAAGAAGATAGAAGATAATTGTTTTGGGCAAGTAAGCTAAGGCAGGAAAGTTTATTTCTTGTACTTAGGTGAAGGGGAAGGCTCTTGCAGCTGAGTGAGTGGAGACCTTGGTAAGTCCACAAGTTGAGTGTGTGGGCCCCTGCAACTAAGTGTGCAGGGAAGAAGAGTCTGTACTTTGAAGATCACATCTAATAAAGACAATTTTGATCCATACTTTGTGTATTTGTTCATTTGTGTTTCTTTCTACAATTATGTGTGTTCGCTCTGTATCTGAAACTATATGAATAAATGTTTGTCTAATGCATGAAAATGGTAGATCAGTATAAATTATGCATGTTCTGACTAGTTAAAATCATTCGCAAAGATATAGATGTTGTTTAGGTGAACTAATGTAATTCATTGTTTCAAAGGGTTTAGGGTTAGCAAAGACAAAGAGAAGACCTAGAAGCTGCAGGAACCCATCACGCAAGCATCTGGATGTAGAAACCTAGTTCTATCATCCCCAATATTACTTCAGGTGAGACTACAGTCTGCGCTACGCAAGTTGTTGCCAAAGGGCCAAAATTTTAGGGTTTCATTGGTTAGCACAATGAAATTTGAACCTGGGTCATGGCCCACCAAGCCAACACACAACCTATGCGATGAGAGTAGGAATATAAAAATATGAATTGAAGGAAGCAACATTCAAAGTATCTAGAAAAGGAAAGGAGCACAAAGAACATCAAGACTGCTCCAGTTGTGAATTTGATCGAGAGTTGGCTCAACTAGCTAGCAAATTAAAGCGTGGCTCGGGAAAATATAAAGGAAAGTTTCCCTTTAAGTGTTTTGATTGTGGAAGAGTTGGACATTTCTCTTCCAAATTCCCTTATAAAGAAAAGGCTGAAAAGGAAGAGGATCTGAAATTTGGAAACACATTTTATACACATCAGAAGAAAATTCCCTATAAGAAGAAGGCGTTCTACTCCAAAGGCGACAGCTCAGCACCATAATCAGGCTATGAAGAATCATCAAAGAATTAGTCAGATAAGTATCTTCTTATGGCTTTTGAAATAGACTCCAAAAAACAAGGTATTATGGACTTTAAAGCTTAAGAAGAAGAAGAAGGAGTAGTAGACCTTGAAGGGGAACTCATCAATGCCCTCGATGAGTTAAAGGAAGCAATGATTTTGATTTAAATAGGAACGCAACAAATTACAGAGATAACCATAAATATAGAGATTTCATAGAAATAATACTTCATTTCATTACTGTAAAATACTAAAATATGCTTACAAACAGAAATGGAAATAAATCAGCTAGGATGATGGTAGTTTATCTCTAAGAAGATATGTGGCGGCTACATGCCTCTGAACTATGTTACAATGATGCTAGAAGGCCTATTTGTTGTTGAGAAAAAATGGAAAGTCATAAACATCCAAAAACCTAACCCTAGGAAATGAAACACCAAATTGTGGGCCTCATTTAGGTAAATTGGTCAACTTCCCTGGGTCGTAACTTTGGCATACGATCTTCATTTGATGAGCACAATAGATTGCTAGAAAGATCTATCCGAGGAATACAACTTTGGGAAGAGAAACATCAATTCATGTACCCATGTTTCTCCCAGATTTCCCAAAAAACGTCATTTAGGGCCTCAAAATGGCTTTAGAAGTTCAGGACCCGAAAAATTGCTAAAAATAGTAAATTGTGCTACAAATAAGGAAACTGAAAAACTGAAAGAGATAGCTGTGGGGGTCCAAGTGGGATAGGTGGGTGGCCACCAACATCCACCTGGATCATTCCTCCCCCCTTAGGAAGAAATGGTTCCCATTGCTTTGAGTTCCTCCATCTGCTGAACTTGGTCCCTGGTGAGTTGTTCTATAATATGTTGTGTTCGTTAATGGTGGGAAGCATGGTATAGAGCAGTCCACATTGAACACTCGATGCAAGCGAAGGAATGGGGGAATTTAGTTCTCCAAAGCATTATTCCCCACAACCTTGGTACTGGTGTAAGGACCTGTGGAGTACTAAAAAGGTATGTTTTTTATGATCATTTCAGTGGCTTTTCAGTAGAACTTGTAAACCTTTTTGCATCATGAACTTGGAAAACGATAAAGAATTATAAAAAAACATGTGAGATTAATATGCAAGGCTTAACCTCTAACAATTGTCATTCCCTCATGCAGGAAGGGGTGAAAATGAGGAGTTTCTGTTCCAAAGGAAAGGACAAGGATGAGGTAATCGCTGTCCCTTTGACGGGAGACTGAATGCAAACAAGGCTAAGAAGATCAAAGCAAATCGGCCCTGAAAGGGAGGTGAAGACACCAGCTCGGCGCAGGAGGGAAAATAGATGATTAAGGATTAACGGTTCGGCGAATCCCTCACCCTCAGGATCCTTGATCCTGAGGGATCGCTACTTTATCTATTTTTATACTTAGACATCTCCGTCGTCACCCATATAAAAAGGACAGCATTGTTAGCTCGGAGAGTTCAACATGATTATGCTTTTATGTAATTTCCGTTAAGATCAAAACTTTGATCATCGAGTCTCGATAAGAACTGGTTTATTGCAATTTTTTTCATGCATTAATACAAACTTGGTGATTATTTCATCTCTGCGTCTGGATTAACCTCAAGCGGTGTACCCCTGGAGGCTAAGGGCCCAGCCCTGGAGGACACTTGCTCCTGTATTATTACGATTTGATTTCTGTGTGGTTTGCTTATCGTTGTTATTTGGTAATCTGATATGCTTTATAAGTTTACATCACATGCTCTGTTAAGTTTAATTCATTAAGATTTCTACGGACAAAACTATTGTATTGACTCTGCATCATATTACTGTTCCTTTCAGAGTTGATTGAATATTATTAGTCTTAACTGAATATTGTTACTATCTTATTACAGAGCTTTTGTGTTGTACATTCATGTTACAGGATTCATCTTGAAAGTTGTGTTCTTTATGATTGTTGGATTCAGAAGCAATGTTGTTCCATTTTGAAATGCAGTCGTATTCCTTTTAATTGGGACTGATGCTTAGATCAGATTACTAGTTACGTGTGTTGTGTGTGTATATGGTTTCCAAGCGCTATTCCATAACTTATCAATAATTAGTGCTGTTCCATTAGTGTGTGCTGTTTGATCTGCCTTAAGAGTGAAAGATTGTTGTTTGATTACGATTAATGCATTTGAGTTAGTAGATTAAGTTTGATTACTGCTTGTGAGACTTAGTTGTTTAGCTGTTGTTCCATTTAAGAATTGTTGTTCCATTACAGACTTGCTGTTCGATTTCTTATTTGTCATTCCATTTTCTTATCTGTCGTTCCATTTACTAGCATTTGTTGTTTTGGTGTGGGAGATGATCTAAGGCTGTAGTGAACCTCGACATTTACTGTCTGGTTCCCAGATCTATGGTCTGTTCTCTAATTTCCTTTCCATCAGTTTCCAAAGGGATGGGTTATCGCTACTGAACCCTTCACTGATACATTTCCTGGTTTTCTGAGTGTGTGATTTACTCTTTTGAAGTAGCTTAGTTGTAGACAAGCATCCGTTTACTCTTGTATTTCTGAACGCTGTACTACTAGCATTACTCTCAAAAATTCTAGCCTCAGACTGAGACACTCTTTGAAATAACAAAACGCTCCCGGATTGACATATTAATGTGAGGTAATTAGAGGTGAAAGAGACCCTTTTTATAGCTCTACATTTTGGCGCTGTTGCTAGGGAAAGAGTGTAGCCATTTGTCCTTTTTTGCAGAGTAGTGTACGAACCTGCGAGGGAAGAGTTGGATTTTAAAAACGGAAGGTAAGAACCTACGTACAGAGCATGTAAAATCCCTGCTCCTCTGTCTGCTTTCCTAATAGATTTACTATTGCTTTGTTTGAATAGAATTTAGTAGTTCATTTGAGTGCATGACTAAGCAGAAAAAACCAAAAAAAAATACCAAACCTCCACCCAAGCCTGAAAAAGCTAAGGGGCCGGTGACCCTTGGCCGAACGACCTTCATAGATGAAATCTATAAGAAAGAAAAATCTCAGCCATCAGTAGGACCCAGGTAAATCATTTCTAAACAGCCTACTAGTTCCCTTCAGGCCACAGGATCACCATCTGTAGCCTTTGCTGAGGTGCATAGTCAAACTGAAGAGCAGGACTTTCAAGAAATTGAAAATTCTACTCCAGAACTGTTGCAGGAAGGGAATTTCAGCAATCTTTGTGAAGGATAAGGAGAAACAGGGGAAACCGAGGAACCAAGATCTCCTATTGGAACACATCAGCCATTAAATAGCCGAGACAAGGGGAGTGCTGCAAAAATCATTGTTGAAGGAACCCAATCTCCTCAAACATCAGGCATTCTCATTATCCTAGATAGAGGAAGTGCTATTAAAACTATTCCTGTCAAAGCCATTCCCTCTCAACCTAGGAATACCCTCCTAGATATCCCAGAAGGTTATTGGCATATATTCGACCCTATGGCTCAAAATCAGCCAAACACTCAAACCTCTACATTACAATACCCTATAGTGGATTCTGCAGCAAATGCGCCTATGAAAGCAATCCCTCTTCAACATATCCCTACATTTCACGGTCTCACATCAGAAGACCCAGATGCATTTTTATTTGAATTTGATGTGTTGTGCAGGGGATATGATTACACCACCAACCCCCAGAAACTGAAATTATTTCCCTCTACATTAAAAGGGGCTGCTTTAAGATGGTTCATGGGATTAGGTGGTGGGGTTATAAATAACTGGGATCAAATGAAAGAATCTTTCCTAAAAAAATATCAGGATTATTGCAGGTCTAGAGAACTGAAGGACGAAATATTCCAAATGACAGCTAGACCGAATGAAACATTAGAGAAGTATGTGGAACGTTTCAAGTACAATCTACAAAGGTCTCCTTATGCATCACTACCTTTACCTAATAATGTGTTAAAAACTACATTGATAAGGGGCATGAAGGAACAATGGATCTAAACATTAAACATCATGGGAAAAGGGGATATTTATCAAGAGAATTTTGCTGACATTATTGATTTATGTATCAGGAGCTCAAGAGGTAGCACAAGAGTAAAGCCGATAGAACATGATCGGTTTGTAAGAGATAATAAAATTTCAACAGAAGGAGTAACACGGGTAGAAATTGGAAATTTATTAGAAATTTTTAAAACTGATATTCTGGGGACACTAACTACACAACTTGATACTATGCACGCTAAACAGAAGCAAATGGAGGCAGAACAGAATTTGGCGATCTTCTGTCCCCCGATGCAGGAAAAAGCATAGTCACAAGGAACGTCCACTGGATACAGTCCAAACATGCACCATCTGTACAAAACATCACCTTACGGAGAGCTGCCCCTCACTTCCTGGATTGAAAGCGGTATATAAGGAAGTGGAAGAAGAACCAGAATCGGTGTACTTGATCAACCAGCGCCATCAGTGGCAGCCGAGACAATCTGGTATGTTTTCAGACCCAACTTCTTCTTTTCAGCTCCCACAATATAATGCTCAACAATATAATATGTGGCAAAGTCAATCCCAACCTCCGTTTCCAAACTGGTCACCACAGTCGTTTCCTTCTTCAAACCCGTGGCTGAATCAGGCAAGCCAATCTGGTTGGCCGAATTTCCCTTACACTCCACCATATTGGCAAGGTAGCCCATACCCTCCACAATGGACTCCCCCTACTTCACAAAGTTTAGCCTGGCAGACAAACTGGCAGAGACCGATGCATCAGCCAGTAGGAAGTATTCCTCTCCCTCAACCTACACTGCCAGCCTTACAACAAAATCCCTAGTCTAATCTGAGACCACAACTCCCAGCCCAACCCAACCCCAATCCAAATAACAAACCAGGCCAATCTCTCCAAATTATAGAATCACCAAAAATAGGACCCAAACTGAGGGAGTGCAATGATCTTCAGTTAAGATCTAGACGTATTATTGAAACTAAGGGAGATAAAATAGTTCATATTGAGAATCAGTTACCAAGAGAACATCTGTTGCAACAAGAGGATGTGAATAAGCAGCAGACTCATAATCAAGCAACCACATCCTCTCCTCCGTTCCCAGAACGATTAGTCATACCTCGACCTTTACAATATCCTGATTTTGACATTCTAGGAGAATTACAAAATCTGTACATAAAAATTCCATTCCTCCAAGCCATTCAAGACATTCCCATATACGCAAAAACTATCAAAGAATTGTGCATAAAGAAACCAAGGAGGAATATAACAAATAATCCAAGAGTCCAAGTAGTCGGCACTTTATCTGATTTACTATCAGGGAAAGAAACACCCATTAAATATGAAGACCCAGGAAATCCAATTGTAACTATTCAAATTTATGGTCAGACCCTGTCTAATGCCTTAGTTGATCTAGGAGCTACAATTAATATTTTAACAACCACTACTTGCCAAGAGCTCGGCATTACATCTGTAGAACCCACCTCTACTTTGCTAGAATTGGTTGACCGATCTGTGGTTAGGCCAGAGAGTACTCTACATGATGTCATGGTCTCTGTTGATTCCTGGGAATACCCAACCGATTTCCTGATAATCAATCCAAAAACTCGACTTGATGGACACCCACTGATTTTAGGTAGACCTTGGCTTGCAACTGCCGATGCTTACATTGGCTGCCGGCAAGGAAATATGACCATAACCAAAAGACCAAATATCAATAATTTAGTTCTATATCCTCCAGCGCAGCCAAGTGTCACAATAATTAAAACTAATAAGCACCATGTATCATACTTTACTGATAACATTAGATCTCCATTAACTATCCAAGAGGCACTTGATTTTAAATACCAAACAGAAGATGATGCCATTAATAATTTTATTAGCCAAACTAGATCTTGCACATAGTGTCACATGATAGAAGAAACATTTGATAATGAATTAGAAGAAGATCCTCTGAAAGATACACACGATCAAACAATACCTGTTACTTCTGTTGAAAATAGTAAAATTGTGGAAATTGAACCGGGAAAAACCTTAAACATTAATGCCAACCTCACTCCTGAACAAGAAATGAAGCTCATCCAGTTGCTAACAAAATATAAAGAAGCATTTGCATGGGATTACCCTGATATGAGAGGAATTGGCCCCCAGTTATGTACACACCACATTTATATAGAAAAGGATGTCAGACCTGTTTGTCAACCTCAAAGGAGACTTAATCCTCATCTAAAAGATGTGGTAAAAGCTTAACTTCAAAAACTTTTAGATTTCAATTTCATTTATCCTATCTCTGATAGTAAATGGGTCTCTCCACTTGTGTTGGTACCAAAAAAGAATGGGAAATGGAGAATCTGTGTGGATTACAGGGAGTTAAATAAAGCAACACAAAAAGACCGCTTTCCTCTCCCATTCATAGACCAAGTATTAGATACTCTAGCAGGAAAGAAATTCTTTTCTTTCCTAGATGGCTTCAGTGGATACAATTAGATTCAGATTTCCCTTGAAGACCAATACAAAACTACTTTTACTTGTCCTTGGGGAACATTTGCCTATCGAGTTCTACCTTTTGGCTTATATAATGCTCCTGCCACATTCTAAAGGGCTATCCTTAGTATTTTTGCAGATTTAATAAATGATGGACTTGAAGTATACATGGATGACTTTACACCATATGGAGATGATATTACTCCAGCGTTGGACACCCTAGAAAAAGTCTTACAATGCTGCATTGCTACTAGGCTTTGCTTAAGCCACGAAAAATGCTATATGATGATGACTGAAGGACTTATCCTAGTACACTACGTTTCAGCAGCTGGCATTCAGGTAGACCCGGCCAAATTCCAAATACTTTTGCTTATTCCCACTCCTACTACTCAAACAGAGGTACGTAGTTTTCTTGGATTTCCTGGTTATTATAGGCGATTTATATAACATTAATCGCACATTTCTGAACCTCTGTATGCACTAACTGGTAACGTTGATTTTCTTTGGACAGAAAAATGTGAACGTGGTTTCAAAGATCTGAAGAAGCTCGTATCCACAGCCCCAGTCCTTTGAGGACCAAATTGGGATTTTCCATTCCAGATATCATCTGATGCCTCAGACATAGCCATTGGAGCAGTCCTCGGGCACGAAGAGTGTTGGCTACTCGAATTGTTTATTTATTAAACAGTCGAGTACCACATTAAATTATCAACTCAGAAAAGTCCTTTTGTTTCAAAGGTGACTTCGTATTGTATGCACTTAATTCTAAAAGTATTATAGGCTGTAGTATAAACAAATCTACTTTTTATCAAACCCTTACTTTGTGTTACAGCAGTTATGACCTATTGCAGAAATTAAATGAAAACAATTAACTAAAGGTAACAAATCTGCTGAAAGAAATTATGGATGTCTTGTAACAGAGGATCAAGACCCTATCCTCAGGGTAAGGATGTTCAGCACCTGCCCCTGTGATCAATTTGCCAATGCACACTGCAATTCCTAATCACCAGTGACACACTCTTTTATAGCGCCAATTAATTAAGAAAACAGAGTATCAGCAAAGGGAAATATCATAAGAAATGCCACACAGAAGTCACACACACACTCAATAGAAAAGAAATTGGTGAATCTTGTAAAGAAGGTGGGCCTTGTCCCTCTCACAAGATTCCCCAGGACACAGATGCTAAGTAAAAATGCTCAGAACAGTGCTTTATTCATCTGCCAAAATTTCAAGTTACAATAAAGATTGAGACTTGCTCTGTACTACAATACCCCTGTTACCACCCCCCTTCCCTAATGTAGATGTCTCCTCTTTATAGAGGAGACATCTATTACAATATATTGTCATTACCCGTTTAGTTGACCCTTTTGTACAAAGATAGGAAATTAGTTCCTGTTACAGCATTTTGTTACAACAGTGTGTAATTTTATCATCTTTGTTAATCGGATCCTTTTGTTGTTGCAAAGTTGGTAGACCTTGACCATCTCTTTGAGATCCTCATACTATCCTTGGTTGTTCCACCATTGTTGCTGATCTGGTAAATCTTAACTATTCCCGTGAAGTTCTCGTGCTGCTCCTGGGGTTCCAATATCTGCGATTGTCTTTTGCCAATTTGGACAGTGGCTGATCATGCTATGTCAACATCTGCAACGTATTGTTCTGGCAGCTTCAGAGAGTTACTGATCATGCTAGGCAGTTGCTGTTCTAGATGTTTCAGCCATTGCAAAATGAGGATTTACCCGCTTTAGTCAGTTATTATTTTTGGTATGGCAGCAACTGCACAGTTGTTGTTTCTGGTGTTCCAGCAACTGTGAATTATAATTCTGCAGACTTTAAACAGTTTCATCAATTGTCAGCGACTTAGTCTGTTATCACTGAAAATGCTGTTGCCAAAAAATTTTTAGCCTAGCTTAAAGACAGGGTGTTTTCGCAGCGCCAGAATTCTTTTAGCAGCTTCGCAGCGCTACATGTTTAGGCGGTTTCGTAGCGCGCTACGAAATTGGGGATTGGCTCGAGCTTTCAGCAGAAGGTTCATATACTAAATTTTGATGATAAGGTTCCTGCCCGAATGGTGCTTACTACTATTGACACTGCAGTGTTTAGAGCCACACCAGAGCCTTCTTGGTCCATCACAAACAGTTGTTCAGTTGCAGCTCATTAAGATTAATCTTCAAGAGGAAACATGTTTAATAATTACTTCTTTTGTGGCTGAGGGCATTATGGTAAATCCTGGTGATGTTTTACCCAATACTTCGGTGAATGCTCTTTACTTCGGTCTCAAGGAGATTGACCTTGCAATTCCGGTAGATGTAGCAAAGCTAGATCAAGACATTTGCAAAATTGTTGATAACTGCTTCACAGGAGCAAGACTTCATGTTGAAAGATTGATTTTTATACAGTCATCATATTTGTCATTTGAACTTCTCAATCTTGAAAACGATCCAGCTTGCTTTTCTTTATGGAAGGGCCAGCCTATTGATTCCAGTCAAAGAAAATGGTTTTTGCGGGCAACACACTTGGGTTTATTTCTAGAGACGGGAAGCCTTGATGATTTAGCCCAGAGTAAAGCCCAGGCTTGTGGAATTGTGTTGAATTGCATGAACCTGGCATAGAAGGAGCAATGGTGATGGGGATGGTAATCCATTGATTACAGGACCACCTTCAGGTGGTGTGGTTCAAAATGGGAGATCTCCATACTGGTACACTGGCTACAACTGTTGTAGGTGATGTTTGTTACAGGCATACTTCTCTGTTTTAAGCAGTTAGCTTCCAGGAGGTATTTAGCACGGCTGAAAGAATATTTTCGAAAACGGAAAGAGGTTTTTATTCCTAACATACTGAACTAGAAAAACCTCTTTCATTTTCTTCAGATTGATTATGAGCTGGGAGAATCGAGTGACTAAAGTTGCGCTACGAAACTGCTGTAGGTGCAGTTTTTTAATTTCCTGTGTTACACCTCTTTTTCAAAGACAGATTCTGGGCAGCTGGAGAAGTGTTTTAAAAAACCAAAAGAGGTTTTTGTTAAACACGGATTGGTTTACAAAAACCTCCTTTAGTTTTTCCAAATACGTTTTCTGTGAGAAGCTATGAGCTCTGTCCCGAGACCCATTTTTCAGGCAGAACAACAGTTTCGTAGCAGCTGGAGCTAAATAATTCAATCTCAAACTAGAATTGAAAACAAAAGATTCAGTGTCTGATGCATATTTGTGGACAGTACCAGCCCTTAAGCAAGCAAAGATCATGAGAAAGCTGAACACAAGCCTAAGAGCAGAAAACAAGGCTTTGAAGAAAGAGGTTAGCAGTTTGAAGAAGAAGCTAGGTAAACTAGCTCATTGATCCAAGGAGAAAGTTGCTTTTCAAGTTTTGGTAAATTTTGGTTTCCATCATTTTGAAACTTTTTAGATCCCTAACACCTGTACAAAGTAGCTGAAGAAGTCATGAGTTTAAGTTGACAGTGCTTTAGGATACATATGTTCTGTTTTGATAAAAAACAGCAGTTTCGTAGCGCGCTACGAAACTGCTGTAGATGACTGTTTTATAAGAAAACAATGAAGTTGATGCTGAGGTCAGCAAATTTTGAAAGGAATGCTTCGAGGGCAGGAAAGAGACCATACAAGGCTATCTAAGCATTCAAAGAATGACAGGTGTAAGTGTTGGAGAAAAAGGTGAAATATTTTGTTTTTTGCTAAAGTCTTCCTAAAGCTACTTTATGACCGAATTATTAGGGTTCTGGTAGGGTTACCGGAATTTTGGGTTGGACACCTGTTCAGTTCACAAAGCATCCAGATCATAAGGCATATGGTGTTATGCGTGGTTATTAAAGGTATTAAATAGCTTGAAGCATGTTCTTTTGGAAATGAAGACTGATGGAAGGCAGGGACCGTGAAAACAGGGCACACATCCTCATCAACTAATGAGTCATCCACACAGCAAGTATCCGAAGCTGCTCGTTCAGTGAATGTTTCTCCAGCATGTCTTGGCCACTACAGAAATGGTACAGGTGTCAAAGTTCAAGAAAGCATCAATGCACACGAGGAGATAGAATTAGAGTTTCAATAGGAATAGGACTCTATGTATTCACAGCGCAATACCTTTGTATTTAATTAGTTGGTTTAGAAATAGATAAGGGTAATTAATGGTAGATCCTCGAGTTCTTCCTTCATGCTTGTTGAGGAGACTCAAGATAGTGGTAGTTTTGGGTTTTCCTATATATGGTGAAAACTATGATGATAAGGGGGTTGGGAGATTTATGAAAAAACTGAGTTTCATTTTGGCTGATGTAAAAAGACTTATTACAGTAATAGAAAAACAGCTGTTGTTTCTTCTCAAGATTCTCAATAGATCATATTGTTCAAATGTATGGTGGTTTATTCTCTTAGTGTTCTTTTTACAGTATTGTTACAGCATAATCACTCAGAATTCATGTTTAATGCTCTGACTTCCTGTATGCTTGGCAATCTGTGGTTTATGTAAAGTATGTTTGAACATCTGATGTAAAGAGCCTTGACTTCCATGAAAAGACAGTGCTTTTGTTTACTGAAATGGGTGAGACTCCATAAGCCCAATGAAGACTAATTTGATATTTGTCCAACCAGCTTATTTTTCATGTGTTGTTTAAAAGAGTTAGCCATCTTTTCTTGCCCTTAATGCATATCAAAAATCTGTGAGAGAGCCCTCTCTAACTAAGGAGGCTAAACCTTAGTCTAAAGCGTGGTCTGAAATAGTTTCATGAAATCTTGCTAGGTAGCAACCCTTAGTACTGATTTTGTGATAACATTTTGGTGCGTCTGCCGGGAGCCTGATGATTACTCATTCCCGAAATTTTAAGATTGAATTTCTGAAGGTAGCAGAAGTTCAAAGTGGTTTTCGAGGCTGCAAACCTACCTTGGCGACTCCATTGTTGAAGAATTCAAAGTTCATACATTCATGGTGATTCCACTGGAGTTATGAAGGACCCAGAAGCTGCCATTCTTAGTTCAAGGTATGCATGTATAGATTTCTCAGGAATTCATGGTTTCCCAAATCATTTTCCCAAGGATGCATATTTTCTAAAGAATGGTCCAAAATTTAACGGTGAAGATTTGAGTTTAACCTTGAAGCATATATCAGATTTTTGTGAATTTTCAGAGCTTCTTAGAGTTAAATATGAGGATGTTTGCATAAGGTTATTCTATGATTCACTTCAAGGGAAATGGAAACAATGGGTGGAAAACTTTCCTGTCAAATCCATTAAGTCATTTCAAGACTTATGGCTTATGTTTTTGGAGGAATGGATAGATAGGTCAGAGGTGGTGGTAAACTCTCCTTCAGTGGAGGGTTTCAAACAATGGAATGATGATCATAGTAAAGAAGAAACAAATGAATCTTTTTCTTTGTCCTTATCCTCATATCTAAAATCCTTTGACTGCAAGTCAGAGGATAAGATGAAATTTTTTGATGAATTTGCCAAAGACATTGAGAAAGAAATTGAAGGTTTAGAAGGACAAATTCAGGCATACAGTTTTCATGATCATGATCATTATTCTCAGAAATTTTCTATGGCAGAACGCAAGGAGACAATGTTGGTTCCTTTCTCTTTCACGATTGAGGAACTAAACACTGTGGTTGAAGATCAGTTTGCACAGCCAGAAAGTTACAAGAAAAATCAAGCTGATCGTGTATTCTGGGATCCTATAGCTGATTACATGGAAGAGTTTTACTCTCCAATGTTTCAGTTTACTTATAAAGATCCGAGACAATTCCAGTGGCAGCGGTCATCACAATACCATTGTAGCTCTGAACTCCGATGCAGCCAAAGGACTCAAATGTCAGATAAGGTAAATGATTGGCTACATTGGAAATTTCATATTGATTGAGCAGAAGGAAGTTGAAATTGTTAGGGTAGGTAGGTATAGGTAAATACAAATAAGCTCAAGGTCAACTGAGCATTTTTCAGTAGATGTAGCTTTCTTTCTCCTACAGTCATGCTTGTTAAGCAAATTTCTGTTTGTCATAAATGGGTAAGGCACTGGACCTGCGAGTTCTTAGTGTACCACAAGGGCACACTATCCCAAGTGGAGCCACTGTTATCACTGAAAATGCTGTTGCCAAAAATTTTTTAGCCTAGCTTAAAGACAGGGTGTTTTCGCAGCGCCAGAATTCTTTTAGCAGCTTCGCAGCGCTACATGTTTAGGCGGTTTCGTAGCGCGCTACGAAATTGGGGATTGGCTCGAGCTTTCAGCAGAAGGTTCATATACTAAATTTTGATGATAAGGTTCCTGCCCGAATGGTGCTTACTACTATTGACACTGCAGTGTTTAGAGCCACACCAGAGCCTTCTTGGTCCATCACAAATAGTTGTTCAGTTGCAACTCACTAAGATTAATCTTCAAGAGGAAACATGTTTAATAATTACTTCTTTTGTGGCTGAGGGAATTATGGTAAATCCTGGTGATGTTTTACCCAATACTTCGGTGAATGCTCTTTACTTCGGTCTCAAGGAGATTGACCTTGCAATTCCGGTAGATGTAGCAAAGCTAGATCAAGACATTTGCAAAATTGTTGATAACTGCTTCACAGGAGCAAGACTTCATGTTGAAAGATTGATTTTTATACAGTCATCATATTTGTCATTTGAACTTCTCAATCTTGAAAACGATCCAGCTTGCTTTTCTTTATGGAAGGGCCAGCCTATTGATTCCAGTCAAAGAAAATGGTTTTTGCGGGCAACACACTTGGGTTTATTTCTAGAGACGGGAAGCCTTGATGATTTAGCCCAGAGTAAAGCCCAGGCTTGTGGAATTGTGTTGAATTGCATGAACCTGGCATAGAAGGAGCAATGGTGATGGGGATGGTAATCCATTGATTACAGGACCACCTTCAGGTGGTGTGGTTCAAAATGGGGGATCTCCATACTGGTACACTGGCTACAACTGCTGTAGGTGATGTTTGTTACAGGCATACTTCTTTGTTTTAAGCAGTTAGATTCCAGGAGGTATTTAGCACGGCTGAAAGAATATTTTCGAAAATGGAAAGAGGTTTTTATTCCTAACATAC
The DNA here is from genome assembly GCA_031772625.1 of Pinus tabuliformis. Lineage (NCBI taxonomy): Eukaryota > Viridiplantae > Streptophyta > Pinopsida > Pinales > Pinaceae > Pinus > Pinus tabuliformis. The sequence goes on along the minus strand of CM062816.1, from coordinate 2,034,203,407 downwards.
TAAACTAGAAAAACCTCTTTCATTTTCTTCAGATTGATTATGAGCTGGGAGAATCGAGTGACTAAAGTTGCGCTACGAAACTGCTGTAGGTGCAGTTTTTTAATTTCCTGTGTTACACCTCTTTTTCAAAGACAGATTCTGGGCAGCTGGAGAAGTTTTTTAAAAAACCAAAAGAGGTTTTTGTTCAAAACGGATTGGTTTACAAAAACATCCTTTATTTTTTCCAAATACGTTTTCTGTGAGAAGCTATGAGCTCTGTCCCGAGACCCATTTTTCAGGCAGAACAACAGTTTCGTAGCAGCTGGAGCTAAATAATTCAATCTCAAACTAGAATTGAAAACAAAAGATTCAGTGTCTGATGCATATTTGTGGACAGTACCAGCCCTTAAGCAAGCAAAGATCATGAGAAAGCGGAACACAAGCCTAAGAGCAGAAAACAAGGCTTTGAAGAAAGAGGTTAGCAGTTTGAAGAAGAAGCTAGGTAAACTAGCTCATTGATCCAAGGAGAAAGTTGCTTTTCAAGTTTTGGTAAATTTTGGTTTCCATCATTTTGAAACTTTTTAGATCCCTAACACCTGTACAAAGTAGCTGAAGAAGTCATGAGTTTAATTTGACAGTGCTTTAGGATACATATGTTCTGTTTTGATAAAAAAACAGCAGTTTCGTAGCGCCCTACGAAACTGCTGTAGATGACTGTTTTATAAGAAAACAATGAAGTTGATGCTGAGGTCAGCAAATTTTGAAAGGAATGCTTCGAGGGCAGGAAAGAGACCATACAAGGCTATCTAAGCATTCAAAGAGTGACAGGTGTAAGTGTTGGAGAAAAAGGTGAAATATTTTGTTTTTTGCTAAAGTCTTCCTAAAGCTACTTTATGACCGAATTATTAGGGTTCTGGTAGGGTTACCGGAATTTTGGGTTGGACACCTGTTCAGTTCACAAAGCATCCAGATCATAAGGCATATGGTGTTATGCGTGGTTATTAAAGGTATTAAATAGTTTGAAGCATGTTCTTTTGGAAATGAAGACTGATGGAAGGCAGGGACCGTGAAAACAGGGCACACATCCTCATCAACTAATGAGTCATCCACACAGCAAGTATCCGAAGCTGCTCGTTCAGTGAATGTTTCTCCAGCATGTCTTGGCCATTACAGAAGTGGTACAGGTGTCAAAGTTCAAGAAAGCATCAATGCACACGAGGAGATAGAATTAGAGTTTCAATAGGAATAGGACTCTATGTATTCACAGCGCAATACCTTTGTATTTAATTAGTTGGTTTAGAAATAGATAAGGGTAATTAATGGTAGATCCTCGAGTTCTTCCTTCATGCTTGTTGAGGAGACTCAAGATAGTGGTAGTTTTGGGTTTTCCTATATATGGTGAAAACTATGATGATAAGGGGGTTGGGAGATTTATGAAAAAACAGAGTTTCATTTTGGCTGATGTAAAAAGACTTATTACAGTAATAGAAAAACAGTTGTTGTTTCTTCTCAAGATTCTCAATAGATCATATTGTTCAAATGTATGGTGGTTTATTCTCTTAGTGTTCTTTTTACAGTATTGTTACAGCATAATCACTCAGAATTCATGTTTAATGCTCTGACTTCCTGTATGCTTGGCAATCTGTGGTTTATGTAAAGTATGTTTGAACATCTGATGTAAAGAGCCTTGACTTCCATGAAAAGACAGTGCTTTTGTTTACTGAAATGGGTGAGACTCCATAAGCCCAATGAAGACTAATTTGATATTTGTCCAACCAGCTTATTTTTCATGTGTTGTTTAAAAGAGTTAGCCATCTTTTCTTGCCCTTAATGCATATCAAAAATATGTGAGAGAGCCCTCTCTGACTAAGGAGGCTAAACCTTAGTCTAAAGCCTGGTCTGAAATAGTTTCATGAAATCTTGCTATGTAGCAGCCCTTAGTACTGATTTTGTGATAAGATAGTCAACTTCCAAAGATTAATTATAAAGATAACATGAATATGTGTTGAATAATTAAACTTATAGCAATGAGGAGAGTTACCTCATACCTTTGGAATAATTAGGTCAAAATGTTATCAAGGCTTTCAACTTATGGGCTAAAGAGGGTAATATGATGACAAAATACAAGGTCAAAAATAGACAATATGGAGTCCTAACATCCCCCCCAACTGAAATGGTTGCATGTCCTCATGTAACGTTTATTCTGAATCGGAATCGGAATACTGGGATGAAGAGTGTAAGTTGCTGATACAGTAGCTAAAGAAGGTGTTGTCCATCTTATTTTTGAACCTGCAGACATTCTGTATTTGCTGCCATACTGCCACCTCCTCCCTTTTGGTCAGTTTATAATGAGCCTTATATTTCTGACCAGGTATCCACAAGAGCGGAAAATGAAAACAGTACCCGATCCACTTTTCATCACATTGTTCCATACATCTGACATAATGAGGTATGCGTGACATTGCTACTGGAAGATTGAGGGGATTGTAAGGATGATATTCCTGTCTCTCTTTCAGACAATGCTCCCAAAATAAATTGTTTGCTTTGATGGCCAGAGCTCCCTTTGTTTTCACATAATGCTAGCAATCCTGCAAGACTGCTGCTTGTAGTTGCCTCATATGATCAAGCATGCCTGGTTTAGTCAGATTCTGTTGATGTTGTGCAATAAAGATGGTTGCATTCCGTGGTTCCCTTCGAATATAGAGGAGGCAGTTCTGCTCATTATGTGTTGCTGACATAAAAGCATTTTTCTAGGTAAGTTGGTTGGCAAGGAAAGAGATGAAAGCTCTTATTTGGATATCATCGACGATAGGGAGTATATTCATCACTCTATCTTTAGGCATAGCCTCGTTGTGAAGATAGAGTTCACAGAGCAATTTTTTATCATTATTTGGTGCCTCTGTGAATGTTTCAATAAATTGATCAGGTCTAGCAACTTGATAAGGTCTTCCATCTCTGATTGCCTTTATTTGTAAGAACGCTAAACGTTCTCTCAGAAATGTTGCATAGTTAAAAGAGGGTTTTCTTGTAGCCAGTACCCTTTGGACCAAGTCAAAGATATGGACAACCTTTCTTTTAATTTCATGCTTTCTTTGCGTTGAGCTCGAAACTGTTCAAATGCATCCCAATTTTTGTATGCATAGCTGAACCAAATTGAATTTTGTTGTTGGAATGCTTTCCCTTATGAAAGCTCATATTCTGTTCTCCATGTATCCTTTAGTTCTTGAAAACTAGAGGTCTCAGTGTGAGCATTGCTGACACAGGGAGGTTCAGTCTGTGTAAAGGCATCAGTAAAGGATTTCTATTCTGTAATAGTTTGGGTAGGCAGGGGTGGTTTTATATCCTCCTCTACAATTCTTGAGGAACCTGCTGGTTCTTATGTAGCAGCAGGTTGTTCTGTTTCCTCTTTTGTTATTCTTAGAGAGCCTGTTGGTTCTTGTGTAATAGCAGGTATTTCTGTTTTGATTACAACAGGGGGAGTCTGTGAGCTGGCTCCAGTCATCGGAACTTCGGCTATCTTGTATCCTGCTTGAGTGTAAAGCTCACCACACTCACTGCACATATATTCATTGTATTGACTCTTTTCGGCTGCAGATGCTACTCGTGCTAAGGTGTGCAAATTGAATTTGTTTTGATAAGATTCCTTAACCATTATTATATCCTACTAATAATCCTTAATTTGAGACTTTAAAAACTCAATTTCTTCCTGTAGGGAGGCTAAAGTGACCGGGGCTTGTGTAGCTGCAGATTCCAGTGGAGGCAGGGGTTGTTGTTCATTATCAATTTGATCATTGACATCCCCAACAGGTGGTTCTTGTGTATCACCTGTTGGGTTAGTGGCTGGTTCTTGTGTATCAGCCACATGCAGGTCATTATCTTCTTGTTCCCCAACAGGTGGTTCTTGTGTATCACCTGTTGGGTCAGTGGCTGGTTCCTGTGTAACAGCCACTTGCCCAATATCATCTTGGGTGTCTATTTTGGATTTTTCGGCAGTTGGTTCTTGTGTAACAGCTGCCTCTTTTAAAGAAAATAATGTCAGAAAATTGTCAATGCTCTGCATTTCAGCAGCAGAGGGTGAGGGAGATGAATGCTCAGGGCTAGTTAGGATGCAGGATTTTAGGATGATGGGTGGGGAACTAGGAATAATGGTTTCAGTTGCTACAGACGATCTTGTTCGTCGTCTTGGTAAGGAGACAAGAAAATCGGTGATTTTTCTCTTACCACTACTTTCCTTTAAAATGGGAGAGCTATCAGCAATAGCAGCTTCTTTAAGTGAAGCCCTGGTTCTTCTTCTTTTTGGTGGGGTTAAAATTTCCTGCTGCTTTTTCCTTTTGCGAAAGATGATGGGTTTATTATCATCGGTGGAAATATGGAGTACAGGGGTGGATGGTTGAGCTTCATTGGGGGATGGGGTCCTCTGCAGGGGTGTTTTTGCTGCTGATTGTTGATTTTCAGGCGCCTGTTGGGAAATCTCTTGGGATACTTGCTCTGATTGTTGGGGAATTTCCTGAGATATTTTCTCTTATTGTTGGGGAATTTCCTGGGATATTTGCTCTGATTGTTGGGGAATTTCCTGAGATATTTGCTTCCTCTGCTTTCTGAGGAGGATTAACGAGGGGGGGTGGGTGGTTTAGAGAAAAGCCTCTATTTATCAGAAGTTGGGCTAAGTGATGGTGTTTCAGGGAAAGGAGCTGACGCTTTGCATTTACAGTATAACGTGACATATTTTTTAGACAACCCAATAGATAATAAGGCATATTTATTAACTGACCATGCCTCAAATGATTTAACAAAACGAAGTCGTGTTGGTAAATTACCTGATAACGACCTTCGCATGTCAAATATTGCTTAAGGAACTCCGCAACCTTTGGCCACGGTGGGGGAAGTGACCGAAGTGTGACCCCTCTGCCTTTGGCTTCGACATGTTCGCCTGGTAGGAGAAAGTCTTGTTGCGCATTCAGAATACGATGCTTTCTGCTAAACCAGCGCGTACCATTGGTTGGTAACCCAGAGATTTGGGCTGTGGCTTCTTCTGTCACTGGAATTTGCACTCCCTAGACAATGGAAAATCCTTCTCTTAAGTTGCATGCGAACTCCATAACTTGCTGTGAGTTAAAATCCGACAGTCTTATGAAATACTCTACCCATCCTGCTCGAAGAAAGATCTGATAGGCTTCCGGGTAGAGTTCCAGCAATGTTGTTGAACCAAGTTCATGCATAATTAGATTTCCCCCCATAGTTTCTGGTTCAGACAACAAACACAGTGCAAAGCCAAGTAGCTGAGGCCGAGACAGAGTAAATTGTTGCAAATGAGGTTATGACACGGTACAGTACAGTCGAGGTGACTTAGATACTACCAGGAGAATTAGGGGCGGCGGTGATTGATGTGTTATGTCATCATAACAATATTTTGGTAATCCCCCCAAATCTACGGCCGAATGATCTGATTGGTAGTACAATGATTTCGGTAGTCGTATCAACGTCTCCACATTAACTATAATTTAATATCCACACTTAAACATGCGTACCTTTATATTTACCTTTAGTTGTTGCGCCATAAAGTCTTATCTTGTCTTTTGCTGGATCAATAATAATTAAAAAGGGTCTAAACTTATAAAAATACGGGCGGTCTTTATTATTGGCAGGAAGTAGTAATGGAGAAATGTAATTATCGGGGTGCATGGCTGGTTCCTTTGATGATGAATGATATGTTCCATTAGAATAATGGTTCATTTTTCGGGAACACAAATGAGGAAGTTGGTAAAAGAATGAAAAAGATTGGTGTTAAGCATTGGAATGTAGTGTTTCGGCAACGGGGAATGGTGTTGCAGCAACGGGAAAATGGTGTTGCAACGGAAAGTGGTGTTGCAGCAACGGGAAAATGGTGTTGCAGCAACGGGAAGTGGTGTTGCGGCAACAGGAAAATGGTGTTGCAGCAACAGGAAAGTGGTGTTGCAGCAACAGGAAAATGGTGTTACAGTAAGAAGAAAATGGTGAAAGGAATGATTTATGGTCTGAAAGATGTTCCCAGGCTGCAAAAGTGATTCTTTTGGAATTTTTGTTCTCAGCCATCCTCCGAAACTAAAATCTGAAAAAGAATTAGTTGTAACATGGCAACATTTGACAGGGATTATTAGTTAAAAAAAAAGAATCTGATCTAAAAATAAATACATAAACGGGAAATTAAGTGCATTGAGGGATAATAGATTCCCCCAAAAAGGTATAGTGTATTTCTGTCATGCAAGTGGCTTTGAAATCCTCCTTAGAAATAGGTCGTTGATACAAATGGAGTCGATACCCATTCACTAATAATGGTGTTCTACTATCATCAATCGTTAGGAGTCTAAATGTTCCATTTGGAAAAACAGCATCTACTTCATAAGGTCCTAGCCACCTTGTTCTTAATTTCCCTTGAAAATTTTCAAAATGGGAGTCATACAATAAGGCCCAGTTACCTTTTTGGAAATGCTTGTGCTTAATAATTTTGTCATGCCACCTAGTTCTTTGCTGTTGTATCATGTTTGTTTGATGGATGGCATCCAATCCTTTTTCATCCAATTCCTGAAGCTGCTACAACCTGGTTGTTTGTGCATCTGTCAAATCAAGGTTAACAACTAAGGTAGTCCTTAAGGTTTTGATCTCAAATTCCACAGGAGAAACAACATTTTTACCATAGACCAATTCATAGGGTGAAAAACCGGTAGTGTTTCTCCAAGTGGTTCTGTAAGCCCATAATGCCTCAGGCAACCTTTGAAACCAATCCCTCCTATTCTCCTTGACTATCTTTGTTAAAATGGCTTTTATGACTTTGTTTGTACTTTCCACTTGCCCATTTGCTTGGGGGTGATAAGGTGTAGTCATCTTATGTTTAATGTGATATTTTTGGAGCATATCTTTGAAGCCATGAGAATTAAAAGGAGGTCCTCCATCTGTGACTAGTTCTCTAGGCAAACCAAACCTAACAAAGATTTCTTCAAATAAAAAAGTTAACACATATTCTTCATTATCTTTGATAAGTGCCTTAGCTTCTACCCACTTGGTCATATAATCTGTGCAAACCAGTATATAAATTCTTTGATTGGATGGAGGATTGATGGGACCTATAAAATCTAGCGCCCATTTTTCAAAAGGTTCAAGTGTTACCTGGGGGTTAAGCGGCATTTCATCCCTGTGATTAGGCTGGCCCATTCTCTGGAAGCTATCACAAGCCCTGACATATTTCTTTGCATCCTTAAAAAGTGAGGGCAAATAGTAACCCATTCTGAGAATTTTATGTGTTGTCCTTTTGTCTGCAAAATTACCTCCACAAGGGCCATCGTGGCAAGCCTTCAATATATCATTATAAACTTCATCTTCTCTGATGCATCTTCGAATTTCCTAATCAAGTCCCGTGTGAAAGAGACACCCACTTATCCAGCTGTACCTAGCACTTTGCTGAACGATCTTTCTTTTTTCTCTGTGCAATAGATGTGATGGTAGTTTTGTTGCAACTAAATAATTGGCAATGTCTGCATACCAAGGTGAGCGAGCAGATACTGCAAATAGATATTCATCAGGAAAATAATCATCTACTGGAATATTTTCATCAGTCTTTAATCGAGAAAGGAAATCAGCAACTACATTTTCTTTACCTGGTCGATCTACAATTGTGATATCAAATTCTTGTAATAATAATAACGATATGGTAACTCAAGCATTTGTAACTGATTTTTTCATTAGATATTTAATGGCCAAGTGATCAGTATGCACAAAAGTAGTGTAACCAGTAATATAATGTTGAAACTTGTTAATGGCATAAATAACTGCTAAGAATTCTTTCTCAGTGACTGTATAATTAAGTTCAGCAGGGGTCATATTTTTACTAATAAAATAGATAGCATAGGGAAGATTGTTTTCTTCTTGACCCAAGACAGCTCCTATTGCAGTGTCTGAAGCATCAGAGGATATATGAAAGGGGAGTGCCCAATCAGGTCCTCTTAAAATGGGAGTTGTAGACAATTGATGTTTAAGTTCATTAAATGCTTTTTGACAATCATCAGTCCACTTAAATTCAACATTTTTCATAAGTAACACAAACAAGGGAGAAGCTATTTTAGAAAAATCTTTGATAAATCTTCTATAATATCTAGCATGTCCTAAAAAACTTCTTGCATCAGTTTGTGTTTTTGGGATAGGCAAAGTCTGAATTACTTGTACCTTAGTTTGATCAACATGAATTTCTAGGAATGAAATGAAATGTCCCAAAACAATACCTTGATTCATCATCATATGACATTTTTTAGTACTTAAGGCAAGATGTGCTTCTATACACCATTTAAGTACTTTTTGAAGATTTTGTAAGGCATCTTCAAAAGTCACACCATAAGGAGTAAAGTCATCCATAAATATTTCTAAGGAATCATTAAGCATATCAGAAAAAATTCCTATCACCGCCCTTTGAAATGTTGCTGGGGCATTACATAGTCCAAATGGAAGAGCTTTATAGGGCAAAAGTTCCCCATGGGCTAGTAAAAGTGGTCTTGTCTTGATCTTGGGGTGCAATCTTGATCTGATTATAACCACTAAACCCATCCAAAAAGGAAAACAATCTATTACCTGCCAAATTATCTAGCACCTGATCAATAAATGGTAAGGGAAAATGATCTTTCTGAGTAGCCTTATTCAGAGCTCTATAGTCCACACACACTCTCCATTTTCCATTCTTCTTAGGTACTATCACTAATGGTGAAACCCATTCGCTATCAGATATAGGATATATGAATCCTGCATTCAATGGTTTTTGAAGTTCCTCTTTCACAATTTCCCTTAAATTGGGATTCATTCGTCGTTGGGGTTGGCAGACTAGGCGGGATCCTTCTTTAATATAAATTCGGTGAGTACATAATTCAGAAGAAATTCCCTTCATATTTGTGTAATCCCATGCAAATGCTTGTTTATTTTCGTGGAGTAACTTCATTAATCGTTGTGTTTCAGCATCTGTTAAGTTAGGGTTTATATTTAATGTTTTGCCAAGCTCGATTTCGACTGCTATACTTTTGGAGGGGGTGTCAGCTAATGTCTGAGACAAGTTTTCAGTTTTAAGATTCTGTTGTGATCCAGATTCCAAGATTGCAGTCAAGTGATCGTGTAATTCAGAGTTAACTGAAGAAGGTTCAGAAATAAAACTACTAATTAATTCATCTTTAGTTGAATCTTTAAAAGTTAGGGCTTGTCCGACAGTCAAAATGGGTTGAGTTTCATCATCCTCATAATCTAACCATACTGAATTATCATTGTTAATCATAGGTGTGGCATGAGGGTACAGAGTAAGCCGCTTGGTTTCAGATCCATTAGAAATTGTCATTGATCCTGACCTACAGCTAATGAAGGCATCTGTTGTAGTCAGCCAAGGCCTTCCTAAAATCAATGGATGACCCCCCAACTTATTTTTTGTCTGTAATACAACAAAATCAGCTGGGTAGTTCCAAGATTCAACTGAAATTATCAGGTCTTCAATGACTCCTTCAATTTTGATTGTGGAGCAGTCAACCAGCTCTAGAATGGTTGGGGTTTCCCTAATAAAAAAATTTAACTGCAATAACTGTGCTGTCTCAAGTGTCATGATGTTTATTGCAGCACCGCGATCTACCAGAACTCTAGAGACAAAGGTTTTACCAACCTAGACTGTAACTGTAGGATGACCAGGGTCACCATATTTTACAGAGGGGTTTTTTCTCTAACATTAGAGCAGCTAGATCACCCATCACATGAACTGTGATGGGGTCCTTAGCTTTTCTTCTAGGTTTCTTAATGCAAATATCTCTAACAGTTCTAGCATAAATCGGTACATCTCTTAATGCTTGTAAAAGTGGAATTTTAACATACAAATTCTGCAATTCTCCTAACAAATTAAAAGCAGGTGGCTCAATGTTAGGACTCCAAATTGACCATTTTTGACCTTGTATTTTTGCTATAATATTACCCTTTTTCAGTCCATAAGTTGAAAGCTTTGATTATATAATGACCCAATCATTCCAAGGTATGAAGTAACTCTCCGCATTACTATATGTTTAATTATTCATTACATATTCATGTTATCTTTATAATTATCTTTGGAGAAGTTAACCAAATTTCTAAGTAACTGTTGAACTGTCTAAAGTCTGCAGAAATTATAATTCGTAGTTGCTGCAACACCAGAAACAACAACTATGTAGTTGCTGCAACACCAGAAACAACAACTACGCAGTTGCTGCAACACCAGCAACAACAACTATCTAAAGCAGGGAAAACTTTATACCAAAAAAGACAAACAGCAACTATCAGAAGTTCGGCAGAGTTCCATGCTGACACAACACGACCAACAACTGTCCAGAAAGGGTAAAACATAGTTACAGTTGCTAAAACACCAGGAACAACATGAGTTTACTAAATCAGCAACAATGAAGCGGCAAAGGATAGTACGAGGATTCCAAGAAGACAGTTGAAGTTTGTTTACCAACTGTGTAACAGTAAGAGACCAAGAAGGAATACACAGTCACACTGTTGTAACAACATCCTGTAACAAGGATGGATTTCTTATTTTTGACAAAAAGGTTTAACTGAATGAACTATGACGGTCTATTGTAATAGATGTCTCCTCTATAAAGAGGAGACATCTACAGTAGAAAAGGGCGGGGGGAAAAAGGAAACAAGTTGTAAGGGAAATTTTGAAAGACAAATAGCAAGTCTGAATCTTCATTGTAACTGGACATTTTGGCAGATGAATAGAAGATTGTTCTGAGCACCTAATCCAGCATTTGTGTTCTGGGGAATCTTGTGAGAGGGACAGGGCCCACCTTCTTCACAAGATTCACCCATTTATTTCTTGTTAGTGTGTGAGTGTGTTTGGAAATTTCCTTTTTGCTGGTACTCTGTTTGGATTTTGTAGCATTACCTCTGATAATTTCCTTTTGCTGATACTCTGTTTTGTTAATTGCTTGATATCGTAAAAGAACACTTCACCGGTGAATTAGAATTGCAGTTTGTATTAGCAACCTGGTTACAGGGGCAGGTGCTGAACATCCTTACCCTAAGGATAGGGTCCTGGTCCTCTGCTAACAGAGCAGCCATTACTTCTCTTTTCAGATTTGTATTCTTAGTTAACTGCTTTCATTTGATTTTTGCAATATACTGTAACTGTTATAACATAGAATAAGGAGTTTGACAGAAAACAGAATCGTGTATACTACAACTTTTAATGCTTTTAGAATTAAGTACATATAATACAAGGTCACCTTTGAAATAAAAGGACTTTCCCAGGTTGACAAATTAATGTGGTACTTGACTGTTTAATCAATAAACAATTCAAGTAGCCAACATTTTGGCGTCGTTGCCAGGGAAGGCGACTAGAGATTTTAAGAGCATTATTGATTTCTTTTTAAGAATAACGTGCATGAGAGGACGCAGGAAACCTAATTTCACAGGCAGCAAAGGCGGAGGAGGAAGAAAAACCTTTATTGACGAAATTATCTCAAAGGCTGAGACATCACAGAGGACGAGTTCCTGGAGACCTCAGATCTAGTGTTCCTCACAAACAGAATGACAGACGGAGGAAGTACTAGGACCTAAAAGGAAGCTGGAAGTACCAGAATACACTGAGGAACCGGTAGAAGAACCTGAAGAAATAGAAGATACAGAAGATAAAGCAAGCGATTCAGGAAAGAGACCAATAGAGGATAACAGAGCAGAAGGAAGGGGGGAAAACTCACTCTCTACCCTAGAGTTCCCTATTGGGGAGCTCCAGAGAGGAGCAACCCCTATGAAGAACATTCCACTTTCAGCATTACCCAACTTTCATGGGTTATCCTCTGAAGACCCAAATGAATTCCTCTTTGAATTCGATATACTATGTAGGAGTTATGATTATGTAAGCCCTAATCAGAAACTAAAACTATTTCCAGCAACACTGAAAGGGAATGCGTTAAGGTGGTTTATGGGCTTAGGAGCTCAGGCAATCACTACCTGGGATCAGATGAAAGAAAGCTTTCTAGCCAAATATCAGGATTACTGCCGAACAAGAGAAAGGAAGGAATATTTGTTTAAAATGGTTCAGAAGGAAGATGAGAATTTGGAGGACTTTGTGGAAAGACTGCAGTATAATCTGCAGCAGTCTGACCACCCTACCATCAGTAAAGATATTCTGAAAACAATATTGTTGAAAGGGGTACGAGATGACTGCTTGGACATGTTGAATATGCTGGGAAAAGGGGACATTTTCAAGGAACCATTTGATGAAATTATCAACCTCTGCATGAGATGTTCAAGAGGAGCAGTAAGCAGATCAAAAAGCAGGGACAATGTATATTCAAGAGTCCAGAAGTCAGCAAGTGGAGGAGCAACAAGGGCTGAAATAGGTAATTTGTTGGAAGAATTTAAAACTGAGATGTTAAGCTCATTTGCTTCACAAATTGATGCTCTGCAGGTAAAAAAGAAACAGGCAGAAGCAGAAGCTACCCTAGCTATTTTTTGTTCTAAATGCAGAGAAAAGCACCCACTCAAGGAATGCCCACTAGATAAGATACCAATCTGCACGATCTGTGAAAAGGACCATGAGACCTAGCAATGCCCCTGTCTGCCGGGAATAAAAGCAACATTTCAGTCAACTGAAAAAGAGGCTGAAGCAGTGTACCTGATGACACAGAGGAGGCAATGGCCACAAAGACAAGGTATGAATTCTAACAAAGCATTTAATCGTTGGAATAATCATTCTCCTTTTCAAACAAATTACCCACCCATGAACCAAATGCAGTACCCACCCTTTAATACGATGAATTTCCTACCCATATAGCAACCAAGTCTTCCTTTTCCTGATCCTACCATATGGATTCCTTGGGCTCCCCAGCAATCGTATTTTAATCAATGGAATCCGAACTGGGCAGCCCAGCAGATGCCATTTCCTCAACATCAACAGTCTCTTTCCTTACCATCCAATACTCCTCCGAATAACCAAGCAATTAAACCACAACTGCCTGTGCAACCCAACCCCAACCCAAATAACAATAAAGCTCTGCAAGTAATTGATATTCAAAATCAGCCTGCCTCCCCCATGCAATGTAACGATATTCATCTTCGCTCAGGGAGAATTGTTGAACCCATCATTGACGACATTACTGACTCTGATAAAGAGGAAGTTGGAAAAGAAAAACCAGCTAACAATAATGCTGAAACAGTTGAATCAGCATCTAACAACAATGCTCAAATAGCAGATCCGCCATTCCCTGAACGTCTGGCTCTCACCAGAACACTGGAGCAACCTGCTTTTAACGTTTTAGGAGAACTACATAATTTATATGTTAAAATTCCATTATTGCAAGCGCTAAGAGATGTTCCCATTTATGCTAGGACTGTTAGAGATATCTGCATAAAAAAACCTGGAAGAAAAGTTAAGGACCCCCTCACAGTTCATGTGATGGGAGAACTGACTTCTTCAATGACAGAAAAAGATCCTCCTGTGAAATATGGCTACCCTGGTCACCCTACAGTAACAGTTCAGGTTGGAAAAACTTTCGTCTCTAAAGTTATAGTAGATTTAGGTGCTGCAATAAACATGATGACACTTGAAACAACACAATTTCTACAGTTAAAAAAGTTTATTAGGGAAACTCTAACCATCCTAGAGTTGGCTGATTGCTCTACAATTAAACCTGAAGGAGTCATTGAAGATCTAATAATTTCTATAGAATCCTGGAATTACCCAGCTGATTTTGTGGTGTTACAAACTAAAAAAAAGTTGGGGGGTCATCCACTGATTCTAGGAAGACCTTGGCTAGCTACAGCGGATGCTTTCATCAGCTGTAGATCAGGATCAATGACCATCTCTAATGGGCAGGAAACCAAACAACTTACCCTTTATCCTCATGCTACACCCATGATTAATAATGACAATTCTGGATGGCTAGATTATGAGGATGAAGAAACCCAACCTATCTTGACTATCGGACAAACTTTAACTTTCAAAGACTCTACCGAAGATGAATTAATCAGCAGCTTCATTTCTGAACCTTCTTCGGTCAGCCCAGAAATGTATAATCACTTCACTGCAATCTTGGAATCTGAATCTCACCAGAACCTGAAAGCTAAAAAATTATCTCAGACAATAGTAGGCAGCCCCTCCAAAAGTACAACAATAGAAATTGAGCCTGACAAAACATTAAATATAAATCCTAACTTAACTGATAATGAAAAACAACAGTTAATAAAGTTACTCCGGGAAAATAAAGAAGCATTTGTATGGGATTATACAGACATGAAGGGGATCTCTCCTGAGCTATGCACTCACCGCATTTATATTAAAGAAGGATCCCGCCCAGTCTGTCAACCCCAGCGGCGGATGAATCCCAATCTAAGGGAAATTGTGAAGTAGGAACTTCAAAAACTGTTGAATGCAGGATTTATATACCCTATATCTGATAGTGCGTGGGTTTCCCCACTTGTAATTGTACCCAAGAAAAATGGCAAGTGGAGAGTATGTGTGGATTACGGAGCTCTGAATAAAGCCACCCAGAAAGACCATTTCCCTTTACCATTCATTGATCAAGTATTAGATAATTTGGCAGGTAAGAAATTATTTTCATTTTTGGACGGATTTAGTGGATACAATGAGATTAAGATTGCACCCCAAGACCAGGACAAGACCACGTTTACTAGTCCACGGGGGACCTTTGCTTACAGGGTTCTTCCATTTGGGCTATGTAATGCTCCAGCAACATTTCAAAGAGCAGTGATAGGGATTTTTTCTGATATGCTAAATGATTCCTTAGAAATATTTATGGATGACTTTACTCCTTATGGAGTGACTTTTGAGGATGCACTACAAAATATTGAAAAAGTACTTAAGCGATGTGTAGAAGCACACCTTGCCTTAAGCACTGAAAAATGTCATATGATGATCAATCAAGGTATTGTATTGGGTCACTTCATCTCATTCCTAGGAATTCAAGTTGATCCAACCAAAATACAGGTAATTCAGACCCTCCCTATCCCCAAAACACAAACTGATGTAAGAAGCTTTTTAGGACATGCTGGATACTATAGAAGATTTATTAAGAATTTTTCCAAAATAGCTTCTCCTCTATTTGTGTTATTAACAAAAAAAGCTGAATTTAAGTGGACTGATGATTGTGAAAAAGCATTTAATGAACTTAAACATCAGTTGTCTACAGCTCCCATTTTGGGAGGACCTGATTGGGCACTACCCTTTCATATATCCTCTGATGCCTCAGATACTGCAATTGGAGCTGTCTTGAGCCAAGAAGAAAATAGTCTTCCCTATGCCATTTATTTTATCAGTAAGAATATGACACCAGCTCAACTGAATTATACAGTCATTGAGAAGGAATTCCTAGCAGTCATTTATGCTATCAATAAATTTCGACATTATATTACTGGCTGCACTACTTTTGTGCATACTGATCACTCGGCCATTAAATATTTAATGAATAAATCAGTTACAAATGCTCGAGCTACTAGATGGTTATTATTATTACAAGAATTTGACATCACAATTGTAGATAGGCCAGGAAAAGAAAATGTAGTTGTTGATTTCCTTTCTCGATTAAAAACTGATGAAAACATTCCAGTAGATGATTCTTTTCCTGATGAATATTTATTTGCAGTATCTTCTCACTCACCTTGGTATGCAGACATTGCCAACTATTTAGTTGCAGGAAAATTACCGTCGCACCTATCACACAAGGAAAAAAGAAAGATCATCCAGCAAAGTGCTAGGTACAGCTGGATAAGCGGGTGTCTTTTCCACACAGGAATCGATCAAGAAATCCGGAGATGCATTGGTGAAGATGAAATTTATGATGTATTAAAGGCTTGTCACGATGGCCCTTGTGGAGGGAATTTTGCAGACAAAATAACATCACACAAGGTACTCAGAATGGGTTATTATTGGCCCTCACTCTTTAAAGATGCAAGGAAATATGTGAAGGCCTGCGATAGCTGTCAAAGAATGGGCCAGCCTAATCACAGGGATGAAATGCCACTTAATCCCCAGGTAATTCTTGAACCTTTTGAGAAATGAGCATTAGATTTTATAGGTCCCATTAATCCCCCATCCAATCAAAGAGTGTACATATTAGTATGCACAGATTATATGACTAAATGGGTAGAAGCTAAGGAACTCCTTAAAGCTAATGAAGAATCAGTACTAACATTTTTATTTGAAGAGATCTTTGTTAGGTTTGGATTGCCTAGAGAACTAGTCACGGATGGAGGACCTCCTTTCAACTCTCATGGCTTCAAAATTACACTTCAGAAATATCATATTAAGCACAAAATGACTACACCTTATCACCCCCAGGCAAATGGGCAAGTAGAAAGCATCAATAAAATCATAGAAGTCATCTTGACAAAAACAATAAAGGAGAATAGAAGGGACTGGTTTCAAAGGTTGCCCGAGGCATTATGGGCCTATAGAACTACTTGGAGGAATACTACGGGCTTTTCACCCTATGAATTAGTTTTTGGAAAAAATGTTGTTTTCCCTGTAGAGTTTGAAATCAAAACTTTAAGAACTGCTTTAGCTGTTAACCTCGACTTGACTGATGCACAGACAGCCAGGTTGTAGCAGCTTCAAGAATTGGACGAGAAGAGACTGGATGCCATCCATCAAACAACCATGATACAACAACAAAGAAGCAGGTGGCATGACAGAACCATCAAGCAAAAGCAGTTCCAGAAAGGTAACTGGGCTCTACTCTATGACTTCCATTTCGAGAATTTCTAAGGTAAGTTAAGAACAAGGTGGTTAGGGCCTTATGAAGTGGATGTTGTTTTTCCAAATGGGACAGTCAGACTTTTAACGATTGATGATAGTAGAACACCACTACTAGTGAATGGGTATCGACTCCGTTTATATCAGCAACGTGTTTCTAAAGAAGATTTTAAAGCTACTTGCACGGCAATTAGACACTATGCTTCCCTAGGGGAACTTGTTGTCCCTCAAGGCACTTAAATTTCTATTTATTTATGCATTTTTTTAGATTAGATATTCTTTTCAACTAATAATCCCTGCCAAGGGTTGCCATATTACATTTCATTATTTTGCAGATTTTAGCTTTGGAAAATGGCTGAGAACAAAAGCTTCAAAGGAATCACTTTGCGGACTTGGGAATCCCGTTGCTGCAACACCAACTCCCGTTGCTGCAACACCATTTCCTGTTGCTGCAACACCAACTCTCGTTGCTGCAACACCATTTCCAGTTGCTGCAACACCATTCCCATTGCTGCAACACCATTTCCCGTTGCTGCAACACCATTTCCCGTTGCTGCAACACCATTTCCCGTTGCTGCAACACCATTTCCCGTTGCTGTAACATCATTTCCAGTTGCTGCAACACCAACTCCCGTTGCTGTAACACCACTTCCCGATGCCGTAATGCCTTTTTCAGTATTTCTCTCATTTATAAAAGCACCAGTTTCTCCACTTCAGCTCCCAAAGAAATGAATTATTATATGCATAAAACATACCATTTCCTACCAAAAGAACGAGCCATACACTATGATGATTACAATTCTCCACTATTACTTCGCGTCATGACTAAAAACTCGTCGGTATTCTCATACTTTTAGACCCGCTTTAATCATTATGGATCCAGCAAAAGACAAGACAATACTTTTCGACGCAGCAACCAAAAAGGTAAAACATAAAGGTACGCATGATTATGTATGGACATTAAATAATAGTTAATGTGGAGACGTTGATAGGACTACCGAATAATTGTACTTCCAATCATATCACTTACTCGTAGCTTTTGCAGGGGGGATTACCAAAGTGCTGTCATAATTGTATAGCATGCCAACTGCGCCACCCTTAACTCTCCCGGTAATATGTAAAAGTCATCTCATCATGACATGTTACCATTTGCAATGATTTATTTTGGACTGAACTTGGAAGCTCGGCTCTGAACTGAGAATTTTCACTGAAACAGCAGCTATGGGAGGAAATCTCATCACATATGAACCTGGCGCAACAGCACTTCTTGAGCTCTATCCCGAGGCTTATCAAATCTTCCTGCAAGTGGGATGGCTAGATTATTTTAGGAGACTTCCAGACTTCGACGCACAGCAAGTCCTCGAGTTTGCATGCAATTTAACAGAGGGGTTTTCTGTCGTTTAGGGAGTTCAAATTCTAGTCACGGAGGAAGTCATAACCCAAGTTACTGGGTTACCAGCTAATGGCACGCGGTGGTTCAGTATGAAGCACTGATCCTCAATGCGCAATAGGATTTTCTTCAACCAGGCAAGCAGGTGGAACCCAAGGGCAAAGGCGTAGCACTTCAATCATTACCTCAACCATGGTCAAAAGTTGCTGAATTTGTAAAGCAATACCTGACGTGCGAAGGCTGGTACCAGGTAATTTACCAGCACGATTTCGTCTTGTTGAATCACTTGAGGCATGGTCAGTTGATAAATATGCCATATTATCTATTGGGATGTCTTAAAAATATGTCACGTTACACTGTCAACGCAAAGCATCTGCTCCATTCCTTGAAACACCACCGTCTAGCTCAATTATTGATAAATAAGGGCCTTGCCTTAAATAACCCCCCTCCCCTCATTAATCCCCACCAAGAGGCAGAAATCCCTCAGCCAGAGCAGGAAATTCCTCATCAGGAAGAGGAAATTCTTCACCAAGCTGAGGACATACCTCAGCAGGATGAAGAAATCCCTCAGCAAACAGAGGACATTCCAGAGCAAATTCCCGAAGAAATCCTCCAGCAAACGCCCCCACAAGTTGCTGAAAATGTACAATCAGCAGTAGAAATACCCACGGAAACAACTCCATCCCCCAATAAAACCGACCCATCCGTTCCTATACTTGGTATTTCTACCGATGACTCTGATGATAACATCCCTATTACCCTTCTCAAACGAAAGATACAGCAGAAAAATGAAACCCCACCGAAAAGAAGAAGAACTAGGGCTTCGGCTAAAGCAGCTGCTATTTCCGCCACTGCCCCTATTTTAAAGAAAGCTAGCCTAAAAAGAAAAATTTCTGAATTCCCTGCTTCTCTACCCAAGCAAAGGACTCGGTCGTCTGTAATAGCTGAATCCCCTAGCCACACCCTCCCCAGCTCCCCACCCATCATGTTAAAACCCCGTACTCCCACCAGCCCTGGAAACTCCTCTCCCTCACCTTCGGGGGCTGAGATGCAGAGTGTTCACAGTGTCGTGACATTATCTTTTGAGGCAGCTGTCACACAAGAACCAACTGCTGACACCCAAGGTAATATTGGCCAAGTGGCTGCAACACAAGAAACAGCCACTACCCCACCAGGTGAGACACAAGAACCACCTGTTGGGGGTATAAATGTTCAAATGAATGCCGAAACACAACCTCTGCCTCCACAAGCTCAGCCTACCATATCTGCCCTGCAGGAAGAAATTGAATTTCTGAAATCCCAAATTCAGGATTACCAGGAGGAAATAATAAGGGTCAAGGAAGCTTATCAAAATGAACGTAACCTGCACATTTTAGCACGGGTAGCATCTGCAGCGGAGAAGAGTAAAGAGAATGAATATATGTGCGCCAATTGTGGTGAGATATACACTCAAGCAGGATACAAGGTAGTTGTAGAATCAATGACTGGAGTCATCCCAGAACCTCCTGCTATTGTAGTTGAAATGAAAGAACTTGCTACAGAAGCAAAAACAGAACCACCACAACCCTCTGCTGAAACAGAGCAACCTGCTGCAACACAAGAACCAACAGGCCCTCCAAAAATGGTGCAAGAGCAAACAGAAGAACTTGCTGCAACACAAGAACCAGTAGGTTCTCCAGAAACTGTGCAGGAGCAAACAGAAGAACTTGCTGCAACACAAGAACCAGTAGGTTCTCCAGAAATTGTGCAGGAGAAAACAGAAGAACTTGCTGCAACACAAGAACCAGTAGGTTCTCCAGAAACTGTGCAGGAGCAAAGAGAAGAACTTGCTGCAACACAAGAACCAGTAGGTTCTCCAGAAACTGTGGAGGAGCAAACAGAAGAACTTGCTACAACACAAGAACCAGTAGGTTCTCCAAAAACTGTTCAGGAGCAAACAGAAGAACTTGTTGCAACACAAGAACCAGTAGGTTCTCCAGAAACTGTGCAGGAGAAAACAGAAGAACTTGCTGCAACACAAGAACCAGTAGGTTCTCCAGAAACAGTGCAGGAGCAAACAGAAGAACTTGCTGCAACACAAGAGCCAGTAGGTTCTCCAGAAACTGTTCAGGAGAAAACAGAAGAACTTGCTGCAACACAAGAACCAGCAGGTTCTCCAAAAAATATACAGGTGGAAACAGAGCAACCTACTGTAACACAAGAACTAGCAGGATCTCCAAAAAGTGTAAAGAAAGAACTAGAAGGATTTGTTGTAACTCAGGAATCAGCAGGGAATGAAGAAGAAGACATAAAGTCACCACGGCCTACCCAAACTGTTATGGAAAAAGAAAAAGATGCATTCGCTGTTTTACAGGAATCAGCAGGGAATGAAGAAGAAGACATAAATTCACCATGGCCTACCCAAACTGTTATGGAAGAAGAAAAAGAAGCATTGGCTGTTTCATAGGAATCAGCAGGGAATGAAGAAGAAGACATAAAGTCACCACGGCCTACCCAAACTGTTATGGAAGAAGAAAAAGAAGCATTGGCTGTTTCACAGAAATCAGCAGGAAATGAAGAAGAAGACATAACATCACCACGGCCTACCCAAACTGTTATGGAAGAAGAAAAAGAAGCATTAGCTGTTTCATAGGAATCAAGAGGAAATGGCAAAGAAGACATAAAGTCACCCCGGCTTACCCAAGTTGAACAAGAAGAAAAACATTGGCTAGAAATGGAAAAGAAGACATCGAATCACCCCAGCCTACTCCAATTATCACAGAGCAGAAAATTCTTGTTGATGCCTTTACACAAACTGAACCTCCCACTGTCAGTGATGCACGCATAGAGACCGCTAGTTTTCAAGAATTAAAAGGAGAATGGTGGAGAGAATATGAGCTGTCACAAGGGAAAGCATTCCAACAGCAAAAGGGAATCTGGTTCAGTTATGCATATAAGAATTGGGAAGCACTTGAGTAGTCTAGAGCTCAGTACAAAGAAATTAAGGAACTAAAAGCTAGACTGTCCCAGATTTTTGAGTTAGTTCAAAGAATACTTGCTACAAGAAAGCCCTCTTTCAACTATGCAACATTTTTGAGGGAACAACTAACATTATTACAGATAAAGGCAGTTAGAGATGGTAGACCTTATCAGGTGATTACATCAGAACAATTTATTGAAACCTTTGCAGAGGCACCAAAAAATGATCAGAATTTGTTGTGTGAGCTTTATCTCCACAACGAAGCCATGTATGAAGATAGAAAAATAAATATACTCCCTCTTGTTGGTGATGAGCCCCAATTTTTGGTACAATTTGGGCTCATTTGGCCTACTTGCTTTGCTCAAACCATTCATCTTTTATTGCTTATGCATTCATTTCTTGGTTTATTCGTGTTGTTTGTAGGAAGAAGGGTAGGCATTCTATCTACTTGACTAATACATGATGATTTCAAGTTTTTGGCATTAAAAGGGAGAAAAGACCATGAAAAAGGAGACAATGAGACAGTAAGGTGGCACTGCTGGTTTTTAGGAGAGGATGTCCACAGTCTTGGGGACCTTCCTCGTGATTCCCACCATAGCTCTGAGCTCCAACCAATCTCCCCACCGAGCTTAGAGGCAGCCAACCATTCTACAGGAACAGCAGTTACAACTGTTCTACAGGATCAGCAATTTAACCTTCAGTTGGACAGCCGAGCTCCACAAATCAAGGAAACCTGTTGGATTATCATTTTGCATAAATACTGAGGCCGTAGCCTTTGATAGAAGCTTTTTGACTTTTGGAATTACTATTGTAATCTCTGAGCACGAGTTACAGCTCGGTTTTTGTTGTTTTGTAAGCCAGTTTTGGCATGACATTAGATTTTTGGTTATGAATAAAGGCAGGCAGATTTTGATCTCATTCTGAGTTTCTAAGGGAGCTATAGCTCTCAGGTTAGGGCCCAACCTGAGAGCAATAGACCTCCTCTGTGTTGTAATGTTATTTTCCTTTCGTTCCAGCACTTTGTTTCTTTACTTTGACATGCAATTCGAATTTACAGTCTGCTGATTTAGTTTTTATGAGATCGAATAGGATTAGTTTATGGTGAATTTGCTTCCAGTTGCTTAGGTTAGAATAGGATAGTTATAATTCATTGGAGCTCCAGAAAAAAGTTGAAAGGACCTCAGTGCCATCTCTGTTAGGGATTGGGGTGTAGTCTGAACCAACCACCAAAACCAAATGCAGTTCTTTTCACGTCCATGCAAGCTGCAACAGTTACTTTAGTCGTAGATCCATCCATGCACTTTTGATATTGAACCATACTTCTACATTTTTCATTCCATGCACGGCTTCTTTCCTCGGTTTTACATTGTTGTTCATAGGTTTAATGGCACAGGTATCATAGGTTGGTGAATTCTGGTTTTTGGTGCAATACATAAGTTATTTGTTTCATTTACACTGCTCCATATCATTCCACTTCATTCTTCTTCTTCTTGACCTCTCCTCAAGCCACCTACTCGGCCTCTGTCCAGCTCGTTTACCTTCCAGCTCTTCCATTACTTACGTAGCTCCATTTACTTAACCTTTCGTTGATCCCATCCTTCCAGCCATCAACCCACTGCATGCACTCTTTCTCCATCTGACTTCTCTGCTCCTGAGCCATCACCAGTTCCATCTCCATCTCACCTATCCTCCCATACCACTCCATCACTTCACCATCTCCCAAAACTCCCACGGTCGAACATCCTGTAGAATTTCATAGACTTCCTGTAGAACCCCTGAGTTTCTTGTAGGATCCCCTGCAGACTTCCTGTAGAAGCCTGCAAACTCGGTTGCTGAGCATCCGAATGTGGTATACTTCTGTGGACTGATGCTAGAGATCCTCTAGGGCCTCTCCTAGCCCCCCTGACCTTGCCCATGCTTTCCTTCCATTCGAACCGCTCCTGCACAGTCAAACCCTAATCAAAAGCATCATCACAATAAATCCAACCACTTAATAAAAAAATACAAAAACATGTCTTTTCAGATGCAAGTAGCTTAGATGCATGTATTTCAGCTCACTGCAAGTAATGGCATCATTGGTAGAAGTTTCATTCACAGTTTTGCATTGTAAGGGCCTAGCTAGTCAAATTAGGGTTTACTAGGGTTTTCATGCTTTGTTGGCTTTCAGTTTCTTTCTACAAATAGATTAGCCTCCTTTGATTTAGCTTTCGTACATCACTCATAAAGCTTCTTCTGAGAACATATAGAAGTTGGCTTGAGCCTTAGCGGACTTGTTCCAGCTGACAAAGTGACAGCTGCGACAAGAGCTAGTACTTGTGCATACAGCACCGTCGCTTCCAAGTTTGTACGAACTACCGGGTTGATAAAATTAGAGATAGGAAGCTCCAGGAGTTGTAGCATTATTGCTACAATACTGGAGCCCACCATCTTTTTGGCGCCATTGCCGGGGAAGCATCAGAGTATTAGTAATTGTTGCTTTTCTTCTATTTTCTTACTCTTGCCTTCTGCTAAGTAGTTTATTTTATTTCCATTCTGCAAAAGTAGCATAGACATTTCCTGCTTTCATAGATTAGCATTTCCTGTTTTCATAGATTAGCATTTCCTGCTTTCATAGATTAGCATTTCCTTCTTCCATAGATTAGCATTTCCTTTCTGCAATTTCATTTCTGCAAGCGTAGACTAGCATTTCCATTCTTGCAATTTCATTTGAGCAGAGTAGATTAGTTCTTTCCAGCTTTCAGTTTAATTCTGCATCTTTCATAGTTAGTTGTAGATCAATCTGTTTTAGTTTTGTAGGTACAAAAGAAAAAGAAAAAACAATCAAAAAGAAGTCTTTCCATTTAATGCCTCGTAGGAACAGAGATAAATCAGGCAAATTCCTACCCCAACACCCCCACCACATCACTAAGTCACCCTTCTCTTCTTTGGTGACAGTGATCCAGAGGAACCTATAGGTGAACATCCTGAGATATACCAAGATCCTATAGAAGAAGAAGAGTTAGAGACCACTCTATCTGAAGCTATGGCTGACAATAGAAGAGAAGATGAGAGAATAGAAGGTGCCTTCCCCATCCGAGAGACCAATGGAGAGATGAAAATGAAGAACATTAACCCCTCTGCTTTACCTCACTTCCATGGGCTGACTACTGAAGATCCTGATACCTTCCTGTTTGAGTTTGCTGTCCTTTGTAGAACCTATGACTATACTGAAGATGAGAAAAAGCTGAAACTTTTCCCTTCCACTCTTAAGGATGCATCATTACGCTGGTTCATGGGATTACCTGGGAATAGTATCACCACTTCGGCTCAGATGCAGCAAGATTTCAATACCAAGTACAGGGATTATTGTAGGTCTAAGGAAACCAAGGGAGAAATCTTTCGGATGACCATGGGAAATGATGAGTCCTTAGAGGATTATGAGGAGAGGTTCCAACTAAGCTATAAGCGGGCCAAGTGCACACTTGACCCTGAATCCCTCAAGTTAGTCCTGCTCCGAGGAGTCCCTGAAGACCTCTTAGATACCATTCACATGTTAGCTGGGGGGGACATTTACCAACTGCCTTATGAGGACATCAAGACGGTGTTTAGAAACCACTCCAGGGCAGCTAGGAAACGAGGTAGGGGAAACCTCCTCTCAACTAGTGTTCCTTTCTCCAAACATGAGCTTGCAAATCAATTAGAAGATCTCAAGAGTGAGGTGAGACAGACCATTGCCATGCAGCTGGACACATTCAGAATCCAGCAGAAGAAAGAAGAAGCTGAGAGAGCCTTGGCTGTCTTCTGCCCTAGGTGCACAAGGAGACACCCTAAGAATGAATGCCCATTGCATTTGGTTGAAGTATGTTTCGTTTGTGAGGAAGACCATCCCACAAATCAGTGTCCAACCTTACCTGGGTTTAAAGCCATGTACCAAGGGACAGAAGCTCCCACTGAACCTCTCTATTACCTCAACCAAAGGAGGCCACAAGGATCTAGACCTTATCAGTAGGGGATGCAAGGGGCATCTCAAGCTTATTACAGCCCCAACCAATTGACTCCTGTGCCTTCCTGGGGTCCCCCTGCTCATCCTTCATGGTCCATGCCTCCTCCATGGTCTTATCCACCTCAGTACCCCGCTCAACCTACTTCTCATTCATATCATTCACATGCCCAACCACAGCCTCAATGGAATGCACCTCAGTCGGGGTGGAGACCCCAATACAACACTCCTCCTGCCATCTTGCCTCCACCACCAGTTCAACCTCAGCCATTACCTCCTGCTCCTCTAAGGCAACCTCAAATACCTGCTCAACCGAACCCGAACCCCAACAATAGACAGGCCCAGCAGGTATACACTGGGGAAACCTCATGCCCTACCTATGCTGTGGAGATCCAGGAGATCAATCTTCGATCTAGAAAGACTCTACCAAATCGCCAACCTCCTCCCCCAGAGGATGAGGAAGATAAACAGGAAAGTGAACCAAAGGCTATTCCACCCTTTCCTGAGAGACTAACAGCAACCACACAACCCAACCCAGAGGAGGATGAGCTTCTGGGTGAGCTCAAGCAGTTGTGTGTAAAAATACCACTTCTCCAAGCCATCAAGGATGTGCCAATATATAACAAACTGGTTAAGGAAAAGTGCTTCAAACACCCAGGCAGGCGGAAGAAATATGCTTCAACCATTAATGTCATAAGACAACTGTCTGACCTGATGCTAGGACAAGTCATCTGCCCGAAGTACCTAGATCCTGGAAGTCCTATCGTAGATGTCCACATCAATGGCACCATCATACCTCACACCTTGATTGATCTGGGGGCTGCCATTAATGTGATGACCAGGGATACCATGCTCAAACTCAATCTTCAGGGTTCCTTGAGGAAGACCTCGACAGTACTGCAATTAGCAGATCGCTCCACCGTGACTTCCGAAGGGATTGTGGAGGATGTCTTGGTCTCTATTGACTCTTGGGAATACCCTGCAGACTTCCTAGTTCTGCAACCAAAGGCAAAGCTTACTGGATATCCTCTCATTTTGGGAAGCCCTTGGTTAGCTACTGCAGATGCTTACATAAGTTGTCGTGCAGGGAACATGACCATAAAAAATGGTCCCATGTCCAAGCAGCTAGTCCTATACCCTCCTGCCCAACCCTCCTTAGAGCATGACTTACCACTTTGGTTGGAAGAAGGGGAGGAAGACGAGGTGTACTCAGCACCTCTGTGCACCTTAGATACCACTAGAAGAGACCCCCCAACCGAGGATGACTTGATCGAGACCTTGATCCAGAATCCACCTTCCAGTGCACTACCCTTAGAAAAATTGGTGGAGGATGCCCAAGCTAGCACCTTAGTGGATCTTTGTACAACCAACCCTGTTACTCCCAGAGTCAAGAATGTGGAGTTCGGCCCTGAGAAAACATTGAAGATCAGCTCCTCCCTATCTCCTTCCCACGAAAAGGAGCTGTGTAGTCTGTTGGCCAACCACCTAGATGCTTTTGCTTGGAGCTATAAGGAAATGAAAGGAGTCCATCCTTCGGTCTGTACCCATCATATATACATCAAAGAGGATTGTAAACCGGTTAGGCAACCCCAGAGGAGAATGAATCCAGCTCTTAAGGACATTGACAAAGAAGAATTGCAAAAACTGTTGGATGCAGGATTCATCTACCCCATCTCAGATAGTGAATGGGTGTCCCCTCTAGTGTTGGTTCCCAAGAAAAATGGGAAGTGGAGAATCTGTGTGGACTACCGAGAATTGAACAAAGCTACCAAGAAAGACCATTTCCCTCTACCTTTCATAGATCAAGTGTTGGATGGACTGGCAGGGAAGAAGTTCTTCTCTTTCCTGGATGGGTTTAGCGAGTACAACCAAATCCAAATCAGCCCGGAAGACTAAGATAAGACCACCTTCACTTGTCCTTGGGGTACCTTTGCCTACCGAGTTCTTCCCTTTGGGCTATGCAATGCTCCTGCTACCTTCCAGAGAGCTGTCTTGAGCATCTTCTCGGAGCTGGTCCATGATGCAGTGGAAATCTATATGGATGACTTTACTCCTTATGGGGCCAACTTCCAGGAAGCATTGTCCAATCTGGGAAAAGTCTTAACCAAATGCATCGAGATGAACTTGTCCCTTAGTCCTGAAAAATGTGAATTCCTAATGACTGAAGGGACTGTGCTAGGCCATACCATTTCTTGCCAAGGGTTGCAGGTGGATCCTAACAAAATTGCTCTCATCAAGAGGGTTCCACCTCCTCAAAAGGTAAGGGATGTCTAGAGTTTCTTGGGATTAGCAGGATACTACTGGAGATTCATTAAAGACTTCAGCAAGCTAGCCTCGCCATTGTTTGGCCTGTTGGCAAAAGATGTGGAGTTTAAATGGACTGACGATTGTCAGAAGAGTTTGAATGAATTAAAGGACAAGTTGGTGTCAGCACCAATCCTGAGAGGTCCAAACTGGGCCCTACCTTTCCACATCCACACTGATGCCTCGAACAAAGCCATAGGTGCAGCTTTAGGACAGGTTGAGCAAAAACTTCCATATGCCATTTACTTTGTTAGCAAAAACTTGACCAAAGCTGAGCTGAATTACACTGTAACCGAGAAAGAATTCTTGGCTGTGGTCCATGCACTGAACAAGTTCCGACATTATATTACTGGTTACCAGACCTTTGTACATACAGACCATGCTGCAATTAGATATTTAATGAATAAACCAGATGTGAATGCTCGTATTATTAGATGGTTACTTTTATTGCAGCAGTTTTATTTGACCATTGTTGACAAACCAGGTAGAGAAAATGTTGTTGCTGACTTTTTATCTAGATTGGATTTGTCTGCAGATGAGGATGGAACAGTGGATGACCAGATGCCCGATGAACATCTGTTTGCTATTTCAGTACTCTCTCCATGGTTTTCTTATATAGCAAACTACCTTGTTTCAGCACAGTTCCCTCCGCACCTATCTTCCAGAGAGAAGAGCAGAATCATCAGAAAAAGTGCCTCATTTACTTGGATCGGGGGCAATCTGTTCAAGCTTGGCCCCGATCAGATCTTAAGGCGTTGTGTAAGGGAGGAGGAAGTCTTTGATATCCTCCTCACTTGTCATGATGGGCCTTGTGGAGGACATTTTGCAGCAAAGAGAACTGCCTCCAAAATCCTGCAGGCAGGCTACTATTGGCCCACACTTCATCAAGATGTCAGAAGATATGTCAGCCAGTGTGACCAATGCCAAAGAATGGGGAAACCGACCCAAAGGGATGAGATGCCTCTCCAACCTCAAGTGACTCTTGAGCCATTTGAGAAGTGGGGCATGGACTTTGTGGGCCCAATCAACCCTCCTTCGAGGCAAAGGTCTTACATCATTGTGTGTACTGACTATTTGACAAAGTGGGCAGAGACTAAAGCAATCAAAGCAGCAACAGAAGAAAAGGTGGCCGAGTTCCTGAGAGAAAACATCTTCTATAAGTTTGGCTATCCAAGAGAGCTGGTCACCGATCAAGGGAGCCAGTTCACCTCCAACCTGGTTGAAGATCTACTAGCTCATCACAAGATCAAGCATAGGACTTCCACCCCTTATCACCCTCAAGCAAATGGGCAGGTGGAAGTCACCAATAGAGCATTAGAAGGGATCTTGACTAAGGTGGTGAGCAGCAGCAGAAAGGACTGGGCAGATCGCCTGGTTGAAGCCACCTGGGCTTACAACACCACTTGGAAGACCACCACCGGTTTCACACCTTATGATTTGGTCTATGGGAAGAAAGCTTTGTTGTCCATTGAGTTTGAATACAACACTTTGAGGATGGCAGCTCAGCTGGACCTAGATCTCAGCCATCCACAACAAAAAAGGCTATTGCAGCTGAATGGCCTGGATGAGCACCGAATGTAGGCCCTCCTTCACTCAGAAGTGGTTCAACTTCAGAGAAAGGTGTGGCATGACCAACATCTCCATGACAAGAAATTTCAGCCGGGAGATTGGGCTTTGTTGTATGACTCCAGATACAAATATTTCAAGGGGAAGCTGAGAACCAGATGGCTAGGACCATATGCAGTGGAAAAATTCCATGACAATGGATCTGTCCTTATTCGAACCATTGATGAGGAAGCCATTCCCATGCTTGTCAATGGGAATCGATTGAAGATCTACAGGAGACCTATCTCAAGACAGGAGTTCATCAAAATTATGGAGAAATCTGTATTGGTCATAGAGAAGGGTTTTGCCTCTGCTTTTGGCATACCCTGAAGGATTAAAAAAAAAAAAAAAACAAAAACAAAAAACAAAAACAAAAAGATCCTTGGGTGAAAACCTCTCTGAGGCACCCAAGGCAGGTGGTAGGGGTGAAAACCTCATTGAGGCGCCCCTATTGTCTTTCAAAAAAAAGAGGAAAAGGTTTGAAAAAGATCCTTGAGTGAAAACCTCTCTGAGGCGCTCAGGGTAGATGGCATGGGTGAAAACCTCTTTGAGGCGCCCCTGTTATCTTTCAAAAAAAAAAAAGAAAAAAGAGGAAAAAAAAAAAAAACAATAAGCAAAATATGGTAAAATTGCATGCAGGTTGCAGATGTTCTATGGAGGAGAGGAAGCCTCTCAACTCAAAGCCAAGGGTCCTTATCATGCTGTCAAGGGACCTCACCAGCACCTCCTCCAAGGATACCCATGTTTTTTCAAGGTATGTGCAATTTTATCATGATTTGAATCTTCTACAGGAAGATGCAGTCTTTCTACAGGAAGACGCGGATTTTCTACAGGAAAGTGCAGACTTTCTATAGGAAGCCCGAACTTTCTACAAGAAGCTCTGTGTTCTACAGGAAACTTCCTGTAGAAGTTTGGGACGGCCCAGAATTCACTTTAAAAGGAGATCTAGCGACTACGGATCGGTTTGGACGCATGCAAGCCTCTGTTGGCACCCTTGCACATTGCTGTTACCTTGCTCCACCATCCTTGTCGACATGCAAGCAAGTTCCCTGCACCAGCAAAGCAGATCGATGAGTTCTCGCGGGAAAAGCCATTTTCAAAGATAAACAAGTGCTGAGATCTCATACCACAGGCATCAGAAGCTCCGGGAGCGTGATCGAAAGGCCAGATCCTCCGTCGTGCAGCATGCACCCAAGGAGGAAGAACTGTTACGAGACACCCCGCGGGAATCCTGTAACATTTGAACCTGCTAGAGTGGATACCATTCACAGCACCGCCATCTGCAATGAAACGCGGGCGCATGCAACCAAAGCATCCACTCCATCGTCGGCAGCCTGTAACCATGAGCCTCCGGGTCTGTGTAATTTCGCATGCAGCAGGTAGATCCACTCACCATCGTCCAAAAACTGGAAAAATCATGTGCAGCCATGCAGGTAAGTGTCTCGACCCTTCCTTCCATCAAATCGCATGAATTTTACTTTGAATTGTTTGCACAGCGTAAAAGTGAATGGTTGAGTGGCCGTATGGCCAGTCGACTGGCCACGTCGGCTAGTTATGGTATAGTTGGATGTTTGGGTGGCGGCCACGACAAAGAGAATGAGCAGCACACACGTGAGAACACTCCCGTCGGAAGCAATGAGTTTAACAGAAAGAGGCGGTGGCAGATCTATGGGAATGGATGCGGTAGCAAGTGAATACGCAGGCGAATGATGGATGACATCGCCCAACGGTCCGGCGGGGATAGCTCACCCCCCGCGCCACGGATTGCACCTATTCAAAATCTAATCGGCTAGATTGTGCGCATGCATTTATCAACCACCACTTCAAACTCGAGTGGCTATTCTAATCTCTTCTGCACTTTGATACACCGCGCTTTTGGCTACCAGAACGCCGGTGAAGCACACCTCGAGCGCAGGCCAACTACAGTCCTCCCCAAAATTTGCGCACTGCTCCTACAGGAACACAGTTTCTACAGGAACGCAGTTCTACAGGAAGGCGGGTTCCCCACGTAAAAAAGGTGGCAGAAAAAGGTAACCCTAAAACTCTTCATGCAATTGGTTTTCAAAGGTGGCAAGATCATCGTCCACAGTCTGGTCATAAAGATATCGGTGAAATTGTTGCCTATACTGTCGTTCTATAGGATGTCAGTGTAATTATACTGTGTTAAATTTTGTGGATTATGTGCATGATCTGTCTCAATAGACCAAATCTCTTTCGCATTTTCCACCTTTAGTTAAAACAACCATGTTCATCATGCCGGGTGGGTTTATTAGACGGGAACCCACTGATTCAACCAAGTTAAGGGAAAACCAGGAGGTGGTAGAACTCTTCACACGGGTTCAATGGATATCGTTTTGTGATAAATTGCAGGGTTACAATGATGAAGTGGCCGAAGAATTTCTGCAATCTTTAAGGCCGAAATCCAAAACACTGGCTACAGTAACCTTCAGGGGCCTAAGCCTCAAGCTCACCCCACATTATATCAGTCGAATTACAGAACTTCCTATGGGTCTGCCGTGGGATAAGGAAGAACGGAAGTTGAGCCAGCAGGCCAAGAAAGAATTCTTTCCACCTGAGGAGGAATTCTCGGAGGACAAAAATGGGGTGCGAAGAACGAGTCTGTTGCCACCATGGAATGAAGTCAGTTTGCAAATCATGAAATATATAACTTGTGAAGGTCGTTTTAGCATCGTGTATGCATATCACTTTGGGTTGCTCACTGAATTAAGGCACCGGATTGATATTCCTGCAGAACAAAAACTGAGCATCCCTTATTTCCTATTGCAGTCTCTAATGGAGTGTGCCACAAAGCTAAAAGAGGGCATACCAGATCAGATAGCCCACCATGGGTTGATCAAGCTTCTTGTGGAGGATGCGCTGCATTCATATAAGGTTCCCCTCTCATGGGAATCCTTTCGGAATTTGACAAGAGATGGAGACATTAAAATGTTGATCGAAGAAACGGGTTCTTCCAGCAGTGAGGAACAAGAAGCAGTGGCCGAGGAAAAGAGAGGAAAAGGCCAGAAGACCCCGACCATAGTGCAGAAGAAAGAACAAAAGAAGAAGCATGAGGAAAAGGATGACAAAGAAAAAATTGGCACACCTATCTTGTCAGCAAGAGAAAAGAGGTTGAAGAGCAAAATGGACAAAGCTGAGGTGGTCCACGTCAGCCCAAGTACCTCATCAGCACCTGCAACCAAAGAAAAAAGCAAAACTCAGGCAGCTAAGCAAGCAAAGGTGGAGACACCTGTGTGTACAGGAAAGCAGAAGCAGGCTTCTACAGGAAGCCCGAAAACAGAGACAAAGGCTTCTACAAGAAGCCCGAAATTGGAAAAAGGGGCTTCTACAGGAAGCCCAAAAATCATTTAGAAACAGGCTTCTATAGGAAGCCTGAAGACAGAGAAAGGGTCTTCTACAGGAAGCCTGAAAATTACCAAAGCAGGGGCTTCTACAGGAAACTCGAGAGTGGCTAAAACCGGGTCTTCTACAGGAAGCCCGAGAGTGGCTAAAACCGGGTCTTCTACAGGAAGCCCAAAATTGGTAAAGAAAGGATCTTCTACAGAAGGCCCGGAAGTGGGCAAAGCAGGGTCTTCTACAGGAAGCCCGAAATCTAAAAAGAAGGGGCCCTCTACAAGGAGCTCTGAGAAAGCAAAACGCAAGGAAGAGAAGGCTGGTATTCTCGAAAAGGAGGCAGCAGCTGCGCTGACCGCCCTCAGTACACCTCCAAAGCCGAAGGAGAAAAGAGAGAAGGAGACCCCTCTACCATCTCAAGCCAGGAGAAGTAAGAGGATAAACACGGGCAAGCCGCAGCCTCCACCCAGCAGCCAAACCATTTTAGGGGATGTCCCTACTACACCCAGTGCAAGAACCCCCTCTAAAACATCAGCCACCCCCCAGAAGGGAAGCCCAAAAATAACTTCCTGGACATGAAAAATAGGCCAATCGCCTTCTGAAGCCCGGCTCAAGGAAATGGAAAAGGGGGAAGAAGTGCCACCCTCGTCACAACCAGGGGCAGAAAAGGCAGGGCCACCAAAAACAGGAAAGGAAGAGCATGCTCCGGGCTCTAGTTCTCGGCCAAAGACGAGGAGCCAGAGCAAAGTTGCTCAAGGATGAGCAAATAGTTTAGCTCGGGGGTGATGATGAGCCCCAATTTTTGGTACAATTTGGGCTCATTTGGCCTACTTGCTTTGCTCAAACCATTCATCTTTTATTGCTTATGCATTCATTTCTTGGTTTATTCGTGTTGTTTGTAGGAAGAAGGGTAGGCATTCTATCTACGTGACTAATACATGATGATTTCAGGTTTTTGGCATTAAAAGGGAGCAAAGACCACGAAAAAGGAGACAAGGAGACAGTAAGGTGGCACTGCTGGTTTTTAGGAGAGGATGTCCATAGTCTTGGGGACCTTCCTCGTGATTCCCACCATAGCTCCGAGCTCTAACCAATCTCCCCACCGAGCTTAGAGGCAGCCAACCGTTCTACAGGAACAACAGTTACAGCTGTTCTACAGGATCAACAGTTTAACCTTCAGTTGGACAGCCGAGCTCCACAAATCAAGGAAACCTGTTGGATTATCATTTTGCATAAATACTGAGGCCGTAGCCTTTGATAGAAGCTTTTTTATTTTTGGAATTACTATTGTAATCTCTGAGCACGAGTTACAGCTCGGTTTTTTTTGTTTTGTAAGCCAGTTTTGGCATGACATCAGATTTTTGGTTATGAATAAAGGCAGGCAGATTTTGATCTCATTCTGAGTTTCTAAGGGAGCTATAGCTCTCAGGTTAGGGCCCAACCTGAGAGCAATAGACCTCCTTTGTGTTGTAATGTTATTTTCCTTTCGTTCCAACACTTTGTTTCTTTACTTTGACATGCAATTCGAATTTACAGTCTGCTGATTTAGTTTTTATGAGATCGAATAGGATTAGTTTATGGTGAATTTTCTTCCAGTTGCTTAGGTTAGAATAGCATAGTTATAATTCATTGGAGCTCCAGAAAAAGGTTGAAAGGACCTCACTGCCATCTCTGTTAGGGATTGGGGTGTAGTCTGAACCAACCACCAAAACCAAATGCAGTTCTTTTCACGTCCATGCAAGCTGCAACAGTTACTTTAGTCGTAGATCCATCCATGCACTTTTGATATTGAACCATACTTCTACATTTTTCATTCCATGCACGGCTTCTTTCCTCGGTTTTACATTGATGTTCATAGGTTTAATGGCACAGGTATCATAGGTTGGTGAATTCTCGTTTTTGGTGCAAGACATAAGTCATTTGTTTCATTTACACTGCTCCATATCATTCCACTTCCTTCTTCTTCTTCTTGACCTCTCCTCAAGCCACCTACTCGGCCTCTGTCCAGCTCGTTTACCTTCCAGCTCTTCCATTACTTACGTAGCTCCATTTACTTAACCTTTCGTTGATCCCATCCTTCCAGCCATCAACCCACTGCATGCACTCTTTCTACATCTGACTTCTCTGCTCTTGAGCCATCACCAGTTCCATCTCCATCTCACCTATCCTCCCATACCACTCCATCACTTCACCATCTCCCAAAACTCCCACGGTCGAACATCCTATAGAATTTCACAGACTTCCTGTAGAACCCCTGAGTTTCCTGTAGGATCCCCTGCAGACTTCCTGTAGAAGCCTGCAAACTCGGTTGCTGAGCATCCGAACGTGGTAGACTTCTGTGGACTAATGCTAGAGATCCTCTAGGGCCTCTCCTAGCCCCCCTGACCTTGCCCATGCTTTCCTTCCATTCGAACTGCTCCTGCACAGTCAAACCCTAATCAAAAGCATCATCACAATAAATCCAACCACTTAATGAAAAAATACAAAAACATGTCTTTTCAGATGCAAGTAGCTTAGATGCATGTATTTCAGCTCACTGCAAGTAATGGCATCATTGGTAGAAGTTTCATTCACAGTTTTGCATTGTAAGGGCCTAGCTAGTCAAATTAGGGTTTACTAGGGTTTTCATGCTTTGTTGGCTTTCAGTTTCTTTCTGAAAATAGATTAGCCTCCTTTGAGTTAGCTTTCGTCCATCACTCATAAAGCTTCTTCTGAGAACATATAGAAGTTGGCTTGAGCCCTAGTGGACTTGTGCCAGCTGACCAAGTGACAGCTGCGACAAGAGCTAGTACTTGTGCATACAGCACCATCGCTTCCAAGTTTGTACGAACTACCGGGTTGATAAAATTAGAGATAGGAAGCTCCAGGAGTTGTAGCATTATTGCTACAATATTGGAGCCCACCAGTTGGCAACATACAACTCAGAGCTTTCATTTCCTTTCTAGCCAACCAACTCACTTGGAAAAACGCCTTCATCTCAGCACCACATAATGAATAGAACTGCCTCCTTTGGATTAGGGCTGAACCTCAAAATGCAGCCACTTTCATCGCACAACACCAAAGAATGTTAAGTAAACCTGGAAGGACTGATCACATTAGGCAACTACAAGCAGTGGTCTTGCGAGATCGCCAACACTATGTGAGAACGAAGGCACCTTTGGCTATTAAAGCCAACAACCTATTCTGGGAAAACTGTCCCAAGGAAAGGCAGGAGTATCATCCCTATAATCCACCTAATCTACAGGAAGCAATTTCAAGGGTACCTTACTATGTTAGATGTATGGAACAATGTGCTGAAAAATGGATTGGCTATAGATTTAAATTTCCCCTCTTATGGTTATCTGGCTAGCAATACAAGCGTCAGTTTGGATTATCCAAAAAGGAAGAGGCGGCAGCATGGAGGCAACTAGAGACTGTTTGTGGGTTCAGAGACAAGTTTGATGACACTTTCTATAGCTACTGTCTTAGTAATTTACAATGTTCATCCCAGTACTCCGACTCAGATTCAGAGTAAGAATTGCATGAGGACATGCAACCCTTTCAGTTGGGGGGGATGTTAGGACTCCAAATTGACCATTTTTTACCTTGTATTTTTGTTATAATATTACTCTTTTTTAGTCCATAAGTTGAAAGCTTTGATTATATAATGACCCAATCATTCCAAGGTATGAAGTAACTCTCCGCATTACTATATGTTTAATTATTCATTACATATTCATGTTATCTTTATAATTATCTTTGGAGAAGTTAACCAAGTTGCTAAGTAACTGTTGAACTGTCTAAAGTCTGCAGAAATTATAATTCGTAGTTGCTGCAACACCAGAAACAGCAACTACATAGTTGCTGCAACACCAGAAACAGCAACTACGCAGTTGTTGCAACACCAGCAACAACAACTATCTAAAGCAGGGAAAACGTTATACCGGAAAAGACAAACAACAACTATCAGAAGTTCGGCAGAGTTCCATGCTGACACAACACGACCAGCAACTGTCCAGAAAGGGTAAAACACGGTTACAGTTGCTAAAACACCAGGAACAACATGATTTTACTAAATCAGCAACAATGAAGCGGCAAAGGATAGTACGAGGATTCCAAGAAGACGCTTGAAGTTTGTTTACCAGCTGTGTAACAGTAAGAGACCAAGAAGGAATACACAGTCACACTATTGTAACGACATCCTGTAACAAGGATGGATTTCTTATTTTTGACAAAAAGGTTTAACTGAATGAACTATGACGGTCTATTGTAATAGATGTCTCCTCTATAAAGAGGAGACATCTACAGTAGAAAAGTGCGGGGGGGAAAAGGAAACAAGTTGTAAGGGAAATTTTGAAAGACAAATAGCAAGTCTGAATCTTCATTGTACCTGGACATTTTGGCAGATGAATAGAAGATTGTTCTGAGCACCTAATCTAGCATTTGTGTTCTGGGGAATCTTGTGAGAGGGACAAGGCCCACCTTCTTCACAAGATTCACCCATTTATTTCCTTTTAGTGTGTGAGTGTGTTTGGCAATTCCCTTTTTGCTGGTACTCTGTTTGGATTCTGTAGCATTACCTCTTATAATTTCCTTTTGCTGATACTCTGTTTTGTTAATTGCTTGATATCATAAAAGAACACTTCACTGTGAATTAGAATTGCAGTGTGTATTAGCAACCTGGTTACAGGGGCAGGTGCTGAACATCCTTACCCTGAGGATAGGGTCCTGGTCCTCTGCTAACAGAGCAGCCATTACTTCTCTTTTCAGATTTGTATTCTTAGTTAATTGCTTTCATTTTATCTTTGCAATATACAGTAACTGTTATAACATAGAATAAGGAGTTTGACAGAAAACAGAATCGTGTATACTACAGCTTTTAATGCTTTTAGAATTAAGTACATACAGTACGAGGTCACCTTTGAAATAAAAGGACTTTCCCAGGTTGAAAAATTAATGTGGTACTTGACTGTTTAATCAATAAACAATTCAAGTAGCCAACACTCAAGTGTTTTGGTAAGAGCCAAACGTTCAAGGAATGGTGGCTCTGCTGCTTCAGTAGTCTTTTTAGAGGATGTTTCAACTGTTTCAGCATTATTATTAGAGGATGATCCAACTGTTTCAGCATTAGATGATTTTTCTTTTCCGATTTCTTCTTTATCAGAATCAGAAGTGATGTCATCAATAATGGGTTCAAGTATTCTTCCTGAGCGTAAATGAATGTCATTGCATTGCAGAGGGGAAACTAGTTGGTTTTGGACATCAATTACTTGCAGAGATTTATTATTATTCGGGTTGGGGTTAGGTTGTATAGGCAGCTGAGGTCTTATTGTCTGATTATTAGGTAGGGCATTTGATGGTAAGGAGAGAGATTGCTGATATTGAGGTAATTGGTTTGGAAATGGGATCTGTGGAGCTGTCCAACTTGGGTTCCATTCATAGGGTTGTTGTAAAGTCCAGGGATTCCACATTGTAGGCTCAACAAAAGGAGGATTTGGTTTTTGCATGGGTGGGAAATTCATTTGATTAAAGGGTGGGTACTGCATTTGATTGAAGGTTGGGTAATTTGCTTGAAAAGGAGGATGATTATTCCAACGATTAAATGGCATGTTAGAATTCATACCTTGTCCTCGTGGTTTCCATTGTCTTCTCTGTGTGAGGAGGTACATTGCTTCAACTTCCTCTTCAGTTGGCTGCAGTGCTGCTTTTATTCCTGGCAGAGAAGGGCATTGTTGGGACTCATGGTCCTTTTCACAGATAGTGCAAATTGGTACCTTGCCCCGGGGGCATTCCCTTAGTGGGTGTTTTTCCCTGCATCTAGAGCAGAAAATAGCCAGAACGGCTTCTGCTTCTGCCTGCTTCTTTTTAACCTGCAAGGCATCAATTTGTGAAGCAAAAGAGCTTAACATTTCAGTTTTAAATTCTTCAAGTAAGTTACCTACTTCGGCCCGTGTTGCTCCTCCACTTGCTAATTTCTGGACTCTTGAGTACGTACTGCCTTTGCTCCTTGGTCTGCTTGCTACTCCTCTTGAACATATTTTACAGAGATCGATAATCTCATCATAGGATTCCTTTGATATGTCTCCTTTCCCAAGCATGTTTAACATATCTAAACAATCATCTCGTACCCTTCTTAGTAGTATTGACTTGAGAATATCCTTACTCATCTTAGGATGATCAGATCGCTATAAGTTATATTGTAATCTTTCCATGAAGTCTTCTAGACTTTCGTCCTCTTTCTGAGTCATCTTGAATAATTCCTCCATTCTTTCTCTTGTTCGACAATAATCTTGGTATTTAGCCAAAAATTTCTCCTTCATCTGATCCCATGTTGTAATCACATGAGCTCCCAGGCTCATGAACCATCTTAATGCATTCCCTTTTAATGTAGCTGGAAACAATTTTATTTTCTAAGCAGAATTAATATAGTCATAGCTTCTACACAGTATATCATATTCAAAGAGAAATTCATCAGGATCTTCTGTGGATAACCCATGGAAGTTGGGTAATGCTGAAAGAGGGATATTCTTCATAGGAGTTGCTCCTCTGGGGAGATCTCCAATGGGGAATTCTAGGGTGGAGAGAGAATTCTCTCCCCTTCCCTCTATTCTACATCCTCCACCAAAAAGTCCTTCATTGTTATCCTCCATTGGTTGTTTCCCTGATGCGCTTGCCCGGTCTTTGGAGTTTTTTGTTGGGATTTCGATGTCCTGCACTGGTTCCTCCACCTTAAATTCCTCTATTGGTTCTTCTATTGGTCGTTCATCTTCTTCCACCAGTTCCTCAGTGTATTCTGATGGTTCTAGAACCCTCTCTGGCCCCACTACTTCCTCTGTCTGAAAATCTGTCTGAGAAGAGTGTTGGACCTGTGGCCTCCGAGAGCTTAGCCTCTGGGATGTCTCAGCTTTTGAAATAATATCATCAATAAAAGTTTTTCTTCCTCCTCCTTTGCCTTTTACGCCTGAATGGTTAACCTTCTTGCATCCTCTCATGCATCCTGCCTTTCTAAAAGAAAGAAAAACATGTTAATACCTTTAAAATTTTCAGTCGCCTTCCCCGACAACGGCGCCAAAACGTTGGCTGCTCGAATTGTTTATTTATTAAACAGTCGAGTACCACATTAAAATGTCAACCCGGGAAAGTCCTTTTGTTTCAAAGGTGACTTCGTACTGTATGCACTTAATTCTAAAAGTATTAAAGGTTGTATTATAAACAAATCTAATTTTTATCAAACCCTTACTCTGTGTTACAACAGTTATGATCTATTGCAGAAATGAAATGAAAACAATTAACTAAAGGTAACAAATCTACTGAAAGAAATGATGGTTGTCTTGTAACAGAGGATCAGGACACTATCCTCAGGGTAAGGATGTTCAGCACCTGCCCCTGTGATAAATTTTCAAATGCACACTGCAATTCCTAATCACCGGTGACACACTCTTTTACATCGCCAATTGATTAAGAAAACAGAGTATCAGCAAAGGGAAATATCAGATGCAATGCCACACATAAGTCACACACACACTCATCAGAAAAGAAATGGGTGAATCTTGTGAAGAAGGTGGGCCCTGTCCCTCTCACAAGATTCCCCAGGACACAGATGCTAAGTAAAAATGCTCAGAACAGTGCTTTATTCATCTGCCAAAATGTCAAGTTACAATAAAGATTGAGACTTGCTTTGTACTACAATACCCCTATTACCACCCCCCTTCCCTAATGTAGATGTCTCCTCTTTATAAAGGAGACATCTATTACAATAGATTTTCATTACCCATTTAGTTGATCCTTTTGTACAAAGATAGGAAATCAGTTCCCTTTACAGCATGTTGTTACAACAATGTGTAATTTTATCATCTTTGTTAATTGGATCCTTTTGCTGTTGCAAAGCTGGTAGACCTCAACCATCTCTTTGAGATCCTCGTACTATCCTGGGTTATTCCACCATTGTTGCTGATCTGGTAAATCTTAACTGTTCCCGTGAAGTTCTCGTGCTGCTCCTAGGGTTCCAATATCTGTGACTGTGTTTTGCCAATTTGGACAGCGGTTGATCATGCTATGTCAGCATCTGCAATGTATTGTTCTGGCAGCTTCAGACAGTTACTGCTCTTGCTAGGCAGTTGTTGTTCCAGATGTTTCAGCCATTTCAAAATGAGGATTTACCTGCTTTAGTCAGTTCTTGTTTCTGGTATGGCAACAACTGCACAGTTGCTGTTTCCGGTGTTCCAGAAACTGTGAATTATAATTCTGCAGACTTTAAACAGTTTCATCAATTTTCAGCGACTTAGTCAACTTCCAAAGATTAATTATAAAGATAACATGAATATGTGTTGAATAATTAAACTTATAGCAATGAGGAGAGTTACCTCATACCTTTGGAATAATTAGGTCAAAATGTTATCAAGGCTTTCAACTTATGGGCTAAAGAGGGTAATATGATGACAAAATACAAGGTCAAAAATAGACAATATGGAGTCCTAACAAAGAGGATAAAAAACCATATGTTATTTATTACATCAGCAAAAATTTATCCCCTGCTGAATTAAATTACATTGTTACTGAAGAAGAATTCCTAGCTATAATACATGCTGTCAATAAGTTTAGACATTACATTACTGGATATCATATTATCTTGTATACAGATCATTCTGCCATAAAATATTTAGCAAATAACCCTGTCACAAACGGCAGAATAACTAGATGGCTGATTCTATTGCAGGAATTTGATATCATAATCAAGGATCGACCTGGCAAAGAAAACCCGGTAGCTGATTTTCTCTCAAGAATGCCAAAGCCAATCGATGCAGCAGCAGTTGAAGATCAATTTCTGGACGAACATCTATTTGTTGTTGCTATTCAAATACCCTGGTATGCTGATGTTGCCAATTACCTTGCAGTAGGTAAACTACCAAAACACCTAACCCCTAAGCGTAAATAGATTGTTCAGAAGAGTGCTCGATTCTCGTGGATTGGAGGCTATTTGTTTCACACAGGGGCAGACATGCATGTCAGGAGATGTGTTCGCGAAGATGAAATATTTGAAATTTTAAAAGCCTGTCATGATGGACCATGTGGTGGACATTTCGCTGAGCACAGAACTGGACATAAAGTGTTGCAGACAAGGTATTACTGGCCCACGATTTTCAAATCTGCAAAGAAATTTGTCCAAGCCTGTGACAGCTGCCAGCGAGCAGGACATCCTGGTCAATCTGACGAGATGCCTCTGAAACCACAGTTAGTCATTGAACCATTCGAGCGATGGGCTCTTGATTTCATTGGACCTATCAACCCATCATCAAATCAGAAAACATATATTTTGGTGGCAATAGAATATGTCACCAAATGGGTTGAAGCAGAAGCATTGCCTAGAGCTATAGAGGACTCTGTCATACAGTTCCTGTTCCATCTATTTGTACGTTATGGTCTTCCAAGAGAAATAATTACAGATGGTGGACCACAATTTGCTGGGAATAGATTAGCTGCAACATTCAACAATTATCACGTCCAGCATAAAATCACTACTCCATACCACCCACAGGCGAATGGACAGGTAGAAAGCAGCAATAAAATAATAGAAGCAATTTTAACGAAAACTATTGCATCCCATAGACGTGATTGGGCTGCCAGATTATCTGAAGCACTCTGGGCTTACAGAACAACATGGAGAAGCACCACTGGTTACTCACCTTATCAATTAGTGTTTGGAAAACAACCCATTTTCCCTATAGAATTCGAAATCCAAACATTATGGACAACACAGGAAGTTGGCTTAGATTTAAGCGAGGCACAGATTAATCGATTGCAACAGATCAATGAGTTGGATGAAATTAGGCTCTCTGCACTTCAAAATACTGCCCTGATCCAACAGCAGCGAGCTAAATGGCATGATGCTCTCATTAAAAACAAAGTCTTCCACGAGGGAGACTAGGCTCTGTTGTATGACTCCAGGTTTCAGGACTTCCCTGGGAAACTCCAGACTCGTTGGTTGGGACCATACGAAATCCAGAAGGTACATGATAATGGGACCCTTACTCTAATCACTATTGACGGTTTTGGATATGCCTTCAAGGTAAATGGCCACCGAGTCCGTCTCTTTCGCAAACCACTCACTTGGGAGTCCTTCTGCTAGTAGCTACGCCGAGACACTAATATGGAGATTCTGGGAGAGGAAGAGAAGTCTTCCTCACCTGTAATTCATTAAGGAATTAATTTCTTTTTACAATTTGTACATAAGTTCTTTTCTTTGAGTCATTTTTTGTACATATGTTTGAATTAATGTTTTCCTGTCATTTTTGCTGTTCCTTTTTTTCAAAAGAACAACATTTTCAATTTTTGTCATTCCTTTTCCAAAGGAATGGCATTTGTGTGTTTCTGCTGTTCCTTTTCTAAAGGAACAACATTCTTGATTTTTTGCTATTCATTTTCTAAAGGAACAACATTCTTGATTTTCTGTTGTTCCTTTTCCAAAGGAATAACATCCTTGATTTTTTGTTGTTCCTTTTCCAAAGGAATGGAATTTGTGTGTTTTTGTTGTTCCTTTTCTAAAGGAACAACATTCTTGATTTTCTGCTATTCCTTTTATAAAGGAACAACATTCTTGATTTTCTACTGTTCCTTTTCCAAAGGAATAACATCCTTGATTTTTTGTTGTTCCTTTTCCAAAGGAACAACATCCTTGATTTTTTGTTGTTCCTTTTCCAAAGGAAAAACATTCTTGATTTTGTGCTGTTCCTTTTCCAAAGGAACGACATTTGCCTGTTCTGCTGTTCCTTTTCTAAAAGAACAACATTTCGATTTTTGTTGTTCCTTTTTTCAAAAGGAACGGCATTTCCATGTGTTTGTTGTTCCTTTTCCAAAGGAATAACATATTTTTGTGTTTGTTGTTCCTTCTCCAAAGGAACAACATATTTTTGATTTTGTTGTTCCTTTTTCAAAGGAATGGCATTGGAATGTTCTGCTGTTCCTTTTTCAAAGGAACGACATTTGCACTTTCTGCTATTTTGAGGTCTCCTGTTGGTCCTTTCTCCAAAGAACATCACTTGCATGCTTTTGCTCTCCTTATGAAGCAGCTTGTCCCTTTTGCTGATCTAAATTAAGGATGCTTATTGCTCCTGTTCTTTCAAGTCTTTTAGAATACAACTATGCATTTATGCAATGGATACAAAATCTCAACATACTGAAATCT
Source organism: Pinus tabuliformis (assembly GCA_031772625.1). Lineage (NCBI taxonomy): Eukaryota > Viridiplantae > Streptophyta > Pinopsida > Pinales > Pinaceae > Pinus > Pinus tabuliformis. The sequence continues at coordinate 2,034,159,938 of CM062816.1, read as the reverse complement.
GCTAATCATAAATCGCTATCTTTATAAGGCTCTGCATTGGTAAGAGGATAAAAGGAAGGACACACTTATTTATCATCTTTCGCTGTCATTGTTCCACTAATTCTGCTATGATTGTTCATCTTCATCACGACGACCCTTTTTTCCTCTTTGATTATTATTCAGGAATAAGAAAAAAGGGTTTATATCTTCCTATTGAGATGTTAAGACTTCTTCCACCATTCCTACTCTTAAGGAGCGCTGAACCACCCCTTGTGTATAAAAAATGGAAGGTACTTGAAAAAAAGAAAAAAGAAAAAAGTAAACATAACTTATCAGTTGTCAAATGTAGGATAGGGGGTCTCATCAAGAGCCAGCCTACCATGATCATGAGGATGAATGCGAAGTGGCATTCCCACTATGGCCACCACACTAGGGATATGGTCCAAAAGGTATATCTAATAAACAAACCTTGGAACAGGAGGTCTCATCACGAACCGGCCTGCCTACTTTTCGCTCTTTCCTCGTGAATGGCATTATGGTTAACTGGTTACCAAGCCAGCATAATGGCCTACATTTTGACATTACACTCCCTAACGTATACACAAAGGATCATGGTTCCATGGGTGAAATAAACAACTCTGCCAAGGTTATGGACACCTGTCGGTAGCAGAGCACTGTTAATGGTATATGTTAACACCTAGGTTATTCCCTATGACTCCCAAGGGAATACGGCCGGGGTAACCACTAACCAATCTTTGGATTACAGCTTCTAGCCAAACTGTGATCAGAGAGGGCTCTCTCTTTATGATTTGTCTCTGTTATGATAGTATTTTAGGCTAGCTATTATGCTCAGGTTTTTGTTTATGTTTTGGTTGAAGGATGTCTTTCAATACCTAAGATGTAATGTTTAGACAGTTGTACTTCATTGGGCAATGGAGTCTAGAGCTGTGAAATGTTTGAAATGCTTCAGTGGGAATGTTCAGACTGCAGGGCCTATTGGGTATCCCAACAAACAAAATTTAAAGCTTAAATGGTGATGTATGATGATGCATGTTTAGCCAATGGAAAGCAATTAAGAATTCTCCATTAAGTTAATGCTGTGAAAGTGAAATATCTTGTTCAGGAGCAAACTTGAATTCCTGAAACAAAGGTCACTGTGAAAGATATATTCTTAAAGTGTAGCAATTAAGAATTACACTTATCAAGATTATAATCTGAGGAAAACATTCATTAACAACATAGATTGAGCCCAGGGTATTCCATGAATAAATCCTGAAGGCTATTCTTTTTCTTTGCTGCTAAAAACTTAAAACTTAGAAACATTTATGGGTTGTAAAAGATTGAAACACAAAACAAAGAGAGTTACAGAAAACTTATTGTATATGAGATGCACAGGGATCCTGCAAGCTTCAAAAAAACACCATGAACGCTTTCAAACAACTCAGAACTCCAGAAATTCCATCACTTTTGTTATTAAACTCTGCAAAGATTACAGCACAGGAAATTTCTTCAAAAGAAATCAACAACAACCCCTGCAAGCTTATGTGAGGGGCAAATATATACAAACGGTAATACAAAACATCTATGGCGTTGAGTCGTCTGAGAAATAAATATTTCACCAACTTTGTACATAACAGCAGATAAAAAGTTATTGCTGTCTTTAATACATCATAAATGTTCATTTATATCAGTCAGAAGATATTTTGGCCTTTGGAGGCCACTGAGTCGGTTGGAATGATCTGCTTTAAATGCTGGAAAATGCACTGATGTGGCTGCTCTGCTGTAACTTTTCGGCCTTGTCACCTGTAGCTGTCCATCTTGACTTGCTGGCCGAAAGTCCTGCTGAGTTGGCTCAGCTTTTATCTTTTCATGCATGCTGATTTTACTAGCTTTTCCTGTGCATGCCACCTTGTATTTTTGATGAAAAAACTTGAAGAATGGCTTCCTCGTCTATAAGGTCATTTGTATTGCCTTTGTCCACCATTCCTGTGTGGGTAGTTGATGCCTGAGAATTGCATCCATAGTCTCATCTGCCTCTGTGTATTTATAAAAGTTAGGAGGCACTTCAAACAGGTGATTAATTTCATTCATTATGAAGAATAAATTCTCTACTCTATTGTAGAGACTTTGTCCTGTAGCTGGCCCTGTTTCTTCTGAGGTGCTGGGCCTTTCAGTGATTTGACTTGTGGCAAATGTATTGACCCTCTTGGCATACTGCTCATGGGTAAGCAGTTTTCCTGTGTTGTTCAGTAAGCCAGGGAGACCTCTATTCTGTAATACCACAAATTTGTCCATAAATCTGTTCACCTCGGTCTACATGTCTTGGGTCCTTCTCTCTAATGTCTGCACTAAGCTTCTTAGTGTAAGGACCCTTTTTATCAACATAATAGTCTCAGTCCTGTTAGGAATTCCCATAGTTGCTAACTGAGAACTTGTTCTATTATTGAGCACATTGATCATCCTGGTGGCAACTTCAGGCATATTGCCTAGAGCTGCCCTTGATCTCTGAATCTCCTTCTGTGCTTTTGCAATGAGCTCCAACTGCTCATGGATTGTGTCAATATACTGCCATTGGTTAGTAATAGACTGGCCAATATTAGCCCATAGCACTGTCTTGATCTCGGCCATCACTTTATCCAGTTGGAGCTCCTTTTCTAGCTCCTTTATCCTGTCTTTGAGGGCTTTTATTTCCCTGCCCTTTTCTGCCACAGTCTGCTTGGACTTGTCATATCTTTCATTGACTTTGGCTAGTTTCTCCCTGGCCTCATTCAATTCTGTCATTTGTGCTTCCAAGGCCTAGATCTCATTTCTCATCTTTTGCATGTCCAGGCTTGGGGCCTGCTCTGTTGTTGGTGGTGGTGGTGCTGAGGTGGATGGTGTTGTCTGTCCTGTTCGTTGAGGAGGAGGAACAGTAGTTGGAGAAGCTTCCTCGAGGTTAATTATTTCAGGAGGAGGCTGGGAGGTCTGACCTTCTTCTTTTTGCTTCAAGGCTGCCTGTAATGCTGCCTGTGCAGCCTCTGATTCTCCCAACTTTTCTTGAGTCTGGATTAGCTGCTTATATAGAGACACCAGCAAAGCTGTGGCATCTTGATCATGCCTCTGCTGGACAATTTCATCTGTTTGAGGGTGAATTGTGGCTGGAATTTTGATCTTTCTCCTCAAAGCTGCCATGTCTGCGTCCCTCAACTTCAATATCTCTTGTATACCCTTGATATCCTTGGGATCATGCCCAATTTCTATGATTATATCTTCTAAGGACCTAATTCTGTTGTCCTTAGCTTGAGAGGATGCCCTTTCCAACTCAAGTTGGGCAGCTGTATTATGAAGGCTATTCTCTAGCCTATAATTATCCAATGTTTTGTCTGCCAAGGAGGCATACACCATCTCACCCGTTTGTTTGTGTAATTCAATTTTGTCCATAGGGTGGATGTCCTTGGCAAGGACCTCAATATTGGTCCTTATATAATCTGCAGGAGACTGGGGCTGTGCTACAGCTGGCAGAAAATGACTCATGATCATTTTGCCTTCACTAACATCATACGCAGACATCAGTCTTTGCTGGTTAGTGGGAGCCATTTTCAACAAATGATTGTATAGTTGTATCTTTATTGGCTCATTCCTCCTCTTTATGTCAATGAACTGTTGTTTGATGCTCAGTTCACCTTCTCTCTGCTGGCTTGAGGAGCTGACTTCTCCTCCCACTGTTCTGTTATGTTCCTCTTGGAAGGAACTTGCGGATGCTTCCCTGCTAGGTGGGCCCATGCCCAGAGACTGCCCTATTGGCATTTCCTCCTCAGAGAAAGGATTCAGTCTCTGTCTTTTCTCACCATGACTTATTGATGTGGTTAAGGGAGTCTCTCTGTCTCTTTTTCTGCTTACATCCTCCTTTTGTGGAGTTTGGAGGATTGATGTTTCAGCTGATGTTTCCTGCCTTGGAGGCACAGTTTGTTGTGGCTGTTGCTCAGTGGATTTTGGGGCTTCCACTGTCTGCTCTTGCTGTACAGGCTGCTCCTGTCTTTGTTCTTCTTGTTGTTGCTGCTGCTGCTGTTGATGTACTTCCTGCTGCTGCACTTCTTCTTGCTGTTCCACCTCTTTTTCTGTTTGGTCTTCAGTCATGGGAGGTGGTTGCTCTTGTTCCACCTGCTTTTCTTTGCCTTTGCTGGATGTCTGTTGAGTGTCCATGGCAGCTTGCTGATGTGTTGTTGAAGAAGAGGCAGCTGCTCCAAGTTGCCTTTGATATGATAAGGAAACCTGTCCACAAGTTTCCAAGTCAGCCTCTTTTTGCATATTCCTAGCCTCTCTTTCTAGCATCTGCTCTCTAGTAATTGGCTCTTCTAGAGTGCCCTCTTTCCAGCTCAAAGAATTTGCATACTTTTCAACATGAGGCAGCCTAACATGTGAATAGTTACCCAATTTGTATCTTATCCTTCTGAGGGAGATAAAATGATTACGGTCATAAGGTGTCCATTTGAAACTGGTTTGCAATTTGAAGCCCTCTAAGATCATGTCTGCCTCCTTCCATCCCTCCTCTCTTTTATTGTATAGAAAAGGGCCTAGCTGGTTCCTTACCTTCAGCTACACCTTCTTATTCCTACTTTGGAAATGGAAGCAGTCTGCATTTCCAAACTGCCTGAAGTATTCTAGGGCAAAAAGTCTCATAGGGACATACCTTGGCAGCCTGTAAGGGTCCAATTCACAACCATATATTCTGATTACTGTGTGGTGTTGGTAAAAATACCAATCACCAATGATGTAGGATTTGGAGAGATGGATAATTCTCTGCATGTCATCGGTTAACCTTGGAGGAGGGACACCATACAGCAATGTCATAGCTGGGTGAATGAACAGGTCTATAAATTCACAGTATGTGTATGGTGATTGAGAAATATTATGGAAAACTGAAGTCCAAAACACAACTGACCTTGGATTTCCCTGGGCATTAAGTTTCTTGAGGGGAATGGAGAAACTGTCTGGTTGATAAAACAAGAACAGGTGGTAGATGTATGAGGTGTATCTGAACACCCTCTCCCTCTGTAAATTCATTAGCTGTTCATGGATCTTTTCTGCAATATATGTGGCATAGTCATAGTGCACAGCTGGAGGCTTTCCAGGAGAAAATATGGACAGCATTGCCATTATAGTGTCATCAACATCCTCAATTCCCCTGTACCCCAGGACGTAGCTGATCAAATCCACCAGCATTCTGCCCAAGTCATTCAGGTAGTGATATCCAATAGGAGGAGTTCTCATGGTTTCAGAGCTTGGCTGTATGAATAACTGATTAATTTTTATGATCTGGGCACTTGACAAATTACTCCCCTTCTTCACTAAGTCCAGCATGGAGAGAGGAGTCAATGGCCTTGCAGTATGGAAATGCAGCATCTCATTTATAGTTTCTGGGGTGATATGGAACAAGATTGAGCCTGTAGGACTGAGAACAGCTCTTTGGCATGGATCATAGCATTCCTGGCACTTGTGGATCAAGTCTGGAAGGGAATTGACTTGAGGGAAGTTCTAAATGGGCAAATTTGAGTCCCAAATCCCTAAAATATCAGCTCCACCAAGGTGTTGGGCTTTCAATTCATTTGGCATGTGAATATTGAACTTGGAGCCCATTGGGAACCAGTCTATTATCTGATAATCTACATCTCCCGGGGCTTTCCATTCTAACTCCCTTTGAGGGGCATTCAGAGGCTGGATATTCAGGGCTATTGGTGTTTCCATGGCTAGTAAGGCTTCTGAATTGTATGTAAACTGTTTTGAGTGAGCAGAACAACGCAGAGGAGTTTCTTGACAATGTAAATATGAATTGTATGGAACAGAGGGTGAATTGAGCAAACAGCAATTGAAATACCGTTTATAGGATTGATTAAAACAGTAGCAGGACTGAATAGAGTATTTCTATGGTGAATTTATGTAATGGAGGTTTCTAGTTCACGACTGCGCAAACTACCTGTGAATTCAGGTGAATTTTGTCAAATGCAGGCTTGGCAGAAGGTTTATTGCCTCGCTAGTCGGAAATGAGTGCAGGTCACTGGATGCTTGATGGTGATTTTGGTGTTTTATACTCTCTTAAATAGTTTGCTTACAGAAACATGGATAAAACCAGGTGCATGGAACAATTTTGAGAAATACCTTGTGAATCGTCGATAACAGTTGCGAATGCAGGTACGACAGAGGCACCCACGGTTTCAGACTCGAATTGTGCAGGTTGGCGCTAAATTGGTCGTAAAATGCATGTAGGAAAATCAATAGTTGTTTTGGAAAAAGTGAGAAAAAACACGCATTTTTGGCTAAAATATGGATTTTTGGCATATTGGCGCGTTTTTAAGATGACGTCAACATGACGTCATTAGGTGGGGTCAAGGTCGGATGATGTCAGCATGACGTCACCGGGTGATGTGGCAAGCTGTGATTGGTCCACGGGGATAATGAGGTGGCAGACATATCAGCGTAGGGGCGGACAAGGTTGCTGACGCGACGGCGGGGTGGCACTGACGTGGGTCCGACGTGGTGATGACGCAGGCATAACAGAACCGGCGGTAAATGATAAGCGGTAATGGTTTTTCTCGGACCGCCTTGGATACGGTCAGGGTTTTGTCAGAGGGCGACCCGAGAAATTGTGAGGGCGACGCGTGGCGAAGGCCTGACGTCACCCTCTGATAGTTTCTCGGGCGCTAATCTTCGGACGTCGGGCCCAACCCGATATGCATAATGGTCATCCGATCAAAGGCGCCCAATCGAACGGTTGGCGGGTCGCTGAACAGTGCGGACGATACGGCAGCGGGGAGGTAATAAAATATTATTTTCTTTTGAACGGTGTGCCCAGCGGGACTTTGGGTTTCGGCGGGTTTATATGGTTTCTCAATGAAAAATAGAAATAAAAATATTACCGCGCCGATACTTAGGATAAAATGGAAAAGTGGGTTTTTGTGCGCTTTTTGCAAATGAAGCGGGTTATGGGAAAAAAGGGTTTTTCATATGTTTTTCTTAGCAAGTGAAGGTTTAATGTGTCAAAATGGATTCAGAAGGGTGAAGGGGGGTGAGGCTTAGGTTTCTCAAGCTGACCAGATGTCAACTTGATCCCTGACAGAGAACATATGGCTTTAATGCCAAGGGGAGGGATATTTATACAATGCTTGGGGGTTTATACACCATGGTGTTATAGTAGTAGGGGAAGGGGTAACATAGGGGAATTATATAATAGAAGTTAGGAATAACTGTGGATGAAAGAGTGGATGAGGGGTAATATTACTAAGTTTATTTGAAAATAACTTAGCTTAGGGAGTAGATCAAAATGAAAAGAATTTAGACAAGAAATGTGGCTTCTAATAGGACTAAGAACCACCATAAAACCACCAATTCTTCCATGAATCTCAACTGATGAGGGGATATTAGTAATGAATGGGAAAGGGGAAAAGTGGGAAGTTAGACATGCTTCTTTGTTTTGCTGCAACCTGATAGAGAAGAAGGACTTCTCAATCCATTGATTCTGCTTTGTGAAATAGGTTAGCACACCTTCAATTATAAGGAATGACACTTCTGCAACCCCATCTGCCTACCCATCTATTTTCCTAGCATTTTTTGTTTCTTCTTGGAGGGTGCACTTAGACTTGCAGACCCTTATTTGCCTTTTCTTTTCTCTGGCTTTTTCCTTTTGATTTTCTATCTACTTCTACCCTTATTGCTTCCAAAGTCCCAAATTAAGCAGTTGGGAGCCTTACTTCTCTACCTAAGCTACTTGTCTGCCAAGATTAAACAGTTTGGACAAACTTCTTTCTCTATTCTACAACTGAAAATTTAAAACATGGCATGATCCAGATTAGGCAGTTGGACCATCCATCAAAATTGAGTCTATATCAAGCTATATGCACAGCTTGTCTTCTCTTGGAAATATGGGATCTTTGCATCATCAAAGCAGAGCATATTTGGACCTTTCTTAGCCAATCATGAAATATGAAACCTATTGGTATAGGTATCTAACAGTGGCTCCACATGGGGATGGTTTTTCATTTGAAAGACCAAGAACAGCAGGTCAGAATGCCTTGGCCTTTGACTGCTTTCACCAATACTTGCAGTATGCTGCCTTAAAATGCCAAAATTGTGCTCTTCCCCTCTTGGTAGATCTCTGATCCTATTTGACTTTTGTTGATAGTTAATAAACTTGGGAAACTGCATTTTTACATCCTACAGAGAGTAATATATACACTTGAATATGTACAATGGAAACTCAGGCTGCACTTATGGGTGGTAGTCAAAATAGTGCTTCAGCATCCTGCCATTTACAGGACCTTCATCCAAATCAGTTTCATTAAGACTTTTAAGGAAATAAGTATTTCCTTGTACTGCTTGGACAGCAAATGGTCCTCTCCAAAGGGAATCAAATTTTCCATGTTTTCCTTTATCTTCCCTTCTTGAATCCCATTTGAGGACTTTGTCACCAATGTTGAAATCTTCTGCCTTAGTCCTTCTGTCAAAGGCCTTCTTTAATTTTTCTTGTAAAACTTGAACTCTGTTATAGACTTGATCTCTCGTTTGCTGCAAGCATATTATTTGATTGATCCTTCTCTGCATATCATTTGGTTCAGCTTGGCTTTCTTGAAGAAGTTTCATAACAGGAACTCCTAGTGATGAAGGGAATTTGGCTTCTAATCCATAAACTAACTCATATGGGCTGGTCCCAATTGATCTCTTGGTTGTTAGTCTATCTGCCCATAGGGCATTCACAAGCTTCTTATGCCAATTCTTTTTGTTCTCTTCTAGCACTTTCTTTATAATGTTTACCAGGCTTTTATTTGATGACTCAGCAAGGCCATTTCCTTGGGGATAGTATGCAGTAGAATGGCCCAAGGTAATGTGAAATTTGTGGCAGAAATTCACCATCTTCTTGGATCTGAAAGCAGCAGCATTGTCTGTTATTATTTTGTCAGGACAACCAAATCTAGCCAATATGTTATTCTCCAAAAACTGAATGATTGTTGAATCATTTGCTTGTCTGCATGGAACAGCTTCAATCCACTTAGTGAAGTAGTCTGTGGCTGTTAAGATCCATCTATGTTGGCCTGAAGATGAGGGATGAATTTCCCCAATGAAATCCAAGCCCCATTGTTGAAAAGGTCTCTCTGTTGCAATAGGCCTTAAGGGAAGTGGCAGTAACTGTCTCTTTCCCTCAAACACTTGACATTTATGACATGAGGTGGTGAATTTCTTGACATCAGAGAACATGGTGGGCCAGTAGTAACCAGCCCTCAGTATTTTATCCACAGTGGACTTCCAATACAAGTGTCCACCACAGTCACCTGCATGAAATTCTTTTATGATATTGTCAGTTTCATTCTCAATTAGGCAGTTTAGCAATATCCCTTCATGGTTTTTCCAAAGTAAATTTCCATCCATAACACAGAATTTAGAAGCTTTCATTTTTAAGAACCTACATTTAGTTCTGGACAATCCTGGGGGAGCACACAGGTTTTGTAACACATAACATATATCAGAGTACCAAGGGGATTGTTCAAAGGCTACATTGATCTTTGGAGTCGCCAGCTCTGGTTCACTGTCCAGCTGGTTGATGTCTAAGGCTTGGAAGTTGGCTTCTGTCATTAGTTTGGCCAAACCTTGTCCTTTTATTAGTTTTGTAGGTTTTATCTCAATATCAAATTCCAAAATGTTGGCAATCCACTTTCCTCTTCTGCCCTCTAAATTTTCTTGGGTGAGAATGTCTTTAACAATGGGACTTGGTACATAAGCTATAACATGTGAATAGAGGATGTAAATCCTAAAGTCTTTTATAGCTTTGACCAAAGCATAAGCTTGTTTCTCCATGATTTGGTATTTTAGAGGAACATCTCTAAGAGCTCTACTAAAGAAAGCAATGGGCTTTTCATTTCCCTGGTCATCTTTCTGTAATAGAACAGCAACAATAGTATGTTGGGAGGCAAAGGAAAAAATGATGAAATCTTTATCAAATTGAGGATTTGTTAAGACTGGAGTTTGAGTAAGGGCCAATTTTATACCTTCAAAGGCTTGATTTGCTTCAACAGTCCATTTTACTTTTGAATCCTTCTTTAGCATGTTATTTAGCAATCTGATCAGTTCTGCTAAGTTTGGGATAAACCTTCTCAAGAAATTGATTTTTCCCAAGAATGCTTGCAATTCTTTGATATTTCTTGGGTGGGGCATTTGTAGGATAGCTTGTATCCTATCTGGGTCAATTCTAATGCCATCTTTTGAAATGATATGTCCCAATAGCTTACCTTCCTCCAAACCAAATAAGGATTTCTTGGGATTCAAGGAGATTCCATATTTCCTACATGTTAGGAAGATCTGTCTCAAATGTTTCAAATGTTCTTGATCTGATTTTGAGAAAGGTGTGAGGTCATCTAAGTAAATGACAAGAAAGTCATGAATCTCCTTGGAAAAAGCAATATCCATTGCTCTTTGAAATGTTGCCCCTGCATTTTTCAATCCAAAAGGCATTTTTACATATTTGAAAGTTCCCCATGGGGTTGTAAATGCAGTTTTGTCTTGATCATCAGGGTGTACTAAGATTTGATTAAAACCTGAGAATCCATCAAGTAATGAGATTCTTGAGGCACCTACCACTCGTTGAAGAATGTGATCCATCTTGGGTAGGGGATAATTGTCCTTGAGGGATACTTGATTCAAGTTCCTAAGATCCACACAAAGCCTTATTTCACCAGTTTTCTTTCTTGTGGGCACCAAATTTGAAATCCAATCAGAAAACCTGATTGGTGCTATGATACCAGCTTTAAACATTTTTTGTAGTTCCTTTTCAATTGAGGGGAGAAGCATGGGGTTGATCCTTCTCAATTTCTGTTTGAATGGCTTCTGATTAGGCTTGAGAGGGATAGTATGCTGGATAACAGAGGTGTCATAGGATTTTAAATCCTCATAACCCCATGCAAAGACATCCTGAAACTCTTTGAAAAGGTCAATGTATTTGGGTTTTTGGTCAGGAGGTAGAGATGCAGATAGCTTTATTATCTTGGGCTCATCAATAGTGCCAATGTTGCATTCTTCAATGGCTGTATTTAGGGGCTGCATTTTTGGTTTTCTAGGGATGTCATTTGAGTCAAAGATGTCTTCTAATGGAGTTAGTCCTGTTGGGAGAAAATTGTCTTTCAGCTCTATGATTTCAGCCTCTACCACAGCTATTTCCTCATGATTGGTTTGCTGAATTTGTAGTATGTTCTCTTTGTTGAAAATAGTTGGATTTAGCATTTGTTTTGCTGTTTTGGGTGACATTGGGTGGTTAGTTTGTTCAAACTGTATTTGTGATTGACTTGCTCTTTCAAGTATTTGTGATTGACTTGCTCTTTCAGTGTCAATATTTAGTCCTGCAAATTCTTGTTGCAAGGTCAAGAAGTTGTTTATTTGTGCATCATCTTCAAATACCTGCCAGTCTTTGACATTGTTTGGAACAGAAGGTCTGTGTTTTACCTCAGCTGTAAAACAGTGGTTGGGCTCAAAAGGTAGCTTACAGGTACTTGCAAATGTGGCTAAACTGTGGGCATGCAAGTTATGGGTTCTGGGAATCTTAGTAATTTGAAATTCAGTGAAGAAGCTTAGTGTTTCAGTCTCTTGTCATTGGTGACAAAATTTCCCTTCACTTGTTGGATGACTAAATCTGAATCCCCCATAATTGAGACTTTTGTGGCTTGTAAGAACTTTACTAGCTTGAGGCCTAGTAAAAGGGCTTCATATTCTGCCATATTATTAGTACACTTGAAATTCAGTCTATAGGCTCGGCCTTCTGCATGACTGTCTTGTTTATTATGTATCCAAACTCCAGCTCCTGCCCCTAATTTGTTGACTGACCCATCAAATTCAAGGAACCATAGGATCTCTGGTTCCAGGGAGGACTTAATGACCTCCTTGTGTGCTGGAATTGTAAGTTGAAGCTGTGGTTTACCATCTGGTTGGTTTTCTAGGGCAGTTTGCTCACTTGATGGCACCTGTTCGCTTTCTTGAACAACAGCTGTGTTTAATGTTTGCTTAGTCATTGTTTCTTGGGTAGCAGTTTGCTCATTGGTGTCTTCCTCTTGTATGAGTGTCTTGGGTTCAACCTCATTATCTGAGAGAGTTGTATTATCATTGAAGAGAATGTATGAGTCTATGTCTGAATGGACAGCATATATGGGAAAGTTTTGGGGCTTTTCTTCACTGCTGACCATGTATTTCATTAATGTTTCTCTGTATAATCTCTTTGGTTGCCCAAAAACAGTGATGGTGGCATATGACATATCTAACTGCAGGGAACCTTGAAGTTTAGCCCCCCATGACCTTGATAACAGCATCCCATACTTGGGTGGGATGTCAGCAACTACAACATCCATTAGAATTGTTTTGTTTGGGTACTGAACAAGAGACACACATAGATCTTTTATTAGGCCTAAGCACTTGACTTGGCTTGAATCAAAGGAGAACAGGTCCTTGTATGGTCTTGTAATATCCAGGTTTAGTCTTTCCATGACTGATTTGGGCATTAGGTTGTGAGAGGCACCCGAGTCAAACATTGCATTATGTAATATCTTATCATGCACATGCAGGCTGACATAGAAAGGTAAAATGCCTACACCTGTTGTCTTTCCATCTACCTCTGGGCCAAAAAGTAGCTCTGGGGTATCATCCAACACATTAACATCATCTTTGTTGCTAGTAAGTTGGAGAGATTTCCTGATTTGTTGTTTGTAGATGCTGTGTTTGGCCAATTCTGAGAGAGGAATTGCTATCTTCAATTTACTAATCTCAGTTTCTAGGTCAAAGGGTTTTTCGGATTGGGTCTTTTGGCTGTGGATAACATTTCTTTCCTTGTTCACTAACTCTTCTTCTTGATTCTTATCCTGATTTTGAGGCTTGCCCTTCTTGCTCATCTCTTGAGGGGTGACACTTGGGTTAGGGTGCAAGGATGATGTGTCCATGGGCTGCTGTTTTGAAGAAGTTGGTTCAGTGACTTCTTCAATGGTTACTTCTTTTGCAAGCGAATCTGTTGGGTCATCTGGCTCTGTAACTATGGCTCTTTTGGGCTGCTGATTATCTTTTATCTTTTCAGGCTGTGTCACATTTACAGTTCTGCTCCTTAGCTTGTATTGCTTATGGACTTCATAAACAGTTGTGTCATAGCCTTGCTTGAAGTCAAATGACTCACCTGATTTGATCGGGAACAGCTTGATTACCTCATCCTCATGGTCTTCTTGTGTCAAAAAGACTTGACTTTCACCATCTAGACCCATTAAATTAATCTGAGAATCTTCATTGGGTTCACTTGATGTGGAAGTTTCAGCATAGTTTTCTTGGAAAGGGGGTCTTATGTCTTGGTCAGTACTGGGCTTGCCAATGTTTGGGTTTTGAGTTCTCCTAAAATTTGGATTCCTAGGAGGGTTGTTTTTTGGTGCTTCCCATGATGATTTTCTCTCAACCGATTCCACTCTATCCCCCAATCTCTTCATACCAGTGAGTATTGCATCCAGTTTTTGATCAAAGGCTGAGGGTTCCTCTTTGAAAGTGGTTCTCTTTTCCAACCTTGCTCTGTTTCTTTTGGCAATCAGGTTAGCTTCCACTGTGACAACAACCTTTTGGGCCTCTGCAAGGGTTTGAGGGTCTCTTTCCTTTAACTGATAGGCCATGTCAGGGTCAAAACCATCAGGGAATTTGTACAAAGCTAAATCAGGAGGGGGTCTTAAATTTTGTGGGATTGCGTTATATACATTGTTGAATCTTGCACAATACTCCAAAACAGTCTCTTGGGGACCTCTTTTGATAGTGTCATATTCCCCCAATATGTGCAGAGGATCTTTCTTTTTCTCCCATATGTTAGTAAAGGCTTGATACAACTCATCAGGAGTTGTGATGGAATTTGCATTCAGGGATCTAAACCAAGTTCTTACATCCCCAGTTAGGCTTTGAACAAACATCCTCATTCTCACACTGTCATCATCTATTTCATAGGTCTCAAAATGGTCTTGCATCCTTTTGGCATGCTGAATAGCTGTCAAAGGGCCAGTGGAGTCAAAATATGAGATTTTGGTTTGGTAGTCTTGGGGTAGAGCTGCAGCATTAGCTGGTATTTGCAAGGGTGCATATCTGTTAGCCATATTCACAAGGTTTGGGGGATTTACAGGAGCAACTGGGATAAAAGGAACGATGTGTGCCACAGGGGTAACAGGTGTAGCAGCACCTAGAGTGTAGTTCAAGGGGATATGTGCAGTGGGTGAAGATGTGCAAGGAGGGCTTTGAGATGTGGATGGTGAACTGGGGGAGACAGGGGTAGACCTAAATAGAACTTTGATTGGGGTTGGAACTGGCTCAGGGTGGGCTGTCTCAGGAGTCAAATCACTAGGATTTTCCTGCCTTTGCTGCTTCCTAACTATTCTAGGGATTATATTAGGATTCTCAGACACAGCTGGTGGATTCGGGTCAGGGTTTGACCTAGTGTACCTGTTTTCCCTTTTAGGAGCCAACTTCTGAACTTCTTTTTGAGTATTTTCTAAGATATTTTAGGATTGTTTAAGGGACTGATTAAGCCTTTTTAGAACCACTGTCTATGGACAGACAACGGTTTGAAAAGTATGCTTAGGTCCCCAGTGGAGTCGCCAATTATGTTAACACCCAGGTTGTTCCCTATGACTCCCAAGGGAATACGGCCGGGGTAACCACTAACCAATCTTTGGATTACAGCTTCTAGCCAAACTGTGATCAGAGAGGGCTCTCTCTTTATGATTTGTCTCTGTTATGATAGTATTTTAGGCTAGCTATTATGCTCAGGTTTTTGTTTATGTTTTGGTTGAAGGATGTCTTTCAATACCTAAGATGTAATGTTTAGACAATTGTACTTCATTGGGCAATGGAGTCTAGAGCTGTGAAATGTTTGAAATGCTTCAGTGGGAATGTTCAGACTGCAGGGCCTATTGGGTATCCCAACAAACAAAAATTTAAAGCTTAAATGGTGATGTATGATGATGCATGTTTAGCCAAGGAAAGAAATTAAGAATTCTCCATTAAGTTAATGTTGTGAAAGTGAAATATCTTGTTCAGGAGCAAACTTGAATTCCTGAAACAAAGGTCACTGTGAAAGATATATTCTTAAAGTGTAGCAATTAAGAATTACACTTATCAAGATTATAATCTGAGGAAAACATTCATTAACAACATAGATTGAGCCCAGGGTATTCCATGAATAAATCCTGAAGGCTATTCTTTTTCTTTGCTGCTAAAAACTTAAAACTTAGAAACATTTATGGGTTGTAAAAGATTGAAACACAAAACGAAGAGAGTTACAGAAAACTTATTGTATATGAGATGCACAGGGATCCTGAAAACTTCAACAAAACACCATGAACGCATTCAAACAACTCAGAACTCCAGAAATTCCATCACTTTTGTTATTAAACTCTGCAAAGATTACAGCATAGGAAATTTCTTCAAAATAAATCAACAACAACCCCTGCAAGCTTATGCGAGGGGCAAATATATACAAATGGTAATACAAAATATCTATGGCGTTGAGTCATCTGAGAAATAAATATTTCACCAACTTTGTACATAACAACAGATAAAAAGTTATTGCTGTCTTTAATACATCATAAATGTTCATTTATATCAGTCAGAAGATATTTTGGCCTTTGGAGGCCACTGAGTCGGTTGGAATGATCTGCTTTAAATGCTGGAAAATGCGTTGATGTGGCTTCTCTGCTGTAACTTTTTGGCCTTGTCACCTGTAGCTGTCCATCTTGACTTGCTGGCCGAAAGTCCTGCTGAGTTGGCTCAGCTTTTATCTTTTCATGCATGCTGATTTTACTAGCTTTTCATGTGCATGCCACCTTGTATTTTTGATGAAAAAACTTGAAGAATGGCTTCCTGGTCTATAAGATCATCTGTATTGCCTTTTTCCACCATTCCTGTGTGGGTAGTTGATGCTTGAGAATTGCATCCATAGTCTCATCTGCCTCTGTGTATTTATAAAATTTAGGAGGCACTTCAAACAGTGATTAATTTCATTCATTATGAAGAATAAATTCTCTACTCTATTGTAGAGACTTTGTCCTGTAGCTGGCCCTGTTTCTTCTGAGGTGTTGGGCCTTTCAGTGATCTGACTTGTGGCAAATGTATTGACCCTCTTGGCATACTGCTCATGGGTAAGCAGTTTTCCTGCGCTGTTCAGTAAGCCAGGGAGACCTCTGTTCTGTAATACCACAAATTTGTCCATAAATCTGTTCACCTCGGTCTGCATGTCTTGGGTCCTTCTCTCTAATGTCTGCACTAAGCTTCTTAGTGTAAGGACCCTTTTTATCAACATAATAGTCTCAGTCCTGTTAGGAATTCCCATAGTTGCTAACTGAGAACTTGTTCTATTATTGAGCACATTGATCATCCTGGTGGCAACTTCAGGCATATTGCCTAGAGCTGCCCTTGATCTCTGAATCTCCTTCTGTGCTTTTGCAATGAGCTCCAACTGCTCATGGATTGTGTCAATATACTGCCATTGGTCAGTAATAGACTGGCCAATATTAGCCCATAGCACTATCTTGATCTCGGCCACCACTTTATCCAGTTGGAGCTCCTTTTCTAGCTCCTTTATCCTGTCTTTGAGGGCTTTTATTTCCCTGCCCTTTTCTGCCACAGTCTGCTTGGACTTGTCATATCTTTCATTGACTTTGGCTAGTTTCTCCCTGGCCTCATTCAATTCTGTCATTTGTGCTTCCAAGGCCTGGATCTCATTTCTCAGCTTTTGCATGTCCAGGCTTGGGGCCTGCTCTGTTGTTGGTGGTGGTGGTGCTGAGGTGGATGGTGCTGTCTGTCCTGTTTGTTGAGGAGGAGGAACAGTAGTTGGAGCAGCTTCCTCGAGGTTAATTATTTCAGGAGGAGGCTGGGAGGTCTGACCTTCTTCTTTTTGCTTCAAGGCTGCCTGTAATGCTGCCTGTGCAGCCTCTGATTCTCCCAACTTTTCTTGAGTTTGGATTAGCTGCTTATATAGAGACACCAGCAAAGCTGTGGCATCTTGATCATGCCTCTCTTGGACAATTTCATCTATTTGAGGGTGAATTGTGGCTGGAATTTTGATCTTTCTCCTCAAAGCTGCCATGTCTGCGTCCCTCAACTTCAATATCTCTTGTATACCCTTGATATCCTTGGGATCATGCCCAATTTCTATGATTATATCTTCTAAGGACCTAATTCTGTTGTCCTTAGCTTGAGAGGATGCCCTTTCCAACTCAAGTTGGGTAGCTGTATTATGAAGGCTAGTCTCTAGCCTATAATTATCCAATGTTTTATCTGCCAAGGAGGCATACACCATCTCACCCGTTTGTTTGTGTAATTCAATTTTGTCCATAGGGTGGATGTCCTTGGCAAGGACCTCAAGATTGGTCCTTATATAATCTGCAGGAGACTGGGGCTGTGCTACAGCTGGCAGAAAATGACTCATGATCATTTTTCCTTCACTAACATCATACGCAGACATCAGTCTTTGCTGGTTAGTGGGAGCCATTTTCAACAAATGATTGTATAGTTGTATCTTTATTGGCCCATTCCTCCTCTTTATGTCAATGAACTGCTGTTTGATGCTCAGTTCACCTTCTCTCTGCTGGCTTGAGGAGCTGACTTCTCCTCCCACTGTTCTGTTCTATTCCTCTTGGAAGGAACTTGCGGATGCTTCCCTGCTAGGTGGGCCCATGCCCAGAGATTTCCCTATTGGCATTTCCTCCTCAGAGAAAGGATTCAGTCTCTGTCGTTTCTCACCATGACTTATTGATGTTGTTAAGGGAGTCTCTCTGTCTCTTTTTCTGCTTACATCCTCCTTTTGTGGAGTTTAGAGGATTGATGTTTCAGCTGATGTTTCCTGCCTTGGAGGCACAATTTGTTGTGGTTGTTGCTCAGTGGATTTTGGGGCCTCCACTGTCTGCTCTTGCTGTACAGGCTGCTCCTGTCTTTGTTCTTCTTATTGTTGATGCTGCTGCTGTTGATGTACTTCCTGCTGCTGCACTTCTTCTTGATGTTCCACCTCTTTTTCTATTTGGTCTTCAGTCATGGGAGGTGGTTGCTCTTGTTCCACCTGCTTTTCTTTGCCTTTGCTGGATGTCTGTTGAGTGTTCATGGCAGCTTGCTGATGTGTTGTTGAAGAAGAGGCAGCTGCTCCAAGTTGCCTTTGATATGATAAGGAAACATGTCCACAAGTTTCCAAGTCAACCTCTTTTTGCATATTCCTAGCCTCTCTCTCTAGCATCTGCTCTCTAGTAATTGGCTCTTCTAGAGTGCCCTCTTTCCAGCTCAAAGAATTTGCATACTTTTCAACATGAGGCAGTTTAACATGTGAATAGTTACCCAATTTGTATCTTATCCTTCTGAGGGAGATAAAATGATTACGGTCATAAGGTGTCCATTTGAAACTGGTTTGCAATTTGAAGCCCTCTAAGATCATGTCTGCCTCCTTCCATCCCTCCTCTCTTTTATTGTATAGAAAAGGGCCTAGCTGGTTCCTTACCTTCAGCTGCACCTTCTTATTCCTACTTTGGAAATGGAAGCAGTCTGCATTTCCAAACTGCCTGAAGTATTCTAGGGCAAAAAATCTCATAGGGACATACCTTGGCAGCCTGTAACGGTCCAATTCACAGCCATATATTCTCATTACTGTGTGGTGTTGGTAAAAATACCAATCACCAATGCTGTAGGATTTGGAGAGATGGAGAATTCTCTGCATGTCATCGGTTAACCTTGGAGGAGGGACACCATACAGCAATGTCATAGCTGGGTGAATGAACAGGTCTATAAATTCACAGTATGTGTATGGTGATTGAGAAATATTATGGAAAACTGAAGTCCAAAACACAACTGACCTTGGATTTCCCTGGGCATTAAGTTTCTTGAGGGGAATGGAGAAACTATCTGGTTGATAAAACAATAACAGGTGGTAGATGTATGAGGTGTATCTGAACACCCTCTCCCTCTGTAAATTCATTAGCTGTTCATGGATCTTTTCTGCAATATATGTGGCATAGTCATAGTGCACAGCTGGAGGATTTCCAGGAGAAAATATGGACAGCATTGCCATTATAGTGTCATCAACATCCTCAATTCCCCTGTACCCCAGGACGTAGCTGATCAAATCCACCAGCATTCTGCCCAAGTCATTCAGGTAGTGATATCCAATAGGAGGAGTTCTCATGGTTTCAGAGCTTGGCTGTATGAATAACTGATTAATTTTTATGATCTGGGCACTTGACAAATTACTCCCCTTCTTCACTAAGTCCAGCATGGAGAGAGGAGTCAATGGCCTTGCAGTATGGAAATGCAGCATCTCATTTATAGTTTCTGGGGTGATATGGAACAAGATTGAGCCTGTAGGACTGAGAACAGCTCTTTGGCATGGATCATAGCATTCCTGGCACTTGTGGATCAAGTCTGGAAGGGCATTGACTTGAGGGAGGTTGTAAATGGGCAAATTTGAGTCCCAAATCCCTAAAATATCAGCTCCACCAAGGTGTTGGGCTTTCAATTCATTTAGCATGTGAATATTGAACTTGGAACCCATTGGGAACCAGTCTATCATCTGATAATCTACATCTCCCAGGGCTTTCCATTCTAACTCCCTTTGAGGGGCATTCAGAGGCTGGATATTCAGGGCTATTGGTGTTTCCATGGCTAGTAAGGCTTCTGAATTGTATGTAAACTGTTTTGAGTGAGCAGAACAACGCAGAGGAGTTTCTTTACAATGTAAATATGAATTGTATGGAACAGAGGGTGAATTGAGCAAACAGCAATTGAAATACCATTTATAGGATTGATTAAAATAGTAGCAGGACTGACTAGAGTATTTCTATGGTGAATTTATGTAATGGAGGTTTCTAGTTCACGACTGCGCGAACTACCTGTGAATTCAGGTGAATTTTGTCAAATGCAGGCTTGGCAGAAGGTTTATTGCCTCGCTAGTCGGAAATGAGTGCAGGTCACTGGATGCTTGATGGTGATTTTGGTGTTTTATACTCTCTTAAACAGTTTGCTTACAGAAACATGGATAAAACCAGGTGCAGGGAACAATTTTGAGAAATACCTTGCGAATTGTCGATAACAGTTGCGAATGCAGGTACGACGGAGGCGCCCACGGTTTCAGAGTCGAATTGTGCAGGTTGGCGCTAAATTGGTCGTAAAATGCATGCAGGAAAATCAATAGTTGTTTTGGCAAAAGTGAGAAAAAACACGCATTTTTGGCTAAAATATGGATTTTTGGCATATTGGCGTGTTTTTAAGATGACGTCAGCATGACGTCATTAGGTGGGGTCATGGTTGGATGACGTCAGCATGACATCACCGGGTGATGTGGCAAGCTGTGATTGGTCCACGGGGATAATGAGGTGGTAGACATATCAGCATAGGGGCGGACAAGGTTGCTGATGCGACGACGGAGTGGCTCTGACGTGGGTCCAACGCGGTGATGACGCAGGCATAACAGAACCGGCGGTAAATGATAAGCGGTAATGGTTTTTCTCAGACCGCCTTGGATACGGTCAGGGTTTTGTCAGAGGGCGACCCGAGAAATTGTGAGGGCGACGCGTGGCGAAGGCCTGACGTCACCCTCTGACAGTTTCTCGGGCGCTAATCTTCGGACGTCGGGCCCAACCCGATATGCATAATGGCCGTCCGATCAAAGGCGCCCGATCGGACGGTTGACGGGTCGCTGAACAGTGCGGACGATACGGCAGCGGGGAGGTAATAAAATATTATTTTCTTTTGAACGGCGTGCCCAGCGGGACTTTGGGTTTCGGCGGGTTTATATGGTTTTTCAATGTAAAATAGAAATAAAAATATTACCGCGCCGATACTTTGGATAAAATGGAAAAGTGGGTTTTTGTGCGCTTTTTGCAAATGAAGCGGGTTATGGGAAAAAAGGGTTTTTCATATGTTTTTCTTAGCAAATGAAGGTTTAATGGGTCAAAATGGATTCAGAAGGGTGAAGGAGGGTGAGGCTTAGGTTTTTCAAGCTGACCAGATGTCAACTTGTTCCCTGACAGAGAAAATATGGCTATAATGCCAAGGGGAGGGATATTTAGACCATGCTTGGGGGTTTAGACACCATGGTGTTATAGTAGTAGGGAAAGGGGTAACATAGGGGAATTATATAATAGAAGTTAGGAATAACTGTGGATGAAAGAGTGGATAAGGGGTAATATTACTAAGTTTATTTGAAAATAACTTAGCTTAGGGAGTAGATCAAAATGAAAAGAATTTAGACAAGAAATGTGGCTTCTAATAGGACTAAGAACCACCATAAAACCACCAATTCTTCCATGAATCTCAACTGATGAGGGGATATTAGTAATGAATGGGAAAGGGGAAAAGTGGGAAGTTAGACATGCTTCTTTGTTTTGCTGCAACCTGATAGAGAAGGACTTCTCAATCCATTGATTCTGCTTTGTGAAATAGGTTAGCACACCTTCAATTATAAGGAATGACACTTCTGCAACCCCATCTGCCTACCCATCTATTTGCCTAGCATTTTTTGTTTCTTCTTGGAGGGTGCACTTAGACTTGCAGACCCTTATTTGCCTTTTCTTTTCTCTGGCTTTTTCCTTTTGATTTTCTATCTACTGCTACCCTTATTGCTTCCAAGGTCCCAGATTAAGCAGTTGGGAGCCTTACTTCTCTACCTAAGCTACTTGTCTGCCAAGATTAAACAGTTTGGACAGACTTCTTTCTCTATTCTACAACTGAAAATTTAAAACATGGCATGATCCAGATTAGGCAGTTGGACCATCCATCAAAATTGAGTCTGTTATAGACATTTTTGTGCCTCGCAGCATGGAGCATGAAATGTCAATAATTACAGGGATCCTCAGTCCCTAAACATGTTGTTCTTACCCCTAGAAAAACAAGGTCAGCAAACCACAGCACTTCCCATCAGTTCTCCACCTGAAAACACTCAAAAACAGGCTTATTTTGGATCATGTCAGCTGCTCCACTGAGCAACTGCGCTGAATGTCAACTGCTCCTCCTTGTACCTGCGCTGAAAGTCAACTCCAATGAAGGCTACCTGCGCTGGGCGAGATTGGCCAAGTGGCATAGTCATTCTGCAAGGTGTCAATTGCCCAGGAAGCTTCCAAACTGACACTTGGTTCAAGGGATTCGCCCTGTGATGAGTAAGAGGTACCTGATCTCCATGTGTAAGCAAGGATCTCCAAGTGGACTCAAGAACTGAAGTTTAACTAAAGTGGGAGAGGACACTAGTCAGCTTTATGCCAGCCTCAAGCTGACTCATCCTTTCTCCAAATCTCCTATATATAGAGATCTTCTATGAGGTCTAGGGGGGCTGGAATTTTGTGCAAAGCAAGGAAGTGCTGTTGGTTTACAGTTAGAGCTATTGGGTGATTGCTTTTATAGAGGTGAAGAGGAGATTTCTTGCTGCTGGGGAGGTGCTGCTGGATTGGAGCCATTGATGGTTGTAACCTTCTCAGAACCCTTTTACTTCTATCAATAAAGCTTTGAATGTTCTCCTATATACTTGTATTGCATTGATGTATTGTATTTACTTGTATATCTGATTCACTCTAATCCATGCATCAGTTATGAGTACATGTTTCTTGTAATTTCCCTCTCTTGTTTGTGCAGGATCTGTGTGTAGCTGGGCCGGCAAAGGGAGCAAGGAGCTAGGAACAAGAGACAAAGAGAGAGGACAGGATCGACAAAAGCGAAAGACACCGGTTGGTCAATCTTTTCTTCCTTCTCTGTACTTTCATAAAGGAAAATATCAAAGCTTTACTTTCAGTTGTTGCTAAGGACTGTCACCCTTAGAGTAGGGATAGGGTCATCCGAGTCGGATACTTTTCCCCACAACAAACTGGCGACTCCACTGGGGAGCCTAGTATCTTGTTGGTGTTTGTAGTATCTTTGCTATTCATTTCCTGAACCAAAGAGTACCGAATCGAAAAGCTTTTGACTATATCAAAAGCGAAGTAGAGGGGCTGCTACTCTTGCTCATTTTTTGAGCAGATTCATGATTTGAAGAGTTGATCTACAAAAGACTCTTGTACTCTTTGTGATAGCTTTTCATCCTCTTGATCATCCCTTAGCTTGTACTTGACCTATAGCTTTTTATTTCAGCAAAAACAGTGAATTTTTGAGCTTTTTATGACCCGGAAACCCTTGTGAACGCAACTCTCGTGTCTCAGTGCAGGCTGCCCAAAGGCAGTCTGCATTTCAGCGCAGGTACTCCCTTCGGGAACTGCGCTGAAAGTCAGTTTGACAGACCAGAGCCTGCGCTGGACCAGTTAGCCAGTGTCTTGCTGAGGTTTCCTACTGAGTCTTGGCCCTGTTTTCACTGTTGTTTTGCTGCTGATTGCTTGTCATTTGTACTTGCTGTAAACCAACTTTCCTTGACATTATTCCGCCTCAGTTGTGTGATGAAACTGTGATTGTTCTTTCAGTATTTCTTGTTTCAGTTACAGTTTCCCATTGTGAAAAGCAAACCAGTATAGCTGTGGCCTCTTAGATCTTGAACTGTAAAAGTGTCGTCGTGATCTTAAGAGCTAGTTTTATTACTGTTCATGGCTGTTTGAGTTTGTTTGTTTTTCATTTTATGGTTTGAATTCATACATTTTTAGTGTCGAAACAAGTACCTGTAAGGCGTCTTTTCATTTTAGACAAAACTTGTTTGTTTACGCTTCAAATTGAATTCGAAAATTACACGACAATTTCCTTTTGTCTACATCAACATTAAAGGAAAAGAAAAGAAATACATGCATCTTGCATTTGCATATTTTGATAAGTTTGCGTGATTGATCTAGGAGAAAGTGCATTAGTTTGTGCTTTGTGCTCTGTGTGGAAAGATAATGTTTTTCTCTCCCGTCAGTAGTTAGGATTTTCAAAGCTAAAAAGATTGTAATGCTTGCTTATCATTTTAGCTGCATTTAGGAATTTGTACCAATACATCTCGTGGTGATCCTGAAAGACAAACTGCTAAACAAGATCAACTTAAAATATATTGAATGAATCTAAAAACGCATTGTAACATAACGCTCACAATAGAGGTCTAGGTAGAGACGTGTTCCGGCGTCGTTAAACGTAGTGATTGTCGATCTCTACGAAGGTGGGTGATTCCTCCTGAGGGACGATAACACTAATACGGACTTGTGCTCCCGCGTACCGTCGCGTATATTGGGAGACCCCTATAGGCATTTATCCTTTATCCTTAGGAAGCCGCGTCGGCCGCCCTACTGATCGCGATGCAGTGAACACAGCATTCACGAAGATCGACTACCCGTACCGTAAAACGTATTCTGTGGTTTCGCGAAAGGTTTGGCACACCCTCTGTCTAGATCTCCAGAGCAGTTTCTTTTGGCCCTTTTCAAACTCTATAACTGAAAAGGTCCAACCGAGCATTTGTCACTTCGGGCTCGTTAATACATCGAAGGCGACTAGAGTCATCTTTAGCTTTTTCTCGACTCTTAAAACATGAAAAAGCAAAGTTGTGTCTAAAAGCGTCTAATAAAATTCATTCAATACGGAAACATAATTCCCCTTTTGGTATTTTAGTTGATCAAGTAATCCGCAACCGTGGAGGAAAGTCAATTAAAACTCCGTCGTTCGAGGAGACTCGCGAGTCAACCGTCTCTGTCTCCGGAACCGAGAGTAGTACGGACGAAGCGGACTCGCTTGACCGGGTCAAAATCTCCCATTAAAGTTAGAACAACAGTTCCAACTACATCTGAGATTCTGGTCACTCCTAATATTTCTGGAATCCCTGCCTCTATTGAAGAAGTTCAACAGCGACAGAGGGACAGTTGTACTGATCCTAGTCTGAGAACAAGTACTTGCATAACTGAACCAGTTCCATCTGAAACCGGTCCACAGAGTCTTGTTGCTCAAACAACTGTCGTTGTCGAAGCAACCCCTTCTTCGGCACCAGAAATATTTTACGGACCTGACGGTCTTCCTCTTCCTCCTGGTCTGATTGCAATAGAAGAAATCGTAGAGGACCAGCAAGCAAATACTCCAACTCATTTTGGAGTAGGCATCACTCTTTTTCCTTCTGCATCAGAAGTTTGTCCATCGCCAGTGGAAGTTCCTGTAGAATCGTTAGGCAGTTTATTGGATAGACTTAAAATGTCTGAGCAACCGTCGACATCTAGGACTGTGCCAAATGACACAGCGACAGCAGAAGCTCCTGCTGTCACTCCGACGATGTTTGCCGGCATACCAGCTGTCCCGACTAGCTCTCAACAGCTAGAAGGAGTCCACCCAGGGACTATTATGACAACTTGGTCTGTTCCAGTTTGTTCTTCCGGTATAATACCCGGTAATTCTTATGTTGAAACTAGACAAATTGATCCCTTTGGAAATCAGTTTGGACCATCCAGTCCTCAAAGGCAATCTATACCCTTGAGCTCCGGATTGTTACCGTATGGGGGGCAATATGCCCTTTCACTTCCCCCTCCGGGAGGATACCCATACGGCAGTTTTCAACCGCATTCAGGTTTGACTGAAGTTACGACGAGTGGTTGGGTGCCTATGTTGCCCCAACAACCGAGAGTTGTATATTCCATGCAACAATGTGTACCTATGTCTAGCATCCCGACGACGCCAGCAATTGTAACCGTGTCGCAAGTTCAATCGATGCCTGTTGTATGTCAACCCCAAGTTGTAATGCAACAGCCCCTTGACCTTGCAACACAACCACAATCGCCAACTGCCAGGACGACACAGATACAAACGGGAACCATAACCCCGCATCTTGGTCCGTCGGTTAGTATCGCACAGCAAAACATGGCTTCGCAGCCATGGATGGTGCAATACCAACAACCTCAGTTTCAACAGGTGTACCAGGGATCTGAGCAACAGATCTTTGCAAATAGTGGGCAACCCTATATTCAGAACGGGTTAAATCAACCACTTTACAGTGGCCAAGCCCACCAGCCATATCAGTCCTATCAACATCAGTTGCATTATGTTGGTATGCAAAGGCCTACTGCTCAGGCGATTCCATCGTATCCTGGGTACGCCTCGCCAAACCTGAATCAGCAGTTGCCATTCGTGGCGACTCTAGAATTACCAGATTTACATCGATTGACGAATGATCCAATCGCCTATGCCCATTGGTGGCCAGCGATTCCTCACAAACTTCCTTCGGACATTCCTAAATTCAATGGAAATCCTGGCGAAGACCCGTCGAATCATGTGATGACTTTCCATTTGTGGTGTTCGTCGAATACCTTGAATGATGATTCGATAAGGCTTCGCCTTTTCCAAAGGACATTGACTGGTCCGGCGGCTAAATGGTATATTGAATTACCTAGAGCCTCTTTCGACAATTTTAGTTCCCTAGCCACGACTTTCTTAACACACTTTCAGTTACCTATAAGGTACGAAACTGGAACAGAGATCTTAACCAATTTCAAGCAGACAACGGCCACACATATATCAGATCATATACATGAGTGGCGTCGTCGTCGCAGAATGGTAAAGACTTATGTTCCAGATCAGCTTTTAGCTGAGTGGTTTATAAAGTCGCTTCTTCCTGCTATAACAGAAGATGTGGCCAAGGGAGGCGTCGTAACAGAGGAGCAAGTTATTGCTCGTGCCCAGTATTTAGACTTAGTATATACTCAGTCTGGCACGCTCTATGACAAGATACCTGACGCCCCTAGACCGGAATTTTCAATTCCTCCCCCCCCTGGATCAAATAGTGACTCTCATGCCGGCGATGGTGTGATTGACACTGCAAACGCAAAGTCAACACGGGATTCGTCTAAGAAAACCCGTAAGACTTCGAATCAAAATGCAAATGAAGAACTTCTTGCCTCGGAAGTAAGTGCCGTGTCGGACGACAAGGGCAAACAACTGAAGCAACCAGGAGACAAGAAGAAAAAGAAAGGGAGAAAAGGGAAACCCCCTTCGGGGTGTCATATATGCGATGAGGATCATTGGACAGCAGATTGTCCATGCAAAGCTGAGCTTAAAAGATTCTTTAAGAGTCCGAAAACCTCAGCTGTGTTGACTGATCCGTTTCCTAATCCTGGTCAAAATCTGGTTGCTAATCAAAATGCTTCCCGATCCCAAGTGCTTATGTTGTCTACCTCAAAGCAGCAGAATAATGCTTTGACAAGGAATAAAGATTACGGGAATCCATGGCTGTCGAATAACAAGGCTAATGAACAACCTAGTAGTTCGACGACAGCTTTGACCAAAGTTGTGCCATCCATCATTCCTGAACCAATGATAAAGTTGCCAAAGGGAGTAGTACACAAATCGACATTTAATCCT
Source organism: Pinus tabuliformis (assembly GCA_031772625.1). Classification (NCBI taxonomy): domain Eukaryota; kingdom Viridiplantae; phylum Streptophyta; class Pinopsida; order Pinales; family Pinaceae; genus Pinus; species Pinus tabuliformis. The sequence continues at coordinate 2,034,132,692 of CM062816.1, read as the reverse complement.
CGTGCCAAAATAGCACAGAATTATAATATAATAGAGAACCTGGCCCAATCGCCGTCTGCTATGTCGACACTTGAGGTACCGCAAAATTGCCCCTCCCAAGAGCAAACTTTATTATCAGCAATAGGTGGGATTGGCCCAATGGATTCCAATCTTGTGGCCTTTGATCATAAAGGATATGACCCTAAGTTACCAGCTCAACTAGCTTTCCTTATTCAAGCGAAAGCCCTCAACAAAACTGTTCATCGAACAATTATTGATGAGGGGGCATCTACATGTCTTATGTCGATGAGTTGCTGGAAAAATTTAGGCTCACCACCCTTGTCGAAATCGTCAACGACCTTAAAAGCATTTGATGGACGATCATACACTCCCTACGGGATTATAAGTAACTTGCAAGTTGAACTGGGGGGCAAAACAGTAGAAGTCGATGTTGAAGTAATTGATGGAAACCTCGATTACAACATCCTACTAGGAAGGCCCTGGATATATGCCATGGCCGCAGTCGTGTCGACCTACTTCAGGAAGATTGCATTTCCCTTCCAAGGAGGGATTACAGTCGTCGACCAACAAACTTTCCTCCCCGACAGTTCACAAGTTATGGGAAGCATTCCAATGATCCATGGAAGCGATCATTCGCTTCAAAATATTGGAGTAGGTCTCCTAAAAGACCCTACCTTAATGGGTACTTTTGCCCTACCACCTGCAAGAAATCTGGCGGAAGTGGCCACAGTGGAAACCTACAATATGAAATCTTCTATATCTAATGGATTCGGAAGATTCCTGAACATTTTGTCAGCATGGATCATCGCCCTAATGGAAATACTGTAAATACAGTGGGCTCCGAGGACGGTTCTAGTCTCGTGTCAACCTCGTTAAAAAATGAAACAAATCCCCTTTCTCAAAGGTAAACCTTCATTCCAACCACCGAGTTGAATGCAATGAAGCTTGGGGGGCATGCACCTTGTTTGCATTATTATGCTGGGGGCATGTAAAATTAATCGAGCAGTTTTAGCACATGGTTCATGCTCGTTAAAAAATAAACGCAAGATACGAACAGTTTTAACGCGGTCTTCATGCTCGTTAAAAAATAAATAAAAGCAGTGAGCAATGTTCCCTCCAGAGTTTAAGCTCATTTTTATCTAAAAAAAGAACCTATCCCGGTAAATAACCTTCTGAGATCGTAAATTCATCAGCCATAAAAGCCTTGGTCGTGTTTGTGCACCGTCACCTCCACCGTCATTTGGCCGATCATTCACTTCCATTTGTGTGTTTACCCATTTTGAGGAACATCTGCGAAGAGTGATTTCACCTAGCCATCCTTGTGACACTGCCGTGATTGGAAAATTCCAATTTGTACCTGGAATCAGTTGCTATCCCTGTTTATCACTCGTTCCTCAAAAGACGAGTCTTCTTTGAGCTCTTTTCACTGACTCGTAAAATATGAAAAGTTTGCCGAGTTTTGGCCTTCCTGCTCGTTAAACGACCGGAACGCTATCCCTCCTCTAGATTTTAATCTTTTTGGACCTGAGGGATTATTGCACAAAAAGATCGAGCGCTTGTTTTGTTCGGCTCGTTAAAGCAATCGAAAACTCATCCCTTCTGTATTGTTTTATACTTTTTCGGACTTAAGGGATTAGATGACGAAAAAGGAATTATGGAGTTAACTTTATGTACCTTTTCAGACTCTCTAAAAATGAAAAGGACCGAGTTTTCCTTGTCGTTAGACTCGTTAAAATAATTAAATAGCGACAAACTTGTCTTTAGACGAGAACGAGTTTCCCTATCGCTAAGCTCGTTAAATCATAGCGATGGGCTTGCCCGAAGGGCAGGTTATAGAACAAGCATATGTTATCCTCCTCAAGCTTGACAAAAATAAAGAGGTACTGGTCAGAAATGACTGGGGAAAAATTGGGAGAACATCAAAGCTTAATGGTAGCAAGTCGCTCTTGAACATGACACTTTTCCTCCGTTCCACATCGGGTTGGGTTGTTTCATTCACCGGTCTCATCACCATGGTCTTCGCCAAACCATCCACATTTGGGGTAATGCTACCGATCCATCGCATCAGTGTCGTTATATGTTCAAGAGAGGTCATTCTGAAAGTGTCAACCGTGTCCCATCCACTGCCATACATTATCCTTCATCCATTCATGATCGCCACCCTGAATCATATATCACAGTTTGTTTTCACCTCCACTAAAATCATTAGCTCCGTTCCGTGTCATTGATGTGGGATTCATTAAGGCCCTCCTTTGACGGATCGCTTCTTGTCGACTTCAGCTCATTATCCAAGAAGTTGATCTAGGAACAACCCCATCAGTACTTTGAAGCTTGCATGCCTCAATGGCAAGTTTCTCACTTCCGGCGACAGGTATACATCAATGACCTTCGACCAGAAGATTTTGCGTGGCGTTCGACGCCAAGTCCTTTATTCACGCCACGTGAATTGTACTGCAGTACCTTGAGGGTCATTATCATTATCGGTGATTCCTCTCGCGCTTGTTAACGGTTTTCATCATTGACCGGTAATCAAGCGATGTCTTTCCATGTTCGACTTCAGCGAAATTCTCACATGGATCGACTTGTACTTAGAGTGAAGATCGAACGAGTTGGAAGACCCCGGATCTAGTTTCATCCATCCGGGCTGCGATATATATTCAGGAAATATAAAAGCATTTGTCATGTACATCATTGCAGCAGATGATCATCCTATTCAAAGGATGATAATTTCAGCAGAGAATTATCAGTCTACTATCAGACGATCGTCTGTTCTATGTACCAAAATGTATTTATAAAGCTGAGCATGGGAATGCCCGCCTCAGCTAGATCATGAAAACAGAATGAAAAATAATGTATTGTATTGTATTGTATTACAGGGCGCCTCCTCAGCACTGGAATGAACTTCGGACCCCCTAGATAAAGCATTTCACCCGATAAACGGCCTCATACTTTAGGGGCAACTGTTATAGACATTTTTGTGCCTCGCAGCATGGAGCATGAAATGTCAATAATTACAGGGATCCTCAGTCCCTAAACATGTTGTTCTTACCCCTAGAAAAACAAGGTCAGCAAACCACAGCACTTCCCATCAGTTCTCCACCTGAAAACACTCAAAAACAGGCTTATTTTGGATCATGTCAGCTGCTCCACTGAGCAACTGCGCTGAATGTCAACTGCTCCTCCTTGTACCTGTGCTGAAAGTCAACTCCAATGAAGGCTACCTGCGCTGGGCGAGATTGGCCAAGTGGCACAGTCATTCTGCAAGGTGTCAATTGCCCAGGAAGCTTCCAAACTGACACTTGGTTCAAGGGATTCGCCCTGTGATGAGTAAGAGGTACCTGATCTCCATGTGTAAGCAAGGATCTCCAAGTGGACTCAAGAACTGAAGTTTAACTAAAGTGGGAGAGGACACTAGTCAGCTTTATGCCAGCCTCAAGCTGACTCATCCTTTCTCCAAATCTCCTATATATAGAGCTCTTCTATGAGGTCTAGGGGGGCTGGAATTTTGTGCAAAGCAAGGAAGTGCTGTTGGTTTACAGTTAGAGCTATTGGGTGATTGCTTTTATAGAGGTGAAGAGGAGATTTCTTGCTGCTGGGGAGGTGCTGCTGGATTGGAGCCATTGATGGTTGTAACCTTCTCAGAACCCTTTTACTTCTATCAATAAAGCTTTGAATGTTCTCCTATATACTTGTATTGCATTGATGTATTGTATTTACTTGTATATCTGATTCACTCTAATCCATGCATCAGTTATGAGTACATGTTTCTTGTAATTTCCCTCTCTTGTTTGTGCAGGATCTGTGTGTAGCTGGGCCGGCAAAGGGAGCAAGGAGCTGGGAACAAGAGACAAAGAGAGAGGACAGGATCGACAAAAGCGAAAGACACCGGTTGGTCAATCTTTTCTTCCTTCTCTGTACTTTCATAAAGGAAAATATCAAAGCTTTACTTTCAGTTGTTGCTAAGGACTGTCACCCTTAGAGTAGGGATAGGGTCATCCGAGTCGGATACTTTTCCCCACAACAGAGTCTATATCAAGCTATATGCACAGCTTGTCTTCTCTTGGAAATATGGGATCTTTGCATCATCAAAGCAGAGCATATTTGGACCTTTCTTAGCCAATCATGAAATATGAAACCTATTGGTATATGTATCTAACAGTATCGAAGTCACATTATTTGCACCAATAGGTGAGTTATGAATACCCTTTTGTTCCTTACACCTTGGTAATTAATCATATATCATTTCCCGAATTATATATAGCGCATGCAAATCTATTATCACCAATCATGGCAGAGTAATTGACAGTGACCGCAGGAGATTTAGAAAGTACGAAAGATGTACTCTCCTCTTAGCCTTGCATCATATCACAGCAGCCTCTTACGTAATACGCGATCCAACTCTACGCCTCGATTTCAGTAATTTGTTGTTTTTATAAACATGGCATATTTTCATACACTGCTCCTTTATGACTCTGTTTCAGATCGGGTGCTGCTCCTTTATTTGACGGCTGGGACAACCTATCACATTGTGGGGGGGAGGTTAACCTCATTATTCCCTGGATTACGTGTCAACTCACTATTCGGGAAAGTTGTGTACTAGGGTATGGCATGGCTTAACAACATGCTATTTTTATTTTTGATACACGAATTGCTATTTATAAGCCATTTCTGTTGTATACTCTATCTTTTCCAAACAAGTCTTGCGTCTATTACCCTCTCTGTGTTTCAAACAGCACAAACAGTTGCTATTCTATTGAGAATTCATAGTGAAACCATGGGAGGAAGAGCGATCCGAAGGGAACCGCAGGTGTTGATAGTCTTCGCTGCTGCCCGGGAAATCCTGGCAAGAGTAGGGTGGCTGACTTATCTCAACCACTTGCAGGAGTCTAACGAGACAGTGGCAATTGAATTCCTACAGAATTTGCAGGAGGATTACTCCACAGTAAGGGGGAGATAGATAACAGTCACCGATGACATAATCGCAGAAGTCTTGGGACTACCAGCCACCGGACCTGTATGGACGTTAAAAAAGGAGAGATTACAAAAGATTATAGAAATCTTCCAGGACAAAGGCCAGAGCTTGGCAATTAAAGGAAAGGGAATTCTTCCAGCAATGCTAGGAGAGCCCTGGGCAGAATTGGCAAGGAACGTGCAAAGCTACATCACCTGTGAGGGTAGAAAATACATGGTAAGACCACATCTTAAACTCTTAGCTGTTCTAAAACAGAAATTCTCTGTAAATTTAACTGCACTTTTGAATTCGTTACTTCATGACGTTGCACGGAACTTAAAAAAGGCACAACATGTAGAGTCAGTTGTTAGTCATCATGGGTTAATTCGACTAATTGTCAGTCATAGCCTCACCCAGTAGCAGAGCAGCTGGGAAGAGCTAATTGCAATGATTGAAGGGGGGTTGACAACACCATCCCCAAAACGTAAGCATGCCACCAGCACACCTGAGCGTCCAGAAAAACGCAGAGAATTAGCAAAACAAAAACATGTCACTAGTACATCCGAGCGTCTAGAAAAATGCAAGGAATCGACAGTGTAAGCATGCCACCGGTACACCCGAACAGCCAGAAAAATGCAGGAAATCGGTCCGGTTAGCACGAATACGATGGAGGCTGGAAAAACTCCAAGAAAACACTAGTCAGCCAGTAGAAATTGAAGATGAGCAACCCTCACGGCCAGAAGAAGAGGCTGAGCAATCTAAAGGAGAAGAGAAAGAAGAGGCCGAGAAATCTGGAGAGGAGGCCGAGCAATCCGAAGAAGAAAATTTGCCTATTCATGATGAAGAAAAAATAAGAGATACTGAACAGGAACAATCGGTTCCTAAGACACCGGAAGAAATTCTGGAGGAAGCAGGGGCAGAAAAAGAGGATGCCGAAGAATTGACAGAACCAGTTAGGGTTCCTACCCCAAAATAGCCAAAGCAGAACAATGAAGAAACACTCCAGAAGGAAGATCCAGGGACTAGTCACGGCCCAGGCCACAGCAAACAGCCTGCTGTTCCTTCTAACGAAATTTTGGAAATTAAAGAATTGCGAAAGGAACAGCAGAGATTATTGAGCATAATAGCCCAGCTCCACCAGCAGATTAGGATCCTGAAAGCAAGGCAGAGGGTAAAAAAGACTGCAGGAAAGAAAAAGGTGACCACTCCAGCAAAACCCTGCAAGGCAAAAAGGCGGAGGATCAGAATTCGTCCTGCTGTTCAAAACCCTATTGAAAATCCAGCTGCTGTTCCAAATGATGCTGAAGAACAGACTACTGTTCCATTTGAAAAGGAACAACAACTGACTGATATCCACGCTAAAATAGAAATGGTTGATATGATGACCTGTGACAAGGAAATTCAGACAGAGGCACCACTCTCGGGGGTGATAAGGGTTCTGAACTCAAAGCAATGCAATACGAAAGTTCAGGTAAAACTCCCGGCCTCCACTGTTGCATGGAGAAGAGATCCAAAAACAGTAACCTTGTGCAAGGGGTTGAATTAAGCTCAACAAGAAGCAGAAAAGCTTAGAGAGCAAACGGTCTCTCGCTAAAAGTATGAAGAGCTATAGCAGCAACTTAGGAACGTCAATCAATCTGAAAGCCTGGCCTTTGAAGGTTGGTGGAAGGAACAAGAAAAAGTTGCAAAGGTAACTCGCAGGCTAGATATTGTTATCAAGCAGATGGATACCTTGTGTTCTTTATACAATGACATCTTAGCATGTAAGGCCCCTGCCAATTATTATGCCCTGTTTTTACTAGAACGGTATTTGCAATTAAAAATAAAAGCTATTAAAGCAGGTGCTCCCATACAAATTAACATTGTCAATGATTTTATAGACTGTTGTAAACACTGCGGGGTAAAAGTCCAGAGACTACTGTGTGAGTTCTATTTGCATAACATTGTACTAGACCAGGAGACTGAGTTGAACCCTGGCCCCTTTGTTGGAGACATCCAATTGCAGGCATTCATCTCATTCGGGGTTAATCAGATTAAATGGCTCAAAGCCTATAATACTTTCCAGAGGCAAGAAAACGGCCTAGATTTGTGGGTACGGACCGATCCTAGGAACCCAGTATAGTTGTGGAAAGCACATAGAAACCTCATGAAGACTCCGGGTGTCATTGAAACATTAGGACTCATGCATGAGACACTCATTCGACAGGGATTAGAATACTTTCTTTCTATCAAAGACCTTGCCATTGATGCAGCTAAATTTTGGTATCAAATCTCTAATCCGAATATCCAGCTCAGGGAACCATTTAAGTATGAGAATTTTAAATTAGCTGCCAATCGTTTGCACCTTTATGGCGAAATAATTCTGAGAGCAGGGCCATCTTGGTTAGGATATAGGTTCCGGAGTCCAATTATTTGGCACCCTGCACCCAGATACGAAGCCCTGTATGAGATTCCTGAGGGTCAAACAGGCCATTTATTTGACTACCTAGTTACTCATCATGGCTGTAGGCCTCCGCATGAGATTCCTTCTCCATCCTATTCTCTCACTGCCTTGCATGTCAACTACAACGTTTTCATGAGGGCATGAAATAGGGTAAGCAGGGGGGTGTGTGGAGTACTAAAAAGGTATGTTTTTGATGATCATTTAAGTGGCTTTTCAGTAGAACTTGTAAACCTTTGTGCATCATGAACTTGGAAAACGATAAAGAATTATAACAAAACATGTGAGATTAATATGCAAGACTTAACCGCTGACAATTGTCACTCCCTCATGCAGGAAGGGGTGAAAACGAGGAGTTGTTGTTCCAAAGGAAAGGACAAGGACGAGGTAACCGTTGTCCCTTTGACGGGAGACCGAATGCAAACAAGGCTAAGCAGATCAAATCAAATCGGCCCTGAAAAAGAGGTGAAGGCACCAGCTCGGTGCAGGAGGAAAAAGAGATGATTAAGGATTAACGGTTCGGTGAATCCCTCAGGATCCTTGATCCTGAGGGATCGCTGCTTTATCTATTTTTATACTTAGACATCTCCGCCGTCACCCATATAAAAGGGACAACATTGTTAGCTCAGAGAGTTCGACATGATTATGCTTTTATGTAATTTCTGTTAAGATAAAAACTTTTATCATCGAGTCTCGATAAGAACTGGTTTATTGTAATTTTGTTTCATGCATTAATACAAACTTGGTGATTATTTCATCTCTGCGTCTGGATTAACCTCAAGCGGTGTACCCCTGGAGGCTAAGGGCCCAGCCCTGGAGGACACTTGCTCCTGTATTATTTCTGCGTGGTTTTCTTATCGTCGTTATTTGGTAATCTGGTATGCTTTATAAGTTTACATCACATGCTCTGTTAAGTTTAATTCATTAAGATTTCTACGGACAAAACTATTGTATTAACTCTGCGTCATATTACTGTCCCTTTCAGAGTTGATTGAATATTATTAGTCTTAATTGAATACTGTTGCTATCTTATTACAGAGCTTTTGTGTTGCACATTCATGTTACAGGATTCATCTTGAAAGTTGTGTTCTTTACGAGTTGGATTCAGAAGCAATGTTGTTCCATTTTGAAATGCAGTCGTATTCCTTTTAATTGGGACTGATGCTTAGATTAGATTACTAGTTACGTGTGTTGTGTGCGTATATGGTTTCCAAGCGTTGTTCCATAACTGATCAGTAATCAGTGTTGTTCCATTAGTGTGTGTTGTTTGATCTGCCTTAAGAGTGAAAGATTGATGTTCGATTACGATTAATGCATTTGAGTTAGTAGATTAAGTTTCATTATTGCTTGTGAGACTTAGTTGTTTAGCTGCTGTTCCATTTAAGAATTGTTGTTCCATTATAGACTTGTTGTTCGATTTCTTATTTGTCGTTCCATTTTCTTATCTGTCGTTCCATTTACTAGCATTTGTTGTTTTGGTGTGGGAGACGATCTAAGGCTGTAGTGAGCCTTGGCATTTACTGTCTGGTTCCCAGATCCGTGGTCTGTTCTCTAATTTCCTTTCCATTAGTTTCCAAAGGGATGGGTTATCTCTAGTGAACCCTTGACTGATAAGTTGCCTAGTTTTCTGAGTGTGTGATTTACTCTTTTGAAGTAGCTTAGTCGTAGACAAGCATCCGTTTACTCTTGTATTTCTAAACGCTTTACTACTAGCATTACTCTGAAAAATTATAGCCTCAGACTGAGACACTCTTTGAAATAACAAAACGCTCCCGGATTGACATATTAATGTGAGGTAATTAGAGGTGAAAGAGACCCTTTTTATAGCTCTACAGGGCCATGTCGCTTCTTGTACTTGCCATTTTTCAGAATGGAGAGGTGATATATCGGCCCGTTTGGTAGAGGTGCTCTGGGAGTCATATCGAATGAATGCTTGACTTGACAATGCAATGGTACCCCTGTGGGTGAGGATAAGATGATCGTATCCTGTTGTTTTTGCTGCTGCATGGAGGAAACCTTCACAGGGGTCATGGATGTGGCGACGATCTTCCCCTTACTTTGGGATTGGACCAGACAGAAAATAAATTTCCTAGTCTATGAGATGATTTTACTACATTTCTTAGCAGAGATCAAAAAAGTGGCAGTGGGTGGGGCTACCTTAGGTATCCTATATAATGAATTACACAAGGAAATAATAACAGAGCGAGGCCTTGACTCATACACAGCATGTAGCCTCCACAAGTATGGATGGCCTAATAATGAATCACAAACATCTAGAGGTGTAACATCACACAATACATCATCTATGAAAGGCTTGATGCTGTAGGGAAGGCGACACTACTAGCAGACTCAAAGATATCCTCCTTGGTGAAGCCACCTGATACTTTATGGCTGTGAGTGTGGTGTAGTCATTAGGCCCAACTACTTCACTACCTCTGCTGAAATGAGGTTCTTTTGGCTCCCACTGTCGACAATGAATTGCAGTGACGAACCCTTCACCCACATTTGTGAGTGGAAAATACACTCCCCCTCCTCTGGATATTTGGGCTCATTCTTCTGGATCTTGGCGGTGGCAACAGTGGTGCTAGGCTCCACATCAATGATCTGCTTCCCTTTGCCATTCCCCTTGTCGGGTTCTGACTCAGGGTCAGAACATGCATCTGATTCTAAAGCCTTCAACTCAGCCACCAGTGACTGCCTGGTCCGACACTCACTTGTGTTGTGAGTGGGGCTCTTATGGAACTCATACCACTTTCTTGTGTCCTTCTTTGACTTCATGGTGTTGTTATTTTCTTGTGGCTTTGACAAGTTTTCTTGGCTTTCCCCATCTTGGCATTGGCCTTGGTTCTACAATTCTGGGAAACCTTTCCCTTGCTTTGGATTCGCAGATCCAAAGTCTCACTTCTTCTATTTAAACTTCTACTCGATTTTGATAGTATATCAGTATGTCGTGCCGAGTGAGGATATGTTCAAGAAATCCATCTCTTCCTAGATGTACCTGTGTAGACACCCATGGTATTTGAGTACCAAATACATCTCAGAATCCTTGATACCCAACTGTTTGCGAAGGGTATGAAAAATATTTGTGAACTTCAACACATCTTGGTCCCTTCCCTGCTGCAGTGTGGTCCATTTTATGTATTTGTCCTCATAGATTTTAACAGGGTAGTACTGCTCCTTAACGACATCCTAGAATGAATTCCAAGTGGGTGTGGCTGAAAATAGTGAGCCAGTAATTTCATCCATCTACTCGCAGTAGGTTTCCCACCAGTTCTTGACGTGGGGGGCTACTTTGAGAAGAGTGAAAATAATATTTTTCCCGATTGGAAAAATCATGAACAAAAAAATAACCCTCTAGTAGATTTAACCATTTATCTATGGCGTTTGCATCTATTTGACCCTCAAATATGGGAGTGTTAAAATTAACTTGTACCTTAAAGGGTCTGGCACTTCCAAAGTAGCTACTGGAAGTAGATGTGTCGCCCCTAGGTAGCCGCTGCAGGATTTGGGGAAAGTTATCCATCCTCACATTCCTTTGCCGCTCAAAGGCCTCTTTGAGCAATATTTTGATAGGATCTCCTACTCCCTCATCTTTCTTTTCATCCACCATGGGAGGTTGTTGGGATTTGCGAGGCTGGTCTTGTAAAGGTTTGACCAGTTCAAGCCCTAACTCCTTATATCCTGACCTCATTGGGGACATGCAAAGAAAGAAATAGAAAGAGCAGACTGCTCTGATACCACTGATCCGGATTTAAATAGGAATGCAACAAATTATAGAGATAACCATAAATACAAAGATGCCTTGGAAATAATACTTCATTTCATTAATGTAAAATACTGAAATATTCTTACAAATAGAAATGGAAATAAATCAGCTAGGGCAATGGTAGCTTATCTCTAAGAAGAGTTGTGGTGGCTACATGCCTATGAACTGTGTTACAATGAGGCTCGAAGGCCTATTTATTGTTGAGAAACAATGAAAAACCCTAAACATCCAAAAACCTAATCCTAGAAGATGAAACGCCAAACTGTGGGCCCCATTTGGGTAAACTAGTACATCAACTTCCCGAGGTCGTAACTTTGGCATACGATCTTCATTTGATGTGCACAATAGCTAGTTAGAAAGATCTATCCAAGGAATACAACTTTCAGAAGAGCAACACCAATCCATGGATCCATGTTGCTCCCTAAGTTTCCAGCAAACGTCGTTTAGAGCCTCAAAATGGCTCCGGAAGTTCAAGACCCAAAAATAATGCTAAAAATAGTAAATTGTGCTACAAATAAGGAAACTGAAAACTAAAAGAGAAAGTTGTGGGGGTCCACGTGGGATAGGTGGGTGGCCACCAACATCCACTTGGATCATTTAGGGTTTTGTCGGTTGGCATAACGAGCTTTGAACCTAGGTCGGGGCCCATCAAACCAACACACAACCTATGTGATGAGAGTAGGAATATAAAAATATGAACTGAAGGAAGCAAAGTTAAAAGTATCCAGAAAGGGAAAGGAGCACAAAGAACATCAATACTGCTCCAGTTGTGAATTTGATCAAGAGTTGGCTCAACTAGCCAAAAAATTGAAGCATGGCTCAGGAAAATATAAAGGAAAGTTTCCCTTTAAGTGTTTTGACTGTGGAAGAGTTGGACATTTCTCTTCCAAATTCCCTTATAAAGAAAAGGCTAAAAGGGAAGAGGATCTGAAATTTGGAAACACATTTTAGACACATCAAGAAGGATTAAGGGGTTCTACTCCAAAGATGGCAACTCAGCACCAGAATCAGATTATGAAGACTCTTCTTATGGCTTTTGAAACAAACTCCAAAAAACAGGGTATTATGGACTCTGAAGAGGAAGAAGAAGAAGGATTAGTAGACCTTGAAGGGGAACTCATCAGTGCCCTCAACGAGTTAAAGAAAGAAAGGAAGAAAAATAAGCAGCTAAAGGAACAATTACAGTGTGCAGATGAAGGTATGTATAACTCTGATAATGAGGAGTTTTCCTATAAAATAGAAAACCTTGAAGAATCTATAGAGAGAAAGGATAGCCTAGTCCTTATACTGAAAGAAAAAAACAAAATTGTGAGAGATTGGAAGAGGAGAACAAGCAATTGAAACAAGAGTTTCTCAAGTTAAAAAGGGGAATGAGCTCACAGATATAGAAAGATGATATTCTGTCTTTGAAAGTTGAGCTGGAGGAGGCCAAAAGAAAAGAAGAAGTTCTTCAAGACATGATTCAAGAATAGGAAGGGAACTATTAGAGTCTTGAATAAGAGGTTTTCTCTCTTAGAACTAATCTTAAGAAAACAAATTCTGAGAACTGTCTAAATGAAAAATTTGTTGAAGGATCAAGGAGACTAGATCAAATCATGAATAGTCAAAGACCCTCACGAATCAAAACCTATCTAGGATACTCTAAGACACAAGAGCCTTCTATTTGGAAGATAAACTTCAAGTCCACAAGATTTGAAGAATCATAGAACCATGAGAAGAATCATCATGAAATAATTAATGAAGAAAAAAGAGAAGCCAAGCAAAGAGGAAATTGTCAATGGATAATGAACCAATCAATTAGACGACCAAGGCATTTTCCAACAAAATCTCATAATGCTTCTAACTATAGGCATTCCTATTTGTTTTATGGTCATTGATATAGGTGTCATTTCTTTGGACATAAAGCCATCGATCTTAGAAGGATCAAATTTGAAAGAGATGAAAATCCCATATATAATACACATCGAATTTCTAAGTCTCAAAATTCTTCTCACATAAATCAAAATGTCTTTTCTCCCTTGCTAATTGAAGTAGAATTCTTCAAATGCAATAATTTTGGGAACAAATCTAGTGTGTGTAGAAGAAGGTTTGAATACATGTCTTAGTCCCAAACTGTCAAACACACTGTAATCTAAAAAGATAAAGGGAGATGGAAACCAAAGAGTAAAAAGAGAATGTAATGTGGACTCATCTTATCAGCTCATAATCAAGAAAAAAAATGGTATGTGGATAATGGTTGTTCCAAACATATGTATAGGGACAAAAGAAATTTTTTTTCACTTAAGGAAAATGATAGAGGAAGTAATGTCACTTTTGGAAACAACACTCCAACAAGAATCAAGGGAAAAGGAGTAGCTAGTCTTAGTAAAAAAATAGAAGCATAGAATGTGTTGTATGTATAAGGTTTCAAGCACAATCTTCTCAGTGTTAGCTAGATGTGTGACAATGGCTACGATGTGACCTTTCGATCTAAAGAATGTGATCTCTGCAACATAAAGAATGGAAAACTAGTGGGAAAATAAATCAGAACCCACAACAATGTATATGTGTTTGATGATTCCAGGGTCAACTTCTATTTAAGAAAAATGAGTGAAGCACGGTTGTGTCACAAGAGGCTTGGGCATATGAATTTTGGCAGTTTGATAAAAATAAGAAAGAAGGGACTAATGAGAGGATTACCATAAATTTTAAATCTCGATAATGCAATTGGAAAGTCGTGTCAATTAGGCAAGAAGACTAGGACTCCTTTCAAATCGAAAGATTTCTCCTCATCTAGACTTCTGGAACTCATTCACATAGACATTTGTGGCCAAACTAGAGAAAAAACGTCAAAAGGAGAGAGGTATTTCATGTTGCTAGAAGGAAAACTGTGGGCAGTACAAGTTATGAAAATTTGGTTCTCTTATCACAAATAGAACCCAAGAACCTCTATCAAGAAAGTGAAGACAAGTTTTGGGTGAAAGCTATGAATGAAGAAATTGACTATATTGAAAATAATGATACCTGGGAGCTTGTTCCAAGCTCGATAGAGAAAAATGTTATTGGAAACAAATGGGTTTTCAAGAACAAACTGAATGAACAGGGTCAAGTAATCTAGAACAAAGCTCGATTGGTATGCAAAGGGTATGCCCAAATAGAAGGGGCATATTTCAATGAAACCTTTGCACCAGTACCTTGATTGGAAGCGATAAGTATTTGATTCAAAATGGATTTTGTATAGACTCCTAAGTCTAAGTGGTCCTCACAGAGGAAAAATCAAAATCCAAGGAAGTTCCTAGAAATAGCCCCATTGCAGAAATCTGTTCCTTAAATATCTACTGCAACTTGAATGGGCTAAAATGGACATAGGATACAGAAGTTATTGCAGAAAGAAGATGCCCTTTGTTCTTTGGAAAAAGAGGCAAAAACCCCTAAAAATTGCAAAAAAAACCCTTATAAAGGGAAATTGCATCGGAAAAAGGCAAAGGTCAGATTTAAGTGGAGGTGGGAGAAACCCCAATCCGCCGATCTGATGTATCCATCGAAGGCATTCATACCTGTGATATCGGGACCATGGACCTAGCGATTATGATCATGCGATACGTCGATCGTCGATGATCAGATCATTGAATCGGCATCGGCGATGTACAAAACCCTTGGGTCGTGTGCGACATGATATGTGATAGTCATCGTGATGTGAAATCTCATCCATCAGATCACAAAAGGAATGGATGGACATGATTAAATCGGTGATCGGTGATTACTGGACCCGATTGATTTCATAAGCGAAATTCATAGATTTTGAAATCTGGAAATTATAATTTTTTGTGTATTAATGTCTTTTGGTGTAAAACCAAAAATACAAAGGAAAATGTCTGAAGGCAATAAAACCGAACCTGAAGGGATTTAAAAGCTCGATTTGATAGAAATTGAGTTCCGTAAAGGCGGATTTCAGGCAGGCCTCAAGCAGTAAATGGTTTTGGGCTGGCTCTACCTGATCCCACACACCGGTCGACATGTGGCTGGCGAAGGAGAGAGGAAAACTGTCTTTTCGAGCAGGTAACCTCCATACTCCTAAGCCACCTGAAATGGGATATTGACGGTTGGATCAGAGATCCCGTAGATCAACAGTGGAGATTGTGGCTGCAGCCAAAGGCAGACCCAAAATGATTATAGGGTGGATGTGTTAAATTTTCAAATCCAATAAAAAGTATTTTGTCGGGTTTTTGAAGGTTTTCCCATGTATTTGGTATTTTTTCCAATACACTAATGTGATGCGATATGATGCCTAATGGTGGACCCGATAGGGATTTAGGGGCGATTGAATGGAATTTCATGTCTGGATTTCACTTTCATGTCCGATAGTGTATTTTCCAGAAATCTCTGTGTAATGAAACTTTCTCCAGTTTTTGGATTTTCACTTATGAAACAATCCTGATTCCTTCTGTAATTACTCCTGATCATCATGCCACACTGTAGTAGGTTTTTTTATAGGCAATGATGCATTCTGAAGCGACAAAGCCACAGAGGGACAATGAATCACATAGAAACGACCAGGGAAGCCAAAAATCTAGGAAGATGCCTCAAAAGAGCCAGAGAACACAATTGAGAGAACGAAGGAAGAAGAAGTCGAAAGGTAGAGAGAAAGACAGAAGAAGCTAGAGCCGAAGAGCTAGAGCCAAGAGCCAAATCTAGAGCCAAGAGCTAGAGCTAGAGCCAAGAGTCAGTGACAGAGTTAAGAGCCAAGAGCGAGAGCCAGAGTCAAGAGCTAGAGCCAAGAGTCAGTGACAAAGCCAAGAGCCAAGAGCCAGAGCCAGAGTCAAGAGCTAGAGCTAGAGCTGAGAGTTAGAGCCAAGATTCAGAGCCAGAGCCAGAGTCGAGACCCAGAGTGAGAGCTGAGAGCTAACAGCCAAGAGCTTCAGGAGATAGGGGTAAAATGGTGTCTAAACCCATTGTTTCTGTGTAAAACATTGGAGTTGAGCCAAGAGCTTGTAAAAGGACTTTGCCATAATCCCATAGAGCCTATTTGAGTTGACTAGAGCTCAGGGAGATGTAGCCCAAGAGTTTTGGGTGAACTCCATATTAAATTGTTGTCTTATGTGTTTGTTACTCGTTGCACTGTTTGCACTGTTATATGTATTTATATATCAGTTTGAGCACATTAAATTATAACACATAAATAGTTTTAATAACAAACACTAGCATACACCTTATGTTCAAGCACATATTTAATTCTACATTGGTTAATCATAAGAACTTGGGAATATTTAAGCTTTGGAAGTGGGAGAGGTTCTTGTAAGTTAGAAAAGAAGCCTAAGAGCCCCATTCTTAGATCAAGTGGTATCAGAGCCATGTTTTGATTAACCACACCTTCAAGAGGTTACATCAAAATTCTTGATTGATAGAGCAAAGATTGTTCGTATGGAAGGTGTGTAAACAGTCAGAGATTGATTGTATGCTTGTTTTGCAGACTGACTATTGGTTGAAGTTTGCAGTCTAGGAAGGACAAGAAGGAAGAAGGCTTGAAGGCATTCTTCTATCCCAAAGGACCTCACGGAAATCCTTGAAGCACAAGAGGTTTTTTGCAAAAGGTTGCTTAGACAAGCTCTTTATTAATCTTGTTTGAAGTTCTTTATTAATTGGCATAATGACAACTTCTACAAGTGAGTCCTCAAATTCTTCTTTCTTCATCAAAAGACTCTTTGATGAAGACAAGAAGCAAGACTTGTCCACCATGATGGATATGGTGAGAGAAATGTATGAGGATCAAAGGAAGAGCAACATACTTAGAGAGCAGTTGAATTCCATGAAGAAAGAGAAGTAGTTGCTTTTTGACAAATTGCAAGAAATGGAGAGGCAACTTCATATTGCAAGTACGAACCTGAAAAGGATGCATGAGTTGGAGACACAACTCTTTGTTGCCCAAGAAGCCTTAGTCAAGTATTAGCTTGAAGAAGAGGTAAACCATTCCAGTTTGTCTTCAAATTGTTCTAAGAATGCTTATATTGGTTCTTTTGAAAAACATACCAAAGGCATAGGTTCCAAGCTAATGGCCAAGATGGGCTATCAAGGAAAGGGCTTGGGAAGGCATGGTGGCCTGGGTGCAGGCGATATAGACAAACACCCAAATCTTGATATAATTTCCTCTAATTCTGGTGGAGTTCCTTCTACTTCCTACACTAGAGTATCTGTCATCTATTTCTATATAGACTATTCATAAATTTCCCCTTTTTTTTTCAAAATCACCACTTTTTCCCCCTTAATCATGCCAACCCTTGTTATCAAGAACAATATCTATCATAGAGCCTCTTTTCCTTTATCAGGATTATAATTCCATAGGAATTATAAAATACACTATTAAAGGGGTTTTTGAATGGAATTAACACTATTGTGTATAAAATACACTATTGACGATTATAAATGGTCGCAGTGCTATTTTCCAAGAAATTACACTATCGGATGGTTTTTTCCAAAGGGAACGTAAAAACACTATCGCAATCGCTATCGGCAGTTCCAAAGAACGAACACACATAACACTCTAATAACCCCGATGCGATATAACACATGGCTATCATCGGCAATCACAATCTGTGATTCCGATACGCTAATCCTTCCCATTAAAGGCTTATGATGATGCAACCCTTATTGCAGACCTGATATACAATAAGCCCCCCTCTATAAAATTTCAGATTCGATAATATCGCACTATCAGATTTCGGTGCTCCAAAGGGTTAGTCTCTCCTCACTTCAACACAGCGATGCGATAATGGTTATGGAACTGAAAGGATATCAGCCATAATTAATAATGTTTCACATCTGGAACTTAATTCTGACTAAAGATTTTCACAGTTTTCCAATGTAAAACAGAGTTTTCGCCTGCAGAACGCAACGATGCATAGAAGGGAAACAAAGAATGCCAATACAAAGGAAAACCATACCAACAGAATTAAATCAAATATTAACTCGAAAACAAGGTTGAATCACCATTAATAAGACTCAGAAGGAAATAACTGGAACCAATACGCGCATAAATACTAGTTAACAGGCAAACATAGTTCAAATGCATAGAAAGGTTTTTTAGAGGTCACCACGCCTCCGAGATTGACCAATACACAGAGAAAAAAATCCCTCCTCCTTTGATAAATATGAGATAATATCATGTGGTCAAAAATCCCATTACAATATCACCTAAATTAAATATATACTGGTTCGTATTAACAACCAGATCCTAAGATAGGGGCTTTATTTAATAAAACTATCAATTCAAGGTAACATCCTCCTCAAGAACCTCCACTTTTCTTAACTAATCCTATCTATTCAGTGAGGTATTCTCCTTGAGGAGCTCCACTATAGCTTATCTATTTAACATTTATTACAACTTGATCTAGCCCTATATTCTATCACTATGTTAAGCTAGAAAAACATGGAAATTTATGGCTAAAGGATCCCACTCCTTTGCTTGTAGATTTTTTTATGTTTTTGGAATAAATTTGAAGGTTTTCCCTCCAAGTCTCATGCTCCTACATCAGACTCCAGAGGACAAAATTCTTCATGGGCTCCTGTCAATGAGCTCCTCTACAAAACTGCCCAACTTCTGTAGCATGCTTTCTGTTACCCAAGTGTCTTCAGCAGTTGGTTGATCCTTCCATTTTACAAAATATTGAAATTACTCCTGTCCTCTGGTCTTCTTGAACACCTTCTTGTCCAAAATCCTTTCTAGCTGTAACTCTTTTGCTGTAAGTAACTGCCTTACCCAGTCAATCTCTTGTGTCTCTTGATTTTGTGTTGTATCATCTGCAACTTCACCTTCATACTTGTACATGTCTGCAACATTGAAAATTGAAGATATTCCAACAGTAGCGGGTAATTCAATCTCATATGCATTTGCAGAAAAATTCCATAATACCTTGCATGGTCCAATTTTCTTGAACTTTAATTTATTATACTCCTTTTTTGAAAATCTTTCCTTTCTGAGGTGTGCTAATACCAAATTCCAACTTCAAAGTTCACCTCTCTTCTTCTCATGTCTGCTCTATTCTTGTACTTGATGTTTCTATCCTACAGCTGTTGTTTCACTTGTTCATGTATTTCTTGCATTTCTGAAGCAAAATCTTCTCCTTCTGCACTTCTCATCTCATCTTTTCCCAAGTTCCTTAACTCGATACTCCTCTTGGATGCATTCCATAAACAATATGGATGGACTTTGTCCCGTACTCTTATTAGGTGAGTCATTGTATGCATATTCAGTCTGTGCCAACACTTGGTCCCACTATTTTGGATGTTCTGCAGTAAGACTTCTCAAAAGATTGCCCATACTCCTGTTCACAACTTCAGTCTGTCCATTAGTTTGTGGATGATAGGCAAAAATGAAACTCAGTTTAGTTCCCAATTTCTTCCATAGTGTTCTCCATAAATTTCCAACAAATTTGGAATCTCTGTCTGAGACAATACTCTTAGGCAACCCATGCAATCTTACTATCTCCTTGAAAAACAAGTTAGCAATGTGAGTAGCATCACTTATTTTATAACATGGAATAAACTGTGCCATTTTTGAAAATCTGTCCATTACAAAAAAAATTGAATCATTACCCCTTTGAGTCTTTGGTAAGCCCAAAACAAAATCCAGACTTACCATATCCCAAGGCCTCTCTGGAATTAGTAATGGAATATACAAACCTGTGTTTTGGCTTCTTCCCTTTGCGTATTGACAGTTTTTACAAGTTCTCACTTACTTTTCCACATCAGATCTCATTTTTGGCCAGAAATAAAATCTGTTCAACTATTCATAAGTCTTCTCTATACCAAAATGTCCTGCAAGTCCTCCACTATGTTTCTCTTTTATTAAATTCTCTCTCATAGAACAGTTTGGTATGCACAGCGGATTTCTCTTAAACAACAGTCCATCTTGTAAGAAATAATCCAACCATTTAATCCTATCTATCAAAACGGGATTCTTACAAGTTTCAAATGCCTCTTTAAAATCTAAATCTGTCTCATATAATTCTTTAAGAAAATCAAAACCTAACAATTGAATTTGACTTTCTTGAAGTAATATATTTCTCCTACTTAAGGCATCTGCAACTTTATTTGATTGTCCATTTATATGTTTCAAAACAAAATGGAAACCTTGAAGATACTCTACCCACTTAGCATGTTTCTGGCTAAGCTTTGGTTGCTTCATAATATACTGTAGTGCGTGGTTATCTGAATAAAGTATGAACTCCTTTGACATTAGATAATGTCTCCACTTCTTCAATGACTGCACAACTGCATAGAACTCTTTATCATAAGAAGAATACTTCTTTTTGGTCTCATTCAACTTTTCACTAAAATAATTTAAGGTCTATCTTCCTGACTTAAAACAACTCCAATAGCTTCTCCGCTAGCATCACACTTCACTTGGAAAGGTCTATTAAAATCAAGTAGAACCAAAATAGGCTTTTCAGCGATTTTCTTCTTCAACAACCGAAAATTATTTTCTACTTCAATAGTCCATCTAAATGGCTATTTATTCTTCTTTATGGTCTCAATAATAGGTGCATTGATCTTACTAAAATTATTTATGAATTTTCTATAAAAAATAGCAATACCATGAAAACTTCTTCCCTCAAAAACACTTTTAGGTGAATACCACTCCATGATTGCCTTGATATTTTCTAAATCCATCTTCAGCCTTTCAGCAAAAATAAAAAAAACCCAACTATACTAGCTCTTCTTTCATGAATGAAAACTTCTTCAAATTTAGCAATAGTTTCTCTTGTTGTAGCCTTTGTAATACATAATTCAGATGTCTCATGTGCTCCTCCTTAGACTTACTGTAAACTAATATATTGTCCAGATATACTATTACAAATTTACCAATGAAATATTTAAGAACTTCATTCATGAGTCTCATAAACATACTTGGTGCATTTGATAACCCAAAAGGAATTACTTTCCACCCATACAATCCCTCATTTGTCTTAAAAGCAGTGTTCCACTCATTCCCTTCTCTTATCCTTCTCTGATGATACCCACTTTTAAGATCTAGTTTTGTAAAATACTTTGTTCCACTCAAGCAATCCTTTAAATCCTCAATTCTAGGTAAAGGAAATCTGTACCTGATTGTGATTTTATTGATGGCTCTTGAATCTGTACACATTCTCTGGCCTCCATCTTTCTTTGGACTCAACACTATTGGTACTTCACAAGGACTCAAGCTTTCTCTGATCAATCCTTTGTCAAGCAGTTCCTGAAAGAGCTTCCTAACATCTTCATTTTCTGTAGGAGTCATTTTGTAATTTGCTTTGTTAGGTAGAATTGCTCCAGGAATCAAATCTATATGATGGTTGATTCTTCTATTGGGTGGCAACTCGTTAAGCAAATCATCAACAATGATATCACAATAGTTGTCCAACATTTCTTGAATTTCAATGGGTAAATTAGAAACTTTAGTGGAAGTCATTATTACCTTGGGCTTGCATATTACAATAAAATTTACCTCATTCTCTTCAATCTGCTATAAGTATTCTTTTCCTCCCAATAACAGAGTTTTTGGATCAATCTTCTTTCTTGATGCATCTTCTTCTTCCATAGGTGGCAACGTATGTTTGATACCATCTTTACCAAACTTGTAAGTGTTTCTTTTCCCATCATGCATAGCTCCTCTATCATATTTCCAAGGTCTTCCAAGAAATATGTGACACGCATCCATTGGCATCACATCACATACAATTTTGTCCTTATATTTTCCCAACTACAACTCCACTTCACATTGTTCATTTACTAACAATTGATGTCCCTTTTGTAACCATGACACCTTGTAAGGTTTTGGATGTTTCATTGTCTTCAGCTTCAATTTCTCCTTCACTTATGTAGAGACCAAATTGTCAGTCCTGCCACTATCAATGATTATCTAACAGCATTTCCCTTGAACCTTACACACTATTCTGAACAAAGTATTTCTTTCTAATGGTTCAGATATCTCCTTTGTTGGCTTGAGCAAAACTTTATTGATTACCAAATATTATCCTCTCTCTGGTATATTTTCTTCTTCTGCCACTGCTGTTTTTATTGCCTCTCCCTCAACTAGAGAAACAATTTCATTCCTCTGGCTTGTTCCTGCATTCTCTGGGCACTTAAAATCTCTGTGTCCAAGTTTGTTACATCTGTAACATCTTACTTCTTTTCCTCTTCCTCTGCCTCCTCTTCCTCTAGAAAAACTCCCTCTGCCACTTGCATCACCATGTTGGGTTGAGTTGCTACTAGCTCAATCTTTAGGTGTTGTAGATCTTCCTCTACCACCTTGACTTCCCCTTCCTCAGAAAGTACCTCTCCCTCTCGAAAACTGCTTCCTCATGAGTTTTTCTTCAGCATTCAGTACCATCTGATAAGCTTCCTCTACTGTTTTAGGATACAGTATGCTTATTTCATCTTGAATGTCCATCCTAATACCATTCACATATCTAGCCACCTTATCATCTGTATCCTAAGTTTGTCCAGCTCTTATGCTTACCTTATATAATTCCTTTGTGTATTAATTTACTGTCATAGACCTCTGTCTAAGATTCTGCATTTGTCTGAACAAGGTTTGCTGATAATTACTTGTTAGAAACTTACCTCTTAGCTTTGCTACCATCATGCTCCAATTTTTGATAGGTTTCTTGCCAAGTCTCTTTCTTTCCACCTGCACACCATCCCACGAAAGTGTTGCATGGCCTTTCAGCTTGGTGACAGCAAACTTTACTTTCTTCTCATATTTTTTTTCTTCATAGTCAAAGAATTTTTCCATGCCATTAATCTAGTCTATCATTCTTCTAAATTCAGTCCTCCCTCATATATTGAAACCTCAGTCTTCGGCATAGCTATGGATCTTAACACTGACTGGAAGAATCTCATCTCAGGAGTAACTACTATAGCTTCCTCCTCTCCTTTAGCTTCAACCTCAGGCTCACTAACATCCCCATCATCTATATTTCTCTCTGATGTCAATGCCTCTAATCTTGCTTGCATTTGTTTCATAGCTTCCATCACTTCAGCATTTGCAACTGGTCATCCTCTTCTACCACATCCTCATCCAACTCTAAAAGCCATATTAACTTTCCTTCTTCCACTTCTGAGATTCAATTCAGTGTCAAAAGGGGGATCTGCTACCACTAATGGTGGCCTAGGTGCAGGTGATATAGACAAATGCCCAAATCCTAATATAATTTCCTCTAATTCTGGTGGAGTTCCTTCTGCTTCCTGCACTGGAGTATCATTCATCTATTTCTAGACAAACTATTCATAAATTTCCCTTTTTCTTCAAAATTACCACTCTTTCCCCGTTAATCGCCACAACCCTTGTTATCAGGCACAATCTATATCATAGAGCCTCTTTTCCTCTATCGAGATTATAATTCCATGGGAATTATAAAATACACTATCAGAGGGGTTTTTGAATGGAATTAACACTATTATGTATAAAATACACTATCGGCAGTTATAAATGGTCGTAATGCTATTTTCCAAGAAATTACACTATCAGCGGGTTTTTTCCAAAGGGAACATAAATACACTATCGCAATTGCTATTGGCAGTTCCAAAGAATGAACACACATAACACTCGGATAACCCCAATGCAATATGACAAATGGCTATCGTCATAATCGCAATCGGCAATTCTGATACGCTAAGCCTTCCCATTAAAGGCTTGCGATGCAACCCTTATTGTGGACCCGATATACAATAAGCCCTCCTCTATAACATTTCAGATCCGATAGTATCACACTATCAGATTTTGGCGCTCCAAAGGGTTAGTCTCTCCTCACTTCAACACAGTGATGCGATAATGGTTATGGACCCGAAACGATATTGGCCATAATTAATAAGGCTTCACATCCGAAATTTAATTCTGGCTAAGGGTTTTCATAGTTTTCAAGTGTAAAATAGAGTTTCTACCTACAGAACTCAACGATGCTTAAAAGGGAAACAAAGCATGCCAATACAAAGGAAAACCATACCAACAGACTTAAATCAAATATTAACTAGAAAACAAGGCCAAATCATCATTAATAAGACTCAGAAGGAAAGAACTAGAATCAATACACACGTAAATACCAATTAACAGGCAAACATAGTTCAGATGCACATAAAGGTTTTTCAGTGGTCACAATACCTCTGGGATCGACCAATACATAGAGAAAAGAATCCCTTTTCCTTTGAGAAATATGCGATAATAGCATGCAGTCAAAAATCCCATTACAATAGCACCCAAATTACATATATATTGGTTCGTATTAACAACCAGATCCTAAAATAGGGTCTTTATTTAATAAAACTATCAGTTCAGGGGAACATCCTCCTCAAGAACTTCCACTTTTCTTAACTAATCCTATCTATTCAGTGAGGTATTCTCCTCAAGGATCTCCACTACAGCTTATCTATTTAACATTTATTACAACATGATTTAGTCCTATATTCTATCACTATGTTAAGCTATAAAAACATGGAAATCGATGGCTAAAGGATCCCACTCCTTTGCTTGTAGATTTTTTTGTGTTTTTGGAATAAATTTGAAGATTTTCCCTCCAAGTCTCATGCTCCTTCATCAAGGCATGCACAACGTATTGTTGAACCAATAATGGTTGAGGAAAGGCCTAAGTATTTGGGTCTTGGCTATGGACAGTTTTATGGATAGAGTTCCAAAGCTGCCATGAAGGCCATTGAGACATCTCCAAGAATGAATTGCATTTTAGAGTGTGAAGATTGTATTAAGGAGTAATGCAATGGCTTGAAACATCAATTGCAGGATGCAAGTATTCAGAAGCACACACTTGAACCAGGGAGTTGGGGAGACTCTAACAGCTTTGAAGAGATTGATGATGTTCAAAAGGGAGCCACTTCTTCATTTTCTTCACCTCCTCATGAAGGCAATAAAGATGAAAGAGGCAGGTATGAATCTGGTTATAAACATTTTCCTTTTGATTGTACAAAGCATGATAAATTTCCACATAGATATGGGGAAATAATTGCATGTTCCTTTTGTGGTTTGGATAACCATAATGTTTCTAGATGTTTGAAGAAAATGGCCACATACATGAAACTTTTGAAGGAAAAGAAGCAAGAAGCCAAAGGTCCATTGGACAAGGCAAATCATGTTGTCAAGAGGTTGCACATGTAGTGCACTTACTGCCATAAGCAAGGACATCTTGCTGCAAAATGTTGGACTTTGAATCCAGCAATTCTTCCACAAAAGTTGAAGAAAGTGGAAAGAGAACATGGCAGAAATGGAAAGGAATATTCCATGGATGATGTGTCTCAAGATGATTCACATGATGATGTTGATTTGCAGAAAAAGGTAGTACCTTTGAAAGGGATTGGTAAGAAACGATTAGAGTTCTTATCCGATTAATATTGTGTGACTATTGATGCATCTACATTATATTTCATTTCAGCTTCGAAAGTACAGTGTGCTTAAGTGAAAGTTGAAGGAAGAAATGCATGCATGAGCATGAGATGCATGAACACAGGGATGTTAATGATTTCCTTGTTTTTGAACATGTATCTGTAATTAACTTGCAGGGTCGATTACTTTGACATGCATATGATGCCATGTTGACTTGGGAGAAGTTAACTTGGTCTCCAAATGGAGATAATGATGAATTGTTTCATCTTTTGAAAAAGAGTCCTAATGTTCTTTTTCTACATGCTTGACTTGAAGATTCATTTGTTTTAAAGGCATGTTTTGTGGGCTTGTTGTCTTGTCCATAATTTGTATGCAGATGTAAAACATGGAGGTGTTCAAAAGATGTGAAAATCTGTTTCTTTTGTTGAAGTAGGAGGTTAAGCCATCCAGTTGTTGTCTGTGTTTCTATTGTTGTTAAAAGTTGTTGTTGGCAGCTTTTCAAACAGGTGTTGAGTTCCAAAACTGCCTTTCCCTTAAGCAACTTTCTCATCCTTCTTTCTTTACTTCTCCATGAAAAATGCATCCTTATCATCAAAGAAACCATTACACATTGCCTCAAGGAATATATTTCAATGATTTACATGTCATACTATTATGTTTTCCATTTGAATGGGTTTTTGTCTTTCAATTACGGAATGCAACCACATTTCGCAGCTAATCGGTTGCTCCGCAGCCATTTCCACACTTTTGTAGGTTCTAGGTGTCAAGAGAGGAAAAGAAATACATGGGTAGCTTGGGAAACATCAGAGAATGGATTGTATCCTATTCATCTGGCCTATATCGATGAGGAGGAATCCGATCAAAGGGAAGTCAACCATAGAAACCTATGACAAATAGGTCTATGTTTTGCACATGTTTCTCAGTGATGGGATCCGAAGCAGTCTCCTAAGGCCATGGACTTAATGTGCCACCTGCGCAAATGGAATCTAACAGCCACTACCATAGATTTATGTTTTCAAGAAACCAAGGACAAGAATTTCTGCATACTTGCCTGTCTACGTGTTTTGTTGTAGTTGATTTCTCTCTTCAAAACAATTGTATATTTCTTTATAAATACCAACGTGTAGAACACAGAACAAGTTCAAGCTTTTGTTGATGTATAGTTCATGTTTCCGCTTTGTAGTTTGAAGAACTTAGTTCTCTGTTTTAATATAAAGACTTTGTTTTCAAATGGATACCTGAAGCGTTGTTGGTGTATTGATTGAGTGCTTATAATCGGAGACCTTTGTAGAGGGTCCCTGCGTGGTCAAGGGTACATTTTATTTCTGTTTTTTCTTTCATAGTTCAATTTTAAATGCACTGTGTTTTTCCATAATGTCTATAATCGTTTTCTAACTCTGTTTATAATGTAGTTTGTGTCATATTTTCACTAACTCAGAGTAGTTTTATTTCAGCGCAGAATAGTTCTTTTGTTTTCACTGCTTTCTAGTTTCTTACGAGTAGCTTTAAGTTGATGTCAGTAGCATAAATTGATTCATTTCATTTGTTGTTCATTAGTTTTTTTAGATTTTGAATTAAGTTGTTCAATGCCATTTTCTTATTAGTTTAGTAACTCATGTTATAAATGAATATTTCCAAAAGCCCTTTCAATTGATGGTTAATCTTAAAACTAAGTGGTGAAATGTTTCATTTATGAATGAGTCTTTCTCTGCATTTTTATGTTTTTTTTTCTTGGAATAATGAAGAATGAAATCTCTCAAAATGCTATCACAAGGAGGTAGTTCTCCCTAAATTGTGTAGCAAAGTGACAAAAATACTTCATTTAGCCTTGCTTTCATAATAGAATAGTTGCAACTTCATTTTCAATTATAGTTTTTCACTTAGTTTAGCTGCAGTTCCATCTTCAGTTGTTCATTAAGTTTTGATTCTGCAATAGATTAGATAGTAGTGGTAATATTATTTCCAGTATTTCATTTTTGGTTTATCATAGATCACTGCAATCTCATTTTCTCATTTAAGCTTTGGTTTTGTAATTGAGTAGATAGAAGTTTTAAGTCCTTTCAGTTCATTTTTTGGAAACAATCATAATAGCAATAAGAGAAGCTCTGCTTTCATTTTCTTGTTTAAAACTTTACATCCAAATCTGGCTTAAAGCACTTTTAGCTCTCATTTCATTTCTCTATATTCTTAGCTCTCATTGGATTAAGATTTTGTAGATTACATTGTAGAACATTTGGAATCAAAAGAGCAAACCCCCAAAACAAACATAAACTCAAAAATAGTGAGGTAAGAAGGGTCATCTAGCACATATAGTGCACTACACTTTATCAGTTTACGATGCCCGGATTGATAATTTATGTAGCAATTTAGGACACTAAATCGACTAAACATTTTGGCACCATTGCCGGGGAAGTGTAACTAGGTAGCCTTATCTCTTACAGTCATAAGAAAAACAAAACAAAAACAATGACATGCATAGAGAAAGAGATTCTAGGGGTAGATTTATAGCTAGGGGTAGAAGTTTGATTTCCACAACTCCACCTACTCCACCAAGAGTTAGAAAAGACACACCTCCATCTCGGACTCATACTCCCAACCGTCGGATTCCTGGAATTCAAGGGGAAACAACTCTGTTAGAAGATTCTCCCACTTCATCTACTAAAACAAACCTAGGAGAGAAGACCTTTTTCACCTCTATAGGGGAGCCTATTGTAGTTGAAGAACTAGGAATACCCAGTGAGGAAGAAAAAGTAGGAACTCCCTCTCATAGTCCATTAATAGAAGAACTAGAGGAAGAGGAATGAACTTGCAGGTTGAGTCCTATACTGACTTTGAAGAAACTATAATGGCAAAAGAAGAACAAGGTGGAGAATTCCCACTATTTGGAGGAGGGGGTAGAGGGAGAGGAAACACATACAACAATGAAAAACATCTCACCATATGTGCTCCCAAACTTTTATGGGTTGAGAAGTGAGGACCCTGAAACATTTTTTTTTGAGTTTGAAGTGTTGTGCAGAACCTATGACTATCTAGAAGACTCTCAAAAACTCAAATTGTTCCCTTCAACACTGAAAGGGGCCTCTTTGAAATGGTTTATGGGGTTAGTCACTCAATCCATTAGAACATGGAATGACATGAAACAAGCATTTTTGGATAGATACTTGAATTATTGTCTACCTACCAAAACTTAGAGGATTTGCTTGAAAGATTCAACTACAATTTGAAAAGAGAAAAGATGAACAATTTAGATGAAGAAAATTTGAAAGCTCTTTTGTTAAAGTCCATTAGAGATGAATGGATAGAAATTCTTAACATGATGGGGAAGGGAGATATCTCTCAACTTCCATTGAGTGACATAGCATAACTATATGTCTATCTATCAAGAGGGAAATCTAAAACTAGGAAAGAACCAAGAGATCATTCTCTTGTTAGAGCAAACAAATCTGCAACTGGATCTGTAAGTAGGGCAGAAATTGGCAATATGCTTGATGAGTTTACAGCTAATATTTTAGGGAGCATTAGTGAGTAGCTAGAAACCCTCAAAATCCAAAAGAAGCAGAAAAAAGAGGCTGATGATTTAGCCATATTTTGTCCAAAATGCAGAAAGGAACATGCTCTAAGGGAATGCCCTTTAGATGCAAAAATTGTAGAAACTTGTATGATTTGTTCAGAAAGTCATGAGACCAAGGGTTGCCCTTCAATCCCAAGTCTTAAAGTTGTCTTTCAAGAGGAAACAATCCCAATTCCTGTAGAACCTCTTTGTTTTGTTGCAAGAAGACCTTGGCAGGGGCCACAAAATCAAGGATTTAACAATCCAATGTACTTTCAGCCCCCACCAAACTAGAATTCTTGGTGGCAACCTTGGCCTCAACCTCAATCTCAATATCAATCTCAACCGTGAGCACAAGGGATACAAAATCCTTATGGGATATTTGCTCAATATTATCAATATCCTCCATCTTATCATAATTATCCTCCCTCACAAAATCAGTCACAAAATCAGCCAAAAAATCAGCAACCATAACTTCCAAATCAAAACCCTCAACTCTCATTGCCATTTCCACAACAATCTCCACAAAAAAGTTAAAATACTCAACTCTTACTTCCATTTAAACAAAAACTAAATCAACTACCAGCCCAACCATTGCCAAACCCCAATAACAAAAACCCTCAGAATTCTTACATGGTAGAAGGAAAACAATTTCCTACTCACATGATTGCTCCTCTAGATCTTAATGATGTTCAACTTAGATCTGGTAGGATATTAGAAAAGGAAAATCCTTTTGTAGTCATTCAAGAACAAGATGCTTCTGAGGAGGATTCTATAAAAGTCAATAAACATTTTTAGGGAACATTCCTCCAAAACCAAAACATTGAAAAAGGGAAACAAAAAGAATCAATAAACACAACTCCTAACATTGAGCAACCAGCATCTACTTCTACACCTCCTTTTCCTGAGAGATTACAAATTGATAGAGGGGTAGAAAAGAAGATCTTGTTGTCCAAATATGATTTTATAGATGAATTGAAGAATGTTTGTATCAAAATTCCCTTGTTACAAGCCATTATAGAACTTCCTATTCTAGCTAAAACAATAAAGGAGTTAAGCATCAAAAGACCAGGAAGAAAACCAAGAGAAACAAAAAGAATTCACCTGGTAGGAAATATAGCAGATATCATGATGGGAAAGATTTCCATGCAGAAATATGTGGATCCAGGAAGACCAATTGTCAATACACATATAAATGGGATTGAAATTCCAAAAACATTGATTGACTTAGGGGAAATAATAAACATTATGAGTAGACAAACTATGGAGCAGCTTAAACTTCCTAACCTTCTTTACACACGTACCTTACTACAACTGGCAGATAGATCAGTAATAAAACTAGATGGTGTGCTAGAAGACATTTTAGTCTCCTTAGATTCTTGGGAATATCATGTTGATTTCCTAATTTTAACTCCCAAGAATAATCTAGGAGGACACCCACTCATGTTAGGAAGCCCTTGGTTGGCCACAGTTGATGCTTTTATTAGTTGTAGATCTAGTGACATGTATATTTCTGATGGTAATTCAACAAAGAGATTTACTTTGTATCCTCCAGCAAAAGCAATCACAGAAATATATGACAAGGAATGGATCGATGAAGAAGATGATATTCAACCTCTCTTCACTATGTTAAAAATTAGTGAAGATAGTCAAATTTTGAACACATTGGAAAATTTTGAAACATCTTCAGAGTATGTTCATGAACAATTCCAAGAAAAAACTAATGTTGAATACTTTTAATCTAGGCATATGTCTCTCTATTCAATGGAAGAGTTTGGTAGCTCTACAATTGAAATTTTTCTAGGTAGGACATTGAACATAAACAACAATTTGGAGAAACTACAACAAGAAGAGCTAACCAAAATATTGCAAAAGTATTCTGTTGCATTTGCATGGGAGTATACCGAAATGAAAGGTATTGATCCTAAGACTTGTATCCATAATATCTATATTGAGGAAAAGAGTAGACCAACCAAACAACCTCAAAGGAGAATGAATCCAAATCTTAGGGAAATTGTGAAAGTAGAGCTCCAAAAATTACTCAATGTAAACCACATTTACCCAATTTCAGATAACCAATGGGTTTCTCCTTTCGTAATTGTGCCTAAAAAGAATGGTAAATGGAGGGTGTGCATTGATTACAGAGAATTGAATAAAGAAACCTTGAAAGATCACTTTCCTTTGCCCTTCATAGATCAAGTATTAGATACATTAGCAAGTAAAAAGTATTTCTCATTCTTGGATGGTTTTAGTGGTTATAATCAAATTCAAGTAGCACCTGAGGATGATAAAAACACATTTTGTCCATGGGGAACTTTTGCATACCATGTGCTTCCTTTTAGGTTATGCAATGCACCAACAACATTCCAAAGAGTAGTACTAGGAATTTTTTTGATCTAATACATGATTGTGTAGAGGTATATATGGATGATTTTACAGTCTATGGTAACACATTTGAAGAAGCTTTGGAAAATTTGGAAACAATCCTTAAAATATGTAAAGAAACAAACCTTTCACTAAGCCATGAAAAATGCTTTATGATGTTTACAGAAGGTATTGTTTTAGGACATCATATTTCAGGAGATGGGATTAAAGTTGACAAATAAAAAGTTGAAGTCATCTCTAAGTTACCAGTTCCAAATTTCCAAAAAGATGTTAGAAGTTTTCTAGGATTTACAGGATATTATAGAAGGTTTATAGAAAACTTTACCAAAGTAGAATATCCACTCTTCAAATTACTTACAAAAGATTATGAATTCAAGTGGAATCCTAATTGCCAACTAGCATTTGAAACCTTGAAATCAAAAATATCTGAAGCACCTATCTTAAGAGGACGAAATTGGAAACTTCTTTTCCATATTTCAACAGATGCTTTAGATATAGCTTTAGGAGTTGTATTGAGATAAAAATATTTGATTCCTTATGCCATTTACTACACAAGTAAAAATTTGACTTCCACTGAGTTGAATTATACTGTGACTGAAAAATAATTCTTAGTTGTTGTTCATGCAATTAACAAGTTTAGACACTATATAAGAGGCTATGAAACTTTTGTTCATACAAATCACTCTGCAATTAGATATTTGATGAATAAACCTATTACTAATGGCAGAGTTACAAGATGGCTTTTACTTTTGCAATAGTTCAACATCACTATGCTAGATAGACCTGGAAAACAAAACACAGTTGTTGATTGCATGTCCAGGATCCAGAATATCAGAGAAGACTCTCTAGTTGAGGATAATTTTCCTGATGAATATCTATTTGCAGTAGCTACTCAAACTCCTTGGTTTGCAGATGTTACTAACTACCTGGTTACAGGGAAGTTACCTTCACATTTATTTCCTAGAGAGAAAAGAAATATTATTCAAGATAGTGCAAGATATTCATGGATCACTAACGAATTGTATAAAACAGGGCCAAATCTTATGATCAGAAGGTGTGTCAGGGAAGATGAAATGCCTGATATTCTCAAAGAATGTCATGATGAGTCGTGTGGTGGTCACTTTGCTGACAAAAGGACAACCTATAAAATCCTTAATTTAGGATATTATTGGCCATCCATCTTCAAAGATTCTAAATAATATGTCAGAAGGTGAGACAACTGCCAAAGGGTAGGGAAACCTGCCCCCTCAAATAAAATGCCATTACAAACTCTGGTACTTATCGAACCCTTTGAAAAATGGGCTTTAGAATTTATTGGACCTATTAATCCTCCATCCAAGCAGAAAAAATATATATTGGCATGCACTGATTATGTCACCAAATGGGTAGAAGCCAAAGAATTACTTTTGGTTAACGAAAAAATTGTAGTTAGTTTTCTTTTTGAGGATATTTTTACTCGCTTTGGTGTTCCAAGAGAAATTGTGACAGATTAGGGAGCTCAATTCACATCCAACATGATGGAGAGGCTTATGGAAGAGTACAAGATCAAGCATAGGAAATCCACTCCCTATCATCCACAAGTAAATGGTCAAGTGGACTCAACAAATAAAGTGATTGAAGGAATCCTCAGCAAGACTGTGCATCTACATAGAAGATATTGGGCAAAATGGCTTCCTGAAGCCTTGTGGGCCTATAGAACTACATGGAGGAACACAACAGGACATACACCCTATGAACTTGTCTATGGAAAGCAAGTCCTGTTCGCCATAGAGTTCCAAGTCAAAAATTTTAAGATGGCAGTCGAGTTGGGGATGGATTTATCAGAAGCTCAAAAGCATAGACTAGAGTAGTTAAATGAACTTGATGAAATTAGACAAGAGGTTGTTCCAAGAACTGGTCTAGTTCAGCAACAGAGGGCTAAGTGGCATGACAAATACATCAAGGACAAAAGGTTTCAAGTGGGAGATTGGGCATTGTTATTTGATTCAAAGTTTAAATATTTTCAAGGGAAGTTTCAAACTCATTGGCTTGGGCCATATGAGATTGAAAACATTTTCAATAATGGAGCAGTAAGAATCAGAACAATAGATGGGAATCAAACTCCTCTCCTTGTGAATATTCATAGGTTGAAATTTATCAAAAACCAATCTCAAAGGAGGAGTTCACCAAGATCTTTCAAAATAATTCTGAAATGAAGTTGGTGAAGAAGAAACTTTCTTCTCCACCAACTTAGTCTTTTTTCTTTTCATCATATCTAAAAAAAAAAACAATCTATAAGGTTGAAAACCAATCACTGATTGGCATGCTTATACAGAAAATACAGGGTGAAAATCAGAAGACTCTGACACCCTATATTTTCCAAAAAATGGTGACTCATTATGCATTCTGAAAAATTCATTGTTTTATTTCATTTCATTTCATTCTATTTTACTTCTGCAAGTTTCACTTCACTCCACTACCATATTCCACCAATAAATTTTTCTTCTCCAACATTTCATCCATCCATTTTTCATTTTTTTCATTTTGTCATATTTTCACCCACATAGCCATCTTCATTTCATTCATTCATAAAGTCACATTTTATTCTCTGATTTACATTCCACAATTGTTCCCATTCCGTAGCTAATCCTATTTTGTATCCAATCTGACTCTGCAGCAATAGTTTGATCATCAGTTCAAGAACAAAGAGGCTAGATCATAATAAATTTCATATGTAGGTAATGGAGGAGAGAACA
Source organism: Pinus tabuliformis (assembly GCA_031772625.1). Classification (NCBI taxonomy): domain Eukaryota; kingdom Viridiplantae; phylum Streptophyta; class Pinopsida; order Pinales; family Pinaceae; genus Pinus; species Pinus tabuliformis. The sequence goes on along the minus strand of CM062816.1, from coordinate 2,034,098,521 downwards.
AATTTTGAAGACCTATCATATCTAAGCACCTGAGAAAGCAAACAACAAAAGTTTAGAAAAGCAGAAAGGTATGGTTCTAGAGGTAAGAACAAAAACTTATTTCAAAAAGAAATAGAAAACGTAGATTGTATAACTCGTATAATCACACTACTCCTTCATTTATCATTATGAGATTTGATTGCTGTGATGATTCCACCACACCTTCCGACTTTAATGCCTAACAATCTAATGATGAAATATCCATTTTTTACTCATACTTAAATGTACTTCTCCAGCACACCTGTCAAACGATTAGATTCATGACATAACCCATTTGAATACGACTCTTCAAAACCCTATTGTTCATTTATTACACCGAGTTTCTCTCTTATAATTCCACAGCCTTCCTATGTATACAAAGCCTCTGTTACATTGAGCACATACTCATTTTGTTTTTGTACTCTCTATGTATAGCAGTCACTCTATTTTTCACACTGTTTACGTGTACAGCCACTCCATTTCATATATTCTCTGCACACTCTGTTTTCACGTATTGCATGCATACAGCTTCTCTATTTTCGTATATGTATAGTCGTTTTATTTCATGCTCATAGTCTCTCTCATTTCATCCCCATATCCATAACTATCTTTGCTTCCATATACCAGTTGTTCCACTGCCGTATACACAGTCTTCTCTACGTCGTCACTTCATTTCTCATACAATGAAGGGAATTTTGAAGAATAGCAGAGAACAGAAGTGATGGGTCTCATCGTTAGAACTGAACCCATAGGAGTAAAGTACATGGAAGGTTATCCTCAATTGAAAGGAATGTTGAAGAAACCTGGTTGGTTGAGTTTCATTGAGAAATTCGATGGTCACTGTAAGGACCACGATTCAGACTAATTACATATTTTTTTTTTTTTAAAGTTAACAGCAAATACAACTAGAAAAGAAACGCATTGAAATTTCAAATTTATTAGCACACACATTCTTGGAACTCATTTCAGGAAAACATCTCATAACATTTACATATGTTTAACTAAGATCATTAGTAATGAAATACATGTGTGCCGTTCACCAGAAGGTGAGACTCCGCTTGCTCTGTTGTTGTTGGTACTCCCTTGTAGCTGGTCACCTCCGCCAATGAATGATGACACACTTGATCCGAATGCTAAGACTCACCGGTTAACCTCCCAGCCTACTCCTTGGGTACTCCTCTTCCCCGCGGACCCCCGAGCTGCAATGGGGTTGTACAATGGATACAAGCACTAGCTAGTAGAGGAGAGAACACCTTGGCTCAAGAGTCCCCTCTCTAAATCCTCTACCTCACCAAACTCACTATAGCTTCATAATCACTGGTCTCACAACATCTCCTCCATCCAACAATAGGGTTCCCAAAAAGTCCCCTCTTCCATGGCTTGCCCCTTCTTTTATAGGAATCCTCATAGGTGACACTTGTCATGTCATGCATAATTAGTTATTATTATTTTTTTTTTATAATTCAATAGCTTGATTATTCACCCACCCATGTGTCATTCTCACCAAACTCACTATAGCTTCGTAATCACTGGTCTCACAACATCTCCTCCATCCAACAATAGGGTTCCCAAAAAGTCCCCTCTTCCATGGCTTGCCCCTTCTTTTATAGAAGTCCTCATAGGTGACACTTGTCATGTCATGCATAATTAATTATTTTTATTTTTATTTTTTATAATTCAATAGCTTGATTATTCACCCACCCATGTGTCATTCTCACATCAAGGGTCTCCCAAAATTATTTACTTAAATTTTTATTTAAAACTAATATTTTCCTCACCTCAACAAGATTCCTATTTCTTCTCCTAGTTGTCTCTTTATTCCCTCCTTTTATTCCTTAATTTGTGTTCATTACTTGAAGTCAATTAATGAGTCAAGATTTTATCCCCAATCTACTCCCTAATTTAACTCAGGTTATCTCCTAGATGGATATTCTTATGTTGGTTGTTGACACTTGGAGCTTCTCTACATTTCTCTAAATTTAATTTATTATTCTCATTTTAATTCACCTTCCCCTTTTCTTAATTAGGTTTAAATTAGTTTAGGATTAATCTTTATCCTTACCATTATGTTTGTCTTTCCCCTTTTTCCTAATTAAACCACATAATCTTCCTAGTATTTTCCAAAATGGGAAGGGTAGAGTTTTTAAGGTACTCTATTTTAATTCTTTCTATGATCCTCCTTATTCCAAGTTTTATTTTTGATTTAATTACATTGGTTTCTAATCATCATTTACCCTTGATGTAAATTTACCTAGTTTTCATTCCTTGCTTATATTTATTTATTATTATTTCTTTCTAATGATTCCAAGGATGTCAAGTTTGGTTGTGCCCTTCAAGAACTTCCCTAGAAGTTCCAAGGGTGCCACACCTAATAGCTTATTTGTGATGTCAAGGGTGCCAGTTTGGTTGTGCCCTTCAAGAACTTCCCTAGAAGTTCCAAGGGTGCCACACCTAATAGTTTATTTGTGATGCCAAGGGTGCCAAGTTGGTCGTGCCCTTCAAGAAATTCCACTGAAGTTCCAAGGGTGCCACACCACTTTCCCTTCAAGCATCCAGTGATTACGAGGGGAAAATATAGTGCAACGTCATAGACCACTATCATCTCTTATGTTGCCTGCTATAGTGAGACTAATGGTGTCGAGGATCAAGGAATCCGCCTTGATGCGCGCCCCCCGGTAAAGTCCTCATGAGCGGCCCAAATTTGGAACCTGCCCTGATGGCATCGTGATCTTCAAGGCGGAGGTGCTTCAACCCTTCTAGCGCAAGTGACGGCGGGAGTGCTAGTGGGTGGGATCAGGGACTCTGTCCCACCCCTCCCATATAGTTCCATCCACTTGTACAACCCCATCACCCATATGTGAGTCATTCGGTCAAGCAACTAATATGTGCCTGCAACCATTAATATATCATCAAAATATAGTTAAACATATATGGCAGATTCTAAGATCGACTTAGACTTTCAAAGATAAAATAATATGAATTTTCGTCAAACTAGGTGTCATCAACTCGTCATATGTGAGTGCCTCTGATGGTTCCCTGCCATACTCAATAATTATCAGTAACATGGTTTCTCAATGTTAGTCAATTATCATAATAGCATCAATAACAATTCCTGGTCATTCACATCATTGTCCATTGTTAGTCTGAACTAAAGGAAGTAGGTAACATAGGGGACACATCCCTCATGGCTATCATCAATAATCATCAATGGAGACATACATATTCATTAAGCTATCAACACCGTAACTTTGTAGAAATATACCTGTCCATAAAATTTATCCTCATTATGCTTTTAGTAGAGCACATACATATTCTTTACTACCCTCGTCATAATTTCAAATAGAGACCAACTTAACTATTTAATATTGCAATCATCAGAATACTGATAGATAAGATACATAACCATTCATGCTACCATAATATCAATGGAAATCATTCATAACATCACAACCATGAATATCTCAATCGCTAATAATAGTGTCATGGGTCCAGATCCTCAATCTGAGGTCCTCGAAGAATAGAGTGTCTAAGATAATGTTGTATTAGGGTCAGGAGACTAGAGTGGGCACTACAGTCACCAAAAATAAATCACCAAATCATTTGCTAGATTGTTTGATGGAATGGACGTGAAAATTGGTGACATAAAGTTTATAGTGGCCGAGTCTTTTATTGCTGAAGCAACCGAGCTACCAAGAGTAGGAGAGAGGTGGTTCAAGAATAAATAATTCCATGATGAAACTTGGAAATTCATTCTCTAAAATACAGGTATGGACACTTCAGTTTTTAGGAGAGGAATTCTCATATCTGCACTTAAGGGTAAATGGAGTAGCATGTTATTAATTTTGCAAAAATTTATTACATGCGAGGGAAGATTTGGTTCCATGTATGTATATCACATAAGTGTGTTGATGACTTTTCTTGAAAATGAAACCCTCAATCTCCCGTTTTTCCTGTTTAATATTTTGAGAAGAATAGCCACTACTATTTAGAAGAAAATGGAAGCCATAGAAACCAATATTTATCACCATGGTCTAGTAAAAAATTTAGTTGAATATCACTTAAAGAGTGTAGGAGACACATGGGAGAAATTTTTGATCAGAAACTTTTTCCAAGATGCACCAGAATTGCTTGAGGGAAGTTTTGTAAAAAGAAGTAGGAGAAGGAAAACCAGTCTCACCATTCAAAACACTCCTGAAACTTCAACACAGAAAAACAATGAAGAAGAGCCCATCTTTGAAACATTAACATAGATCAGAAAGAAGACAAAACAGAGGAGAAAGATGAAATAAAAAGTTGAGGAAATCCATAAAAATACTCCTGAACCTTCATCAGAGGATGAACAATTACTTTCTGAGAGATTAGTCAACATCAGGGATCAATTCAAGAAAGAGAAGGAAAAGGGGAAAAGAAGATAGGTTATAGAAGAAGAAATCATAGGCTCCCAAAGTTTGAGGAGAAGTTCTAGACTCAAGGGAAAAGTGAAGAAAGCAAAATCAAAAGAGACTCAGTTCATAGATTTGGGGGAAGAAACTCCAACTCAGTCCCAAGACAATATCTCATATGAGCAGAGCCCACAGCGCTCTCCTCAACAAAACTTTGAAAGCAGCCCAAAGAGAACCTCTCCAAGAATTGATCCAATCCAATAGCATATTTATGATTACATGGAGTCGCTAGAGAAAAATAATACATCAATGGATCAAGGGACTTCATCCAACCCTAAACAACCAGCCACATCACAAGAGACTTTGACTAACTCGCTTAAGCAGGAAATCTATGAGCTAGAGGTTCTAAATAGGCACATCCAGAGGGAAGATGAAGCCTTAAAATAATAAAACAAGTTGGATAATATTATCCAAGATAACACTATGCTTCATTTGGGTCTATGGCACAAGAAGAACAAAAAATTAAAAAGGAAAAACATAAAGCTAAATAGGGCTCTCATTAACCTCAAGTATAGACTTATCATGAAGAAGCCTAGGATGGCAGTTGTAGCAAAGAAAAGCAAGAAGAGGTTGGATTTTTTGGCTGAAGTCTCAGAGAAAATGAAGTAGGAGGAGGGAGTTCACAATTTTATTGCATGGGGACATGAAATAGTCTCGCAGTGGGGTTATGTTGAGTTCCAAAACTGCCTTTCCCTTAGGAAAATTTTTCATCCTTCTTTCTTTGTTTTTCCATGAAAAATGCATCCTTATCATCAAAGAAACCATTACACATTGCCTCAAGGAGTATGTTTCAGCGATTTACATGTTATACTATTATGTTTGCTATTTGAATAGGTTTTTGTCTTTCAGCTACAGAACGCAACCACATTCCATAGTTACTCGGCTATTCTGTAGCCATTTCCACACTTTTGTAGGTTCCGGGTGTCAAGAGAGGAAAAGTACTACATGGGTATCTTGGGAAACATCAGAGAATGGATCGTATCTTATTCATCTGGACTATATTGATGAGGAGGACTCCGGTCAAAGGGAAGTCAACCATAGAAACCTATGGCAAATAGGTCTTTGTTTTGCACACGTTTCTCAGTGATGGGATCTAAAGTAGTCTCCTGAGGCCACGAACTTCATGTGCCAGCTATGCAATCAGAATCTAACAGCCACTACCATAGATTTATGTTTCCAAGCAACCAGGGACAAGAATTCCGCATACTTGCCTGTCTACATGTTTTGATGTAGCTGATTTCTCTCTTCATAACAATTGTATATTCTTCTATAAATACTAGTGTGTAGAACATATAACAAGTTCAAGTTTTCGTTGATGTAATAGTTCAGGTTTTCGCTTTGTAGTTTGAAGAACTCAGTTCTCTGTTTTAATATAAATACTATGTTTTCAAATGGATACCTGAAGCATTTTTGGTGTATTGGTTGAGTGCTTATAATCCGAGACCTTTACAGAGGGCCCCTGCGTGGTCAAGGGTACATTTTATTTAAGTTTTGTCTTTCATAGTTCAATTGTAAATTCACTGTGTTTTTCCATAATGTCTATAATCCTTTTCTAACTCTATTTATAATGCAGTTTGTGTCATCTTTTCACTAACTCAGAGTAGTTTTATTTCAATGTAGAATAGTTCTTTCATTTTCACTGCTTTCTAGTTTCTTACCAGTAGCTTTAAGTTGATGTCAGTAGCATAAATTGATTCATTTCATTAGTTGTTCATTAGTTTTTTGGATTTTGAATTAAGTTTTTCAATGCCATTTTCTTATTAGTTTAGTAACTCATGTTATAAATGAATATTTCCAAAAGCCCTCTCAATTGATGGTTAATCTTAAAACTAAGTGGTGAAATGTTTCATTTATGAATGAGTCTTTCTCTACATTTTTATGTTTATTTTTCTTGGAATAATGAAGAATGAAATCTCTCAAAATGCTATCACAAGCAGGTAGTTCTCCCTAAATTGTGTAGCAGAGTGACAAAAATACTTCATTTAGCCTTGCTTTCATAATATAATAGTTGCAACTTCATTTTCAATTATAGTTTTTCGCTTAGTTTAGCTGCAATTCCATCTTCAGTTGTTCATTAAGTTTTGATTCTACAATATATTAGACAGTATTGGTAATCTTAATTCCAGTATTTCATTTTTGGTTTATCATAGATACCTGCAATCTCTTTTTCTCATTTAAGCTTTGGTTTTTTAATTGAGTAGATAGTAGTTTTAAGTCCTTTCAATTCATGTTTTGGAAACAATCATAATAGCAAGAAGAGAAGCTCTGTTTTCATTTTCTTGTTTAAAAATTTACTTCCAAGTCAGGCTTAAAGCACTTTTAGCTCTCATTTCATTTCTCTAAATTCTTAGCAGCAGTAGATTAAGATTTTGTAGATTACATTGCAGAACATTAGGAATCAAAAGAGAAAAACCCAAAAACAAACATAAACTCAAAAATAGTGAGGTAAGAAGGGTTGTCTAGCACATATAGTGCACTACATTTCATCAGTTTACGATACCCAGATTGATAATTTATGTAGCAATCTAGGACACTAAATTGACTAAACAACAGGTACAAATGAAAGTTTTGTGGATCAGATGTACTTCACATTGGTTTGAGCCATCTAGGATCAATGATCAAGGCAGAGAAGTTCAAACTAAATTCTATGACCATTTCAGCAGAAGTTCTGTAGGAAGGCAAGGAGGAAGATAGTTCTTCCCAGAAGGGCCAGCACATCCAGAAAGGAAAGTGGTCAGAGACTTTGGTTCAGAGGCAGTATGCAAGGCACGTGTGTGGAGGCTAAGGAAGAAGGTGTTGTTACTCTCATTTACTGTTTAGATTAGTATGTCAGTCTTTTGGAGACCAAAAGTTCTTTAGTGGGAAGGCATGATCCAAAATGGATTTGGATAAACTCCTAAGTCTAAGTGGTCCTCATAGAGGAAAAATGAAAGTCCAAGGAAGTTCCTGGAAATAGCCCCATTGTAGAGATCTTTTTCTTCAAAATCTACTGCAACTTGAATGGGCTAAAATGGACTTAGGATGAAGAAGTTATCGTAGAAAGAAGATGCCCTTTGTTCTTTGGAAAAAGAGGAAAAAGCCCCTAAAAATGGAAAAAAAGCCCTTATAAAGGGAAATCGCATTGGAAAAAGGCAAAGGCCAGATTTAAGCGGAGGTGGGAGAAACCTTGATCTACCAATCTGATGTATCAGATCGAAGTCATTCATACCTATGATATCAAGACCATGGACTTGGTGATTGCGATCATGTGATACACCGATCATCGATGATCGGATCAGTGAATTAGCATCGACAATGTACAAAACCCCTGCGTTGTGTGCGATGCGATATGCAATAGCGAATGCGACATGTAATCTCAACTATTATATCGTGAAAGGATTCGATGGCTAGGATTAAATCAGCAATCGGCAATCATTGGACCGGACGAATTTCGTAAGAGAAATTCATAAATTTTGGATTCTGGAAATTTGGATTTTCTGTGTATTAATGTTTTTCGATGTAAAACCCTAAATACAAAGGAAAACATCCAAAGGTGATAAAACCAGACCCGAAAGGATTTAAAAGCCTGATTGCATAGAAATTGAGTTCCGTAAAGCAGATTTCGAGAGGGCCTCAAGCGGTAAATGGTTTTGGGCTAGCTCCACTTGATCTCACACACCGGACGACACGTGGTTGGCGGAGGAGAGAGGAAAACCAACTTTTTGCGCGGGTAACCTTCGTACTCCTAAGCTTCCCGAAATGGGATATTGACCATTAGATTAGAGATCCTGTAGGTCAATGGTGGAGATTGCGACTACAGCCAAAGGCGGACCCAAAATGATTATTGGGTGGATGTGATACATTTTCAAATCCGATAAAAAGGATTTTGTCAGGTTTTTGAAGGTTTTCCGTGTATTTGGGATTTTGCCCAATACACTAATGCGATGTGATATGACACCTAATGGCAGACTCGATAGGGATTTAGGGGTGATTGAATGGAATTTCGCATCCATATTTCACGTCTGACAGTGTATTTTCCAGAAATGTTGGGTGTGGAGCCCGATTATCTTTTGTATTCAAAGGTTTCAGCCAGATGTATACCCCAGGAAGACTGTACACCCCTCCAAGTGGGGGGTGGGGGGACTTGTCCCCCCGTGGGGGTCCGGGGGGGTAAATCCCCCCTGGCTGGGGGGTTCGAGGGCCAATGGTCCCCCGACAGGGGTCGGGGGGCAGCACCCTCGAAGCTAAAAATAGATGCAAAATTACCTTGTAAAAGTCTAGTAATTTCTAGTCAATCTAGGCCGTTCATTAGGCGGATGATCTAATGGTAGAAGTTATGTTTAATTTAGGGGGTTTTGCCCTAGAAGGAAACCCCTCACTATATATGAGGGAATTGTATTGCATCTATGTATATCTGGATTCTGAGTGAGGAAGAGAGAGGAGATTGAGAGCAAAGAGGGTGTTACAGCGGATCTGTTGTAGGTTATATCTCTTTATTTTGCTAGATAATATAAAAGGAAGGACTAGTTGTTTCTCCATGGACGTAGTCCAAACTGGGTGAACCACGTATATCTGTGTCTCTCTTGTTTTATGCGTTTTCTATGTTTATATTTCTGCAATATTTTATGTGTTCCATTGCTCTGTAATAAATAATTTTCTGACAATTGGTATCAGAGCCGAAGGTCCATTTGGCTAATAAACTCGCAGGAGAGAAGGGTGTTGTAGGGAAAAGTATCCGATTCGGATGACCCTATCCCACTCTAAGGGTGATAGTACCTCAGGAACAACTGTAAAGGAAACTACTGAAGGTTTACTTCTTTATGAAAGCAAGAGAGAATGAGGAAATGCACTAACCGTTGCCTTGCGCTTAATGTCGAATCCAAATTCTTCTCTTTGGCTGCCTGCTCCCAGCTCCTTGCTCTTTTGCTGGCCCAGCTACAATGAGATCCTGCAAAATGACAAAGAAGGAAACTACAAGCAACATGCAATCATAACTGATTCAAGGATTAGCGTAAATCAAATATACAATTATCACAATATATTATTGAAACAAGTGCATATAGAAGAACCTCAATAGCTTTTATTAATGAAGAAGTAAAGGTTATGAGAGTGTTACAACCATTGAAGGCTCCAATCCAGCAACACCTCCCAGCAGAAAGAATTTCTCCTCTTCACCTCCCTCAAGCAATCACCCAATAGCTCTATAGTGAAACCAACAGCATATCGTTACTTTGCACAAAATTCCAGCCTCCTGAGCTCATAGGAGAGAGCTCAATATATAGATGAATTGAGAAAGGATGAGTCAGCTTGCAACTGATGTGTAGCTGCCTTGTGTCCTCTCTCTCTTCAGTTGATCTTCAGTTCCTGAGTCCACTTGGTGAACTTTGCTTCCACTTGGAGAAACAGTGCCTCTGACTCATCACAAGGCGAAATCCCTGATCCAAGTGTCATTTTTGGAAGATTCCAGAGCAATGACTCAGTGTGCCACTTGTCCCATCTCGCTCAACGCAGGTGGCCTTTGTTCCACTTGCTTTGCAACGCAGGTACACCATGGAGGAGCTGAGTTTCAGCGCAGAAGCCTAGTGGAGCACCTGCTTTGATTTCAGGATTGCTTGTTTTTGAGTGTTTTCAGGTGGAGAACTGATCTGAGAGCTGTTGGTTTGCTGACCTTGTTCCTCTAGGGGTAGGAACATCATGTTTAGGGAACTTTGGATCCCTTGGATTATTGACAATTCATGCCTGATGCTGCAAGGCACAAAATTGTCTATAACAGATGCCCCCTAAAGTATGAGGTCGTTTATCGGGTGAAATGCTTTATTAGGAGGATCCGAAGTTCATTCAATCTGCTGATAAGTGTCCTGTAATAAGATACAATACAATACATTATTTTTCATACTTTTTCATGATCTAGCTGAGGCGGGCATTCCCATGCTCAGCTTTACAAATACATTTTGGTACATAGAACAGACGATCGTCTGATGGTAGACTGATAATTCTCTGCTGAAATTATCATCCTTTGAGAAGGATGATCATCTGCTGCAATGATGTACATATCAAATGTCTTTATATCCTGAATATATATCGCAGCCCGGATGGATGAAACTAGATCCGGGGTCTTCAATCTCTTCCGATCTTCACTCGATGTACAAGTCGATCCATGTGAGAATTTCTTGAAGTCGAACATGAAAAGACATCGCTTGATTACCGGTCAATGATGTAAATCGTTAACAAGCGCGAGAGGAATCACCGATAAGGATGATGACCCTCAAGGTACGGAAGTACAATTCACATGGTGGGAATAAAGGACTTGGCGTCGACCACCATGCAAAATCTTCTGGTCGAAGGTCATTGATGTATACCTGTCGCCGGAAGTGAGAAACTTGCCATTGAGGCATGCAAGCTTCAAAGTACTGAAGGGGTTGTTCCTAGATCAACTCCTTGGATAATGAGCTGATGTCGACAAGGAGCGATCCGTCAAAGGAGGGCCTTAATGAATCCCACATCAGTGACACGGAACGGAGCTAGTGATTGTGATGAGGTGAAAACAAACTGTGATGTATGATTCAGGGTGGCGGTCATGAAATGGATGAAGGACAATGTATGGCAGTGGATGGGACACGGTTGACTCTTTGCAGAACAACATCTCTTGAACATATAATGACACTGATGTGATGGATTGGTAGCATTACCCCAAATGTGGATGGTGTGGCGAGGACCATGGTTATGAGACCGGTGAATGAAACAACCCAACCCGATGTGATACGGAGGACAAAGTGTCATGTTCAAGAGCGACTTGCTACCATTAAAGCTGTGAGGTTCTTCCAATTTTTCCCCAGTCATTGCTGACCAGTACCTCTTTATTTTTGTCAAGCTTGAGGAGGATAACATATGCTTGTTCTATAACCTGCCCTTCGGGCAAGCCCATCGCTATGTTTTAACGAGCCTAGCGATAGGGAAACTCGTTCTCGTCTAATGACAAGTTTGTCGCTATTTAATGAATTTAACGAGTCTAACGACAAGGATAACTCGGTCCTTTTCATTTTTAGAGAGTCTGAAAAGGTACATAAAGTCAACTCCAGAATTCCTTCTTCGTCATCTAATCCCTTAAGTCCGAAAAAGTATAAAACAATACAGAAGGGATGGATTTTCAATCTTTTTAACGAGCCGAACAAAACAAGTGCTCGATCTTTTTGTGCAATAATCCCTCAGGTCCAAAAAGATTAAAATCTAGAGGGATAGCTCTTCCGGTCCTTTTAACGAGCTGGAAGGCCAAAACTCGGCAAACTTTTCATATTTTATGGGTCAGTGAAAAGAGCTCAAAGAAGACTCGTCTTTTGAGGAATGAGTGATAAACAGGGATAGCAGCAGATTCCAGGTACAGGTTGGAATTTTCCAATCACGGCAGTGTCACAAGGATGGCTAAGTGAAATCACTCTTCGCAGCTGTTCCTCAAAATGGGTAAACAAACATATGGAGATGAACGATTGGCCAAATGAACGGATGGAGGTGAGATTGCAAGAACACGACCAAGGGCTTTAATATGGCATTCAAAGGTTACATTTCTCAAGGTTATTTACCGGTTCATTTTTTTTGGATGAGCTTGAACTGTAGGGAAAGATTTCTCACAATTTATGTTTATTTTTTAACGAGCATGAACTCTGTATTAAAACTGCTTGGATCTTGCGTTTATTTTTTAACGAGCATGAACTATATGCTAAAACTGCTCGAATATACCAGTCATAATACAAGAAACGCCTCAGGTGAGATAGCTATTTTTTAAGGAGCTTTATCTCACGAAGCTATGCTCCTATTTGGCAAGTTTTAACTTTTGCCCCACATCCTTTCTTTATGCAAGCTGGAAACGGCTAATCCTACGAGTTTAACGGGTTAGACCTACAGGTTTAAAGGGAGGACCTAAAAATTTAAAAAAAATAAATAGTCGTCCCGTGCTTGCACTCCAAAAGGTTCGCATGCCCCCAGGTATAAAGTATAATTTCAAGACTGCCCCTTCTCCGTCCCACCTTTGTTTTTCTACTTGTCATCTTGCTATATTTTTAACGATACTTGTCTTCTCGTTATTTTTCGGTGCCGACGGTACTTGTCTTCCCATCAGTTCACTTTTTGATTTTTGCAAGATCGCAACAGATAAAACATTGGCGTTACGGGCGGAGGTTTGCCTCTTACTTATTATCCGAAAAATGGTTATGTTCGCTGCCGCAAACTAAACTCTTTTTCCGGCGATGTCTATTGCTAGGTTGCTAAGGATGGTGACTACTTGTTGCAGTAACTTCATCTCTTTCTTTGGAGGCTGCCCCTACTTATCCTTCAAAACATATGTTTTAATGGGTGAGGCTTGAACTCTAAAGATGGTGGCTACTTGCCGCCACAAATGGATCTCCTCCCTCAGGAGAGCCTAATTTCTAGACAAAGGGAGCCGGTTATTTCGCTCACATAACTTTGACAAAAGAACTTTATCCCAGAACAACCCTCTCTTCCTTCCTTCGGACGGGGTACGGACTAGTCATATTCTTCTGCGGAAATTAACTTTATACCCAAGGTTTCCTTTGCCCAAGGCAGGCCAGGGTGCATGCCCCCTTGGTCCCAGTTCTTTCTTCCCGAATCACTTGCATTCATCGGGAAGTAGAACCGGGGGTGGAGGCATTCCTTGAGTGAATAAACCGTTAAGGGATGGTATTTGACTATTTGCAATGCGTGATCCTGGAAATGAAAGTTGGTCTACGAGCTGGACCATTCTTCCTTCGTGCGGAAAACACATAACTCTAAAGAGTGAGGACACTATCGCCTCCATGCAATATATATAGTCTCGTCCAAGGAGTAAGTTATAAACCAAGGGTCCCCGGACGACCATGATGTTCATATGAACTGTCTTCCCTTTCAATGTAACTGGAACATTGGGGAGAATCCCTAACGGGTGACTGGTTCCTTTATCAAAACCTGATAGATTTCTCATCTCAGGTAAAAGCGCCGGGGAACCCAGTGCTTTCCAAGCAATAGAGGAAAGGATACTCACAGATGCCCCTTCATCAATGATAGTTCCAGCCATCACCATTCTGTAGATTTGGACGATGATTCTGAATGGGATACTGGCTGGTAACCGGGGTCTGCCTAGTTGATTCCAATCAAAGGATACAACTAGGTTGCTTGGTGGTGGGACCAAATACACGGCCAGATACGACCCTGACGATGTTCCTTCCTGCAATAAAGGAATGGGCGCATTGCCCTGATGCTCATCAGAGTCTGTGTTGATGAAAAGAATATGGACGGTGTCATCCTTATCCTCTTCAGTGAGGGTGTCATTTGAAGATGAATCTTCAATGACGGTGTCATTCGAGGATGAAACCTCTGAAGGAAGAACCGGGTCAACTGCCGTTTCAACCTTTAGACTTTCGTCTGGTCTGGATTCAGCAGGTTCATTCTCAATGACTGACACTTCCGCTGACCACTTGAGCGGGCCAGCTGGATTTTCAACTATCGAGGGATTAGGCACGAGTTTTTGGTATCCAGGAGGAAGTCGTAACGGTGATACCGGACGATCTTCCAAAACTCTCTTCGCCTCATCTAAGAATGGACATCGGTGGATGGCGTGATCGCCTTCACACAACATACAGGGTGATCTTGGTCTCCCTTTTCGTCCTTCACTCTCACTAGTTGACGGACTGCAATCAACATGACTACCAGAGGTTGATGCTACCGGATTGTGAAACCTGGGGGACCAGTCCCTTAGTATCCGGGGAATACAAGGACAATCACGATGGAAGTGGGTCCCTTTGCAAATGACACATGGCGATTTAGGCCCGGTCGGTGCAGTGTGTGGATTTTTGTCAGATGTCTTTTGCTTGCCCCCAGTCGCCTTCGCCATAGGCCCCTTCTGCTTCTTTTCTTTCTTCTTCTTTTCCTTCTTCTCCATGGGAGGCTGACTTTTGCCGGCTCTACCTTGCGAAGATGAAGGATCAGAGGAAGAATTGTAAGAAGTGGAAGGCTGGTGGGTAGCTCTAGACTGGTCTGACTGTTGATTCGACTGCTCAGGATTAGTGGCGATCTGAACTACATTAGTTGAAAAGAGCCATACAGGTAGGCCAATTGTCAATCCTGGAAGTGACAATGTGGCCATATGAGGCGCACCAACATCTCCCCAAGAGGAGAAGGGATTGGGATTTCCGACAAGGTGACTTCCTTGGTTGGTGGGCTCCATACTTTTCAACTGAAAGATCAACGTGGGAATAATAGGTGATTATGTTCCGCTTAAAATAAATTTTATTAACGACGCTTTAGACACAACTTTGCTTTTTCATGTTTTAAGAGTCGAGAAAAAGCTAAAGATGACTCTAGTCTCCTTCGATGTTTTAACGAGCCCGAAGTGACAAATGCTCAGATGGACTTTTTCAGTTATAGAGTTTGAAAAAGGCCAAAAGAAACTGCTCTGGAGTTCTAGGCAGAGGGTGTGCCAAACTTTTCGCGAAACCACAGAATACGTTTTACGGTACGGGTGGTCGATCTTCGTGAATGCTGTGTTCACTGCATCGCGATTAGTAGGGCGGCCGACACGGCTTCCTATGGATAAAGGCTTTGTTCCTATAGGGGTCTCCCAATATATACTCGACGGTACGTGGGAGCACAAGTCCGTATTAGTGCCACCGACTCTCAGGAGGAATCACCCACCTTCGTAGAGATCGACAGTCACTATGTTTAACGACGCCGGAACACGTCTCTACCTAGACCTCTAAATGTTTGCGTTATGTTACAAAGCATTGTTATGTAAATTGAATTTATTTTAATGTTGATCTTGTTTAGCAGTTTGCCTTTAAGGATCACCACGAGATGTATGTAACAAATTCCTGAATGCAGTCTAAGATGAGAAGCAAACTTTTCAATCTTTCAACTTTGAAAATCTTAACTACTGAGGGAGAAGAAAGGCAAATCTTTTCACACAGATCATAGAGCACACACTAATGCAAAATTTCCTAAATCGTCATGCAAACAATCAAATGCAAAATGCACAATGCATGTATTTTCTTTTCCCTTTCTTAATGTTGATGGGTTACAAAAAGAAAGTTGTTATATAACTTTGATTTCGATTTAAAGCGAAAGTAAACAAGCTAGTCCAAAATCAAAAGACACCTTAAGATTTACTTGTTTAATCACTGGAAATACATGAAATCAAACCATAATGACGAAAGTAAAAAGACTAATCAGCTATGGACAGCAAACAAGCTAACTCTTTAGACCAACAAAATGCCTAACACAGGTTCAGATCTAAGAGGCCAAAGCAAGACTAGTTTACTTTTCGTTATGGGAAATTGTAAATGAAGTAAGAAATACAAAAGAACAAGTACAATTTCGTTATATAACAGAGGCAGAATGATGGCAAGTAAGGTTGGTTTCAGAACAGGTACAAGAAAGACAACTTGCAGCAAAATCTAAGTGAAAACAGGCAAGAGAAAGGGAGGAAACCCCAACTGCACTAGGCAAAATTGGGCCAACACAGGTGCTGCTCAACCAGTCTGGCTCTCAGCGCAGGTAGCCCCTTCGGGACCTGTGTTGCAAAGCAGGTAGCCTGTGTACTACCTGCTTTGGAAAACGAAAGTTGCGTTTTCTCAGTTTCCGGGTCACAATTTTCTAAAAAATGCACAGTTTTTGCTCAAATCAGAAGCAATCAATCAAGCACACTCAAAGGGATGATTAGGAGGATGAAAAGCTATCACTAAGAGCTTACAAGGATCCTTGTAGATCAGCTCTTCAAATCATGAACATGCTCAGAAATGAGCTAGAGTAGCTGCCCTCTACTTCGCTTTTTGATATAGTCAAAAGCTTTTCGATTTGGTACTCTTTTGTTCAGGAAATGAATAGCAAAATACTACAAACACAATCAAATAGATACGATCCCCAGCGGAGTCGCCAGTTTGTTGTAGGGAAAAGTATCCGATTTGGATGACCCTATCCCACTCTAAGGGTGATAGTACCTCAGCAACAACTGTAAAGGAAACTAGTGAAGGTTTACTTCTTTATGAAAGCAAGAGAGAATGAGGAAATGCACTAACCGTTGCCTTGCGCTTAATGTCGAATCCAAATTCTTCTCTTTGGCTGCCTGTTCCCAGCTCCTTGCTCTTTTGCTGGCCCAGCTACAATGAGATCCTGCAAAATGACAAAGAAGGAAACTACAAGCAACATGCAATCATAACTGATTCAAGGATTAGCGTAAATCAAATATACAATTATCACAATATATTATTGAAACAAGTGCATATAGAAGAACCTCAATAGCTTTTATTAATGAAGAAGTAAAGGTTCTGAGAGTGTTACAACCATTGAAGGCTCCAATCCAGCAACACCTCCCAGTAGAAAGAATTTCTCCTCTTCACCTCCCTCAAGCAATCACCCAATAGCTCTATAGTGAAACCAACAGCATATCATTACTTTGCACAAAATTCCAGCCTCCTGAGCTCATAGGAGAGAGCTCAATATATAGATGAATTGAGAAAGGATGAGTCAGCTTGCAACTGATGTGTAGCTGCCTTGTGTCCTCTCTCTCTTCAGTTGATCTTCAGTTCTTGAGTCCACTTGGTGAACTTTGCTTCCACTTGGAGAAACAGAGCCTCTGACTCATCACAAGGCGAAATCCCTGATCCAAGTGTCATTTTTGGAAGATTCCAGAGCAATGAATCAGTGTGCCACTTGTCCCATCTCGCTCAGCGCAGGTGGCCTTTGTTCCACTTGCTTTGCAACGCAGGTACACCATGGAGGAGCTGAGTTTCAGCGCAAAAGCCTAGTGGAGCACCTGCTTTGATTTCAGGATTGCTTGTTTTTGAGTGTTTTCTGGTGGAGAACTGATCTGAGAGCTGTTGGTTTGCTGACCTTGTTCCTCTAGGGGTAGGAACATCATGTTTAGGGAACTTTGGATCCCTTGGATTATTGACAATTCATGCCTGATGCTACAAGGCACAAAATTGTCTATAACAAAGGGTCCTTGGTTCGAGTGGGAACAATGGCAGAAGATGGTAGGTTTAGGGTCAAAAAACTCAATGGCCAAAACTACCAGCTGTGGAAGATGCAGATGGAAGATTATCTGTATCAGAGAGATTTGTACCTACCATTGAGCGGAAAGACAAAGAAGCTGACGGGTATGACAAACACAAAATGGGATATTCTCGACAGAAAGGAACTTGGAAGAATACGGTTGTGCCTAGCGATGTCGGTAGCGTTTAATATTTCAAAGGAAATGACAACAAAGGGTTTAATGTCGGCAGTAGCCAAACTATATGAAAAACCCTTGGCGTCAAATAAGGTATTTCTTATGAAGTGTTTATTTAATATGAAGATGTCGGAGGGTGGATCTGTCGCTGATCATTTAAATGATTGTAATATAGTTACAAGTCAGTTAAGTTTTGTAGGGGTAAATTTTGATGATGAAGTTAGGGCTCTGTTATTTCTGTGCTCATTGCCAGAAAATTGGAATGGTTTAATTATGGCCATTAGTAACTCTATTTTTGGATCTAGTACTTTTTGATGATGTTGTTGATGCAATCCTTAGTGAGGAAATGCGACAGAAAAGCTCTGATGAGACATCAGATAATGCTTTGAGTGCAGAGTCTAGGGGAAGAAAAATGGAAAGAGGAAAGAGCTCAGGATATCACAGTAAGACAAGAAAAGGCAGATCCAAGTCCAGATTGAGGATAGTGTGCTGGAAATGCAGAAAGAAAGGACACCTAAAGAAATACTGTAGATCTCGGAAAGGAAAAGAAGGAGATGCATAACAAGAAAACAATCATGAAGCAAATGTGTTAAGTGAGGTGTTACAAGATGCTTTGATTCTTTCTTTCGAAAATATTATTGATTCCTAGGTGGTAGATTCAGGGGCCTCATTCCATGCCACACCTGATAACAAATATTTTCATGACTATGTTCAAGGAAATTTTGGACAAGTCCGTTTGGGTGATGATAAACCCTGTAAAATTATTGGAATGGGTAAGGTTCTTGTAAAATAGAAAAATGAAACCAATGGCTACTAAAGGTGGTAAGGCATGTTCCAGATCTGAAGAAAAATCTGAATTTAACAGGGCAGTTAGGCGGTGAAGGTTGTGTGACAACTTTCACAGATAAAGCTTGGAAGGTCACCAAAGGATCCCTAGTAATAGAAAAAGGCAAAAAGGTTGGTACATTGTATTTATGCAATGGTATTTCTAACTCTGTTAATTCTTTAGCTTCCAAAGGAGCAGATGCAGCATTATGGCATCATAGGCTCAGACACATGAGTGAGAAGGGGATGAAGATTCTTCACTCAAGGAATTTGTTACTGTGTTTGAAGAATGTTGATTTGGACTTCTGTGAGAATTGTGTTTATGGAAAATAGAAGAGAGTTAGATTCCTTAGAGTTGGGAAAGAAAAGAAGATCGAGAAATTAGAGCTTGTGCATACAAATGTATGGGGACCTGCTCAGGTATCATCTCTTGGTGGCTCTCGTTATTATGTTACTTTTATTGATGATGCAACCAGAAAAACCTGGATTTATTGTATTCGAAATAAATCTGATGTATTTGATACTTTCAAGAAATGGAAAGCTTTGGTTGAAAATGAGACATGAAAAAGGTTGAAGTGTCTTAGATCAGATAATGGAGGTGAATATTGCAGCGAAGAGTTTGATAGATACTATTAAGAGAATGGAATTAGTAGAGAGAAGACAGTTCCAGGAACACCACAAGAAAATGGCATGTCAAAAAGGATGAATAGGACAATCATGGAGCATGCAAGGTACATGAGATTGCATGCAGGATTGTCTCTACAATTTTGGGCAGATGCTGTTGTTTATCTAATAAACAGAGGGCCTTCAAGTTCCTTGGATGGTGGTATTCCAGAGGAGGCATGGACAGGTAAAAAGGTAAACTACTCTTTTTGATGACTTTTAGTTATGAAGCCTTTGTTCACATTAACAAAGAAAATAGAACAAAGCTTGAGGCAAATGTTGGGTTGTGTTATATTCTTTCCACGTAGTTAATAGGGGGTTTGAAGGGCACCCGTAACCCAAATTTATGGGGTTTGGGGCAGTGCCCCGGAAAATTTTGGTTTTGGACCATATGTTAGGTTGGGCGGACCCACCTATGGTTTTGTGCATGATTTTCGCACATGTTTTTTGGACGCGATGGTTTTCAGTCCATGGTATTAGACGCGATGGATTTCGGTCCATGGTATTGGATGCTTCAGCATGTATAAATATGTATTGTAACATTGAAAGGAACATAATGAAAAATCAAGCTGGTAGTCCCGGTTTTGGGATCCAGGGAAAAATTTTTGTGCACATGTGTTTTATGGGTTATGCTCTCGCATTGTTTATTTTCTTTGTTTAAGAATTCGTATGCAGGTAATTTCTGTACAAGGTTAAAACCTACATTTAGTATCAGAGCTGTTTTGGCTTCAAGGGGACGCCTTTGTTGCTGAGGGGTTTCGCTCGGGCCTGTGGTAGACCCTGTTCAGTGGGAGATCTGCGAGATCGATTCTGGTGGTGAAAGAAGATGTCGAGCAATGGAAAGATAGAGATTGAGAAGTTCAATGGTCAGAATTTTGAGTTGTGGAAACTCAAGATGGAGGATCTGTTGGTGGATAAAGATCAGTGGATTGTGGTAGATCAGGGTACTAAACCATCAGGAGTGACCGATGAAGAATGGAAGAAGTTGGATCGGAAGGCAAAGAGCACAATACGATTGTGTGTCTCAGATTCAGTATTGCTGAATGTATCAGGGGAAGCTACGGCAAAGGCTTTGTGGGTCAAGTTAGGGACTTTGTACCAATCTAAGTCTCTGGTGAATAAACTATTCCTGCGGAAAAAGATGTATAACCTGAGGATGAAAGATGGAGACTCGGTGACAGAGCATCTGAATGCGTTTAATACTGTGGTAAGTCAGTTATTATCTGTTGATATTAAAATTTCAGATGAAGATAAGTGCATCAGTCTGTTGTGTTCTCTACCAGATTCGTGCGATAGTTTGGTTATTGCAACAGGTAGCAATTCAACTGCTTTGCAGTTTGATGAAATAGTCTCAGCCTTGCTAACGGAGGAGATGAGACGGAAAAATATGGACAACCAGAATGGTGATGCCTTGTCTATACGAGGACGGTCCCAAAACAGAAACAAAAATAAGTCATCGAGTGGGAGATCTAAATCTAGAGGGAGATCTAAATCTCTAGGAAAACCTACAAAGGTGGTGTGCTGGAAATGCGGAAAGGAAGGGCACTTCAGAAGGGATTGTAAATCTAAAGCTCCTGATAAAGGAAAGGGATCTGATGATGCTCCTTCTGCAGAGGCGAAAACCACCTCAGATGAAGGTGGGGATGTGTACTTGGCTTCTTCAAGTACATATGTAGATCATGAGGCATGGTTGATTGACTCAGGTGCATCCTTTCACTTCACTCCCCATAGGGAGTGGTTCTGCGAGTATGAGAAATACGATGGTGGTGATGTCTTCTTAGGAGATGATAGGAAGGATAGAATCATTGGTCGGGGAAAAGTAAAGTTGAAGTTGCAAGGTGGAAGCGTTAGAACACTTCCGGGTGTTCTACATATTCCTGCATTGGCCAGAAATCTGATTTCTGTAAGCAAGTTGGATGATGCAGGTGTAAAGACGGTGTTCGAGAAAGATACCTGCAAGATGGTTCGAGGAGCACTGATATTGATGTGGGGAGTTCGGATTGGAACTTTGTAAAAGCTGCAAGGTAGCACTGTTGTTGATGGGTGCAATAGTTCTATGGTTCCTGAAAATGGAGTAGAAAATCTAGTGGTCTCTGGAGAGAAGACCATGTTGTGGCATCAAAGGCTTGGACATATTGGAGAGAAGGGCCTTCGAATACTTCATGGTAAAGGTATGGTAGAAGGTATGAATGATAGCTCTCTGGATTTTGATTTCTGTGAAATTTTGTGTATGGGAAGCAAAATCGGGTGAGTTTCCCCTCTGGTGGTAAGAGGACGAAACAGATATTAGAGCTTGTGCACAGTGATGTGTTTGGACCTGTGAAGATTCCATCACTGGGTAAGTCTGTGTACTATGTATCATTTATAGATGACTTCTCAAGGAATACATGGATATATTTCCTTAAGAAGAAATCTGAAGTCTTTGACAGGTTTAAAGAATTTAAGGCTCTGGTGGAAAATCAGACAGAGAAGAAGATAAAGGTGTTGAGGACAGATAATGGTGGAGAATTTTGCAGCAAGGAATTTGAAGAATTCTGTAAGAAGTGTGGTATAGCATGGCATACGACTACTCCATATACACCTCAACAAAATGGAGTCGCGGAAAGAATGAACAAGACGTTGATGGAAAGGGAAAGAAGCATGCTCAGTGGTGCTGGGTTAGGACAGGAATTATGGGCAGAGGCGGTGGATACTGCATGTTACCTAGTCAACAGGTCACCTTCATCATCGTTGGAGGATAAGACTCCACAAGAAGTATGGACTGGTAAGAAACCCTCTCTTTCACATCTGAGGGTATTTGGATGTGATGCATATGTACATGTTCCAAAGGAGAAACGAACCAAGTTGGATAGTAAATCTGAAAAGTGCATCTTTATTCGGTATAAGGATGGTTTAAAGGGTTATAATATTTGGAACCCAGTCACACGGAAGGTTGTGTACAGCCGAGATGTGGTGTTTAGAGAGGTAAAAGATGTTATTCAACATGAAGTCCAACCAAAGGAATCTGAGAAGATAGAGTTTGAGCCAAAGGAGGAAGAATCAGACTCTACAGTAGAGGAGGAATCAGAAGATGAAGAGCCACAAACTCCGGCTGTGAGAAGATCAGTTTGAGAAAGAAGGCAGCCAGAAAGGTATAGTCCAGCTGCTTTTGCTTTGTCTTTTACTGATGATGATCCCAGAACTGTGAAGGAAGCAGTGGATTCAGAGGATGCAAAAGTCTGGAAAGAGACCATGGTTGATGAAATGGCATCTTTGCACAAAAATGAGGCTTGGGATCTGGTGGAGTTGCCAGCTGGAAGGAAACCCATTGGCAGCAAATGGGTGTTCAAGAAGAAGACAAATGCAGAAGGAAAGGTGGAGAAATACAAAGCTCGGTTGGTAGCAAAAGTTTATTCCCAGGTGCCGGGAATTGATTTTGGTGATATTTTTTCTCCTGTTGCCAAGGTAACTTCTATTAGATTACTTTTATCTGTTGCTGCTGCTTTTGATTTTGAGGTAGAACAGATGGATGTGAAGACAACATTTCTTCACGGGGATTTGGAAGAGGAAATCTGCATGAAGCAACCTGAAGGCTTTGCGGTGAAGGGTAAGAAAGAACTGGTATGCAAGTTAAAGAAGTCTCTGTATGGGTTAAAACGGTCACCAAGGATGTGGTATCAGAAATTTGATACATTTATACGGGGACTTGGCTTCACCAGAAGCAAAGCAGATCATTGTGTGTATTTTAAATTAATTGTTGACCGTGTTATTTATCTGGTATTGTATGTGGATGACATGTTGCTGGTTGGAAATGACAAAGAAATTATCCAGGATTTGAAGACCCAATTGTCCTCCAAATTCGACATGAAAGATCTTGGTGCTGCAAACTATATTTTGGGCATGGAAATTAAAAGAGATCGGTCAAAGAGGAAGCTATGGTTAAACCAGAGGAAGTATGTCGAGACAATACTGCAGAGGTTTAATATGTAGGATAGTAAACCGGTGAAGGTTCCTATTCCTGTAGGTGTGAGGTTATCTGCTGAACAGTGTCCCAAGAGACAAGAAGAGGAAGAGGACATGTCTCATGTTCCATATGCAAGTGCAATGGGTAGCCTGATGTATGCAATGGTCTGTACTAGACCAGACATTGCACATGCAGTGGGAGTATTGAGCAGGTTTATGTCAAAACCTGGGAAGGAGCACTGGACGGCAGTGAAGCGGATTTTCAGGTATTTGTGTGGCACTAGTGATTATGGTTTGTGCTACCAAGGAAGACCAAGCTTGGACAGAGTGTTGGATATTCATGGCTTTTTTGATGCAGACTGGGCTGGAGATCTAGATCAAAGAAGATCTACAAGTGGGTATGTGTTTAACCTATTTGGAGGTGAAGTCAGTTGGATGAGTAAGAAACAATTTGTAGTGGCACTATCAACTACAGAGGCAGAATATATGGCAGCCACTCATGCAAGCAAGGAAGCAGTTTGGTTGTAGAGACTGTGTTCAAGTATGGGGTTAGTACAGGAAGCTATAAGAATAGACTGTGACAGCCAAAGTGCAATTTTCTTGGCAAAGAACCCTACTTATCATTCAAAGACAAGGCACATTGATGTTCAGTATCACTTCGTGAGGGATATGATAGAAGACAGAAAGGTGTTGCTGGTAAAGGTGGACACTTTGAAGAATACTGCAGATGCATTGACAAAATCTGTGAGCTCTGAGAAGTTCTCTTGGTGTAGAGAAGCAATGGGAATCTCAGGGCTGAAAAAAATGACTAAGCTCTCCTGTGGCCCCCTGTGGAAAGAAAACAACAAGTGGGAGATTGTTGGGTTGTGTTATATTCTTTCCACGTAGTTAATAGGGGGTTTGAAGGGCACCCGTAACCCCACTTTATGGGGTCCAGGGCAGCGCCCCGGAAAATTTTGGTTTTGGACCATATGTTAGGTTGGGCGGACCCACCTATGGTTTTGTGCATGATTTTCGCACATGTTTTTTGGACGCGATGGTTTTCGGTCCATGGTATTGGATGCTTCGGCATGTATAAATATGTATTGTAACATTGAAAGGAACATAATGAAAAATCAAGCTGGTAGTCCCGGTTTTGGGATCCAGGGAAAAATATTTGTGCATATGTGTTTTATGGGTTATGCTCTCGCATTGTTTATTTTCTTTGTTTAAGAATTCGTATGCAGGTAATTTCTGTACAGGGTTAAAACCTACAGAAAAATCAAAGAAATGTACTTTTATTGGATATGGTGTTAATGATTTCGGTTCTCACATATGATTATGAAAATCACAAAATCATTAGGAGCAGAGATGTAATATTCAATGAAAAGGTCTTGTATAAGAATCAGTTGCAGGAAAAGGAACAGGAAAAAGAAAACAGAGAATACACAGTGCTTGACGATATCACAAGAAAGGTGATGGTGCCTAAAAATCATAATGATTAATAGCCAAAAAAACAACAGCAACAAGCACTTCAAACACTTGAAAGTGGTGTTAGAAGATCTACCAGGATAAGTAGACCCCCTGAATGATACTCTCCTTCATTATATTATGTATTGTTAACTGATTCTGGTGAACCAGAATGTTATGAAGAAGCAGTGAAGGTAGAAACCAGGAAGAAGTGGGAGCAAGCCACGAAAGAAGAGATGGACTCCTTAGCACATAACCAGACTTGGGACTTAGTCAGGTTGCCTGCAGGTAAAACAACATTGTAGAATAAATGGGTTTACAGGCTGAAAGAAGAAGATGGAGGATAACAGAGGTACAAAGCTAGACTTGTGGTGAAGGGGTTTGCACAAAAGAAAGCTATTTATTTTGATGAAATATTTACTCCTGTTGTTAAAATGACTTCAATCATAACTATTTTAAGTCTAGTAGCAATTGAGGATTTGCATCTTGAGCAGTTAGATGTAAATACAACCTTTTTCCATGGGGATTTAGAGGAAGATATATATATGCAGCAGCCACAAGAATATGAGGTAAAAGGGAAGGAGAAACTAGTGTGTAGGTTGAAGAAGAGCTTGTATGGCTTAAAGCAGGCTCCAAGGTAGTGGTATCTAAAATTTGACAAGTTTATGTCTGAACAAGGTTATACTAGATGTCACTCTGATCATTGTGTTTATCTCAAAAGGAAAAATGATGGCAGCTATATTATATTGTTATTGTATGTAGATGACATGCTTGTTGCAGGTTCTAACATGTAGGAAATAATTGTGCTCAAAAGAAAATTGGAAAACTCATTTGCAATGAAGGATTTGGATGCTGCAAAACAAATCCTTGGTATGAGAATAACTAAAGACGGGAAGAATTGCAAATTAACATTGTCTCAAAGTGAGTACATAGAAAAGGTGTTGAAAAGGTTTAATATGCAGAAAGAAAAACCAGTTAGTATACCTTTGGCTAGCCATTTCAAATTAAGTAAGGAGGAGTGTCCCAATACTCAGGAAAAATGTCTCATATTTCTAAAGTTCCATATGCATCAGTAATTGGAAGCTTAATGAATGCAATGGTCCGTACAAGGCCTGATATTGCACATGTAATGGGAGTTGTAAGCAGGTACATGAAAAATCTAGGTAAAGAACATTGGATGGCAGTGAAGTGGATTCTCAGGTATTTGAGAGGTACCACAAATCAAGCATTATGCTTTGGTGGTTCAAACATTGCTCTACAGGGATATGTTGATGCAGATATGGCAGGTGACAGAGATAACAGGAGGAGAACTACAGGATATGTATTTACTGTAGGTGGAACAACTGTTAGTTGGGTTTCAAAAATCCAAAGTGTTGTTGCACTTTCAACAACAGAAGCAGAGTATGTTGCTACTACAGAGGCTAGTAAATAAATGATTTGGTTACAAAGGTTTCTGGATGAATTGGGTAAGAAGCAGGAGTTGGGCAGGTTATACAATGACAGCCAGAGTGCCATACATCTTGCAAAGAACTCTGCATTTCATTCCAAGACTAAACGTATACAGCTCAAGTACCATTTCATACGGTCAACATTGGAAGATGGACAGTTGAAGCTGGAAAAGACACACACTAGTCAGAATCCTGCAGATATGCTAACAAAATTTGTAACCAGGGAGAAACTGAGAATCTGCTCAGTTTCAATTGGTATTCAAGTATGATGAATAAGATGAGAAACAACCAGGTCCAAAGTGGAGTCATTGTCTAGCAAATGAAGCAGCAGTGGAGTTGCTATAATCAGTCTCCAAGTGGGAGATTGTTGGGTGTGGAGCCTGATTATCTTCTGTATTCAAAGGTTTCAGCTGGATGTATACCCCAGGAAGATTGTACACCCCTCCAAATGGGGGGTGTGGGGGGGGACTTGTCCCCCCCGCAGGGGTAAATCCCCCCCGGCTGGGGGGTCCGGGGGCCAACGGTCCCCCGGCAGGGGTTCGGGGGCAACGCCCCCGAAGCTAAAAATAGATGTAAAATTACCTTGTAAAAGTCTAGTAATTTCTAGTCAATCTGGGCCGTTCATTAGGCGGATGATCTGACGGTAGAAGTTATGTTTAATTTAGGGTTTTTTCCCTAGAAGGAAACCCCTCACTATATATGAGGGAATTGTATTGCATCTATGTATATCTGGATTCTGAGTGAGGAAGAGAGAGGAAATTGAGAGTGAAGAGGGTGTTACAATGGATCTGTTGTAGGTTGTATCTCTTCGGTTTGCTAGATAATATAAAAGTAAGGATTGGTTGTTTCTCCATGGATGTAGCCCAAACTGGGTGAACCATATATATCTATGTCTATCTTGTTTTATGCATTTTTTGTGTCTATATTTCTGCAATATTTTGTGTTCCATTGCTCCGTAATATATAATGTTATAACAAGAAATCTCTGTGTAATGAAACTTTCTCCAATTTTTGGATTTTCGCCTATGAAATGACCCCGATTGCTTCTGTAACCGCTCCTGATCATCATGCTAGGCTGCAGCAGATGTTTTTACAGGCATGATGCATTCTGAATTGACAAAGCCACAGAGGGACAATGAATCGTAGAGAAATGACCAGGGAAGCCAAAAATCCGGGAAGATGCCTCAAAAGAGCCAGGGAGCATGATTAAGAGCATGGAGGAAGAAGAAGTTGAAAGGCAGAAGAAACCAGAGCCGAAGAGCGAGAGCAAAGAACCAGAGCCAAGAGCCAGAGCCAGAGCCAAGAGCCAGAGCCAAGAGCCAGAGCCAGAGCTGAGAGCCAGAGCCAAGAGTTAGAGCTAGAGCCAAAAGCCAAAGCCAGAGCCAAGAGCAAGAGCGAGAGCAAAGACCCATCAACCTAGAGCTTCAAGAGCCAGAGATAAAATGGTGTCTAAATTCATTGTTTCTGTGTAAAACAGTGGAGTTGAGCCAAGAGCTTGTAAAATGACTTTGCCATAATTCTAGAGAGCCTAGTTGAGTTGACTAGAGCACAAGGAGATGTAGCCCAAGAGTTTTGGGTGAACTCCATATTAAATTGTTGTCTTATGTGTTTGTTATTCGCTGCATTGTTTGCACTATTATATGTATTTATATATCAGTTTGAGCACATTAAATTAAAACACATAAACAATTTAATAACAAACACCATCATACACCTTATGTTCAAGTACATATTTAATTCCACATTGGTTAATCATAAGGACTTGGAAATATTTAAGTTTTGGAAGTGGGAGAGGTTCTTGTAAGTTATAAAATAAACCTAAGAGCCCTGCTTTCAGATCAGTATCTTTCTTGCTCTT
Organism: Pinus tabuliformis; assembly: GCA_031772625.1. NCBI lineage: Eukaryota > Viridiplantae > Streptophyta > Pinopsida > Pinales > Pinaceae > Pinus > Pinus tabuliformis. The sequence goes on along the minus strand of CM062816.1, from coordinate 2,034,070,688 downwards.
TCCATCCATAATAATATAAATGAATATAGATGGATGTGAAGTCAACATTTCTCCTTGGATATTTAGAAGAAGAAGTTTACACTGAGCAACCAGAAGGATTTCTACTCACCTTTGAGGAAGGGCTCTTTTGAGGCCCAGTTTTGCCTAATTTTGACAGCTTTCCTAGACTTTACCTCTCCCATTTTGAACTCTCCTTGACCCCTAATCATGCTTATTTTGGTTATATCATCTAGGTTTTGGCCAAAAGGGTGTTATATTATTAAGGTATGAAAATTGACATAAAAAGTGGCATTTTACCTTAATCTTAAGTACTCCTTAAGCTAGTTGTTTTCTTATAGAATTATCATGCCAACCAATCTAGAAAACTTATGCAGATTTTCTTTGTTTAAAAAAAGTCCCGCAATTTCCTGTAGACAACTCGTGGGGTCACATTTGCTGCAGACACTCCGAAATTCCTGCAGACATAGATTTCCTACAACAGCCAAGATTTCTTGCAACAAAATCGGTGGTTAGTTATGTTCCACTCACTTCCAAAATCCAATGAGAACATGGGTTTTGAGGGGAATTTATCATACATGGATGTTTTCCTATTGGTTGTTTCAAATCCACCATCGAAACTATGCATATTTGCAGACCTCTTCTCATTGGCTTCATGAGGAGAAACTCCAGCTATGTAACAAATTTTGTCTAATCCATGCTTTCGGTCATGGATTAGACTCAGTAGAGCTAATTTTGACAGTCTGTACTGGTATTGATAGCTAATAGCTTAGTTTAGTAGTTTCCTCATTCAAGCCAAATATGGGCTTTCGAACTTGTATAAATTCGATTATGTTTCATATTGTAAGGGGTTGGGTTGGGTTTTTCTGATAACACATATCAGATTGTACTCGGTTGTAATATCTTCATATTAATATAATACTTTATGCTATGTCCATTCTATTGAGTAATCCCTTTTAATTTTGAAGTGGTTGTGAGTGAGGGAGGGCCCCCTTTGCTCACAACTCCCTTAGTTGTAGTGTCTTTGTGTTTTAAATTCCTTTATGCAATAATAATTTGTTTATACAGTTGATGTACTGTTTCTGACATTTCAGCAACAATTTTCCATTGATTTAATGATTAAGTTTCCATGTTAATGTGTTGATTTCATTTAATCAAAGATTTGATTTACATTGTTAAATTGATTTCTTTATTGTTGTAAGTTTGAATTCCTATATTTTCTAATAAACATCAGCAATTCTAAGATCTATAGAGGGATGTTTAAATCCACTCCACAACTTTTTTCTACCAAATGTTGATGTGGAAAAGAAGCATTGATTCTGTGTATGATTGACTTGTTTTATTAGTAAGCACTCGTGGTATTAAGCTTGCATATATGTTGCACAACATCTCACAAGCTTACATGCCCTGGGTTGATGATTTATGTTGACAAATTATAGGTCTATAATTTGACTCAACATTTTGGTGTCATTTTTGGGGAGGTGTTAAGGGATAATACCGAAAATGTTTTAGTATTATTTGTATTGTTTGAAATTTTCAGGACTGGGGAGTCGAAGTGGTAAGGCGAATAACAAAGCCTACACACCTGTAGAGGTCAGAATTTCTCCAAAGCTCTGTCTTGATTGCTTGGTAAGTAGTTTTTCTTTGAATTTTTTTGCATAGTAGATGATAGGGTCCAATATTTACAAATGTCTTTTGTGGTGGTGTGAGCACCACTTCATTTACTAATAAACTGGCAAGAAAAAAGAAGTCTGCAAGAAACAAGGCAACAAGGGAAGAAGAGTCTGAACAGGAGGTCTGTGGTCCTGAAAAGAGCTCAGAGCATATTCCTACTTCCACAGTAGAATCTTTTGTAGGAAAATATTCTGTTGCTTCCCATTTAGAACCTCCCCTTACAAGGAAGACAACATCTCTGCTCAGTGGTCAGCCTAAAAAGGAATTCCTCATTAATCCTATTCAAGAACTAGAATTTCAAACCATTGATTCTGAAGAATCTATAGTTTACAAAGGTCCTACTCCTTTTTGGTCCAATATGGCTCATGAAGAAGGAATTGGTAATACAGATGGAGGCTATGGTGAGAAGGAAGAGGAACTGGTCACATTTGAATTTCCTATCAGGGAGACTGGTGGAGCAACTCAGATGAAGAATATTCCTCCCTCAACCTTGCCTAACTTTCGTGGAGTCTCCAGTGAAGATCCTAATGCCTTTTTGTTCGAGTTCGACGTATTATGCAGGAGCTATGACTATTCTTCCAATGCTCAGAAGCTGAAGTTGTTTCCTGCAACATTGAAGGATGCAACTCTCAGGTGGTTTATGGGGTTGGATTCAAACTCCATTACAACCTGGGATGACATGAAAAAGGTATTCTTGAAGAAATACCAAGATTATTGCAAAACTAGGGACCTCAGGGAAGAAATATTTGGCATGACTCAGAAGGAAGGGGAGAGTCTCAAGGATTTGGTGGAAATATTTCAGTACAATATGCAGAGATCCAAGATGAATCAACTAAGCAAGGACACCAAGAGAATAATTTTTCTCAGGGAAATCAGACCGAAATCTCTGGAGATTTTGAACTTAATGGGAGGAGGTGACATATCAAAGTTAAGTTATGATGATGTGTGTGAGTTGTGTTGATGATATTCAAGAGGAAATTATAAAGTTGGAGGAGGAACAAGAGATACTTCTTCCAGGCTTGTTAAGTCAGTTGTTGGAGATGGAGTAATTAGAGCTGAAATGGGTAATCTATTTGAAAATTTTAAAACTGATATTCTTAGCACTTTATCTTCATAATTAGATATTTTGTAGGCTAAGAAGAAACATGAAAAATAGGAGGAACTAGAGAAAGCCCTGGCCGTGTTCTTCTTGAAATGCGGGAAAAAGCATGCCTTGAGGGAATGTCCTGCAAATAGTATGGAGGTATGTTGAATCTATGAAGTTGAGCATTCCACTGATCAGTGTCCTTCACTTCCTAATATTAAAGCAAGATATCTAGCAGATCAGGGATCTGTAAATGCACTTTCTGAAATGGCACCTCAAAGATCGTGGAAACCACATCCTACAAGTATGTCTCAATTGCATTTTCAAGTTCCTTATACTCAGAATCAAATGTGGAATATTCCAATGCTCTGGCAGCCTTGGCCTCCACAAAAACCTTGGCAGGGGAACTTTTCTTACCCTACTGCATAGAATTTTCCCTCTCATAACCCTTATCCACCACAACCCACACCATAGAAAATTATTCAACCTCAATGACAAAAACATCAGTTGCCTACCCTAGAAAATCAACCTCGTCCCTCATAACTTCCTACTCAGCCAGTGTCTAACCCCAACAATAAAACCATCCAATCTACTCACAAAATTGGATTGGTCACTTATCCCACTTTTCTTACCTATTGTATTGCACCATAGTCGTTGTAGAAAAATTTTGTTCCAGTGTTATATGAATTTCCTATGTCGTTGCAGGAAATTAAGCTTAGATTGGGAAAAGTGGTGACTCAGCTCGGAAGGATTGAAGAGATTGCAGAGGAAGATACTCTGGAAATTCCTGAAGTTGAAACCACACTTGAACCAGCAGAACAACCTACTTCAAGGCCACAAGAACCTTACTCATCCCATATGGTCCAACATCCTTTTCCAGAAAGGTTGGAAATGAAATTAAAACAATCTGATTTTGATATTGTATCTAAACTAAGAAATGTGTGCGTTAAGATCCTGTTACTGCAAGTAATTAAGTATTTCCCAATTTATGCCAAAACAGTGAGGGACCTATGTACCAAAAAACCGGGAAGACAAAAGAGAGAACCCTATACAATTCAAGTAGGTGGAAAGCTTGCAAGTTTAATGTCCACAGGATTTGCTACTGAAAAATATGCAGACCCTAGAATCCCTCTAGTTACCACCTTTATCAATGGATATCCCATTAAAAACACTTTAATTGATTTAGGTGCAGCCATTAATGTAATGACTATGGAGACTTTATCTCATATAGGATCCTTTGACTTATTACCTACTCCCACCATGTTAGAACTAGTAGATAGGTCTAAGGTTTGAATATGCATAACAACATATGAGGTGATTTTTTGAAGACCAAGCACAATATCTACACTAGGTGTTTCGAGGCACATTAGGAAGCATGTGGTGCGTACCACACCAACATGTTCGTAGGGACTGAAAGGCGAAGTGCATATACAATGAACCACTAAACTCAATTATGAATGGGTGCTTCTAGTTTTCGTGCCTAACAATTTTTGTTCCCTAAACTATTTTTTGGTAAAGCCAAAGGGGGTATTAGAAGACATTTTCATCTCATTAGATTCTTGGCAGTACTCTGTAGAATTTTATGTTCTTCAACCCAAAACCAACTTGGGAGGGCATCCTTTGATCTTGGGGAGGCCACGGTTAGCCACGGAAAATGCTTACATAAGGTGTAGGTTTGGAAACATGACCATCACTCATGGAGATAAAACCCAACTAGTTCTGAAAATAGCCCAAGCAATGAGCCTTAAAGAAAATTCATAAGAAAAATTGATAAATTGTTGCATTTCTAATCATGCTTTTCTGCAGAAATTAGAAGGGCAGTCTAGTCATAATTTGGATATCATTACTGATCTGTAGTATTTTCATGAACATAGTATAGCAAATGAACTACATTCAACCCTCTTATATACATTTCCTACATATTCCTTGACTGAATGGGGGAGTAAGGTAGCTGAAATATTTCGTGAAAAATCTTTAAACATTAATTCGGCCTTGACCCCTGAACAAGAAAAACAATTAATTCAAGCATTGAAAAACTTTCTAGACACATTTTCTTGGGAATATATAGATATGAGAGGCATTCGCCCAGACACATGCATTCATCATATCTATATAGAATAAAATTCTAGGCCTATGAGACAGCCACAAAGGAGGATGAACCCTCCTTTAAGGGAAATTGTGAAAGATGAATTACAAAAATTCTTAAACGTAGGGTTCATTCATCCTATCTCAGATAGCCAATGGGTATCTCCACTGGTTATTGTCCCCAAAAATAAAGGTAAATGGCAAGTGTGCATAGATTATTGGGAGCTAAACAAAGCTACCTTAAAATATCACTTTCCCTTGCCTTTTATAGATCAAGTTTTGGACACATTAGCAAGGAAAAAATATTTTTCCTTCCTAGATGGATTCCACGAATACAGTCAGATTAGGATAGCTCCATAGGACTAGGAGAAGAAAACGTTCACATGTCCCTAGGGTACCTATGCATATAGGATATTACCATTTGGTCTATGCAACGCACCAACCACATTCCAGCAAGAGGTCCTTGGTATTGTATTTCACCTTCTGCATGATTACGTAGAGATCTATATGGATGATTTTATAGTAATAGGTGATACTTTTGAAGAGGCTTTACCTAATCTGGAGAAATTTTTGCAAATATGTAGAGAAATTAATCTTTCATTAATTAATGAAAAATGTTTTATGATTATGACTGAAGGTATTGCTTTGGGTCATCATGTTTTTGCTACAGAATTAAAGTTGATCAGACAAAGATTGAAGTTCTTATAAAGATGCCCCCACCAACCAATCAAAAGTGAGTTTGAAGTTTCCTTAGACATGCAGGCTACTACAAAAGGTTTGTTGAAAATTTTACAAAGGTAGCCTCTTCATTGTTTAAATTATTGACTAAAGAATCTGAATTTCATTGAAATGATAAGTTTCAAGCTGCATTTGATACGCTCAAGGAAAATTTTTCTTCAGCACCTACCTTGAGAGGCCCTAATTGGAAATTTCCCTTTCATATTTCCTCTCATGCCTCTGATTCAGCCATAGGAGTAGTATTGGATCAAAATGAGGATCTTGTGACTGATGCTATTTATTTTATTAGTAAAAATTAAACTCCTGTAGAAGTGAATTACATGGTAACTCAAAAATAATTCTTTTTTGTAGTTTATTCTATTAATAATTTTATGCATTACATCATGGGCTATGAAGTTTTTGTACACATTGATCATTCTTTCATTCGATATCTCATGAACAAACCAGTCACTAATGGTAGGATTACTAGGTGGCTTTTGTTGCAGCAGGAATTTGACATCACAGTATTGAATAGACCAGGAAAAGAAAATTAGGTAGCTGATTTCTTATCTAGGCTCAACCATACAGGTGAGGACATTCGAGTTAATGATAACTTTCCTGATGAAATTGTTTTTGCTATTTTTGTCAAAACACCTCAGTTTTCAAACATGGCCAACTACCTTGCTACAAGAAATTTGGCACCTTACTTTTCATCTAATAAGAAAAACATAATTATTAGCAAAAGTGATGATTACTCTTAGATTAGGGGAGATATATTTTTCACTAGACTTGATTTGATTATTCGTAGGTTTGTCAAGGAAGATGAGATCTATGACATCTTGAGAGCCTATCACGATGAACCTTGTGGAGGAAACTTTGTAGACAAGTGGATAGCCTATAAGATCCTCCGCTCAGGTTACCATTGGCCAAGTCTTTTAAAAGAAGCAAAAGAGTATGTCTGGAAGTGTGATAGCTACCAGAGCATGGGGCAACATGTACAATTAGACGAGATGCCTTTGTTGGAATTATGATGCATGTGTTGTACTTAATGGCAACCCACTCATAGAAGAACAACTCATTTATATATAACTAGATGAATCTACAAAAGAGATATCAGATGTGACATAATACATGGGATGTAGGACAGCTCAAAGGAATCAGATGATAGTTCTCAGTACGATAAGTTAGCTTTACCATCAAGTCCAAAGGGGGAGATTGTTGGCATTATGATACAAGTGTTGTCCTTGATGGCAACTCACACAGATGACAGATCATAGTGCAGCAGGTCAGTAGCAAATAGTTGATGATCAGACTACAAAGAATGAAGAAAGAAGAGTATATACGTAGATTCACTATATACCAAGTCACGTATATACACAGGTTCGCTATATACCAAGTAGGGTATATACGCAGGTTATACACGTAGGTTCACTATATACAAAGGCGCGTATACACGCAGGATTGCTGATCAAAAGTCGCGTATGCGTATGCATGCACTTTCATGCACGGAAAAGTGCGTATATGTGGGAAAGCTTATTTTTGGGTCTGTGGTATTTAGACCTATGGTTTTGGTCCTTGGTATTGTGTCCAAGGTGTTGAACCCAAGTATTGGGTCCCTAGTATTGGTCCTCAATGGTTTTAGACCATGGTATTGAGTAAGGCCTAAGACTATAAAAGGAGAAGAAGATCATTAGGCAAATGCATTGAAAAAGTCTTGAATATCTGATGAATTATGAGATCCAGTATGCAAGTTATGGGTTCATGATGCATTTCTTGATCTAAGCTAAGGAGGAATCTCAACAGTTGATGGAGAACAAGATCTAAGGATGGATCAGGAGCTTAAGGCTTGGATTGTTTATCATTATATGGTTTGATTATGGATAGACTAGATCTAAATTATTGACGCATGTTTTATTTTATGAATGTTATGATCTGGTATGACTGATGTCTGAAACAGTTGCAAAGTTATGAGTAAATATTTGCATATCTGTACGCGGGTTGGATTTGGTGAAAGTGCATATGTACGCGCATTCGGTTCTTCATAGTAGCGTATACATTATGAGATATGATAACTGAAGTTGCAGTTGGATCTAGTTATTGTTGCATAGTTCTGTTGTTTGTTTTGTGTTCTGGTGACTATGTTGTTGATAGGGTTTTAGTGTTTCAGTATTGGGTGATTCAGAGATTGATGATGCAGGTGTAGTTGATGGGTGTATTGTTGTGATGATTAATTTTGTCATTCAATGTTGTTAGTGGGTCCAGTATGAAAATTGGTTGAAACGTGGCCTTCAGATTATGATGATGTGTTCCATGAGTATCCAGTCTAAAAATTTATGAAACGTGGTACCTGGAGGAAGAAAGAGAAGGTTGTAGCCTTCTGTAGGTCGGCACCTACGTACTAGTACATCAGCTAGTACAAAAGCTAAGGGGGTGGTATCTCCCTTCCAGTAGCAGCTAGAAAACGAGTGAAGGTTGGAGCATTCAGTAGGCCGGCACCTACGTACTAGTAAAAGGATCGGCTAGTACAAGAGCTAAGGGGGTTGCAGCTCCCTTCCAGGAGAGTTTGGAGAATGAGAGAAGGTTGTAGCCTTCTGCAGGTAGAAGCCTGCGTACTGGTATAAGTCTGCACCAGTATAGAACCATTGTAAAAGAAGTTTCTTATTAAAAAGAAGATTGAGATGACTTTCAGCAGGTGGTTTTCACCCACATTGGGTTTCCACCTTACATCATGGTGTTCATGTGTGCTTCTTGTGTGTGATGATCTATTCTATTTTACTGCTCCTGTTTACTGTTCATATGGTTAATAATGTTCTGATGCACTCATTAAGGATCAACTAATTGAATCATAAGTTTACTGGATATACGCTTGTTGCATTACACACAGTTGCGTATACACGTGGTTTGCCTTAACTGAAGTAGCGTATATGAATCTTAATATGGAAATGAAAAAATTATATTGATTTGATAATACTGATTCACTCCCCCTCTCAGTATTATTTCCAACAATTGGTATCAGAGGAGGTCCTTTGGTAGAAGCTTGATCGCTTGAAGGAGATCCGTAGAACAATGGCAAAGAAGCTTAAGAAGAAAGTGCCTAAGAAGAAGAAGACATCTCAGAAGAACTATGACAGTGGGAGAATCGATTGGGGAATATGTGGGAGAAGCACTTTATATTCAGAATCACTTCAGAATGAAGATGAACTATCAGGTATGAATTTGTTATCCTCTGGTGATACACTTATCTATCCATTTGAAGATGATGAAAGTGATAGTGAAACAACTGAATTTGCTCTTATGGGTGAGAAAGAAAGATATCAAATAGAGGCAGAATTTAAAAGGCTTACAGACAAAATTAGAGATCAACAAGATCTATTGCACAAAAGGGAATGTATCTCCAAAGAAGAAGTTACCAAACTGAAAGCTCAAAGAGAGGAAGGAAACAAGGTAAGGAAGCTATTCAAGGAAAAGGAAGATCAATGTCAAAAGTTGCAAGATGAAGTGAAATCATTAAGAAATGAAGTAAATGAAAGGAGCACAACAATCAAGAAACTCAGAGAAAGATCTAGTTACTATGTAAGTCTTGAAGCTACGATTTTATCGCTAAAATAAGATCTTGAAGAGTCAAATAAGCAGAATAAATAACTACTCCAAGCTCTTGAAAAACAAGAAAATGAAGTTCTTGAACTAAGACATCAATTGGAAGAAGGAAGAAAAACTAAAGAAAACATGAAGAAGCAGTATCATGAAAAGGAGGAGCAACATCAAATTGAGGTAAATATTCTAAAAGATAACTTAGAAGAAAAGGATAAGCTCTTATAGTTTCAAGATAGTACTAAGATCTTGGATGATATTCTTAGTAGTCAAAGGTCTCCTGCTATCAAAATTAGCCTTGGTTTTCATGAATTTGTTGAAGATGAATCTATCTCAAAAGGAGAGGCAAGGAATTCTAATGAGAAATCTAAAATAATCAACAAGGAGATGAGAGGACTACCCCATCAACAGCCAAGGAAAGAAATTCTTCAAAGAAAATATTTTATTCCTCTGATGAATAATGTCGAATGTTATGTATGTCATAATCTTGGACATGTTGCAGCCATATGCAGAAAAAAAATGGTTCAAGACCATCACACAGAAATATCATCACGTTCCAGGTACTTTAAGGGATATTGTTTTTCTTGCAATATGTTTGGTCACATAGCTGTTGATTGCTACAGAAGGAATATGAAATATATGATATGTTATGCATGTAATAAGCTTGGACATATAGCTAAGGAATGCAGGAACAAAGTATGGGCACCATACCGAAAGGAGAAAACATCATCACACTTGAAGATATGGAAGAAGAAGGAAGTACAGTCAGGAAAATGTGGCACAACACAATGTACAGACATAACAGACTCAGAGGGAGCTGAAAGTGTAAAACTTCAGTATCCTAAATCTCATATGCAAGTTTCATAAAGGGAAGTCGCGTATATACGCGATTTAGACACTGCACAGTCGTGTATATGTTAGTTTGAGGAAAAGCAGTGGGACAAACTCAGGAAAAAGGGTCTAATATGATTCAATCCATTATTTGCTATGTTTGATAATGGTTACAATCTACTGATAATGTGTGAAAATTTCTTGATACTTGTAAGATGTTTCAAAAGTGTTTTGATCCTAAATTAATGATGATGATGCCTTGATACTTCTTGCTGATATATGCATGATCATATCTGACAATAAGCAAGATGGCACAGGTTCAAGGGGAGCATATGCTTTTAATAATGCATTATTGGCATTATGGTTAGTAGTCCTTGGTGATGATGCTTATATGGCTAAATGATATATCTTGCTATGATATGAGTGTCCATGACAAAATCTCATATGATTCTTAAGGTTACATAGTTGGTGTTCAGATCAGATTTGTGGTTGATTCTCTGATGATGCATATATGGCGCTCACATGGTGATCTTCATAAGGATAATGAGAAATACAAAGCTTGAATTCACAACTTCATTACTTGATGATGATTCACTCATATGCTGTTGTCGTCATATAACATAGTTATGATGCAGGATTCCTATAGTTCTTGGTGCTCATGTGGATGAGGATTTTTGTTGTTGATGATATCAATATATATAGTGCTGGATACATGAATGATTACTCAAAGTTGCATTGTTGAAGACATGATGATGATGAGTTCTTACCTATATGATGACAGGTTGATACTTACACATGTTTATTGATGTAGATGTTCCCAAAGTGATGATACTTGGATCATGCAAATCTTGATGAGACGGCTATGGTTTTTTTTACATATGATATAATGTGAATGATTTTGTTACTGGTCTAGATGCCATTGACAAATGATTATGGAGAATATCATACATTGTGTATGATAGTTGTTGATGACTATCATGGTCTTATTTAGATGTTTGGTCTCTGTTATAAATGTCATGTAAAGGTCATATCAAGACTCATGATGTAATAGTTTGTATCTATCCCTTTTGGTCATATGATGTAATATTTTTGTCATGTATAAACAATTGGAATCTAGTATATCCCCACTTGGGTGGGTGGATGAGTCAATATTGGTATATCCCCACTTGGTTGGGAGATGGATGTATGTTTGAGTCTTTGGTGATAGGAAGGTCAGTTATGATAGAGTCATGTTCTTCTCATAGAACATATTTTTGCAGACCTTGCTTACAGTTAGGGGGAGCATGAACAACACTCTTCAACAGAGCAGAGATTTCAGCATGTACTCAGAGGGAGCATGAACAGATTGGTACACCTTGGCATATACAAAGGGGGAGCTCATTCAGAGATTTCAGTAGGTACTCAGGGGGAGTATGGACAGTGGAATGTTTATCAAGGAAAGAGAATATCTTGGTCCGCCCTTTGCCCTTGATGTCAAAGGGGGAGAGTGATTTGGTGTTGTTGCCATCAAGTCCAAAGGGGGAAATTGTTGGCATTATGACGCATGTGTTGTACTTGATGGCAACCCACTCGTAGAAGAACAACTCACTTATATATAACTAGATGAATCTACAAAAGAGATATCATATGTGACAGAATACATGGGATGCAGGACAGCTCAAAGGAATCAGATGACAGTTCTCAGTACGACAAGTTAGCTTTGCCATCAAGTCCAAAGGGGGAGATTGTTGGCATTATGATACAAGTGTTGTCCTTGATGGCAAATCACACAGATGGAAAATCATAGTGCAGCAGGTCAATAGCAAAGAGTTGATGATCAGACTATAAAGAATGAAGAAAGAAGAGTATACACACAAGTTCACTATATACCAAGTCGCATATATACGTAGGTTCGCTATATACCAAGTAGGGTATACACGCAGGTTATACATGCAGGTTCACTATATACACAGGCGCGTATACACACGGGATTTCTGATCAAAAGTCGTGTATGCATATGCACGCACTTTCATGCATGGAAAAGCGCGTCCATGTGGGAAAGCTTATTTTTGGGTCTGTAGTATTTAGACCTATGGTTTTGGTCCTTGGTATTGCGTTCGAAGTATTGAACCCAGGTATTGGGTCCCTAGTATTGGTTCTCAATGGTTTTAGACCATGGTATTGAGTAAGGCCTAAGACTATAAAAGGAGAAGAAGATCATTAGGAAAATGCATTGAAAAAGGCTTGAATATCTGATGAAGTATCAGATCCAGTATGCAAGTTATGGGTTCATGATGCATTGCTTGATCTAAGCTAAGGAGGAATCTCAACGGTTGATGGAGAACAAGATCTAAGGATGGATCGGGAGCTTAAGGCTTGGAATGTTTATCATTATATGGTTTGACTATGGATAGACTAGATCTAAATTATTGACGCATGTTTTATTGTATGAATGTTATGACCTAGTATGACTGATGTCTGAAACAACTGCAAAGTTACGAGAAAATATTTGTAGATCTGTACGCGGATTGGCTTTGGTAAAAGCGCGTATGTACGTAGGTTTGGTTCTTCATAGTATTGTATACATTATGAGATATGATAATTGAAGTTGCAGTTGGATCTAGTTATTGTTGCAGAGTTTTGTTGTTTGTTTTGTGTTCTGGTGACTGTCTTGTTGACAGGGTTTCAGTATTTTAGTATTGGGTGATTCAGAGATTGATGATGTAGGTGTATTTGATGGGTGTATTTTTGTGATGATTATTTTTTTCCTTCAATGTTGTTGGTGGGTCCAGTATGAAAATTGGATGAAACGTGGCCTTCAGATTATGATGATGTGTTCCATGAGTATCCAGTCTAAAAATTTATGAAACATGGTACCTGGAGGAAGAAAGAGAAGGTTGTAGCCTTCTGTAGGTTGGCACCTATGTACTAGTACATTAGCTAGTACAAAGGCTAAGGGGGTGGTAGCTCCCTTCCAGTAGTAGCTGGAAAACGAGTGAAGGTTGGAGCATTTAGTAGGCCGGCACCTACGTACTAGTAAAAGGATCGGCTAGTAAAAGAGCTAAGGGGTTGCAACTCCCTTCTAGGAGAGTCTGGAGAACAAGAGAAGGTTGTAGCCTTCTGTACGTAGAAGTTTGTGTACTGGTATAAGACTACACCAGTATAGAACCATTGTAAAAGAAGTTTCTTATTAAAAAGAAGATTGAGACGACTTGCAGCAGGTGGTTTTCAACCACATTGGATTTCCACCTTACATCACGGTGTTCATGTGTGCTTCTTGTGTGTGATGATCTATTCTATTTTACTGCTCCTATTTACTGTTCATATGGTTAATAATGTTCTGATGCACTCATTAAGGATCAACTAACTGAATCATAAGTTTACTGGATATATGCTTGTTGCATTACACACAGTTGTGTATACACGCGGTTTACCTTAACTAAAGTAGTGCATATGAATCTTAATATGGAAATGAAAAAGTTATATTCATTTGATAATATTGATTCACCCACCCCCCCCTCAGTATTATTTCCAACAGCCTTTGCAGCCATAGGTTCTCATAGAACCTTTTGAGAAGTAGGCTCTTGATTTTGTAGGTCCCATCAATCATATGTCCAAAGGTAAGAAGTATATTTTAGTTTGTACTGATTATGTTACAAAGTGGGTGGAGGCAAGAGCACTACCTAGAGAAATGGAGAAAGAAGTGGTAGATTTTCTTTTCTCTGATATTTTTGTAAGATTTGGGGTACCTAGGGAGATAGTTACTAATCAAGGTACTTATTTTGTGTCAAATATTATGCAGGGAATTGTGCAGAAATATCATATTACTCATCAAAAGTCCACCCCTTACCATCCACAGGCCAATGGGCAAGTGGAATCAACAAATAAGGTGTTGGAGACAATCCTTACCAAGACAATGCAATTACATAAGAAGGATTGGTCTCACTAACTTCTTGAAGCATTTTGGGCTTATAGGATCACATGGACAAATACCACTTGCTTCTCTCCGTATGAATTGGTGTATGGAAAGAAGGTTTTATTTCCCATTGAATTTCAGATCAAAACTTTCAAGATGGAAGAAAATTTGGGTATAGACCTTGATGAAGCTCAACAACAAAGAATCTTGCAGCTCAATGAGTTGGATGAGATTAGGAAGGATTCTTTTCATCATACTTACTTGATCCAACAACAACACGCCAAATGGCACGACAGATACATTAAAAAGAAGTAGTTCAAAGAGGGAGACTCACCTTTGTTGTATGGTTCAAAATTCAAGAACTTTAAAGGGAAATTCAACACATATTGGCTAGGCCCCTATGAAATTGAGAAAGTTTTTGATAATGGATATGTTTGGGTTAAAACCATTGATGATGGGAATGTTACCTTCTTGGTGAATGGGAACATACTCAAGCTATATCAAAAACCCTAATCTAAGGAGGAATTTGTGGAAGAAATTGTGAAGAAAAAAAATTTGGAAATGGTAGGAGAAGGAGTCATTCCTTCCACTATCTCGTCCTCATTTCCTGTTGATACAATGAGATCACTTTGTTCCTCCTCATGCTTAGTAAACCATGAGAGGAATTTATATTGGGTATAAGTTTATTCCTTTTTCTGGGCCCAATGGACTAGTTACAGAAAGGAGCCCCCTTGGAGTCTTCTTTTCCAAGTATTTCAAACTCTCTAAAATTCAAATCTGGTGAGCATGGACTACCCTAGGTTCATTAAAACTACAGGTCAGTATATCCTCTAGTATCCTCTCAATAAATTTTGTTTTTCATTTAATTTTTTCATTTTTCATGTTGGAATGATGTGGGATTTATTCAAGTCCTCCTTACAACAATATTGGTCCGTCAACATCAGCAAATTAATTGGGTGTAAGATCAGATTCTTATGATGCCTTGAAGCTTGTATGCCCTAATGACAGGCTATCTCACTAGCAACAATGGGGAATAACTATGGCTCCTTGATTGTTGGATCCTACAGGGGGTTCGACAACAAATCATAAATTCGCACGTGATAAGATGTATGAGGGTACCTTGGTCATCACTCTCATTAATGGTGATGGGCCTCACATTGGTTAACATTTGACCTTAATGGATGGTAATCCAATGAGATCATTACACATTCGACATTAGCACCTTCACTCACGTGGAATGAACTGTACATAAATGGAGGATAAATGGTTTTTCGCGTAGAAGAATTTCCTGCAGAATGTTCAACAGTCATGGTTCCATTTCCTGCAGCAATGTCCTGGGTTTCCTGAAGAACAAAATTCATAGACAAAACATTAGTTTAAATTATTTGATAAAGTACTGGTAGTAGGGAAAAATTACATCATTTAGGATCTGGTCGAGGTCATGAATTGTGAGATTATACATCTTATGTAATTTTTAAGTGGGTTATCATTTCAAAAATCAAGAAAACGTCATCCAAGGATTGGACTGTTGGAAGGTAATCTCAGTAAGGTACAGCCAGTGACAGGACACTTAAGGTAAGAGGTAATTGATGCTTTAATTTTAAAAAAATTTGTGATTTAAGATATGGTAACCCTTGTGGAAAAATAGGGCCATAAACCATTGCATCATAAATTAAGCTCCATGCCCGATTATCATGACTCTGACATGACTGGTGGTTGTACTCTTGATATCCTTCCGTAGGTCAGATCATGATGATAATCATGATCATGGCCTGTTTCACAAAATCTTCGTGCTCTCTAATATTTCCAATTTAACCCTCCCTTATTGATTGATCCATTTCAAGTCTTAGCACGACATTTCTATGAGTTGCATTCATCCTGTCTCTTGCATCCTTCATTATTGTTGGGCATGGAATCCCCCCGAGGCATGTTTTGGGGCTCAAATCCCATGTTTTCATTGAATAATGTTGTAAATCCCCATGAATTGCGGACGTGGAAGTATGTTAGAGTCATAGGGTTGTTTGCCCTAGTTTTGGACGTAATGTCGGCCTACCCATGATCCGTAGACCATGGGATTGTATAAATAGAGTGAGTCTCTAAGTGTAAGAATAGCCATAAGCAGCGGAGAAGAAAAGAGCAACAGTCTAAGTATGTAAGTGTGTATTGGGTCATAGAGTAGGAGAAGGCTCTGCAGCTAAGTGCATAGAGGTCTAGAGTCCGTAGCTAAGTGCGCAGACCCCTGAAGCTGAGTGTGCAAGGTAGAGTTGAGTCTGTAACTGAAGAAGAGATTAATAAAGAAAGGTTTTGTTACCAACTTGTGTATCTGTTTTTGGATTAATGCATGGTTTATGTAAATTGAAAATATATTGTTTATTTATCGCACGCACATGTATGGATGATTTATATTGCTAAGTGTAACTTAAAGACATACAAATAAGCTAAGTCAATCAACTAATAGTAGAATACTAGTAAGGACTTGGGTAATGACAGCACTCAACCCCCGAGTAGGGCTGCATGAAGGAAGCATCTTAGGTTGCAAGGTACAGGTAAGTGCACGTAGCAACGTGCGTGCAAGGTCTAACCGCAGACCACTTGAACTCATCAAACATCTCCAGGGTGCATAAACCTGGTTCTAGCACCCTCCCATACTACTTCGGGTGAGACCTCAATCTGCGCTCCACAGATTGTTGCCGAAAGGTCCAGTAGTACCGAGATTTGTTTGGCTAAATCACCTCTGAACTTGGGTCAAGCCCCAACAAGCCAATAAATGGTTTTTTTGCTGGGATCGAGATCTGCATAAGAGATGTCTGATTCGTGTCACTGGAATCTGACAAAGAAAGAAATTGAAGGGTGGTTGGACAGAAAGATTCATGAGCTCATGGCGCAGGAAAATAAGAATTCGTGAGTATTGAAGGAACAATGGTAAGAGCATTACTTATATATGGAAGTCCAAGAAATTTTCTTTGCATCCTTCCCCTCTGAGTTGTATGAGTGGATCGTGAAGCTAGCAGACAGTCAAGGAAGGTGTAGGCTCAACAAACCAATTGTGTGGACTCTAGAGTTGGTGTGCAGACCAGAAGCATCAGAAGATAAGCTCACGCTCACTGTGGACCATTGGCTCGATCGAATTATAGGAGGGTTTATCACCGTGTTCGTGGTAGATACTTCAATCAGCTACAGCGAGGTGAAATGATACTTCCTCAAAGGACCGTGAGGTAAGTACATTAAATATTTGAACACTTGGATTAAAATGCTACTATGTGAAAAGAGGGTTATGCAAATAAATTGATGTTTGGGGCTACGCGAAGTGGGAGGATCTATAGAAACGGAGGTAGTGCAGAGATAGAAACTAGCTGATCTGAATTAGATCATAAAGCACTCTCTAAGTTTTCATGAACTCTATAAAATTCATGCCAAAGTTTCAAGGACTTACAAAGATTGAGCTTATCAAAAATATCCTCAAAAACATTGCAATTTGTGAGCAGCGCAGAGCAACGAGGACCCTCGGTCAAGCGTGCAGACTATTGGCTCATGGTAACGTGCATTGTCATGAATAGGAAAAATAGGAAGACTTTTTGAGAAACGGGGGTGGTTTCTGATATGTGATTAGTGACAAGTCGCTAATCGCATATTGCTAGGAAAACCCCTCAGAGAAGGAAAATCCCCGAGCGACCTAGACCCAAAAAGTTATAAAAAGTAACGGATATCGCGTTGATTCCATCAGAGGTGGGGTCCCATAAGAAACCGACAGAATATCGAAAGGGCTTCGAGCGGTAAGCAGTTTCAGTTGAGTCCCGCCCGATGCCACACAATGGGTTCCACGCATCCAACAGAAGAGAGAGAAAACTGCTCACATCGGACGGGTAAATGTCGTGCTACTTACCCACCCGATATGAACGATGAGCGTAGGATCTAGAGGCTCCTGATTGATGATGAAGACGCAATCTGATGGATGACTGGATTCAATGGGGTAAATAGGTAGAGTTGTATAATATTTGAAGACCGATATGGATGATGTGTTGGTAGAGGATCATGTTCGTGAGCATTCTTGGAGCAAACAGAAATAACGGGCGTTCAAACATTTCCAAGAGAACTGACACTCAGTTCATTATGAAATAGGTGGCCACCTCCCTGTGAGGCGTTACACAGTGTTTATTACGCAGAACAGAGGGATTCAAATGGATAGAGGCAGGGAAACCAGAAAGCCAGGAAGCAGAAACAAACAGTCAAAAAGCAGATTGGCTTTAAAGCCACGAACTTACAGAGATAGAGCAAGCAATGAGTAAAGCAAGTTAAGAAATCTAAGAGCAGAGAACAGATAAAGTCGAGTTGACCTGCAAAAGCAGAGGTGGCATCAAGATAGAGCTAGAGAGAGTCAAAGAGTCTGTGTACTCCAGAGAAGGTTTGAGAGGTTCAAGCGAACTCCTTTGTATATGTCTGTCTTCTATGAGTCTTAGTTTGGGCTCATACTACTGTGACCAATAGAGGTCAAGTTTCAGTAAGGAGAGTCTGTGTACTCCAGAGACTTGGGGAATCCAAGTGCAGTCCTACTAATCTATATCTATTGAGTGAGACTCAAATTGAGTTCACTATTGTAAAAACTCTGCTTTGAAAACATAATAGAGAGGCCACCACTAAAGGCTAGACCAGGAGACGTAGCCTAGGAGCATTGGGTGAACTCCTTATTAAACTTGTTGTGTTTATATGTTTACCTGTTATGTTTCCTCTAACTGCTTCATTGTTTCTGTATTTCACAATCTTATCGATCCGTTGCGTAAAATAACATAGGAACATCCATGCACATGAGTCTGTAATACCTTAATTAATTTTCTTGGATCAATTTCAGATCACTAGCCCCTTGATTTCACCTCAATGAGAAAGCGAGGAAGAGCTCGTGAAGGTTTCACCAAGGAGTGCGATCAGTCTAATAAGGCAACGAATTTCGCGCATACCACCCCCACCTACCCCACCACCAATTTCACCATCTTCACCCCCACCTTTGCCAACACCACCTCTGCCACCAACACAGTTTAATATGGCAAGCACAATAAAGTTGTCGGTATTTAGAGGAGTAGGAAATGAAGATCCGGACCAATTTTGGTTCATAGTAAAGGCTATATGGGAAGCGCAAAGAGTCACAGATGATAATATCAAGAAGGCAACACTAGTTAGCACCTTGCAAGATTTCACACTGACATGGTACATCAAGCATTCCATTGACAATCTAAACATGGGGATCGCGGATATCCAAGCTGCACTAAACAAGTAATTTAGCATACCAAAATCATAGACACGGTCGATCATCAGATTTAAGGAAATCGTGATGCTTCCAGGTGAGACCCCCTGGGAGTTGGATCAGAGACTGAAGGGTATGATTCACGAAGCCAACATGACCTTGAGGGATGGAGAGCACCGCTGTTATAGATAATTTTGTGCCTGGCAGCATCGGGCATGAATTGTCAATAATCCAAGGGATCCAAAGTCCCGAAACATGATGTTCCTACCCCTAGAGGAACAAGGTCAGCAAAACCAACAGCTCTCAGATCAGTTCTCCACCTGAAAACACTCAAAAACAAGCAATCCTGAAATCAAAGCAGGTGCTCCACTAGGCTTCTGCGCTGAAACTCAACTCCTCCATGGTGTACCTACGTTGCAAAGCAGGTAGAACAAAGGCCACCTACGCTGAGCGAGATGGGACAAGTGGCACACTGAGTCATTGCTCTGGAATCTTCCAAAAATGACACTTGGATCAGGGATTTCGCCTTGTGATGAGTCAGAGGCTCTGTTTCTCCAAGTGGAAGCAAGGTTCTCCAAGTGGACTCAAGAACTGAAGATCAACTGAAGAGAGAGAGGACACAAGGCAGCTACACATCAGTTGCAAGCTGACTCATCCTTTCTCAATTCATCTATATATTGAGCTCTCTCCTATGAGCTCAGGAGGCTGGAATTTTGTGCAAAGTAATGATATGCTGTTGGTTTCACTATAGAACTATTGGTTGATTGCTTGAAGGAGGTGAAGAGGAGAAATTCTTTCTGCTGGGAGGTGTTGCTGGATTGGGGCCTTCAATGGTTGTAACTCTCTCAGAACTTTACTTCTTCTATTAATAAAAGCTATTGAGGTTCTTCTATATGCACTTGTTTCAATGATGTATTGTGATAATTGTATATTTGATTTATGCTAATCCTTGAATCAGTTATGATTGCATGCTTCTTGTAGTTCCCTTCTTTGTTATTTTGCAGGATCTCATTGTAGCTGGGCCAGCAAAAGAGCAAGGAGCTGGGAGCAAGCAGCAAAGAGAAGAGTTTGGATTTGACATTAAGCGCAAGGCGACGGTTAGTGCATTTCTTCATTCTCTCTTGCTTTCGTAAAGAAGTAAACCTTAAGTAGTTTTCTTTACAGTTGTTGCTGAGGTACTATCACCCTTAGAGTGGGATAGGGTCATCCGAATCGGATACTTTTCCCTACAACAAACTGGCGACTCCACTGGGGATCGTGTCTATTTGATTGTTTGTAGTATTTTGCTATTCATTTCCTGAACAAAAGAGTACCAAATCGAAAAGCTTTTGACTATATCAAAAGCGAAGTAGAGGGCAGCTACTCTAGCTCATTTCTGAGCATGTTCATGATTTGAAGAGCTGATCTACAAGGATCCTTGTAAGCTCTTAGTGATAGCTTTTCATCTTCCTTGTCATCCCTTAATGTGTGCTTGACTGATAGCTTCTGATTTGAGCAAAAACTGTGCATTTTTTAGAAAATTGTGACCCGGAAACTGTGAAAACGTAACTTTCGTTTTCCAAAGCAGGTAGTACACAGGCTACCTGCTTTGCAACGCAGGTCCCGAAGGGGCTACCTGCGCTGAGAGCCAGACTGGCTGTGCAGCACCTGCGTTGGCCCAATTTTGCCTTGTGCAGTTGGGGTTTCCTCCCTTTTTCTTGCCTGTTTTCACTATAGATTTTGCTGCTAGTTGTCAGTCTTGTACCTATTCTGAAACCAACCTTACTTGCCATCATTCCGCCTCTATTATATAACGAAATTGTACTTGTTCTTTTGTATTTCTTACATCATTTACAATTTCCCATAACGAAAGTGAACTAGTCTTGCTTTGGCCTCTTAGATCTGAACCTGTGTTAGGCATTTTGCTGGTCTAAAGAGTTAGCTTGTTTGCTGTCCATAGCTGATTAGTCTTTTTATTTTCGTCATTATGGTTTGATTTCATGCATTTCCAGTGTTTAAACAAGTAAATCTTAAGGTGTCTTTTGATTTTGGACTAGCTTGTTTACTTTCGCTTGAAAT
This sequence comes from Pinus tabuliformis, assembly GCA_031772625.1. Classification (NCBI taxonomy): domain Eukaryota; kingdom Viridiplantae; phylum Streptophyta; class Pinopsida; order Pinales; family Pinaceae; genus Pinus; species Pinus tabuliformis. The sequence continues at coordinate 2,034,049,520 of CM062816.1, read as the reverse complement.
CGAAATCAAAGTTATATAACAACTTTCTTTTTGTAATACATCAACATTAAGAAAGGGAAAAGAAAATACATGCATTGTGCATTTTGCATTTGACTGTTTGCATGCTGATTTAGGAAAAAATTGCATTAGTGTGTGCTCTATGATCTGTGTGAAAAGATTTGCCTTTCTTCTCCCTCAGTAGTTAAGATTTTCAAAGTTGAAAGATTGAAAAGTTTGCTTCTCATCTTAGACTGCATTCAGGAATTTGTTACATACATCTCGTGGTGATCCTTAAAGGCAAACTACTAAACAAGATCAACATTAAAATAAATTCAATTTACATAACAACGCTTTGTAACATAACGCAAACACATAGAGGTCTAGGTAGAGACGTGTTCCGGCGTCGTTAAACATAGTGATTGTCGATCTCTACGAAGGTGGGTGATTCCTCCTGAGAGTCGGTGGCACTAATACGGACTTGTGTTCCCACGTACCGTCGCGTATATATTGGGAGACCCCTATAGGAACAAAGCCTTTATCCATAGGAAGCCGTGTCGGCCGCCCTACTGATCGCGATGCAGTGAACACAGCATTCACGAGGATCGACCACCCGTACCGTAAAACGTATTCTGTGGTTTCGCGAAAAGTTTGGCACACCCTCTGCCTAGAACTCCAGAGAAGTTTCTTTTGGCCTTTTTCAAACTCTATAACTGAAAAAGTCCATCCGAGCATTTGTCACTTCGGGCTCGTTAAAACATCGAAGGAGACTAGAGTCATCTTTAGCTTTTTCTCGACTCTTAAAACATGAAAAAGCAAAGTTGTGTCTAAAGCGTCGTTAATAAAATTTATTTTAATCGGAACATAATCACCTGTTATTCCCACGTTGCTCTTTCAGTTGAAAAGTATGGAGCCCACCAACCAAGGAAGTCACCTTGGCGGAAGTCCCAATCCCTTCTCCTCTTGGGGAGATGTTGGTGCGCCTCATATGGCCACATTGTCACTTCCAGGATTGACAATTGGCCTACCTGTATGGCTCTTTTCAACTAATGTAGTTCAGATCACCACTAATCCTGAGCAGTCGAATCAACAGTCAGACCAGTCTAGAACTACCCACCAGCCTTCCACTTCTTACAATTCTTCCTCTGATCCTTCATCTTCGCAAGGTAGAGCTGGCAAAAGTCAGCCTCCCATGGAGAAGAAGGAGAAGAAGAAGAAAGAAAAGAAGCAGAAGGAGCCTAAGGCGAAGGCGACTGGGGGCAAGCAAAAGACATCTGACAAAAATCCACACACTGCACCGACCGGGCCTAAATCGCCATGTGTCATTTGCAAAGGGACCCACTTCCACCGTGACTGTCCTTGTATTCCCCGGATACTAAGGGACTGGTCCCCCAGGTTGCACAATCCGGTAGCATCAACCTCTGATAGACATGTTGATTGCATTCCGTCAACTAGCGAGAGTGAAGGACAAAGAGGGAGACCAAGATCACCCTGCAGACTGTGTGAAGGCGATCACGCCATCCACCGTTGTCCATTCTTAGATGAGGTGAAGAGAGTTTTGGAAGATCGTCCGGTTTCACCGTTACGACTTCCTCCTGGATACCAAAAACTCGTGCCAAGTCCCTCGATAGTTGAAAATCCAGCTGGCCCGATCAAGTGGTCAGCTGAAGTGTCGGTCATTGAGAATGAACCTACTGAATCCAGACCAGACGAAAGTCAAAAGGTCGAAACGGCAGTTGACCCGGTTCTTCCTTCAGAGGTTTCATCCTCAAATGACACCGTCGTTGAAGATTCATCTTCAAATGACACCCTCACTGAAGAGAACAAGGATGACACCATCCAGATTCTTTTCATCAACACAGACTCTGATGAGCATCAGGGCAATGCGCCCATTCCTTTATCACAGGAAGGAACATCGTCAGGGTCGTATCCGGCCGTGTATTTGGTCCCACCACCAACCAACCTTGTTGTATCCTTTGATTGGAATCAACTAGGCAGACCCCGGTTACCAGCCAGTATCCCATTCAGAATCATCGTCCAAATCTACAGAATGGTGATGGCTGGAACTATCATTGATGAAGGGGAATCTGTGAGTATCCTTTCCTCTATTGCTTGGAAAGCACTGGGTTCCCCGGCGCTTTTACCTGAGGTGAGAAATCTATCAGGTTTTGATAAAGGAACCAGTCGCCCGTTAGGGATTCTCCCCAATGTTCCCATTACATTGAAGGGGAAGACAGTTCATATGAACGTCATGGTCGTCCAGGGACCCTTGGTTTATAACTTACTCCTTGGACGAGACTATATATATTGCATGGAGGCGATAGTGTCCTCACTCTTTAGAGTTATGTGTTTTCCGCACGAAGGAAGAATGGTCAAGCTCGTAGACCAACTTTCATTTCCAGGATCACGCATCGCAAATAGTCAAATACCATCCCTTAACGGTTTATTCACTCAAGGAATGCCTCCACCCCCGGTTCTACTTCCCGATGAATGCGAGTGATTCGGAAAGATGTAACTGGGACCCAGGGGGCATGCACCCTGGCCTGCCTTGGGCAGAGGAAACCTTGGGTATAAAGTTAATTTCCGCAGAAGAATGGGACTAGTCCGTACCCCGTCCGAAAGAAGGAAGAGAGGGTTGTTCTAGGATAAAGTTCTTTTGTCAAAGTTATGTGAGTGAGATAATTAGCTTCTCGCTCCCTTTGTCTAAAAAGTAGGCTCTCCTGAGGGAGGAGATCCATTTGCGGCGGCAAGTAGCCACCATCTTTGAAGGCAAGCCTCACCCATTAAAACATATGTTTTGAAGGATAAGTAGGGGCAGCCCCCCAAAGAAAGAGATGAAATTGCTGCAACAAGTAGTCACCATCCTTAGCAACCTAATGATAGACATCGCCGAAAAGAGAGTTTAGTTTGCGGCAGCGAACAAAACCATTTTTCGGATAATAAGTAAGAAGCAAACCTCCCTCCGTAACGCCAATGTTTTATCTGTTGCGATCTTGCAAAAGTCAAAAAGTGAACTGACGGGAAGACAAGTACCGTCGGCACCGAAAAATAACGAGAAGACAAGTATCGTTAAAAATATAGCAAGACGACAAGTAGAAAAACAGAGGTGGGACAGAGGAGGGGTAGCCTTGAAATTATACTTTATACCTGGGGGCATGAAAACCTTTTGGAGTGCAAGCACGGGACGACTATTTATTTTTTAAATTTTTAGTTCCTCCCTTTAAACCTGTAGGTCTAACCCGTTAAACTCGTAGGATTAGCCGTTTCCAGCTTGCATAAAGAAAGGATGTGGGGCAAAAGTCAAAACTTGCCAAATAGGAGCATAGCTTCGTGAGATAAAGCTCTTTAAAAAATAGCTATCTCACCTGAGGCGTTTCTTGTATTATGACTGGTATAATTGAGCAAGGTTTGGTCGCATTCAAGCTCGTTAAAAAATTAACTGCCCCTTAAGGTTTAGGGGGCATATGCCTCGTCTGCATTATTATGCTGGGGGCATCCATCATCCGAGCAGTTTTAGCACATAGTTCATGCTCGTTAAAAAATAAACATAAGTTGTGAGCAATCTTCCCCTAGAGTTCAAGCTCACCCAGAAAAATGAACCGGTAAATAACCTTGGTAAATGTAACCTTTGACAGCCATATTAAAGCCCTTGGTCGTGTTCTTGCAGTCTCACCTCCATCTGTTCATTTGGCCAATCGTTCATCTCCATATGTTTGTTTACCCATTTTGAGGAACAGCTGCGAAGAGTGATTTCACTTAGCCATCCTTGTGACACTGCCGTGATTGGAAAATTCCAACCTGTACCTGGAATCTACTGCTATCCCTGTTTATCACTCGTTCCTCAAAAGACGAGTCTTCTTTGAGCTCTTTTCTCCTGACTCGTAAAATATGAAAAGTTTTCCGAGTTTTGGCCTTCCATCTCGTTAAACGACCGGAAGAGCTATCCCTCCTCTAGATTTTAATCTTTTTGGACCTGAGGGATTATTGCACAAAAAGATCGAGCGCTTTTTTTGTTCGGCTCGTTAAAGCAATCGAAAATTCATCCCTTCTGTATTGTTTTATACTTTTTCGGACTTAAGGGATTAGATGACAAAAAAGGAATTCTGGAGTTGGCTTTATGTACCTTTTCAGACTCTCTAAAAATTAAAAGGACCGAGTTATCCTTGTCGTTAGACTCGTTAAATTCATTAAATAGCGACAAACTTGTCTTTAGACGAGAACGAGTTTCCCTATCGCTAGGCTCGTTAAAACATAGCGATGGGCTTGCCCGAAGGGCAGGTTATAGAACAAGCATATGTTATCCTCCTCAAGCTTGATAAAAATAAAGAGGTATTGGTCAGCAATGACTAGGGAAAAATTGGGAGAACCTCACAGCTTTAATGGTAGCAAGTCGCTCTTGAACATGACACTTTGTCCTCCGTATCACATCGGGTTGGGTTGTTTCATTCACGGTCTCATCACCATGGTCCTCGCAACACCATCCACATTTGGGGTAATGCTACCAATCCATCACATCAGTGTCGTTATATGTTCAAGAGATGTTGTTCTGCAAAGAGTCAACCGTGTCCCATCCACTGCCATACATTGTCCTTCATCCATTTCATGACCGCCACCCTGAATCATACATCACAGTTTGTTTTCACCTCATCACAATCACTAGCTCCGTTCCGTGTCACTGATGTGGGATTCATTAAGGCCCTCCTTTGACGTATCGCTCCTTGTCGACATCAGCTCATTATCCAAGGAGTTGATCTAGGAACAACCCCTTCAGTACTTTGAAGCTTGCATGCCTCAATGGCAAGTTTCTCACTTCCGGCGACAGGTATACATCAATGACCTTCGACCAGAAGATTTTGCATGGTGGTCGACGCCAAGTCCTTTATTCCCACCATGTGAATTGTACTGCCGTACCTTGAGGGTCATCATCCTTATCGGTGATTCCTCTCGCGCTTGTTAACGGTTTACATCATTGACCGGTAATCAAGCGATGTCTTTCCATGTTCGACTTCAAGAAATTCTCACATGGATCGACTTGTGCATCGAGTGAAGATCGGAAAGATTGAAGACCCCGGATCTAGTTTCATCCATCCGGGCTGCGATATATATTCAGGATATAAAGACATTTGATATGTACATCATTGCAGCAGATGATCATCCTTCTCAAAGGATGATAATTTCAGCAGAGAATTATCAGTCTATCATCAGACGATCGTCTGTGCTATGTACCAAAATGAATTTATAAAGCTGAGCATGGGAATGCCCGCCTCAGCTAGATCATGAAAAAGAATGAAAAATAATGTATTGTATTGTATCTTATTACAGGACACTTCTCAGCAGATTGAATGAACTTCGGATCCTCCTAATAAAGCATTTCACCTTATAAACGACCTCATACTTTAGGGGGCATCTGTTATAGACAATTTTGTGCCTGGCAGCATCGGGCATGAATTGTCAATAATCCAAGGGATCCAAAGTCCCTAAACATGATGTTCCTACCCCTAGAGGAACAAGGTCAGCAAAACCAACAGCTCTCAGATCAGTTCTCCACCTGAAAACACTCAAAAACAAGAAATCCTGAAATCAAAGCAGGTGCTCCACTAGGCTTCTGCGCTGAAACTCAACTCCTCCATGGTGTACCTGCGTTGCAAAGCAGGTAGAACAAAGGCCACCTGCGCTGAGCGAGATGGGACAAGTGGCACACTGAGTCATTGCTCTGGAATCTTCCAAAAATGACACTTGGATCAGGGATTTCGCCTTGTGATGAGTCAGAGGCTCTGTTTCTCCAAGTGGAAGCAAGGTTCTCCAAGTGGACTCAAGAACTGAAGATCAACTGAAGAGAGAGAGGACACAAGGCAGCTACACATCAGTTGCAAGCTGACTCATCCTTTCTCAATTCATCTATATATTGAGCTCTCTCCTATGAGCTCAGGAGGCTGGAATTTTGTGCAAAGTAATGATATGCTGTTGGTTTCACTATAGAACTATTGGCTGATTGCTTGAAGGAGGTGAAGAGGAGAAATTCTTTCTGCTGGGAGGTGTTGCTGGATTGGGGCCTTCAATCGTTGTAACTCTCTCAGAACTTTACTTCTTCTATTAATAAAAGCTATTGAGGTTCTTCTATATGCACTTGTTTCAATGATGTATTGTGATAATTGTATATTTGATTTATGCTAATCCTTGAATCAGTTATGATTGCATGCTTCTTGTAGTTCCCTTCTTTGTTATTTTGCAGGATCTCATTGTAGCTGGTCCAGCAAAAGAGCAAGGAGCTGGGAGCAAGCAGCAAAGAGAAAAGTTTGGATTCGACATTAAGCGCAAGGCGACGGTTAGTGCATTTCTTCATTCTCTCTTGCTTTCGTAAAGAAGTAAACCTTAAGTAGTTTTCTTTACAGTTGTTGCTGAGGTACTATCACCCTTAGAGTGGGATAGGGTCATCCGAGTCGGATACTTTTCCCTACAACAACCGCACATGGTTTGTAGCATCACTAACGCTGCATCTAAGGACTGCGTTGTCACAACAGAAGCTATCTACTCAAGACAAAGCCTTGAAGATTTCAATGAGGCTACACGAGACCCCAATACAGGATCCTAGACTAGGAGTGCAATAGATCCACGTGCAGTTGAAAATTTTGTGTCTTGAGATGCAGAGTTTGAAACAAGATAGAACAACTTGGCCAGAGGCACGTAAGGAGGTATAGTGCATAAAATGCAAGCGTCAGGGGCATGACAAGGACCAACTTCCAATCTTCGCGAACTACCTAGTGGGAGGAGGGCCAATGCAATTGAGGTCAGAGGCATAAGCCAGGTCAAGCGTGGTGCCTGGGTTATGGTGCATGATTTGTCAGATAAGAGGGAAGCATGCTACAGATAACTGAAATCTATTACAGAAGTATACGTAGATGTCCCAGCAGTTATTTTTTAATTTCTATAGGTCAGTAGGCCATGATGAGCGTACCTGTAGAAGTTATGAACCGATGATGGATCAGACTCCTACCTATAGGGTTCAAACCGAAATGCGAGCCCTTGATCAAAATGCGGGCATGGTGCGCACTGGATTTCAGGGGCACGGAAGAGGTTGAGGTGGAATGGGACCAAGAAGGGGTCATGGACAGCTGATCTATTACAAATGCAGAGGGACAAGGCATTATGCCCGCGATTGTACAAATCTAATGATGACATCAGTTTTATATTGTACCCATTTTGATCATGAAATGGATGACTGCCCCACAATAATAGCGAGGTTGCATGATAAAGGAATACTCCAGCCTCCCCCGACTTAGAACCTACAAATGATGAGGTCAAAGCTGTGCGAGGACCCGAATGTAAACATCATGCTCCGAAGTGATATCACGGTAGGAGATGACAAAGGTAAGTAGCTAGAAGAGAGTGCTTGGGTTTGCAAGGCTCCAACAAAGGAACCAGAGTTTGACTTGGAGCACGTGAAGGAGACATTCATGGAAGCTAAGAAGAGCTTCACGGAGGCCTCCACTTTAGGTAGTAAAGAAAGACTAGAACTAGAGATGGCCCATCAATGCTTACTACCTTTCTGGAGACATGCATGAAGTTGCTACACAATAGCAAGGCTATGAAAGGACTACAAGAGCTCATCACTAGACGTGTTGGATCAGGGGAACCACTCATGGTCTGGAAGCTTGGGAAGCACACAACATGAACAGGAAGGAAGATGAGATTGACTACGCAAATAGCTGAATATGAAATAGATTAAGTGATTTTGGATCTAGGATGGGACGTGAACTTACTACCAAAATAGACATGGGAGCACATGGGTAGGCCCACATTTCAATTTTGAATTGCGAACCAATAAAAGATCCTAAAGATGGAAAGATTGCAGGGAATAATGGTAGATATCGAAGGTGTGAACGCGCTTGCAGATTTCGAAGTGATAGAGATTGTTGGTGACAACAATCCCTATCCCATGCTACTAGAAATAGATTGGGCCACTGATGTGAACAGTGTGATAAATCTAAAGAAGCACAAAATTATTTTTGAGAAAAATTCATTGTGCGTAATGATACCTTTAGACCCTGCAGAGAGATCGCGCTACAAAGAGCCAGTGCGTGATGGCGATCTAGACTGTATCTATGAGATAACTGCTCGGGAATAGGATTGGGTGAATCCTACAGTTAATGACAATATTTCATGGGAGTGCAAAATCTCTTCCACATCAGATTCGAATGAGGAAATAGAACGATGGTAGAATCGCTTACATGAGGTAACCACACTCAATTGCAACATGATGATAAAGTCACTAAGCTACGCTGTGTAGCAATAGAGGCAAGGTATTTGGCTATGTATGACGGGTTAACAGTGATGGATGAATTCCTAAACAAATTTGAAAGCGAGCTTCCAGAACAGCAGTGGTTCGATGCTCTGAATTGGGCACTGCACGCTACGCCCATAAGATGGTGGGGTAGGAACCAAAGAATATTTGTGAACTGGCACGACTGCATAAGAATGATGCTCATACGGTTTGGAAAGACTCAAATGTAGATGGAAGTCGACTACAATGGACGAAACAACCTATGTGCCCACCTCTCCAGATGGGTATAGGCGTATGGTACGCAACTTGCACGAACGCACATTGTCCTTGCGATAGGAACCGAGACCAAGAAGCAGGAGCAGGCAAGACAAAGGTGTGAATGATGAAGCATGATAACACCAAGCACGCCAAATATTATATGTGTAAAATCCTTTGAAAAAGTGTGTGAAGTGCTAAACACGGTCCACCATGTGAGATGCACTGACTGGGACCTGCGCATACCAGGAGTTCTATGGGCTTATAGGTCCCTGTGAAAAACCCTGACCACACAAGCACTTCTGAAGCTGAAGTATGAATCAGGGGTTGTAATCCCTATGGAACATGCAAAGCCTAGTCCATGCATAACAACACCCATAGATACAACGGTTCATGAAGCCCGGAACAAAGGAATCACGCAGCCACAAGAAATAGAACACATTGGACTTGAGGAAGAAATCCAACGGGGAAACTTTAGAATCCACGAACTTGAAAAAGAAAGGGTCTGATTAAGGAATAAAAGTGTTATGATGGACGCAGAGGTCAAGAATCTTGAAGACAAGATACAGGAAGCGTTTCTCATCAAAAAACCTAGGATGATAAGGCAAGGTGCGTATGATCATACTGACAAGTTTGAGAACTATCACCGTGAATTGGTTAGTCTGTTCCTTGGCTTGGAATGCATATTGCCAAACGTAGTAGCCAGGTATTGCGTTGCAACTAGTAAAGTGCATGACGTCGACCACAACAATGGAAGGTAAGGATTCTCCACGAACTATGGTAAAGGACAGGATGGAGCCCCACATGGGTGGTGTGACCACCTGACTAGCTGCGGGAAGGACAGTCTTAGCACTCCAGGCAGTTGAAAGGAAGTCAGGACTATAAACTATTATGCCTGGGAGTTGCGCGATATTGGGGATGTGCACAGAAGAATAGCGTCACAGGGTCTGTGACCGCGCATGGAGGGTTGCGCTACTGTGAAGATTGGCCAAAAAGTGACTATTGAGGTCACTATTCATGATGTGATGTGCAACTTGAGGCCAAATGGAGTGAGCAGCGGGCATTTAAGATGTGATTTATGGGAAAGATTTGGGAAAATCTGCCGCCAAGAAAGCATTAATGGACCAGAGTTGGGGGGAACGGTCGAATTCAAATTCAAAAGGCACTATAAAATACAGAGGGCTACCCAGGAAACAACACTTGGTCATTTGAGACTTGAGCAATTGAGCAAAGCACTAAGCATTGAGAGCCGAGTGATAATTGAGCCCTTTAGTTTGCCAGTGACAGAATACAGCCTAGATACGATGACAACAACTAAGGATGGTTTGGGAATTGAATAGGTAACCGTCGGCGAGGCCGCGCAGACCCTAAAGGTGGAGGATGTTCCAGAAGGTGCCGAGGTTGTGGCAGAGATCCACAAATCACCATGTACGCCAAGACCCAAAAAGGATAAATAGCTAATGGCTCCCATATGCGTGTCCCTAGGAACCCATTGCGCAACAAACTATTAATGGCAGAGAAGGGGAAGTTGTCACAATAGAAACATATAAGGAAGAAGAAGATTTGCAGGCCCTGATCATCACAGAGGAAGAAGATGAAGGCATTGAGGAGGATATTCAACCTGCATGCTATGCAACAAAACTTCCCGCATATGTCCCTCCGTAGAAAAGGAAGACCAAAGTGCCGAAGGACCTGGACAAAACCAAGAGTTCACTCCAAACCCCGCTCCTCCCAGACGACATTATGTTTGAAGGAATGCACCTGGGCCGCATGCCAACCATGAAGTTTGAAGATTGGGACCTTACTAACCGCGAGAAGCTCCCACACCTGGAGACCGGGAACCTCATGAAACAGGACACCATGGGGGTAGTGACAACATTAGAGCCACGAAAATGGTTGCGTGGTGTGGAAAAGGCCAGGTTGATGAATTTACTATGGATACCACATTTCCACCATGCGCTAATAAAAAATTTTGTCATAAGGCAGCTGCTCTGCCTGGTGCTATGGCTGGAGGAGCTTATCCCCATCACAGAAGGTCTAACTCATCGCACTTCTAGACTCCCCTGCAAAGGAACGAACCCCGCAACCATAGCTGAGGGAAAGGGCAGTGATTTGGCCCTTGCAGAAGCCATGAAGACAAAGTACAAGCTAGAGAAGAAGAAGAGGGGCTATGCCATCTCCAGCATAAAGGACAAAGGGGTATGGGTAGCAACCCAAATCCTGGTCAGTAAAATTATGAGGAAGTGTCACACTGATGAGGTACCAACGCTGGTAGTCACACTGGCTGAGCAATGCGTGGAGGGGGTCCAGTTCAACTAGTCTGAATTACTCTGCGCAGAATTTTTGAAAAATTTTCGCGAAGCCCAAGAGGGTAAAACCTTCCACTATGCGTGGTTTTTGTTGTCCATCATACTCGTAGTGGGGGAACTACCAGAGGACAATAAATTCCCTGGCATTGAGAGAGACTTATCGGAGGTTGCAAAGTACGCTTCGCTTTGGGCCACGAAAGATGCAAAGAGGATACACGACAATAAGATTTTTGGGTACTCATGGAGATGAGCATCTAGATGTGGATCAACTGTAGGTTGCACCTATCACCCACGGTGTACAATAGTCTGCAGAGTTTCACCAAATTCAAGGAAAACATACACAACATTTTTATCAGAGCGCGTAAGGATCCAATGAAGCAATGGATGAAGCTACCATTTATAGCCACTAATGACGCCATTTTTACTATCTTGGATACATCGCCTCTGGATGGCGCGCCCTAGATCTTACAAAACTTGAGAAGGAAACAACACAGAAGAAGAAGGATGATTCCAAGTGTTGGGAATTGAATTCCCTTGACAGCATGTTTTGGGGCTCAAGGCCCAAGTTTTGAGTACTAATGTTGTAAAGACTTCGCAAATTGCGGGCACAGAGTGCAAATTATATGTTAGAGTCATAGGGTTGTCCACCCCAAGTTTTGACTGTAATGTCGGCCTACCCATGGTCCGCAGACCATGGGATTGTATAAAAAGAGTGAGGCTCTAAGTTGTAAAGTAAGAAGTAGCAAGTAGAAAACCGAATAGAGTCTAGAAGATAGCAGCATAGAGTAAAGGTCTAAGTGCTTTCGGTCGTAGTAGTAGGAGGAGGCTCTGCAGCTAAGTGCGCATAGGCCTAGTAGAGTCTGCAGCTGAGTGCGTAGACCCCTACAACTGATTGCGCAGGGTGGAGTCCAGCCTGTAACCAACGAAGAAGAATAATAAAGAGAAGTTTGATTCCAAATCTTGTGAATCTGTTCTAGTGTTATTTCCTTTTTTATACCAAATGCAATTATATTGTTTTATTTATCGCACACACTTATATGAATGCTGAACATTGTTAAGTATAACTAGACACATACAGATATGATTAGTGATCAACTAATATCGGGTTAATAGTAAGGAATTGGGTAATAACATGGATCGGGCCCCGAGTAGGGCTACGCGAAGGTAGCATCGCAGGCTGCAAGGTACTGATAGGTGCGTGTAGCGACGTGCATGCAGGGTCAGATTGCGGACCACCCTAAAATCATCATACATCTCTAGGGTGCGAAAACTTGGTTCTAGCACCCCCCCATGCTACTTTGGGTGATACCTCAGTCCGCGCTCCGCAGACTATTGCGGAAAGGGCTAGTAGTACCGAGATTTGTTTGGCTAAATCACCTCTAAACCTAGGTCAAGCCCCTACAAGCCAACAAATGGTTCCGTTGTGGGACTGGGATCTACATAAGGGTTGTCTAATGTCATGTCACTAGAATCCGACAAAGAAATAAATTTAAGGGTGGTTGGACAAGAAGATTCACAAGTTCGCGGTGCAGGAAAATAGGAATCCATCAGTATCTAAGGAACAATGGTTGGAGTGCTACTTATATACGAAAATCCATGAAATTTTCTTTGCATCCTCTCCTTCTGAGCTGTATGAGTGGATCATGAAGCTAGCAGACAGTCGGGGAAGGTGTAGGCCTAACAAACCAATCTTGTGGACTCCATAATTAGTGCGCAGACTAGAAGTGTCAAAAGATAAGATCGCACGAGCTGTGGACCATTGGCTCGATCGAATTATAGGAGGATTTAGCACTAAGTTCGTGGTAGATATGACTGTTAGCTATAGCGAGGCAGAACGATGCTTCCTCAAAGGACTGTGGGGTAAGTATATTAAATATTTGAACACTTGGATTAAGATGTTATTGTGTGAAAAGTGGGTTATGCGAATAAATTAATGTTTGGGACTACGCGAAGTGGGAAGATCTATAGAAATGGAAGTAGTGAAGAATTAGAAACTAGTCCCTTAATTTCACCCTCGCGGGAAAGCGAGGAAGAGCTCACAAAAGTTTCTCCGAGAAGTGTGGTCAGTCTAATAAGGCAGTGAATTCTATGCTTACCACCTCCACCTACATCGCCACCCATCTCACCATCTTCACCTCCATCTCCACCCACCCCACCTCTGCCACCACCACAATTTAGGATGGCGAGTGCGATCAAAATACCAGTATCCAAAGGAGTAGGGAATGAAGATCCAGACCAATTTTGGTTCGTGGTAAGGGCGATATGGGAAGCACAAGGAGTCGTGGATGACAATATAAAGAAGGCTACGTTGGTAAGTGCATTGTAGGATCGCACATTAACATGGTACATTAAGCATTCTAATGACCATCAAAACATAGGAATCACAGAAATCCAGGCCACGTTGAACAGGGAATTTAACAGTCCAAAGTCAGAGACACAATCAATTATCAGGTTTAAGGAGATCGCGATGCTCCCGTGTGAGACCCGCTAGGATCTGGACCAGAGCCTGAAGAGTATGATTCACGAAGCCAACATTACCTTGATGGATGGACAACACTGCACATGGTTTGTAGCATCATTAACACCATATTTAAGGATGATGTTGTCACAAGAAAAGCTTTCCACCCAGGCCGAAGTTTTGGAGATGGAAATGAGATTGCGTGAGACCCCTATACAAGATCCTGGTCTATAAGTCCAACAAATCCACACACAACTACAAAATTTGTGTCTGGAAATGCAAAGTTTGAAAAAAGGCAGGATACCTTGGCATGAGGCACGTGAGGTATGGTGCATAAAGTGCAAAGGTCAGGGGCATGACAAGGACCATTGTCCAGTTTTTGTGAATTACTTGGTGGGAGGAGGGCCGATGCCGTTAAGGCTTGAGGCACAAGAAGGACCAAGCACGACACCTGCATTATGGTGTGCAATATGTCATATAGGAGGAAAACACACTATAGATAATTGTTATCTATTGCAGAAGTATACGCAGACATCCCAACAATTGTTTTGTAATTTCGATAGGTCGGTAGGCCATGATGAGCGCACCTGCAAAAGCTACAAACTAATGATGGATTGAACTCCTATCCATAGAGTATAGACCGAAACACAATCCCTCAACCCAAACACAGGAATGGCGCACGCTGGATTTCAGGGGCGTAGACAAGGTCGAAGTGGAATGGGACCAGGAATGGGTAGTAAACAACTAATTTGTTACAATTGTGGAGGGCCAAGACACTATTCCCGCAATTGTACGAATTTGACGAGAACATCATGTTTGTATTGTACTCAATTTGATCATGAGGCAGAAGACTACCCTACATTGATAGCGAGGATGCATGAAAAAGGGGTACTCCAGCCTCCCCTTACTCAGATTTTACAAATGATGAGGTCTAAGCCATGCGAAGGAGACTCGAATGTAAACATAGTGCTCAGAAGTGGTATCACAACCGGAGATGAGAAAGGTAAGCAGTCAGAAGAAAGTGTGTGGGTTCGCAAGGCTCCTACAAAGGAACCTGAATTTGATTTGGAGCACACGAAGGAGACATTCGTAGAAGCTAAGAAGAGCTTCACGGAGGCCTCCACTTCAGGTAGTAAGGATCAACTAGAACCAGAGATGGATCCTTCCCTACTCACTACCTTTATGGAGACATGCATGAAACTTTTGCGCGACAGCAAGGCCATAAAAGGACTACAAGAACTTATCACTAGGTGCATGGGGTCAGGAGAACCACGCGTGGTCTGAAAACTTGGAAAGCATGCATTGCACACAGTAAGGGAAATGAGATTGACTACTTAAATAGGAGAATATGAAATGGATCAGGTAATTCTGGATCTTGGATTGGACACGAATGTCCTACCGAAACAAACATGGGAAGAAATGGGCAGACCCACACTACAATGGTCTCCTATCCAATTATGAATGGTGAACCAGTAGAATATCCTACCCATGGGGAGATTGCAAGAGGTAACGGTGGATATTGAAGGTGTGAGCGCGCTAACGGATTTCAAAGCGATAGAGATTGTCGACGATATCAATACCCATCCCGCGCTACTAGGCATAGACTAGGCCACTGATAAGAATAGAGTCATAAATCTGAAGAAGCGCAAAATTATTTTTTAGAAAAATTCACTACATGTAGTAGTACCGCTAGATTCGGCCGAAGGAGCGTGATACACTAAACCCGTACGTGACAATGATAATGATGACAATCTCAACTATATATACAAGATAACCACATGAGAATAGGATTGGGTTAATCCAACAGCAAATGGTAGGATTACGTGGGAGCGTAAAATCTCTTGCACTTCGGATTCGAATAAAGAAATAGAACGATGGCAGAATCGGCTGCATGAAGTAACAACGCTCAATTGTAACATGATGATAAGATCATTGTACTACATGACAACGGAGATAAGGGATCTACCTAAGTATGATGGGTTGACAGTGGTGGATGCATTTCTGAACAAATTTGAGAGCGAAGTACTGGAACAGTATTGTTTTGATGCTCTGAAATGGGCACTGTGCTACGCCCGCATGATGGTTGGGTACGCACTGACAGAGCTTCAAGGATTTGCGAAAATTCAGAAGGATGATGAGCCTATGATTTGGGAAACCAAAAATGTGGCTAGCAGATAAGTATGATGGGTGAGATGATCCACATACACACCTTGCGAAATGGAGCAGGGCCTACGGCGAAGAGCCACAGCTTGAATGGGTACATTTGTTCTATCATACCCTGGATGTCATACCCATGAATTGGTATACTGAGACAGAGCTTTCCCATGGTATGAGTGAATGGGTTATATTGTGTGAGGTATTTCTGTTAATGTTCACGTTTGAAGATTGTTGGTGGGATACTATCGACGATGCGCTACAGGTAGTAAAAGCCTCTAAAACACCCCAGGAGCCCATGGAAGTAATCCAACCTGAACAAGTGACACAGCTTATCTATGCGCTAGAATGTTACAACATAAATGTTGAGGAGGATGATGAGGACCCATGAAATATCAACATTCCATAAATGGAAGGCTGTCATGAGGTTCGAGGACTATTGATTGAGGATCTCGACATCACCATGCCACTAAAAACAAAACATGTAAACATTGGAATGGAAGCGGAGCCGAAGTACACAACGCTTGGGCACTATTGGGATGATGCCACAGTGGATAAGGTTGTTGAATTACTCCCCGAATACGAAGATTTGTTCCCCACCAAAATTACAGATTTAAAATGGATCATTGGCAACTTAGGAATGATGAAGATCACCCTGAAACATGACATGAAGCTGGTTAAGCAGTGACCTTACCACTTGAATCCAAAATATAAGGAAAAGGTCCACGAAGAATTAGAAAAAATGCTCACAGCTGGAATTATCGAGCCAGTGGAAGAATATCATTAGGTGAGTCCTATGGTAGTACAGGAGAAAACGAAAAAGGGTGAAATAATAATATGCATGGACCTCAGAAAGCTTAACGATGCCTGTGTACACGATCCATTCCTAACACCATTCATAGATGAAGTACTGGAGAATGTTGGCGGCCAGGAAGCATACTCATTCACGGATGGGTTGTCAGGGTACCATCAGATCAAGATCGCACCAAAAGATAGGAGCAAAATGACCTTTGCAACAGAATGGGGTTGCTTTTAATACATCGTTATGATGTTTGGACTGAAGAATGCACCAGCCATCTTTTCGCGTGTTGTTGTGGCTGCATTCAAAGAATACATCCACAAGTTCTTGGAGGTCTGTCTAGATGATTGGATTGTCTTCGGATTAGTTAAGCACCATGTAGCAAGCTTGTGCTTGATGCTGGACACTTTCCACCAACACTAGATTGCATTGAACCTTAAGAAGTGCACATTCCTCGTCCCCTTTGGAAACATGCTAGGACACGCGGTCTGCAAACAACGACTGATGGTGGACCTGGTGAAGATTGTCTTTATTCTAAATTTGGAAGCACTGCTAAGTGTTAAATAGCTACATGCTACCTTGGGGAATACAGGGTACTATAGGAAGTTCATCAAAATTTATGCCCAAATAATAGCATCGATGGAAAAGCTATTGAAAAATAATGTTACATATTGTTGGAATGATGAGTGCATGAAGAATTTGGATGTCCTGAAGGGGAAATTAGACTTCGCTCCAATCTTGGTCTTCCCAAAATGGGATGTGGAGTTTCATGTACATGTTGATGCATCGTGTATTGTGCTGAGAGCAATACTCACACAGGAGGGTGCAGAGGGCGTGGATCACCCAGTCGCGTTTGCAAGTTGAAGATTGTCCAAAGAAGAAAAGAACTATTCCACCACCGAGTGCGAGGGGTTAGCGATGGTGTACGCGCTCCAAAAATACCGACACTATTTACTCGGAGGACATTTCAAGATGTATACTGACCATTCCGCGTTGAAATACCTGGTCAATAAGCCTATGTTGGGGGGCACATATGCAGATGGCTCTTATTGTTCCAAGAATATGATTTTGAGGTCATAGTCAAAATGGGACACTTGAATGCTTGACCAGATCACTTGTCGCGAATTGAGATGGGTGAGGAACCTACTAATTTGGAGGAAGGACTACCTAATGCACAACTCTTTGGGGTGCGCATCTCGGATGGACACTTCGAAGATATAATCCATTTTCTGACAATAGGGATGGTGTCGAAGGAATATTCCATCCAACAGAAGAAGGAATTGGTCGTGCATGCAGTGGATTTTTCTATCATCATGAGGCACCTATACAAAATGGGCAATGATGATATATTGCGAAGATACGTACCTGAATTCGAACAAAGCCAGATCCTCGCAGAAGCACATGGGGGCGCTGCAAGAGGACACTATGCTGGACAAGCGACTACACATAAGATTCTTCGGGCAGGGTTATGGTGGCCAACCCTGTACTAGGATTCGAAAGCACACTGTAAGGCCTGCGATATATATCAAAGGACGGAAAACCATCATGGAGAGACGAGATGTCGATACATCCACAAATGACACCACAACCGTTTGAGAAATGGGAAATCGATTTTGTGGGACCAATCAAACCTCAGGTAAAGATGGGCACATGCTACATCATCACCGCGATAGAATACCTGACACAATGGGAGAAGGTGCAGCCAGTCTAAGACTGCATAGCCACCATGACTACAAAGTTTTTTTTCGAAAACATGTTGACCCAATTTGGTTGTCTGAAAATTTTAATGAGTGATCGTGGAACACATTTCCTGAATGAAACCATCAGCGCGCTCATAGAAGAATTCCAGGTATATCATCAAAAAAGTACATCGTATCATCCATAAGTGAATGGGACATTAGAGGAATTCAACAAAATAGTAGACACAGCATTGACCAAAGTATGCAACGCGTAGCGAAACGATTAGGACCTGCGATTACCTACCGCGATATGGGCTTACAGAACAATGTGCAAGAAACTAATGGGACAGATACCTTTCTGGTTAGTTTATAGCATAGAAGCTATCATGTCGATGGAATATATCGTACCTAGTCTACGAATAGCAGTGCTTACTGGCATGACGGACCACAAAGCTCTAGAATAAAGGCTTGTGCAATTAGAATAACTCAAGGAAGAATGGTTTTGGTAGGATTTCATTAGCAGGTACAAAAGCAGCGTGAAAAATCCTGGCACGACCACCATAACAAGTTGTGCACCTTCAAGTTAAATGACTTAGTGCTGCTAAATGACAACAAGTTTGAAAAATTTTCAAGAAAATTCAGAATGAATTGGTTGGGACCATACATGGTTAAGTAGGTCACAGATGAAGGTGCAGTCCAATCATTCAGACTGAATGGAGAACACATCCCACGGAATGTAAACAACAGCCGCTTGAAGCCCTACACGGGTGGGCCAGATATCTGACTAACCAGCCGAAGTACAATCTTTGCAACCCAAGAAACCAGACATGGACGTGAGACTATAAACATACACAATGAATGTCGCTACAGATGTAAGGAAACAATTCAGACATAGAGGAATGAATGTAGCAGGTTTAGCAGGCAGCAACTCAGTGCCATGTCGACATCTAGACCATTTGGGACCAACTAGAGGGACGAGTCACGATGTTTGTGTTGGGGGCCTGTTGGGCATGGAATCCCCCCCATAGCATGTTTTGGGGCTTAAAGCCCATGTTTTGAGTACTATTGTTGTAAAGAATCCACGAATTGTGGGCATGGACCGCAAATTGTATGCTAGAGTCATAGGGTTGTCCGCCCTAAGTTTTGAATGCAGTGTTGGCCTACCCATGGTCTGCGGACCATGGGATTGTATAAAAAGAGCAAGGCTCTAAGTTGTAAAGTAGGAAGTAGCAAGTAGAAAACTGAATTGAGTCTAGAAGATAGCAAGCATAGAGTAAAGGTCTAAGTTCTTTCGGTTGTAGTAATAGGAAGAGGCTCTGCAGCTGAGTGTTCAGACCCTTCCTGCTGAGTGTGCAGGGAAAAGTCAAGTCTGTAACCAAGGAAGAAGAATAATAAAGAGAAGTTTGATTCCAAATCTTGTGTATCTGTTCTTGTGTTATTTCCTGTTTGATACCATATGTAATTATATTGTTTTATTTATCACGTGCACTTATATGAATGTTGAACACTGTTTAGTATAATTGGACACATACATATAAGATAAGTGATCAACTAATATCGGGTTAATAGTAAGGAATTGGGTAATAACACAGATTAGGCCCCGAGTAGGGTTGTGCGAAGGAAGCATCGCAGACTGTGAGGTACCGATAAGTGCACGTAGTGACGTGCGTGCAAGGTCAGACCCCGAACCACCCTAAAATCATCAGACATCTCTAGGGTGTGGAAACCTGGTTCTAGCACCATCCCATGCTACTTCGGGTAAGACCTCAGTCTGCGCTCTGTGGACTATTACCGAAAGGGCCAATAGTACCGGGATTTGTTTGGCTAAATCACCTCTAAACTTGGGTTAGGCCCCTGCAATCCAACACCAAGCTGCACATCACACAATTTGCTGAGAAAAGGTGGAAGGAAACAGCAGCAGCTGAGGTCAAGGTAGCACAGGAAGTGACACAGAAGTCCACCAAGCAGAAAAAGGTTGCAGAAGTAGCCACAGTAGCATAGGAGGCAGAAGAAGCAACCGTGCAGGCAGATGAGGGCCAGGAATCCTCCTCGCAGGAGCAGGAGGCAAAGGAAGCATAAACAACTAAAGGGAGTGTGGACCTAGAGACTGCATCCACATAGTTAAATCGCCCACACACGACATAAAGAGCAAGACCGAGGAAGAAGGTCAAGGCCTCGAAGTTGGCAATTGACCCGATCACCTTAACCGAAGGTGACCCCCATGACATCGGCGAGATGGTTCGCTATGTCACAAATGAAGCTCTTCAAGATTTTATGCAAGAGCGCCAGACTATGTTGAGGGCCCTCGGGGTGCAGCTACAGGAGTTACAGGTATGACCCCCTCAGGTGGGTACACTTTCGACGCACCTTGCAGTAGGATCTTTGGCAGAAGAGCAAAATGTTGCACACACGGATGTAAAACACAATAGTGTTGCTAGAAGGGGCCCTAATTGTAGAAAATGTGACCGATAGATTTTCGGTTAACATGATGAAATGCCTTGGCCTTAATTTGGTTGCCCTTCTACGAGAAACATTGTATCTGCTACAGGATGGGATAACGACAGAGCTGCACGCTAGGAAGATCTATGCAATCCAAGTTCTCAGTGAGCAAAAGATAAACATGGAACAAATCAACTTGTAGCGCGATGAATTGGCGTCACAGAATCAACAATTGGTGTAGGTGGTAGACGACGCTTCCCGCTGCGTCTTGGAGTTGGCCATCCTAGTAGATCTACCAGTAGAGGTGTGGATCCACAGGTTGTCAACCGGAATCTACGAGGCTAGAGAAGAAATGACCAAGGTTCAGATGGAACTGAATCTTTAGATTGTTGAGCTACGGTTAAAGGCGTAGCCTTCCACTCCCCCGCAGGTTCGAGAACAATGCACTAGCACTATCGCAGCGGGATTGGAAGGAATTGGAGGTGCAGTGCAAGACTGTACCACTTTGTTGGAGCAAGCACTTGAGGTCCTCACAACTCTGCAAAAGGACCCCAACATCTATCACCTGGAGACAGAGGTGCGAGAACTCCAACAACAATACGATAGTGTCCGAGGAACTGCGCAGACAGTAATCCTCACTTAGTGGCTTGGGAGGATGTAGCAAGCTAAGGCACTAAAGGGGCAGGTGGACGTGGCACGCCATAAGGAGGCAATTCTCAAAGTGTGTGTCCAGCAGTGGATCAACGAGGCTTTCACTATCATAGCAAACATCGAAAGATATATCGTGCACATACAAGGGATGCACACATTAATGCAAAGAAGCACCCCAGACATGGAGGTCTCAGAATAGAGGATGCAACAGATTTAGCAAGAAGCGGCTCAGTGCACTTCCGACATTAGCATAGTTCGAGGAGAGTTGGAGGAACTTCGTGCCAAGATTGTCGTGCCGACAGAGTGACTTGAGGGTGAGTCATGATGTTTGTGTTGGCAGCCTATTTGTCATGGAATCCCCCCGAGGCATGTTTTGGCACTCAAAGCCCATGTTTTGACCAAATAATGTTGTAAGGCCCCGCAAATTATGAGCGAAGAAGTATGTTAGAGTCATAGGGTTGTCCGCCCTAGTTTTGGATGTAATGTTAGCCTACCCATGGTTCATAGACCATGGGATTGTATAAATAGAGTGAGGCTCTAAGTGTAATAATAGAAATAAGTAGCCGAGAAGAAAAGAGCAAGAGTCTAAGTATCTAAGTGTGTCTTGGGTCGTAGAGTAGGTGAAGGCTCTAAAGCTAAGTGTGCAGAGGCCTAGTGCTACACATCTGAGTGCACGGACCCCTGCAGCTGAGTGCGCAGGGTGGAGTCGAGTCCGTAACTGAAGAAGAGATTAATAAAGAAAGGTTTTGTTACCAACTCGTGTATCTGCTTTTGGATTAATGCATTGATCCAAAATGGATCTTGGATAGACTTCTAATTCTAAAGTGTTCCTCACAGAGGAAAATGAAAGTCTAAGGATGCTCCTAGAAATAGTCCCATTGCGTAGATCTTTTCATTTTGAATCTACTATAATTTGAATGGGATAAAACAAACCTCGGATGCAGAAGTTATCACAGAAAGAAGTTGTCATTTGTCCTTTGAAAAAGAAGCAAAATCTTCAAAAAAATGGCCTAAAAGGCTTTATAAAGGAAAATTTCATCAGAATGGTCGAAGAGGTAGACTTAAATTGGAGGTGGAAGAGACCCCCGATCACAGATCACCGACATATCGGGTTGGAGGCGGGCATGAATGCAATGTCAGAACCCCGGGCAGAACCGATTGCGATATGCGATGAATTGGATCGGTGGATTGGCATCTGCGATGTGCAGAACCCTTGGGCTGTAGCGAATCCAACATGCGATAGTGATCTGTGGTGTGGGATCTCAGCCATTGGATTGGAAATGAGATCAATGGCCAGGAGTTAATCAGCGGTTGGGAGATCAGCAATCCCCGACACAAAGGGCCGATGCAATAGCAATATGTGATGTGATCTGGACCATCTGATCGAGGATCAAATTAACAATCCAAACTAAATTACTAATTGGTGATCCCTGATAGCAGGGCCAATGCGATTTGTGATAGCAATAAGCCAATAAGGGCCGGACCTGATAGGGATTATGGACCCGATTGCATAAAACTTTGAGTCCGGAAACATGGGACTTATTTTTATTTCCTATGTATTGGGTTTTTGTATAATTTCGCCATGCGATAGTGAACTAAGATAAAATGGCGGACCCGATGGGTTTATAGGGGTGATTTAATGGAATTTCAAGTCCGTATTTCATGTCTGATAGTGTATTTTTAGAAAATCTCTATGGATTGAAATTTTCTCCATTTTCGGGTTTTTGCTTGGAAGAAGGCCTTGATCCCTCTATAATGGCCCCTAATCACTGTGCCACACTGAAAGTGGGCATTTTTAGCAGAAAATGATGCATTTGAAGCCATAAAGCCACAGAGCCAGATGTCCAGTCGAACAGACAACACGTAGAGAAGCTATAGAGCCGCAGGGGAGTAATGACATGCAGAGAAACTGCTCGGGAAGCCACAAAGTTGGAAAAATGCCTCAAAGGAGTCAAAGAGACCAATTGATGAGCTAGCTGGCAGTGCAGATTGTTGAGAGAGCACAGAGAGCTGAGAGAGCTTGATTGATAGGCAGCAAAGCTGCTAAAGGTCATTGAAAGGCTGCTTAGGGATGCTTGGAGGTAGAGTAATCCATTGATGCACGTAGAGGATGAGAGAAGCTCGTGAGAGCTAGAGCCAGAGCCAAGAATCAAAGCCAGAACCGAGAGTGAGAGTATCAAAGCCATAGAGCTCAAAGAAAACTTCAGAGAGCCATGGAGCCATAGTGAAGCTGCAGAATAGCAAAGGGTTAAAATAATCAGCTTTGCTGGTGTCGAGAGTGGGTTGAAGATAAAAGAAGGCAATCCAGAGATAGTTAAGAGGATTCTGAGGGAGTTGGTGCAAGCTAGAGCAAGATCGCTCAGAGCGCTGATTGAAGGAGTTGAGTCTAGAGAAGCCTAGATCTGTCTACAGAGTGAGGACATCCAGTGAGATAAGATGGCATTCTAAACCCATAGGTTCAGTGTAAACCAACGGAGTTGACCGAGGAGCTTGTAAAACGATTTCAGCCATAATCACAGAGAGCCTAGTTGAGTTGACTAGAGATCACGGAGACGTAGCCCAAGAGTTTTGGGTGAACTCCTAATTAATATTGTTGTTATATGTGTTTGTTAATTGCTACATTGTTCCACTGTTATATGTTTTATATCAGTTTAAACAACAAAACTTACAACACATAAATAGTTTTAAAATAAACATAAGCATACACCATATTTTCAAGCACATTATTAATTCTACAATGGTTAATCAATAAATCTTAGGAATATTTAAGCTTTGGAAGTGGGAGAGGTTCTTGTAAGCTTACAGGAAGCCTTTAGTGCCCCATTTTCAGATCAAGTGGTATCGGAGCCCGAGTTTGGTTAACACCACCTTCAAAGAAGGTTATATCAAAATGCTTGATTTACAGAGCAAAGATTGCTTGTTTGCAAAGTGTTTAAACAGTGAGAGGTTGATTGTATGCTTGTTTGAAGACTGAGTATTGTTTGACTTTGCAGAGGTGAAGGGAAAGCTAATGATAGCTCAATCCAGGAAGGACAAGAAGGAAGAAGGGCTGAAGGCATTCTTCTATCCCAAAGGACCTTAAGGGAATCCTTGAAGCACAAAAGGTTTTTTGCAAATGGTTACTGAATAAGCTCTTTATTAATCTTGTTTAAAGTTATTTTTTTCATTGGCATAATGACAACTTCTACAAGTGAGTCCTCAAATTCCTCCTTCATCACAAGATTCTTTGATGAAGACATGAAGCAAGACTTGTTCACCATGATGGACAAGGTGAGGGAAATGTATGAGGATGGAAGGAAGAGCAACATACTTAGAGAGCAGTTGAATTCCATGGAGGAAGAGAAGCAATTTCTTTCTGACAAATTGTAGGAAATGGAGAGGCAACTTCATATTGCAAATATGAACCTGAAAAGGATGCATGAGTTGGAATCACATCTCTTTTTTGCAAAAGAAGCCTTGGGTAAACATGCACAAGGTATTGTTGAACCAATAATGGTTGAGGAAAGGCCTAAGTATTTGGGTTTTGGCTATGGACAGTCTTATGGAGAAAGTGCCAAAGCTGCCATGAAGGCCATTGAAACAGTTCCAAGAAGGAGTTTCATTTTCGATCCTCTACCATAAGAGTGTGAAGATTGTATTCAGGAGGAATGCAATAGCTTGAAACATCACTTGCAGGATGCAGGTGTTCAGAGGCACACAATTGAACTAGAGAGTCGTGGAAGCTCTGATAACCTTGAAGAAATTGATGGTGTTCCAAAGGGAGCCACTTCTTCATTTGCTTCACCTCCTTATGAAGGCAATAAAGGAAAAAGAGAAAGGTATAAATCTGGTTCTAATCATATTCCTTTTGATTTTGCAAAGCATGATAAATTTCCACATAGATATGGGAAAAGAGTTGCATGTTACTTTTGTGATTTGGATAACCATAATGTTTCTAGATGTTGGAAGAGAATGGCCACATATAAGAAACTTTTGAAGGAAAAGAAGCAAGAAGCCAAAGGTCCATTGGAAAAGGAAAATCATGCTATCAAGAGGATGCACATGTGTTGCACTTATTGCCATAAGCAAGGGCATCTTGCTGAAAGGTGTTGGACTCTGAATCCATAAATGCTTCCACAAAAGCTAAGGAAATTGGAAAGAGAAGATGACAGAAATGGAAAGGAAGATTCCATGATTGATGTGTTTCAGGATGATTCACATGTTGATACTAATGTGTAGACAAAGGTAGTACCTTTGAAAGGGATTGGTGAGAAATGGTTAGAGTCCTTATCCAATTAAGACTGTATGCCTATTAATGCATATATTTGCATTTCTTTGTTAATGGAATGCAAGTTGTAGGATTTTACCAAGAAGGTGAATGAAGAAGTTGAGTAGGAGACTCACTTTGTTGCTGCAAGATTATATTTCATTTCAACTTCGAAAGTACATTGTGCTTAAGCGAAATTTGAAGGATGAAATGCACGCATGAGGATGATATGCAAGAACACGAGGATGTTGATGATTTCCTTGTATTTGAACATGTATGTGTAATTAACATGCATGGTTGATTGCTTTGACATGCATGTGATGCAATGTTGACTTGGGAGAAGTTAACTTGGACTCCAAGATGGAGATAATGATGAAGTGTTTCATCTTTTGACAAAGAGTCCTAAAGGTATTTTTCTACATGCTTGACTTGAAGGGTAATTTTTTTTAAAGGCATGTTTTGGGGCTTGTTATCTAGTCCATCCTTTGTATGTTTATGTAAGACATGGAGGTGTTCACAAGATGTGAAATTTGTTTCTTTTGTTGAAGCAGGAGTTTAGGCCATCCAGTTATTGTCTGTATTTCTGTTGTTGTTAACAGTTGTTGTTGACAACTTATTAAACAGGTACAAATGAAATTTTTGTGGAGCAGATGTACTTCACATTTGTTTGAGCCACCTTGGATCAATGATTAAGGTAGAGATGTTCAAACTACCTTCTATGACCATTTCAGCAGGAGTTCTGCAGGAAGGCAAGGAGGAAGGTAGTTCTTCCCAAGAGGACACACATCCAGGAAGGAGAGTGGTCAAAGGCTTTGGTTCAGAGGCACTATGCAAGGCAAGTGTGTGGAGG
Organism: Pinus tabuliformis; assembly: GCA_031772625.1. Taxonomy (NCBI): domain Eukaryota; kingdom Viridiplantae; phylum Streptophyta; class Pinopsida; order Pinales; family Pinaceae; genus Pinus; species Pinus tabuliformis. The sequence goes on along the minus strand of CM062816.1, from coordinate 2,034,023,423 downwards.
GTGAAAGAAGAGGGTGCTATTACTCTCATTTACTATTCAGATCAGTATGTCAGTCTTTTGGAGACCAAAAGTTATTTAGTGGGAAGGCATGATCCAAAATGGATCTTGGATAGACTTTTAAGTCGAAAGTGTTCCTCGCAGAGGAAAATGAAAGTTAAGGATGCTCTTGGAAATAGTCCCATTGCATATATCTTTTCATTCTGAATCTACTGGGATATAATGGGATAAAATGGACCTTGAATGCAGAAGTTATCGTAGAAATAAGTTTCCCTTTGTCCTTTGAAAAAGAGGCAAAATATTAAAAAAATGGCCTAAAAGGCTTTATAAAGGAAAATAGCATCAGAATGGTCCAAGAGGCGAAATTAAAGCAGAGCTAGAAGAGACCCCTGACCACCGATCTCTAATATATCGGGTCGGAGGAAGGCATGAATGTGATGTCAGGACCCCGGGCGGAGCCGATTGCGATATGTAATGAATCGGCATCGGCGATGTACAAAACCCCTGGGCTGTAGCAAATGCGACAGGAAATAGCGATTTGCGGCATGTGATCTCAGCCGTCAGATCAGAAATTAGATCAAGGGCCAGGATTAACTCGGCGGTCAGGAGATCGGTGATCCCTAACACAAAGGGCTTATGCGATAGCGATATGCGATGCGATCTAGACCATCTGATTAGGGATCAAATCAACGCTCCAGATTAAATCAGTGATCGACGATCCTAGATAGCAAGGCCAATGTGATTTGCGATAGCGATAGGCCAATAAGGGTTGGACCCGATAGGGATTATGGACCCGATTGCCTAAAATTTGAAGTCTGGAAACATGAGATTTCCTTGTATTTCCTATATATTGGGTTCTTTTATCATTTTGCCATGCGATAGCGAATTGTGATAAAATGGCGGACCCGATGGGTTTATAGGGGTGATTTAATGGAATTTGAAGTCTGGATTTCATGCCTAGTAGTGTATTTTCAGAAAATCTCTATGCATTGAAATTTTCTCCATTTTCGAGTTTTTTCCTGGAAGAAGCCCCCAATCCCTCTGTAACGGCCCCTGATCACTGTGCCACGCTGCAAGCAGGAATTTTTGGCAGACGATGATGCGTTTGAAGCCACAGAGCCACAGAGCCAGATGGCCAATCGAACAGACAACACGCAGAGAAGCCATAGAGCTGTAGGGGAGTAATGACACACGGAGAAATGGTTGGGGAAGCCGCAGATCCAGAAAAATGCCTCAAAGGAGTCAGAGAGCCCAATTGACAAGGTAGCTGGTAGCGTAGATTGCTGAGAGAGCACAGAGAGCTGAGAGAGCTTGATTGATAGGCAGCAAAGCTGCTAAAGGTCGCTAGAAGGTTGCTAAGGGATGCTTGGAGGTCAAGCGATCCATTGATGCACGCAGAGGCCAAGAGAAGCTCGTGAGATCCAGAACCAGAGCCAAGAGCCAGAGCCAGAGCCGAGAGAAAGAGTATTAGGGCCACAGAGCTCAAAGTAGACTTCAAAGAGCCATGGAACCATAGTGAGGCTGCAGAACAACAAAGGGTCAAAATGATCAGTTGTTGCTAGTGTCCAGAGTGCCTTGAAGACCGAAGAAGGCATTCCAAAGACAGTTAAGAGTATTCTGAGGGAGTTGGTGCAAGCTAGATCAAGATCACTCAAAGCGCCGATTGAAGGAGTTGAGTCCAGAGGAGCCTAGATCTGTCTGCAAAGTGAGGACAGCCAGTGGGATAATATGGCATTCTAAACCCATAGGTTCAGTGTAAACCAATGGAGTTGAGTGAGGAGCTTGTCAAAAGATTTCAGCCATAATCCCAGAGAGCCTAGTTGTGTTGACTAGAGCTCACGGAGACGTAGCCCAAGAGTTTTGGGTGAACTCCTAATTGATATTGTTGTTATATATGTTTGTTAATTTCTGCATTGTTCCACTATTATATGTTTTATATCAGTTTAAACAACAGAACTTACAGCACATAAACAATTTTAAAATAAACCTAAGCATACACCTTATCTTCAAGCACATTATTAATTCCGCATTGGTTAATCAATAAATCTTGGGAATATTTAAGCTTCGGAAGTGGGAGAGGTTCTTGTAAGCTCACAAGAAGCCTTTAGTGCCCCATTTTCAAATCATGCATGGTTGATGTAAATTGCAAATATATTGTTTGTTTACGGCATGCACATGTATGAATGATTTATATTGCTAAGTGTAACTTAAATGCATACAAATAATCTAAGTCAATCAACTAACAGTAGAATACTAGTAAGGACTTGGGTAACAACAATGCTTGACCCCTGAGTAGGGTTGCGCGAAGGAAGCATCTCAGGCTGCGAGGTATAGGTAAGTGCGCGTAGCGATGTGCGCGTAGGGTCTAACCGCAGACCTCTTGAACTCATCAGACATCTTTAGGGTGTGGAAACCTGGTTCTAGCACCCTCCCATACTACTTCTGGTGAGACCTTAGCTGCGCTCCGCGGACTGTTGCCAAAAGGGCCAGTAGTACCAGGATTTGTTTAGCTAAATCACCTCTGAACCTGGGTTAGGCCCCAATAAGCCAATAATTATGTCAAAACTACGTGCCACTATCTGATTCGAGCTACAAAGCCCTGCACTATTGGAAGCTAACCCTCACAGTAAAGTGAGACTAGAGAAAGTAGGGTGGTTACCATTGTTTCAAAAATTCAGTGGCCATAATTCAGAGGTTACGAATCCCTTCACCCTAAATATTGAATGGTGATAAAGCACAAGTCAAGAATGTCCAGTTCAAACTAACAGAGGATTTGGTGGCTCAGGCATGTGGAATTCCACAGTAGGGGGGACATTGATTAATGAATCAACATTTCAATAAGGGAATGTGCACATCCTTTCTTCAGAAGGATCATTCAAACCCTAATTGGAGTAAAGAGATTTCGTAGGAATTCCTGAGAAGTAAGTATCGACGCCTGTTATTTTTCCTGCAGGAGTATATAAGATGCGAAGGTCGCTTTGGGATCGTGTTTTTATTTCACATTCGGCTTCTCACACATTTTCAAGATAAGCCTTTGAACTTGCCATATTATTTGAAGATGTCCCTAATGAAAATTTATACGACCAATAAGGAAAGGGTAGCCCATTTGGAGGAAAACCTCTATCACCATGCGCTGGTAAAAATCATCCTAGTGGAGGTTTTGAAGGATAAGAAGAAGACGTGGGAGGATTTTCTGGCCGAGAATTATTTTGCAAAGGATGAAGACTCTAACCCTTCAGAGCCCAAGGAGGAAACGCCAGCAGAAAAACTAAGGAAGAAGCCATAGACTCATGGGTCACAGACAAAGGAGGATGAAAAAGATGAAGAAGTGGTGGTGACTGGGGATACTACAGGTAAAAATCCTAGGTCAAAGGGCACTTCCACCCCCGCAAAGAGATTCACAAGGAGCCAGGATATCAAGATGGCTATAAAGGACATTGTAGAAGGGGGGAAACTGCCCAAGAAATCTGATAAAAAGAAAGAAAAGCTTCATGGCCCACCTAAAGGAAAAGAGAAGGTAGAGTCAGTTGAATTCATTGGTGGAGAAGTAATGTCCTTCCATGATCCCCCACTACATGAAAGTGGAAATGAAAAGGAAAAAGAATATTAGGAAGACAATAGTATGCCCCAATCTTTCCAAGGACATCATGAAGGGGAAGTAACTCCCCATAAAAAATTGCTCCTAACATAATTAGAGGAGATTATCACTTAGCTCATTGTTTCGGAACGAGCTTTGAGGAAGGAGAATGAAACTCTAGAAGTTGAACAGCTTACACATGCACAAATAACATGAGGAATGGCATCAAAAGGTAGATCAAATTATGAAGAAGAAACAGGCTCATATTGATCATCTAAAGAAGAAAAATTAGATATACAAGGGTCATATTCAGGCAAAATCTAGTGGGACCCAACTGGATCAGTTGGTTGCAGTAGTTGCAGCCCAGGGTAAGGACTGATTTCCTTTTTTGGAGGGTGCAACATTTTTTCTTGCATAAGGGACATGCAAGAAGCTAGGTGTGGGGCAGATGCTGAGGCCCAGTTTTGCATAATTTTGAAAACTTTCCTAGACTTTACCTCTCCCATTTTGAACTCTTCTTGACCCCTAATTGTGCTTATTTCAGTGATATCATCTACATTTTGGCAAAAAGAGTGCTATATGCTTGAGGTATGAAAATTGACATAAAAAGTGTCATTTTACCTTAATCTTAAGTATTCCTTCAGCTAGATATTTCGTTATTGAATTATCATGCCAACTAATCTAGAAATCTTATGTATATTTGCTTTGGTTTGAAATAGTCTTGCAATTTCTTGTAGATAGCTCGTGTGATCACATTTCCTATAGACGCTCCAAAATTCCTGCAAATGTTGATTTCCTACAACCACCCAGATTTCCTACAACAAAATAGGCAGTTAGCTATGTTCCGCTCACTTCCAAATCAAATGAGAACATGGGTTCAGTGGCAAATTCGTCATACATGGATGTTGTTCTATTGGCTGTTTCAAATCCACCATCATAACTACCCATATTTACAGACCTCTTCTCATTGGCCGCATGAGGAGAAACTCCAGTTACATAATGAATTTTGTCTAATCCATGCTTACAATCATGGATTAGACTCAGCGAAGGTAATTTTGATAGTCTGTACCAATATTGATAACTAATAGCTCAGTATAGTAATTTTCCTCATTCGATCCAAATATGGGTTTTCGAACTTGTATAAATTCGATTATGTTTCATATTGTAAGGGGTTGGGTTGGGTTTTTCTTATAGAACATATCAGATTGTACTCAGCTATAATATCTTCAAATTAATATAATACTTTATGTTTTTCATTATACTAAGCAATCCCTTCTAATTTTGAAGGGGTTGTGAGTGAGGGAGGGCCCCCTTTGCTCACAACTCCATTAGTTGTAGTGTGTGTGTGTTTTAAATTCCTTTATGCAGTAATAATTTGTTTACACAGTTGATGTACTCTTTCTCACATTTCAACAACAATTTTCCATTGATTGAATGATTAAGTTTCCATGTTAATGTGTTGATTTCATTTAATAAAAGATTTCATTTACATTGTTAAATTCATTTCTTTATTGTTGTAATGTTGATTTCCTATCTTTTCTAATCGACATCAACAATACTAAGAGCTGTAGAGGGATGTTTAAATCCACTCCATAGCCTTTTGCTACCAAATGTTGATGCAAAAAAGAGGCATTAGTTCTGTGTATGATTGATTGGTTTGATTAGTAAGAACTCAAGGTATTAAGCCTACATATATATGTTTCACAACATCTCACAAGCTTACCTGCCTTGGGTTGATGATTTATGTTGACAAATTATAAGTCTATAATTGGAATCAACAGGCTCGTATGCAAACTAATGAAGGCCATGTATGGATTAAAATACACCCCCAGAGCTTGGTACAAAGGACTAGATAAGTACCTTTAGCTACAAGAGTTTAATAAAGGCACAATTGACAGTAACATCTATCTAAAATTTGAAGGCGACCATTTACTCATAGTCGCTATATATGTGGATGATATCATATTTGGAAATGATATGGAATAGTTGGGTATCAATTTGCAAAATGTATGCAAAGAAATTTTGAAATTTCCATGATCAGAGAACTACCCTTCTTCCAAGGTTTGCAAATTACTTAGTCTCCATAAGGAGTGTTTATATCCCAACCCAAATATCTCAAGGAAACCCTAAAAAAAATTGGAATGGAAGATTGCAAACAAACTGGTTAGACCATGACTACATGCAACAAATTGTGCAAAGAAGATAAAACACTAATGGTAAATCAAACCGAATATAGGTCAATGATTGGAAGATTACTGTAACTAACAGCTTCAAGGCCATACATCATGGAAGTAGTGGGGATTGTGGCCATCTTTCAAGCCTTTCCATGGGAGATTCATGTTGTTACTGTCAAGAGGATTTTCAAATATCTTCAAGGTACAACAAAATATGGACTGTGGTCTGATAGTAGTGAATATTTCAAACTAAAGGCCTACATGAATATAGATTGAGCTGGAAGTATTGATGACATGAAGAGTACTCTTGGTATAGCTTTCTTCCTGGGCAAATTCTTTTTGTTGTGGTTCAACAAGAAACAAGGATCTATCTGTCTGTCAATTGTTGAAGCATAGTATATTGTTTCTTCTACCTGTTGTACACATATTCTATGGTTGATGAAAACCTTGAAATATATATAGGTATAGTTGTTTGATCCCATTCCAATAATTTGTGACAAAACAAGTTCTATCAACATCTCCAAAAATCCAGTCATGCATTCAAATACTAAGCATATTCCTATCAAGTACCATTTCTTGAGGGAATAGGTTGCAACCAACACTGTCAGACCTGAATATGTACCCACTAAAGAATAGCTTGCAGATATCTTTACCAAGCCATTGGCATGGGAACCATTTGAATATCTCAGGAAGTAGATAGGAGTTGTGACTCCTCCCTCTAAATGACTTCATTTTCGAAGGTGGTGGCAACTACTCAGCATGTGGAACTCATGGGAGAGTAGACTGTAATGGTTCAGGGGGAGTGCTCAATAATTTTTATTTACCACTAATGTTAAAGGGGGAGAATATTAAAATCATAGTAGAACATGCCTAGCATAAGGGGGGGCTTATTTTGTTGCCATCAATTCCAAAGGGTGAGATTGTTGGATAGTTGGCATTTTCTGGATGGCCAATGACCTAGTCAAGATATCTGCAAGTTTGTTGGAATTGAAAATCATGCTGGGGAGATGTGTTGGGAAGTTGGCATTTCCTAACTGTTGGCAAGAGTGTTGGTATTGATGTCAAATATACTATCTTGGATGCTTGTCACAACAGATGTTAGAAGTGATGGCCCAGGAGGAATCCCATGGTTGTTCATGGCTCAGAAGGATTCCTATGATAGCTGCAAGATTCAAGTAGAGAATCATCATAGTAGAAGGCTTAGTTGAAAATCCATAAAATGATGATTACAATGATGGACCAGATGGAAGTCCATAAGGATCATCATGGTGGGTGTGATTTCAGTTGTCCAAAGAGTCAATAAGTAGAGAATTTTTCAGTTGTCTTCCAACTAGCAGAATGACTCAAAGCATACATCGGACCCTCTCCATTGGAAAGTTCTTTGAATAATATTTCCAACAATATGTGGAAGTCCAAAAGTGGACTCCTCGATCAAAAGATATGGTCTGTTGAAGTTCAAGGATTTGAAGCCTTAGGAAGGAAGTAATATAGGCATATCAAAGATTAGAATGTCAAAGGTCCAACATATTGGCATATTAGAGATCAGCACATCAGCATATCAAAGAACAAGATGTCAAAGGTCAGCACATCGGCATATCAAAGAACAAGATGTCGAAGGTCAGTGTATCGATGCATCAGCATATCAGAGAAGAAGATGTCGAAGTTCAGTATATCAACACATCAAGAATATCGGAGGTCAACATATCACTGCTTAGGCATATCAGAAGTCCAAGACATCGCTATATTAAGATATCGCAGGTTTGGTACATCGGAGCAGGTTTTATTGGAGGTTGGAGGATATCGGAACCCTGTAGATTGGTGTATCATCTCATTAACAAAATGGGATATTGGAATATCATAGGATCAGGATATTAGAGTATCAGAACTTCTTAATTGAGGTACTTTAAGAAGATTCGATGTCCAATAGTTTCGATAAATTTTAAAAAGCACCGAAAAATGTTGAAGAATATTAACAAAGGATTTCCTTGCAAAACCAAAGGTTGACGGGCCCTCTACTCTCTCCTCTAGCAGGACACATGGAAGCATATGATTGGCTTCGATAAGCTACAGTGGCATCTGACATCAACATGATGTGGAAGTATGACAGGACACATGGTAGGCATATTCAACCTTATTGGGTAGTCTAATGGGCCAGAACCGGGTGACACATGTCACCACTAAGGAGTCACCATATGGAGTTATGATGCCATATCAAAGGTCAGCATATCAGAGGTTGAAGACATCGGAACTCTACAACAGTTGGAGTTTGGAAAAGTTTCGATAAATGTGGATTCCACTATTCGGCTGGCACATGGTCATGAGAGTTCAAATAACTAATGGCGTAGAGAAGTTAACAAAGGAATAATGCTCCCTGTTGGAGAGATAAATCCCCTCTACGAACAGAGGCAATCCCACTAGCCCAAAATGGGTCTAGCAACAATCAATTAACGCTACCATGCAAGTTCCTAGTTTCAAATTGAAAGTGGATTATGAGAACCAACCTAGAGTCCAACGCTAGTGTCGTAGACGAGTTGATACTCTCGTTCCCTTGCTCCTGCAGGTCACGATCCTCACGATCTCCGCGAATGGATACCTGCACATGCAAAGAACGAAGCGAATACAAGAATAAAATCCACTAAATACAACTATATATCGGTCAGAAACGACATAGATCAAACATTATCATAATGAACAATAAGATCGGAACCATAACGATAGTCGTTTATTAATGAATAATCAACAGAGAAAAATACAACCAAAGTTCTGACGTTGAATCTCTCCTCTGGCTGGGCGAGCAGCTACATATGTCTTGCAATAGACCTTTCTCTCTCTTTGATTATGAATACACAGCTCAGACTTCTGGCAGCATAACCTCCCTATGCTCCAAGACTCTTACTATCACTCAAGGCAAGCGTTACCACTACTAGCACTATCACCACTACTCAAAAACTCCCTTGTCAAATGCATGAGGATAGACTTTTATAGATGGAGAAGGGGAAGAAGATACAATGCATCAAGACACCCATTATGGATTGGCATTATCTCCAAAAAGCCGTTGTGGATAGATGTAAGGGATAGATGATGAATCTCGACATCTAGAAGATTAGCTTTATCCTCAAAAGACTTCATGACTTGAAGGGAAAAAACATCCGGGCGCGCGTTTGTTAAAAATCTTTTCCAAACTCGGTTGGCGCGGGTGTTACTCTAAGACAGAGCGCCAATGGGCGTGCCTTCTTTTGAGGATCTCCCTCATTGGCGCGGGTAGTACACTATGGACCCGCACTAATGGAAAAAGGGCACTTTTCAGGGATATTTTGCAGGAGATGTCTTCAGGGCACATGAAGTCCATACTTAGGGGAACATAATGCAAGTGGTTTTAAGTTATGTCACTGCTCACAGGTCCCGGAATGAGTCCTCCAAAGTGCAGAAATGGGTAACAGGGACGGTGACCAATGGTGACAAATTACTGTGTAATAGATGCCCCCTAAAGCATGAGGCCCGAGAGAGAGAGAGGGGTGAAATGCTTTACAAGAACACATGTAGTTGCCGCCGAGAATCTGCATCAAGAGATACAACTGATAGCTCAAGTACATGATATATGTGGTATGGTCGTAGCCATCCATAAGAGAGTACATAATAATCTAGATCCATAGTATAGGCGCAGCCATCTGGTTAGGATCAATGAATAGACTCAGGTATGGTCGCAGCCATCCAGTGAACGAGTCATGTAACAAGAATCACATAAAATCACGCCTGGATTGCAACAGACAAAATCCAGGGTCTTGCGCTCCATCTCGACCCGAACAAAAAGTACAAGTTCAAGCATGCGAATACATGAGCTGAAGTCGAACATGCATGAACATCGTCTGATTACCAGTCAATAATGAAAACCGTTAACAGACACGAGAGGTACCACCAATAATGACAATGACCCCCAAGGTACTATAGGTACAATCTACGGCATGCGAATTAGTGAGCTGGCATCGAACACCTGTAGAATCATTCGATCGGAGGCCAATGATGAAAACCTCACGTCGAACACGAAGAACCTGCCATTGAGGCATGCAGGCTCTAAGGCACCGGAAGGGAGTCTCTAGATCAACTTCCTGGATAATGAGTTGAAGTTGACAGGAAGTGACCTTGATCGAAGGTGGGCCATAGTGTTTCCCACATCATCAACACGAGACAGAGAAAAAATATTGTGGTGGATCAAAATTGTGTGAGCTATTAGAAGGAGGTTGTTATTCTGCAGAGATCAACTTCTCTTGAAAATATCGACGGCACGACAGCGGAATTGGCAGTATTTGACATCAATGGATCAGAGGTCATGGTGACGAGGCAATGAGCAGATGAGAGGTCAAACAGGGTTACCCAAATCCATGGAGGCAAGTGAAAAATGAGATGAGATATCCCCACCCAGACACGAAAGCAGACCAGTGCCATGTTCAAGAGCGACATATTGCCGACACGACAATAATTATGGTTCCATTTTTCCCTGCCATTTCTGGCGAGTACCCCAATTATTTTTAACAAGCTTGATGGGGATAGAATATGCTTGTGAGGCATCATTTTGACGGAATCCGATGTCATCATGTTTTAACGAGTCTGACAAAGGAAGAACTCGGCGTCTTTTCATGTTTAGAGAGTTTGAAAAGACAGCAGAAAAGGAAACTCCAGGGGTGTCCTTTTTCGTAGAGTTGTGTCTCCCGAGCCCAAAAAAGTATAAAACAATGCTCGAAAGAACCGCCCGACCATTACGATCGAGGAGTACTTTTCATAAGTAGTGATTTCGACCTGAAAAAGTAAAAAGCGATCGGAATCACATCGATTCGAAACCGTTAACGAACCTGAAACGACAAAGGTCCGCCGATCTTTTCGTTTTTACACAGTCGGAAAAGAGTTTAAAGACGACCGCCTCTTATTTACGTTTAACGAGTCAAGAGGGATAACTCAGCGATCTTTTATTCTTTAAACGGTCGGAAAAGAGCTGAAAGTAGACCTCCATTTTTATTTTCTTTAACGAGTAAAAAAGGGAAAAATACTCGGCAATCTTTTCATATTTTATGAGTCAAAAAAGAGCTTAAAGGAGACTCGTCCTAGAGGAACGAGTGGTATAAATGGTAGCAATTGGTTCCGGTAATGGTGGAACTGCTCAAAACATGTAATGGTCAAGAGGCTGGCTAATAAAACCACTCATCACTGCGGTTCCTCAGGAAAGGAAAAACAATCAAGTGAAAGCATATGATCAGTCAAAGAGATGGTGATGATGGAAAGAAGCAACCAAGGCTCATCTAGCAGAATTTAACGGATAAAAATGGCAATCACGAGATGTAAATTGGGTATGGGTTCATTTTTACACAACCTTGAACCATGGAGAATTCTGCTTGGATTCGGTTTCATGTTTACATAAGCTTGAAACGAAAAACTCTGATTGTTATAAGTTTGCATGCCCCCAACATAATGACGCAAATCGAGGTACATTCCCCCCAAGCTTCATTGCATTCAACGAGGTGGATGGAATGAAGGTTCACTCTCGAGATCTATGAAAGACTCGACTTGTATTTTATGAGATCTTAATCAAAGACTCGATTTGGAAAGAAGGAGATGTTTCATTTTTTAATGAGGTTGACTTAGGAAAAGAACTATCCTCATATCCCTTATTTCATTTTTTAATGACCTTGACACAAGATCAGGAACTATGCTCGGCCCAACCTAGTTTCATTTTTTAAGGAGCTTGACATAGGAAAACGAACTATGCTCCGCCCGAACTTCATCATAATGAACAGGAAGTCAAGGCTTCCAAGAGTGCCACTCCGGGTGGAAGGGTAACATTTTGGAAGTCAGGACCCAATGCCCCTAGGACATTATGCACGACGGCGGCATCGCTGGATATGGGCACGGGATAGGTGGCCACGTAGTTGATCTGTGGTGGGGCAGATGCAACTGGTGGATGAAAACCAGGAGGGAATGACAACTGTGCAGGAGGCACCCGGGGACGAACGAATGATAATTGATCGATAGTCACAATTCTTCCATCGTGTGGAAAGCAAACCACACGGAAAAGTGAAGAGACAAGGTCCCCCATGGCATATACATAGTCACGACCAAGGAGAAGATTGAAATCTAAAGCACCTTGGGTAACCGATACGTCTATATAGACGGTTTTGCCTCCCAAAGTAATCGGGAACTTTGGAAGGATCCCTAATGGTTGACTAATTCCTTTGTCAAAAGCCGTCAGATTCGGTGCGACAGGCACAAGCTGTGGGGAACCCAAAGCTTGCCAAGTAGTAGCAGGCATAAGACTGACAGATGCACCCTCATCCAAAACAATGCCAGGTATCGCTTTATTATAGGCATGTACCGTGACCCAGAAAGGCACATGGGATGGGAGGCGGGAGGTAGTCAGACGACTCCAGTCGAAGGAAACGACTGAACTACTTGGTGGGGGAATCGTATGATTTCCCCCCTGCTCTAAAGGAACCGAAGCAGGACTCTCGGGAAACAGCTGGGATAGGAGAGTCATTTCCGGATTCAGGAGAATCTGAGGAGACGAGAAGAACATGGGAATTATGCTCTTCCGAAACAGAGTGGTCGACGGGTGGTGAACTCAAGTCGACACTCTTTCCGACCAATGGTTGGTCTGGAACAGGCTTGGCAGTGCGAGGTTTAGGAAGAGGAGGCTGGACAAGAGAGGAATCTTGGTCGATCTCTTTGTCAGCAGGGCAACGATCTGCGACTGTAGAGAGACATTGATAACCAACGGGAAGTTGGGGTGAGGGAGTTGTAAGACTTTCCAAGACAACAGAGGCTTTATCCATGAGCGGACAAAGGTGAAGGGGATGATTGCCTTCACAAAGTCTACAGGGGATTCGAATCTTCCCTTTTCCCTTAACATTTCCAGCTAATAGTGTAGCATCGTCGTGAGCTTCAGAGGACGATGAGGGGCGGGCCAGATCGCGAGACCATACTTCTAAGACCTTGGGAATGCCAGGACAATCGCGAAGAAGATGGTCCTCCTTGCACAACCTACAAGGAAATTTGACCTTCCGCGGAGGAGCAGAAGGTGGCTCGAACTGAGTTGTACTTTTAACCTCTCGCTTAGGAGTCTTCTTCTTCTTCGTCTTCTTCTTCTTCTTCTCAGCCACCTGGTTACTTGAATCCAGACTTTCACCAGGCGAAGTAGAAAAGGAGGACGCAGAAACAGGCGAAGAAGGGGAGAGGTCCACCTTGGAATCAACATGATGTTGTTCGGGTGGAGGAGATGGTGGAACAGGAGTCATCACACTCGGGACCACTGAGGTTGAAAACAACCATACAGGCAAACCGATGGTTAACCCAGGAATAGACAAAGTTTCCATATACGGAGCACCGACATTTCCAAAAGAAGGAAATGGACTAGGGTTTCCATCCGGGGGAACACCTTGGCCGGTAGACTCAGGGAAGGATGCCATTGAAAATGAGAAAGAACCCTACTCAAGCTAACGCAAACAAGATCTAACCGGGTAAATGTGAATCATGGCCGAATAAATTTTAAGACACAAGGACATAACTTGACCTTTTCATTTTTTAAGAGTCGAGAAAAGGAAAAAAAGATGACTCTAGTCTCCTTCGAATATTTAGTGAGCCCGAAGTGACAAAATGCTTAGGTGAACCTTTTCTTTTAGGGAGTCCAAAAAGGATCAAAAGTGACTACTCTGGAGAACTAGGAAAAAGGTTTACCAAACAATCCGTAAAACTGCTTATGCACCTTGGCAATCAGATGAAAACCAAGGACTTCCCGTACGGCAGTCAATCTTCCCAAATGTTGTGTTTAGTGCATTACGGCTTGTAAGGCGGCAGACACGGCTTCCTGTGGATAAAGGATGATAACCTAGTGGGGTCTCCACATATACTCGACAGTATGTGGGAGCACAAATCCGTGCTAGACCACTACCGAGTCACAAAAGGAGGAATCACCCAACCGTAATGTGAAACAATAGTGACTAGGTTTAATGACGCCGGAACACGTCTCTAGCCTAAACCTATAAATGTGTGCATTAAGTTCCAATGCGTTGTTAGATTCATTCAGTTCATTTTATGGTTGATCTTTGATTAGGTTTCGATTTTCAGGCCTTACCGTATGTAATATCTCAAAATTTCCGAGATGCAAACTATATGCCAAAATATATCATTTCATTCGATGAATGCTAACTACGAGAGAGTTGAGATCTTTCAATCGAACAAAATGATCATAAAACAAACAATGATAACTCTAATGCAGCTAATGGCAATAAAAGAAACTTTTCTTTAAAGTCATTAATCACTAACAACAACAAAAAACTTTAATTTCCATTAACTAATATAACGCAAAAGAGATTGTTCGTTTTTCTTTTATTGGAAAAATGCACTAAGTAAATTTTGAGAGAGACAATAACAGAGAGCAAAAAAGCAAATTTCACTCAATGGACACAATCAAGTCTTTGGAAAGAAAGGCAATCCTTCAAACCAAGAAAAACTCCAAAATCTCAATGAGCCATGTGATCTAGGCTCAAAACGAAGCCATATGGAAATCAAGCAAAAGAACTAAATTGCTCGAATAACCCAAAAACAAGCTTCAACAACCACCAAACAGATGCAAAAGAGTATCCAAAAAGTTGACTGGATCAAGAGAACACCGAAACAGAAACTGGAAAACACCTAAAGTATGCAAATGTAATCTCTGCACACTTTTCATTCATATCCTGAAAATGAGAATTCTAATTATGCAAGTGTGATCTATGCAAGAGAATTCTCAAACACACGATGATTCTAATGTAATCTAAGAACCAATCAAGCGCAAACCAATAAAAACGGGTGAGATTTCCAAAGATCATAAACTAAAAACACTGAAAGGCGATTAACACTCATACACAATTTAGCCCCCCCCCCCCCCCCCCGACGAATGAGGGGGAAATTGTTTTTGTAAAAACAAAAGCAAAAAGATGCAAAATTGTGAAAAGATCGAGACAAACCTCCAAGTAATGATCAAAGGAAATCAAATTAATAATTTTCCAGAAAAAGACTCAAAACCAGTCAAAAAAGACTCTGATACATTCAGATGATTGAACAAAACAGGAAACCCAAGCTTGGGAGGCTGTAAACAAGCAAAATGAACAAGTTCACAGGGTTGGCGCAACTGTCAGGAAGAAAACTGTGCTAATTAAGGATTGGCGCAGTCTGTCAATGTGCAACCTGCGCCAACTGGTGCGACTGTCAGGCCTAAAAACACGCTAATCAAATTTGCCGACTAAAAAAAAATAAAAACCAACAGTTCACGGCTTGACCAACAGTCCACGGCTTGACTAACAGAAACCAGATAGATCAAATATATAGACAGGTAGACCAAGCATAAAAATCCAGCTCTGAAAACTCATCTAAGCAAGCAAACAAGAGAGATCAAGGTGCATGAAAAACCCCAAGCTGTTTGGTTCGTAAAGCAACCCGGAGATTGACTGAAGCGACGTTGATCTACTCCACTAATGCAAAGCAATAGCGTTTTGAAGGCTGCCTGGTCGTACTTCAGGCTCCGTCCAAGGTTTATGAATCAAACAACAAATAAATGTCCCCAGCGGAGTCGCCAAATTGTTGGAGAGGTAAATTCCCTCTGCGGACAGAGGCGATCCCACTAGCCCAAAATGGGTCTAGCAACAATCAATTAACACTACCATGCAAGTTCCTAGTTGCAAATTGAAAGTGGATTATGAGAACCAACCTGGAGTCCAACGCTAGTGTCGTAGACGAGTTGATACTCTCGTTCCCTTGCTCCGGCAGGTCACGATCCTCACGATCTCCGCGAATGGATACCTGCACATGCAAAGAACGAAGCGAATACAAGCATAAAATCCACTAAATACAACTATATATCGGTCAGAAAAGACATAGATCAAACATTATCATAATGAAAAATAAGATCGGAACCATAACAATAGTCGTTTATTAATGAATAATCAACAGAGAAAAATACAACCAAAGTTCTGACGTTGAATCTCTCCTCTGGCTGGGCGAGCGGCTACATATGTCTTGCAATAGACCTTTCTCTCTCTTTGATTATGAATACACAACTCAGACTTCTGGCAGCATAACCTCCCTATGCTCCAAGACTCTTACTATCACTCAAGACAAGCGTTACCACTACTAGCACTATCACCACTACTCAAAAACTCCCTTGTCAAATGCATGAGGACAGACTTTTATAGATGGAGAAGGGGAAGAAGATACAATGCATCAAGACACCCATTATGGATTGGAATTATCTCCAAAAATCCGTTGTGGATAGATGTAAGGGATAGATGATGAATCTTGACATCTAGAATATTAGCTTTATCCTCAAAAGACTTGATGACTTGAAGGGAGAAAACATCCGGGCGCGCATTTGTTAAAAATCTTTTCCAAACTCGGTTGGCGTGGGTGTTACTCTAAGACAAAGCGCCAATGGGTGCGCCTTCTTTTGAGGATCTCCCTCATTGGCGCGGGTAGTACATTGTGGACCCGCGCTAATGGAAAAAGGGCACTTTTCAGGGATATTTTGCAGGAGATGTCTTCAGGGCACATGAAGTCCATACTTAGGGGAACATAATGCAAGTGGTTTTAAGTTATGTCACTGCTCACAGGTCCCAGAATGAGTCCTCCAAAGTGCGGAAAGGGGTAACAGGGACGGTGACCAATGGTGACAAATTACTGTGTAACACTCCCTGATAAGAAAAAAATGCCCTAGCACCTTAAGGTTAAGAAACATGTCACAACTCTTGGTCCTGTGATGAGAAATGTGGTGAAGGATAACTGGAAGGAGCCAAAATGAAATTGGAACTTCGCAGAAATTATAATACAAAGGGGTGCTGATATGGCATTAAGCCGATGGTCACTAGCCCAGTTATATGAGAAAGAAAATGCCAAAGGAGCTAAGCACTAAGTGACTGTAGATATCAGATCACTGCACCACTATGAATTTGTGATATGGAGTTTCTACGAAAAAGAAGTACAAAGAATTAAATATTGTATGGGTCAGAAGCTGTGAAATGAATGTGGGCATAGAGGAGTTGTTAGTTGAAAAGGGCTAATGATGCAGAAGACTCTGTAACAAGAAACCAAGGACAACATTTGTAACAGAGATGAATCCGAGAGCATGAAGGAAGTAATTGATTGCTTCATATGCATGAATGGTTATCGTAAATAAGAACATAACGATCACCTTTGTGGACTGTCAAGATTTATGTAAAAATAAATAAGAATGGGACTCTCAGAGGAGTGTGCAAGTCACCTGAGAATTAATTTCTTAGCATAGGATCTTTGTGCAGTCATACTATGAATAACTGCAAGGTCCATCTCTGTTTTGGGCACTGTGACAAGAAATTATCAGAAGACGCAAGAGTGACAAGTGAAGCCATGCCTAAGTACATATTGGCATCTAGACAAAAGAGTGGAGAGACTCTCTCACGTAGGGTGCCTTAGTGGAACAAAACCATCACCAGAAACAAAAAATTGGGGGATGTGAGCATATGAATGAGAGTGCAGTGTTGTGATAGTGTGCATCAAACAAAAGAAGTTGAAACACCTAAGAGGACACTATGTAATACAACGACAAGAGTAGCATGAGGACTATGTGAAGAATTTCAAGGGTAGTGTTTAAGAGCAGACTATGTAGATCCCTTGACAGTGAAGGCAAAGAACATAGGAAGTGTTGTTGTAAGAAGCGAGAGGAGATCTGTTGCAAGTGAACATAGAAGACAGAGTGAAGAAGTCAAATCTGTGAACAACCATTGTTAGTATTTATCAGTATAATTGTATGCCTTTGTTTTCATTTTGAAAATTTTATGAAATAATAGAGTAGTGGCAAGAGTAGGTTGATTCCTTCATACTGACGAGGTTGGTGCCTCTTTTCAAGTTAGTGCTTACTAAAAAAAGGGGGTAGGTGCCTCCTGTGAGTGGGTTCTCATAAAAAAATAGATGCAATTAAGTGGGTGCTTAATTTACATGATAAACAAACAACAAAGTTAGTGGTTTTTTCCCTTTGGCTTTCCACGTGAAAAACATTGTGTCAAATGTGTGTTGTTCATGTGATTGTTGTTTGAACATATGTGTCTGAAATATTTTTGGCTCACTATTTTTGTGAATGAATGATCCCACAAGTTAAAGAATATATGAAGGGACTAAAAGCATTATAAAAAAAATAAAAGAGTTTCTTAATTACTGATTCACCACCCCCCCCCCCCTTAACAATTCGTTATTTCAACAACTATCACAATTGGAGATAACAAATATTGAGTCGCAGAACCATAATTATGAATTTTCAATACAACATCCACACCAGCCTTCAAGTCATTGGCAAGGAAATACTATATTTTTAAAATCAATACTCGAAAATTTTATAGTAATGATCACTTAACATAGATATTTTAGATGTAGAAAACATATACACCAAGTGGCATCCTTACAAAAGGTAAATATTGCATCTATGTTTTTTTAATAAGATTGGGTGCCTTTGTTACTACTTTGCAAGTTAGTCCCTTCACCTTGATTATCTGTGGAGAATTTAGAATCTAAAATTGAGACCTACTCATCTCTAATACACTAAAACCATATCTTTGTTTATTTCTTCCTTCTTTATTCATCACCAAAACAAGTTATATGTGCAAGATGAAAAGAAAACTATTTTTCTACAAATATAAGTTTTAATGCTCAAACTGCAAGCTTATTTATATACAAGCTTCCTATTTTATTCTACTTATCATTTATGTTTAAGTGTAATCATACTTATAGTGCAACCATGAAAGTCATTTTTTGACCAAGCCTTACTTTCACTTTTTACCAATTTAAAAATAGAAAAAAATGAATCGTAGTGTTTGGCTCCAGAATTGACACATTTATTACTCTGTTTCCTTATCATTTTATTAGTTTTATGAGTTTTTTAAGTATATAATATGGTAATTTATGTGTTGTGAACTTCAAAAAGGATTTAAAAAAGTGTTTCATCATTTTATTCTCTAAATGAATTGATTTGACCATGAAAAGATGAGTTACTCTTACAATTCATAATGATAACTAAAGGGATTCTGATAAGAATATGTTGTTCCCTGGATAGCTGGACAAGAGCGAGTTAAAGAGAGCTTCTCGGGTTAGTTGTGACCTAGATAAGAAAATATTAATGATCATCATGGAAAGACCAGCTATGAAAGATATTTTTTCCATCTATTATGAGGGAACTTAAGAGATTTTGTAACTTGAATTGAGAATCCTGAGAATTTTTAGATTCTCAGGATCACACCTTTATTTTTAATTATAGACTTGGTTGTAATTGTAAAAGAAAGGAATAAAATATTGGTAAAAAATACTTTTTACTGTTATTTTCATTCTTATTCTCTGAAGTTTTACATACTTTGTAATATTGTTGTTGATTAATATAATGGAGTTTTATCTTTAATTCTTGCACTAATTTCTCTCTAAGGCAGTTGAATTCCAGTGGTCATGGGCCCAATCTTGGAGAGACTACTACCCTCTTTGTATCATTAAATTTACATTTCAACATTTGATTTCTTGTTCTGCAATTATTCAATTTCCAAAATTTAGCATTGATTACTAGATTGTTCATTACAATGATAGTCGCTACAACAGTTTGAGTAAATATCATTAGATTAGATTTATGATAGTTGATTTTCTGAAGCGTTATTCATTCTATTACTTCTTATGATTGATAAAGAATTGTTAACAGAAAGGTGTGACATTTTCTTCAGTAGATTTAATTCTAATTCAAGTGTGTTGTTTCTTTCCTGTAGTTGTAGTTTCCTAGGAAACAACGTGTTCTTAACATAATTGTTTTTAGAAGTTTTAATGTTTCGATTATCTTGAATAAGATTTTTGATTTATTTTAATTATGAAGTTTTGTGTAAAGTGTTCTTTTAAGAAATTCTAGTTATTTCTTGTGGTTTCATGCATTTACCTTTCAATAGGGCTAGACAGACTAGGTTACATAAACACTATTCTTTGCACATACAGTGTGGACAACCTTGAAATAACTAGATGAGTTATGGGTTGAAAATTTGATGTTTAAAGGTCTATTGCTCTTTTTAAAGAGAAACTAAATAACCCGACATTTTTGCGTCATTTTCGGGGAGGTTGTCAAAAAAGTTTTAGTTTTATCCCTATAGGTTTGGGTATTCAAGACGAAATGTAAGAACTTACACATGCACCAAGTAAAAATCGTGTGCTAGTGCCTACCCTCAGCTGATACTTTTAGAATTGTTTAGTGTGTATGACTAGGAAAAATCACATGATTGTAAATCAAGAAGTTATAGATTCAAAACCTATTTCAAAAACCACCAAAACTCAAGCTCACTATTGCCTTGGAAGAAAGACATTTATAGACGAAATCATTTGCCATTTGGAATCTCAAGCATTGGTAGCTCCCCGAACAACATTTGTGAAGGGTTCTATTGTTGTCTCTCAAGCGGCAAAATCATCATCTGTAGGTCATACTAAGATTCACATAAGCATATGAGGTCTGAATAGTGTTTCCAAAATACATTTATTAATAACCCCAATCCTTCCAGTAAAATAGAGGGGCATTATTGTAACCTAAGAGAGGGAGGAGGTGAAACAAGTGAGCTTGAACTACAATCTTCTAAATTTCCAACAACACATGTTGCAAAGGGGGAATCTGAAATTCCTGATCTAAGTAGCATTGTAAGACCTACTCAAAACCCAGAACTTAGCCAACACATTGTTCTTCGGATAATATCCCCTAACCATGAAATACCTAAGGATTATTGGAATTTTTTTTTATCAAATGGAAAATGCAACACCAGGAACCCAGACTTCAACCATAGAATATTGAATTGTTGATTTGCAACCTAATGCACCAATGAAAGCTATCCCATTACAAAATCTTCCAAATTTTCATGGAATGGCTTCTGAGGATCCTGACACATTTCTATTTGAATTTGACATCTTATGTCGAGGTTATGACTATACCACTGATCCTCAAAAACTGAAATTATTTCCTTCCACTTTAAAGGGAGAATCTCTACGTTGGTTTATGGGATTAGGGGGAGGTGCCATAACTTCATGGGATCAGATGAAAAATTATTTCCTCACCAAATACTAGAACTATTTTTGATATATGGATTTGAAAGAAGAAATGTTTAAAAGTATGTCCAAAGAAGATGAGACTTTAGAAGAATATGTCGAAATATTCCAATATAACTTGCAAAGATCATGTATACCACTCTACCTAGAGAAGTCCTAAAAACTACTTTTATTAGAGGAATGGAAGATGAATGGTAGAGAAACTTAATTTAATGGGAAAAGGTGATATTTCTAAGGAAGAATATGATGACATTGTAAATTTTTGTATCATGTGCTTGTGAGGAAGTACACAAACCAAATCTGGAGTTTGGGACCCCCTCAATAGAACTAGTAGAACTACAAGAGGATGGGTGACTCACACATAGATTGGTAATCTCCTAGAAGACTTTAAAATTGATATTTTGAGTACATTAACTACATATTTGGATGTCTTTCAGGTAAAACAAAAACAAGTAGAGGTAAAACAAGCTTTAGCCATTTTTCTCCCTCATTACCGAAAGAAGCATAGTCACAAATAGTGCCCATTCTCCAAATATGTGCCATATGTGCCAAAGATCACTCCACAAAACACATTCCCTTGCTCCCAAGACTGAAATATGTGATCAAGGAGGCAGAGGAAGACCCTGAGTCGACATAACTTATGGTGCAATGATGACCGTGGCAAACATGCCCTCCAGGTATGATCCAAGATCCTACTTTGTTTCATTCTAGAAAGTATACCCAACAACATATTCTTGGATCACAGTGGTAGCAACCTTTTAATACCGCTTGGAAATCCCAATCATACTCTGCACCACCATGGGAACATTAGCAGTTTGTTGGACCTTCATGGCCTAATCAACAATATCCTACACCCCCATGGAAAAATTCTTCAAATAACCTATACCCATCCCATTGGGAAAATTCCTCCACACAGGGACCAATGTGGTCCCATAATTAGCAATTCCCTACGGGACCAATCAACCCATCCATCAGGTCACTGCCTCAGTCGCAAGCACCATTGCAAACTCCTCTCCAATTACCCCCAAATGTTCCACCTCCATTGTGCCCTCAGCTACCTACCCAACCAAATCCTAATCCTAATAATAAACCTATCCAGTATGTGGAACTTATTGAAAATCCATAGTATGACTCCACTTCCTTCGAATGTAATGAGTTGTGGTTAATATATGGACGAATGATCTTCCCAGAAGATGATGTAGGGAAACAGGGGTAGGTAGACAATGAAAACCTCACTGAAGAAAAGCCTTTAACATAACACTCTTCATCACCTGTAGTTATCACTAAAATAAAAATTCCTAATAAATTAGCGAAATAGCAAGAATCTTCTACAACTATGGATGCTGCTCCACCATACCCCAAGAGACTTACTGTAATTAAAATGCTGATTTATTCTAATTTTGATCTCATAGGGGAACTGATAAATTTATGTATTAAAATTCCTCTTCTCCAGAATATTTGAGATGTTCAAATTTATGCCAAAACTATTAAGGAATTGTGTGTTAAGAAGCCTAGGAGAAAACCAAAAGACCCTCCTACAATCCATGTGTTGGAAACACTTTCTGACCTTATCCTAGGGAAGCAAGTACCTGTCAAGTATGACGATACTGAAAAATCAGCAGTTACCATTCAAATCTAGGGAATAACTTTCCAAACACCCTTGTGAACTTAGGAGCTACAATAAATATTTTGACTATAGAAACTTGTGGGATCCTTGGGATTACAACATTTAAACCAACCACCATTATGTTGGAATTGGCTGACGGATCAATAATTAGACCAAAAGGAACTTTGGAAGACATTATCATCTTTGTGGATTCGTGGGAATACCTAGTAGACTTCCTCATTATTAACCCCAAAAATAAATTGGATGGACACCCTCTGATACTAGGAAGTCCATGGTTGGAAACTGCTGATGTGTATATCGAGTGCCAAACAGGAAATATGACAATTGTAAAAGGGACTGCTGTTAAAAATCTTATCCTATATCCACGCACCAAACCTAGCCTATCAATTAATAATTATCAACCATCTCCTCCAAGATATCAAGAAGAAAATCAACATCCTCCTCTTACTTCAGATGAAGCTCTTACTTTTAAAAGGCAGATTGAGGATGATGTGATTAGTGGTTTTATTAACCAGCCATCTACTATTGGGTCCCGTCATGCCAAATGTTAATATAAATTTTCGATCATGAGGCCCAAGGAGACCCATTAAATGTTCAAAATAATGATCATATACTCACAACTACGGTTCACAACAGTACTCCCATTGAAATTGAACCAAGGAATACTTTGAACATCAATGCTAATCTAGATGAGAGATAAAGTGAAAAATTGATTCAGGTCCTCTAGAAATATAAACATGCCTTCGCTTA
Source organism: Pinus tabuliformis (assembly GCA_031772625.1). Taxonomy (NCBI): domain Eukaryota; kingdom Viridiplantae; phylum Streptophyta; class Pinopsida; order Pinales; family Pinaceae; genus Pinus; species Pinus tabuliformis. The sequence continues at coordinate 2,034,000,202 of CM062816.1, read as the reverse complement.
GGGGTATTCTGACATGAAATAATCAACCCTAAATTATGTACACATCATATTTACATTGAGAAATATGCCCGTGTCATTCACCAACCATAAAGAAGATTAAATCCACACCTTAGGGACATAGTAAAACAGGAACTGCAAAAGCTTCTTGATGTTAATTTTATATATCCTATTTATGTCAGCTAGTCGGTTTCACCTCTAGTTGTGGTCCCCAAGAAAAATGGCAAATGGAGAATTTTTGTGGATTATAGGGAATTGAGAAAGGCTACACGAAATATCATTTTACTCTTCCTTTTGTAGATCAGGTCCTTGATACTCTTGCTGGGAAGAAATTGTTTTCTTTCCTTGATGGTTTTAGTTGACACAATTAAATCCAAATTTCTCCTGAAGATCGGGACAAAACCACATTTACATATCCATGGGGAACCTTTTCATACAAGTTTTTACCATTTGGGCTATGCAATGCGCCAACCACATTCTAGAGAGAAATCCTGAGCATTTTTTCTAATTTAATCAGTGAAGGAATTGAACTCTACATGGATGATTTTACCCCCTACAGTAATGAATTTGAGCAAGCCTTATAGAATTTGGAGAAAGTTCTTGAATGATGTATTGCCACCATATTATGCCTTAGTAACAAAAAATTCCACATGATGATGAAAAAAGGTGTAGTTCTAGGGCATTATATCTATTTTGAAGGTATTCAAGTCGATCCAACAAAAATTGAGGTAATTCTTATGCTGCCTACTCTGCATACACAGACAGAAGTGCGTAGTTTCCTTGGTTATGATGGTTATTATCATCGCTTTATAGTACATTTTTCAAAGATAGAAACAACTTTGTATGTGTTAACTGGAAATGTGGAATTTGAATGGACTGACAAATGTGATGTTTCTTTTGCAAATCTTAAGAAGTTGGTCTTAATAACCCTTATGTTACAAGGGAAAAATTGGATCTTTCCATTCCATATTTCAGCGGATGCATCTGATATGGAAAAAGGAGACGTACTTGGGCAAGAAGAAAATAAAAATCCATATGATATCTATTATATTAGCGAGAAACTTACACTAGCAGAGTTAAACTACACAATGACGAAAAAAAAAAAAATTGCTAGATATTGTTTACTTTATCAATCAATTTTGTCACTATATAACATGATATCATGTTTTTTTATACACTGATCATTCAACCATTAGATATTTAGCCAATAAACCTACTACTAATGGTTGAATAACACATTGGTTGTTGTTATCAGCCAGGGAAGGAGACCCTAGTGTTATCGGGAAAAGTGTCTATTTAGAACTACTCTATCCCACTAAGGTGTGACAGCTACCTTAGAAACAAATAGAGAAAAATACTTTTGTATTCTTATTTATGAACTATAAATGAAGAGGAATAGGATGAACCAACCTGTGTCTTGCGCTAGTCCTTTGATCCAATCTCTCTCCTCTTTGACATCTTTCAGCTACCTGCTCTCTCACTTGCCCAGCTTCACCAAGTACCTGTAAGATCACAAAAGAAGGAAACTATACAAAGACATGGGTTTATATTCATAAATAACTTAGGATCAGATTTAAGTTAACCATACAAATGTAACAAGCATCAATGAAACACAAGCATGGAGAAGAAACTCAAATAGTTTTATTGATATACAAGAAGATCCAGGAGGAGTTACAACCGATGATTCCTGACCCAGCATCAACCTCCCAGCAAAGAAGTCCCTTCTTCAACCCCAACTGTTGTGGGGGAAAGTATCCAACTCGGAATGACCCTAACCCACTCTAAGGGTGACAGTTCCTTAGCAACAGCTGAAAGCAAAGCTATCTAAAGTTTCTTCTTTATGACATGCAAGAGATAAAAGGAAGAGATCCACTGACCGATGTCTTGCGCAAATGGTCGATCCAATCTCCTCTATTTGCCGCTTGCTCCCAGCTCCAAGTCTTTTCACGGGCCCAGCTACACGAGATCCTACAAACAAGACAAAGAAAGGAAACTACAAGAAGCATGCATTCATAACTGATTCAAGGATTAGCATAAATCAAATACGCAAGTAAGACAACACATCATTGAAACACATGCGAATAGAAGAACCTCAAATGCTTTATTAATATATAGAAGTAAGGTTTAGGCGGTGATACAACCATGAGAGGTCTAATCCAGCATCACCTTCCCGACGGATAGAAATCTCTTCTTCACCTCCCTCAAGCAATCACCCAATGCTCACAACTATAAACCAACAGCAATTCTTCGCGCTAAATTCCGGCCTTCTGATCCCATGGGATGAGATCCTTATATAGAGTTTTGGAGTGAAGATAAGTCAGCTTGATGTGTGACTTGTTGTCCTCTTCAACTCCAATTGTTCTTCAGTCCTTCACTCAGAGTTTCTACCTTCCACTTGGAGTTTTAGAAGCTCTTAACTCATCATTAGGCGAATCTTTTGATCCAAGTGTCATTTTGGAAGCTTCCTGGGCACTGGCACATTGAGAAAAGATTCCTCCACATGTCAAAGTACGCCCAGCGCAGGTAGCCTTTGTTGCACTTGCTATGCAGCGCAGGTACACCATAGAGCTTTTGACTTTCAGCGCAGATGCCTAGTGGAGCAGCTGCTTTGATCCAAAATTGACCTGTTTTTGAGTGTTTTTCAGTGGAGAACTGATTTGCAGTGCTATGGTTTGCTGACCTTGTTCCTCTAAGGGTAAGAACAACATGTTTAGGGACTTTGGATCCCTCAGATTATTGACATTTCATGCTCCATGCTGTAAGGCACAAAAATGTCTATAACAGTTGCCCCCTAAAGTATGAGGTCGTTTATCGGGTGAAATGCTTTATTAGGAGGATCCGAAGTTCATTCAATTGTCGGGAGGTGACCTGTAACAAAATACAATACAATACATTATCTTTTCATACTTTCTTTTCATGATCTAGCTGATGTGGGCATTTCCCATGCTCAGCTTTATAAATACATTTGTTGTACATAAACAGACGATCGTCTGATAATAGACTGATAATTCTCTGCTTTTAACTATCATCCTTTTAGTAGGATGATCATCTGCTGCACATGTCTATGTTTTTATCTCCTGAATATATATCGCAGCCCGGATGGATGAAACTAGATCCGGGGTCTTCAAACTTGTCTGATCTTCACTCTAGTACAAGTCGATCCATGTGAGAATTTCTTGAAGTCGAACATGGAAAGACATCGCTTGATTACCAGTCAATAATGTAAACTGTTAACAAGCGCGAGAGGAATCACCGATAATGATGATGACCCTCAAGGTACTGCAGCACAATTCACGTGGCGTGAATATAGGATCTGACGTCGAACACCACGCAAAGTCTCCTGGTCGAAGGTCATTAATGTATACCTATCGCCGGAAGTGAGAAACTTGCCATTAAGGTATGCAAGCTTCAAAGTACTGAGGGGGTGTTCCTAGATCAACTTCTTGGATAATGAGCTGATGTCGACAAGAAGTGATCCGTCAAAGGAGGGCCTTAATGAATCCCACATCAGTGACACGGAACGGAGCTAGTGATGATGGTGAAAACGATCTGTGAAATATGATTCAGGGTGGCGGTCATGGAAGGATGAAAGATGATGTATGGTAGTGGATGGGACCCGGTTGGCACTTTCTGAATGACATCTCTTGAACATATAACGACACTGATGTGATGGATTGGTAGCATTACCCCATGTATGGATGGTATGGCGAGACCATGGTGAAGGGACCGGTGAATGATAATAACCCAACCCGATATTTACGGAGGCAAAAGTGTCATGTTCAAGAGCGACTTGCTACCATTAAGCTTTGAGGTTCTCCCAATTTTTCCCCAGTCATTTCTGACCAGTACCTCTTTATTTTTGTCAAGCTTGAGGAGGATAACATATGCTTGTTCTATAACCTGCCCTTCGGGCAAGCCCATCGCTATGTTTTAACGAGCCTAGCGATAGGGAAACTCGTTCTCGTCTAAAGACAAGTTTGTCGCTATTTAATGTTTTTAACGAGTCTAGCGACAAAGACAACTCGGTCCTTTTCATTTTTAGAGAGTCTAAAAAGGTACATAAAGTTAACTCCAAAGGCCCTTTTTCATCATCTAATCCCTTAAGTCCGAAAAAGTATAAAACAATACAGAAGGGATGAATGTTCGATAGCTTTATCGAGCCGAACTAGACAAGCGCTCGATCTTTTTGTGCAATAATCCCTCAGGTCCAAAAAGATTAAAATCTAGAGGAGGGATAGCTCTTCCGGTCTTTTTAACGAGCTGGAAGGCCAAAACTCGGCAAACTTTTCATATTTTACGAGTCAGTGAAAAGAGCTCAAAGAAGACTCGTATTTTGAGGAACGAGTGATAAACAGGGATAGCAGCAGATTCCAGGTACAGGTTGGAATTTTCCAATCACGGCAGTATTACAAGGATGGCTAGGTGGGATCACTCTTCGCAGCTGTTTCTCAAAATAGGTAAACAATCAAGTGGATGTGAATGATCGGCCAAATGAAAAGTGGAGGTGACAGTGCACAAACACGACCAAGGCTTTTATGGCTGATGAATTTACGGTCTCAAATGGTTATTTACCAGTTCATTTTTTCTGGATGAGCTTGAACTCTGGGGGGAAGCTTGCTCACATGCTTATGTTTATTTTTTAACGAGCGTGAAGTCCACGTTAAAACTTCTAGGTTTTGCGTTTATTTTTTAACGAGCATGAACTATGCCAAAACTGCTCGTTTTTATGCATGCCCCCAGCATCATAATAACGCATGTCAAAGGAGGGTGCCCCCCAAGCTTCATTGCATTCAACTTGGTGGTTGGAATGAAGGTTTACCTTTGAATTTTGAAAAGGGGATTTGTTTCATTTTTTAATGAGGTTGACATAGTAAAAGAACTATCCTCATGACTCCTTGTTTCATTTTTTAACGAGGTTGACACGAGATAAGAACCGTCCTCGGGGCCCACTGTATTTATAGTATTTCCATTAGGGCGATGATCCATGCTGACAAAATATTTAGGAATCTTCCGAATCCGTTAGACATAGAAGATTTCATATTGTAGGTTTCCACTGTGGCTACTTCCGCCAGATTACTCGCCGGCGGTAGGGCAAAAGTACCCATTAAGGCAGGGTCTTTTAGGAGACCTACTCCGATATTTTGGAGTGATTGATTACTTTCATGGATCATTGTGCTGCTTCCCGTAACTTGAGAACTGTTGGGGAGAAATGTTTGTTGGTCGACGATTGTAATTTTTCCTTGAAAAGGAAATACAATCCTCCTGAAGTAGGTCGACACAACTGCAGCCATGGCATATATCCAAGGCCTTCCCAGTAGGATGTTGTAATCGAGGTTTCCATCGATTACTTCAACATCAACTTCTACTGTTTTTCCCCCCAGTTCAACTTGCAAGTTACTTAGAATCCCGTATGGAGTGTATGATCGTCCATCAAATGCTTTTAATGTCGTTGACGATTTCGACAAGGGTGGTGAGCCTAAATTTTTCCAGCAACTCATCGACATAAGACATGTAGATGCCCCCTCATCAATAATTGTTCGATGAACAGTTTTGTTGAGGGCTTTCACTTGAATAAGGAAAGCTAGTTGAGCTGGTATCTGAGGGTCATATCCTTTATGATCAAAGGCCACAAGATTGGAATCCATTGGGCCAATCCCACCTATGGCTGATAATAAAGCTTGCTCTTGGGAGGTGCAATTTTGCGCTACCTCAAGTGTCGACATAGCGGACGACGATTGGGTCAGGTCCTCTATTATATTATAATCCTGTGTTATTTTTTCACGAGGATTAAATGTTGATTTGTGAACTACTCCCTTTGGCGACTTTATCATTGGTTTAGGAATGATGGGGGGCACAACTTTGGTCAAAGTTGTTGTTGAACTACTAGGTTGTTTATTTGCCTTGTTGTTCAACTGCTTTGGATTCCTGTAATCTTTATTCCTTGTCAAAGCATTATTCTGCTGCTTTGAGGTGGACAACATAAGCACTTGGGATCGGGAAGCATTTTGATTAGCAACCAGATTTTGTCTTGGATTAGGAAACGGATCAGTCAATATTGCTGGGGTTTTCGAACTCTTAAAGAGCTTCTTAACTTCAGCTATATGTGGACAATCTTTCGTCCAATGATCCTCGTCGCATATATGACACTCTGTCGGGGGTTTCCCTTTCCTTTTCTTTTTCTTCTTGCCCCCTGGTTGCTTCAGTCATTTGCCCTTGTCGGTCGACATGGCATTTACTTCTGAGGCAAGAAGTTCCTCATCTGCATTTTGACTAGAAATTTTGCGTTTGCCAGTCACGCCATTACTGGCGTGAGAGTTAGTATTTGATTTAGGAGAGGAAGGAATTGAAAATTCAAGTCTAGGGGCGTCAGGTATTTTGTCATAGAGCGTGCCCGACTGAGTATATACTAAGTCTAAGTATTGAGCACGAGCAATGACTTGCTCCTCTGTTACGACTCCTCCCTTGGCCACATCTTCCGTTATAGCCGGAAGTAATGACTTTATAAACCATTCAGCTAACAGCTGATCGGGAACGTAAGTTTCCACCATCCTACGATGACGTCGCCACTCATGTATATGATCAGATATGTGAGTGGCCGTTGTCTGTTTGAAGTTGGTAAGGAGTTCTGTTCCTGTTTCATACCTTATCGGTAATTGAAAATGGGTTAAGAAAGTCGTGGCTAAGGAGCTGAAATTGTCGAAAGAGGCTCTTGGCAATTCAATGTACCATTTAGCCGCTGGACCTGTCAATGTCCTCTGGAAGAGGCGAAGTCTTATCGAATCATCGTTTAGAGTGTTCGATGAACACCACAGATGAAAAGTCATGACGTGATTCGACGGGTCTTCACCTGGATTTCCATTGAATTTAGGAATGTCCGATGGAAGTTTATGCGGAATCGCTGGCCACCAAGGGGCATAAGCAATTGGATCATTCGTCAGCCGGTTTAGATCTGGCAATTCTAGAGTTGCTACAAAGGGCAACTGTTGGTTCAGGTTAGGCGAAGCATATCTAGGATAAGATGGTATCGCCTGAGCAATGGGTCTTTGCAGACCAGCATAATGCTGACAACTTTGACAAAGTTGATGGGCATAACCATTATAGCATGGTTGCCCATTACTTACAAAGACTTGTTGCTCAGGTCCTTGATATGATTGCTGGAATGGCGGTTGTTGAGATTGAACCAGCTCTGGTTGTTGGACCATTTGCTGTTGACCAATACTGGATGATTGACCAAGATGAGGAGTCACAGTACTTGTTTGAGCCTGAGTCGCTCCAGATAAGGAGGCACTACCCTGAGATTGTGATTGAGCCGTTGAGACAAGAGGTTGTTGTATTACAACAGGTAGCGCTTGTACTTGCGACGCATTCGCCATAGTAGGTGTGGTGGTAATATTCGACGCATGGTGTACTGGTTGCATTGAATATACAACTCCTGGTTGTTGGGGCAGTATTGGTACCCAACCGCTGGATGTAATTCCAGTTTGACCTGAACCTTGTTGTAAACTCCCATATGGTTGTTCTCTAGGAGGGAACAATGAAAGAGCATACTACCCTCCACATGGTGGAAATCCAGTACTTAAAGGGTAAATTGGCCTTTGAAGACACATTGGATCAATTTGTTGAGTTTCAACATAAGAAGTACCAGGTGATAATCTGGATGAAGAAATAGGAACTAACCATATCGTCGTCCCTGATGGGACTCCGACTTGTTGTTGACAATTTGCCGGGACAGATGGTATACCAGCGAACATTGTTGGAGTAGCAGCAGGAGGTTCTGTTGCTACTGTGTCAGATGACACAGTTCTAGATGTCGACGGTTGTTCAGACATATCTAGTCTATCCAAAAGATTTCTTAGCGAGTCTACAAGAACTTACGATGCCAAAAGACTAACTTCGAAGATCAACGCAGGAATAGGAGGTGATTATATTCCGTTTAAAATGAATTTTATATGACGACGCTTTAGACACAACTTGCTTTTTCACTTTTTAAGAGTCGAGAAAAAGCTAAAGATGACTCTAGTCTCCTTCGATGTATTAACGAGCCCGAAGTGACAAATGCTCGGATGGACTTTTTCAGTTATAGAGTTTGAAAAAGGCCAAAAGAAACTACTCTGGAGTTCTAGGCAGAGGGTGTGCCAAACCTTTCGCGAAACCACAGAATATGTTTTACAGTACGAGTGGTCGATCTTCGTGAATGCTGTGTTCACTGCATCGCGATCAGTAGGGCGGCTGACACGGCTTCCTATGGATAAAGGCTTTGTTCCTATAGGGGTCCCCCAATATACGCGACGGTACGTGGGGGCACAAGTCCATATTAGTGCTATCGTCGCTCAGGAGGAATCACCCACCTTCGTAGAGATCGATAGTCACTATGTTTAAAGACGCCGGTTCACGTCTCTACCTAGACCTCTACTGTGTTTCGTTATGTTTCAAAGCGTTGTTAGATAAATTCAGTTCTTTTTAGGTTGATCTTGCTTAGCAGTTTTCCTTTACGGATCACCACGTGATGTATGATACAACTCCTAAATGCAGTCTAAGAATGATAAGCAAGCTTTTTCAATTCTTTCAACTTATGAAAACCTTAACTACTGAAGGAAAAGAAAGACATCATCTTTCCAAATAGATCATAGAGCACACACTGATGCACTTTTCCTAAATCGACATGCAAACTGTCAAAATGCACATGCACAATGCAAGTATTTCTTTTCTTCTTCCTTAATGTTGATGTATTACAAAAAGAAAGCTGTTGTATAATTTCGAATTCAATTTCAAGCGAAAGCAAACAAGTTTTTGTCCAATAATCAAAAGAACACCTTAATATTCACTCGTTTCAACACAAGAAATACTGAAATTCGAACCATATAACGAAAGCAAATGCTCAAGCAGCTATGAACAGCAATAAACTAGCTCTTAGAATCACAACGACACTTTCTCATAGGTCTAGATCCAAGAGGTCATAGCAAGACTAGTTCACTTTCGCTATGGGAAACTGTGAATGACAGCAAGAAATACAATAAGAACAATCACGGTTTCTTCATACAACTGAGGCGGAATGAAGGCAAAGAAAGGTAGTTTCAGCTGGGTATACAGGTTGACAACAGGCTGCAAAAAACAATACTGAAAACTGGGCAACAGATAGTGGGGAATCCCAGTTGCACAAGGCAAAACTAGATCAGCGCAGGTGTTGCACTGTCAATCTGGGATGCAGCGCAGGTAGCCCCTTCGGGACTTGCGTTGCAGCGCAGGTAGCCTTTGCTGCAGCTGCACTGAAGAGACAACTCTCGTCTCTCTCAGATTCCGGGTCACAGTTTGCTCAAAAATCAATGGTTTTTAGCCAAATCAGAGGTTGTCAGTCAAGTATACACTAGAGGATGATTAAAGGAAGATGAACACTATCACAAAGAGCTAAAAAGAGTCCTTGTGGATCAGCTCTTCAAATCATAAACATGCCCAGCATTGGGCTAGAGTAGCTGCCCTCTACTTTGCATTCGAAGGACTCGAATGCAGTTCGATTCGGTACTCTCTTTGTTTAAGAAATGAATAGCAAGAAACACAAGCTACCAACAAGACACGATCCCCAGCGGAGTCGCCAGTCTGTTGTGGGGGAAAGTATCCAACTCGGAATGACCCTAACCCACTCTAAGGGTGACAGTTCCTTAGCAACAGCTGAAAGCAAAGCTATCTAAAGTTTCTTCTTTATGACATGCAAGAGATAAAAGGAAGAGATCCACTTACCGATGTCTTGCGCAAATGGTCGATCCAATCTCCTCTATTTGCCGCTTGCTCCCAGCTCCAAGTCTTTTCACGGGCCCAGCTACACGAGATCCTGCAAACAAGACAAAGAAAGGAAACTACAAGAAGCATGCATTCATAACTGATTCAAGGATTAGCATAAATCAAATACGCAAGTAAGACAACACATCATTGAAACACATGTGAATAGAAGAACCTCAAATGCTTTATTAATATATAGAAGTAAGGTTCATGCGGTGATACAACCATGAGAGGTCTAATCCAGCATCACCTTCCCGACGGAGAGAAATCTCTTCTTCACCTCCCTCAAGCAATCACCCAATGCTCACAACTGTAAACCAATAGCAATTCTTCGCGCTAAATTCCGGCCTTCTGATCCCATGGGATGAGATCCTTATATAGAGTTTTGGAGTGAAGATAAGTCAGCTTGATGTGTGACTTGTTGTCCTCTTCAACTCCAATTGTTCTTCAGTCCTTCACTCAGAGTTTCTACCTTCCACTTGGAGTTTTAGAAGCTCTTAACTCATCATTAGGTGAATCTTTTGATCCAAGTGTCATTTTGGAAGCTTCCTGGGCACTGGCACATTGAGAAAAGATTCCTCCACATGTCAAAGTACGCCCAGCGCAGGTAGCCTTTTTTGCACTTGCTATGCAGTGTAGGTACACCACAGAGTTTTTGACTTTCAGCGCAGATGCCTAGTGGAGCAGCTGCTTTGATCCAAAATTGACCTGTTTTTGAGTGTTTTTCAGTGGAGAACTGATTTGTAGTGCTGTGGTTTGCTGACCTTGTTCCTCTAAGGGTAAGAACAACATGTTTAGGGACTTTGGATCCCTCAGATTATTGACATTTCATGCTCCATGCTGTAAGGCACAAAAATGTCTATAACACCAACAAAGCATAGATCACCCAATTCTCTGATATGTATCTCAAAACCAACAGCAATTCCCTACAATGTGCAAAATTCCAGCCTCTGGATCTCTGGGATGAGGGATCCATATATAGATGTATGCAAGGAGGATGAGTCAGCTCATGAATTGATTAGTGGCTTCTCTCTGTCAGTTCTAGCTTCCACTTGGAGACTGAGAGCCTCTTACTCATCCTTGGTCGAATTCAGTGAGGCAAGTGTCATTGGAGAAGATTCTGGAAGCTTCCATTGTCTCTCCACCTCGTGGAATGACTCTGCCACTTGTCATTTCCCGCTCAACGCACCCTGGTAGTGCATTTAGGTTTGTTGCAACACACCTAGCTAGTGGACTTAGGTGCTATGCATCGCACTTGGTTAGTGGAGCAGCTGAAATGATCCTGATTTGACTTATTCTGAGCAGTTTCTGGTGGAGAACTTCTGGGAGAAGCTGTAATTTGTTGACCTTGTTCCTTTAGGAGTTAGAACAAAACTTTTAGGGACTTAGGAGCCCTTGATTTATGGACATTTCATGCTTAGAGCTGTAAGGGACAAAAATGTCTATAACAGTTGCCCCCTAAAGTATGAGGCCATTTATCGGGTGAAATGCTTTATTAAGAGGATCCGAAGTTCTTTCAATGCTGGGAGGAGACCTGTAATAAGATACAATACAATACATTATCTTCGTATTGTTTTCATGATCTAGTTGAGGCGGGCATTCCCATGCTCAGCTTTATAAATTCATTTTCATGTACATATGACAGACAATCGTCTGATGGTAGACTGATGATTCTGATAGAGCCATCATCCTTTTGGTAGGATGATTATCTGTGCTGTAATGTTGTACATTTCAATGTCTTTATTTTCCTGAACATATATCGCAGCCCAGATGGATGAAACTAGATCCGGGGTCTTCAATCTCGTCCGATCTTCACTCAAAGTACAAGTCGATCCATGTGAGAAATTTTTTGAAGTTGAACATGGAAAGACATCGCTTGATTACCAGTCAATGATGTAAACTGTTAACAAGCGCGAGAGGAATCACCGATAATGATAATGACCCTCAAGGTACTGCAGTACAATTCACGTGGTGTGAATAAAGGACTTGGCGTCGAACACCACGCAAAATCTTTCGGTCGAAGGTCATTGATGTATACCTGTCGCCGGAAGTGAGAAACTTGCCATTGAGGCATGCAAGCTTCAAAGTACTGAATGGGGTGTTCCTAGATCAACTTCTTGGATAATGAGCTGATGTCGACAAGAAGTGATCCGTCATAGGAGGGCCTTAATGAATCCCACATCAATGACACAGAACGGAGCAAATGATTTTGATGGAGGTGAAAACGATCTGATGATATATGGTTCAGGGTGGCGGTCATGAAAGAATGGAGTATAATGTATGGTAGTGGGCGAGACACAGGTGGCCTTTCTGGATGACTTCTCTTGAACATGTCGGTGACACTTATGTGATGGATTGGTAGCATTAACCCCAAATGTGGATGGTATGGCGTGACCATGGCGATGTGACCGGTGAATGAAACAACCCAACCCGACTCGGGCACGGAGTGGAAGTGTCATGTTCAAGAGCGACTTACTACCAATAAAGATTCTTTGAGTTTTCTTCCCAATTTTTCCCCAGTCATTGCTGACCAGTACCTCTTTATTTTTGTCAAGCTTGAGGAGGATAACATATGCTTGTTCTATAATTTTCCCTTCGGGAAAACCCATCACTATGTTTTAACAAGCCTAGCGATAGTGAAACTCGTTCTCGTCTAAAGACAAGTTTGTCGCTATTAATCTTTTTAACGAGTCTAACGACAAAGATAACTTGGTCCTTTTCATTTTTAGAGAGTCTGAAAAGGTACGTAAAGGTAACTCCAAAATTCCTTTTTCGTCATCTAATCCCTTAAGTCCGAAAAAGTATAAAACAATATAGAAGGGATGAATTTTCGATTAGCTTTAACGAGCCGAACAAAACAAGCGCTTGATCTTTTTGTGCAATAATCCCTCAGGTCCAAAAAGATTAAAATCTAGAGGAGGGATAGCACTTCATGTCACTTTAACGAGTTGGAAGGCCAAAACTCGGCAATCTTTTCATATTTTATGAGTCAGTTGAAAAGAGCTTAAAGAAGACTCGTCTTTTGAGGAACGAGTGATAAAATGGGTAGCAACTGATTCCAGGTAAGGTTTGGAATTTTCCAATCACGGCAGTGTCACGAGGATGGCTAGTGAAATCACTCTTTGCAGCTGTTCCTCAAAATGGGTAAACAATCAAATGGAGGTGAATGATCGGCCAATGGAAAAGTAGAGGTGACGGTTCAAACACGACCAAAGCTTTAATGGCTGAAATGCTACATTCACGGTGATTATTTACCAGGGGATAGTTCATTTTTTAACGAGCTTAAATGCGGGTAGAAACATTTTCTCGGTGCGGGTTTATTTTTTAACGAGCTTGAACCTTGCGGTAACACTGCTCGATTAATCCAGTCATATGATAAGAATGTCTCATATAAAAAGGCAACTTTTAGATTTTTTCCCTACATCCTTTCTTTATGCAAGTTAGGTGACGACTAATCCTACGAGTTTAAAGGGTTAGAGGTCCTAAAAATTTAAAAAATAAATAGTCGCCCTTCTCTTGCACTCCAAAAGGTTTGCATGCCCCCAGGTATAAAACAAAGTTTCAAGGTTACCCTTTATTCGAGCTGACAAAACATTTATTTTATCAAGAAGGGTCACCCTTTATTCGAGTTGACAAAACATTCGTTTTATCAGGAAGGGTACAACCTCTTACAGGTTACCCAAATATTGTTCTATTTACGGCGTAAAAAAAACACTTCTCTGGCGATATCTACCGAGATAAACAAAGGTGAGTGGCGGCGCTTCGCCAACTCACATAACTTTGACAAGAGAATCATGTACTAGAATAACCCCCTCTTCCAATCACAGACGGGGGTACAGACAAGGCATATTCTCCTGCGGAAACCTACTCTATACCCGAAGCTTTCCTGCCGAAGCAGACCAGGACGCATGCCCCCTGGGTTTCAGTCATATCCCTCCGAATTACTCGCGCTCATCGGGAGGACGGACTGGGGATTGAGACATTTCTTGCGTGAAGAGACCATTTAGGGACAGTATATGACTATTTGCTATGCGTGATCCGGGAAATGAAAGCTGGTCCACGAGCTTGACCACTCTTCCTTCGTGTGGAAAACACATTACTCTAAAGAGTGAGGAGACAATGGCTCCCATGCAATAAATATAGTCTCATCCAAGGAGTAGATTATAATCCAAGGGTCCTTGAACTACCATTACGTTCATACGAACTGTCTTCCTTCTCAATGTTATGGGCACATCGGGAAGGATCCCTAAAGGTCGACTGGTTCCTTTATCAAAGCCTGTCAGATTTCTCATCTCAGGCAAAAGCGATGGCGAACCAAGTGCTTTCCAAGTAGTAGAAGAAAGGATACTCACAGAAGCCCCCTCATCTATGATGGTACCAGCCATGACCATTATATATATTTGAACGATAATTCTGAATGGTATGCTTGCTGGTAGGCAGGGTCTGCCTAGTTGATTCCAGTCGAAGGAGACAACTAGGTTGCTTGGAGGTGGGACCGAGTAGACGGCCGGGTATGGCTCTGACGAACTTCCTTCCTGCGGTAAAGGAACGGGTAGATTGCCCCCATGTTCGTCGGAGTCTGTGTTTATGAAGAGAATTTGGATGGTGTCATCCTTGTTCTCTTCAGTGATTGTATCATCTGAAGATAAAACCTCTGAAGGCAAGACCGGGTCAACTGCCGCCTCGACCTTTTGACTTTCGTCTGGTATGGATTCAGTTGGTTTATCTTCAATGATAGGTGCTTCAGCCAACCACCTGAGCGGGCCAGCTGGATTCTCAACTAGTGACGGACTCGGCAAGAGTTTTTTATATCCAGGAGGAAGTCGTAACAGTGAAACCGGACGATCATCCAAAACTATTTTAGCTTCGTCTAAGAAGGGACAACGGTGGAGGGCATGATTGCCTTCGCACAGTTTACAAGGAAATCTAGCTTTCCCTTTTTGTCCTGGGGCTTCACTTTCACTAGTTGATGGTGTGCTTTCAACATGATCATCAGAGGTTGATGACACCGGATTGTGCAAACGAGGAGACCAGTCCCTTAGTATCCGGGGGATGCAAGGACAATCTCTGTGAAGGTGGTCTCCTTTTCAAATGACACATGGCGATTTAGGCCTGGTCGGTGCAGTGTGTGGATTTTCGTTAGACGACACTCGTTTTCCCCCATTCGCCTTTGGCTCCTTCTTCTTCTTCTCTTTCTTCTTCTTTTCCTTCTTCTCCTTAGGAACATGGCTTTTAGCTTTACCATTTCCATCAAGCGAAGAGGAAGGAGGAGAGGAAGAATTAGAGGAAGTAGAAGGCTGGTGGCCAACTCTGGACTCGTCTAATTGCTGATTTGATTGTTCAGGAATGGTGGTGTTTTGAACGACATTGGTTGAGAAGATTCATACTGGCAAGCCAATTGTTAGTCCTGGAAGCGACAATGTGGCCATATGGGGCGCACCAACATCTCCCCAAGAGGAGAAGGGACTAGGATTTCCACCAAGGGGAATTCCTTGGTTGGTAGGCTCCTTTTTCTTAACCCAAGATCAACGTAGGAAAAGGGTATGAATATTCCGTTTAAAATAAATTTTAACACGCTTTGACACAACTTGTTTTTTCAGTTTTTAATAGTCGAGAAAAAACAAAAGATGACTCTAGTCTCCTTCGATTTTTAATGAGCCTAAAGTGACAAGTGCTCAGATGGACCTTTTCCGTTAAGGAGTCTGAAAAGGAATGAAAAGGACTGCTCTGGAGGTCTAGGTAGAGGGAGTACCAAACCAATCGCAAAACTACAGAATATTTTTTACGGTACGGCAGTCAATCTTCCCGAATGCTGTGTTCGGTGCATTGCGATCAGTATTGTTGTGGGGGAAAGTATCCAACTCGGAATGACCCTAACCCACTCTAAGGGTGACAGTTCCTTAGCAACAGCTGAAAGCAAAGCTATCTAAAGTTTCTTCTTTATAACATGCAAGAGATAAAAGGGATAGATCCACTTACCGATGTCTTGTGCAAATGGTCGATCCTATCTCCTTTGTTTGCCGCTTGCTCCCAGCCCCAAGTCTTTTCACGGGCCCAGCTACACGAGATCCTGCAAATAAGACAAGAAAAGGAAACTACAAGGGGCATGCATGCATAAATGATTCAAGGATTAGCATAAATCAAAGACGCAAGTAAGACAATTCATCATTGAAACACATGCGAATAGAAGAACCTCAAATGCTTTATTAATATATGGAAGTAAGGTTCAGGCGGTGATACAACCATGCGAGGTCCAATCCAACATCACCTTCCCGGCGGAGAGAAATCTCTTCTTCACCTCCCTCAAGCAATCACCCAATACTCTCAACTGCAAACCAACAACGATTCTTTGCACTGAATTCCGCCCTCCAGATCCCATGGGATGAGACCCTTATATAGAGTTTTGGAGTGAAGATAAGCCAGCTTGATGTGTGACTTGTTGTCCTCTTCAACCCCAGTTGTTCTTCAGTCCTTCACTCAGAGTTTCTGCCTTCCACTTGGAGTTTTAGAAGCTCTTAACTCATCATTAGGCGAATCTTATGATCAAGTGTCTTTTTGGAAGCTTCCTGGACACTGGCACTTTGAGAAAAAGATTCCTCCACATGTCCAAGTACGCCCAACGCAGGTAGCCTTTGTTCTACCTGCTATGCAACGCAGGTAGCCTTTGTTGTACCTGCTATGCAGCGCAGATGCAATGATCCAAAACTGACCTGTTTTTGAGTGTTTTTCAGTGGAGAACTGAACTGTAGTGCTGTGGTTTGCTGACCTTGTTCCTCTAAGGGTAAGAACAACTTGTTTAGGGACTTTGGATCCCTTAGATTATTGACATTTCATGCTCTATGTTGTAAGGCACAAAAATGTCTATAACAGTTGCCCCCTAAAGTATGAGGTCGTTTATCGGGTGAAATGCTTTATTAGGAGGATCCGAAGTTCATTCAATCGTCGGGAGGTGACCTGTAACAAAATACAATACAATACATTATCTTTTCATACTTTCTTTTCATGATCTAGCTGAGGTGGGCATTTCCCATGCTCAGCTTTATAAATACATTTGTTGTACATAAACAGACGATCGTCTGATAAGAGACGGATAATTCTCTGCTTTTAATTATCATCCTTTTAGTAGGATAATCATCTGCTGCACATGTCTATTTTTTTATCTCCTGAATATATATCGCAACACGGATGGATGAAACTAGATCCGGGGTCTTCAAACTTGTCCGAACTTCACTTTAGTACAGGTCGATCCATGTGAGAATTTCTTGAAGTCGAACATGGAAAGACATCGCTTGGTTACCAGTCAATAATGTAAACTGTTAACAAGCGCGAGAGGAATCACCGATAATGATGATGACCCTCAAGGTACTGCAGCACAATTCACGTGGTGTGAATATAGGATCTGACGTCGAACACCACGCAAAGTCTCCTGGTCGAAGGTCATTAACGTATACCTATCGCCGAGAGTGAGAAACTTGCCATTGAGGCATGCAAGCTTCAAAGTACTGAGGGGGTGTTCCTAGATCAACTTCTTGGATAATGAGCTGATGTCGACAAGAAGTGATCCGTCAAAGGAGGGCCTTAATGAATCCCACATCAGTGACACGGAACGGAGCTAGTGATGATTGGTGAAAACGATCTGTGAAATATGATTCAGGGTGGTGGTCATGGAAGGATGAAAGATGATGTACGGTAGTGGATGGGACCCGGTTGACACTTTCTGAATGACATTTCTTGAACATATAATGACACTGATGTGATGGATCGGTAGCATTACCCCATGTATGGATGGTATGGCGAGACCATGATGAAGGGACCGGTGAATGATAATAACCCAACCCGATATTTACGGAGGCAAAAGTGTCATGTTCAAGAGCGACTTGCTACCATTAAGCTTTGAGGTTCTTCTCAATTTTTCCCCAGTCATTTCTGACCAGTACCTCTTTATTTTTTGACAAGCTTGAGGAGGATAACATATGCTTGATCTATAACCTGCCCTTCGGGCAAGCCCATCGCTATGTTTTTAATGAGCCTAGCGATAGGGAAACTCGTTCTTGTCTAAAGACAAGTTTGTCGCTATCTAATATTTTTAACGAGTCCAGCGACAAAGACAACTCGGTCCTTTTCATTTTTAGAGAGTCTGAAAAGTGTACATAAAGTAGACTCCAGGGGTCCTTTTTCGTCATCTAATCCCTTAAGTCCGAAAAAGTATAAAACAATACAGAAGGGATGAATGTTCGATATCTTTATCGAGCTGAACTAGACAAGCGCTCGATCTTTTTGTGCAATAATCCCTCAGGTCCAAAAAGATTAAAATCTAGAGGAGGGATAACTCTTCCGGTCCTTTTAACGATCTGGAAGGCCAAAACTCGGCAAACCTTTCATATTTTACGAGTCAGTGAAAAGAGCTCAAAGAAGACTTGTCTTTTGAGGAACGAGTGATAAACAAGGATAGCAACAAATTCCAGGTACAGGTTGGAATTTTCCAATCACGGCAGTATTACAAGGATGGCTAAGTGGGATCACTCTTCGCAGTTGTTCCTCAAAATAGGTAAACAATCAAGTGGATGTGAATGATCGGCCAAATGAAAAGTGGAGGTGACGGTGCCCAAACACGACCAAGGCTTTTATGGCTGATGAATTTACGGTCTCAAATGGTTATTTACCGGTTCATTTTTTCTGAATGAGCTTGAACACTGGGGGAAGCATGCTCACAGGCTTACATTTATTTTTTAACGAGCATGAATTTCCGCATTAAAACTGCTCGGATCTTGCGTTTATTTTTTAACGAGCATGAACTTTGCCAAAACTGCTCGTTTTTACCAGTCATAAAGTAGTAAGGTCTCATGGAAGATTCCTATTTTTTAAAGAGCTTCATCTCCCTACGCTTTGCTCCATATCCTCTCTTTATGCAAGTTGGGTATCGGCCCATCCTACGGGTTAGCGAGGTTAGTCCTACCTAAAACTAAAAAGTCGCCCGAGCTTGCATTCCAAGAGGTTTGCATGCCCCCAGGTGTAAGTCTAATTTCAAGGCTGCCCCAACTTTTCCGTCAAAAACCCTTGTTTTTAACAGGTGAGGCTTACCTCTTTCAGGTTACCCAAAGATTGTCCTGCTAATTCTTTCAAACAGAGACTTTCTTCGGCGATGTCTATCATTAGGGTACACAAAGATGGTTACAATTTGTTGCAGCAATAGAATCTCTTTCTTTGGAGGCTGCCCCTACTTATCCTCTAAAACATTTGTTTTAATGGGTGAGGCTTGCCTTTTATCCAAAGATGGTTACTACTTGCTATCGCAAACGGATCCCCTCCTTTGGTAGAGCCTACCTATTTAGACAGAGGTGAATGACGACGCTTCGCCACACACTTAACTTTAACAAAAGAATCTTTTTCCAGAACAACCCCACTCCCAATTACCCCTTCTGAGAGCCCATCTCTCTCTTTGTCTTCTTGTCCTTCTTCTCCATGAAGATGGCTCAGAGGAAGATTCACAAAGATGAAGGAGGGGATGGGGTATGGACTAGTCATATTCTCCCACGAAAATTCTACTTTACACCCAAGGTTTCTTCTGCCTCCAGAGCAGACCAGGATGCATGCCCCCTGGGTTACGGCCTTCCTTTCCTGAATCACTCGCCTTCATCAGGAAGAAGAACCGGAGGTAGAGACCTTTCTTGATCAAATAGACCATTGAGGATGGGTATGTGACTACTTGCGATGCGTGATCCCGGAAGTGAAAGTTGGTCTACGAGCTTGACCATCCTTCCTTCGTATGGAAAACACATTATTCAAAAGAGCGAGGAGATTATTGCTTCCATGCAATATATGTAGTCTCGTCCAAGGAGTAGGTTATAATCCAAGGGTCCTTGGACGACCATCAAATTCATCTTGACAGCCTTCCCTTTCAGTGCAATAGGCACATTAGGTAGAATCCCTAATGGTCGACTGGTTCCTCTGTCAAAACCCGAGAGATTTCTTGTCTCAGGCAAAAGCGTCGGGCAACCCAGTGCTTTCCAAGCAATAGAGGACAGGATACTCACAGATGCCCCTTCATCAATGATAGTTCCAACCATCACCATTTTGTATATTTGGACTATAATTCTAAATGGTATACTGGCTGGTAACCGGGGTCTGCCTAGTTGGTTCCAATCAAAGGACACAACTAGGTTGCTTGGTGGTGGGACCGAATATACGGCCGGATATGATCCTGACGACGCTCCTTCCTGCGATAAAGGAGTGGGCACATTGCCCTGATGTTCATCAGAATCGGTGTTGACGAAGAGGACCTGGACGGTGTCATCCTTACTCTCTTCGGTAGGGGTGTCAACTGAAGATGAATCCTCAGTGACTGTGGTATGTGAAGATGAAACTTCTGAAGGGAGAACCGGGTCAACTGCCGTTTCGACCTTTGGACTTTCGTCCGGTCCGGATTCAGTAGGTTCACTTTCAGCGACTGACACTTCAGCTGGCCCTATGAGCGGGGCAGCTGTATTTTCGACCAACGAAGGACTTGGCGCGAGTTTTTGATATCCAGGAGGAAGTAGCACCGGTGCCACCGGTTGATCTTCCAAAACTCTCTTTGCTTCATCTAAAAAGGGACAACGGCGAAGGGTGTGATTGCCTTCACACAGTTCGCAGGGGAATCTCATTCCCCTTCGTCGTCTGCGACCTTCAATTTCGTTGGTCGACGGTAAGCATTCAACCTGGTTGTCAGAGGTTGATGCTTCCGAATCGTGCAAACGAGGGGACCAGTCCCTTAGTATCCGGGGAATACTGGGACAATCACTGTGGAAGTGGTTCCCTCTACATATGACACATGGCAATTTGGGCCCGGTCCGTGCTGTGTGTGGGTTTTCGTTAGATACCTTCTGCTTGCCCCCAGGCGCCTTTGGCTCCTTCTGCTTCTTTTCTTTCTTCTTCTTTTCCTTTTTCTTTTCTATGGGCGCCGCGCTTTCGGCGGCTTGACCTTTCGAAGAAGAAGGATCGGAGGAAGGCGTATAAGAAGTGGAAGGCTGGAGGGTAGCTCTAGACGGGTCTAACTATTGACTCGACTGTTCAGGAACCGTGGTGGTCTGAACTACAGCGGTTGAGAATAGCCAAACTGGCAGGCCAATTGTCAGCCCTGGAAGTGACAATGTGGCCATGTGGGGCGCACCAACTTCTCCCCAAGAGGAGAAAGGGCTAGGGGTCCCATCATGCGGAATCCCTTTGTTGGTGTGCTCCATGTTCTCAACTTTAAGATCAATGTAGGAATCAGGGGTAATTATGTTCCGTTTAAGATGAATTTTATATGACGACGCTTTAGACACAACTTGCTTTTTCACTTTTTAAGAGTCGATAAAAAGCTAAAGATGACTCTAGTCTCCTTCGATGTATTAACGAGCCCGAAGTGACAAATGCTCGGATGGACTTTTTCAGTTATAGAGTTTGAAAAAGGCCAAAAGAAACTACTCTGGAGTTCTAGGCAAGGGTGTGCCAAACCTTTCGCGAAACCACAGAATATGTTTTACGGTACGAGTGGTCGATCTTCGTGAATGTTGTGTTCACTGCATCGCGATCAGTAGGGCGGCCGACACGGCTTCCTATGGATAAAGGCTTTGTTCCTATAGGGGTCCCCCAATATACGCGGGGGCACAAGTCCGTATTAGTGCTATCGTCCCTCAGGAGGAATCACCCACCTTCGTAGAGATCGACAGTCACTATGTTTAATGACGCCGGTTCACGTCTCTACCTAGACCTCTACTGTGTTTCGTTATGTTTCAAAGCGTTGTTAGCTAAATTCAGTTCTTTTTAGGTTGATCTTGCTTAGCAGTTTGCCTTTATGGATCACCACGTGATGTATGAGACAACTCCTAAATGCAGTCTAAGAATGATAAGCAAGCTTTTTCAATTCTTTCAACTTATGAAAACCTTAACTACTGAAGGAAAAGAAAGACATCATCTTTTCAAACAGATCATAGAGCACACACTGATGCACTTTTCCTAAATCGACATGCAAGTTGTCAAAATGCACATGCACAATGCAAGTATTTCTTTTCTTCTTCCTTAATGTTGATGTATACAAAAAGAAAGTTGTTGTATAATTTCGAATTCGATTTCAAGCGTAAGCAAACAAGTTTTGTCCAATAATCAAAAGAACACCTTAAGATTCACTCGTTTCAACACAAGAAATACTGAAATTCGAACCATATAACGAAATCAAATGCTCAAGCAGCTATGAACAACAATAAACTAGCTCTTAGAATCACAACGACACTTTCTCACAGGTCTAGATCCAAGAGGTCATAGCAAGACTAGTTCGCTTTCGCTATGGGAAACAGTGAATGACAGCAAGAAATACAATAAGAACAATCATGGTTTCTTCATACAACTGAGGGGGAATGAAGGCAAAGAGAAGTGGTTTCAGCTGGGTATACAGGTTGACAACAGGCTGCAAAAACAATACTGAAAACTAGGCAACAGACAGTGGAGAATCCCAGCTGCACAGGGCAAGACTGGATCAGCGCAGGTGCTACACTGTCAATCTGATATGCAGCGCAGGTAGCCCCTTCAGGACCTGCGTTGTCAGTGCAAGTAGCCTTTGTTGCAGCTGCACTGATGAGACAACTCTCGTCTCTCTCAGATTCCGGCTCACAGTTTGCTCAAAAATGAACGGTTTTTGGCCAAATCAGTTGCTATCAGTCAAGTATACTCTAGAGGATGATTAAAGGAAGATGAACACTATCAAAAAGAGGTAAAAAGAGTCCTTGTGCATCAGCTCTTCAAATCATAAACATGCCCAGCACTGGGCTAGAGTAGCTACCCTCTACTTTGCATTCGAAGGACTTGCATGCAGTTCGATTCGGTACTCTTTTGTTTAAGAAATGAATAGCAAGAAACACAAGCTACCAACAAGACACGATCCCCAGCGGAGTCGCCAGTCTGTTGTGGGGGAAAGTATCCAACTCGGAATGACCCTAACCCACTCTAAGGGTGACAGTTCCTTAGCAACAGCTGAAAGCAAAGCTATCTAAAGTTTCTTCTTTATAACATGCAAGAGATAAAAGGGATAGATCCACTTACTGATGTCTTGCGCAAATGGTCGATCCTATCTCCTTTGTTTGCCGCTTGCTCCCAGCCCCAAGTCTTTTCACGGGCCCAGCTACACGAGATCCTGCAAATAAGACAAGAAAAGGAAACTACAAGGGGCATGCATGCATAAATGATTCAAGGATTAGCATAAATCAAAGACGCAAGTAAGACAATTCATCATTGAAACACATGCGAATAGAAGAACCTCAAATGCTTTATTAATATATGGAAGTAAGGTTCAGGCGGTGATACAACCATGCGAGGTCCAATCCAGCATCACCTTCCCGACGGAGAGAAATCTCTTCTTCACCTCCCTCAAGCAATCACCCAATACTCTCAACTGCAAACCAACAGCGATTCTTTGCACTGAATTCCGCCCTCCAGATCCCATGGGATGAGACCCTTATATAGAGTTTTGGAGTGAAGATAAGCCAGCTTGATGTGTGACTTGTTGTCCTCTTCAACCCCAGTTGTTCTTCAGTCCTTCACTCAGAGTTTCTGCCTTCCACTTGGAGTTTTAGAAGCTCTTAACTCATCATTAGGCGAATCTTATGATCAAGTGTCTTTTTGGAAGCTTCCTGGACACTGGCACTTTGAGAAAAAGATTCCTCCACATGTCCAAGTACGCCCAACGCAGGTAGCCTTTGTTCTACCTGCTATGCAACGCAGGTAGCCTTTGTTGTACCTGCTATGCAGCGCAGATGCAATGATCCAAAACTGACCTGTTTTTGAGTGTTTTTCAGTGGAGAACTGAACTGTAGTGCTGTGGTTTGCTGACCTTGTTCCTCTAAGGGTAAGAACAACTTGTTTAGGGACTTTGGATCCCTTAGATTATTGACATTTCATGCTCTATGTTGTAAGGCACAAAAATGTCTATAACAAGTAGGGCGGCCGACACGGCTTCCTATGGATAAAGGGTTTAAGCCTATAGGGGTCTCCCAATATATACTCGACGGTACGTGGGATCACAAGTCCGTACTGGCACTTATCTTCTCAAAGTGGAGGAATCACCCAACCATCAATGAGGAATAAAGTTACCAGGCTTTACGACGCCGGAATACGTCTCTAGCCTAGACCTCTAAATGTTGTGCGTTAAGTTCCAAAGCGTTGTTAAGTTCATTGAATTTATTTTAAGTTGATCTTTCTTATGAAGTTTTCCTTTTGGGATCACCACGAGATGTAGATGTAATTCCTAAAATGCAATCTAAAGATGATAAATAAACTTTTATCTCTTTTCAGCAATGAAAATCCTAGCTACTAGGGGAAAAGAAAGACACAATCTTTTCGCAAAGAGCAAAGAGCACATTGTAAATGCACTTTCGTAAATCAAGCCAAACAGACTGCCAATATGCAAATGCACATGCATTTGTTTTGTTTTTCACTTTCTTAATATTGATGCCTAAAAAGAAATTTGTTGTACAAATCTGAATTTGCTTTCAAGTGACAAACACAAACAAGCTTCTTTTCGAAATCAAAAGGTAGAGATGATTACGACACTTTATGATTTTGAAATAAATACTCGTTTCGACACTAGAAAGTCACAAATTCAAACCAAAGGCAAAAGTAAAATCATAATCGACTATCAACAGCAAATAAACTTTCTCCTATGATCAAAATCGACACTTGCAACAGATCTAAATCAAAGGACGACAGTACGACTATTCTACTTTCGCAATGGAAAACTGTAAACGACGCAACAAACACATAAAAACATCTACAGTTTCTTTTGTACAACTGAGGCGGAATATCAGTAAGGAAAAGGGGTTTGAAACAGTGAAATACTGATCACAGGCTGCAAAAATCAGAGACAAAACTGGAAAAAATGAAGCAAAGAACCTCAGCTGCACAGGGCTAGGCTGATCAGCGCACCTGTTACATAGAGAAACTGCATTGCAGCGCAGGTAGCCCTCTCGGGAAGTGCGTTGAAATGCAGAACCTCTTCACAGAGCCTGCGCTGGGGCAGAAATGAGAATTGTATCCGGGTTCTGGGTCACAGTTTGCAGTTTAATCTTTGGTTTTTGGCCGAGTAAAAGCAATCAGTAATGCACAATCAGAGGTAGATCTAAGGGGGGTTCTAAGAGCTATCACAAGGGCAATCAGTTGGTTTATGAATCCGCTGTTCAAATCATAAACAGATCCAGTGAATGGATTGAAGCAGCAGATGTCTACTTTGCATTTGTTAATGGCAAATGCAGTTTGATTGTTACTTCTAAGTTTATGAAACAAACAACAAGAGAAACACAAACAAACTAACTAGACACGTTCCCCAGCGGAGTTGCCATTTTGTTATCGGGAAAAGTGTCTATTTAGAACTACTCTATCCCACTAAGGTGTGACAGCTACCTTAGAAACAAATAGAGAAAACTACTTTTGTATTCTTCTTTATGAACTATAAACGAAGAGGAATAGGATGAAACAACCTGTGTCTTGCGCTAGTCCTTTGATCCAATCTCTCTCCTCTTTGACAGCTTCCAGCTACCTGCTCTCTCACTTGCCCAGCTTCACCAAGTACCTGTAAGACCAGATTTAAGTTAACCTTACAAATGTAACAAGCATCAATGAAACACAAGCATGGAGAAGAAACTCAAATAGTTTTATTGATATACAAGAAGATCCAGGAGGAGTTACAACCGATGATTCCTGACCCAGCATCAACCTCCCAGCAAAGAAGTCCCTTCTTCAACCCCAACAAAGCATAGATCACCCAATTCTCTGATATGTATCTCAAAACCAACAACAATTCCTTATAATGTGCAAAATTCCAGCCTCTGGATCTCTAGGATGAGGGATCCATATATAGATGTATGCAAGGAGGATGAGTCAGCTCATGAATTGATTAGTGGCTTCTCTCTGTCAGTTCTTGCTTCCACTTGGAGACTGAGAGCCTCTTACTCATCCTTGGTCGAATTCAGTGAGGCAAGTGTCATTGGAGAAGATTCTGGAAGCTTCCATTGTCTCTCCACCTCGTGGAATGACTCTGCCACTTGTCATTTCCCGCTCAACACACCCTGGTAGTGGATTTAGGTGCGTTGCAACGCACCTAGCTAGTGGACTTAGGTGCTATGCAACGCACTTGGTTAGTGGAGCAGCTGAAATGATCCTGATTTGACTTATTCTGAGTAGTTTCTGGTGGAGAACTTCTGGGAGAAGCTATAATTTGTTGACCTTGTTCCTTTAGGAGTTAGAACAACACTTTTAGGGACTTAGGAGCCCTTGATTTATGGACATTTCATGCTTAGAGCTGTAAGGCACAAAAATGTCTATAACACCTAGTCAGAGACTTTTTATCCATAATCCCTGTAATCGACAATTCTTCACCTATGGAAGATCAGTTTCCAGATGAAGAATTATTTGCTAAAATGGTCAAAATACCATGGTATGAAGATGTGGCAAACTACCTGGCAGCAAGAAAACTTCCAACACATTTACCATCTCTGGAAAGGAAGTTTATTGTTCAACATAGTGTGCGATTTTCCTGGATTGACGGATATCCCTTTCACACAGGGTCAGATATTCAAATCTGTAGATATATCAGGGAAGACGAGATTTATGATATCCTTAAGGCTTTTCATGAAAAACCATGTGGTGGCCATTTTGCTAATCGGAGGACTGGACATAAAGTATTACAGATCGGCTACTATTAGCCCACGATATTTAACGACGCAAAAAAATATGTCAAGAGATGTCATAGTTGTCATAGGATGGGTCATTCCATTCAAGATGATGAAATTCCCCTATAGAATCAAATTGTACTTGAACCCTTTGAAAGAAGGACATTAGATTTTGTGGGACCCTTTAATCTACCTTTGAACCAAAAGACATATATTTTGGTCTAAACATATTATGTGACTAAATGGGTGGAAGCGATAGCTCTCTCAAAAGAAACAAAAGAGGAAGTTAATAAATTAATACGATATGGATTTCCCATAGAGATCATCACATATGGAAATTCATAATTCACTACCCACAAGGTTTCAACTACAATGCAAAAGTATCACATCAAACACAGGGTTACTTCCCCTTACCATCCTAAAGAAAATGGATAGGTGGAAAGTACCAATAAAGTTCTGGAGGCAATTCTAACCAAAATTGTATCCACCAACCATCGGAACTAGGCCGCCAAGCTTCCTGAGGCCCTATGGGCCTATTGAACAACTTGGCACAATACTACTGGTTATTCACCATACTAGCTCGTTTTTGGGAAGGAACCCATTTTCTCGATAGAATTTGAAATTAAAACTCTCAAAACTACAAGGGAAGTCAGATTGGATTTGAAAGAAGCACAAAAACACCACCTGCAACAGCTTAATGAATTGGATGAAATACGCCTAGAAGCCTTACAACGCATAGTTGTTGTTCAAAAACAAAGGGCCAAATGGCATGATCACCTCATCAAGAAGAAATATTTCCAAAAAGGCAATTGGGCACTATTGTATGATTCCAAATTCCAAGATTTCCCAGGGAAGCTTCAAACTAGATGGTTGGGACCATATGAGGTCACCAAAGTTCATGACAATGGTACAGTGAGACTTACTACCATTGATGGATCTGGCATATCTCTCCTTGCTAATGGACACTGATTACACCTATATCACCAGCCACTTACGCAAGAGTCCTTTTTTCATGAGGTAAACAATGATTTAAATTTGCAGGTTTTAGTTGATCGAGGAGGTAACCCCATAGCTACAACCCACTAAAGCATCATTTTTAGAAATTATTTTCATTTTGTATATAATGTATATATTTATTGAGGAAATCATTGTTTTAACTATTATTAATAATAAATAAATACAATAATAAAACATGGGGGAATGCTTTTCCTTTAGGGCATAATTTTTGTTCCCCTAGGTAACAATTGTTGTTCCCTTAGGTCGTAGTTTCTCTTCCCTTAGGTCATAGTTGTTGTTCCCTTAGGTTGTAGTTGTTATTCCCTTAGGTCATAGTTTTTGTTACGTTAGGTCACGGTTTTTGTTTCATTGGTCATAGTTGTTGTTCCCTTATGTCATAGTCATCATTCCTTTAGTCATAGTTGGTGTTCTCTTGGTCGCAGTTGTTGTTCCCTTAGTCACAATTGTTATCCCATCAGTCTCAGTTGTTGTTCCCTTTGTCGCAGCCATTGTTCCTCAGTCACAATTACTATTCCTTTGCTACAGATGTTATTTCCTTGGAGGCTATTGTTGTTCCATTTATTTTTAACTATTTTTCCAACATTAAGTTGTTTTTTGTAGAATTCTTTCTTTTATTTTGAATCCCTCCTTGGAATCATGGTAAAATTAATAACTTTCTTGAATGATTTCCATTAGAAAATATATTATAAGAAACTTTTCAAGTAGATTTTGAAAAGATCCCAAACCTCTCAAACAATCCTAATATTGTAATTTTATAAAGATATTTATCCTACACATCAAAATACCACTGGAAGAGTTTTTCTTTATGTTCAAAAGTTTCCTGTAATTCTTTGATCTCCTTAAAAATAAATTTTGGGGAGAAAAATGGAAAACTAAAAAGGTAATCATTGTGATACTTTTTACACCATCCCTAACTCTTAAGGAGTTGATAAGCCACCCCATTCATTGATATTTTATTATAATAAAACAATAAAGGAAGGAAGTGGACAAAGTACAGGTGTCATCACAAGTCGGACTACCATGATCATATGATCTAATGTGGAAAAATTACTGCTTTGGTCACCAAGCCAGAGTAGTGGGCTCTAATCATCAGATCATAGGACAAGAGGTCTCATCATGAGCCGGCTTGTTCGTCTCATTATTTCTAGCGAATGGCATTGTTATCAGCTAGTTACCACTATTAGCGGGAGAAACATCCCTTAGGTAAGGGTTGACAACATTAGTAGATCGAAAGTAGAAAATCAACAAGAAACACTCATTCAGTCAAGAAAAATATGAAAACTTCTAAATTTGGGTTTAGGAAGAATACCCAGAGGTCCTATGTTTGATGTTGATCCAGTAGGGTTTAAACCCTTTGCTTCCTCCAATGCGTTCAAACCTACAACAAAAACTAGAGAAGCATATAAAAAGCAAGTATTTCAAATAATGTGCATATTAAACATGTTAGATAATCAAGTATAGATATATAAAGAATGATATGTTAGACATGAATTATAAAAACATGAGATCACAACATTTCAGGAACAAGACAAAGCTTCTTTATTGAAAACAGCAAATAGGAGTGGAAGAATACAACCTGATCCAACCACGACACCAACGAACCTTCCTTTGGATCCATCTAGCCCAAGCCTCAAATATCACCTCAATATGTGCAAAAGGATGTCATATAATGGAATATGAACATCTTAGCAAGGAAACAAGGGTTTCTTAGGAGTGGGAGTGTAGGAGGCACAGGGAAAATCAAACTTGATCTAGGGGAAAAAGGACTATAATTTTGATATCCTATCTCCTTCCATATTTTAGGACTTCCCATGAGGTGTATAAATACCACTAGAAATCATTTGGTTTAGTTACGCCACGTGATCCTATATGTGGGCTTTTGGTGAAACATGTAAATTCCGCTTGATAAATAGGATTTTTTTCTTTTCATATTCTAAATTATGTATGCGAGTTTAGTATTATGGTAACCATGCGTAAATGTGCTTTTATAAGGGCAGAGTCACGTACATAATTTAATTTATATTTTTTTAATAAATGACCAAGTTTGAATGGGAAAGCGTTTCCCAAGGCCATATAAGAGCATCATAACTGCAAGAGTGTTGAATAATGTTATAACATATGCCCCCTAATATATGAGGTCAGAAGGGGTACATGTTGCCCGAAATGTATTAAGTACAAAGAGAGATCATTTGAGAACCTAAGAGGAGATCACCAAATTCCATCCAAATGAATACTTGTGGAAGGAATAAGAAATAAGACTCATGTCTAAGGCAGGAATACCCATTCTTAGAGATAATAAATCATGTCTGCTAATCAAGTAAAAAGAGAATCCATCATGTATACATAAGTGTACAAAGAAGACTGGAGAATACATAGTGGATCGTCTAATCATAGCCGCAAAGGAGCATAGTGGAGCTATGTCTCAATATCACATATATAAGAACTAATCAATGATGCTCAAAGAATGTCTGATCAGTGATATTACATAACTAATCCATATAATAGTACCATATCATATAGGTGGAATAGTGGTACTACATGAAACTCGGGTTTCAACATATAGAATGCTGTTGAAATGAACTGCAACATATAAGGGTGACTGGATGCACTGGTAGAAAACTGAAAGGACTGACAAGTGAAATAGTATGTTGACACAACCCGAGGTCTTCACCAACTACAGATGGTACATTTATACACGACAGGAATAAATGAGTTGAAGTCGACAATGTGAGAAATCGTTTGATTATAGGTCATTGATGTATATCCTTAACAAACGTGAGACAAATAACCGACAATGATGATGAGAGTCAAGGTAACCTAGTAAAATCTAACAAGTGTGAATAAATGTGTCGAAGTTGAACACTTGGGAGAATCTATCAATCAGGAGACATTGATGTATTCTCACTGTCGATAGCGAAGGAGTCTACCACTGATGATTGCAAACCCTAAGGTACTAAAAAAAAGGGACTCTAGATATTATTCCTAGAGCAATGAGTTGGAGTCGATGGGAAAAAATGTGTTGGAAGGAAGGCATTAAGGCATCCCACATCAACTAGTGTGAGTGTAACCCACAGGCCAATAATTTGGAAGAACTCAGATGAAAAGAGATGAAGTAACCATTCTAAAGTATGTTTCCGGCATACACAAGATGTGGCTAGCACACAACAGAAAGCCTCTGAACCAACTAATAATGAAAGATAACACAGAGGTGAGGAATCGACCAATAGGATCAAATGGAAACCAAGGTACTGCAAAAACCCCAATGTGTGATAATGTAAGCTGACTCCAAACACAATGGAAACCACGCATTCAAATACCCATGATACTAATCGATGTTGAGCATAAGGTCACCTATCAATGATGTAAATAGATTCAGGGTGTGGCTCTAGGCCTACTCTCTGAGAAATTTGTCAGAGTTGATAAGAGAAGGCCTGCTAGCAAGAAGTCAATGGAGACCTTCTTAACCAGCATGAGCAAAGGACCAAATAACTAATGTGATACTGAAGATAACTTTGACAAACCCAGTATGGCTGACTGAAAATGAGTCAAGAGATGTCGCACAATGGCCGACACAGGTTGAATTCCCTTGAATAAAATCACGACTCATATGTGACTATATGGCGGAATAAAATAACTTTGTATAAGTTTGCAATGCAAGAGGCATTAAAAAACTCTCCATATGATTGGAAGAGATAACCAATCAGAGGAGGACTAACTCGATAACAAGGTTATGGCTCTCCTAAAGTCAAACTAAGTCCCATTCCAAATGGAGGAAAAACTTGTTTTGAGTGCTTTGTTCAAGGGTGACATAACTGACTCTTGCTGCCATCAAGTATGGAAGTACATGTCTCGTTCCCACTATTTTTGAAATATATAAAAAATAAAAAAAATAAAAAAATAAAATTTAAATCCTGAAAAAGAATAAAATAATTCTTATAGTACATTGGAAAGAACGAGTGTCTGAAAAAAGATGCTATAGTTCCTCGGGCTGGAACACTCCTATGCTCAATGCAAGGTGGAAAAATTGGTCGTCAACACTCAAAGGGATGTTCTTTCCACGAATGAAAGGTGTCAAGTCATAGAGGCAAATGAATGCATGGTTTTGAACTTGTAGAAAGGTCATGGTCAAAAGTGGATTATAAATAAGTCCAAATGAAGCCAACTTAAGACCAAAAGGATACAAGTAGTCGATATGCAATGCATCAATACAACTTAACACGTGGGAGCCTCTAGGGTATAAAGCCAGAAAAATAGAGAAGAAGAAGAGAAATGAGGCTTCATCATAAAGTAATGGCAAGACTAAAGAGGACTCCCAAACCTAAGAACAAAATTTCAGCATGGGTGCCAAGTGAGAATAAGATATTATCTAGGGCACCCATGATAAGGTAGGCTCTACCACACAGTTTATGGCATTTCTAGGAAATGAGAAGGTTCTATGTCACATCTTGTTGGGGTTGATCCTAGGGCAAAAATGGAAAAGGAAATTGATAAATTCACAATTCAGGTTAAAAATATAACCTATATTCCAGTTTTGAGAACCAATACCTGTCAGAATGGATCAACCATAAAAATGCCCAAAGGAGAAGTCTTCCAAGTTCTGTAGACATAATTAGGAGCACTAGGAAAGAAGTTAATAAAAACTTCAGATAAAATCTTGTGTTATAGAATACAAAACTTGAAAATGTGTACCTTATATATACAATATGGTACAAGGAACCACGCGGCCTTGTGGCTTATGCATAATAGTTCTTCAAGACAAGCCCCTTATTAGACTTTGTCCAAGGACTTCTTTGGTTTGAAACTCATGGCTTCAAAAATTAGTCTTGGGAAGGAAACTCAACTTCCAAGAAATCATGAGAACTAGAAGGATCAAAAGAGGGAATTAAGGGGTCCCATGCCCCCAGAGGAGAAATCACTCGATCAACTACTAGGACGAAGCCCCGAGAAGGAAAATAATAGTTCAAAGGATCCTTCTTAGAAATAATTTATCTTTGAGGATACAATGCCACATAGTTCACCCGTGGGGGGGCATAGTCTACTTGAACACTTGGAACATACCAAGGGGTATTCTATAGTAAATTCAAATTGGGAGAGTGATTATCGGATGCAAGATGATCAATAGTGACAATACTTCCAATATGTGGAAAACACATGACTCGAAAGCGTGAATACCTTACAACATTCATAGCATAGACATAATCATGCCTAAGTAACATATTAAAATCTAAAGGTTGATCAACCACTGCCATATCTATTAAGACAGTCTTCCCACCTATAGTAATCGGAAATTTAGGAAGAACACCCATAGATTCACCAAGTCTTCTATCATAAGCTAACAACTAACTATCAAATTCCAACAACTTTGGAGAACCCAAATATTTCAAAGTCGAGGAGGATATAATACTTTCATAGGATCCTTCATCCATCATACATCGATAGACATTTGTGGAATTAACTCTAACCCTTATTTGAAAAGGTGCAACAAAAGGAAGACGAGGCTCGACAAGATTATCCCAATGAAAGGAGACACTCTTAGAACTTGGAGGGGGTACACTCGAAGAGACTGACATGCCCCCTAGACCAGAAGAATCTAAACTATAAATCAAGAAGACTATGTTGTTAGGCACTTCACCCCCAAAAGAGGAGTGGAATCGGCCAAAGATTGGATTGGATTGACCACTTCATCAACTAGTGGTTGATTAGACTATTGAGAAACCATAATAGATTTAGGAGTATAAGAATTTTCAGACTCGGATCATAACCTTTGTACCACTGAAATACCAGGGCAAAAATGAGTAATATGGTCTCCCTTACATATCTTACACGGGAACTTAGGTTAAAATGTTCTATGCCTAGGTTTTCAATCAACATCCATTCCACCAACATGACTAGCAGTGGTTGGTGGAGAGTCCCCAACATGACTCGCAAAGTTTAGTGACTCTTTCCCAAGAGAGTTAGGACTTATGCACCCAGTCCTACTCACAGAAGAAGATGAGTCAAAAATAAAATGACTCATACAGGTAGGTGACCCATTGCTAGTCTGACTTGTAGTGACTAAACTTATGCCCCTAGTGTGACTTGTAGTGGCTGAAGGCTCAACTCCAACATGACTTGCAGAGGTTGGTGATGATTCATGGAGAGAACTATTCTTCTTCTATTCTTTCTTATTCCTCCTCTTTCTCTTATTTTTAGATTTATTATTACAATATGGAGGCGAAATATGAATCCTAGATTTCTCTTGTGAAGAATATTAACAATTAACATCCATTTGGTGCCCTTGAAATAAATAATTCATCTTAGAAGCTTCAAGAACATTCATAATATTCAGAGTGGACCACATCCAAACTAGTAGTCCAACATTCAATCTAGGAATATTCAAAGTGGCCATCAAGGCGGTACCAACGTTTTGAGAGAAAGGAAAATCACAAGGATCCCCCTTAGGATGGGTCCCTTCGTTGGCCACCATAGAAATATTGGCCATACCTAGCTGCTATAGCATCATTTATCGCCCTTGTATACTTGATGCTCCAAGTCATGGCCTTGGGCGTTCCTTTCCCTTCAAACTTGGACCTTTTATTAAAAAATATTATTTTAAATTCCACACGTGACTCTGCGCTTCAAAAAGCGCGTACACACATGGGTCCATCTATACCCAACCCGCATATATAATTTGAAATATAAAAAATATAAAATCCCTATTTTATGGGAGGGGTTTACGAGTTACATTTGAAGCCCACATATAGGAGCTCATGGCCTAACTATATCCCAAATGAAACAACTATTTTGAGGTCATATAAATACACCACATAGGAAGGCCTAGGGGGGGAGAAAAAGATAGGATATTGATATTATATCCAATTGGCCCCTCATTAAGTCTAATTTATCACAGTGCCTCATACACTCTGAGGTATAGGAAACCCTTGTTTTCTTATAAATATTTCCATCTCCTTTATATGGCA
The DNA here is from genome assembly GCA_031772625.1 of Pinus tabuliformis. Taxonomy (NCBI): domain Eukaryota; kingdom Viridiplantae; phylum Streptophyta; class Pinopsida; order Pinales; family Pinaceae; genus Pinus; species Pinus tabuliformis. The sequence goes on along the minus strand of CM062816.1, from coordinate 2,033,965,779 downwards.
TCTATTTGTATGCATTTCAAAGAGGATTGTTGAGGCTTGGGTTTGACGGATCTGGAGGAAGGTTTCGCTTGGAGTCATGGTCGAATCAGGTTGTATTCTTCTAGATTTCTTTGCAAACATCAATAAAGAAGCTTTGTCCTATTCACGATAGTTATGATCTTTATGCTTTAACTCATGTTATGATCTAATTATGTATGATCCCATGTTTTATATCCATATTCTTATATGATCTAACATTCATATATTGAACATGCTTTGAACTATTTCTAGTATATATGATTTTATGGAATGTGTTGCAGGTTTTGAAGCATTGGAGGAAGCAGAGGGTTTGAACCCTGTGGGAACATCTTCGAACTTAGGACCTACGTGTACTCTCTCTTCATCCCACTTTATTAGTTTAATCATTAGGATTGTGTGTTTGATTACTTCTTGTTGTTGTATTCCCTTTGGTCTATTGGAGTTTCCAACCCAAACCCTAGGGAGTTCTATTTCGTAGCATAATTGATGACTCTGCTGGGGAATAAAATTTTGCATTTCCTTGTTGGGTTGTTTCTCTCTTGATCTGGGCCTTCTTGTTTGGTTTCTTGATTTTTCCAGTATCTTTGATTTGTTTGCAATATGGGAAAAAAGTCTGATCTTTTGGATCATGCCTAAAAAAATTATTTTCCTTTGTTGGCCTATTAATGCTTGGTTCTCAGTTCACACAGTCACATACAGACATGTTTTTGTCCAAAGAAACATGCATATACATGGGTTTCCTTTAGTACAGTCACGTATACACACAAGTATGTCACTGCACAGTCACATATGTTTGGTTTTGAATGGATTTTTCAGATTCTAAGTCCAATAAAGAGTTTTTCCTTATTTTTATTGCTTATTTTTAGTCATTGATTGTCTGGGAGAGTCTTTCTTCTTACATATTTTTAGTTTCCTATCTCTCTTTGTGGAAAAACCTAGTCAACCTAGGGTTTGCTTCTTAGTGAAGTGCTAGTTTTTTATGCTTGGGTTCAAGGCTTCTTAGTGAATTTCCTAGTTGTTCTGAGCTTTTGGAATAGGGAATTCGTATCAATTCACTTATAAACCAGCATTTACATTTCTTTTCCATGCTTTCTTAAAAGTTGACATATTTAGTTTTTTCTTGGTTTTTGAGAAAGTCCTTGCAATCTTGAAAAGTTTTTCTTGGCCTTCTTGAAATATTTCTTGTTTGCTAGAGTTTTTATGCTGCTATTCAAATCAGTTTGTTTGATTTTGCAGCCTCTTTTCACTTTAAGTCTTATCATGTTAATGATTCCTATGGCTTGTGAAATTTAAGGTTCTTTATGCTTGAATATTGATCTTGAAGTCTTTAGTAGTTTTTGTTTTCTCAAGAACTCTTTGTGCCTTTAAAAAGAAAAAAGATAAAAACATATTTTTGTTGCCTTTCTTTTTCTTTTTGGTTTTATTTTTTGTCTTCTTATTATTTTAGAGCAAGTGTGAAGTCTTTTCATTAGGTTAAATTTGCTTGATTTTTGGAAAAAATTTGTGATTGAATTTGTTCCTCCTTTTTGTCAAGTTTTGGCCTCTTGATCTCATTGAGAAACACATTCTCTTGGTTTAAGTGTATCCTTATAATATTGCATTAAGCATTTTTAGTTTGAATTAGGATAGTTGCATTGTAAGCATTTTTAGTCTTTTTGTAGATTTTGAGTGTGTGAGCGTGTGTTTTGAAAAATAAAAGAAAATTTTGTTTTCTTAGTTTGTTCGTAGAACCTTTTGTAGAAATCTATTTCATTGAAGAAAAAGAGTTGCATATGCATGTAGCCAAGTTTTCTATTGATTTCTTCTTGCATCAAATAACATCATAAGTTGCACTTCCATTTTTCCTTGACTTAAGAACAACCATTAAAATCAAGTGCTAAAACTAAAATGAACTAGAATTTTTTGATTTGTCATAGTTACATAAACTAGTCTAGGTCATTTAAGGCCTTGGAATAGGTGTGTGGAGAGTTAGATCTCCAATGCCACTTTGAATTTAAACATAGAAGTTGATTAAAATAGTGAAATCCAATTTCATTAAGTTGTCCATGAAATCTCTTCTCTTATGGGAGTTAAGAACAAGGGTGAGTGAAAACAGGGAAGAGAGATACCCCCCCCTCCTACTTGTTAGACCCCGAACAAAGACTGTTCCACTCGAATTATAATACGAACTGGTGACCTTAGTTTCCATTCCTAGGGACCACATAAGTGAATGTGGGAAGGAATACCTATGGTACCTGAGGTAGACATTGTATCACTCTCATTAGTACTTTTGGAGGGTTCCCTTGCGAAGCTCGGGTAATTGCACCGACAAAGACTTTTATCTGGGGGTCAGCATAACTGTTTATGTTACCTTCACTAGTAGGATTTGCCCGTAATTATACCAAACTATCTTTCAAAGGTCCTTATCTTCACATTCTTGCATTTTGGTGTCCAATCCTATTCACCCGGAGCAAAAATACCTGAAAGTAGCTTGAATGGTTGCATCTTTAGGGACATTTCAGTGAGTTCTCTTTGCTCCTAGATTTCCATAGATTTCTAATTTTTTGAGTATTTACAAGTTCTCTTAATAATTAAAAGTGGTTGATCAACTAGTTCGTGGGTCCAGGAGGCTTCATGGGCTCTCACCTATGAGTGTCGAGCCTTCTTCTAGAAGGTGTAGGAGAAATTCTATTGGTGATTTTCAATTAGTAGTAGCAAATTCATCAAAGATTGATCCCTCACTTCAGGCTATAGTTTCATTGGGTGGACCTAGTGTAAGTTGTGATTTGGCTAGGAACACTCTAGTCCTTTCTAGGGTTCTCTTCCAGTCGGAACGAAGTTGAGTTTGAAGAGATTCTTGAGTCCCATGTGACTCCTTCTTCACCTCTTCCTCCCAATTATCCAGATGTTCTATTATACATTAGGACCTTGATTGATAGGTAGGAAAATTTTGGTCTTTCTCGTTCTTTTATTCTGATGGCCACGGTTGGGAGCATGATTTTGGCTATGAGTGTTACTAGTGTGCATACTCCTCTTTCATTTCAAGGAGGATGTACAATTTCTATATCTATTATCACTCCTAGTACTATAATATTTGGCTCTACCTCCATTCCATCTTTGGGTGGGGGCACCCAATATTTTTCTTCCCACACTGGTTCCTTCTCCTTTGGGATGTCTTCTAGTGCAATTCCTTCAGTTCCTTTAACCGTTTCATTTGTTGTTTCCACAACTATGACTTCTATGGCTAGTGGTTCAGCATATTTCCATGGTTTTCTTTTTGGAAGTGGTTATATACCTCATTCTATCCCTTCTTTAGGATCACTTCCTTTCTCCACTCAAGGTAAAGGTTATAATCCTTTTCAAGGAGGTCAAGGATGGACTAACCCTTCTTTTAGTAGTTTAGGAGACGTGAATCAATTTTCTTTTGGTCAACAGGGGAACATGCCTTACTCCTCCATAGGAACCTTTCAGGTTTATTCGCCCTTCACCAATGCGTGGAACCCTTACCAAGGGCTCTCCTCTCCTTTCAATACTTCTCTTGGGGGGGATTTTCCTAGCTATGGTAACCCTTCAACAGGAGGTGGTCAAACTCTGAATTTTTCTAGACCACAAGGTTTTCCTTAAGGTTCAGTCTCTTCTACGAACAATCATCAGAACCCTGGTGCCTCTACAAATCCATGATATTATTTTCAAAATTTTGGGAATCCTACTCATGGTGGGTGGAATTATCAAGCTCCTCCATGTTTACCATTCCTGGAAACCCTAAATTTGCCAGATCTTTCAAAATGTACAAATGACCCAATCCGATATAATCTAACTTGGCTTCCAGTTCCCACAAAGCTTCCATCAAATATTCCAAAATTTGAAGGAAAGTTTGGGGAGGATCTGGCTGACCATGTAACAACATTCCATTTGTGGTGCTCATCTAACTTCCTAATTGACAATTCAATCAATTTGAGATTGTTCCAATGCACCTTATGATCCGGATTTAAATAGGAACGCAACAAAATACAGAGATAACCATATACACAAAGATGCAGTAGAAATAATACTTCATTTCATTAATGGAAAATACTGAAACATGCTTACAACCAAAAATGGAAATAAGCCAGCTAGGGAAATGGTAGCTTATCTCTAAGAAGAGATGTGGTGGCTACATGCCTCTGAAATATTCTGAACTGTGTTACAATGAGGCTCGAAGGCCTATTTATTATTGAGAAACAATGGAAAACCCTTCACATCCCAAAACCTAACCCTAGAAGATGAAACGCCAAATTGTGGGCCCCATTTTCGGGTGAGTTGGACAACCAACTTCCCGAGGTCACGAATTGGTCGTATTATCTCCATTTGATGCACATGATAGACCATTGGAAAGATCTCTCCGAGGACTACGACGGAAAAGACAATTTTTTGACAAAAAATTCACTGGCGCTAGATTTCCCAAAAAATGTCGTTTAGGGCCTCAAAACGGCTCTGGAAGTTTAGGACCCGAAAAAACTGCTAAAAATAGTAAACTGCTATAATTAAGGAAACTGAAAAACTGAATGAGATAGTTGTGGGGGTCCAAATGGGATAGGTGGGTGGCCACCAACATCCACCTGGATCACCTTAACTAGAAATGTTTCCAAGTGGTGTATAGAGATTTGAGTGGGGGTACCTTTTATTCACTTGGTGAATTGGCTACTATGTTTTTGAACCATCTTCAAATGCCCATTTGATATGATGTTGGAACTAAGATATTGGCTAGTTTCTAACAAGATAAGGAAACTCACATTTCTGACCATATTTAGGAGTGGAGAAGAAGGAAGAGGCTTATTAAAGCCAATATTCCTAATGAATTCCTTCTCGAATGGTTTTTAAAATATTTATAGCCAAAAATTTCTAAGGATGTATCACTCTATGGGGTATTCACTGAAGAACAAGCTATCTTTAGAGCCTAACAGTTAGAACTTATATATTCTCAGTCTTGGATTCTTGATAAGATTTTTCCTGATGCTCCTCGATCCAAGTTTGATTTAGCCAAACTGAAGCTAGGTCCCATGTCGACAGGATAGTCCAATAGATCGATAAAATCATGACTAACCTATTAAGTCAATTGCAACAGTTTTCTTTACAAACTGCTTCTTCGATTTAGGCATCGTCGTTAGCGCCTGTTGTTATAGACATTTTTGTGCCTTACAACATAGAGCATGAAATGTCAATAATCTAAGGAATCCAAAGTCCCTAAACAAGTTGTTCTTACCCTTAGAGGAACAAGGTCAGCAAACCACAGCACTACAGTTCAGTTCTCCACTGAAAAACACTCAAAAACAAGTCAGTTTTGGATCATTGCAGCTGCTCCACTAGGCATCTGCGCTGCATAGCAACTACAACAAAGGCTACCTGCGTTGCATAGCAGGTAGAACAAAGGCTACCTGCGTTGGGCGTACTTGGACATGTGGAGGAATCTTTTTCTCAAAGTGCCAGTGTCCAGGAAGCTTCCAAAAGACACTTGATCATAAGATTCGCCTAATGATGAGTTAAGAGCTTCTAAAACTCCAAGTGGAAAGCAGAAACTCTGAGTGAAGGACTGAAGAACAACTGGAGTTGAAGAGGACAACAAGTCACACATCAAGCTTGCTTATCTTCACTCCAAAACTCTATATAAGGATCTCATCCCATGGGATCTGGAGGGCGGAATTCAGTGCAAAGAATCGTTGCTGGTTTGCAGTTGAGAGTATTGGGTGATTGCTTGAGGGAGGTGAAGAAGAGATTTCTCTCCGTCGGGAAGGTGATGCTGGATTGGACCTCGCATGGTTGTATCACCGCCTGAACCTTACTTCCATATATTAATAAAGCATTTGAGGTTCTTCTATTCGCATGTGTTTCAATGATGAATTGTCTTACTTGCGTCTTTGATTTATGCTAATCCTTGAATCATTTATGCATGCATGCCTCTTGTAGTTTCCTTTTCTTGTCTTGTTTGCAGGTTCTCGTGTAGCTGGGCCTGTGAAAAGACTTGGAGTTGGGAGCAAGCGGCAACCAAAGGAGATAGGATCGACCATTTGCGCAAGACATCGGTAAGTGGATCTATCTTTTTTATCTCTTGCATGTCATAAAGAAGAAACTTTAGATAGCTTTGCTTTCAGCTGTTGCTAAGGAACTGTCACCCTTAGAGTGGGTTAGGGTCATTCCGAGTTGGATACTTTCCCCCACAACAGACTGGCGACTCCGCTCGGGATCGTGTCTTGTTGGTAGCTTGTGTTTCTTGCTATTCATTTCTTAAACAAAAGAGTACCAAATCGAACCGCATGCGAGTCCTTCGAATGCAAAGTAGAGGGCAGCTACTCTAGCCCAGTGCTGGGCATGTTTATGATCTGAAGAGCTGATCCACAAGGACTCTTTTTAGCTCTTTGTGATAGTGTTCATCTTCCTTCAATCATCCTCTAGAGTATACTTGACTGATAGCAACTGATTTGGCCAAAAATCGCTCATTTTTTAGCAAACTGTGAGCCGGAATCTGAGAGAGACGAGAGTTGTCTCATCAGTGCAGCTGCAACAAAGGCTACCTGCACTGACATCGCAGGTCCCGAAGGGGCTACCTGCGCTGCATCGCAGATTGACAGTGCAGCACCTGCGCTGATCCAGTTTTGCCTTGTGCAACTTGGATTCTCCACTGTCTGTTGCCCAGTTTTCAGTATTGTTTTTGCAGCCTGTTGTCAACCTGTATACCCAGCTGAAACCACTTCTCTTTACCCTCATTCCCCCTCAGTTGTATGAAGAAACCGTGATTGTTCTTATTGTATTTCTTGCTGTCATTCACTGTTTCCCATAGTGAAAGCGAACTAGTCTTGCTATGACCTCTTGGATCTAGACCTGTTAGAAAGTGTCGTTGTGATTCTAAGAGCTAGTTTATTGCTGTTCATAGCTGCTTGAGCATTTACTTTCGTTATATGGTTCGAATTTCAGTATTTCTTGTGTTGAAACGAGTGAATCTTAAGGTGTTCTTTTGATTATTGGACAAAACTTGTTTGCTTACGCTTGAAATCGAATTCGAAATTATACAACAACTTTCTTTTTGTATACATCAACATTAAGGAAGAAGAAAAGAAATACTTGCATTGTGCATGTGCATTTTGACAGTTTGCATGTCGATTTAGGAAAAGTGCATCAGTGTGTGCTCTATGATCTGTTTGAAAAGATGATGTCTTTCTTTTCCTTCAGTAGTTAAGGTTTTCATAAGTTGAAAGAATTGAAAAAGCTTGCTTATCATTCTTAGACTGCATTTAGGAGTTGTCTCATACATCACGTGGTGATCCATAAAGGCAAACTACTAAGCAAGATCAACCTAAAAAGAACTGAATTTATCTAACAACGCTTTGAAACATAATGAAACACAGTAGAGGTCTAGGTAGATACGTGAACCGGCGTCGTTAAACATAGTGACTGTCGATCTCTACGAAGGTGGGTGATTCCTCCTGAGGGACGATAGCACTAATACGGACTTGTGCCCCCGCGTACCGTCACGTATATTGGGGGACCCCTATAGGAACAAAGCCTTTATCCATAGGAAGCCGTGTCGGCCGCCCTACTGATCGCGATGCAGTGAACACAGCATTCACGAAGATCGACCACTCGTACCGTAAAACGTATTCTGTGGTTTCGCGAAAGGTTTGGCACACCCTTGCCTAGAACTCCAGAGTAGTTTCTTTTGGCCTTTTTCAAACTCTATAACTGAAAAAGTCCATCCGAGCATTTGTCACTTCGGGCTCGTTAATACATCGAAGGAGACTAGAGTCATCTTTAGCTTTTTCTCGACTCTTAAAACATGAAAAAGCAGGTTGTGTCTTTAAAAAGCATCGTCATATAAAATTCATCTTAAACGGAACATAATTACCCCTGATTCCTACGTTGATCTTAAAGTTGAGAACATGGAACACACCAACAAAGGGATTCCACATGATGGGAACCCTAGCCCTTTCTCCTCTTGGGGAGAAGTTGGTGCGCCCCACATGGCCACATTGTCGCTTCCAGGACTGACGATTGGCCTGCCAGTTTGGCTATTCTCAACCGCTGTAGTTCAGACCACCATGGTTCCTGAAAAGTCGAGTCAACAGTTAGACCAATCTAGAGCTACCCTCCATCCTTCCACTTCTTATGAGCCTTCCTCCGATCCTTCTTCTTCGAAAGGTCAAGCCGCCAAAAGCGGAGCTCCCATAGAAAAGAAGAAGGAAAAGAAGAAGAAAGAAAAGAAGCAGAAGGATCCAAAGGCACCTGGGGGCAAGCAAAAGGTATCTAACGAAAACCCACACACATCACGGACCGGGCCCAAATCGCCATGTGTCATATGTAGAGGAGACCACCTCCACCGTGATTGTCCCAGTATTCCCCGGATACTAAGGGACTGGTCCCCTCGTTTGCACGATTCGGAAGCGTCAACCTCTGACAACCAGGTTGAATGCTTACCGTCGACCAACGAAAGTGAAGGTCGCAGACGACGAAAGGGGATGAGATTCCCCTGCGAACTGTGTGAAGGCGATCACACCCTTCGCCGTTGTCCCTTTTTAGACGAAGCAAAGAGAGTTTTGGAAGATCAACCGGTGGCACCGGTGCTACTTCCTCCTGGATATCAAAAACTCGCGCCAAGTCCTTCGTTGGTCGAAAATACAGCTGCCCTGCTCATAGGGCCAGTTGAAGTGTCAGTCGCTGAAAGTGAACCTACTGAATCCGGACCGGACGAAAGTCCAAAGGTCGAAATGGCAGTTGACCCGGTTCTCCCCTCAGAAGTTTCATCTTCACATACCACAGTCACTGAGGATTCGTCTTCAGTTGACACCCCTACCGAAGAGAGTAAGGATGACACCATCCAGGTCCTCTTCGTCAACACCGATTCTGATGAACATCAGGGCAATGTGCCCACTCCTTTATCACAGGAAGGAGCATCGTCAGGATCATATCCGGCCGTATATTCGGTCCCACCACCAAGCAACCTAGTTGCGTCCTTTGATTGGAACCAACTAGGCGGACCCCGGTTACCAGCCAGTATACCATTTAGAATTATAGTCCAAATATACCAAATGGTGATGGCTGGAACTATCATTGATGAAGGGGCATCTGTGAGTATTATGTCCTCTATTGCTTGGAAAGCACTGGGTTGCCCGGCGCTTTTGCCTGAGACAAGAAATCTCTCGGGTTTTGACAGAGGAACCAGTCGACCATTAGGGATTCTACCTAATGTGCCTATTACCTTGAAAGGGAAGGCTATCAAGATGGGCTTGATGGTCGTCCAAGGACCCTTGGATTATAACCTACTCCTTGGACGAGACTACATATATTGCATGGAAGCAATAGTCTCCTCACTCTTTCGAATAATGTGTTTTCCATACGAAGGAAGAATGGTCAAGCTCGTAGACCAACTTTCATTTCCGGGATCACGCATCGCAAATAGTCACATACCTACCCTGAATGGTCTATTTGATCAATTTGATCAAGAAAGGTCTCTACCTCCGGTTCTTCTTCCTGATGAAGGCGAGTGATTCGGGAAAAGAAGGCCGGAACCTAGGGGGCATGCATCCTGGTCTGCTCTGGAGGCAGAAGAAACCTTGGGTGTAAAGTAGAATTTCCGCGGAAGAATATGACTAGTCCGTACCCCGTCCCCTCCTTCATCTTTGTGAATCTTCCTCTGAGCCATCTTCGTGGAGAAGAAGGACAAGAAGACAAAGAGAGACTGGGAATCTCAGAAGGGGCTGTTAGGAGTGGGGTTGTTCTAGAATAGGATTCTTCTGTCAAGGTTACTTGTTTGACAAAAGTCATTCACCTTTGTCTAGATAGGTAGGCTCCATCAAAGAAGGGGATCCATTTGCGGCAGCAAGTAGGTACCGTCTTTGGGTAAAAGGCCAACCTCACCCATTAAAACAAATGTTTTAAAGGATAAGTAGGGGCAGCCCCCAAAGAAAGAGATGCTATTGCTGCAACAGATTGTAACCATCTTTGTGTAACCTAATGATAGACATCGCCGAAGAAAGAGTTTCATTTGCGGCAGCAAATAAAACCATCCTTTGGGTAACCAGAAAGAGGTAGGCCTCTCCCGGTAGAACAATTTGTTTTACCTGCAAATTGAGGGGTAACCTTGAAATTAGACTTACACCTGGGGGCATGCAAACCTCTTGGAAGGCAAGCATAGGCGACTTTTAGTTTTAGGTAGAACTAACCCACTAACCCGTAGATAAGTCGATACCTGGCTTGCACAAAAAGAGGATATGGAGCAATGCATAGGGAGATGAAAGCTCTTTAAAAAATAGGAATCTTCCATGAGACCTTTCTACATTATGACTGGTAAGAACGAGCAGTTTTGGCAAATTTCATGCTCGTTAAAAAATAAACACAAGATCCGAGCAGTTTTAATGCGGAAATTCATGCTCGTTAAAAAATAAACGTAAGCTTGTGAGCATGCTTCCCCCAGTGTTCAAGCTCATTCAGAAAAATGAACCGGTAAATAACCATTTGAGACCGTAGATTCATCAGCCATAAAAGCCTTGGTCGTGTTTGTGCACTGTCACCTCCACTTTTCATTTGGCCGATCATTCACATCCACTTGATTGTTTACCTATTTTGAGGAACAGCTGCGAAGAGTGATCCCACCTAGCCATCCTTGTAATACTGCCGTGATTGGAAAATTCCAACCTGTACCTGGAATCTGCTGCTATCCCTGTTTATCACTCGTTCCTCAAAAGACGAGTCTTCTTTGAGCTCTTTTCACTGACTCGTAAAATATGAAAAGTTTGCCGAGTTTTGGCCTTCCAGCTCGTTAAAAGGACCGGAAGAGCTATCCCTCCTCTAGATTTTAATCTTTTTGGACCTGAGGGATTATTGCACAAAAAGATCGAGCGCTTGTCTGGTTCGGCTCGATAAAGATATCGAACATTCATCCCTTCTGTATTGTTTTATACTTTTTCGGACTTAAGGGATTAGATGACGAAAAAGGACCCCTGGAGTCTACTTTATGTACACTTTTCAGACTCTCTAAAAATGAAAAGGACTGAGTTGTCTTTGTCGCTGGACTCGTTAAAAATATTAGATAGCGACAAACTTGTCTTTAGACAAGAACAAGTTTCCCTATCGCTAGGCTCATTAAAAACATAGCGATGGGCTTGCCCGAAGGGCAGGTTATAGATCAAGCATATGTTATCCTCCTCAAGCTTGTCAAAAAATAAAGAGGTACTGGTCAGAAATGACTGGGGAAAAATTGGGAAGAACCTCAAAGCTTAATGGTAGCAAGTCGCTCTTGAACATGACACTTTTGCCTCCGTAAATATCGGGTTGGGTTATTATCATTCACCGGTCCCTTCACCATGGTCTCGCCATACCATCCATACATGGGGTAATGCTACCGATCCATCTCATCAGTGTCGTTATATGTTCAAGAGATGTCATTCAGAAAGTGTCAACCGAGTCCCATCCACTACCGTACATCATCTTTCATCCTTCCATGACCGCCACCCTGAATCATATTTCACAGATCGTTTTCACCAATCATCACTAGCTCCGTTCCGTGTCACTGATGTGGGATTCATTAAGGCCCTCCTTTGACGGATCACTTCTTGTCGACATCAGCTCACTATCCAAGAAGTTGATCTAGGAACACCCCCTCAGTACTGTGAAGCTTGCATGCCTCAATGGCAAGTTTCTCACTCCCGACGATAGGTATACATTAATGACCTTCGACCAGGAGACTTTGCGTGGTGTTCGACGTCAGATCCTATATTCACACCACGTGAATTGTGCTGCAGTACCTTGAGGGTCATCATCATTATCGGTGATTCCTCTCGCGCTTGTTAACAGTTTACATTATTGACTGGTAATCAAGCGATGTCTTTCCATGTTCGACTTCAAGAAATTCTCACGTGGATCGACTTGTACTAATGTGAAGATCAGACAAGTTTGAAGACCCCGGATCTAGTTTCATCCATCCGGGCTGCGATATATATTCAGGAGATAAAGACATAGACATGTGCAGCAGATGATCATCCTACTAAAAGGATGATAATTAAAAGCAGAGAATTATCCGTCTATTATCAGACGATCGTCTGTTTATGTACAGCAAATGTATTTACAAAGCTGAGCATGGGAAATGCCCGCCTCAGCTAGATCATGAAAAGAAAGTATGAAAAGATAATGTATTGTATTGTATTTTGTTACAGGTCACCTCCCGACAATTGAATGAACTTCGGATCCTCCTAGTAAAGCATTTCACCCGATAAACGACCTCATACTTTAGGGGGCAACTGTTATAGACATTTTTGTGCCTTACAACATAGAGCATGAAATGTCAATAATCTAAGGGATCCAAAGTCCCTAAACAAGTTGTTCTTACCCTTAGAGGAACAAGGTCAGCAAACCACATCACTACAGTTCAGTTCTCCACTGAAAAACACTCAAAAACAGGTCAGTTTTGGATCATTGCAGTTGCTCCACTAGGCATCTGCGCTGCATAGCAGGTACAACAAAGGCTACCTGCGTTGCATAGCAGGTAGAACAAAGGCTACCTGCTTTGGGCGTACTTGGACATGTGGAGGAATCTTTTTCTCAAAGTGCCAGTGTCCAGGAAGCTTCCAAAAGACACTTGATCATAAGATTCGCCTAATGATGAGTTAAGAGCTTCTAAAACTCCAAGTGGAAAGCAGAAACTCTGAGTGAAGGACTGAAGAACAACTGGAGTTGAAGAGGACAACAAGTCACACATCAAGCTGGCTTATCTTCACTCCAAAACTCTATATAAGGATCTCATCCCATGGGATCTGGAGGGCGGAATTCAGTGCAAAGAATCGCTGTTGGTTTGCAGTTGAGAGTATTGGGTGATTGCTTGAGGGAGGTGAAGAAGAGATTTCTCTCCGTCGGGAAGGTGATGCTGGATTGGACCTCGCATGGTTGTATCACCGCCTGAACCTTACTTCCATATATTAATAAAGCATTTGAGGTTCTTCTATTCGCATGTGTTTCAATGATGAATTGTCTTACTTGCGTCTTTGATTTATGCTAATCCTTGAATCATTTATGCATGCATGCCTCTTGTAGTTTCCTTTTCTTGTCTTGTTTGCAGGTTCTCGTGTAGCTGGGCCCGTGAAAAGACTTGGAGTTGGGAGCAAGCGACAACCAAAGGAGATAGGATCGACCATTTGCGCAAGACATCGGTAAGTGGATCTATCTTTTTTATCTCTTGCATGTCATAAAGAAGAAACTTTAGATAGCTTTGCTTTCAGCTGTTGCTAAGGAACTGTCACCCTTAGAGTGGGTTAGGGTCATTCCGAGTTGGATACTTTCCCCCACAACACCTGTGCCTTCACAACCTTTAACTATTAACATTGTCTAATCATCTAGCCCCAAAGGAAATCAACAATCTGATGGGAAGAAAAAGGTACGTGGTAAGAAGAAAGATAAGGATGGGAATGGCAATTCGAGCAAATACATTAATAATGTTGGGGAGGGTAAAAAGGAGCCAAAAAAGAAAGTTAAGTTTCCTTGCAAATTGTGCAATGGAGACCATTTATCTCATCTTTTCCCGAAGAGTCAGGATGCTTAATGCTTGTTAGTGCAGCAGGGTTCTTCTAGCTCCCAAGCTATTCTGACTAACCCTTTTCCCCAAGGGAAGCAAATATTTGCTACTATGAGTGCTGATACTGGAATCCCCACAGGGGGCAACCAGGAAGGGGAAAATCCATTGACTGTATACATGATGAGTTCTCATGATGATGTTGCTACAACATCACATGATTATGGTGAACTAGAATTCTCTAAGGCTAAGGCCACTCCCGATGTTCCAGAACCACTCCATATTTAGAGGCCCACAGTTGAGCCTATACCTTGGATTCCTAAAGACTCTAGAAAACATTTGACGATCAACCCTAATTCCAATGTTTCCCAGAACTACTCCATTGTTGAAGATCCAGATTAAATTCCTTGTGTGATGTCTATGTTAGAGTTACTCCAGGCATGTCCATCAAAAAGGAGTGAGTTTCTCATTGCATCATGGCAAGAGATCCGAAAAACTCTCTTATTATTACATTTGACATGTCATATATTAAGAACAAACTCCCTCATTGGCTTTTCAAATTAAATCTACATACCAAAAGACCAATATATTTTGAACTATAGTTGATGAGGGAGCTTCCACATGTGTCATGTTGATTGCATGTTGGAAAGATATTGGATCTACTCAAGCTATTCCTTCACCTACTCTCTTGAATGCATTTGATGGTCATTCTCATAGGCTACATGGAATTTTTACAGCCTTTCCCATCTGTGTTGGGGGAAAGGTGCTCAATATCAAGATGGAAATAGCCTATGTGGATTTGGATTATAATCTTTTATTGGGAGGAAATTGCATTTATGAAATGGATTCCATTGTAGCATCATTATTTCACATCCTATGCTTTCCCCATGAAGGGATAATTATTATATTTGATCGGATGGATTATTTTCAGAAAGAATCCAACGCATCCATTGATTCTACCATTCCATTGTTGAAGAATTCCAAGTACTCTATTGAGAATTTATGACTCAGAGTGTATTCCTCATTAATGGATACTTTTGATCTTCCTTCTTCTATTACTCGAATAAATTCCATTTCATCATCCAAGGCCCCTTCTCGAAGAGAGTTCTTCCAAAATCATTATTTTTAATATACTTGGCCCTTACCCTCTTCCACAACCACATTAGAATAAGGGAAAGTGGGTGGAATGGCATACCCCATGTCTGCAACTAATATTGCTTACCAATTTATAGTTAAGACTGCAGATTTTGATCCTACTCCTCTTTCACTGGGGGATTTGGATGGAGATGTGACTCCTACTTGGACTCTTGACTCTACTTCTTCTATGGGCGGCCTTGACACTATTTTACCATCTAAGGAAGCAATCCTAGAAGCAATGGCGGGTATAGAAAGACCGTGGGATGATTTGCATCATCGGTCATATTTTATCCTAGAATTTCATGAAGTAGAATCATGTTTGTCTAGCCCTTTGTCAATTGGTGGTCTTCACACAATTTTAAACCCTTTCGCTCCAACAAATATTTCTGTCGAAGGTAACATATCTATCATTTCGAAAACAATTCGAGTGAACATCTCCAGGGATCCCAATATAATTGAGAATGTTTTCATTGGAGCCGAATGCTCCCCTGAAGAAATTAAAATTTATACCAATATTTCTAAATATTTTCGTGATGTGTGGGCTTGGTCTTATGAGGAAATGCATGGAATTGATCCATCAATAGTTTAGCAAGAGATAAAGAATTACGCGAATGTGAATCCTATAAGGAAAATACTTCGACCGGTAAACCCTAGGAAAGTAGCAGCTATCAAATTCAAGGTTGAGAAGTTGCTTAAGGTAGGGTTCATATGCCCCATTATGTTGATTGAGTGGGTATCAAATTCAATATTAGTTGATACAAAACAAGGCACGGTCCACGTATGCATAGAATTTACAGATTTAAATAAGGCTTATCCAAGTATAATTTCCCCACACCTTTAATTAATCAGATTATCAATGAATGTGCAGGAAATGAGATTTTATCCTTCATGGATGGTTTCTGGGGTTATAATAAAACTAGCATTTGCACCAGATGTTGCAAAGAAAACGCCGTAAGGCATAAAGTGCGGAAATCCATTATCCATGTAGTGTGTGCATTATTCAACAAGGTGGATCTCTTTAAATTTGTTGCAAACATTTATGTTATTGCATTGCTAATTTATTTAGAATCTACTACTACCTCCTCTTCTTGGAATATTAAATTTCTTATCACCCCATGATGACAATTCCTCTAATTATTGGAATCACAATTTTTTCCACTTTAGTGGGTTTACCGTCAACCTAAAGAAACATGAATTTGAGTCACTCAACTAAAAAGAAATTGCTAAATTGCTATTTATCATGTTTTGAGTAAAAACAATTAATAACTCATATTTACAACCCTTGAAATATTTACAACCTTTTAAGTCTTGTATTTATAACTCATATTTATAACCCTTTAAAATGAAACTAACTATCTATATTTTTATTAATAATAAAAAGAATCTTCTTTATAAAACTGATACTCACATGCTACTCCTATTGAAAAGAATCAATACTCTTTGATAAGCAAGGAAAGCATTATACTCGACCTCAAGGAACTCAGTGGGCAAAATTATCAATAACTAGTTAATATTGATTTGCATCAATTTCTTTTGGTCCAACCAACAATTAAAATCCATCCCCTGCCACTACAACAATAATACACCATATATCACCTTCCCATTAAAACTGAGAATGAGCTGCAAGTAACTGTGAGAACGCGGATGCCTCATAAGCATGGAGTTAAGTTTGATCCCTGAGCTTTGCTACAATCCTCAACTGTAGAAATATTGAAATTTTTAAGAAGACTTTGGCCATTTCATAAGCTGCTGAGTTGACAGCAGAGTTTGTCTGTTGCTGAGTCCCAATCATAGAGATGTCTATATGAGTTATGTCAATGTCTAAGTAGAGCTGTTGAATATGGAATGTCGGTGTAAGTCCTCATCTATGTCCAACTTATGTCAAAGCAAGGATGCTACATAGGAACAAAGAATTGGTTAATTGGTTGTGTTAAGTTCATGTGCTGGCCTAGCAACCTTGGAACAGGGCAAACAGGTTCATGCTCAAATAATCAAAGTGGGATTGAGTCAGATGTTTTTGTGAGAAGTGCCATAGTTGATATGTATGCTAAATGTGGGAACCTAGATGGGAACCTAGATGATGCACGGCTATCATTTGATAAAATTTACAAACCTGACACGGTCTTATGGACCACAATTATATCAGCATATGCTCAGCATGGACATGGCAGGGAGGCATTACTACTCTTTGAAGAAATGCAACAAGCAGGCTTGACTCCAAATCACGTTACATTTCTTGGTGTTCTGGCTGCATGTAGTCATACAGGCCTAGTGGACAAAGGCTGGCACTATTTCTTATCCATGAGTCAGCATCATGGTATTAGACCAAGAGTGGAGCACTATGTCTGCATGGTAGATATTCTTGGTCGTTCAAGGCACTTGGATGAAGCAGAGGACCTTATCAACTCCATCCCTTATGAGCCTGATGCTATTCTGTGGAAGGCCTTGCTTAGTGCTTGCAGAGTCCATGGAAACCTTGATATAGGTAGACGTGCAGCAGAACACCTTTTTGATTTGGAACCTCAAAATGCAGCTTCCTATGTCTTGCTGTCAAATATTTATGCTACTGCAGGCAAGTGGGATGATGTTGCAAAGGTGAGAAGAATGATGAAAGATAGGGAGGTAAAGAAAAATCCTGGATGTAGTTGGATTGAAATCAAGAATGTGGTGCACAAATTTATTGTAGGAGATAGATCACACCCACAGTCAGAGAGAATTTATGCAATGCTGGATCACTTGTCTAAGCGGATGAAGGAGGCAGGATATATGCCTGACATGTTGTCCGCCCTGAAAGCAGGGAAAAGTCTAGCTAAGGTTCAGCTAATGCGACACCTTCTGAAGCAAAGAACGATCCATTACCCAGCTTCTGGAGTGAGGATACCAATCCTCGACCTCTCCCTTGGCTTACAGGAGCGGAAACCTTGCTCATTTCTTGTCTCTGCAATAATCCTCGTCTGGCGGGTAATTGACTCCACGAGGGTTCATCATCTCATCTTCCTCTTGCGATTGCTCTCTTGGTTGAAAGTGGTTCTTCTCCCCTTTTTGCTATGAGTTATCTAGGTCTTATGAGACCCGTCTTGTTTTCTTGTTCACAGGTGAGTGAATGGTTCTCAATCACAGTTCGAAGGTGGTTTGAAATTATCTTCCCCTAAATAACCAAGTGCTTCCTTTCTTTTTCCAGGTTGACAAATGTTCCACCAAGTCTGCGGCTTATTTATTTTTTTGTTATTAATGCATGGACCCTATTTAATTTCTACGGAAGAGTTTCTCGGAGGAGGGTTTCAGATTTAGCTATGGCTACTTCAACGACGTTTAGGTAGTTTTAACTGCTCTAATTTCTTCTTAATAGTCTAGTCAAGGAGAATGATTACTACAGTTTCCTAGCTTTTTTAGTTTAGACAATGCGATTGATATTTTCATATTGTTTTTCAATTTTCTGGATGTAATGGAACTTAGTTCTTCTTCTGCTTATACCCATACCATGACTATAAGGATTTATTTTAAATTCAGTGTGTAATGAATGACGATTTTTCTTGTTATGTTGTTATTCTATATTTTCAGAATGTCTTTCAATTTTATGTATGTAATGGAACTTAGTTCTCCTTCTACTTATATCCATACCGTGATTTCTGTGTGTAATGGAACTTAGTTCTCCTTATGCTTATACCCATACCGTGACCATAAGGATTTATTTTAAATTCAGTGTGTAGTGAATGACGATTTTCTTGCTATGTTGTTATTCTATGTTAGTTATCTTGACAACCACCATGGATTTGGTTCCCTTAAACTTGCTATTTACAAGAATATGGTTTGTGATCTTTCCCGGGTAAGCAAGGGTCTGGCCTGCCTGAACTCGGTTTAACCCACAGGTATAATGTTCTACACTTTTCTTAAATGCACAGTCAGGGATTACTCTTACCGATGGCTCTTGACGGTTATCAAGTGTGAAACTGTGCAATGCCCTGTTTGGAAACAACATGAACATGGAGTATGGGATGTTAGCCACCCCATCTCAAAGCAATTCAACAATTCAAATGTTGAAGTGTTTCATGTTGCCCATTTTCTCAGAGCATGCTTTCTTTGCAACCGACAATTGAACCATTGGAAGGACATCTACATGTATAGGTTTGTTATAATGATCACAACATGGTTTTTATGTTAGAATTTTCTTTAATCTTTGAAATTCACCTTGAATTGATTATAATTTCCAATTCTCAAGAGCTAATCTCATTCTCTGTTTGCTGATTAATGCAGAGGTGACAAAGCATTCTGCAACGTGGAATGTCATTACAAACTGATTTTGATGGGTGAACAAATGAAAAAATTAATTGCTTCTCCACCATATTCATGGAGTGATACTTGTTACGGTAGAAATATTTTCTTAAGATTAGAGGCATGAGAACTGTCCATCTGTTATATTCTATGTATTGTTTGCATCAGAGAAGCTGTGAAAAAATGCAAGGCCACAGATGATATAAAAATATATCTTTGTTTTGCTCGGAGGGAAAGGGAAGGAATGGGATGGTGTGCCCTTTTTTGAACCATATCAATTTGGAATGAGCTTTCTTGTGGTAAAAAATGCATGGCCACAGATGATATAAAAATATATCTTTGTTTTGCTCAAATGGAAAGGGAAGGGATGGGAAGAGGGATGGGATGGCGTGCCCTTTTCTGAACCATATCAATTTGGAATGAGCTCTCTTGTGGTAAAATTTGTTCTATTTTGAAATTTGATAAGAAAACTAGAACTATTGATGCTTGACATATTCTCTGAGTTTTGTTTAAGTGAATCTTATTGGTTTTAAATACAACCCCTGTTGTACTTGTTTCAATGTGATTCAGATCCAATTCACAGGAAAGATTAAAAAACACGAAGTGTGACTGCAATGCAAAATTTGCACATTATGTAATACTCCTAAAAATTCATCTGAACGATGTTTCATAAACTCATAAAATCGGTCTTAACTATGACTGATAACTGATAAGCCAGGCAGGATAAGTTATTTATTGGGGAAAGGTCATATGTTCGATCCCACAAATAAATAAAGAATGGCTCCTCTTAACACGATATAAATTGAGTACCTTGTTCAGTTTAGTGACACCCCTGCAATTAGAGAAGAGAAATGGATGAAAGGGAAAACAAAATTTGGAGATAAGCCCCCTATTTGGGAACAAGCAGCTGCAGTGTTGTTGAGTCTTTTTGGTTTCTGGATTGATCCTTTTCTGCTCCTTTTCTGCTGCATCACAGAAACAAGAACACCCACCTCGGAAGTTATATAGCTTTCTTCAACTTTCATAGTTTGTGCATGTCCATTGAAGTTGGTATTCTGCAGTGTTGTTGAGTCTTTTTGGTTTCTGGATTGATCCTTTTCTGCTCCTTTTCTGCTGCATCACAAAAACAAGAACACCCACCTCGGAAGTTATATAGCTTTCTTCAACTTTCATAGTTTGTGCATGTCCATTGAAGTTGGCATTAGAAGTGCCGACTTGGCTCCTGATTCCAAATTCAAAATAGAATAGATTGAGCTTTCATATAACACAGAAACGTAACCATGAATTTGTGCAAATTACACTTATTTATGAAGAAACCATGAAAACTTAGTATTTTCATTCAAAACAACATTAAAAAACTATATAAGTGTGAATGCAATTGTTGAATTTTGATTAATATCATGTGCTACTACTTTAAATGTTAATGAAATAACCTTTCCTATGTAGAAGGCAGAGTGATTACTATCTACTCTTAGGGCTACCGCTTGTTGACTACCTGGCCCTGCTGCATTTTCGAATGTTATATCCCGTGCTAAGAAGCCATCAGCATTTACAGCTGCAATTGTGAAAACAAATAAATTAGCAATCCTCAACATCTAAAACAAGATTTAGTGGGATCGAGGAATATGGATTGATTGAATTTTCCTTTGATAAGAGTTCAAAACCAAAGAACAATGGTAATTGTAAGTATTAAATTCCGTCTTTGTTTAGAAATAGCATACACATATTTATCTAGTTATCAGAATAAACAGAGGATCTGATTTTAGCATATGCCCATTGAAATTTCTCAAACTTACAAACCCCAATGCATGTTGAAAGACATTACACCTATCATATGAAAGGGTTCCAAATATCTTATTCTTAAAATGTAAAACGATAATTAATTTTTTTGCTGCTTTAATAGGATGAAAGAAGTGCAGAATCTGCAAAAATAAATGTTATTGCTCTCTTCTTCTCAGCAACCTACAATCTGAAGAAAAGCATTATTGCTTCCCTTGCAAATGACGGATTGCATTCCAAGCACTGCTGGATTTTGATTGTTTCCTTCTCCTCTCATTTGTATTTTGTTGATGCTTTCTAGACCAGCATTCCTTTGCAAGGGAAAGGGAATTAATCTGGGTTGAACTCAAGTAGAAAATTTCTCTCTCATTAATTGGATGGTCATTTTCACAATTGATTGTCTCCAAAGAAGTCTTGTCAGCCAAATCTCTACCTTTCCTCAGGCTTTTAAGTTTAACCAGCATGCAGGCCCTCAGTGTTGTGGTTTGGCATTTTTATCCAGTAGTTCTTAGCAACATGGCAGAAAGGGCACACTTTATGTCCATGCAGAAGGAATTGGAAGCAATGGTAGTGGATTCCTTGGCCACAGAATTGAACAAGCGTTTAAAGCCCTTTGGGTTCTGCAAGAAGACCCATAAAAATCTGCAAATGTATCAAAGAGAATTGCTTCCTAGATCATACTTGTACAATAAGTGATCATAGTAGAAGGTCATTTGATTGTGAAACCGTTGTGGGATTCAATCCAAGTGACCTGAATGTAGAAATTAACAAACTCTACAAGCTTATTTAAATGTGAATATTTTATCATTTTCCATTCAATGATAAATTTTTTCAGAATGGCTAGTTAACCCTCAATAGGAGTTTCTTCAATGGAATTCACATTAACAATTGAAAAGTCAAAGTTGTCATCTCTATCATGGCCCATGTATTTGGTTGTCTCCTTCCAAATTTCAGGAATTGCCTCCCTCACATTATGAATACTTTCTAGGGAATAATCAGCTTCCTCAGATTTTACAGAGCTGCCCACCTTCCCAAACAACATACCAAATTAAGTAAGAAACCAATAAATATCAAGCCACCAAGAATGATAATCTAGACTTTCAAGTAATCTTTTTACTTCTCTCAGATTCAAAAGAAATTTGACTACGAACAGGAGTTTTCGAGTCCAATGGTCAAAACTATTAAAACAATTTTCACAATTTACAACACAGAACTCTCTTTCCCCCACTATTTTTCTGTAACGAATAAATTCCATCTTAAACCTTTCCCACTATGTCACAAAGAATTATAAAGTTTCCTGCAATTTGATAAAATTATGACATGCACTAGTAATTTCTGAGGGTCATTTGAGGGCTTACCAGAACTGTATTAAGGCCTGTTGCTTTTGCTCCTGCTATGTTTCGGACATTGTCATCAAAGAAGAGCTGCAGAAGAGTTCGAAGAAGGATCACTGTAAAAATATGTAAACAAATTAAAGACAAACGCTGGAAACTTACTGTTCTTGGTGGATCTGCATTTGCAATTGTGAGTGCATGCTTCATGGCTTCAATTGAGGGCTTGATAAAAACAGGAGAAGTATTGGGTTTGCATTCATCAGTTTGTTGATTAAAAGGATAAGCCATATTAAGGCTCTCAAAACATATGACATCCTCAAAACAGTCTTCCAAGCCTAGTCTTTTTAGGACTTTACATGCATGAGTCTTATCTGAATTTGTAAATATCTGCACATAAGATATCTCCAAACAATAGTTATGGTTGCATTCATTTCATTTTATTCTTAGAGAAATAATGCCAACTATTGTATTTTTCATGATCTCTTTCAACTATCCACAGGGGAAGCAACCTTATAGAATTGTGTTTGTGCTTGTAAGGCTTTAAATTCTATTGAAGTTGACCTAAAAATTGAATTTATGCAACTCATTACCAAATACTTACCAATTTCCTTTGAGGCATGCTCATCAAAACGCTTCTCAGTGCAGGGTCTGGTTCAATGACTTCATATGGCAAGTTCCCATGCACAAATCTAGAAATTATGAAAATTACACATGTATAAGATTTTCCTTTTGATAAAATGCCAATAAAGCATATGCACCTAGCCAGATAAATTTCAATTATCTCAGGGGAGAAATAGAGGTGAATCTCCTCACTAAGCCATGATGCTTAGTGATACAATTTAAGCATGAATGTCATGGAAAATTAAATACAAAAGCTGAAAAGCTATTTCTATTTTTCTGAAATAGGTCTCTCACAGCACTCTATATTGATTTTCTTTTTTGCTCATTGTAGGAAAGGAAAAATGTGACAGAAACAATCATTCACAGCACAAACAAAATAGAATTGCACCTGTGATATTCATCTGCATCAACCTCATAACCCAGTTTCTGCAACTTTAAACAACAGTTATTAGTCACAGTCAAACAGCCTAAATCCTCCAAGCAATGATACCTCTGTTCTGCTCTATGAAGTTGTCACATGGTGATGCTTAAAGGGGAGTGAATAAGAATTGATTTTTTCTTGCAGATTGAATATGGAAGGCGGGAAATCTTACTCTCAGCCCAGCCAGAGTGCTCCCATTGGTTTTATAAAATTCTGTACGGAGGCTGGAAATAATTTCTCTGCTGAATCCGAAAACTTGTGCAAGAAACTCTGGAACAACATTAATCAAATCCATGAAACAACACCCAGGGAGAAAAAACTAATTGAATTCTAATAGAGGAAGGAAAAAATAATCTGTATGTAAAACTTAATACGGGACATAATTCACAGCACACCATCAATATTCTTGCGGCAGGCTGTGGCAATGCCTGTACTGGAAGGATACAGAGTATCATCCAAATCTGTGACAAAAATAAAACAGAGCGTCAAAATAACTTTGGAATTTCTGGCAAAATATTCATGATAAATGCAATTAAAGATATGCGAAAAGTTCAAATTGAAACAGAATCCAGGATTTCTTCTAAATTCATGCCAAAAGTACCGAAGAGCAGACAATCGAATTGAGTTGTTGATTGTTCCATCATATTCATATCACAGAATTCGCAATTACAGAGGCAATGGATATTTGCACTGAGCCTACGAAAACCACATTGAATATGCAAAGAAGTTATAGATATATATATAGAGAGAATTCAAGTTGCAGGCATGGTTGGTCGGAGGCTACGCGGTGAAGGAATCGACGTGGAATCCTGCAACTAGATTCATGTGAAATGAAGGTGTCACACTGAAATACAAACGCATTTACCATTTGGAGATTTTCAGTAGGATTGTGTACAGGGTTTTGTTCTTCAAGCAGCATTAGAAGCTTCTCTATTTCGTTCCTTTTAGCCACTGGAACGCCGAAAACACCCCTGTTCAGGCCTTGCATTGACATTCACAAAACCCAAACGGGCAATCAGCAATTTACTTTCAGAAAAGGCTTAAATCCTTCAGCTCCGAATTACTGTTATCATCCAAAATGCAATAAGGACCCCAAATTCAATAACAGAAAGCATAACATACCCATGTAAGAATAAGCTAACCTTGTAAGGAATTTTTTAGGGCTATTTTTAGTTGATCAGTGCTCCCAACCTCTGGAGTCTCCCTGGAAAGCTCTGTTCCTGCACTCGCATTCAGAGACCTGATCTGCTGCACATCGCATCTGATGGCGCCGCCTTTGATGGCATGATCCAGCAGCCTATGATCCAGTGGAATAATTACCCAGAGGAAAAATACGAAGACCGGCAAGAACAGGGAGCCTGAAACCAAATCCAGAGCGATGAAACCAAATCCAGAGCGATGAAACCAAATCCAGAGCGAGGGCAAGCGTTTGATCTGAGGTACAAACCCTGCTGCCCGGATGAAACTATTCGATGAAACGCCCAAACCGTTTGGGCAACCCCGATCAACGGCTGAAATGGTTGCAATCGTCTAACATATAATCCTGTGGCTTAGAAGATGACAGGTAGGCAGAGAGGGAAGTTGGTATTTTCATTCAAAACAACATTAAAAAACTATATAAGTGTGAATGCAATTGTTGAATTTTGATTAATATCATGTGCTACTACTTTAAATGTTAATGAAATAACCTTTCCTATGTAGAAGGCAGAGTGATTACTATCTACTCTTAGGGCTACCGCTTGTTGACTACCTGGCCCTGCTGCATTTTCGAATGTTATATCCCGTGCTAAGAAGCCATCAGCATTTACAGCTGCAATTGTGAAAACAAATAAATTAGCAATCCTCAACATCTAAAACAAGATTTAGTGGGATCGAGGAATATGGATTGATTGAATTTTCCTTTGATAAGAGTTCAAAACCAAAGAACGATGGTAATTGTAAGTATTAAATTCTGTCTTTGTTTAGAAATAGCATACACATATTTATCTAGTTATCAGAATAAACAGAGGATCCGATTTTAGCATATGCCCATTGAAATTTCTCAAACTTACAAACCCCAATGCATGTTGAAAGACATTACACCTATCATATGAAAGGGTTCCAAATATCTTATTCTTAAAATGTAAAACGATAATTAATTTTTTTGCTGCTTTAATAGGATGAAAGAAGTGCAGAATCTGCAAAAATAAATGTTATTGCTCTCTTCTTCTCAGCAACCTACAATCTGAAGAAAAGCATTATTGCTTCCCTTGCAAATGACGGATTGCATTCCAAGCACTGCTGGATTTTGATTGTTTCCTTCTCCTCTCATTTGTATTTTGTTGATGCTTTCTAGATCAGCATTCCTTTGCAAGGGAAAGGGAATTAATCTGGGTTGAACTCAAGTAGAAAATTTCTCTCTCATTAATTGGATGGTCATTTTCACAATTGATTGTCTCCAAAGAAGTCTTGTCAGCCAAATCTCTACCTTTCCTCAGGCTTTTAAGTTTAACCAGCATGCAGGCCCTCAGTGTTGTGGTTTGGCATTTTTATCCAGTAGTTCTTAGCAACATGGCAGAAAGGGCACACTTTATGTCCATGCAGAAGGAATTGGAAGCAATGGTAGTGGATTCCTTGGCCACAGAATTGAACAAGCGTTTAAAGCCCTTTGGGTTCTGCAAGAAGACCCATAAAAATCTGCAAATGTATCAAAGAGAATTGCTTCCTAGATCATACTTGTACAATAAGTGATCATAGTAGAAGGTCATTTGATTGTGAAACCGTTGTGGGATTCAATCCAAGTGACCTGAATGTAGAAATTAACAAACTCTACAAGCTTATTTAAATGTGAATATTTTATCATTTTCCATTCAATGATAAATTTTTTCAGAATGGCTAGTTAACCCTCAATAGGAGTTTCTTCAATGGAATTCACATTAACAATTGAAAAGTCAAAGTTGTCATCTCTATCATGGCCCATGTATTTGGTTGTCTCCTTCCAAATTTCAGGAATTGCCTCCCTCACATTATGAATACTTTCTAGGGAATAATCAGCTTCCTCAGATTTTACAGAGCTGCCCACCTTCCCAAACAACATACCAAATTAAGTAAGAAACCAATAAATATCAAGCCACCAAGAATGATAATCTAGACTTTCAAGTAATCTTTTTACTTCTCTCAGATTCAAAAGAAATTTGACTACGAACAGGAGTTTTCGAGTCCAATGGTCAAAACTATTAAAACAATTTTCACAATTTACAACACAGAACTCTCTTTCCCCCACTATTTTTCTGTAACGAATAAATTCCATCTTAAACCTTTCCCACTATGTCACAAAGAATTATAAAGTTTCCTGCAATTTGATAAAATTATGACATGCACTAGTAATTTCTGAGGGTCATTTGAGGGCTTACCAGAACTGTATTAAGGCCTGTTGCTTTTGCTCCTGCTATGTTTCGGACATTGTCATCAAAGAAGAGCTGCAGAAGAGTTCGAAGAAGGATCACTGTAAAAATATGTAAACAAATTAAAGACAAACGCTGGAAACTTACTATTCTTGGTGGATCTGCATTTGCAATTGTGAGTGCACGCTTCATGGCTTCAATTGAGGGCTTGATAAAAACAGGAGAAGTATTGGGTTTGCATTCATCAGTTTGTTGATTAAAAGGATAAGCCATATTAAGGCTCTCAAAACATATGACATCCTCAAAACAGTCTTCCAAGCCTAGTCTTTTTAGGACTTTACATGCATGAGTCTTATCTGAATTTGTAAATATCTGCACATAAGATATCTCCAAACAATAGTTATGGTTGCATTCATTTCATTTTATTCTTAGAGAAATAATGCCAACTATTGTATTTTTCATGATCTCTTTCAACTATCCACAGGGGAAGCAACCTTATAGAATTGTGTTTGTGCTTGTAAGGCTTTAAATTCTATTGAAGTTGACCTAAAAATTGAATTTATGCAACTCATTACCAAATACTTACCAATTTCCTTTGAGGCATGCTCATCAAAACGCTTCTCAGTGCAGGGTCTGGTTCAATGACTTCATATGGCAAGTTCCCATGCACAAATCTAGAAATTATGAAAATTACACATGTATAAGATTTTCCTTTTGATAAAATGCCAATAAAGCATATGCACCTAGCCAGATAAATTTCAATTATCTCAGGGGAGAAATAGAGGTGAATCTCCTCACTAAGCCATGATGCTTAGTGATACAATTTAAGCATGAATGTCATGGAAAATTAAATACAAAAGCTGAAAAGCTATTTCTATTTTTCTGAAATAGGTCTCTCACAGCACTCTATATTGATTTTCTTTTTTGCTCATTGTAGGAAAGGAAAAATGTGACAGAAACAATCATTCACAGCACAAACAAAATAGAATTGCACCTGTGATATTCATCTGCATCAACCTCATAACCCAGTTTCTGCAACTTTAAACAACAGTTATTAGTCACAGTCAAACAGCCTAAATCCTCCAAGCAATGATACCTCTGTTCTGCTCTATGAAGTTGTCACATGGTGATGCTTAAAGGGGAGTGAATAAGAATTGATTTTTTCTTGCAGATTGAATATGGAAGGCGGGAAATCTTACTCTCAGCCCAGCCAGAGTGCTCCCATTGGTTTTATAAAATTCTGTACGGAGGCTGGAAACAATTTCTCTGCTGAATCCGAAAACTTGTGCAAGAAACTCTGGAACAACATTAATCAAATCCATGAAACAACACCCAGGGAGAAAAAACTAATTGAATTCTAATAGAGGAAGGAAAAAATAATCTGTATGTAAAACTTAATACGGGACATAATTCACAGCACACCATCAATATTCTTGCGGCAGGCTGTGGCAATGCCTGTACTGGAAGGATACAGAGTATCATCCAAATCTGTGACAAAAATAAAACAGAGCGTCAAAATAACTTTGGAATTTCTGGCAAAATATTCATGATAAATGCAATTAAAGATATGCGAAAAGTTCAAATTGAAACAGAATCCAGGATTTCTTCTGAATTCATGCCAAAAGTACCGAAGAGCAGACAATCGAATTGAGTTGTTGATTGTTCCATCATATTCATATCACAGAATTCGCAATTACAGAGGCAATGGATATTTGCACTGAGCCTACGAAAACCACATTGAATATGCAAAGAAGTTATAGATATATATATATAGAGAGAATTCAAGTTGCAGGCATGGTTGGTCGGAGGCTACGCGGTGAAGGAATCGACGTGGAATCCTGCAACTAGATTCATGTGAAATGAAGGTGTCACACTGAAATACAAACGCATTTACCATTTGGAGATTTTCAGTAGGATTGTGTACAGGGTTTTGTTCTTCAAGCAGCATTAGAAGCTTCTCTATTTCGTTCCTTTTAGCCACTGGAACGCCGAAAACACCCCTGTTCAGGCCTTGCATTGACATTCACAAAACCCAAACGGGCAATCAGCAATTTACTTTCAGAAAAGGCTTAAATCCTTCAGCTCTGAATTACTGTTATCATCCAAAATGCAATAAGGACCCCAAATTCAATAACAGAAAGCATAACATACCCATGTAAGAATAAGCTAACCTTGTAAGGAATTTTTTAGGGCTATTTTTAGTTGATCAGTGCTCCCAACCTCTGGAGTCTCCCTGGAAAGCTCTGTTCCTGCACTCGCATTCAGAGACCTGATCTGCTGCACATCGCATCTGATGGCGCCGCCTTTGATGGCATGATCCAGCAGCCTATGATCCAGTGGAATAATTACCCAGAGGAAAAATACGAAGACCGGCAAGAACAGGGAGCCTGAAACCAAATCCAGAGCGATGAAACCAAATCCAGAGCGAGGGCAAGCGTTTGATCTAAGGTACAAACCCTGCTGCCCGGATGAAACTATTCGATGAAACGCCCAAACCGTTTGGGCAACCCTGATCAACGGCTGAAATGGTTGCAATCGTCTAACATATAATCCTGTGGCTTAGAAGATGACAGGTAGGCAGAGAGGGAAGTTGATCTCAGAGGGAAACGCCTTACGGCGTAATTATTATCCATCATAAAGATCAGAATAAGACAACTTTTATCTACCCCGGTGGTACCTTTGCATACAAAAAGATTCCTTTTGTTCCTAAAAATGGCGAGACAACTTTTCAGCGGGCGATGTCCTATTCTTTCCATGATATCAAAGATATCGTATTAGCTTCTTTGGATGACCCAGTTGCTCATTCATGAAATAGAATTGATCATCCTCATCATCTTCGATTGATTTTTTAACGATGTTGTCATTATAAAATTTGGTTGAATCCGAATAAATGTGTTTTCGCTATCACGTCCAATCGATTATTGGGATTCATAGTATCTAATGAAGGGATTCACATAGATCCTTTCAAGGTTGGGGAAATAGTTCCATTTCATCCCCTGTCTACCATCCTTCAATTTAAAAGTCTCCAAGGAAAAGCTAATTTCTTGAGGAGATTTATCGTCAATTATGCTAAGATCACAAAGGGATTTATGAGATTGTTGAAAAAAGGAGTTCCATTTCTATGGGGTGATTTAGCTCAGAAATCATTTGATGCTTTGAAAAATGCATTGACCTCTGCTCCTTTACTGAGTCCACCCGATTATAGCATGTATTTCCTCTTAGATCTCATTGTGGCAGAATCAACTGTCAGTATGGTTCTGGTTCAGGAAGACGATGCTCTCCATGAGCACGTGCTTTATTATCTAATTCGATGCTTGGTAGGTCCTGAATTATGATACTCTCCTGTAGAGAAATTAGCTTTGGCAGCTATTCATGGTGTCTAGTGACTTAGACACCATATTCTGCTTAGAAAAAATTTTGTCTTAGTAGTTTTCAACCCCTTTCACTTTGTTCTTAGTAGGCGAGTGATTGAGGGAAAATATAACATATGGATTTTTATTTTACAATAATTCGATCTTGAGTTCTTGTTAGCAAAATCTAAGAAATTTGTAGTATTTATGGAATTAATCTCTAAGCTGCCTTGGGAAGAAGAAATCGTTTATGAGAAATCATTCCTTGATGAACATCTTTTCCTTATTTCTTCACAAGGTCCTTGGTATGGAGATATTATAATATATCTTCAAACTTTGAAGTTTCCTCTCACTTTTCCAAAGGATGAGAGAAGAAAATTGCGTCACTTAGCTAAATTTTTTGTTATTATCGGTGAAACTTTATATCATTGTGGGGTTGACTCAATCCTTAGACACTGCTTAACCTTAGAAGAAGTTGAGTCAGTGTTGAGTGATTCCCATAGTGGAGCTTGTGGTGGTCATCTATCTAGGCTTTCTACAACCCAAGTAATCTTGCATGCAGGTTATTTTTGGCCTTTGATTTTCAAAGGTTGTGTTGAAGTGGTCAAAAAATGCCATCCTTGTCAGGTTTATACATAGAAAATGCATGCTCATCAAGCTCCACTCTTTCCTATTATTACCGTCAGTCCTTTCAAAAAGTGGGGCATTGATTTAACAACTTGTAACCCACATTCGGAAAAGGGTCATAAGTATATTATTGTAGCAGTGGACTACTTTACTAAGTGGGTCAAAGCTATGCCCACTTTTGCGAATTATGGTGAAACAATAGCCATGTTTCTATTCAACCAAGTCATTTCTTGTTTTGGTATTCCAAAGGAGATTGTCACTGGCCATGGCAGTCATTTCCAGAATAATATGATGGCTGAATTTTCTCTCATGTTGGGTTTTCACCAGGAGCATTTCATATCCTTACTATCCTCAGGCCAATGGTCAGGTGGAAGCCATGAATAAATCCTTGAAATTTTTCCAGCAAAGGATAATTAATAAATCTCCATCTACTTTTCATATCATGTTATATCCTACGCTTTGGGCATATCATATGTCAGTTGAGACTGCTACGGGTTTCAATCCTTTTCAACTAGTTTATGGTTTGGAATCAATTTTCCTTGTGGAGTGTGAAATTTCTTCTCTTAAATTAGTTGTAGAACTTCTTCCAGAGACTTCCAGTCTTGAAGAACGCCTCATTTATTTGGAAAGTCTTGACGAGCAGCATCGAGATGCAGCTACAATTAACGAAGCTCATAAAAGGAGAGTGGAGATCCAATATGATAAGGTTATGCATCCTGTGGTTTTCTCTGAAGGTGACCTTGTCCTAGTCTATGACTAAGACAAAGATGCCTGGGGGTAGGCAAGTTCAATCCCATGTGGTATGGTCCTTTTATCATTAAAAAGGTCTTGAAAAAAGGATCTTATGAATTGGTTGATTTTAATGGAAACGAGTTGTTGGAGCCCATAAATGGGCTCTATCTTAAAAAGTATTATGCTAAGGCTTCTGCCTAGCATTTGCTTGGTCTTGTAGATATTGTATACATTAGTGCATATATATCTATAGGTTTCATAGTGATATTGAAATTTTTCATCTTCTTTGGTAGGTATCGATGGATGATCCAATATATCTAGGGTTTGTCGATGGTGCTAGTCAACATATCAGAAATTTGGCTTCCGCAGCTTAGCTATTTTATCATCCATCCAATCATTTGTTGGCTTCAAGAGGAATATGTATTGGCCCTGCTTCAAACAATGTTGTTGAATATACTGATGTTGTTAGCTTACTATTTGACGAAATATCTTTTGGTATTGATTCGTTAGTATTATACTTCAATTCACAACTGGTCGTGTCTTAGTTAAACAACATCTATCATGTGAGAGGTCCTTAATTTCTGAGAGTGCGTTTATTACAAAAGTCATTTAATTTTATCACATTTATTCATATTCCATGACCAGAACACTCATTTGTTGATTCCATAGCTAATAAAGAATTACATTGGCATATTAATCATTCATAACATTAAAATAAAAAATAATCAAAAATCATATGTATATATGGTCGTCAGATCATGAAACTATTTGTATATAGATAGAAGTTATATGTTCAAAATATTATACAAAAATCAGGAAAAAATGTCCTACAAAATTAGGGCTTAAGCCCAATCATGTCTATAAAAAAGATCAAGATATATCTAATCTATATCTGTGAGCCCTTCCCTCGATGTGCATCTCAGAAGAAGACGATGGCAGTAGTCACCCATTGAAAAAGCCACAACTAGTCTCATGATACTCCTACCATGCATCTCTACATTTCCTCTGGTAAATCCTCCATTGTTGCCATAGGTACTTGGTAAGTCAAACTCTCCAAGTTCCTCTGTATGACATGGAGAAATGTCTCAGTCTCAGCAGTGGCACCCTCCGCCTCTCTTCCACGATGCCTCTACTTGGGTAGACCCTCAGATCTTACTGGTCCCACATTTATATCATCATCAAACAATTTTGTAAGAATTTTTGTCTCATCAAAAAGAATTTCAATTCATATTTTTGAAATCCAAAAAAATAAAATAATATTAAAAAACTTAAAAATAATTTTACCAATGGCACCCCATGCAGTGTTGGGTGGAAGCACCAGA
The DNA here is from genome assembly GCA_031772625.1 of Pinus tabuliformis. Taxonomy (NCBI): domain Eukaryota; kingdom Viridiplantae; phylum Streptophyta; class Pinopsida; order Pinales; family Pinaceae; genus Pinus; species Pinus tabuliformis. The sequence continues at coordinate 2,033,933,276 of CM062816.1, read as the reverse complement.
TCTGGATCTACTCTGAAATCCATGCCTACATATGGGTAGTCCTCAATAGCAATGACTTGTTCTTCCCACCAAAGGAAAAACTCGTCATCGAATGTCGTTCTAGGGACCTCACCACCCCCTAGTCTCTTCATTAAGTCAGCCCATCTACCTATCCATGGATCTCTTGGGCTGCTGATGGTGGAAATCACTTTGGGTCGAAGTCTTGGTAGTCTCTTGAAGAAGAAAGTACAAATAATAGTACCATACCCAAAATGTTTTGTATTATTCTTCTTGATGGAAGTAAGTTGTTTTTTCATGTTGGTTAGAAGGGTTGTGCACTAGTCAAAAACTGTGGTAAGGAAATCTACTGCTAAGCTCATTGTAACATGAGAAGCTTGGTGCAATGAGGTTGATCCAGCTACCCTCACAATGGTAAAAATGAGAATCCTTAGGGGCAGACTCTCCACATGCTTGATTAGGATTTGTATCCCTACCTTCTCAGGGTTTCCGGGGAAAATACAAATGTAATCATCCACATTAAGGCTTCCTCGAGCCTTCCCTTGCAAATTAACTGGCTCTCCTCTTAGGTAAAGTCCAGTAATGAAGTATATGTCTTCTACTTCAATACACAAGGGCATATGATCAATCATGAATTCATCTTCTTTTGGATCCTAGTAGTTGATGAGCATTTCCAACAATCTTGTATTGGTTTTCATGTTTGGCATTTTGAAAAACTTTAACAATTTTCATCCTCTCAGTGCATCCAGTGATAATGGATACTTCGTAACTTCATTATCTATTTCACTATGCTCTCTTTACCTCCAGGTACTTGTCATCCTACAAGTTCAATAATTCTCATCCATTAAAATCCGTGATTTTATATCTTTCACTGGGCGCATGCGAGTTGCCTTCATACACAATCACATATAGGGATTCCAAATATGTGACTTCAATATACCCAACCCATGTATGCGTAGAGTTAAAATCTGAAAATAAATCCTTACAATCAAAATTATTGAAAAAACACTTGAATTGCACAAAATTTCATCAAGAAATCGAATTAGGAGATTACTTGGAAGATTGATAGTTGTTATGGCTAAGAAATTTGGTGGGTTGTGGTTGTCGGGATTTGCTCCAGAGCTCTTGCACTCAATTTCCTAAAACACAAATGAGGCTTGGTAAGTCAAAAGGTTTATTTATAGTTGTAATTAAAAAAAAAACCACTTTTGCAAAGTTTATGTTTTATTTTTTATTTTATAAACTTTGTGACCTTTTGGCTTTGAGTGTTGGGATAGGTTTTTATTTCAAGATGAATTGGAGACTTTGAGACATTTATACCACTTTGATTCCATGATCGCTGACCCATCATGGCAAGTGTAGTTTTTATCACTGGCATATAGGTTAGGGAAGGTCACTTTTTCTATTGCATTATGAATTTTAGCCTCCATATTGTGATATATTTCCATAGGGTCGACCCCATTGTGTTATGATTCTTATACCATTTTCACTCACCGACTTACAAAATCATGACATGATGGTAGAGCCATTCTTTACCTGAGCTTCCTAGTTAGATCCTTGCTATCATATGTTTCCCATGCCGCAAAGATTGAGTACACTCGGGAGTCCTCTTTAGTCTCGCCACAACTTTTGCGATGAAGCTTCATTCTCCTTATTTGCTATCTTTTTGGCTTTATACCATATAGGCTCCCACATGTTGAGTTGTACTGTTGCATTTCACGTTGACTATTTGTACCTTTTGGCCTTAAGATGACTTCACTTGGACTCATGTATAAGCCACTTCTTGAGCATGTATTTATGTAAAATCAAACTTGCAATCACTTAGTCTTTGCAACTTGACACCTTATGCCCGTGGAAAGAACATTTCTTTGAGTGTCATTGACCAGTTTCATCACCTTGCATTGAGCATAGAAATGTTCCACTCCCAAGAACTAGCGCAGCTATATTTAGACACTCATTCTCTCCATTGTACCATAGGCATTCTTTTATTCCTTTTCGGGATTTTTAAATATGAAAAGGATAAAAAAAATTATATATTGCAAAAAAGAGCGGGAACGGGACTTTACTTCCATAATTAATGGCAGCAAGAGTCAGTTGTGTCACCCTTGAACAAAGCACTCAAAGCAAGTCTTTTCTCTATCGGGATGGGCTTTACTTTGACTTAGGAGAGCCATAATCTTGTCATTGAGTCAGTACTCCTCCGGTTGGTTATCTTCTCCAATCATATGGAGAGTTTGTTTATGCCTCCTGCATGTCAAAATTACACAAAGTTATCATATGCTGCCATACAGTCACATTTGAGTCATGCTTTTGTTCAAGGGAAATAAACTTGAGTTGGAATTTCTGTGGTGTCTCTTGACTCATTTTCAGTCATCCTTACCGGTCTGTTAGAGTTATGTTCAATATCACATCAATTATTTGGTACTTTCCTCGTTCTATTTAAGAAGATCTCCATTGACTTCTGGTTGGCGGGTTTTCTCTTATCGACTTCAAAAAATTGCTCTGAGATTAGGCCTAGAGTCGCACCCTAACCCTATTTCCATCATTGCTAGGTGACCTTATTCTTAGCATCGATCAATATCATGGGTCTTTGACTGAGTGGTTTACCTTTTGTTCAACATCATCTTACATTATCACACATTAAGATTCATGTAGTACCTTGGTTTCCATTTGACCCTATTGGTGGATTCCTCGCCTTTGTGTCAGCTTTCATTATTAGTTAGTTTAGACGGTTTCCGTCGTGCGCTAGCCACATATTATGTACGCTGGAAACATGCTTTGGTATGGTTACTTCATATTTCTTCGTCTGATTCCTTCCAAATTATTGCCTTGTGGGTTACACTCGTGTTGGATTAATGTGGGATGCCTTAATGCCTTCCTTCCAACAGATCATTCCCATCGACTCCAACTCATTGCTCTGGGAATAAGGTCTAGAGTCCTTTTTCAGTACCTTGGGGTTTGCAATCATCAGTGGTATACTCCTTCATTATCGATGGTGATAATACATCAATGTCTCATGATTGGTAGATTCTCTCAAGTGTTCGAGTTCAACTCATTTATTCGCACATGTTAGATTGTACTGGGGTACTTTGACTCTCATCATCATTATCGATGAGTTGTATTACATTTGTAAATGATATACATCAATCACCAATAATCAAATGATTTCTCACATCGTCGACTTCAGCTCATTTATTTCCATAGTGTAGAAATGTACCATGGCAGTTAGTGAAGACATTAGGTTGCTTCAACATTTTTGGTTCACTTGTTAGTTCCTCTAGTTTTCTTCCATTGACACCATCCACCTTATATGTTGCAGTTCATGCTAGTAGCATTTTATATGTTGGAACCCGAGTTGCATGCAGTACCATTATTCCACTTTTTGACTTTCTACTTTGAGGATCAGTTATGCAACATCAGTGATCATATATCTACTTCAACATCATTGATCAGTTCTTTTGTATGTGATATTGTGACATGACCTTGATATGTACTTTTGCGGCTATGATCAGATGATCCACTATGTATTTCTCAGTCTACGCTTGGTATGCAGACATGCTTTACTATCTCTAAGCATGGGTATGCCCACTTCAGACATGAGATTTATTTCAGATCCCTTCCACTGGTTTGGCACGTTGGAATCTGGTGATCTCCTCCCAAGTCTTCACATAATTCTTTCGATACACTTAATACGTTTTGGCCATCATGTGCCCCTTCTGATCTCATATATTAGAGGTCATACGTTATAGCATCATTTATCACCCTTGAATACTTTATGCTTTGATTCATGGCCTTGGGCAACCCTTTCCCTTCATATTTGGTCCTTTTACTAAAAACATTATTTTAAATTCCATATGTGACTCTGCCCTTCAAACCGTATGTACACACGCAGGTCCATCTATATCCAAACCATGTCTATCATTTGAAATATAAAAAATATGAAATCCCTATTTTAAGCACATGATTTACAGGTTACACCGGAATCCCACCTAAAAAAAAATTAGGTGGTATAAATACACCTCATGGGAATGTCGAGGGAGAGAAAAATATGGGATATTGATATTATATCCAATTGGTCCATGATCAAGTTTGATTTATCCATGTGCCTCTTTCACTCCCAGGTATAGGAAACCCTTGTTTCCTCATAGAGATGTCCATTTTCTTTATATGGCATCTATGTGTATGCATTTCATAGACGATTGTTGATGCTTGGCTTGGATGGATCCAGAGGAAAGTTTCGCTTGGATCCATGGTGGAATCAAGTTGTATTCTTCTAGATTTCTTTGCAAACATCAATAAAGAAGCTCTGTCCTATTCCTGATAATTATGATCTTTATGCTTTAACTCATGTTATGATATAATTATGTATGATCTCATGTTTTATATCCATATGCTTATATGATCTAACATTCATATCTTGAACATGCTTTGAACTACTGCTAGTATATATGCTTTTCTGGAATGTGTTGTAGGTTTTGAAGCATTGGAGGAAGCAAAGGGTTTGAACCCTATGGGAACATCTTCAAATGTAGGACCTACGGGTACTCTCTCTTCATCCCACTTTAATAGTTTAAGCATTAGGACTGCTTGTTTGCTTTCTTCTTCTTGGTGTATTCCCTTCGATATGTGGGGTTTTCCAACCCAGACCCTAGGGTGTTTTACCCCGTAACACCAACTTATATGCAGATCCTTCTCTTACGGGATTGTTCAAATGAATTTTCAAGGAAGTGAGATGCAAAATCAAACCCTTTACCTTGAGGAGGTAACTCCACAATTTCAAGAGAAATATCAAAATCCTTCCAAGACCAATGGAGTGGTTGGTCGGTCACTCTGAATCAAAGCTCCAAAAGTGACAAGATAGATCCACCTAAAGCCATCTAAATATAAAGAACAAAGAGCCTTCCACTATAAAGTCCTTAAAGATACAACCAAACAAGCAGCTTCCAAGTATTTCCGCTCTAGGTGATGAGTACATGACACTAAAATAAAATAAAGCAAACCTAAGGACCTTCCGAAGATAGTTTGGGATAATTATGGCCCAAGCCTACTAGCGAAGGTATCAAAAAAAGTTACGCTGACCTCCAGACAATGGCCTTTGCCTGTGAAAGTACCCTGATATGAATTTAAATAGGAACGAAAAAAATTACAGATATAACCATAAATACAAATATGCAGTAGAAATAACACTTCATTTCATTAATATCAAAAATATGCTTACAAACAAAATGGAAATAAGACTAGCTCGGGCGATGGTAGCTTATCTCTAAGAAGAGATGTGCCAGCTACATGCTTTTGAAATGTGTTACAATGAGTCTTGAATGCATATTTATTATTGAGAAACAATGGAAAACCCTAAACATCCAAAAACCTAACCCTAGGAGATGAAGCACCAAACTATGGGCCTCATTTGGGTAAATTGGTACATCAACCCCCCGGGGTCGTAACTTTGGCATACGATCTCTGTTTGACGCGCACAATACCTTGTTGGAAATATCTATTCGAGGACTACAACTTTTGAATGAAAACAAATGGTCCATTGACCATGATGGACCCCATTTTCCTAAAATACATTGTTTAGGGCCTCAAAACGGCTCCAGAAGTTCAAGACCCGAAAAATTGCCAAAGTAGTAAATTGTGCTACAATTAAGAAAACTGAAAAACTGAAAGAGATAGTTGTGGGGTCCAAGTGGGATAGGTGGTTGGCCACCAACATCCACCTGGATCATTCCTCCCCCCTTAGGAAGTAATGGTCCCCATTGCATTCAGTGCCTCCATGCGATGGGGAAACTTTTGTTGAACTTGGTCTGTGGTGAGGTGTTCTGCAATATCTGATATGTTCAATAATGGTGGGAAGCATGGTTGAGGGCAGTCCACATTGAACACTCAATGCGAGCCAAGGAATGGGGAAATTTTGTGCTACAAAGAATTGTTTTCCACAACCTTGGTAATGGTGTAGGGACCATATCGGAGTGGTCTGAGCTTCCGATGGGCTCTTGTAAGGCATTTTTTCTGCAGATGAAACCAGACTTTATCGCCCACTTGAAACTTGTGTGGCACCTGATGTTGATCATGTCACTACTTGTACTTGGAATTTTCCAGAAAGGAGTGACGATATATCGACCCATTGGGTAGAGGTGCTCTAGGAGTTTGATCAAAAGAATTCTTGACCTGACAGTTCAATGATACCCCTGTGGGTGAGGAGAAGATGTTCATGTATTCTTTCATGACCATATCCACCTGCTTCTACTGCATGGAGGAACCCTTCCTAGGGGACATGGATGTGGCTATAATCTTCCCCTTACTTGGAGAGCGAACCAGAAAGAAAATAATTTTCGTATTCTAGCAGATCATCTTACTCCATTTCTTAGTAGAGATCAAAGAGGTGGCAGTAGGTGGGACTACCTCCGATATCCTGTATAATGAATTACCCAAAGAAATAATAACAGCGCGAGGCCTTGACTCATACACAGCATGTTGCTTCCACAAGTATGGTTGGCCTAATAATACATTACAAAAATCAAGAGGTGCAACATCACACAATACCTCATCTGTGAAGGGCTTGATGTTGTAGGGAAGGTGGCACTACTAGTAGACTCGGAGATATCATCCTTGGTGAAGACACCCGATGTTGTACTATTGCGGGTATGGTATGGTCAGTAGCCTAGATGCTTCATGATCTCAGCTAAAATGAGGTTATTTTAGCTGCCATTGTTGACAATGAATTGCAATGGAGAACCCTTAACCACATTTGTGAGTGGAAAAGACGCTCCCCCTCCTCTGGATCTTCGGGCTCATTCTTCTAGATCTTGGAAGTGGCAATTGTGGTGTTGGGCTCTGCATCACTAATCTGATTCCTTTTTTCATTCCTCTTGTCGGGTTGTTAATGTTTGGCCTGACACTCACTTATGTTGTGAGTGGAGCTCTTATGGAACTCACACCACTTTCTCATGTCCTTCTTTGGCTTTGCAATGTTGTTCATTGATTTCGACTTTGGTGGGTTGTCCTGGGATGCCACTCCTTGGCTTTTTCCTTTGTTTTGTGGTTTGGGGGTTGTTGTCATGCAGAGTGTCTAGGCACAGTGACAACACTCAGACCGAGGGTTGTCACCTTGATTCCCGATCTCTCCGTTTAAGCTGTCTCCCTAAGCTAAGGGGGGTGGACCCTGTGGGATAATGGAAGACCAACTGGGTTGGGAGACACAGCGAGGGAATCAAGTATTTGATCGATAATTAAAAAATTTATTAGATCTTAATTTCTTAAGACCAGTGCCTTCACTAGATGAAGTGAAAACTAAGTAATTGGTTTGTTGCTGTTGTTGATGAAATAATTAACGATTGCTTGAAAATGTTTGCAAAATATATAACATGTAACAATCATTAGATAATCCAAGCAAGGACGACATATTTTTTATAGATAAACAATGTCTTAGCAATTAAATTTCAAGAGATGCAAATGCTTTAATAACCATAAAATTTAAATGCTAACCAGCTAGAATTTAAAATTGTTATGCTTGAAATTCCAAATCTAGGAAATTTATCACTTTTCAATAGTTAAACTCCAGATAAAAATTTAATCCCATTTAACTATAGTAAAATGATGAATACTGATACCAAAAAAAAAAGACATCAAAAGGAATTTCCAATTTTTAATTATTCTTTAAAAAAAAAAAAAAAAATTTAAATTTTTTCATGATTTGGGTTTTTTAGGATTTTTTAAATGTTCATTTTTTTTATTTCTAAATGATTAAAATATAAATCAAAATCATAAAGAAAAACTAAATTCTAAAATAAAACAAAACTAAATAAAAAAACCTAAGGACTAAACCTTTTTATGCTTTTGTGGAATTTTTATTTTTTATTATTATTATTTTTTATATTTTATATGTTTTAGATTTTCATGATCTTATAAAGCCAAACCAAATAAACAAAATCGGGACCTACACTAAAAATGAAATAAATGAAAACAAAATCGATTTTTTTTTTCAATTTTTTTGATTTTTTATTTTGTACTTCATAAAAATAAAACAAAAACAATACTACTTATCTAACCCTAACTTAATAATCAAAGTGTTTCTCTTTTTCTTTTTATTGTTTTGTGGTATTACAGGTTTGGTCGACGGCAAGGAAGGGGGACGTGAGGAGGCCAGAAGACTGCATGAGAGAACGTTGTAGATAGCAATGGCTGCGTAGAGGAGATGGATGTGGGGTTGAATAGTTGAATGCAGTGGAACCGGAATGAGGGAAGAAGGGGCTGCATGGAGAGTTGAATACGCAGGTCTTGAGCTCGATGGTGCTTGTGTGTGTAGGTTGAAGGGAGCTAGATGAAGCAGCAACGAGAGGAGGGAAACACGCAGAGAGATAATGGAAAAGCAGATGGCTGCAATGAACACAGAGGACACAGTTGGAGGGACCACTACGGATGGCTGCGTGGAGGAGGAATATGATGGTGAAGAGAGCGGATGAGCTGCGGGGGTAGTGGCTGAGGAGATCTGCGGGGTTTAGATAAGATAGGGAGTTGTGTAGGGAGCTCGATAGGAGATGGAAGCGTGGATAGGAAGAGCAGTTGTGGGAGAAAACTGAGGCTACCAAAGGGAAATGCGTGGAGGACAAGGATTTGGATGGTTTCGTGAGGGAAGGGATGGCAGAAGCGAAGTATAGAAGGCACTAGGACAAAAGCCTGGAGAAAAAGAATGTAGACAAAGAGAGTAGGTTTTACAGGTAGAGAAAGGAGAGACGTGGGAGTGCTATAGCAGTGTGAGGTGTGGAAAGAGTGGTGATACAGCAATCCCACAACCTGCTTAAAAAAATTTCGAAAAAATTTCCTGTAACACAATGAAACCCCAAGCAACAACAGAAAAATAGCCAGAACAAACCCTCGAATTTCTTTAGAAACCCCGCAAGAGCTGATCCTAAGGCCAAATCTTACCCTCCAGGGCCTAGATCTGGCTTCAAACAAAAAAATTTCCTCAGACCTGCAACCTGCAATGGAAAAACAAAACACCCAGAAACATGCAAGGAAGAAACCATAAAAAAAATGCTAAATAATTACAATATTCACAAGATAAAGGCTCTAAGCAGCTAGATCTATCGTTATGCCACACATATATTTTTAAAAATTTTAAATTAAGATGAAGTGCTTCAGAAAACGCTTCATGCATCCACAACAGAAATTCTAATGATTAGCCCGAGATCAAAACCAACTGAGCTCTTCAAAAAATGATATCCGAGAGTTGGTTGGTCCAATTGAAGACTTCCCTAAACGCTCGGTGATCTCAAAATCAAGGATTTCCTACACAACTTAATTCAACCATTAACATAGAGAGAGAAAACGACAATGAAATTCAGATTTAATGGAGATACCTGCCATTATATTCAGAAATTAAACTATCATTCAAACCCTAATGATCAAACAAGATACATGTGTTTAAATCACTCTTCAATAAGCTAACATCAATGGCTGAAAGTAAATATATGCAAGAAGATAAAACATCTTACAACATTTTTCTGAAGAGTAACACCAGCAGAGATTAACCCCAAATTATTTCTTTATTGCACATAAAAAAAATAAAAAATTACAAGAGAGCTTTCCTTAGCACATGATCAGAAGATCGAAGAAATCAACTGACAACTGACCTCCTATTTAAAGAAAAAATTCCCAATGGCTAGTTCGAGTGATCCTTGTCAAATCAATCTCGATCATTGATGAGGATCAAAAAAATATTTTAATCTCATCTGTTGAAATTAAAATAATGAGGAAATTCGAAATTATCATTTAAATGCATTTTAATTAATTCAAAAATTTAATTTTTGAATTAATTTCCTCAAAATTTTGACTTTGACTTAATCCTAGGGACCAAGGGCATAAAATTTAGCAAAATAATGATTTAACCTTAGTCCCTGGACCTCTTAAAATTTAATTTTTTAAAGGATCCACGAATTTTACCTTTGGAAAATTTAAATTTTACTAGGACCTAGGACCTATGAGGGGATAAATTATTTTTCTAACCCTCAAGACATTTTACATCATGATTTTTACATTTTTACATCTCAAGGGGGAAAACCCATTTGATATAGACCCTCACAGACTACCCAGTTCCGTGACACAAATATAATCTAGCAGGTCAAGCAATTTATAATAAAATAACCTAACCAAATAGTTAGGATTATTCCCAAATCACTTTTACATAGACTCAATCTAGCACACTAGGACTCCCCTAAGATTCTAATGAAAAAATCCATTCTGGCTTTGGGGTTAGGGAGAAGGAAAACTCTGTCGATCATGGATCGGTGAGACAAAAAACCTTCCGGAATATAGATCATCACCAGAAAATTAGGTTTACCTAGACAATTACATACATGACACAAATCTGCTGAGATTATTTACAATTTACACATGCAGACTGGGTTTACAATATAGCATGATCAGGCTGATGATGATAGTTGAACGGCACGGACATGTTAATCAAGAGCTATCCCTCTTGCAAAAAAAGAATGGGGGGTACTGCTATGGGTCGTTGACACATAGCGGTCAACATCTGGCTCTACTTGGGGACACGTTGCTACAATGTAGGAATGTGAGAATCTATAATTTTCATCCAGACAACACACAAAAAAACATAAGCAGCGTCCATCCAAAAATCATCATATAACATTAAGCACAGGAAATATATAAGCTCTTCATTTATTAACTATCTAGTAACATGAAAAGTAAATCTAATCCTAAGGCAGAAATAAAATGCTAAAAAGACAAGGAGTAGGGTTAGAAATACAGAAGATGCCCCATGGCATCAGATGCATTCAATATAGTGTATACTAAGCATTTTCCTGCTTTTAGGAAAATCTATCAACTGTTTCTCGGATGTGCCATGTCCAATTCTGCATATGGTAGGACTTTTTCCTATCCGAAAATCAATCTTCTCGTGGCCATATGATGAATCAAATTGCCTTCTCATTCTCTTTCTCTTGCATTTTTTCTTTGTGGAACATTCTGCTTCAAAATTATCAGATGAAGTATGTAAGATATGCATGACATGTCTTTCTTCATCTTGCATCCGATTTTATCGTTTTCTGTTTTATCCAGGTAACCTTCAATTAACCACTTTTCAATGGAACCAATGACTTCATCATAATGAGATGGAGCTTGTTGCAATAGATAAGGAGGCTTATGATCTATTGACATCTCCTTGTTTCTTTCATCCTCTAACTGATGTTGAAATTTCTGTACCTGTATTGTTATGGCATCCATCTGGTTAGAGTATTCAACCTTCATAGCATTGATTTCCTTGGCATGGTCTTCCTCCATGCTCAATAAATTATTCTAAAGACATATCTGACTAGCTTCTATATCTTTTATTACTTTATCATTATTTTTCTTTATGGTCATCAAGAAATGTTGCATAAAGTTTATCTCTTTCTTATGATTTGCTTGCATGGTAGCCAACTGATTATTATAATTGAATTTCATGATGGTCATCTCTTCATCCATATTTAATAACTTGTTTTGCATAGAATTAATTTCCCTATCATGATTAGATTTCATGGTTTCCATCTCCTTATCTCGCTTTTCCAGGTAGGTGTATAAAGTTCTCATATGATTGATGTAATCAATTACAATTTTTTCTTGATTAATTTCCATATTTTTTACCAGCTGCATTAGTTCCTCTATAATTTTCTTCTAATTTTCCCTTTCATTGTCGACACTGATTTGACAATTTGTCCCTGATTTTCCATTATCATGGATTCGATCTGCAACGGTACAGGTGGATGGCACATTCTAATATGGAGAATTGTCTTGAAATCTTTCATCGACTATTGAATCCTTCACAAAATCACTTTCATTCTGTTGTATAATTTCTGGGGCACAAAGCACGGTATCTTGATAACCATATCTATATTTAAAAGCATGAACGATGTCTTGTAAAGAAGTGAAAGAATCTTCAAGACAATTATTAAACCAATTCAATGCATCACCCTCTAAAGAAAATACAAATAGATGCATTTTTACATCTTCATGATCATACTGGCAAGAACTACAATATATGAGCATTATACTAGAAAACCTTCATAGATGCTTTCTAACAGCAACTGAATCACCACCCGAGAACAAATACCACCCAAGAACAAAGACAATTTATGAATAGCCACTTCCGAAATATCATGGAGAACATCAGTAAAATGACACGGGGTAAACGAATAATCCATGATGAATAATGAGGGACCAAATGGATGATAGAGAGAGACCTCTGCTCAAGAAAATCAAGAGATCCACAAGAAGCAAACTTCGAGTATAAACTCTTGTAGAAATGAAAGAAGTGGAGTCACCACTTAAACATGAATCTAACTCGAGGATCCAAAAGACAACAAACAACCGGATATAAGGGGGGCTTCTTATCTGGGAAATAATAAATGGAAGAAGTGGAGTCACCACCCAAACAAGAAACAAGCCGAGAAGTTGTTATGAAACCAGATCAAGAAAAGATAGAAAAGATAGATCAACGCCTTAGAATTCAGCCTCTTCGAGGGGGCAACCTCCTTTACATTACATAAATGAAAAATTCTTGGATGATACAAATGACAAAACCTCCTTTCTATATATAGGAGTCTAAGGAGTCACAATATAATCCAACCGACCTAACAATAATAATATAAAGCCACAAAATAACAATAGAGGGATTCTATGGGGCACAGAAATAACAATATGGGGGTAATAGGGTCACAACAATATAAATAAGGGGTATAACTACAATAGTAATGGGGTAATCACTAGTATTATAGGGACCCAACATGCCCCTCTCCTTCAAAAAAGTGTTGTCCTCAACGCTTGAGTAGTTCTGGATACTTCTGCATAAAATTCTCATCCTCCCATGTGGAATCTTCAGCGGATAAGTTCTTCCACTTGATAAGATACTCTGAAATTGATCGATTTCGTAGCTGTCGAGTTCTTGTTTCTGTGACTGCTTTCGGTTCCAATATAATTTTTCCTTCCTCGTCAAGTTCTGGAAATATTGTTTGAATTGGGAGCTTGTCACCTATAACCTTCTTTAAACATGAAACATGGAAAACTGGGTGCAATCGAGAAGCTGCAGGAAGCTCCAATTTGTATGCCATAGTACCAATCTTTTGCAACACCTTGTACGGACCATAATACTTTGGTGATAATTTATTATCCTTCTTAGCTTGCTTTAGGGACATTTGCTTATATGGTTGTAGCCGTAGGAATACCCAATCACCTACATCAAAACTTCTTTCACTGCGATGTTGATCTGCCTGTTGTTTCATTCTATTTTGTGCCAACACGAGGTTATCCTTTAAGAGTTGGAGGACTTGTTGTTGATGTTCGATGTGATGTTCCACTGCCTGAACCTTAGAATTTTCTCTTAAATATGATGTGATGGATGGTGGTTGATACCCATAAAGTGCCATAAATGGGGTCATTTTTGTTGCTGTATGGAAGGAAGTGTTATACCACCATTCAGCCAGAGGCAACCATTTGACCCATTGTGTCTGTTTATCAGATACAAAGCAACGAAGATATCCTTCCAAACATTTGTTTACTATCTCAGTTTGCCCATCAGATTGAGGATGATAAGATGAGCTATGAGCTAACTGAGTACCAAGACAAGAAAATAATTTTGTCCAAAAATTTCCAGTGAAAATGGGATCTCTGTCACTTACAATAATCTTTGGGTTTCCATGTAGCTTTTGAATTGTTTCCATAAATGCAGTAGAAACTGTACTGGCTTTAAATGGATGTGATAATGCACAAAAGTGTGCATACTTGGTAAGTCTTCAACTACCACCATGATGACACTCTTTCCCTCAGACTTGGGTAAACCTGTGATAAAATCCATTGAAACCTCCTCCCAACGTTGGCTTGGAATGGATAAAGGTTGTAATAGACCTGGTGTCTTAATTGTTTCAACTTTATTTTGTTGGCAAACCAAACATTCCGCCACAAACTTTTGAATATCTGATTTAAGGCCATCCCAAAAAATTCCTTCTTAACCCTGTGGTAAGTTTTTAAAAATCCTGAGTGCCCTCCTAAGGGAGAAGTGTGCAATTCCATAAGAATCTTTTGTTTTAGCTGGGAATTCTTACAGAGGTATAAGCGATCTTTGTACCATAACGAATCATTTTGCCAGCTAAATGTATCAGAAGTACTGGAATCTTGTTGTAGCTTTCGAATAAGTGCCCACACTTCTTCATCATTCTTCCATTCCTCCCTTGCTTCGTTTATCCAATCTGGTTGGATAATAGAAATGGCACACAACAATGCTTCCACATCCTCATCCTTTCTTGAGAGTGCATCTGCCACCACATTTTGCTTCCCTTTTTTGTAGATGATTTCAAAGTCATAACCCAACATCTTTGTGACCCACTTTTGTTGCTCTTCAGAGGATAATCTTTGTTCTAAAAAGTATTTAAGGCTATCATGATCCTTTTTTACCTTGAAGTGTCTTCCCATTAGGTAGGGTCGCCATTTCTTAAGTGCATGGAGTATTGCCAACATTTCCTTCTCATAAATAGCTTTGCTTAAAAACTTTCCCTTGATTGGACGACTTTCAAAAGCAATGGGTCTTTCATCTTGCATTAGAACAGCACCAATTCCATTTCCTGAAGCATCACATTCCACAATAAAGGTTTTTGTGAAGTCCGGTGTAGCTAAGACCGGTGCTTGGCACATTGCCTCTTTAAGATGTTCAAAGGCCTTTGTTGCTTCTGGAGTCCATGAAAATGAATCTTTCTTCAATAATGTTGTTAGAGGTGCTGCTATTCTCCCATAATTCTTAACAAACTTGCGATAATACCCTGTCAACCCAAGAAATCCTCGCAGATGCTTTATGGATGTGGGGATTTTCCATTCCTTAATGGCTTTAATTTTGCTAGGGTCTACCTTAACTCCTTCATGAGATACAATATGACCCAAATATTCCACCTCCTGGACTCCAAAGAAACATTTGGATCTTTTTGCATATAATTGTTTCTCCTCCAATAGTTGTAGCACCCTGTCAACATGTTCAACATGATCCTTCCAAGACTTGCTGTAGATTAGTATATCATCAAAAAATACTAACACAAATTTTCTAAGGAATGGTTTGAAAATTGAATTCATCAAACCTTGAAATGTTGAAGGTGCATTGGTAAGGCCAAAAGGCATGACCAAAAATTCATAATGACCCTCATGAGTTCTAAATGCCGTTTTCGGAATGTCTTCAATCTTCATTCTGATTTGATGATATCCCGAACGAAGATCCAACTTGGTGAAGTAAATTGATCCATGCAATTCATCCAGTAATTCATCAAAAACAGGAATGGGGAACTTATCTTTAATAGTGAGCTTGTTGAGCTCCCTATAATCCGGACACATGCGCCATGATCCATCCTTCTTGTGCACCAATACTACTGGAGCTGAGAAAGAACTTTGACTCGGTTGAATTATACCAGCCTCTAGCATTTCTGCAACCATACGTTCAATTTCACTTTTTTGGACATAGGGATATCTGTACGGCCTGATGTTTGGAGGAACACTTCCTGGAATCAGATGAATAGCATGATCATGATCACGCATAGGTGGGAGACCTTTGGGAGTCTCAAATACCTTGGAATGATTGTCCAAGACTTTTTGGAGATCTGGAGAAATAGATGATTCCAATGTGGAAACATCTAGCGAACATAATTGTGCAATTACACCTCTTTGCTCCTTTTTTAGAAGCTTTGTCATGCCATTAGAGCTGATTATCTTTCCTGGTTTCCCTGCAATACCCCTTAATTCAACTTCCTTTCCTTTCGTAGAAAATTTTATGAAAAGTTCTTGAAAATTAAAAGCTATTGTACCCAAGGATTGTAGCCATTGGACTCCTAGTACAACATCAGCACCTCCCATTGGAATGGAAAGCATTGGGCTAGTCAATACATATTCTCCAATGGATAGCTTGATATTATGGCACTTTCCAGAGCAATTTATTGTTCCTCCATTTGCAATCATCACTTGACACTCTGGTGCTGGATATAGGAAGCAATTCAATTCTTTTGCTACCCTACAATGAATAAAATTGTGGGTGCTTCCTGAATCAATCAACACTATTACCTTTTTCTTCTTGATTTGTCCTTCTATCTTGATGGTTTGAGGAGTGGTAATTCCCGCCAATGCATTACAAGATATGGTCGGATTTATTTTTCTTCATCTAGGCTTTGTTCCTGGAGTATATCTTCTTCTTTTGACCTTTCTTGCTCCTTTTCTTCTTCCTCTTCACAATCTATGTAGAATAATTTCTTCTCAGCACACTTATGACCTTTAGTGTATTTGCTATCACAACTGTAACAAATCCCTTTTTCTCTTTTTTCCTCCAATTGTTGTGGTGTCAACCTTATAGGTTGTGGAATACTAGGGGCAACAACACTTCCGTCTTTATAGTTGTGAGTGGTATGCTTCCTCGTTTCCATAATTTTGCTTTCCATTTTTCTTGCTAACCTGAATGCCTTCCCTATTGAATCAGGTTCCCAAAGGCGTTGGATATTATCCTTTAAAGACCCTATGAACACATCAATCCTATGCCCCTCTGGAATATCTTTTACCCTTATGTTCAATTTTTGGAACTCCTCAATGTGCTCCATTACTGAACCCTTTTGTTTGAGACTTATCAATTGGCTAAAAAAAGTGTTGCTTTTTGTATCTTCATAATGTGCTATCAATTCTTCCGTAAAAATTGCCCAAGTGATAAATTGTTTACGAGAGCAAAGCCATTGATACCATACAAACTGATTTGGTTCCAAATATACAGTTTCCATACGTACCTTTTGTGCGTTTTGCACATTATTGAGATCGAAGAATTGCTCCATCTGTAATATCCATGTGGCGGGATCCTTGCCATCAAACTTCCTCATATCGATTTTTGGAATATGGTGATTCTTCGATCCAACATTAGCGTCTATGGAATCATGATTAACATTTCTTTTGTTCTCATCATGAGTTTCCTTTACTACCTTTTCACCATTAGTGACCATTTCTTGTAGCAACTTCTTCAATTCTTCCATGTCTATCTTCAAATCTATCTTCAAATCATCCATCTTAGCTTCCATGCCCTTTATCTTAGATTCCACGCCATTTACCTTAGATTCCACGCCACTTATCTTAGCTTCTGTTAGCTTTTGTGAGCGTGACATTTGTTGCACTTGTTCTTGTAATTTTGATATATCATGTAGCATTTCTTCCTCTTCTTCATGAGTCATGCTAGAGCTTTCAGGTTCCTTACTAGGTGTTTTCATTTTCTTTCCCTGGGGTATCAGTTATCGATAATAATGCTTTACTATGCCCTTTGAATTCCGTTAAACCAAGCTTACACAAAAATTTAAAAAAAAACTACACACCTTTTTTTCACTTTATAGAAGCCTGATATTGAATCTGATGTATCTCTGTAATTTCGGATCATCCAATTCTGAAATTGCTACCTGTAGTAGCCTTCTGCATCCTCTTTCCAATGCCACAAGTCTGAGCCAAATTGGATTCTCCAAGGAAGAGTTATGTGAAATCTCCCACAGTGACTTGCTTTTATACTGGTTCAGTAGAGCGAACTTGTACGACGTGCCACGAGTCACTGTTTCAATCTTTGAATCTAAAACACACGTACAAGAAACTACAGTCCGTCCTCTTTCTGTACCTTCTTATGAAATTTCAATCTGATCCCCAGAGAGAAATTTATGACGATTTTCCCCAGGTCACCTGTTTTGAATGTAAATCAGGAGTCTGCAAAAAGACCAACTTCCTCAGATCATATCTCCGCAAATATCACGCGAAAAGCTCTGAAATTCGGACCCAAGGTTCAGAACGATTTCTTCTCAAATGGGTTTTTTTTGCGACTTATGAAACATCAAAGAAAAAAAATTATAGCGAAAATGCCACGATGACCTGTTTGGAGCAGCGAAACCCTAGAATCCAAAGCTCTGATACCAAATGTTATGAAACCAGCTCAAGAAAAGATAGATCAACGCCTTAGAATTCAGCCTCTTCGAGGGGGAAACCTCCTTTACATTACATAAATGAACAATTCTTGGATGATACAAATGACAAAACCTCCTTTCTATATATATGAGTCTAAGGAGTCACAATATAATCCAGCCGACCTAACAATAATAATATAAAGCCACAAAAATAACAATAGAGGGATTCTATGGGACACAGAAATAACAATATGGGGGTAATAGGGGCACAACAATATAAATAAGGGGTATAACTACAATAGTAATGGGGTAATCACTAGTATTATAGGGACCCAACAGAAGTCTAGGTGCTACAAGTGCAGATGAAACAATTAACGAGATGACGAAAGACAGGGCAATGAAAAGATCAAATGACGCCAAGAAATGTTATGTCGCTTGACAGGGTAATGAATAGCGGAAAAGATGAGATGATTAAAAATATGTCGAGAAACCAAGACTAAAAAATGTTGGCGTTGCCAGCTAAAATGAATGATAGAAATATGAAAGATGAATGATGAATGTCGAATAAACCAAGGACAGAAAAAACTATGTCCCCGGCGACAACATTTTTTGGCGCCGCTGCTGGGGATATTTTATTCTCGGCGTTTCAATGACATTTCCTCATCATTTTTAATCATCTCATATTTTCTTCCATTCATTAACCTGTCATGCAACTCAGCATTTCCTGGCATCATTTGATCTTTTCATCACCCTATCTTTCTTTATCTTGTTAATCGTTTCATCTGCACCTTTAGCACTTGGATTTCTCGGTTCGTTTCTTGTTTGGGTGGCGACTCCATTTATTTTCATTTATTTTTTCTCAAACAAGAAGCCCTCCCTTATATCTGGTTTTTTGGATCGTAGAGTTAGATTCATGTTCAAGTGGCGACTCCACTTCTTTCATCTCTTTATTTTCTTGAGCAGAGGTCTCTCTCTATCATCCATTTGGTCCCTCATTATTCATCATGGATTATTCATTTACCCCGTCTCATTTTACTGATGTTCTCCATGATATTCCAGAAGTTGTCATTCATAAATTGTCTTTGTTCTCGGGTGGTGATTCAGTGATTGTTAGAAATCATCTATGCAGGTTTTCTCGTATAATGCTCATATATTATAATTCTCCCCAGTATGATCATGAAGATGTCAAAATGTGTTTATTTGCCTTTTCTTTAGAAGGTGGTGCTTTGAATTGGTCTAATAATTGTCCTAAAGATTCTTTCACTTCTTTACAAGACATCGTTCATGCTTTTAAAGATAGATATGGTTATCAAGACAGCTCCCCTTGTGCCCCTGAAATTATACAACAGAATGAAAGTGATTTTGTGAAAGATTCAACTGTTAATGAAAGATTTCAAGACAATTCTCCATATCAGAATATGCCACCCACTTGCACCTTTGCAGATCAAATCCACGATAGTGGGAAAGTAGGGACAAATTGTCAAATCAGTGTCAACAATGAAAGGGAAAATCAAAAGCAAGTTATAGAGGAACTAATGAGGCTGGTAAAAAATATGGAGATTGATCAAGAAAATTTTGTAACTGATTACGTCAATGATATGTGAACTTTATACACCCACATGGAAAAGCAAGATAAGGAGATGGAAACCATGAAAGCTAATCATGATAGGGAAATTAATTCTATGCAAAGCAAGTTATTAACTATGGATGAAGAAATGACTATCATGACATTCGATTATAATAATCAGTTGGCTACCATGCAAGCAAATCATAAGAAAGAGATAAACTATATGCAACATTGCTTGATGACCATAAAGGAAAAGAATGATAAAGTAATAAAAGAAATGGAGGCTAGTCAGATATGTCTTCATAATAAGTTATTCAGCATGGAGGAAGACCATGCCAGGGAAATCAGTGCTATGAAGGTTGAACACTCTAGCCAAATGGATGCCATAACAATACAGGTATAGAAAATTTAACATTGGTTAGAGAATGAAAGAAACAGGGAGACATTGATAGATCAGAAGCCTCCTTATCTGCTATAGCAAGCTCCATCTTATTATGAGGAGGTCATTTGTTCCATTGAAAACCGGTTAATTGAAGGTGATCTAGATAAAATTAAAAATGATAAAAATCATATGCAAGATGAAGAAAGACATGTCACACATATGTTACATACTTCATCTGAGAGTTTTGAAGCAGAAGGTTCCATGTCATCAGTGATACACCCTGCCAAAAAGAAAAAACGCAAGAGAAAGAGAATGAGAAGGTGATTTGATGCATCAGATGGCTGCGAATAGCTTGATTTTCGGATAGGAAAAAGTCCTACCATATGCAAGATTGGTCATGGCACATCCGAGAAGCAGCCGACAGATTTGCCTAAAAGCAAGCAAATTCTCAGTATACACTATAGTGAATGCATCTGATGCCATGGGGCATCCTCTGTATTTCTGACCCTACTCCTTGTATTTTCAGCATTTCATTTTTGTTTTAGGATTAAATTTACTTTTCATGTTACTAGATAGTTAATAAATGAAGAGCTTATATCTTTCCCGTGCTTAATGTTATATGATGATTTTTGGATGGACGCTACTTATGTTTCGTTGTGTGTTGCGTGGATGCAGATTTTGGATTCTTACGTTCCTACAATGCAGCAACGTGTCCCCAAGTAGAGCCAGATGTTGACCACTATGTGTCAACTACCCATAGTAGTACACCCCCTTTTTCACAAAAGGGATAGCGCCCAATCGATATGTTCTTGCCATCATCAACAACATGATCATGTTATATTGTAAACCCAGTCTACATGTGTAAACTGTAAATAATCTCAGCAGATCCGTATCATGTATGAAATTTCCTACGTAAACCTAATTTTCTAGTGATGATCTACGTTCCGGAAGGTTTTTTTTCCCACCTATCCATGATCAGCAGAGTTTTCCTTCAGCCTAACCCAAAATCCGTAATGGATTTTGTCATTAGAATATTAGGGGAGTCCTAGTGTGCTAGATTGAGTCTATGTAACAGTGATTTGGGAATAATCCTAACTATTTGGTTAGGTTATTTTATTACAAATCGCTTGATCTGCTAGATTATATGTGTTGCAGAACTGGGTAGTCTATGAGGGTCTATGTCAAATGGGTTTTCCCCCTTGAGATATAAAATTGTAAAAGTCATGATGTAAAGTGTCTTGAGAGTTAGAAAATATTTATCCCCTCATAGGTCCTAAGTCCTAGTTAAATTTAAATTTTCCAAAGGTAAAATTCGAGGATCCTTTAAAAAAATTAAATCTTAACTAGTCCAGGGACTAACATTAAATGGTTATTTTGATAAATTTTATGCCCTTAGTCCCTAGGGTTAAGTCAAAGTCAAAATTTTGAGGAAATTAATTCAAAAATTAAAATTTTGAATTAATTAAAATGCATTTAAATGATAATTTCGAATTTCGTCATTATTTTCAATTCGACGGATGAGACTAAAAGATATTTTTATCTTCATCAACGGTCGAGATCTCTTTGACAAGGATCACTCGAACTAGCTGTTGGGAAATTTTTCTTTAAATAGGGGGTCAGTTGTCATTTGAGATCATTCGACCTTTGAGTCGTGTGCTGAGTGAAAGCTCTCTTGTAATCATTTTTCATGTGAAAATAAAGAAAGACTTTAGGGTTAACCTTAGCTAGTGTTACTCTTCGGAAAAATGTTGTAAGATGTTTTATTTTCTTGCATAGATTTACTTTCAGCCATTGATGTTAGCTTATTGAAGATTGATTTAAACATAGGTATCTTGTTTAATCACTAGGGTTTGAATGATAGTTTAATTTTTGAATATAATGGCAGGTACCTCCATTAGATCTAAATTTCACAGGTATCTTGTTTAATCACTAGGGTTTGAATGATAGTTTAATTTCTGAATATAATGGCAGGTATCTCCATTAGATCTAAATTTCACTGTTGTTTTCTCCCTCTATGTTAATGGTTGAATTAAGTTGTGCAGGAAATCCTTGATTTTGATATCACCGGGCATTCGGGTAAGTCTTCAGGTGGACCAGCCAACTCCCAGATTGCATTTTCTGAAGAGCCCAGCTGGTTTTGAACTTGGCCTTATCATTAGAAATTTTGTTGTAGACGCATGAAGGGTTTTCTGAAGCACCTCATCTTAAATTTAAAATTTTAAAAATATATCTATGGCATGGTGACAAATCTGGCTCCTTAGAGCCTTTAACTTGTGAATACTGTAATTATTTAGCAGGTTTTTTTGGGGGGTTTTAGTTTCGTCATTTTTTCTGGATGCTTGTTTTCAGGAGCAGGTTGCAGATCTGAACGTGTAGTGTTGTTCTGAAGTCAAATCTAGGCCCTGGAGGGTAATATCTGGCCTCAGCACCATTTTTTCAGGATATTCTTCAAAGGATTTTTTGGTCTGAAGGATTTCAATTTTTCTAAAGAATTCATAAGTTTTGAAAGCGAAATTTTTAGCAGAGGAATCTAGGAAATCCTCTCGGGCTCATTGGGTTACCATTTTTTTTCTTTTTCCTGAATTCTTTTTATATTTTGGAAAATTTTGAACTCGTCCTCAGCTCCAACCCACGTTTTTTATCCTCCTCTGTTCTTTGTCATCGTTGCTCCATTTCTGCAATCTCCCACAACGTACATCACATACTCTCCTGCATGATTAACCTTCTGTCTACTGCACGCTGCTGACCATGCCTTTGCGTTGAAATGCCTACCCTATCTATGTATTTCCTTCCCACGACTCTGTCTACAACACATCTGCAGCTCCTTAAGCTGCCACCCATTCACTCTCCACGCTGCAATCACCCAGCTCCGTACAACTACTCCTTTGTTGCCTGCAAAACACATAAAAACCTTGCATTCTCATGTCCCTCCTCATCAACACAGCTCCTCTGCATGTTCATTTTGCTGCCATGCAAGCTAATCGAAACCTGCATTCTTCAAGTGTTGCCTCCATCTGCAGTGTATTACATTTTCCAGGCCCGAGGATCCTTCTTCGCAGCACATTGTTTCATCAAACTTCTAGCGATGCCATCGAACTCTTCTACTCCATACCACCCTTAGAACCTACAAACACATTAAAACTCAAAGCATTCGATTTTCATTGTTATATATTCGGTGTGGCTCCTATTTAGATTAGGGTTAGAGTCAACATAGTTAGATTTCATTTTTTTTTAATCTTTGATTTTCATTTGTGTGGTATCGTTAATTTTTATTTTCATGAAATGTGTTATGTTTTGATTTAATCATAAAATCCTAAAAAAAAAAATTCTAAAAGTTAAAAAATAGAAAAATAAAAATCTAGAAAAAGTTAAAAAATAAAAAGAAATTAGATTTGGATTTTGATTTCATTTTGTTGTTTTATTTTTCACTTTGAATTAAAAATTAAAAAAAAAAAAAAAAAAACATTTAAAAAATCCCAAAAGCATAAAGAGGTTTTTAGGTTTTTATTTAGTTTTTAGAATTCAGTCATTTTTCTTTATGATTTTGATTTATATTTTAAATCATTTAAAAAATAAATAAAAAATAAACATAAAAATAAAAAAATTTCCTCATTCATCAAGGGTAAAATTTAAAGGAGAAATTTTGTGGTATTAATATTTGTCATTTTTCTATGGTTAAATGTGCTTAAATTTCAATATTTGAGGATTAACTATTGAAAGTGGTGAATTTTTCCTAGATTTGGGCTCTCCAAGCATAAACCTTTTATTTTTAGGATTGAAATTAGTAAGCATTTAAATTTCGTGATTGTTTCAAATATTTAAACTTTAGAAATTTAATTGCTAGAACATTGTTAAGTCATTGTGCAATTGATCGTTTTTCTTGAATTATTTGACGCTCGTCACATGTTAGATATTTTTCAAATATTTCTCAAGCAATCGTTAATTTCTTCCTAAAGCAACAGTGGGTAATCAATTACATGTATCATTGACTCCATAAGGCACTGGTATTAATCATTTTTAATCAAATTATAAATCTTTTCGAGCCTTAATCAAGTATTCGATTGCCTTGTTGTGTCTCCCGAACTGGCTGATTCATAGCTGGTTCTCTTTTATCCCATAGGGTCTACCCCCCTTAACCTGTTATAGGGAGATGACTTAAAAGGAGAGATCTGGGATTAGGGTGACAGCCCCCAACCTGAGAATTGTCGCGGTACTTAGACACTCTGCGCGACAACAAGGGCATCTTTCCCTTGCTTCAAATTCACAGACCCAAAGTCTCGCTTCTTCTGTTTAAAATTTTTCTCGATCTTAACGGCGTATCAGTACGACATGTCGAGCAAGAAGATGTCCAGGAACTCCATCTTGTCTTAGATGTACTTGTGTAGGAAGTCGTGATGCTTGAGTACCAAATGTTTCTCAAAATCCCTGATACCCAACTTTGTGCGAATGGTATGCAAAACATTAGTAAACTCTGGCACATCTTGGTCTCTTCCCTATTGCAGCATTGTCCACTTTATGCATTTATCCTTATAGCTCCCGACAGGGTAGTACTACTATATGATGGCATCCCAAAATGAATTCCAAGTGGTTGCGGCTGAAAAAAGTGAGGTCGTACTTTCATCCTTCTACTCACATTAGGTTTCCCACCAGTCCTTGACATGGGGGGCGGTTTTAACAAGAGCAAAAGTAATATTTTCTCAACTAGAAAAATCATGAATAGAAACATATCCTTCTAGAAAAGTTAACCATTTATCTACGACAATTGCATCTATTTGGCCCTCAAATATGGGAATGTCAAAGTTTACTTGTACCTTAAAAGGAGTTGAGCCTCCAGAGTGGTTGTTGGACATGGATGCGTCACCGGTGGGCAACCGTTGAAGGATCTAGGAAGAGTTATCCATCATCGCGTTCCTTTGTTTCTCGAGGGCCTCCTCAAGAAATATTTTGATAGGATCTCCTACCCCCTCAACTTTATTTTTTTCCCCCATGGGTCATCGTCAGGGTTTGTGAGGTTGATCTTGCAAAGGTCCAACTAGATCGAGCCCTAACTCCTTATATCCCAACCTCATTGGGGACATGCAAAGAAAAAAAAAGAAAGAGCAGACCAATCTGATACCACTGATTTGGATTTAAATAGGAACAAAACAAATTACATATATAGCCATAAATATAAAGATGCAGTAGAAATAAAATTTCATTTCATCAATATCAAATACTAAAATACACTTACAAACATAATGGAAATAAGACTATCTCAGGCGATGGTAACTTATCTCTGAGAAGAGATGTGGTGGCTACATACCTATGAACTGTGTTACAATGAGGCTCGAAGGCCTATTAATTGCTGAGAAACAATGGAAAACCCTAAACATCCAAAAACCTAACCCTAGGAGATGAAGTGCCAAACTATGAGCCCCATTTGGGTAAATTGGTACATCAACTCCCCGAGGTCGTAACTTTAGCATACAATCTCTATTTGACATGCACAATACCTCGTTGGAAAGATCTATTTGAGGAGTACAAATTTATGACCCATGATGGCTCCCGTTTTACCAAAAAATGTCATTTAGTTCCTCAAAACGGCTTCAAAAATTTAAGACCCAAATAACTGCCAAAAATAGTAAATTGTGCTATACTTAAGGAAACTAAAAAACTGAAAGAGGAAATTGTGGGGATCCAAGTGGGATAGGTAGTTGGACACCAACATCCACCTGGATCATTCCTCCCCCCTTAGTAGGTAATGGTCCCCATTGTGTTGAGTGCCTCCATGCGATGGGAAAACTTCTGCTGAACTTGGTCCTTGGTGAGTTGTTCTACAATCTCTGATCTGTTTAATAATGGTTGAAAGCATTATTAAGGGTGGTCCACATTGAACACATAGTGCGAGACAAGGAATGGGGAAATGTTGTGCTCCAAAGGATTTTTTCTCACAGCCTTGGTAATGGTGTAAGGACCATATCGGAGTGTTCTGAGCTTCCGATGGGCTCTTGTAAGGCATTATTTCTGCAAATGCAAACAGACTTTGTCGCCCACTTGAAACTTGTGTGGCACCCAATGTTGATCATGTGGCCACTTGTACTTGGCATTTTCCATAATGGAGTGGCGATATATTAGCCCATTGGGTAGAGGTGATACGGGAGTTAGATTGGAAGAATGCATGACCTGACAATGCAATGATACCCTTGTGAGTGAGGAGAAGATGTTTCTATATTCTTTCATGACCATATGCACCTGCATATATTGCGTGGGGGAATCCTTCCTAGGGGCCATGGATGTGGCTACAATCTTCCCCTTACTTGGAGAGCAAACCAGAAAGAAAATAAATTTCCTAGTCTAGGAGATGATCTTACTGTATGTCTTAGTAGAGATCAAAGAGGTGGCGGTAGGTGGGGCCACCTCCAGTATCCTGTAAAATGAATTACCCAAATAAATAATAACAGTGCAAGGCCTTGACTCATACACAGCATGTTACTTCCACAAGTATGGTTGGCCTAATAATACATTACAAAAATCATAAGGTGCAACATCACACAATACCTCATATGTGAAGGGCTTGATGTTGTAGGGAAGGTGGCACTGCTATCAGACTTGAAGATATTGTCCTTGGTGAAGCCACCCGATGTTGTACTATTGCGGGTATGGTATGGTCAGTAGGCCCAACCGCTTCATGACCTCTGCTGAAATGAGGTCATTTTCGTTGCCACTATCGACAATGAATTGCAGTGGAGAACCCTTCACCCACATTTGTGAGTGGAAAACGTGCTCCCCCTCCTCTGGATCTTCAAGCTCATTCTTCTGGATCTTGGAAGTGGCAACAGTGGTGTTGGGCTCCGCATCACTGATCTACTTCCCTTTGTCATTCCTCTTGTTGGGTTCTAACTCAGAGTTGGAACATGCATTTGATTATGAAGCCTTCAGCTCGACCATCAATGACAGCTTGGCCTGACACTCACTTGTGTTTTGAGTGGAGCTCTTATGGAACTCACACCACTTCCCTGTGTCCTTCTTCGGCTTCTCGATGTTATTCTTTACTTGTGGTTTAGGTTGGTTATCGTGTGCCACCCTGCCTTGGCTTTGTCCTTTGTTCTGTGGTTTGGAGCACCTATCCCTTGCTTCATATTCGCATATCCAAATTCTCACTTCTTCTGTTTACACTTCTGCTCGATCTTGATGACATATCGGTACACCGTGTCAAGTGAGGAGATGTCCAGGAACTCCATTTTGTCTTGGATGTTGTTAGCTTCCTATACCAATAGGTTTCATTTTTCATGATTGACTATGGAAGTGCCAAATATGATCATCCTTTCCATGCTGCAAAGGTTCCATATTTTCAAAAATCAAAAAATTAAAAAATGTAAAGAGGGTATGCCCTAAAAGAAAAATCAAAGGGCAAGAAGAATGAATTGGTCAACAAAAGAAAAAGAAAATGAACCCCAAAGAAAGACCAGGAAAGTGGCCAGTCAAAATGCCACTACTATCTTATTTGTGCAAAGCAAGTTCACAATGTGCAAACACTGTTTCTTAACACACTTGATGGATGGCCCAACAGTTCAATCTGGGCCAGTCCATATTTAAATTTCCTGCTGTAGAATAGAGAATGAAGGTCTGTCCAAACAGTTCAAGCTTGGCAGATCACTAGATAAGATAGAAAAGAAAAGGGTCTCAACTGCTTAATCTGAGCCCTTAGAAGAGATAAGGGTAGATCCAGATAGGAGGGCAGTCAAAAGAAAAGAGAAAAATCATGGTTTGCAAGTTCAAGTGCACCCAATCAAAAAAGAAGAAAAAATGTTAGGAATTGTAGAATGGGTAGGTAGATTGAAGTTGCAGAAACAAGTCTATCAATAGTGTCATCTTTTTCAACGTGATCTACTTCATGGATATCTCAAGTGCCATGGCAGAGGTGTGATGATAGATCAGATGTTGCAGGTCTAACTTTCCCTCTCCTCCCTCGCAACAATCATTCACTAACATCCATTAAAGGATTGAGATCTGCTCAAAAACTCTTAACTCCACTCCATTTTCATGAAAACTTAAGTCAAATTGCAGGTTTGCTTAAGAGTTAAAAGCCACATTTCTTGTGTAAAGTTTTATTTCTCCTAACACCCCAAAGCCTAGGTGATTCAATTTCATGCACCTAGCACTTCCCCTCATATTCATATTAATATTCTAACTTTTTTATATAAATCCCGCTTACATTTCCCCTCCCCTATTATGTATAAAAATACACAAAAAACCCAAAAAATATTGTAAATAACCCGCCCCGGCCTAATATGGCTATATTATATTTCCTCGGGAGTCATTGGTCCATCTAGGACCAATAACAGCCCACCACTTGTTACCCTGGTGTTAACGGGAAAAGTGTCTACTCAGAACGCCCCTATCCCACTAAGGTGTGACAGTACCTTAGAAACAAACAGAGAAAACTACTTTCGTATTCTTCTTTATGAACTATAAACGAAGAGGAATAGGATGGACCAACTTGTGTCTTGCGCTAGTCCTTTGATCGAATCTCTCTCCTCTTTGACAGATTCCAGCTACCTGCTCCCTTACTTTCCCAGCTTCACCAAGTTCCTGCAAGATCACAGAAGAGGAAAACTACACAAAGACATGGATTTATATTCATAAATAGCTTAGGATCAGATTTAAGCTAAACATGCAAATATAACAAAACATCATTAATACACAAGCATGTAGGAGAAACTCAAATAGTTTTATTGATATAACAAAAAGATCCAGGAGGAGTTACAACCGATGATTCCTGATCCAGCATCAACCCCCCAGCAAAGGAATCCCCTCTTCACCTCCAACAAAGCATAAATCACCCAATACTCTGATCTCTATCTCAAAACCAACAGCAATTCTCTGCAATGTACAAAATTCCAGCCTCTGGATCTCTGGGATGAGGATCCATATATAGATGTATCCAAAGAGGATGAGTCAGCTTATGATTTGACTAGTGGCTTCTCTCTGTCAGTTCTTGCTTCCACTTGGAGACTGAGAGCCTCTTACTCATCCTTGGTCGAACTCGGTGAGGCAAGTGTCATTGGGGAATATTCTGGAAGCTTCCATTTTCTGTCCACCTCGCGGAATGACACTGCCATTTGTCATTTCCCGCTCAGCGCACCCTGGTAGTGCATTTAGGTGCGTTGCAACGCACCTAGCTAGTGTACTTGGGTGCTATGCAACGCAGCTAGCTAGTGGAGCAGCTGAAATGATCCTGATTTGACTGATTCTGAGCAATTTCTGGTGGAGAACTTCTGGGAGAAGCTGTAATTTGTTGACCTTGTTCCTCTAGGGGTCGGAACAACACTTTTAGGGACTTAGGATCCCTTGGTTTATGGACATTTCATGCTTAGAGCTGTAAGGCACAAAAATGTCTATAATAGTTGCCCCCTAAAGTATGAGGTCGTTTATCGGGTGAAATGCTTTATTAGGAGGATCCGAAGTTCTTTCAATGTTGGGAGGAGACCTGTAATAAGATACAATACAATATATTATCTTCATATTGTTTTCATGATATAGCTGAGGCGGGCATTCCCATGCTCATCTTTATAAATTCATTTTCATGTACATAGGACAGACAATCGTCTGATGGTAGACTGATGATTCTGATAGAGCCATCATCCTTTTGGTAGGATGATTATCTGTGATGCAACGGTGTACATTTCAATGTGTTTATTCTCCTGAATATATATCGCAACCCGGATGGATGAAACTAGATCCGGGGTCTTCAATCTCGACCGATCTTCACTCAAAGTACAAGTCGATCCATGTGAGAAATGATTTGAAGTCGAACATGGAAAGACATCGCTTGATTACCAGTCAATGACGTAAACTGTTAACAAGCGCGAGAGGAATCACCGATAATGATGATGACCCTCAAGGTACTGTAGTACAATTCACGTGGTGTGAATAAAGGACTTGGCGTCGAACACCACGTAAAATATTTCGGTCGAAAGTCATTGATGTATACCTGTCGCCGGAAGTGAGAAACTTGCCATTGAGGCATGCAAGCTTCAAAGTACTGAAGGGGGTGTTCCTAGATCAACTTCTTGGGTAATGAGCTGGAGTCAACAAGAAGCGATCCGTCAAAGGAGGGCCTTAATGAATCCCACATCAATGACACGGAATGGAGCAAATGATTTTGATGGAGGTGAAAACGATCTGATGATATATGGTTCAGGATGGCAGTCATGAAAGAATGAAGTGTAATGTATTGTAGTGGATGGGACACAGATGACTTCTCTGGATGACTTCTCTTGAACATGTCGGCGACACTTATGTGATGGATTGGTAGCATTTACCCCAAATGTGGATGGTATGGCATGACCATGGTGATGTGACCGGTGAATGAAACAACCCAACCCGACTTAGGCACGAAATGGAAGTGTCATGTTCAAGAGCGACTTGCTACCAATAAAGATTCTTTGAGTCTCTTCCCAATTTTTCCCCAGTCATTGCTGACCAGTACCTCTTTATTTTTGTCAAGCTTGAGGAGGATAACATATGCTTGTTCTATAATTTTCCCTTCGGGCAAACCCATCGCTATGTTTTAACGAGTCTAGCGATAGTGAAACTCTTTCTCGTCTAAAGACAAGTTTGTCGCTATTAATCTTTTTAAGGAGTTTAACGAAAAAGATAACTCGGTCCTTTTCATTTTTAGAGAGTCTGAAAAGGTACGTAAAGGTAACTCCGAAATTCCTTTTTCGTCATCTAATCCCTTAAGTCCGAAAAAGTATAAAACAATACAGAAGGGATGAATTTTCGATATTTTTAACGAGCCGAACAAAACAAGCGCTCGATCTTTTTGTGCAATAATCCCTCAGGTCCAAAAAGATTAAAATCTAGAGGAGGGATAGCACTTCCGGTCGCTTTAACGAGCTGGAAGGCCAAAACTCGACAATCTTTTCATATTTTACGAGTCAGTTGAAAAGATCTTAAAGAAGACTCGTCTTTTGAGGAACGAGTGATAAAATGGGTAGCAGCTGATTCCAGGTAAGGGTTGGAATTTTCCAATCACGGCAGTGTCACAAGGATGGCTAGTGAAATCACTCTTCGCAGCTGTTCCTCAAAATGGGTAAACAATCAAATGGAGGTGAATGATCGGCCAATGGAAAAGTGGAGGTGACGATGCAAACACGACCAAGGCTTTAATGGCTGAAATGCTTCATTCACAGTGGTTATTTACCGGAGAATAGTTCAATTTTTAATGAGCTTAAACGCGGGTGGAAACATTTGCTCATGTCTTATGTTTATTTTTTAACGAGCTTGAACTATGTGCTAAAACTGCTCGATTAATCCAGTCATATGATAAGAATGTCTCATATAAAACGGCAACTTTTAGATTTTTGCCCCACATCCTTTCTTT
Source organism: Pinus tabuliformis (assembly GCA_031772625.1). Taxonomy (NCBI): domain Eukaryota; kingdom Viridiplantae; phylum Streptophyta; class Pinopsida; order Pinales; family Pinaceae; genus Pinus; species Pinus tabuliformis. The sequence continues at coordinate 2,033,902,026 of CM062816.1, read as the reverse complement.
ATGCAAGTTAGGTGACGACTAATCCTACGAGTTTAAAGGGTTAGAGGTCCTAAAAATTTTAAAAATAAATAGCCACCCCTCGCTTGCACTCCAAAAGGTTTGCATGCCCCCAGGTATAAAGTATGGTTTCAAGGTTACCCCTTCTTTAGTCCAATAAAACATTTGTTTTACCGGGAGAGGCCTACCTCTTACAGGTCACCCAAAGATTGCTCGATTCGCGGTGCAAACAAAACACTTCTTCGGCGGTGTCTACCGAGATAAACAAGGGTGAGTGACTCAGTTCTGCCAACTCACATAACTTTGACAAGAGAATCTTATTCTAGAATAACCCCTCTTCCACCGACGGATGGGGTACAGACTAGTCATATTCTCCCGCGGAAACCTACCCTATACACGAATTTTTCCTACTGAAGCAGACCAGGATGCATGCCTCCTGGGTTTCAGTCATATCCCTCCAAATTACTCGCGCTCATCGGGAGGATGGACTGGGGATTGAGACATTTTTTGCGTGAAGAGACCATTTAGGGATGGTATATGACTATTTGCTATGCGTGATCAGGGAAATAAAAGCTGGTCCACGAGCTTGACCACTCTTCCTTCGTGCGGAAAACACATTACTCTAAAGAGTGAGGAGACGATGGCTCCCATGCAATAAATATAGTCTCGTCCAAGGAGTAGGTTATAATCCAAGGGTCCTTGAACAACCATTACGTTCATTTGAACTGTCTTCCTTCTCAATGTTATGGGCACATCGGGAAGGATCCCTAAAGGTCGACTGGTTCCTTTATCAAAGCCTGTCAGATTTCTCATCTCAGGCAAAAGCAATGGCGAACCAAGCGCTTTCCAAGCAGTAGAGGAAAGGATACTCACAGAAGCCCCCTCATCTATGATGGTACCAGCCATGACCATTCTATATATTTGAACGATAATTCGGAATGGTATGCTTGCTGGTAAAATGGGTCTGCCTAGTTGATTCCAATCGAAGGAGACAACTAGGTTGCTTGGAGGTGGGACCGAGTAGACGGCCAGGTATGGCTCTGACGAACTTCCCTCCTGGGGTAAGGGAATGGGTAGATTGCCCCCATGTTCGTTGGAGTCTATGTTGATGAAGAGAATTTGGACGGTGTCATCCTTGTTCTCTTCAGTGACTGTATCATCCGAAGATAAAACCTCTGAAGGCAAGACTAGGTCAACTGCCGCCTCGACCCTTTGACTTTCGTCTAGTATGGATTCAGATGGTTTATCTTCGATGATAGGCGCTTCAGCCGACCACTTGAGCGAGCCAGCTAGATTCTCAACTAGCGACGGACTCGGCAAGAGTTTTTATATCGAGGAGAAAGTCGTAACGGTGAAACCGGACGATCATCCAAAAATCTTTTCGCTTCATCTAAGAAGGGACAACGGTGGACGGCATGATTGCCTTCGCACAGTTTACAGGGAAATCTAGCTTTCCCTTTTTGTCCTGGGGCTTCACTTTCACTAGTTGACGGTGTGCTTTCAACATGATCATCAGAGGTTGATGACACCGGATTGTGCAAACGAGGAGACCAGTCCCTTAGTATCCGAGGGATGCAAGGACAATCTCTATGAAAGTGGTCTCCTTTGCAAATGACACATGGCGATTTAGGCCTGGTCGGTGCAATGTGTGGATTTTCGTTAGATGACACTCATTTTCCCCCATTCGCCTTTGGCTCCTTCTTCTTCTTCTCCTTCTTCCCCTTAGGAACTTGACTTTTGGCTTTGCCAGCCCCATCAAGCGAAGAGGAAGGAGGAGAGGAAGAATTAGAGGAAGTAGAAGGTTGGTGGGCAACTCTGGACTCGTCTAATTGCTGATTCGATTGTTCAGGAATAGTGGTGTTCTGAACAACATTGGTTGAGAAGAGCCATACTGGCAAGCCAATTGTCAGTCCTGGAAGCGACAATGTGGCCATATGGGGTGCACCAACATCTCCCCAAGAGGAGAAGGGACTAGGATTTCCACCAAGGGGAATTCCTTGGTTGGTAGACTCCATCTTCTCAACCTAAGATCAACGTGGGAAAAGGGTAATGAATATTCCGTTTAAAATAAATTTTTAGACGCTTTGACACAACTTGTTTTTTCAATTTTTAAGAGTCGAGAAAAAACAAAAGATGACTCTAGTCTCCTTCGATTTTTAATGAGCCTGAAGTGACAAGTGCTCAGATGGACCTTTTCCGTTAAGGAGTCTGAAAAGGAACGAAAGGGACTTCTCTGGAGATCTAGGTAGAGGGAGTACCAAACCAATCGCAAAACTGCAGAATACTTTTTACGGTACGACAGTCAATCTTCCTGAATGTTGTGTTCGGTGCATTGCGATCAGTAGGGCAGCCGACACGGCTTCCTATGGATAAAAGGTTTTAAGCCTATAGGGTTCTCCCAATATATACTCGACGGTACGTGGGAGCACAAGTCCGTACTGGCACTTATCGTCTCAAAGTGGAGGAATCACCCAACCATCAGTGAGGACAACAGTTACCAGGCTTTACGACGCCGGAATACGTCTCTAGCCTAGACCTCTAAATGTTGTGCGTTTGTTATGAAACCAGCTCAAGAAAAGATAGAAAAGATAGATCAACGCCTTAGAATTCAGCCTCTTCGAGGGGGCAACCTCCTTTACATTACATAAATGAACAATTCTTGGATGATACAAATGACAAAACCTCCTTTCTATATATAGGAGTCTAAGGAGTCACAATATAATCCAGCCGACCTAACAATAATAATATAAAGCCACAAAAATAACAATAGAGGGATTCTATGGGGCACAGAAATAACAATATGGGGGTAATAGGGGCACAACAATATAAATAATGGGTATAACTACAATAGTAATGGGGTAATCACTAGTATTATAGGGACCCAACATGCCCCTCTCCTTCAAAAAAGTGTTGTCCTCAACGCTTGAGCAGTTCTGGATACTTCTGCATAAAATTCTCATCCTCCCATGTGGAATCTTCAGCGGATAAGTTCTTCCACTTGATAAGATACTCTGAAATTGATCGATTTCGTAGCTGTCGAGTTCTTGTTTCTGTGACTGCTTCTGGTTCCAATATAATTTTTCCTTCCTCGTCAAGTTCTGGCAATATTGTTTGAACTGGGAGCTTGTCGCCTATAACCTTCTTTAAACATGAAACATGGAAAACTGGGTGCAATCGAGAAGCTGCAGGAAGCTCCAATTTGTATGCCATAGTACCAATCTTTTCCAACACCTTGTACGGACCATAATACTTTGGTGATAATTTATTATCCTTCTTAGCTTGCTTTAGGGACATTTTCTTATATGGTTGTAGCCGTAGGAATACCCAATCACCTACATCAAAACTTCTTTCACTGCGATGTTGATCTGCCTGTTGTTTCATTCTATTTTGTGCCAACACGAGGTTATCCTTTAAGAGTTGGAGGACTTGTTGTTGATGTTCGATGTGATGTTCCACTGCCTGAACCTTAGAATTTTCTCTTAAATATGATGTGATTGATGGTGGTTGATACCCATAAAGTGCCATAAATGGGGTCATTTTTGTTGCTGTATGGAAGGAAGTGTTATACCACCATTCAGCCAGAGGCAACCATTTGACCCATTGTGTCTGTTTATCAGATACAAAGCAACGAAGATATCCTTCCAAACATTTGTTTACTATCTCAGTTTGCCCATCAGATTGAGGATGATAAGATGAGCTATGAGCTAACTGAGTACCAAGACAAGAAAATAATTCTGTCCAAAAATTTCCAGTGAAAATGGGATCTCTGTCACTTACAATAATCTTTGGGTTTCCATGTAGCTTTTGAACTGTTTCCATAAATGCAGTAGAAACTGTACTGGCTTTAAATGGATGTGATAATGCACAAAAGTGTGCATACTTGGTAAGTCTGTCAACTACCACCATGATGACACTCTTTCCCTCAGACTTGGGTAAACCTGTGATAAAATCCATTGAAACCTCCTCCCAACGTTGGCTTGGAATGGATAAAGGTTGTAATAGACCCGGTGTCTTAATTGTTTCAACTTTATTTTGTTGGCAAACCAAACATTCCGCCACAAACTTTTGAATATCTGATTTAAGGCCATCCCAAAAAAATTCCTTCTTAACCCTGTGGTAAGTTTTTAAAAATCCTGAGTGCCCTCCTAAGGGAGAAGTGTGCAATTCCATAAGAATCTTTTGTTTTAGCTGGGAATTCTTACAGAGGTATAAGCGATCTTTGTACCATAACGAATCATTTTGCCAGCTAAATGTATCAGAAGTACTGGAATCTTGTTGTAGCTTTCGAATAAGTGCCCACACTTCTTCGTCATTCTTCCATTCCTCCTTTGCTTCGTTTATCCAATCTGGTTGGATAATAGAAATGGCACACAACAATGCTTCCACATCCTCATCCTTTCTTGAGAGTGCATCTGCCACCACATTTTGCTTCCCTTTTTTGTAGATGATTTCAAAGTCATAACCCAACATCTTTGTGACCCACTTTTGTTGCTCTTCAGAGGATAATCTTTGTTCTAAAAAGTATTTAAGGCTATCATGATCCGTTTTTACCTTGAAGTGTCTTCCCATTAGGTAGGGTCGCCATTTCTTAAGTGCATGGAGTATTGCCAACATTTCCTTCTCATAAATAGCTTTGCTTAAAAACTTTCCCTTGATTGGACGACTTTCAAAAGCAATGGGTCTTTCATCTTGCATTAGAACAGCACCAATTCCATTTCCTGAAGCATCACATTCCACAATAAAGGTTTTTGTGAAGTCCGGTGTAGCTAAGACCGGTGCTTGGCACATTGCCTCTTTAAGATGTTTAAAGGCCTTTGTTGCTTCCGGAGTCCATGAAAATGAATCTTTCTTCAATAATGTTGTTAGAGGTGCTGCTATTCTCCCATAATTCTTAACAAACTTGCGATAATACCCTGTCAACCCAAGAAATCCTCGCAGATGCTTTATGGATGTGGGGATTTTCCATTCCTTAATGGCTTTAATTTTGCTAGGGTCTACCTTAACTCCTTCATGAGATACAATATGACCCAAATATTCCACCTCCTGGACTCCAAAGAAACATTTGGATCTTTTTGCATATAATTGTTTCTCCTCCAATAGTTGTAGCACCTTGTCAACATGTTCAACATGATCCTTCCAAGACTTGCTGTAGATTAGTATATCATCAAAAAATACTAACACAAATTTTCTAAGGAATGGTTTGAAAATTGAATTCATCAAACCTTGAAATGTTGAAGGTGCATTGGTAAGGCCAAAAGGCATGACCAAAAATTCATAATGACCCTCATGAGTTCTAAATGCCGTTTTCGGAATGTCTTCAATCTTCATTCTGATTTGATGATATCCCGAACGAAGATCCAACTTGGTGAAGTAAATTGATCCATGCAATTCATCCAGTAATTCATCAATGACAGGAATGGGGAACTTATCTTTAATAGTGAGCTTGTTGAGCTCCCTATAATCTGGACACATGCGCCATGATCCATCCTTCTTGTGCACCAATACTACTGGAGCTGAGAAAGAACTTTGACTCGGTTGAATTATACCAGCCTCTAGCATTTCTGCAACCATACGTTCAATTTCACTTTTTTGGACATATGGATATCTGTACGGCCTGATGTTTGGAGGAACACTTCCTGGAATCAGATGAATAGCATGATCATGATCACGCATAGGTGGGAGACCTTTGGGAGTCTCAAATACCTTGGAATGATTGTCCAGGACTTTTTGGAGATCTGGAGAAATAGATGATTCCAATGTGGAAACATCTAGCGAACATAATTGTGCAATTACACCTCTTTGCTCCTTTTTTAGAAGCTTTGTCATGCCATTAGAGCTGATTATCTTTCCTGGTTTCCCTGCAATACCCCTTAATTCAACTTCCTTTCCTTCCACAGAAAATTTCATGAAAAGTTCTTGAAAATTAAAAGCTATTGTACCCAAGGATTGTAGCCATTGGACTCCTAGTACAACATCAGCACCTCCCATTGGAATGGAAAGCATTGGGCTAGTCAATACATATTCTCCCATGGATAGCTTGATATTATGGCACTTTCCAGAACAATTTATTGTTCCTCCATTTGCAATCATCACTTGACACTCTGGTGCTGGATATAGGAAGCAATTCAATTCTTTTGCTACCCTACAATGAATAAAATTGTGGGTGCTTCCTGAATCAATCAACACTATTACCTTTTTCTTCTTGATTTGTCCTTCTATCTTGATGGTTTGAGGAGTGGTAATTCCCGCCAATGCATTACAAGATATGGTCGGATTTATTTGTTCTTCATCTAGGCTTTGTTCCTGGAATATATCCTCTTCTTTTGACCTTTCTTGCTCCTTTTCTTCTTCCTCTTCACAATCTATGTAGAATAATTTCTTCTCAGCACACTTATGACCTTTTGTGTATTTGCTATCACAATTGTAACAAAGCCCTTTTGCTCTTTTTTCTTCCAATTGTTGTGGTGTCAACCTTGTAGGTTGTGGAAGACTATGGGCAACAACACTTCCATCTTTATAGTTGTGAATGGTATGCTTCCTAGTTGCCATAATTTTTCTTTCCATTTTTCTTGCTAACCTGAATGCCTTCTCTAATGAATCAGGTTCCCAAAGGCGCACATCATGTTGGATATTATCCTTTAAAGACCCTATGAACACATCAATCCTATGCTCCTCTGGAATATCTTTTACCCTTATGTTCAATTTTTGGAACTCCTCAATGTGCTCCATTATTGAACCCTTTTGTTTGAGACTTATCAATTGGCTAAAAAAAGTGTTGCTTTTTGTATCCTCATAATGTGCTATCAATTCTTCCGTAAAAATTGCCCAAGTGATAAATTGTTTACGAGAACAAATCCATTGATACCATACAAACTGATTTGGTTCCAAATATAAAGTTGCCATACGTACCTTTTGTGTGTTTTGCACATTATTGAGATCGAAGAATTGGTCCATCTGTAATATCCATGTGGCGAGATTCTTGCCATCAAACTTCCTCATATCGATTTTTGGAACATGGTGAGTCTTAGAAACAGATTAAAGTTGAGTCAGAGGAGGAAGGTAAGCCTCGTTGCTTCTACAATTTCATTTAAAAACAATAGTCATAATTTTTGTTAAAATGAAGTTAGTAACAGCAAAGGATTATATTGATTGGTTCACAGAAATCATGACAAACCGGGTAGAACCAAAATTTCAAATAGAGAGTTGGAGCAAAGAAACTGTAGAGAAACTGTATCAGTCAGGGATGATAGGATTTCTACAGAAATTTAATGGCTATTCTGATCAGATAACTAAAGATTTCATCAATAATTTCAGTCAAGACCAAACTCAAGTAGGAGAAATCAGTGTCCCAGTAACTCAAGAGTACTTGTCCAAAGCCTTAGAGTTGCCGATGATAGGGGAAAAGTATCACAAAGGTTTACATTTCAAGGAGAAAGGGTGGAATTTCTTCCTTGAAAAGAACCGAAAGGGGACATTTGATAGAACTAAGGGGATACCCAGGGAGTGGTTCAATGAACCATGGAAGGAACTAGTCTTGATTGTTCAGAAGTTTTTGACATGTGATCGTGGATACAGCATTGCTCATTTATATCATGTTAGATTACTACAGCATATCAAAGGAGATGATAAAATTAACTTACCATATTTCCTGTACAAAAGTCTTGTAAAAATGATTGAAACAGTGAAACAAGAAAATAGGCCAAGGTCAGCACAGATCTATCATCAGGGGTTAATTAAAATCTTAGTGGAATACCAAGTGAAATCAAAGGGCCTAGAATGGAAAGAATTCATGCATAAAAATCATTTTACTGAACAGCTTATTGATATACAGGACAAGGTAGAACAGGAAAGTAGAAGCATGATGAATTCTCCCCTATATCCAAGAACAAGAGCTAGAAATATGGCCATGCATGAGACTGAAACATCTTTTATGTCTGTTCATAGGAATAGAAATTCTATTGATCTTGAGAAAGAAGTAGAAGCTTATTCTCCTAGGAAACCAGAAGAACAGGATATAGCACAAGAACCCCTTGAAAGGGATTCCATATATAATGATGCAGGAGAATCATTAATGAAAACCACCCAGGATTTTGAAAAGGAAATTCATTTGGCCAAAATCCAAGACTTAACAGATCAGATAGAAATAAGCAAAATTGTGGAAAAGGAATTAAAATCAGAGAATAAGGCACAGAAAAAGGACAATGCAAAACTAATGAAAACAAATGAAAAGTTACAAGAAGAAATAAGCAGGTTGAAAAGGAGAAATGAATTGCTTTCCAAACAGGCATTCCAGTGGTTAAAAGATAAAAACATGTGGAAAGCTAAATATGAAAAACAAAAGGTTAAAGCAGCAATGTTAAAGGCAAAACAGGAATCAGAATCTGATTGTGTGAACAGGGAAACAGCTACAGGTACAGCATCCACTTCAGAGGGCAGAAGGTCCAAGAGGAGCAAGCAAGCATGGGGACATGCTTGATCATAAGCATGGGAGAGATGTTGGGCTTCAGTTTTGATCTTATTTTGCTTTGAGAAACTTACCTAACTATCCATTTATCCTTCATTTTCACTTCATCCATTTCATTTTAATGAATATTTGATGTCTAATCAGGTATTTAGCTTTAATTTGTCAATTTCTAAAGTTTTTATAAAAGTTTGATTTTAAGTGCAATTTTGGCAATTTCAGAAATTCTCGTAATCACTTCATGGTTGATATGGATGCAGGCCACTTCAGCACGAATGGGATGCATGAATAGAAAGCTTGGGAACTAGGACCAAGCCACCTATGCTTGGTTCCAACAGAACGAGCTTTATTATGCCTTTTTGGAGCTAGTCAATCATGACTAGTCATCCAGAAATCCCATCTAAATAGGGCTGTTTTGGGATTCCAAGATATTAGTCATATTTCTTGGGATGAGGGAGGTGGATTCGACTTGGATAGGTGGATTAGAGTAGATATGTTTGTTAGAGTGATTTTAGATCAGTTGGTTTCATGAACTCCTTATTTAAGAGCCACACTTTGATGGCTCAACACAATTGACATATGATACTTTTATGCTGTAATATTTTTGGTTTGAAGACTTAAGTTGGAGACTTGTGTTACTCTCATTTTGCTGATCAATACATGGATGTTTGGCTGATATAAAGCTTCTGATATCATCTTCATAAGTGTGCAAGGCAAGGGTGGAGGGCCCCCACTCCAAGCTAAGTACACTTCCAAGTTAAACTAGTTTCATTTCATTGCAAATCTGGTTGATGGTAGCTTTAGTTTTTCAAAGTCTTATTTCAGATTGCATCATGGTTATGAATAGTGATTTATTTCATTTGTTAATGGTTTATTCATCATCTAATTGAGTTGGGAAACAAGTGTTCAAGTTGGGCATTCTCTCTATGAAATGGTGAATTAGAATTAGTCTCTTTTGTTTACATGCAAATAGTTTGTTTCCATTTAGATTTATATCTTGAGATGAATGAGTTATGTTGGAAAACCTTAAGTGTCTCTTAAGTTAAGAGCCTTTTTCATGTATGATTTATGCATCTTGAGTTTCTGGTTATCATCTCTAATTCATTAAGTAATAACTGAGGTGGAAGTAGACTTCTTGAGTCAAGAACTCTTTCAATGTTTCCTCTTTTAAGCTGATTGAATCAAGAGTTTTAAGATATATTTTCTCTTAGTTTTTAATCATTTATCTTTCAAAGTTTGGTTATATTTGATCTTCACAAATAGTGAATTTGCCTCCAAGAATAAACAACCCGGATTGATAGTAAATAATTGTGTTAGTTTAGGAACATAAATTAGCTCAACAATGCCCTTTATCTTAGATTCCACACCATTTATCTTAGATTCCATGCCATTTATCTTAGATTCCACGCCACTTATCTTAGCTTCTGTTAGCTTTTGTGAGCGTGACATTTGTTGCACTTGTTCTTGTAATTGTGATATATCATGTAGCATTTCTTCCTCTTCTTCATGAGTCATGTTAGAGCTTTCAGGTTCCTTACTAGGTGTTTGCATTTTCTTTCCTCGGGGCATCAGTTACCGATAATAATGCTTTACTATGCCCTTTGAATTCCGTTAAACCTAGATTACATAAAAATTTAAAAAAAAAACTACACACCTTTTCTCACTTTATAGAAGCCTGATATTGAATCTGATGTATCTCTGTAATTTCGGATCATCCAGTTCTAAAATTGCTACTTGTAGTAGCCTTCTTTGTCCTCTTTCCAACACCACAAGTCTGAGCCAAATTGGATTCTCCAAGGAAGCGTTATGTGAAATCTCCCACAGTGACTTTCTTTTAGATTGGTTCGGTAGAGCGAACTTGTACGACGTGCCACGAGTCACTGTTTCAACCTTTGAATTTGAAACACACGTACAAGAAACTACAGTCTGTCCTCTTTCTGTACCTTATTACGAAATTTCAATCCGATCCCCAGAGAGAAAGTTATGATGATTTTCCCCAGGTCACCAGTTTTGAATGTAATTCAGGAGTCTGCAAAAAGACCAACGTCCTGAGATCATATCTCTGCAAATATCGCGCGAAAAGATCTGAAATTCGGACCCAAGGTTCAGCGTGATTTCTTCTCAAATGGGTTTTTTTTACGACTTCTGAAACGTCACAAAAAAAAGTTATAGCGAAAATGCCAGGATGACCTGTTTGGAGCAGCGAAACCCTAGAATCCAAAGCTCTGATACCAAATGTTATGAAACCAACTCAAGAAAAGATAGAAAAGATAGATCAACGCCTTAGAATTCAGCCTCTTCGAGGGGGAAACCTCCTTTACATTACATAAATGAACAATTCTTGGATGATACAAATGGCAAAACCTCCTTTCTATATATAGGAGTCTAAGGAGTCACAATATAATCCAGCCGACCTAACAATAATAATATAAAGCCACAAAAATAACAATAGAGGGATTCTATGGGGCACAGAAATAACAATATGGGGGTAATAGGGGCACAAAAATATAAATAAGGGGTATAACTACAATAGTAATGGGGTAATCACTAGTATTATAGGGACCCAACAACGTTAAGTTCCGAAGCGTTGTTAGATTCATTCAATTTATTTTAAGTTGATCTTTCTTAGAAGTTTGCCTTTTGGGATCACCACGAGATGTAGATGTAATTCCTAAAATGCAATCTAAAGATGATAAGCAAACTTTTATCTCTTTTCAGCAATGAAAATCCTAGCTACAAGGGGAAAAGAAAGACACAATCTTTTCTCAAAGAGCAAAGATGCACTTTTCCTAAATCAAGCCAAACAGACTATCAATATGCAAATGCACATATGCATGTATTTGTTTTCACTTTCTTAATATTGATGCCTAAAAAGAAAGTTGACGTACAAATCTGAATTTGCTTTCAAGTGACAAACACAAACAAGCTTCTTTTCGAAATCAAAAGGTAGAGATGATTACGACACTTTATGAAATAAACACTCGTTTCGACACTAGAAAGTCTCAAATTCAAACCAAAGGCAAAAGTAAAATCATAATCGACTGTCAACAACAAATAAACTTTCTCCTAAGATCAAAATCGACACTTACGACATATCTAAATCCAAGGACGACAGTATGACTATTCTACTCTTTCAATGGAAAACTGTAAATGATGTAACAAACACACAAAGAACATCTACAGTCTTTTTGTACAAAGGAGGCGGAATTAAGGCAAAGAAAAGGGGTTTTTTAAACAGACACACACTGATCACAGGCTACAAAAATCAGAGACAAAACTGAAAAAATGAAGCAAAGAACCTCAGCTGCACAGGCTAGGCTGATCAGCGCACATGTTACACAGAGAAACTGGATTGCAGCGTGGGTAACCCTCTCGGGAACTGCGTTGAAATGCAGAATCTCTTCACAGTGCCTGCGCTGGAGCAGAAATGAGAATTCTATCCGGGTTCTGGGTCACAGTTTGCAGTTTAATCTATGGTTTTTGGCCGAGTAAAAGCAATCAATAATGCACAATCAGAGGGTGGATTTAAAGGATGTCTAAGAGCTATCACAAAGGGTAATCAGATCATTTGTGAATCATCTGTTCAAATCATAAACAAATCCAGTGAATGGATTGAAGTAGCAGGTGTCTACTTTGCATTTGATAATGGCAAATGCAGTTCGATTGCTACTTATGTGTTTATGAAACAAACAACAAGAGAAACACAAACAAACTAACTAGACACGATCCCCAGTGGAGTCGCCATTTTGTTAACAGGAAAAGTGTCTACTCAGAATGCCCCTATCCCACTAAGGTGTGGCAGTACCTTAGAAACAAACATAGAAAACTACTTTCGTATTCTTCTTTATGAACTATAAATGAAGAGGAATAGGATGAACCAACCTGTGTCTTGCGCTAGTCCTTTGATCCAATCTCTCTCCTCTTTGACAGCTTCCAGCTACCTACTCCCTTACTTGCCCAGCTTCACCAAGTTCCTGCAAGATCACAGAAGAGGAAAACTACACAAAGACATGGATTTATATTCATAAATAGCTTAGGATCAGATTTAAGCTAAACATGCAAATATAACAAAACATCATTGATACACAAGCATGTAGGAGAAACTCAAATAGTTTTATTGATATAACAAGAAGATCCAGGAGGAGTTACAACCGATGATTCCTGATCCAGCATCAACCCCCCAGCAAAGGAATCCCCTCTTCACCTCCAACAAAGCATAAATCACCCAATACTCTGATCTCTATCTCAAAACCAACAGCAATTCTCTGCAATGTACAAAATTCCAGCCTCTGGATCTCTGGGATGAGGGATCCATATATAGATGTATGCAAAGAGGATGAGTCAGCTTATGATTTGACTAGTGGCTTCTCTCTGTCAGTTCTTGCTTCCACTTGGAGACTGAGAGCCTCTTACTCATCCTTGGTCGAACTCAGTGAGTCAAGTGTCATTGGGGAAGATTCTGGAAGCTTCCATTGTCTGTCCACCTTGCGGAATGACACTGCCATTTGTCATTTCCCGCTCAGCGCACCCTGGTAGTGCATTTAGGTGCTATGCAACGCAGCTAGCTAGTGGAGCAGCTGAAATGATCCTTATTTGACTGATTCTGAGTAGTTTCTGGTGGAGAACTTCTGGGAGAAGCTGTAATTTGTTGACCTTGTTCCTCTATGGGTCGGAACAACACTTTTAGGGACCTAGGATCCCTTGGTTTATGGACATTTTATACTTAGTGCTGTAAGGCACAAAAATGTCTATAACACCTGGGATTTTTTTGACCTCTGGCTAAACGAATAACCATAGTCTTCCATGCAAAAACAATGGAACTTAATTAATATTAGATTAATTAAATAACCGCATTCATTTAACCCCTAACCTAAGGTTTAATCCCCACCAAACAATGATTAATGGCCAAACATTAATGCGGGCCCCGTAGCTTAAACCGTCGTCACCTGCGCCTCCCGTCAACCGTTGGATCGCGCCCTCCAGATCCAACGGCCCGCGTTGATATCACAGCCGCCTCGGTGTACGAGAGTTAGCGCCTGATGGAAAGCGGTTTTCCCACCGTACCCCGAGACGTGTGTCTCTTTCCTATTGTATCGAGCTCGCTCTGACATAAGCCACCCCCGTACCAAAAGTGGTCCGATGGAAACCATTTACCGCCTTTTGTCCCTACCGCGCACGTCACCCACCACATCTGTACCTATGTCAGTGCCCCCGCCACTATTTCATCAATTGTGTCTGCCCTGTCACCCGTCCACATCATCAACCACGTCACTACCCGTACCCCGCTATGCGACAAAGCTACGTCATGATGATGTCATCCTAAAAAAGTGCCAAAAAAGCCCAAATTTTGTCAAAAGTCACGAAAGTCACGGTTTTTTATTTATTTTTGTTTTATCGGTTGCGTCAACTGTGCATGAGCATTACGTTCAACTTGCACCAACACTCCAGTCTGCCACCGCAAGCAAGTTCAACCTGCAAACCCGACTCCCCCAGCTCACTCTGCAACTGTATTTTGTGTCAAGCGCCTGTAAAACAGGTATTTATTCAATTGTCACCCATAAACCATGTTTTTACAAAAATTTCTCTGTTACAATCACCAGAAAATCTGAAATTCAAGTAATTTGCATCACTACCTAAATAAACCTGTGTGTTTTAAGTCACCGTTCATCATTGTGGCCAAAGAAAAACCTACACGCCTATTTTCCTCTGCATACTGACCACTCCTTTGTATCTCATGCCCATTTACGCGGGTAAAATTTCAAGAATATCCACATCTGAAGTCAAAATTGCCAAAATTCACTCCCAAAGAGGACCATTCCCCTTGTTTCTATCCACCTCCCTGACCAAACTCTGCAAATTCTAGGTCCACTGTGAATTTCATCAAAGGCAGAAATTTCTGGGAACATAAATCACTCTCTGATTTCCTAAGGAAAAACAAAACCAGTGTTCTATTGTTTATTGCTCCAGAAACTCTAACTTTAAGTTAAAAGTCATTCAACAAACTAAAAATGGAGGCTCCAGTGGCCCTGAATATTGCACCCTTGAATGCACCACATAAGCAGTTGGAGTGGTTACCTCTTGCTGATAGGGATTTCCAGATTGATGACATGGAGGGTCAAAAGCCTCACCTGCAAGCTTTTTGTGAAATAAGGAATAGCCACAGGAACAAAGCTGACATATTTAGAATCTGGGAGTCTAATATGCCTATATACTACCTGCCTTCAGTGAATGTCTTCCCTCACCTCATCCATCAATGTTGTGCTAATTATGAGCCTTCTCAAAGGGCAGTGATGGACCCTGCTAGAAATGTCCTCTTTTATATCACCCCTCGGTCTATAAATGAGATGTTGCACTTCAAGCCAACTCAGCCTTTGGTCCCTCTCTCCATGAAAAATTTGTTGGATCAAGCCTCCAAGTTGTCCTCTGCAAAAATTGACCGAATTTCCAAGCTGTTCATGCCACCATATTGCTACTCCAGATACAAAATTCCCTATCACCATGCCTGGCTTAATGAGGCTGGAAAAATGCACATAGACATGATTTCCTACATCCTGGGATTCAGAACAAGTGAAATTGTGGATGAGACTATCTTTGCTTTGATGTCCATGTTTTCTCCAGGACAACCCCCTGCTGTCAAGTATGATTATGCCACCTTCATAGCTAACAAAATTCACGAGCGGTTCATGAACTTAGAAAGAGAGAGAGTGTTCAAATACACTGCATATATATACCATTTGATGTTGTACAATCAACCTGATAGTTTCCCAGTTCCCCTTAAAAAATTGGATGCTAAGGGGGAGCGATGGTCTGTAATATTTTGGTCCTCAGTATTCCATCATGTTAGCAGCTCCCCATATTAATATTGTGAGTTTATTGACCTTTTCATATATCCAACCACCTGTTTGTTGTCAATAACTCCTCCTACCAAGCTCTCTGCTGAAATGTAGAAAATCTTACACCTCTCAAAGGAATATAGTATTGGTGATTGGTAATTTTACCAAAACCATACAGTGATTAGGATCTATGGCTATCAATTGGCTCCCTACAAACTTCCAAAGTATGTCCCTATGAGACTCTTTGCACTGGAATACTACCGGCAATTCAATAGTTCAGATTTGACCCATTTCTATGATGCTAGGAAAAAAGCACAACTCAAGATAAGGCATCAATTGGGCCCTTTTATCTTTAATAAAAGGGAAGAAGCATGGAAGGAAGCTGACACTATTCTGAGAGACAAACATAAGTTGAAACAAAGTTTTCTTTGGTCACCATATGACCCTGAACATTTCATAAGCTTTAGAAGAGTCAAACACAAGCTTACAGGATATGTGCACTATAGTATCCCTGAGATTGAACAATATGATAATCAACAGGAGTGGATAGAAGGCACACTAGTTGAATAACTTACTGAAGAAGAGAGATTAGAAAAAGAAATGAAAGAGTTTGAAAAGACACTTGACCTAGACTCTATTGGACAGGTTTTTTTCACATTGCCTTGACACCTTGGAGCAGGCACATCATCTGCCACAACTTCACAACAACCTTCCCAAGAAAGTGCTCCACTTGCAGGGACATCTAAAGGCAAGGAGGTGCAGCATTCAGAGTAGCAGGAAATAATGGCAGACCGGCCAGATACAGCAAAAGAGCAAAGTCAAGGGCAAGCCCCTTCAACACAATAAAAGGCACCTGAAATCCATATCTTACAAACTCCTCTCAATGAGGAAAGAGCTAAGAAAATGGACAGGCAGGAAGAAACACCCACAAGGGCATCCACAGAACACCAAGGAGAGAAAAGGCAAAGGTTAAACCCCTACTCCGAGGAAGAATTTGCATAGGAGATAGCAGGCAATCAAAGGGGTGAGGAAACAACCGAACAGTGGATTCCTCCAAGTATGGAAACATCAGCTAACTCTTTTCAGTAGGAGCAGGAGGGGAAACAAGGTGTGGAGGTTACATCCACCAAGAAACAGAGCAAGCAAGGCTCTGACATCAAGAAGGCATTCACTAAAATCAAGGCCAAAAATGAGCCGGTAAGGTTCCAACTCTATAACCAATTACTAAGAATGGCTCCCACTAATCAACAAAGGCTAATGGCAACCTATGATATCCAAGAAGGGAAAATTACCCTCAATCATTTCAGGCTTACAGTACAGCAGCCCCAATCATCTGCTGATTATATCAGAACCAATCTGGAAGTCCTTGCTAAAGACATCCACCCAATGGACCAGATTGAGTTACACAAACAAACTGGAGAAATGGTGTACTCCACCTTAGCAGATAAAGCAATATTGGCACACAGATTGCAAAATGCACTTCATAATAATTCTGCCTAATTAGAATTGGAGAAAGCTTCCTCATTATCCAAGGACAATAGAATTAAATCATTGGAGGAGATCATTATGGAGCTGGGACATGATCCCAACGATCCCAAGGGCGTACAGGCTTTAATTAAGGAGAAAGAAGAAGACATAGCAGCCCTCAGAAAACAACTCAGGCTGTTAGCTACAATGCATCCTCAAACCACAAAAGTAGCATAGTAGAAAGAAGATGATGATGTAATAAGTTTGCTTATGAGGATGAACGAAAGACTGCTAGAAACAGAGAAAGCCTTGGGGGCAGCACTGCAAGGAAAACAGGGAGAGTTGGCCTCTCAGCCGGCTCAAACAGCTCTAACTCTTGAAACTACTCCTCCTACAGTCACCACAGCAGTCCCTCCTACTGATCCGATATCAACAGAAGGTACCTCAGCTCCAGCCTCAACTTCAGCAACAGTTACAACAACAACTACAACAACAACAGAACAAGAAGCCGCCCTGAGTACGGAGGAAATGATGAAAGAAATAAAGGCTCTGGAACTGCAAATGGAAGAATTAAAAGAAGCCAAAGAAAAATTAGCCAAGATTGAGGTGAATTATGACAAATCAAAAATGGTTGTGGCTGAGAAGACAAGGGAAGTAAAGGCCTTAATGAAAATAATAAAGGAGCCGGAGAAGGACCTTACTCTTCACAAGACTCTAACAGAAATCAAAACAATTTTGTGGAGTAAAATTGGCCAGTCCATCACTGATCAATGGACAGCAATCCAGACCATTCATGACCAGATTGAGTTGATTGAGATAGCTCAATTTGATACTCAAAAGGCCATAACATTATTGGCAAACAATCCCCAAGAGGCCAACAAAATGATCCATTTTTTGAATAATCATACTAGAGAATAGCTAGCAGCTCTGGATATCAGGAACCGAACAGACACAATTATGTTAGTGAAAAAGGTGCTGACCATGAGGAATTTTATGCAGACTTTGGAAAGAAAGTGCCAAGAGATGCAGGCAGAAATAAATATCTTCAGACAATCGTTTTCAGTGTTACAGAGCAAGGGGTTGCCCAACTTATTGACTAGCAGTGGAAGACTGTTAACACATGAAAAGTATGCTCGAATGGTAAATACCTATATCACAAATCAAATCACAGCATCATCAAGCAGCCCAGAAGAGACAACACCTCCCTCTGGACAGGTTTTGTATGATAAATTGAAATTTTTTTTTTTATATTGAACATGAAATAAACCATCTTTTTGAGGTCTAGCCAAATTACTACACATACACTGAAGCTGATGAAACATTGATTAAGCTACAGAGACACCAGCTACCTACAGATCAATGGTGGGAGAGCATGCTTGAGGTTTTGCCAATGTAATTCAAATACTCTTTTTTGATCTATTGCATAATAGCAAATTTACATACAAAAGTCACCTATCAGAAAATCAAATCGATAAACGAAGGAATTCGCGCTGAAAAGTGTTGAGACAAACTCAAGAATAGGTGGCAAATGACAGCACATCAGGGAAGCAAATCAAAGAAATGGCTATCATCCGACTACTTAAGCCAAAAAGTCAACAATAGCGGGAACACCTAAGCCGGCCTGTACAAGCATAGTTACTCCTTCATTCTTTTCTGTGTGGTTTTTTCCACAATCAGTTATTGCCTTTGCCAGAGTAGATGGATGAATTTATTACCTGATATTTATTCCTATGGGATATTTTGTAAACTCTTTTATAAATACTTCCCCAAGATATGTTTTTTTGTTGGCTGGTGAATATCATTCTGGACTTGCACTGTATGTTTTGAGAACTCTTCTGAAATAAAGATTGCTGGAATGTTTTGTTGGTGAATTTGTTGGTTGTGGAATCAATGGCAAAAGGATATATTGCAAAATTCTCATGTTAATGCATGGATCAATAAGTCTTCTTTACTCTTGTGTTACTTTACTTGTGTTTTATTTACCATCTAAATATCGTGCTCTAAGTTACAGGACTAGTATAGGCAAGAAATCTTGACTGCTCTTGTCTCCCTGGTTCTTTCACTCTGAAAATCATCAAGGAATTCTTAACTGCTCCCTGATAATGTTTATACAACTTCCCTCTATTAGCATAATGAAAGATTCTTGATTGCCTTTCATTCCCTGACTTCATTTCATCTTATTCTAGCTTGAAAATTGTTTCTGTGTTTAATTATCCTGCTCTGTAATTTTCCTATCGCCAAAGAAACCATACCCAGAGGTTTATTTTCATGAGACTCCATCAACCCAATGGTCTGAACTTCTCCCACATTACAACCCTGCTCTACTGAATGTCATATTCCAAACACCAAACAAAACTTGTGTTTCATAACTAGCCTAACATATAACAAAACAAATCTAAATCATAAAGAGAGAGCCCTCTCTGGTTGCAGATTGGCTAGAATCTGCAGCTAAAATACTGGTTAGTGGTTACCTCGGCCGTATTACCTTCTGGAGGTAGGGAACAACCTGAGTGATAACATCATTGGTGACTCAACTGGGGAACTGAATGACTGTTTGTTACTGCTATCTATTTTCTAAATTTACAGATGGAGCCTGAAGTTAGCCAAGCAACCATTGAAACTGTTTTTGTTGTGCATTTACAGGAGTAGATAAACGCTGCTTTAGTTAATCTCTAGTCTAGTTTTAGGCTTTGGACAGCTGTCCCAAAGATTTGATCAGTTTCCCTGTTTCAACATATTCAAAGGAAAGCCCAAGGCCTCCTATATTTCAAAGAACTTCCTTCATAATATTGTCAAAACTGTGATCTTCAAACATTTCCAGAAAATACCAAAAAACACATTTAGAAGCTAGCTCCAAAGAAGAAAACTCTGTACACCAGATAAAATCCTGATCCAGATCCTCCAGCGTTTTTTGAAAATCCTAACTTAATTTCTAAGACCCTTAGAAAACAAGAAAAACTAGAAAAATCTGTTGATTTACACCTTGATATACTTCAGCAAAACCCTACAACATCTTATATTACTCCTGGGAGAGTAGCAGTCCTTTCTACAACCTCTCCTAGTTCTTCATCCACACCTCAAAGTATCCTCTCCACTCCCCCATCCACTGCACATATTTCCACTGTTGTCCCTGTTGTTCCAGCTGTCTTATTTCTTCCTACTGTCCCATTTATCCCTGTAAATATGGCAAACCATTATGCTCCTCTACAGTTGCCTGGAAATCCAGAGGCTATGCCTCAGGATTATCAGAGAAAAATCACATATTTCGATGGTACTGGCTCCTATACAGCCCAACAACACACTAAGAAAATGATGGACTACTTTGAGAACTATGAAATCGATGACAACGATGTCAGAATGAAAATTTTTGTTCAAAGCTTAACCGGTGAAGTGAGGACCTGGTTTAGGGCACTTGGGGCAAACAAAATTGCTGATCCAGATTCTCTTTACCAAACCTTTCTCAACAAATGGGAAAAGAAGAAGGACCCATTGCATATCCTATCAGAGTATGACAGTTTAAAAAGAGGCCCACAAGAAACTGTCCAAGACTATTGTGCTAGATTTAACAATGTATACAATGCTATCCCTCAAAACCTTATACCCCCACCTGACTTAGCCTTAATCAAATTCCCTGATGGATTTGACTCTGACATGGCATATCAGCTAAGAGAAAGAGCTCCTGCCAGCTTGGAAGACATGCAGAGCATAGCTGTTAGTGTAGAGGCAAATCTGATCTCGAAAAGAGCTCGAGCTAGAGGCGAAAGAAGGACTACTTTCAAAGAAGAGCCTTCGGAATTTGAAAAAAAACTTGATGCAATCACCAAATGCATGGAGAGGCTAGGTGATAGAGTGGAAACCATTGAAAGAAAATCTTCTTGGGAAGGTCAACCAAGTAACACCACTAGAAATCCGAACTTTAGAAAAAATTCAAATCCTAACACTGGGAAGGCTAGCCCTGATCAGAATATTGGACCTCCATTTCAAGAGAACTATGCCGAAGCCTCAACCTCTAGTGAGCCAACAGAGGACACCCAAATCAACCTAATGGGGTTAAACAATGAGCAACAAATCTTTCTAACACAAGATGACCAAGAGGCCCATAATTTCAATCAATTTCAAACCAAGTCCGAAGAGTCATTTGATTTCAGAGAAGGGTATTATGCAGCGGTCTATGAGGTGCATAAACAATACAATTTAAGAAGCAGAACCATAGATGTTCCTGAACCTAGTAAGCTAAAAGATACCAAGCAGCTGAAGAAAACAAAGGATAAAGCTGCCCTGACAGAACTCACTGCTAGAACAGATCCCAACCCAAAGGAAGACACTGTTGAGGACATATCAGATGTACACCCTTCAAATAATCAGCCATCCACATTCCTTTCCTCAAAATAAGATCTAAACTGTCCTCCTGAAAATAATTTCAAAATAGGTTTAGTTCATAACAACACTTATGATGAAGAAAAGGTCACTGAAAATATAGCAGAAAAGGAAAAGCTTGTTGTCCACAATACAAGAATTCAAGTGGAGAAACCTTTTAATTTAGAGACAGAAATAGGCAAACTGAAAATAGCCATTCCTCTATCTGAATTGGCTAAACATGGAGTGTATAGGGAACAAATCAACAAGTTTCTCCAAATATCAGAGAATAGGGATGTCGTCAATGTTTTAGATGACCAACCAGAACTGATTTTTGGTCCTGAAGTCAATGGTAAAATAGTAGATGGAGGGGTTCCTCCATTCTATGTAAGCTTAAACATTCATGACAAAGTGTTGCATAATGCAATGTTTGATTCGGGAGCTTCCCATAACCTAATGCCTAAGTCTGTGATGGAAAGACTGGACCTAGATATCACAAGGCCATACAAAGACCTGTTCTCATTTGATTCTAGCCAGGTTAGGTGTCTAGGCTTAATTAAAGACCTTTGTGTATCTTTAGTCCAATATCTAGCTAAAACAATCTTGATGGATGTGGTGGTAGCTGATATCCCACCTAAATATGGTATGCTTTTGTCCAGATCTTGGGGTGCAAAACTCCAAGGATCTTTGCAGCTAGACATGTCCTATGCCACTATTTCAGTCTTTGGCCAGCCAAAGAGATTGTACTAGGAGACACTAATGAAATATGTGGTTAGCAATCAATAGAAACCCCAAAACTTCCCCATCTATTCCATGCATTCCGATATGGATTCCTTTATCTTATACAATGCTGAGATGTGTCCCAAAATTGATGTTAAACTCCTGGGAACAGCACAAACAGAAAGCATAAATGAACAATCTAGTGCCCAAGATCTAAAAATTATTGATGTGATTGATGCAACAAATGAACATGACATGGCATATGAGTTACAAAGTCCAAACCTGCCCACTGAGAAAGTTTCTAAAAATCCCAAGACTAGTGCTAATCAAGAAATCTTATGGTACTTAGAGTTTGAGGGGTCAGTGAAGAAATTAGGAGCACGAGCAGGGGTTTGGATACACAACATGCAAAATGACCATGCTCAAAGGCATGCGTATAGGTTAAATTTCAGATGTACAAACAATATGGCCGAGTATGAGGCCCTTTCACTGGGTCTCAAACTTATTAGAAGTCTAGGGGCAACCAAGATTTCAATTCTAGGGGACTCAGATTTGATTATACAGCAGAAGAAGGGAAACTTTGTTACAAATGATCTTAGGCTAAGAGCTTATAGAGGGGCAGCCATCAAAATACTTAATAGCTTCTTAGAATCTCAGCTCACCAAAATTCCAAGAAAACACAATTTACATGCACACAGTTTGGCGACTGTTGCCAGAACTTGCAAGCTTCCATTTGAGCCTAATCACCACTTCACTGCTGAAATCAAACGCAGGCCTGCTGTCCCAGATAATGTCAAAAACTGACAGGTGTTTGAAAATGATACACAGATCAATAATTTCCTCACTTTGAAAGAGGAATTCTAGAGTATAAACATTGATACAAGCACCATCGATGATCAACAACAAATAAATAAAATTGAGAAAAACATATCAGCTGAAACAGCAAATATGATTTTGCATCCAATAATATTTGACTGCAAAAACTTACAAGAATTGGAGCAAATGCACCTTGATGAAATGGCTGAGGGGGAATCTAAGGTAATTGAACTAAAGGATAATTTTCTGCCCACAAGGTTAACGATTTTGGAGGATATATTTGATTCAAATGACATTCCAAGAAAGCCAAAAATGCAACCACTAAATGCAAAAATTGAAGATGGCAATATTGGAACTACATAAAATCCCAAAATGATAAAACTATCCAAAACATTGCCTCCTGATCAAAAGCTAAAATACATTGAGTTGTTTAAAGAATTCCAAGATGTCTTTGCATGGAGCTATGAGGACCTCAAGTCCTATGATAATTCGGTCGTCCAACATACTATACCTTTGAAAGAGAATCAAAAACCTTTTAAACAGAAGCTTAGAAGGGTGAATCCTATCCTCCTTCCCTTGATTGAGAAGGAAGTTAAACGAATGTATTAAGCTGGAATAATTACACCTATCAGGTTTTAAGAATGGATTTTAAATCTAGTGCCCACTAGGAAGAAAACCGGAGAGATAAGACTCTGTGTTGACTTGAGAAATTTGAATAAAGTCTCTCTCAAAGACCACTACCCCTTACCTAAGATGGATCACATTTTACAAAGGGTAGTGGGGGCTTCTAGGATCTCATTGTTAGATGGCTTCTCAGGATTTAATCAAATCTTAGTTCATCTAGATGATCAAGACAAAACTGCCTTTACAACACCATGGGGAACCTTTAAATATGTAAAGATGCCTTTCGGACTCAAAAATGCAGGGGCCACATTTCAAAGAGCAATGGACATAGCCTTTTCCAAGGAGATCCATGATTTCTTAGTCATATACCTTGATGATCTCACTTCTTTTTCAAAACTAGACCAAGAACATTTAGAGCATCTGAGACAAGTGTTCATAATTTGCAGAAAGTATGGCATATCATTGAACCCCAAGAAATCATTGTTTGGTCTTGAAGAAGGAAAACTCCTAGGTCACATTATCTCAAAATATGGTATATGGATTGACCCAGATAGAATCCAGGCTATCCTTCAAGTCCCTCACCCAAGAAACATCAAATAATTACAAGCTTTCTTAGGGAAGATCAATTTCCTAAGAAGATTCATTCCCAACTTGGCCGAACTGATAAGACTGTTGAATAATATGTTGAAGAAAGATTCTAAAGTCAAATGGACCATAGAAGCTAAACAAGCCTTTGAGGAAATCAAGATAGCGTTGACCAAAACACCTGTTCCCACAAGCCCCAAGTTTGATATAGATTTCATAATTTTTCCTTTGCATCTCAGCATACTATTGCTGTTGTCCTGCTACAAAAGGATGACCAAGGATCTGAGAAGCCCATTGCTTTCTTCAGCAAAGCACTTAGAGATGCTCCACTCAAATATCAAATCATGGAGAAACAGGCCTATGCTCTTGTAAAGGCCATCAAGGATTTCAAAGTTTATATCTTGTACTCTCATGTGATAGCCTATGTTCCAAATGTTGTGGTCAAGGACATTCTAACTCAAGAAGGAATTGAGGGTAAAAGGGGCAAATGGATAGCCAACATTTTAGAGTATGACATTGAAATCAAGCCTACAAAACTCATAAAAGGACAAGGGTTAGCTAAATTAATGACTGAAACCAATTTTCAAGCCCTTGACATCAACGAATTGGATAACGAACAGGAGATGGCGACTCCACAGATCAATCAAGCCTTTTTACAATCACCTTGGTATGCTGACATATGTTTTGTATTGTTAAACCTGCAAGCTCCTCCAGGGTTATCCAGGACTAAAAAGAGATTCTTGAAAATGAAGGCATCAAAGTTTTGTATTATAGACAATGTTTTATTTTGGAAAAATCATTAAGTTATCTTGCTAAATTGCCTAATACAGGATGAAACTAACAAAATACTCAAGTAATTTCATGTAGGGGACTGTGGAGGACACTTGTATTGAAGTCAACAGTTGATAAAATTCTAAGAGCTGGTTTTTATTGGCCCTCCCTGTTTGCTGATGTGAAAAAATTTGTAGTTTCATGCCACAAATGCCAGATCTTTGAAGGCACAAGAAAGCTGTTACTTTTACCCCTCAGGCCCATTTCAGCTGAAAGACCATTTCAACAATGGGGTTTAGACTTCATTTGGGAAATCCACCCTTCCTCTTCTGGCCAACACAAGTGGATTTTGACTGCCACAGACTAATTTACCAAATGGATATAAGCCATCCCTTGTAGGCAAGCAAATGACTCAATCATCATGCAATTCTTAGAAACCAACATCTTGTCTAGATTTGGCTATCCGGAGAAAATTATTATTGACAATGCTGTTGCCTTTAAATCCAAAAGAATGATCAATATTCGTCATAAGTACCACATTACCTTGGGCCACTACATAGCCTATTACCCTCAAGGTAATGGCCTAGCCGAGTCCTCCAACAAAAGCCTGATCAACATCATCAAAAAAGTCTTAGAGGAGAATAAAAAGAATTGGCATAAAAAGCTTGTAAATGCACTATGGGCAGACAGATTGACCACCAAAAGATCTATTGGAACCAGCCCATATGAATTGGTATATGGCTTGGAGGCTGTGTTCCCCTCCTCCTTGGGAATCCCTGTGATCAAATTGCTGCAAGAAATACAAGCAGAACCTAATGATATTCAAAGGAGAATCAATCAAACTAGAGAGGAAGTATATCAAAGAACTCAGGTTCTGCAAGATAAACTCAAGAAGATCTTTGACAAAAGAACAAAAGCTGAAGATTTCTACATAGGAAACAAAGTGCTGAGGTGGGATTCTAGGAGAGAAGACAAAGGAAAGCATGGAAAATTTGATTTCCTATGGAAGGGACCTTATGTCATTCAGGTTGTACAAGGAAACAACACCTATTTTTTGAAGAGTCTGGATGGCACAGCAACTGAGGAAGGCCCAGTCAATGGGCGAATGCTCAAGAATTATTTTGATTCTCTTTGATCAACATAATAGGACTATATAGTGTACATAAATAGTGTCTATTTTAGCAGTTCATTACAGCAATTAGATAGTGGATAAGATGCAGCAGATTTTGAGGAAAAAATCAAGGAATTATACCACCTTTTGTGTATATTTTGAATTTACTAGAAGAGATCAAGAAGAAAACTTGGGAATTATAAAGATGATGATAAATACTCAGAGAAACCAACAAGAACAGAGCTGTAATTCTGTACAGATCAGCTTGTGAGAAGTGCACACATGCCACAAAGATTCACTTTGTGTTTCAGATTACAGCAAACAACTAAAAATAAGGCCATCTGACCTGCTGTTCTTGGCTTTTCACCTGGAAAAGCCATCCCCAAGTGGAGCCACTGTTAGGTCCCTATACCAATAGGTTTCATTTTTCATGATTGACTATGGAAGTGCCAAATATGATCATCATTTCCATGCTGCAAAGGTTCCATATTTTCAAAAATCAAAAAATTAAAAAATGTAAAGAGGGTAAGCCCTAAAAGAAAAATAAAAGGGCAAGAAGAATGAATTGGTCAACAAAAGAAAAAGAAAATGAACCCAAAGAAAGACCAGGAAAGTGGCCAGTCAAAATGCCACTACTATCTTATTTGTGCAAAGCAAGTTCACAATGTGCAAACATTGTTTCTTAACACACTTGATGGATGGCCCAACAATTCAATCCGAGCCAGTCCATATTTAAATTTCCTGCTGTATAATAGAGAATGAAGGTCTGTCCAAACAGTTCAAGCTTGGCAGGTCACTAGATAAGATAGAGAAGCAAAGGGTCTCAACTGCTTAATCTGAGCCCTTGGAAGAGATAACGGTAGATCCAAATAGGAGGGCAGTCAAAAGAAAAGAGCAAAATCAGGGTTTGCAAGTTCAAGTGCACCCAATCAAAAAAGAAGAAAAAATGTTAGGAATTGTAGAATGGGTAAGTAGATTGAAGTTGCAGAAACAAGTCTATCAGCAGTGTCATCTTTTTCAACGTGATATACTTCATGGATATCTCAAGTGCCATGGCAGAGGTGTGATGACAGATCAGATGTTGCATGTATAACTTCCCCTCTCATCCCTCACAACAATCATTCACTAACATCCCTTAAAGAGATTGAGATATGCTCAAAAACTCTTAACTCCACTCCATTTTCATGAAAACTTAAGTCAAATTACAGGTTTGCTTAAGATTTAAAAGCCACATTTCTTGTGTAAAGTTGTATTTATCCTAACACCCCAAAGCCTAGGTGATTCAATTTCATGCACCTAGCGCTTCCCCTCATATTCTTATTAATATTATAACTTTATTATATAAATCCTGCTTACATTTCCCCTCCCTTATTATGTATAAAAATACACAAAAAACCCAAAAAATATTGTAAATAACCCGCCCCGGCCTAATATGGCTATATTATATTTCTTTGGGAGTCATTAGTCCATCTGGGACCAATAACAACCCACCACTTGTTACCCTGGGATTTGTTTGACCTCCGGCTAAACGAATAACCATAGTCTTCCATGCAAAAATAATGGGATTTAATTAATATTTTATTAATTAAATAACCGCATTCGTTTAACCCCTAACCTAAGGTTTAATCCCCGCCAAACAATGATTAATGGTCAAACATTGATGCGGGCCCCGTAGCTTAAACTGTCGTCACCTGCTCCTCCCGTCAACCGTTGGATCGCGCCCTCCAGATCCAACGGCCTGCGTTGATATCGGAGCCACCCTAGTGTACGAGAGTTAGCGCCTAATGGAAAGTGGTTTTCCTGCCATACCCCGGGACGCATGTCTCTTTCCTATTGCATCGGGCTCGCTCTGACATAAACCACCCCCGTACCAAAAGCGGTCCGATGGAAACCATTTACCACCTTCTGTCCCCGCCGCGCACGTCACCCACCACGTCTGTACCTGCGTCAGCACCCCCGCCACTATTTCATCCATCGTGTCTGCCCTGTCACCCATCCACCTCATCAACCACGTCACTACCCGTACCCCGCTACGCGACAAAGCTACGTCATGATGACGTCATCCCAAAAAAGCGCCAAAAAAGCCCAAATTTTGTCAAAAGTCGCGAAAGTCACGGTTTTTTGTTTATTTCTGTTTTATCGGTTGCGGCGAATGTGCATGGGCATTACGTTCAACTCGCACCAACACTCCAGTCCGCCACCCAAGCAAGTTCAACCTGCAAACCCGACTCCCCCAGCTCACTCTGCAACTGCATTTTGTGTCAAGCGCCTGTAAAATAGGTATTTATTCAATTGTCGCCCGTAAACCCTATTTTTACAAAAATTTCTCTGTTACAATCACCAGAAAATCTGAAATTCAAGTAATTTGCATCACTACCTAAATAAACCTGTGTGTTTTAAGTCACCGTTCATCATTGTGGCCAAAGAAAAACCTGCAAGCTTGTTTTCCTCTGCATACTGACCACTCCTTTGTATCTCATGCCCATTTCTGCGGGTAAAATTTCAAGAATATCCACATCTGAAGTCAAAATTGCCAAAATTCACTCCCAAAGAGGACTATTTCCCCTGTTTCTATCCACCTCCCTGACCAAACTCTGCAAATTCTAGGTCCACTGTGAATTTCATCAAAGGCAGCAATTTCTGGGAACATAACTCACTCTCTGATTTCCTAAGGAAAAAAAAAACCAGTGTTCTATTGTTTATTGATCTAGAAACTCTAACTTTAAGTTAAAAGTCATTCAACAAATTGAAAATGGAGGCTCCAGTGGCCCTGAATATTGCACCCTTGAATGCACCACATAAGCAATTGGAGTGGTTACCTCTTGCTGATAGGGATTTCCAGATTGATGACATGGAGGGTCAAAAGCCTCACCTGCAAGCTTTTTGTGAAATAAGGAATAGCCACAGGAACAAAGCTGACATATTTAGAATCTGGGAGTCTAATATGCCTATATACTACCTGCCTTCAGTGAATTTCTTCCCTCACCTCATCCATCAATGTTGTACTAATTATGAGCCTTCTCAAAGGGCAGTGATGGACCCTGCTGGAAATGTCCTCTTTTATATCACCCCTCAGCCTATAAATGAGATGCTGCACTTCGAGCCAGCTCAGCCTTTGGTCCCTCTCTCCATGAAAAATTTGCTGGATCAAGCCTCCAAGTTGTCCTCTGCAGAAATTGACCGAATTGCCAAGGTTTTCATGCCACCAGATTGCTACTCTAGGTAAAAATTCCTTATCACCATGCCTAGTTTAATCAGGCTGGAAAAATGCCCATAGACATGATTTCCTACATCCTAGGATTAAGAAAAAGTGAAATTGTGGATGAGACTGTCTTTGCTTTGATGTCCATGTTTGCTCTAGGACAACCCCCTGCTGTCAAGTATGATTATGCCACCTTAATAGCTAACAAAATTCACGAGCAGTTCATGGACTTAGAAAGAGAGAGAGTGTTCAAATACACTGCATATATATACCATTTGATGTTGTACTATCAACCTGATAGTTTCCCAGTTCCCCTTAAAAAATTGGATGCTAAGGGGGAGCGAAGGTCTGTAATATTTTGGTCCTCAGTATTCCATCATGTTAGCAGCTCCCCATATTCATATTGTGAGTTTATTGACCTTTTCATATATCCAGCCACCTGTTTGTTGTCAATAACTCCCCCTGCCAAGCTCTCTGCCGAAATGCAGAAAATATTACACCTCTCAAAGGAATACAATATTGGTGATTGGTATTGTTACCAAAACCATACAGTGATCAGGATCTATGGCTGTCAATTGGCTCCCTACAAACTGCCAAAGTCCCTATGAGACTCTTTGCACTGGAATACTACCGGCAATTCAGTAGTTCAGATTTGACCCATTTCTATGGTGCTAGGAAAAAAGCACAGCTCAATATAAGGCACCAATCGGGCCCTTTTATCTTTATTAAAAAGGAAGAAGCATGGAAGGAAGATAACACTATTCTGAGAAACAAACTTAAGCTGAAACAAAGTTTTCTTTGGTCACCATATGACCCTGAACATTTCATAAGCTTTAGAAGAGTCAAACACAAGCTTATAGGATATGTGAACTATAGTATCCCTCAGATTGAATAATATGTTAATCAACAGGAGTGGATAGAAGGCACAATAGTTGAAGAACTTACTGAAGAAGAGAGATTATAAAAAGAAATAAAAGAGTTTGAAAAGATGCTTGACCTAGACTCTGTTGGACAGGTGTTTTTCACATTGCCTCGACACCTTGGAGCAAGCACATCATCTGCCACAACTTCACAACAACCTGCCAAAGAAAGTGCTTCACCTGCAGGGACATCTAAAGGCAAGGAGGTGCAGCATTCAGAGCAGCAGGAAACAATGGCAGACCGGCCAGATATAGCAAAAGAGTAAAGTCAAGGGCAAGACCCTTCAACACAAGCAAAGGCACCTGAAATCCCTATCTTACAAACTCCTCTCAATGAGGAAAGAGCTAAGAAAAGGGACAGGTAGGAAGAAACACCCACAGGGGCATCCACAGAACACCAAGGAGAGAAAAGGCAAAGGTTAAACCCCTACACTGAGGAAGAATTTACAGAGGAGACAACAGGCAATCAAAGGGGTGAGGAAACAACCGAACAGCGGATTCCTCCATGTATGGAAACATCAGCTAGCTCTTTTCAGCACGAGCAGGAGAGGCAACAAGGTGTGGAGGTTACATCCACCAAGCAACAGAGCAAGCAAGGCTCTGACATCAAGAAGGCATTCACTGAAATCAAGGCGAGAAATGAGCTGGTAAGGTTCCAGCTCTATAACCAATTACTAAGAATGGCTCCCACTAATCAACAGAGGCTAATGGTAGCCTATGATATCCAAGAAGGGAAAATGACCCTCAGTCATTTTAGGCCTACAATACAGCAGCCCCAGTCAGCTGCTAATTATATAAAAACCAATCTGGAAGTCCTTGCTAAAGACATACACCCAATGGACCAGATTGAGTTACACAAACAAACTGGAGAAATGGTGTACTCCACCTTAGCAAATAAAGCAATATTGGCCACAAATTGCAAAATTCACTTCATAATAATTCTGCCCAAATTCGAATTGGAGAAAGCTTCCTCATTATCCAAGGGCAATAGAATTAAATCATTGGAGGAGATCATTATGGAGCTGGGACATGATCCCAACGATCCCAAGGGCGTACAGGCTTTAATTAAGAAGAAAGAAGAAGACATAGCAGCCCTCAGAAAACAACTCAGGCTGTCAGCTACAATGCATCCTCAAACCACAGAAGTAGCACAACAGAAAGAAGAGGAGGATGTAGTAAGTTTGCTTATGAGGATGAATGAAAGACTGCTAGAAACAGAGAAAGCCTTGGGGGCAGCACTGCAAGGAAAACAGGGAGAGTTGGCCTCTCAGCCGGCTCAAACAGCTCTAACTCTTGAAACTACTCCTCCTACAGTCACCACAGCAGTCCCTCCTACTGATCCAACATCAACAGCAGGTACCTCAGCTCCAGCCTCAACTTCAACAACAGTTATAGCAACAACTACAGCAGCAACAGAACAAGAAGCCAGCCTGAGTATGGAGGAAATGATGAAAGAAATAAAGGCTCTGGAACTGCAAATGGCAGAATTAAAAGAAGCCAAAGAAAAATTAGCCAAGATTGAGGTGAATTATGACAAATAAAAAATGGTTGTGGCTGAAAAGACAAGGAAAGTAAAGGCCTTAGAGAAAAGAATAAAGGAGCTGGAGAAGGACCTTACTCTTCACAAGACTCTAACAGAAATCAAAACAATTTTGTGGAGTAAAATTGGCCAGTCCATCACTGATCAATGGACAGCAATCCAGACCATTCATGACTAGATTGAGTTGATTGGGATAGCTCAATTTCAGACTCAAAAGGCCAGAACATTATTGGCAAACAAGCCTGAAGAGGCCAACAAAATGATCCATTTTTTGAATACTCATACTAGAGAACAACTAGCAGCTCTGGATATCAGGAATAGAACAGACACAATTCTGTTAGTGAAAAAGGTGCTGACCATGAGGAATTTTGTGCAGACTTTGGAAAGAAAGTGCCAAGAGATGCAGGCAGAAATAAATATCTTCAGACAAAATTTTGCAGTGTTGCAGAGAAAGGGGTTGCCCAGCTTATTGACCAACAGTGGAAGACTGTTAACACATGAACAGTATGCTCGAAGGGTAAATACCTATATCACAAATCAAATCACAGCATCATCAAGCTGCACATAAGAGACAACACCTCCCTCGGGACAGGTTTTGTATGACAAATTGGAAAATTTGTTTTATATTGAACATGAAATAAACCATCTTTTTGAGGTCCAGCCAAATTACTACACATACACTGAAGCTGATGAAACATTGATTAAGCTACAGAGACACCAGCTGCCTACAGATCAATGGTGGGAGAGCATGCTTGAGGTTTTGCCAAGGTAATTCAAATACTCTTTTTTGATCTACTGCATAATAGCAAATTTAAATACAGAAGTCACCTATCAGAAAATCAAATCGATAAAGGAAGGAATTTGCGCTGAAAAGCGTTGAGACAAACTCAGGCACAGGTGGCAAATGACAGCACATCAGGGACGCAAATCAAAGAAACGGCTATCAGCCGACTACTTAAGCCAGAAATTCAACAATAGCGGAACACCTAAGCCGGCCTGTACAAGCATAGTTACTCCTTCATTCATTTCTGCGTGGTTTTTTCCACATCAGTTATTGCCTTTGCCAGAGTAGATGGATGAATTTATTACCTGATATTTCTTCCTACGGGATATTTTGTAAACTCTTTTATAAATACTTCCCCAAGATATGTTTTGTTGTTGGCTGGTGAATATCATTCTGGACCTGCACTGTATTTTTTGAGAACTCTTCTGAAATAAAGATTGCTGGAATGTTTTGCTGGTGAATTTGTTGGTTGTGGAATCAATGGCAGAAGGGTATATTGCAGAATTCTCGTGTTAATGCATGGATCAATAAGTCTTATTTACTCTCGTGTTAATTTACTTGTGTTTTATTTACCATCTAAATATCGTGCTCTAAGTTACAGGAAAGAAGCATAACACTGAATTTACTGTGTTGTACTCTATGCTCAATTCCTGTAATTTACCTTGTTTTCTACAGGACTAGTATAGGCAAGAACTCTTGACTGCTCTTGTCTCCCTAGTTCTTTCACTCTAAAAATCTTCAAGGAATTCTTAACTACTCCCTGATAATGTTTATACAACTTCCCTCTGTTAGCATAATGAAAGATTCTTGATTGCCTTTCATTCCCTGACTTCATTTCATCTTATTCTAGCTTGAAAATTGTTTCTGTGTTTAATTATCCTACTCTGTAATTTTCCTACCGCGAAAGAAACCATACCCAGAGGTTTATTTTCATGAGACTCCATCAACCTGATGGTATGAACTTCTCTCACATAGCCCTGCTCTACTGAATTTCATCTTCCAAACACCAAAAAAAACGTGTGTTTCATAACTAGCCTAACATATAACAAAACAAATCGAAATCATAAAGAGAGAGCCCTCTCTGGTTGCAGATTGGCTAGAATCTGCAGCTAAAAGACTGGTTAGTGGTTACCTCAGCGATATTCCCTTCTGGAGGCAGGGAACAACCTAAGTGATAACAGATGTACTTGTATATGCAGCTGTGGTACTTGAGTACCAAATATTTCTCAGAATGCTTGATACCCAACTTTTTGCGAAGGGTATGAAAAACATTGGTAAAATCTGGCACATCTGGGTCCCTTCCCTGCTATAGTGTTATCCACTTTATGTATTTATCGTCATAGCTACCGACAAGGTAGTACTTCTCCTTTATGGCATCCCAGAATGAATTCCAAATGGGTGCAGCGGAAAAAAGTGAGGTCGTACTTTCATCCTTCTTCTCACAATAGGTTTCCCACCAGTCCTTGATGTGGGGGGCAGCTTTGAGAAGAGAAAAAGTAATATTTTCTCGGCTACAAAAAACATGAACAGAAAAACATCCTTCTAGAAAATTTAACCATTTATCTACGGCATCTGCATCTATTTGGCCCTAAAATATGGGAATGTCAAAGTTTACTTGTACCTTAAAAGGAGTGGAGCCTCCAAAGTGCTTGTTGGACGTGGATGCGCCACTAGTGGGCAACCCTTGAAGGATCTAGGAAATGTTATCCTTCATCGTGTTCCTTTGTTTCTCAAGGACCTCCTCCAGAAATATTTTGATAGTATCTCCTACCCCTCATCTTTATTTTCTTCCCCCATGGGCAGCCGTCAGGGTTTGCGAGGTTTATATTGCAAAGGTCCAACTAGATCGAGCCCTAACTCCTTATATCCTGACCTCGTTGGGGACATGCAAAGAAAAACAAAGAACGAGCAGACCACTCTGATACCATTGATCTAGATTTAAATAGGAACACAACAAACTACAGATATAACCATAAATACAAAGATGCAATAGAAATAACACTTCATTTCATTAATATCAAATACTGAAATATGCTTGCAAATAGAATGGAAATAAGACTAGCTCAGGTGATGGTAGCTTATCTCCAAGAAGAGATGTGGTAACAACATGCCTCTAAACTATGTTACAATGAGGATTGAAGCCCTATTTATTGTTGAGAAACAATGTAAAACCCTAAACATGCAAAAACCTAACCCTAGGAGATGAAGCGCCAAACTATGCACCTCGTTTGGGTAAATTGGTACATCAACTCCCCGAGGTCGTAACTTTGGCATATGATCTTCGTTTGATGCGCAAAATACCTCGTTGGAAATATCTATCTAAGGACTACAACTTGTGAATGGTTAAAATCAATGCACAACCCATGTTGGCCCCCATTTTCCCAAGAAAATGTCGTTAAGGACCTCAAAACGACTTTGGAAGTTCAAGACCTAAAAAACTGCCAAAAATAGTAAATTGTGCTACAATTAAGGAAACTGAAAAACTGAAAGAGATAGTTGTGGGGGTCCAAGTGGGATAGGTAGTTGGACACCAACATCCACCTAGATCATACCCAAGCTTCCCAAGGGAACCCTCCAAAAGTACTATGAAATTGATACAACGTCTGTCTCAGGTACCACAGGTATTCCCCCCCATAGTCATTTGTGTGGTCCATAGGATAAGAAACTAAGGTCACCAATTCCTATTTATAAGCTGGGAGAAAAAATCATGAGTGTGGGATCCAACAAGTAGAAGAGTGTGTATCTCTCTTTCCTTGTCTTCACTCATCCTCGTGCTACCTCATGTGTTAGAAGAGCTTTCTTGGAAACCTTAACGAGATTGGATTTTGCACTCTTTAATCAACTTCTATGTTTTAGTTTAGAGTGGCCTTGGAGAGCTTACTCTCCACGCACCTATTCAAATTCCCTAAATTCCCTAGACTAGTTTATGTATCTGTGACAAAAATAAAGAGTATAGTTCATTTTAATTAAGCGCTTGATTTTAAGTGGTTTGTATTTAGGACATAGGGAAATGAAAGTGCAACTGATGGTGTTTTGAATCGAAATAAATCAATAGAAAATGAAGCTACATGAAAATGTAACTCTATTTATTTAATGAAAAGTGATTTCTACAAAGGTTCTACAAGGATATTAATAAAGTAGAAATTCGTTTTTTTTTTTTTTTTTTTACATTCACACACTCAGAATCTATCGAAAGAGACTAAAATTCTTAAAATCAAAACTACCTAATGCATACTAGAATGCCTAAGTGCAAAATTCTATGGAATGCTCTAAACAAATGAATGTGTTCTTTTAAAGACCAAAAGTCAAAATTTAACTAAACAAGGAGAAACAAATATCCCATAAAAGATCTCCCATGTGAAGAAAATTCAAACTTCAAACAAAGATTCACACATTTGTTGATAAACAAAAAGATTAGAACTTTAAACCAAAAGAAATAAAAGGAAAAAAAATGTATTTTTATTTTTTCTTTTAAGGACTTTGAATAAAAGTTTCAAGAAGGGAAAGCAATCAATGACCTCGAGATCAAAATCAAGTGAAAAGGCACCAAAGTTCACCAACCATAAATAATCACTAGAATGATAAGACCAAAGTGACTAAGAGGTCAAAAACACTTGATCAACTTGATCTAAAAGACACATAAAAAAATTACAAAACAAAAGATTTCAGAGGACCAAAATATTTCACTAAATCAAAATTGCAAAGTCCTTTCTCAAACAAGAAGGAAGAAACAAAAGGAGGCAACTTCAAGAATGAAAATGAAGCAATGAAAATAATGGATCTTAAGGCAAGTTAAAAAACAACCCTCTATTCCAGATGTATAAAATATTTAGACACTTTACCAAAAGGTCTGAGATACAAACTAAAAAGTACAAAACTTCACCAAATAGCAAACCCTAGGTTGACAAAATATTTTTACAAAAGGAGACCAAGAAACCTACACCAGCAAGAATCTAGATCATTCTAGACATCAAATGACTCTTAAAGAGAAGGAAAGCTAGGCAAATTCCCAAAGCTGGAGGAAAAAAATTGAAAATTCAAATTTTCCCAGATATATGCGACTGTGTATCATCAAAGTCACGTTTATACATGACTATATGAAGAAATTTGCATGTACGCGGGTTTCTTTGAAACCGTGTGTGTACATGACTTTGTACAAAGAAAAACTCATGTATGGAGAAAAATAGGGCAAAATAAAAATTACAGGCTTTATCCAAAAGATCAAATTGATTGCACATACTACAAATGAATCAATAAGGCTGAAAAAATCAAGAAACAAGATAAGAGAGCCTAGATCAATAATAAAACAACCCTTCTAGGAAATGCAAGACTGTATTCCCCAGCGGAGTCATCAATTCTATTAGAGGGAGAAACCTCCCTTAGGTAAGGGTTGACAACCTTAACATATCGAAAGTAGATTATCAATAAGAAACATTCATTCAATCAAGAAAACTATGAAAACTACTAAAGTTGGGTTTAGGAAGATTACCCGGAGGTCCTACGTTTGATGTCGATCCCATAGGGTCCAAACATATGCTTCCTCCAATGCATTCAAACCTGCAACACAAACTAGAGAAGCATATACAAAGAAAGTATTTCAAAGACTGTGCATATTAAAGATGTTGGATCATCAAGTATAGATATATAAAGCATGATATGTTAGACATGAATTATAAAAACATGAGATCACAACATTTCAAGAACAAGATAGAGCTTCTTTATTAACAACAACAAATAGGAGTGGAAGAATAGAACCTGATCCGACCACGACACCAACAAACCTTCCTATGGATCTGTATAACCCAAACCTCAAAAATCACCTCAATATGTGCAAAAGGATGTCAGATAATGGAAGATTAACATCTCTGCATGGAGACAAGGGTTTACTGTGACTAGGAGTGCAGATGGCACAGGGAAAATCAGACTTGATCTGGGGACAAAAGGATTATAATGTCGATATCCTATCTCCTTCCCTATTTTAGGCCTTTCCATGAGGTGTATAAATACCACCAGAAATCAGTTGATT
Organism: Pinus tabuliformis; assembly: GCA_031772625.1. NCBI lineage: Eukaryota > Viridiplantae > Streptophyta > Pinopsida > Pinales > Pinaceae > Pinus > Pinus tabuliformis. The sequence goes on along the minus strand of CM062816.1, from coordinate 2,033,864,813 downwards.
CAATTAGGCCACGAGCTCCTGTAGGTGGGCTTTCAGTGAAACCCGTAAACCTCACCCGAGAAATAGGAAATTATTTATTTTTTTCATATTTTAAATTATGTACGCAGGTTTGGTATTATGGTACCTACATGTACACGTAATTTTATAAGGCCAGAGTTTCGTATCGAATTTAAAAAAGAAAAATAATAATACATGACCAAGTCTAAATGGGAAAGTGCTTCCCAAGGCCATATAAGAGCATCACAATGATAGGAGGGCTGAATAATGCTATAAAAACCATGCCAGAACAATGATATTTTGTAAATAACTAAAGAAACATTAAAATGTCATGAATCTTTTAAAAATTGAAATGGGATAGTGGCGAATCAATGGGTTAAAAGGAAACCCTGTCGAGCCTATAGACGTCTACTATAGCATATGACATGCCTATGGTATTGAAGTACATTTCAAATTACCATTAAAAAAACAATCATTTTGCTTTCCCCTAACCATAAAAAATGTATTTGGAAGGAGTTATCACTCCTAAAGTAACTGTTGGAATCAAGCCAACAGTAACTAATCCACAACCATTAATTTGTTAGAAAATTATATATTATAGAGCAATGCAACACATAAAATATATTGCAGAAATATAAACACAGAAAACACATAAAACAAGAGAGACATAGATATACGTGATTCATCAAAATTGGGCTACGTCCACAGAGAAACAACCATTCCTTCCTTTTATATTATCCAACAAAATGAAGAGATACAACCTACAAAAAATCCATTGTTGTTACACTAAAAAATGTCACCATGACTATTTGCAGTTATTATGGCTCCATCCACTGTCATACTATCCTCCTTGGCAAGTCTCATGCCTCTGCTCTTCATGTCAAACTTCAAGAAAGAGAGAAAAGTCATTTAAAGTCAATTATCTCTGGGTACACAGTTTCTCTTAGCCTTACCTGCCTGTACGCACTCCAAGTTCACAATACCTGCGTACTTGTACGCTCTGTATGTAAAGCAATGGGTGCGTACTCCTGTAAAGGTCAAAAGGCGCAAGTTTCACTCCAAAAACGTTACTTGTGGTCATTTCTAGAGCTTTCTAGAAGCTTGTTTGACATGTATGAAGCGCCTCCAGATGGTTCATGTATCCCTACCAAAGAGGAACTTATCCCATCAAGAGGGGAGCTATCCCATCCAAAGAGGGGCTTATCCCATTGATGGTGGACCTGAATAACTTCCTCTAGAGCACTATAAATACAGGCATTGGGCCAAAGGGAGGAGAGGTTGAAAGCTGAACATTCCTAAGGGTAGATGCTGCTGGAATTAGGACTTCCTTGTAGAAGCTTGTGAGGAGAGATTACCATCTTTGCTTGTTTCCATTGGGAGGTGGGTGAGCTGATCAGAGTAAGGGAGAACTCTTGTGGACCCTGGGAGGAGCTTGCACAACACCAAGGCTCAGGTTGTAATGGTTCCTTTTGTTACCTTTTAATACAAATTAGTCCATTCTTCTCAACAATTTGTTATTTATGAGTTGTTTCATATACTCCTTGGTCTATATGTTAAATATGTTTTATTTTATGTGATATTCAGGTGCTATTTAATCGTTTGATTGTTAGTGAATGCAGGTTTCGAAGGGAAGGAGGAGCTCATCCGGATCAACGAAGCTGGACTACTACAATAGCGTTGGATTACAGGTAGGATCTAAACACTTGATTTCTCATATTGTAAAAGCATATTTAGGGAAGGATTGCTCTTATTTGTCTTGTTTGTCATTAGAAAGTCTTAGGCTTCTAGGAAGGTCGGTTGTGTCCGCACTAACGACTCTTTCCGTGTGACAATTGTAATTCCCTCTTCGCTCTCACACAATATCCTCTCTCTTTCTCACTTAGAATACATATATACATAGACGCAATAAAATTCCCTCATATATAGTGAGGGGTTGCCTTCTAGGGAAAAAAACCTAAATTAAACATAACTTCTACCATCAGATCTCCACCTAATGATTGGAGGAGATTGACTACGAAATTACAACATTTTACAATGAAATTTTACATCTATTTTTATCTTCGGGTGTGCTGCCCTCGATTCCCTTCAGGGGGGGCTCGCAAAGATCGCATCCACCCCCCTAGACCCCCCTTACAGCATACATTTTACAAGCGGTGTTGCCGCCACATTACGAACTGGGGTCCAATGTGGCGATACCTCTAAATACAGAAGATAATCAGGCTCCACAGCCAACATAATTATCAACTAGGGTAGTATTTTTATTTCAAAGATGTCTACACTATTTGTGTCGATACATGTAATAGCCATGTAAAATAGAAAAGTTTTCATTGAACACACGGTAGAATGGAAATAGACGCTTCTAGGAATTAAAAGGCACACTGCAGGAATTAAACACGCTTGGAAAGGAAATAATATGCACTTCATAAAAATTTCAGAATAAAGATAGGCATGCCATACACTATCAGCTAAAGATATAATAACAATTGAATTACATAGAATTGATTAACCTATGTAACAACACACAATAAATATGAAAGAAGAATTTTATCTATCCCACAATGAAATGTGTATAACAGTAATAAGAAATCGACACTAACACATTAAAAAAAAATATATATCCTATTATCACTGCAATCCCTGCTAAAGAGGAGGGCCATTCCTCCCTAGTAGGGTGTAGGAGTAAAATGAAAACTATTTAATAATTCAACACGAAAATTGTAGTAACATCACTAGATATATGCTTGTATTAAAATAGTGGAAAAGTACAAGATCATAATGTCGGTATTATCTCCGTTTCGTCGTCATCCCCTTCTCATGAGACTAAGCTCTTTTATAAAGTCTTTAGAAAGCCCCAAAATTAAGGAAACAAATCAGTAGGGAAAATTTTGGGGGCTAATTTTCGTAGGTGGGCTAATTTTCCATGCTTTTTGAGAATAAAAGATTCGCTAATTTCTTATTTTTTCATAAAATGATTATCCTAAATTTTATAGTAAAAAAATGTTTTACCCTAAGAATCACCAATATTTTATAGAGACAATATAAAATCATTATAAATTCCAATAATTTTACAAAAATATCAACAAACATTTTATAGTTTGCATATTAATGACTAGTAATATTCACCAATGTTTCTAAATTTTAAGATAAAATTTTGTCCTTAAAATTTTCCCTGTAAATCAGTTATGAGAATCTTGCAATTATCATGCTGATTAAGAAAACATAAATGATAAAAATATAGAAATTGTTACAAATTTCTTTTAATAAAGATTTGTTATGGTTACACCACTCTTGTTTAGACGTGATTGTAACTGCTCAGATCTCCTTAACTGTCTACATGGAATTAGTTCATGCGACCCTTAACAACTGTCTTTGAAAATGGTGTCTACAATATTAACAATTTGCAATGTAACAAATGCTTCATGGTGTAACAACAGGAAATGGAAAACCCAAGGTGTAACAGCAAGTAACAACTCACACCCTGTAATAGTAGATAATAGAAATAGTTTTTTAGCCATGGACATCAGTAGTTATGGCAACATCTAAAAGAAAAACATTCAAAATAACACTTCCAAAGATACCCTAGTTAGTCATCCCAAAGAAGCCATTGTTTCATTCAATACTTAGAAAAAAATAGCATAGTAATACGTCAAAGAAAAAGGTTGCTTCTTTACCAAAGAGAGTGACATTGTATTGGGTAAATTGTAGGTTAAATGAGGGAAAATGGCCAAAAATGGGGAAAACGATGCCTAAAATATCCTCAAATATTGCACCCAACATCTCCCCCAACTGAAGCCATTTCATGTCCTCATGCAGATTCTTCAAAATGTTTAGGGTCCTCATCTATTATGACACTGGCATGTCACTGATGTAGTTTTGTAAAATCATAGGAACCTGTAGTGTCTTCATCATCTTTCCTATACCCCTGGGAAGATACGATCCTATATGTCCAAGAATGTTCATCATACTTGCTCAAGTGGAAGTGAGGCTAGTATTTCTCAACTGGGATCCAAATCAGAGGAAACTTGAATTTGAGCCCCATCCAAAAATCTCCCATCATTTTGATAATTCGTACATATTTAGGGACTCGAGTAACAACTATTAAGAAATTTGAGTACTCAAAGGGATCCCCTGCTTTTAGTGTTTCATTGCAAGATCATATCATTTCAAGATTCCAACTAATGCTTTACTTTTCAATTGTTCATAAATATTAATTAAAAACACAACAATCCTTATCCTATAAAGGGATAGTTGTTCTACCATGTCAGGTTTGCTGAGAAACTTTCTGAATTCCCTTCTCATATCAGTAGCCCTACTAGATTCTAGACTTATCTTTAGTGTTTCCTTTTCTTCATTCATAGTAGATGACTTTATGGCAAGGTTCCAATCAATTTGATTTCTCATGAAATATATAAAATCCCATAGCTGCAAATATCCAACGTAGGGGGAAAGGTTTGCAACCATCTATAAACTAGAATGCTCAACAAATATATCATGCAGGAAGAGTTCGCATAACAGAATCTTCTCATCGAAATCACATGAGCGAAATACATCTAGAAACGTTTTAGTGGAAATTCTCCTATAGGTTTTGTTCTAATGGATGGCTCTCAACTGGAAAAGATAAATTTCTCCCACAAGAAGATCGAGTAGGACAGAGATGGCATTCTGCAACCTAAAAGGTTTACGGCTAACTCATACATTTCGCCTTTCTCTTTCGTTATCTTCTTGACCTCTTATTGTAGTTGCTATCTCTGTTCTTACTTTTCCATCTCATATTTTCTCATTCCCCACTTTATCAACTCTTTTATCAGCAATTTCTTGGCTCACTTATCCTTAAGGGTATGAATAGCCTTCTAAATTTCTTCTAAAGAAATCACTCCCTTTTTCAGGGAAAGTACCATTTGCTTCCAATTCTCCAATTCCGATATCAACAAAAGCATTTTTGAATGCCACCTCGCTTCAAGGTCCTATGTTATTTTATGTTCAATAGCAGTAGAGGGTGTAACAACATCTCATGTTTTGAGCTTCTCTACCTCAACTGTTGATTCTTTTGTATCAACAGCTTCATTGACAAGTTCTTGTAGAACAACTCTCAATTTTTCTTCCTTAAAAACCTTTGTCTCAACTGTCGATTCTTGTGTATTAGCGGCATTGTTGACAAGTTCTTGTGTATTGATTTCCATGTTAAAATCCATGGGGTGCTCTGTTTCAACTATCAGTTCTTGTGTGTCAGCAACATCATCAATGGGTTCTTGTGTGTCAGCCTCCCCTAGTTTTGTTTGGGTTTCTTCTGAGATGGTGTTTGCGACGCAAATCTTATATCATGTTGTTGCCAAACCCTCAACACATGCTATACATAAAGGACCCTATGTAGTCTTTTATCCCAACTTATCAATAGCCTCAGCCAATGTGTTAAGACCCGGAACCTTTGTTTTCATTTTTCTACCTCCTAACTGCCGCTTTAATTACGTATTTTCTGCTTCTAGCTTCTTAATTTTAAGAAGAAAAGTTCAGGTTTCATTTTTACCTGATGAAGAAGTGTCTTCCTCCTTGGTTTGTTTCTTCTTCTTTTGCTTCTTCATCTCTTCTTGCTTCCCCTTTTGTTCTCTTTGCTTGTCTAGTTTCTTCTTGGATGGTGGCGAGGGTTCTAGTTGAGTACCAAACTTAACCCTTTTCTTTGGAATTCTCCCACCAATAGGTTTCTCAAGTGACCTATTCTTAACTCTAATTCATGAAAACTATCCCTGCTCCTTAGTTGTATCATCTTCCCTCGGAGTATCTGTAGGAGTTTCAGCTTGCCTTTGTCGAGGGGTTTCTCTTCCTTTACTAATAAAATCTTCCAAATTTCTTCCTTGCTTCTCTAGAGCTTCAATTATGATTAGTTTTATGAGGCCATAACTGGTAATGAAACTCTTTGGATGCAAGGCTACCTTTACCAAGGCATCCATGTGTTTCAAATTATCCAACAGAAAATGGGGAATATTAACCAGTTTCCCATGTCGAAAATGGCTCAGTAACAGAAAGTGATATTTGAAAACTATTATCGAATGCCCCTCACATGTAATGTACTTGATAATGAACAAGGTGACATCGTTCCATGACTAATGAAGGGAAAGGCCATCAATTCCTCTTCCCTTATTGACCATCTTTTATTCTCCCTGCAATAATTCAGCTTTAAGGGATGGGTCATTAATTTTTCGATTGAACCACCTCTTCCCTTCAGGTCAAAATGTTGCTCTAGCAATCACTTCCTTTGTAATGATCACGATAAACTGTCTATACATAGATAGAGTTTTATGTCCAAAATAATATACAAAATTGGGACAAAAATTTCCTACAAAATAAGGGCTCGTGCCCATAATCATGTCTAATAAAAAAAGATATGGTCATCCATCTATGGATCCTACTCGGGGTGAGTAGGACAAAAGAAAATGATGCCATTTTCCACCTTTCAAAATAACCGCACCCAATCGCATGGCACTCCTACCACGCATCTTTGCATCTCCTCTGGAAGGTCTTCTATAGCCACAATAGTACCTGGTGATTCAACCTCACCAAGGTTCTCTGGACAGCATGGAGGGTCCTTTTAGTCTCTACTGCGACTCCTTCTATGCCTCTTTCGCGACATCTGTGTCTAGGCGGACCCTCAGGTCTTACTGGTCCAACATCTGTGTCATGATCAATAATTTTGTAAGTATTTGTCTCATTAAAAATATTTTTAGTTCATTTATACTTAAAATCCAAAAAATGTTAAAATTCAAAAAATTGAAAAACATTTGTACTGATGTCTCCCCATGCTGCATTCGGTGGAAATACTAGACTTGGATATCCTCTAAAGTCCATGCAAGCATAGGGGTAGTCCTCGACCGTTATGACTTGTTGTTCCCACCATAGGAAGAACTCATCATCAAATGTATTTCTAGGGACCTCACCGCCCCCTATTCACTTCATTATATCAGCCCAGCTATCCATTCTTGGATCCCTTGGGCTGCTGATGGTGGATAATACCTTGGGTTGAAGCCCTAGTACTCTCTCAAAGAAGAAGGAACATAAGATGGTTCCATATCCAAAGTTCTTTGTCTGACCTTTTTGGATAGAGGTAAGTTGTTTTTTCATATTGGCTAAGAGGGGTGTGCACCAATCAAAAACTGTCGTGAGACACTCCACTACAAGACTCATTGAAACACGAGAGGCCTGATGTAGAGAAGTTGAACCATTTACTCTGGAAATGGTAAAAAGAAGGATTCTCAGGGATAGACTCTCTACATGTTTGATTGGAATCTAGGTTCCAATCTTCTCGGTGTTTCCTGGACAGTAGATGCGTACATAGTCTTCCACACTAAGGCTACCTCTTGTTATTCCTGTTGAGTTGACCCTCTCTCCTCTCTGGGAAAGACATGTGATGAAATAGATATCCTCTATTTCAATCCTCAGAGGCATCTGGTCAATAACAAAAGCATCTTCTTCTGGATCCCAGTAGTGGATTAACATCTCAAGCAACCTAGTATTTAACTTCATATTTGGAATTTTGAAAATTTTCAATAATCCGCATCCTCGTAAGGTATTTAATGCGTTTGGATCTTCCATTACTTCATTATCAATTAGACTATGCTCTCTTTCATGCAAAGTAATCGACATTCTGCAAGAAAAATGTTTCGAATCATTAAAACCATGTTCCAAATTTTCAATTCATGCACACACGGGTTCCATATTCACATAGTCGCATATAGGGATTTTCGATATGAAGTTCATATGTGTCCAACCCACATGTACGCATTGTGAAATTTTCAAATTAAATTCCCATGGTCAAAGTTTTGACAAAAACATTTAAAAATCAATAAAACTTGTCAAAAGATCACTTTGAAGGTTACCTAGAGGATTGGAGGCTGAATGAATTGATGGATTTTATGGATTAAGTTTGATTGGCTTTTTCTCCACAACTCCTTCACCTAATTTCTTAGAACAAAAATGAAGAATTGTGAGTCAAAAAATCCTTATATAAGTTGACATATGAAAATTACTTTTTCTAAAGTTTATTTTTCTTTTTTGTGGGCTTTATGACCTTTTTGGCTTGGAGTGTTGGGATGGGTCATTTTTACAGGATACTTTGGAGATTTTTTAGAGATTGCTTCGATTCCATGACTATAGACCCATCATGGTAGGTATCATTTTTTCACTAGCATATAGGTTAGGGAATATCATTTTTTTCTAAATATTGCATACTAACCTCCTTACTGCAATATTTTTGTCATAGGGACGACCCCATCATGTCTTGGTTCTTAAGCCATTTTTACTCGCCAACATATAAAATCATGATATGATGGTAGAAACAACCTTTACATGGGCATATTAGTTAGATCCTTGCTAGCATATGTTGCCCATGCCACCATATTGCATAGGCTCGAGAGCCCTCTTTAGTCCCGCCATGACTTGTGCGTTGAAGACTCATTCTCTTACTTCTTCATTGTTTTTTTGGATTTATAACTTAGAGGCAACTATGTGTTGATTTGTACTACTGCATTACCTGTTGACCATTTTGTACCTTTTGGCCTTAATCCAGCTTCACTTGGACTCGTGTTTAAGCCACCTTTTGACCAGGTCTTTCGCAAAATCAACCTTGCAATCACTTGGCCTCTGCAACTTGACACCCTCTTGACCATGGAAATAACATTCATTTGAGTGTCACAAACTAGTTTCGTCACCTTGCATTGAGCATAAGAATGTTCCCCTCCCAGGAACTAGTGCATCTATATTTGGACACTCATTCTTTCCACTATACCATATGCATTCTTTTATTCCTTTTTAGGCTTTCTAAATATGAAAATGACAAAAATAAATAAATATTCCAAAAAGAGAGGGAACAGGACATTATTTCCATGATTGATGGCAGGTAGAGTCATTTGTGTCACCCTTGAAAAAAGCACTCAAAATTAAGTCTTTCCTCCATTGGGATGGACTTTAGTTTGACTTAGGAGAGCCTTAACCTTGTTATTGATTCAGTACTCCTCCGATTGGTTATCTCTTCCAATCATATGGAGAGTTTGTTTATGCCTCTTGCATGATAAACTTATACAAAGTTATCATATGCTTCCATATTGTCACATTTGAGTCATGTTTTTGTTCAAGGGAATTAAACTTGAGTCGGCCCTTTCTACAGTGTCTCTTGACTCATTTTCAGTCGACCATCCCTAGTTGTCAGAGTCATGTTCACTATCACATCAACTATTCAGTCCTTTGCTTGTGTTGGTTTGAGAATGTCTACATTGACTTCTTGCTGGTTGGTCTTGCTCTTATTGACTACGAAACATTGCTCTAAGATTAGACCTAGAGCTGCAACCTGGCCCTATTTCATTATTGATAGGTAACCTTGTGCTCAACATCGATCAGTATAATGGGTCTTTTACCGAGTGGTTTCCTTTTTGTTCGACATCAGCTTTCATTATCACACATTGGGATTCGTGCAATACCTTGGCTTCCATTTGACCCTATTGGTGGATTCCTTGCATGTGTGTCAACTTTCAATATTGGTTGGTTCAAAGGGTTTCTATCGTGCGCTAGATACATCTTGTGTACACCAAAGATGTGCTTCGGTTGGGTTACTACATCTTTCTTTGTCTAATTCCTTCCACATTATTGGCCTACGGGTTACACTCATGTTGGATTGATGAAGGATGCTTTAATGCCTTCCTTCCAGCAGATCTTTTCTCATCGACTTCAACTCATTTCTTTGGGAACCAGGTCTAAATTCCATTTGGCAGTACCTTAGGGTTTGTAGTCATTAGTGGCAAACACCTTCACTATCAACAGAGGGAAAACATCATTGTCTCCTGATTGATAGATTCTTCCAAGTGTTCGACTTCAGCTCATTTATTCGCACTTGTTAGATTGTACTAGGTACCTTGGCTCTCATCATCATTATCGGTGAGTAGTCTCATGTTTGTTAATGGTATACATCAATGACTGGTAATCAAATGATTTCTCACATGGTCAAATTCAGATCATTTATTCTCATTGTGTAGAAATGTACCATGGCAGTCGGTGAAGACCTCGGGTTTACATCAACATTTTTTGGTTCACTTTCCAGTCCCTCCTTTTTCTGCCAGTGAGACCATCCACCTTATATGTTGTAGTTTGTTACAGCGACATCCTATATGTTGGCACCCAAGTTGCGTGTCGTACCATTTGTTCCACTATTTGACTTGGTACTTATTGGGTCAGCTTTATGACTTCAATGATCATTTTTTTACTTCAATATCAGTGATCAGTTCTTTATATGTGATATTGATACATGTACTTCTATGGATGTGATCAAATGATTCACTATGTATTTTCAGTCCTTTTATACTTGTATACATATTGGATCCACTTTTGTATTTGATATGCGGACATGCTTTATTATCTCTAACCATGGGTATGCCTGCCTCAGACAATAGCTTTCTTTCTAATCTCATCCACTAGCTTGGCAAGCTGAATTCTGGTGAACTCCTCTTATGTCTTGGCATGATTCCTTCTATACACTTAATACATTTCAGCCATCATGTACCCCTTCTAACCTCATATATTAGGGGGCATTTGTTATAGCACCATTTACCACCCTTGGTAGATTTGATGCTCTGTGTTATGGCCTAGGGCAACCCTTCCCTTCTAGACTTGGTCCAAATTCTAAAAAACAATGTTTTAAATCCCATACATTATTTTTCCCTATATAAAAAGCATGTACATATGGGTCATTCTATACCCAACCTGCGTATATGTGTTAAAAAATTAAAAAATATATAATCTCCTATAGGGATGGGGTCCCCTGGGTCAGTTTTGGGGTTAAGATAACCCAAGTTTTGATACATTTTTGTAAATAATGTAAAGTCTCCGCGATTTTTGGATGCGGACCGCAGATGAATAGGAGTCAAAGGGGTTTAGCCCCTTGTTTTATGTAAAGTTGAGTCAGTTTTGAGATCCACCCATGTCCGCGGACCATGGCATTGTATGAAAAAGGCTATAAATAGCTGCATCTTAGAGAGTTTAAGGCATAAGATTAATAAGTTTGGATGATGGATAGGAAGTGATAGCGAAGAGAAGTGGGTCAGATAGGAGAAGAAAGGCTCTATAGCTGAGTGCACAGAGGCCTGGATAGAGTCTGTAACTGAGTGCGCGGAACCCTGCCGCTGAGTGCGTAGGGTAATTTTGAGTCTGTAATCCTAAATTGAAGATAATAAATACATTTTCTAAAGACTTCATGTGCATTTCTATTATAAATGTTAATGTTATATACTGTCGATGAATGATGTGTTTTATGAAATAGTGATTGAATGTTATGCGATTATGTTTAATTACTATTAATAATGTACACAATGCATGTTTAAGTAATTTCACACTGACTCTGATGAATTCTTGGATGTTTATAAATAACTTAAGTAAACATGCGCAGACCCTAATTTATGACTGCTTTCTGATGTGCGTAAGTAGATAGATTGAATTTTAAAGGTCCACAAAGACTAATCGTAGACCTTTGTGAAAATCTGAAGGCCATTTTGACAGAGTTGCAGCAGTGTGCCCTAAGAGTGTATCGATCTTCACAAAGGCAGATATGAGGAGCTGGAAGACATCACACTAGACTCTCGATGCCAAAACTTGTTTCTTGCATCCCCCCATGATGCTTTGGGTGAGAATGCAACCTACGCTACGCGAGTTGTTTCTGAAAGGGCCAATAGTGTAGGGATTTTTTGGTTGGCGCAACTAACTCTGAATCTAGGTCAGGACCCCCTAAGCCAACAAATGGTTCCATTTTCGAGACCGGGATCTTCTTGAAAAATATGTGTGATGTCGTATCACTATAATTGGACCAAGAAAGAAATTGAAAAGTGGTTAGATCGAAAGCTTCACAAATTCGCAGTGTAAGAAAATAGGAATCCGTGCCTATCAAAAGAAGAGTGGTTGAGCAGGTATCTGTATACAGAGATACACGAGATATTCTTCTGCACATACCCCATTGAGTTGTATGAATGGTTGGCTAAATTGATGGATAGCCAAGGAAGGTGGAAGCTCAATAGTCCTATAGTGTGGACTCCAGAACTAGTGCAACAATTAGAAGCCTCTAAAAACAAGATCGCATGGGCTATTGATCATTGGCACGATCGAATTATAGGAGGATTTTTTACAGAATTTTTAGTACATACCTCAGTCAGCTATAGCGAAGCAGAGCAACGATTTTTCAAAGGACTGTCAGGTAAGTATTTAAGATCATTGAATACTTGGATTAAAATGTTGTTATGTCAAAAATGGGTTATGCCATTTCTTTGATGTTCAGAGCTATGTGAATTGGAAGACTCTTTAGAGATAAAGATAGATCAGGTCCATAATATAGTACGTTGATCAGACCTCCTTCAAGTGACAACAAAGGAGGTGTACAAGCTTCACCGTGAAGTGTTGTCCAGCTAATAACGCAGGGTTTTCCGCGAACACATCATCCATCCACTTCGCCTCCACCTCCACCTCCACCACATACACCTTCACCCACACCTCCACCTCCACCACCTCCATTCAACATGGCGAATAAGATGAAGCTGTCGATTTTCAAAGGAATAAGGAGTGAAGATACAGAGCAGTTTTTGTTTGTTGTGAATATTGTTTGGAATGTGCAACAAATTAATAATGACAATATAAAGAAGGCACAATTGGTCTCTGTAGGTTTGCACGCTGACTTGGTATATTAAGTATTATTCTGATAATCCTCTTGCATTGCTAGCAAAGACTAGGGTAGCCTTAAACAAGGAGTTCAGTAAGCCTAAGTCTAACTCAAAGTCAGTAAATGGATTCAAGGAAATCATGATGAGGGTCAACGAGACACCTTGGGAATTAGATCAAAGATTGAAGCGTCAAATTCGAGAAGCTAATATGCAGCTCACATATAGTCGGCATCGTGAATGGTTTATAGCTTCCACTTCCGCCCCACCTAAGAATTGCTTTATCGCAATAGAATATAGGAACACAAGCAGAAACCTTGGAAATCATGATGAGCTTACATGCATCATCCATTTAGGATGCCTTGGGGTTATAGCAAATCGACTCTTAGTTGTAGAGCCTACACCTAGAAATACAGAGTTTGAAGAAAGATAAGGAGACTAAACCAAAAGTGCGCGTAGAATTCTAATGTTTAAAGTGCAAGGGTCAAGGTCATGATAAATACCATTATCTGGTGTATGGGAATTATATTACAGGAGGGGGTGGGAATTCCCCTGTAGCCAGAAGCCCCAGTAGGGTCGAGCGTGGGGGCCCCGCTATGGTGTGCTATTTGTCAAGTTACTAGATAACATGCAGCAGATAATTGTCATTTACTTAAAAAATTCATTCAGACACCCGAGCAATTGTTCTGCAACTTATATAAATCGGTGGGCCACGATGAACACCACTGTCGAAGCTATGAACTAGTGATGGAAAAAACACCTACATTCTGAATGCAAGAAGAAACTCTGCCTCTAGAGCAAGGCGTTGGAGGAGCGCACGGAGGCTATCAGGGACGTGGATGGGGTAGAGGAGGAGGAGGGCCTAGTAGAGGCCATGGTCAAGTCATCTGCTACAACTGTAGATAGCCAGGGCACTAGCATGGGAGTGTTAGAATCAGACAAGCCCGTCATGTCAATATTTCATCCAGTTTGAGCATACTGTAGAAGAATGCCCAGTGTTGATAGCTAAAATGCAAGAGAATAAATCGCAGCCTATGCAGAACTTACAAATGATGAGATTTGAGCCCCGGGAGGAAGATCAAAGTGTGAATATAGTGTTGAGGAGTGGAATAACGACTGGTGATGATAAAGGTAAACAACCTGAAGAGAATGGATGGGTCCGCAAGGCCCCAAAAAAGGAAGTTGGGTTTGATCTGAATCGCACTAAGAAAACATTTATGGAAGCCAAGAAGAGCTTCACTAAGGCCTTCACCTCAAGAAGCCAGGACAAGGTGCAAGAAACCAGCGTGCCTGCAGAGGCTGACCCCTCTGTACTTACCACATTTTTGGAGACCTGCATAAAACTAATGCACAATAGAAAAGTTGTGGAAGGCCTATAAGAATTAATAAACAAATGCGCCAACAAAGAAAAGTTCCTTGATGGACACCAGGTGGTTAGAAAGATTGGCAAACATAAGGCAAGAACAGGGCACGAGATGAGGCTCACCACGCAGATAGGTGACTATGAAATGGACCAGGTCATTTTGGATCTGGTGTTTGATGCGAACGTTTTTCCGAAACAAATATGGAAAAGGATGGGGAGACCTGCACTACAGTGGTCTTCGATTCATCTTAGAATGGTGAACCAGCAGAAAATCATCCCCATGGGAAGATTATATGGAGCAACCATTGATATATAAGGTGTGAGTGCGATGGTCGACTTTCAGGTCATAGAGATCGTTGATGACATTAATCCATACCCCACGCTCCTAGGAATTGATTGGGCCATTGATATGAATGGGATCATCAATCTGAAAAAGAGTAAAATGTCGTTTGAAAGGAAATTGCTTCGGGTTGTAGTACCATTGGACCCTGGAGAATGGGCGCGCTATACTGAACCGGTCCGCGATTATAAATAAAGTGAGGATGGACAGGATCAAATCTACAAAATAACAACATGAGACCAAGACTAGATCAACCCAGGGGTAGATGGAAAGATTACATGGGACTGGGAGAGTTCTCGCACCTCTAATTCAGACGAAGAATTGAAGCATTGGCAGAATTGCTTGCATGAAGTGTCCACACTGCGATGCACTATGATGACGAAGTCACTGCGTTGTGTCTCATCAGAGGTAAGTAAATTACCCTATTATGATGGTTTAACTGACATACATAAGCTTTTGGATGCATTTGAGCATGACGTCCTTGAGGATCACCGCTTCCAAGCATTAGACTTGGCCCTACCCGCTACACCTGCACGATGGTGGGGTATGCATAAGTATAGTTTTGATGAATGGCAAGATTACAGAAGAATGATGAGGTTACAGTTTGAGTGTCCTAATACTAGATTGACTAAAAAATATAACAGAAGGGATGATCCTTGTGATCACATAGCGAAATGGACTAAATCATGGGGAATAGAGTCATAGCCATAGTGCGTACACATATTTTGCCACACTTTGGATACAATTCCCATGAATTGGTTTCTGGAAACGGAGCTTCACCATGGCACCAAGGAATGGGATATATTGAGGGAAGAATTCTTATTAACCTTCAGCATTGAAGATGGCTTCACAAGCATCGATGAAACTCTACAAGAGATTAAGGCAGTTATCTTCAGAATGCCACAAGAACCTATGGAATAGACCCAACCAAACTCGAGCACCCAACTGTGCCATGCGCTGGAGTGCTATAATGTCACCACTGAAGAGGAGGATGAAGATCCAAGAAACATTAATATTTCAGAGGCAGAAAGGCATCACGAAGTCGAAGGCCCACAAATAGACAACCCAGAAATCAACGCACCATTGAAGACAAAGCAAGTAAATATTGGCACTGGAACAGAACCGAAGTTTGTGAAGATTGGAGATTATTGGGACGATGCCACCATGGATAAAGTTATTGAGTTACTCTGTGAATAACAAGATCTATTTCCTACCAATTTTTCGTATTTGAAGGGCATATTTGGCGATTTGGTCATTAGGAAGATCACTCTAAAGTTGGACATGAAACCTATTAAACAGAGGTTGTACCACCTTCATCCTAAATACAAGGAAAAGGTTTGTCTAGAGCTAGATAAGATGTTGGAGGAAGGCATCATAAAACCGGTTGAAGAATTTGATTTGGTTAGCCCGATGGTGGTTCAGGAGAAGAACAAAAGGGTGAGATAAGGAATGGCATAGACCTGTGGAAGCTTAATGATGCGTGTGTCCACGACCCATTCCCAAAATCATTTAATGATGAAGTATTAGACAATGTTGGAGGGAAGGAGGCCTATTCCTTCACTAATGGGTTATCTAGGTATTATCAGATCAAGATAGTGCCCGAGGATAGGAGAAAAACGACCTTTGCGACGGAATGGGGTTGATTTTAGTACACTATGATGCTGTTTGGACTTAAGAATGCACCTACGATATTTTCCCGTGTAGTCATAGCAACATTCAAGGAGTTTATTCATAAATTCCTAGAAGAATACTTTGATGATTGGATAGTGTTTGGATTAGTAAAGCACCATGTAGCAAGCCTGCGCCTGCTGTTGGATACGTGTCACAAATACCAGATCACGCTGAACCTAAAGAAACGCACATTATGTGTTCCATTTGGGATCTTGCTCAGTCACGTTTTGTGCAAGAAAGGATTTATGGTGGACCCCGTAAAGATTGTGATGATAGTGAATCTGAAGGCCCTCGGGAATGTTAAACAGTTGCACATAACTTAGATGTATGGAAAGAAGAGATGGTCATTGTGCTGATATTGGTATTCCCTGATTGGAAGAAGGATTTTCACGTACATTTGGATGACTCTTGCATTGCGTTGGGTGCAGTGTTAACACATTCTAGTGAAGGATAAGTGGATCACCCTATAGCCTTCAACAGTAGGAAATTATCAATTCTCAGAAGAATTATTCCATGACTGAGTGCGAAGGTGATATTATTCACTTCTTGACTACGGGGACGGCAACGAAAGGGTATACAAGTCAGTAAAAGAAGGAACTAATAGTGCGAGCGACAGATTTTTCAGTTATTGCGGGACACTTGTATAAGATTGGTGTTGATGAAATATTGCAAAGATATGTGCCAGGTTTTGAGAGGGATAACATTCTCGCCGAAGCTCATGGGGGAGTTGTGGGAGGTCATTATGCAAGCAAGGAAATGACATAGAAAATTTGGTGTGCAGTTCTATGATGGCCAATTTTGCATAAGGATTCCAAGGCATATTGCAAGGCATGCGATGCATGTCAAATAATGGGCAGAGCATCGTGAAGGGATGAATTTCCATTACACCCTCAAGTATCTTTGCAGCCATTTGAGAAATGGGTGATTGATTTTGTTGGGCCAATTTAACCCCCAAGAAATAAAATAGGTGTGTGTTATATCATCATTGCAATAGAGTATCTAACCATATGGGTGGAAGCATAGCTGGTTAAGGATTGTACATAGGCAACAGTGGAAAAGTTTTTATTTAAATATCTCTTAACCAGATTTGGCTACCCAAAAGTGTTGATGAGTGACATAGGTACGTACTTTCTGAATGAAACAATCAGTGTGTTGATTGAAGAGTTCCAAGTCTACCATTAGAAGAACACATTGTATCACCCACATGCCAATGGGATGGTTGAATCTTTCAATAAGATTTTGGAGAACGTGCTGATAAAGATCTACAACACACAGAGGAATGACTGGGATGTGCGCGTACCTACAGTACTATGGGCTTATAGGACTACTTGTAAGGATCTGACTATAGGTTTTAACCCCATACAGAAATTACCTGCATACAAATTCTAAAACACGGAAAATAAATAATGTGAAAGCATAACACATAAAACACATATACATAGAGATTTTCCCCTGGATCCCAAAACTCGGACTACCAGCTTGATTTTTCATTATATTTATTTCAATGTTACAATACATATATATACATGCCGAAGAATCCAATACCATGGACCTAAAAATCATCGCGTCCAAAACCATGGACTAGAAACCATAGGTAGGTTCGTCCAACCTAATATAGGGTCCAAAAAAAAAAATTCCCAGGGCACTGCCCCAGACCCCATAGAGGGGGGCTACCTGCCCCCCTCAAACCCCCCAGACAAGGGGGCATGTTTCCCCCCCCCCGTTGTGCAATCAGCGCAACGAAGGGGGTGCTCCACCCCCCCCACTAACCCCCTGGCTCACTACGTAGGTTAGTTGTGGAAAGAATATAACACAACCCAACATTCTCCCACTTGTTGTTTTCTTTCCACATGGGGCCACAAGAGAGCTTAGTTATTTTTCCAACCCTGAAACACCCATTTTTTCTCCACACCAGGAGAACTTCTTAGAGCTCACATTTTTTTTCAATGCATCTACAGTATTCTTCAAAGTGTCCACCTTTACCAACAACACCTTTTTGTTTTCTATCATATCCCTCAAAAAGTGATATTGAACATCAATGTGCTTTGTCTTTGAATGATAAACAGTGTTCTTTGCCAAGAAAATTGCACTTTGGCTGTCACAGTCTATCCTTATAGCTCCCTGTACTAACCCCATACTTGAACACAATCTCTGCAACCAAAGTGCTTCCTTGCTTGCATGAGTGGCTGCCATGTATTCTGCCTCTGTAGTTGATATTGCCACTACAGATTGTTTCTTACTCATCCAACTAACTGCACCTCCAAATAGGTTAAAAACATACCCACTTGTAGATCTTCTCTGATCCAGATCTCCAACCCAGCCTGCATCAACAAAGCCATGAATATCCAACACTCTATCCAATCCTGGTTTTCCTTGGTAGCACAAACCATAATCACTAGTGCCACGCAAATACTTGAAAACCCGCTTCAATGTTGTTCAATGCTCCTTCCCTGGTTTTGACATAAACCTACTCAATACTCCCACTGCATGTGCAATGTTTGGTCTAGTACAGACCATTGCATACATTAGGCTACTGACTGCACTCACATATGGAACACGGGACATATCAGCTTCCTATTCTTGTGTCTTGGGACACTGTTTAGCATATAACTTTACACCTACATGAATAGGAACCTTCATTGGTTTACTATCCTGCACATTAAACCTCTGCAGTATTGTCTCGACATACTTCCTCTGGTTTAACCAAAGCTTCCTCTTTGCCTGATCTATTTTAATTTCCATGCCCAAAATATAGTTTGCAGCACCAAGAGCTTTCATTTTGAATTTGGAGGACAATTGGGTCTTCAAATCCTGGATAATTTCTTTGTCATTTCCAACCAACAATATATCATCCACATACAAGACCAGATAAATAACACGGACACCAATTAATTTAAAATACACACAGTGATCTGCTTTTCTTCTAGTGAAGCCAAGTCTCCGTATAAATGTATCAAATTTCTCATACCACATCCGGGGGGTTTAAGGGGGGCAGGTAGCCCCCCTCTACGGGGTCCGGGGCAGCACCCCGGGAAAATTTTTTTTGGACCCTATATTAGGTTGGGCGAACCTACCTATGGTTTTGTGCATGATTTTCGCACATGGTATTGGACGCGATGGTTTTTCGGTTCATGGTATTGGATGCTTCGGCATGTATAAATATGTATTGTAACATTGAAAGGAACATAATGAAAAATCAAGCTGGTAGTCCCGGTTTTGGGATCCAGGGAAAAATCTCTGTGCATATGTGTTTTATGGGTTATGCTCTCGCATTGTTTATTTTCTTTGTTTAAGAATTCGTATGCAGGTAATTTCTGTACAGGGTTAAAACCTACATTTGGTATCAGAGCCAGGTTTTGGCTTCAAGGGGACGCCTTTGTTGCTGAGGGGTTTCGCTCGGGCCTGTGGTAGACCCTGTTCAGTGGGAGATCTGCGAGATCGATTCTGGTGGTGAAAGAAGATGGCGAGCAGTGGAAAGATCGAGATTGAGAAGTTCAATGGTCAGAGTTTTGAGTTGTGGAAACTCAAGATGGAGGATCTGTTGGTCGATAAAGATCAGTGGATCGCGGTAGATCCGGGTACTAAACCATCGGGAGTGACCGATGAAGAATGGAAGAAATTGGATCGGAAGGCAAAAAGCACAATACGATTGTGTGTCTCAGATTCAGTATTGCTGAATGTATCAGGGGAAGCTACGGCAAAGGCTTTGTGGGTCAAGTTAGGGACTTTGTACCAATCTAAGTCTCTGGTGAATAAACTATTCCTGCGGAAAAAGCTGTATAACCTGAGGATGAAAGATGGAGACTCGGTGACAGAGCATTTGAATGCGTTTAATACTGTGGTAAGTCAATTATTATCTGTTGATATTAAAATTTCAGATGAAGATAACTGCATCAGTCTATTGTGTTCTCTACCAGATTCGTGGGATAGTCTGGTTATTGCAATAGGTAGCAATGCAACTGCTTTGCAATTTGATGAAATAGTCTCAGCCTTGCTGACGGAGGAGATGAGACGGAAGAATATGGACAACCAAAATGGTGATGCCTTGTCTGTATGAGGACGGTCCCAGAACAGAAACAAAAATAAGTCATCGAGTGGGAGATCTAAATCTAGAGGGAGATCTAAATCTCCAGGAAAACCTACAAAGGTGGTGTGCTGGAAATGCGGAAAGGAAGGACACTTCAGAAGGGATTGTAAATCTAAAGCTCCTGATAAAGGAAAGGGATCTGATGATGCTCCTTCTGCAGAGGCGAAAACCACCTCAGATGAAGGTGGGGATGTGTACTTGGCTTCTTCAAGTACATATGTAGATCATGAGGCATGGTTGATTGACTCAGGTGCATCCTTTCACTTCACTCCCCATAGAGAGTGGTTCTGCGAGTATGAGAAATACGATGGTGGTGATGTCTTCTTAGGAGATGATAGGAAGGCTAGAATCATTGGTCGGGGAAAAGTAAAGTTGAAGTTGCAAGGTGGAAGGGTTAGAACACTTCCGGGTGTTCTACATATTCCTGCATTGGCCAGAAATCGGATTTCTGTAAGCAAGTTGGATGATGCAGGTGTAAAGACGGTGTTCGAGAAAGATACCTGCAAGATGGTTCGAGGAGCACTAATATTGATGCGGGGAGTTCGGACTGGAACTCTATACAAGCTGCAAGGTAGCACTGTTGTTGATGGGTGCAATAGTTCTATGGTTCCTGAAAAATGGAGTAGAAAATCTAGTGGACTCTGGAGAGAAGACCATGTTGTGGCATCAAAGGCTTGGACATATTGGAGAGAAGGGCCTTCGAATACTTCATGGTAAAGGTATGGTAGAAGGTATGAATGATAGCTCTCTGGATTTTGATTTCTGTGAAAATCGTGTGTATGGGAAGCAGAATCGAGTGAGTTTCCCCTCTGGTGGTAAGAGGACGAAACATATATTAGAGCTTGTGCACAGTGATATGTTTGGACCTGTGAAGGTTCCATCACTGGGTAATTCTGTGTACTATGTATCATTCATAGATGACTTCTCAAGGAATACATGGATATATTTCCTTAAGAAGAAATCTGAAGTCTTTGACAGGTTTAAAGAATTTAAGGCTCTGGTGGAAAATCAGACAGAGAAGAAGATAAAGGTGTTGAGGACAAATAATGGTGGAGAATTTTGCAGCAAGGAATTTGAAGAATTTTGTAAGAAGTGTGGTATAGCACGGCAGAAGACTACTCCATATACACCTCAGCAAAATGGAGTCGCAGAAAGAATGAACAAGACGTTGATGGAAAGGGCAAGAAGCATGCTCAGTGATGTCGGGTTAGGACAGGAATTCTGGGCAGAGGCGGTGGATACTGCACGTTACCTGATCAACAGATCACCCTCATCAGCGTTGGAGGATAAGACTCCACAAGAAGTATGGACTGGTAAGAAACCCTCTCTTTCACATCTGAGGGTATTTGGATGTGATGCATATGTACATGTTCCAAAGGAGAAACGAACCAAGTTGGATAGTAAATCTGAAAAGTGCATCTTTATTGGGTATAAGGATGGTTTAAAGGGTTATAAGCTTTGGAACCCAGTCACACGGAAGGTTGTGTACAACCGAGATGTGGTGTTCAGAGAGGTAAAAGATGTTATTCAATCTGAAGTCCAACCAAAGGAACCTGAGAAGATAGAGTTTGAGCCAAAGGAGGAAGAATCAGACTCTGCAGCAGAGGAGGAATCAGAAGATGAAGAGCCACAAACTCCGGCTGTGAGAAGATCAGGTCGAGAGAGAAGGCAGCCAGAAAGGTATAGTCCATCTGCTTTCAGTTCAAATTTTGCTTTGTCTGTTACTGATGATGATCCCAGAACTATGAAAGAAGCAGTGGATTCAGAGGATGGAAAACTCTGGAAAGAGGCCATGGTTGATGAAATGGCATCTTTGCACAAAAATGAGGCTTGGGATCTGGTAGAGTTGCCGGCTGGAAGGAAACCCATTGGCAGCAAATGGGTGTTCAAGAAGAAGACTAATGCAGAAGGAAAGGTGGAGAAATACAAAGCTCAGTTGGTAGCAAAAGGTTATTCCCAGGTGCCGGGAATTGATTTTGGTGATATTTTTTCTCCTGTTGCCAAGGTAACTTCTATTAGATTACTTTTATCTGTTGCTGCTGCTTTTGATTTTGAGGTAGAACAGATGGATGTGAAGACAACATTTCTTCACGGGGATTTGGAAGAGGAAATCTACATGAGGCAACCTGAAGGCTTTGCGGTGAAGGGTAAGAAAGAACTGGTATGCAAGTTAAATAAGTCTCTGTATGGGTTAAAACAGTCACCAAGGATGTGGTATCAGAAATTTGATACATTTATACGGGGACTTGGCTTCACCAGAAGCAAAGCAGATCATTGTGTGTATTTTAAATTAATTGGTGACCGTGTTATTTATCTGGTCTTGTATGTGGATGATATGTTGCTGGTTGGAAATGACAAAGAAATTATCCAGGATTTGAAGACCCAATTGTCCTCCAAATTTGACATGAAAGATCTTGGTGCTGCAAACTATATTTTGGGCATGGAAATTAAAAGAGATCGGGCAAAGAGGAAGCTCTGGTTAAACCAGAGGAAGTATGTCGAGACAATACTGCAAAGGTTTAATATGCAGGATAGTAAACCAGTGAAGGTTCCTATTCCTGTAGGTGTGAGGTTATCTGCTGAACAGTGTCCCAAGACACAAGAAGAGGAAGAGGACATGTCCCGTGTTCCATATGCAAGTGCAGTCGGTAGCCTGATGTATGCAATGGTCTGTACTAGACCATACATTGCACATGCAGTGGGAGTATTGAGCAGGTTTATGTCAAAACCTGGGAAGGAGCACTGGACAGCAGTGAAGCGGGTTTTCAGGTATTTGCGTGGCACTAGTGATTATGGTTTGTGCTACCAAGGAAGACCAGGATTGGACAGAGTGTTGGATATTCATGGTTTTGTTGATGCAGACTGGGCTGGAGATCTGGATCAGAGAATATCTACAAGTGGGTATGTGTTTAACCTATTTGGAGGTGCAGTCAGTTGGATGAGTAAGAAACAATCTGTAGTGGCACTATCAACTACAGAGGCAGAATACATGGCAGCCACTCATGCAAGCAAGGAAGCAGTTTGGTTGCAGAGATTTTGTTCAAGTATGGGGTTAGTACAGGGAGCTATAAGAATAGACTGTGACAGCCAAAGTGCAATTTTCTTGGCAAAGAACCCTACTTATCATTCAAAGACAAAGCACATTGATGTTCAGTATCACTTTGTGAGGGATATGATAGAAGACAAAAAGGTGTTGCTGGTAAAGGTGGACACTTTGAAGAATACTGCAGATGCATTGACAAAATTTGTGAGCTCTGAGAAGTTCTCTTGGTGTAGAGAAACAATGGGTGTTTCAGGGTTGGAAAAATGACTAAGCTCTCCTGTGGCCCCCTGTGGAAAGAAAACAACAAGTGGGAGATTGTTGGGTTGTGTTATATTCTTTCCACAGGGGGCGGTAGCCCCCCTTCATTGCGCCGATTGCGCAACGGGGGGGTCACAGGGGGGGCGGCAGCCCCCCTTGTCCGGGGGGTTTGAGGGGGACAGGTAGCCCCCCTTCGTTGCGCCGATTGCGCAACGGGGGGATCATAGGGGGGGCGGCAGCCCCCCCTGTCCGGGGGGTTTGAGGGGGGCGGGTAGCCCCCCTCTACGGGGTCCGGGGCAATGCCCCGGGAAAAAAAATTTTGGACCCTATATTAGGTTGGGCGAACCTACCTATGGTTTTGTGCATGATTTTCGCACATGGTATTGGACGCGATGGTTTTTCGGTTCATGGTATTGGATGCTTCGGCATGTATAAATCTGTATTGTAACATTGAAAGGAACATAATGAAAAATCAAGCTGGTAGTCCCGGTTTTGGGATCCAGGGAAAAATCTCTGTGCATATGTGTTTTATGGGTTATGCTCTCGCAATGTTTATTTTCTTTGTTTAAGAATTCGTATGCAGGTAATTTCTGTACAGGGTTAAAACCTACATCCTTAGTGATTGTTTTAACCCATACAGAGACTTATTTAACTTGCATACCAGTTCTTTCTTTCCCTTCACTGCAAATCCTTTAGGTTGCTTCATGTAGATCTCCTCTTCCAGATCCCCGTGAATAAATGTTGTCTTCACATCCATCTGTTCTACCTCAAAATCAAAAGCAACAGCAACAGATAAAAGTAACCTAATAGAAGTTACCTTGGCAACAGGAGAAAAAATATCACCAAAATCAATTCCCGACACCTGGGAATAGCCTTTTGCTACCAACCAAGCTTTGTATTTCGCCACCTTTCCTTCTGCATTTGTCTTCTTCTTGAACACCCATTTGCTGCCAATGGGTTTCCTTCCAGCCGGAAACACCACCAAATCCCAATCCTCATTTTTGTGCAAAGATGCCATTTCATCAACCATGGCCTCTTTCCAAAGTTTTCCATCCTCTGAATCTACTGCTTCCTTCACAATTCTAGGATCATCATCAATAATAGATAGAGAAAAATTTGAACAGAATCCATATGGAATATACCTTTTTGGCTGCCTTCTTTCTCAAATTGATCTTCTTACACCCGGAGTTTGTGGCTCTTCATCTTCTGATTCCTCCTCTACTGTAGAGTTTGATTCTTCCTCCTTTAGCTCAAACTCTATCTTCTTGGGTTCCTCTAGTTGGACTTCATGTTTAATAACATCTTTTACCTCTCTGAACACCACATCTCGGTTGTACACAACCTTCTGTATGACTGGGTTCCAAAGTTTATAACCCTTTAAACCATCCTTATACCCAATAATGATGCACTTTTTATATTTACTATCCAACTTGGTTCTTTTCTCCTTTGCAACATGTATATATGCATCACATACAAATACCCTCAGATGTGAAAGAGAGGGTTTCTTACCAGTCCATACCTCTTGCGCAGCCTTATCCTCCAACGTTGATGAAGGTGATCTGTTGACTAGGTAACATGTTGTCTCCACCACCTCTACTTAGAATTCTTGTCCTAACCTGGCACCGCTGAGCATGCTTCTTGCCCTTTCCATCAACATCTTGTTCATTCTTTCTGCAACTCCATTTTGCTAAGGTGTATATGGAGTAGTCTTCTGTCGTGCTATACCACACTTCTTACATAATTCTTCAAATTCCTTACTACAAAACTCTCCACCGTTATCTGTCCTCAGCACCTTTATCTTCTTCTCTGTCTGGTTTTCCACCAGACCCTTAAATTCCTTAAACCTATCAAAGACTTCAGATTTCTTCGTAAGTAAATATATCCATGTATTCCTTGAGAAGTCATCTATAAATGATACATAGTACACAGACTTACCCAGTGATGGAACCTTCACAGGTCCAAACACATCACTGTGCACAAGCTCTAATATTTGTTTCGCCCTCTTACCACCAGAGGGGAAACTCACACGATTCTACTTCCCGTATACACAATTTTCACAGAAATCAAAATCCAGAGAGCTATTACTCATACCTTATACCATACCTTTACCATGAAGTATTCAAAAGCCCTTCTCTCCAATATGTCTAAGCCTTTGATGCCACAGCATGGTCTTCTCTCCAGAGACCACTATATTTTTAGCTCCACTTTCAGGAACCACAAAATTGTTGCACCCATCAACAATAGTGCTACCTTGTAGCTTGTACAGAGTTCCAATCCGAACTCCCCGCATCAATACTAGTGCTCCCTGAACCATCTTGCAGGAATCTTTCTCGAACACTGTCTTTACACCTGCATCATCCAGCTTGCTTGCAGAAATCAATTTCTAGCCAATGCAGGAATATGCAGAACACCCGAAAGTGTTCTAACCCTTCTACCTTGCAGCTTCAACTTTACTTTTCCACAACCAATGATTCTAGCCTTCCTGTCATCCCCCAATAAGACATCACCACCATCATATTTCTCATACTCGCAAAACCACTCTCTATGGGGAGTGAAGTGAAAGGATGCACCTGAGTCAATCAACCATGCCTCATGATCTAAATGTGTACTTGAAGAAGCCAAGTACACATCCCCACCTTCATCTAAGATGGTTTTCACCTCTGCAGAAGGAGAATCATCAAATCCCTTTCCTTTATTAGGAGCTTTAGATTTACAGTCCCTTTTGAAGTGCCCTTCCTTTCCGCCTTTCCAGCACACCACCTTTACAGGTTTTCCTGGAGATTTAGATCTCCCTCTAGATTTAAATCCCCTAATCGATGACTTATTTTTGTTTCTATTCTAGGACCGTCCTCGTACAGACAAGGAATCACCATTCTGGCTCTCCATATTTTTCCGTCTCATCTCCTCCGTCGGCAAGGCTAAGACTATTTCATCAAACTACAAGGCAGTTTCATTGCTACCTATTGCAATAACCAAACTATCCCACGAATCTGGTAGATAACGCAACAAACTGATGCACTTATCTTCATCTAAAATTTTAATATCAACAGATGCTAACTGACTTACCACAGTATTGAATGCATTCAGATGCTCTGTCACCGAGTCTCCATCTTTCATCCTCAGGTTATACAGCTTTTTCCGTAGGAACAGTTTATTCACCAAAGACTTAGATTGGTATAAATTCCCTAACTTGTCCCACAAATCCTTCGCCATAGCTTCCCTTGATACATTCAGCAATACTGAATCTGAGACACACAATCGTATTGTGCTTTTTGCCTTCCGATCCAACTTCTTCCATTCTTCATTGGACACTCTCGTTGGTTTAGTACCCGGATCTACCGTGATCCACTAATCATTATCCATCAACATATCCTCCATCTTGAGTTTCCACAACTCAAAACTCTGACCATTAAATTTATCGATCTATATCTTTCCATTTCTCACCATCTTCTTATACCACCAGAATCGATCTCGAAGATCTCCCACTGAACAAGGTCTACCACGGGCCCGAGCGAAACCCCTCAGCAACAAAGGCATCCCCTTGAAGCCAAACCAACTCTGATACCAAATGTAGGTTTTAACCGCATACATAAATTACCTACACACAAATTCTAAAACACAGAAAATAAACAATGTGAAAGCATAACACATAAAACACATATACCCAAAGATTTTCCCCTGGATCCCAAAATCGGGACTACCAGCTTGATTTTTCATTATATTCATTTCAATGTTACAATACACATATATATACATGCCAAAGCATCCAATACCATGGACCGAAAAATCATCACGTTCAAAACCATGGACCAAAAACCATAGGTAGGTTCGCCCAACTTAATATAGCCATGGAAAGAATATAGCACAACCCAACACTGACAAGGCAAACGTCGTTCAGACTAGTATATGGGGTTGAAGATATAATGTCGATGGAGTATATTGTGCCTAGTCCATGCATAGAAGCTCTCACAAGTATGGCAGACCACGAGGCCTTGGAGGAACGACTCGCGCAGCTAATGGAGCGAAAAGAGGATCGATTTATGGTAGGATTTCGTCAACAAGTATACAAGGAATGTGAAAAATCATGGCATGATCACCATATCAAGCTTCACACTTTCAAGGTAAACGATATTGTCCTGTTATATGGTAGTAAATTCACTAAGTTTCCAAGGAAATTCTAGATGCATTAGGTAGGACCATATATTATCAAAGAAATTATAGATGGAGGAGCAGTTCAGCTCAAGAAGCTAAATGGGGAACCTTTTCCGGGAAGAGTGAATGGGAGCAGGTTGAAATTGT
Organism: Pinus tabuliformis; assembly: GCA_031772625.1. Taxonomy (NCBI): domain Eukaryota; kingdom Viridiplantae; phylum Streptophyta; class Pinopsida; order Pinales; family Pinaceae; genus Pinus; species Pinus tabuliformis. The sequence goes on along the minus strand of CM062816.1, from coordinate 2,033,837,078 downwards.
ATACGGGGATCCTACGAAATGACTATATGGTGGCAGGATAGTCTTAGTGCTCCAGGCAGTTGCAAGGGAGCATGGGACTATAAACTACATTGCCCAATTTGGAGGACAAATTGCGCCATGGAGGGAAGTGTCATGCAGGGAAGTGTCATGCAACATAGCAGAAAGGTGATCATTGGAGTCACTATTCATGACTTCATGGCCAGAATATGGTTAAGAGGAGCGGAATGGCGGCATTTAAGGAAAAAATCTTTAAAGATCTGACACCAAAACAACATTTATTATGGGGGAACGGTCGGATTTGAATTTAAAACTCCCTATAAATTACGCATGCCAGTCCAACAAAGAACAATTTGCGCTCTCAGAATCATTAGTGAAATTTGTTGTCTGTCACCTATGAACCAATAAGCTTGGGAAGATTTAGTTGCAAGCCCCATGTTTTCTAACTTGTCTAAGCTAAACCATAAGTTTATTCTAAAGAAAATGTTTTCCCCCAATCATGCAAAAACTGAGTACTAGCGATGTTGCCTCTAAGGCAACTGCCTCTGAAGTTGTAAGTATGGAAGCTTTGGCTCATGTGCTTATGGCATCGCGGTCACCTAGGCTGAATCCTACACCTAATAGAGAAACCCAAACAACCAAATCAAAGAAGGACAAGCAAAAGAAGTCAATGTTGGTGCGTGCATCCCCCGGGAAGCATACTAAAAACCAGAAATCGAAAAAAGATAAGCAGTCGTAGAAATTAGTCGACCTAGAGGCAAAAAAAGGGCAGGGAACATAAGACATTGATGCTGAAGGAGTAGAGACCATAACCAGGCTCCCTAAGTATATCCCTCCATAGAAGGGAAAAACAAAGATACCAAAGGACTCTGATTCTGAGAAGTTCACCATTTCCACACCCCTACTACCTAAGAAGGTTCCTTTTGAAGATCCATAGTTCGTGCGGATCCCACTATTGAAAATGGAGGATTGGGACCTCACAGATCACGCTAGGTTTCCCCACTTGGAAACAGATAAGTATATGAGAAGCATTTATTATGCAATATTAGGTGTGACAACATTAGAGATGGAGGAATGGGTTCACGGTGTGGAGCACTTGGGGTTACTCAATCTGCTGTGGGTACCCCATTATCATTGCACCCCCATTAACACAATCTGTGTGCGCCAGCTGCTCACTTTGGTGCATGATGGGTGTTTATGGCTAGGAAGGCCTATACCCATCACCGATATGCTTATTCACATAATCATGCACCTGGCGTATAAGGGCACGAACCCAACCAAGGATTTTGGCGGAAAGACGGGGGAAAAGGACCTCGCAAAAAGAATGAAGAGAGATTACAACCTTGTGAAGAATTTTTGAGGGTATTCAATTATGTCTATGACATACCTAGAAGTTCAATTAGCCACCCAGATCTTAGCAGGGAAGGTGATAAGTAAATGTCACGTGGATGAAGTTTTGACGCCTGTAATTTCCCTAGTTGTACAGTGTGTGAAGGACATGCAATTTGATTGGTCAAGATACCTCTGCCAAAAGTTCCTAGCGAACTGCCGAGAGGCCCAAGATGACACCAAGACATTCCACTACATGTGGTTATTGCTGTCTATTATGTTAGTTTCATGGAAACTGCTAGAGGATAGACAATTTCCTCCACTTGAGGAAGGATTGTCGGAGGCCACACAATTTGCTTCCTTATGGTCTACCAAGGATGCTACGTGGATCACAGAGACAAAGATATTTTGGGTCCTCATGGAGATGGATCTCCACATGGCCATCAATTAGCGTCCGAGGTTGTCCCCAACCTTGTTCACGTAGCTATTAGCCTACGCAAAATTCAAGGCTTACTTCCACAGAGTGTACATTCAAGCGTGGAAGGATCCAGAGCAGAAATGGCATGACTTGCCATATTTGGTAATGGAAATAGATGTGCAGGAGGTGGTAGCGAGATGGCTTGCAGAGTGGCGCGCCACATTAGACTTAGCTGCTGGACCAAGTATGGGTGTAGAAAGTTCTGCCACACAGAAAGGGAAGGAAGTCGTTAAGCAGACTGCGCGTAACCTAGTTGCATAGAAAAATAAGGAAGTCCCTAAAAAGGCTCATGTGGAGCAAGAAAGCACTACTAAGGAGTAGGAGGAATAGTAACAACGTGAGGCACAAAAAGGTGACAAATCACCTTCTCCAGAGACAAAAAAGGAGGAAATTTCAGGGCAAGGCGACAGATGAGATGAGGGGCAAAGCACCCCATTCATTCTGAAGAAACCTGGCAAGGAATAGCAAGAAGGCACAAGGAAGAAGCAGAAACCAAATAAGTCATAGGTTGATCCCATGGTCTTAATATAAGGAAATCTCGATGAGATCGGGATAAAATCAAGGATACCGTGATTGACATGCTACAACAATTCAAGAAGTAATATATGCAGAAGCTGGGGAGTGTCCAAAAATAAATCCAAAAATAAATTAATTAATTAAATATTCCAAGTTAGGAATTTGTGCCTAACTCTTGGGTTGTAAACCTCTAAGATAGGAGTTAGTTTAGGTAGCTCCTATATTGGTGTGTGTCTGGTGAGAAATTATCTCAACCAAAGGAGAAATTATCTCAACCAAAAGTGTCTAAGATAGCATGCACTATCTTGAGAACACTATCTCTCATCTATTTATTTGTAACACTATATTCAAGTATTAGGAGAATGAATGAAAATGTGAGAGAGAATACCTGAGGCTGAAGCCTTTTCCGCCCATATTTTGTGTCTGATTTTTATGTGTGCTTTATATATTTTTCTGAGTTAATTTCTTTTTTCATTATGTGGTATCAGAGCACACGGTTTTTTCACTTTGGGATTGAGAGACTGTGTATTGGCACAGAGACAAACTGTGACCGCGTGTTGTGCAGAGCCAGATGCTGATGAATAAAGTTGGAGCTGGGTTATTGAAGCAATAATTGATAAAGTTGATTCTGCAATGTTCAGCAAGAACTGAATCAGCACTGAAGTAGTGGACCGATTTCCTGAGGCTGAAAAGTACAATGACAGTCATCGATTCAAGCTGCATTAGTTCTGGACTGTACGCAGGAATAAACTGTGTGTTAACGATTCTTACCAGTGTGTGTCTCATAAGAAAACTGTAAGTGTAAACTATAAGTGTTTTCCCTGCGTGGAATCGCTGATTGGTGTGAGTCTGTTCAGTGATTATACATTCGACATTTGGCGCGTTATCTGAAAATAACACGATAAGCTGAGCAGAATCGTTGTGCAAAAAGAAATCGATGTGAACGTTATGGCCATCGATTTTTTTCCTATGATAATCGATTGAAGTTTGGGTTCTTTGCTGTGATAATCGATATGAATGTTAGGACATCGATTAATTGCCGTGATGGTTGATATGAATGTTGGGTGTTCGCTGTGATGGTCGATTTTTATAGCCATCGATTCTTAAATTCCAATGCAAGTATAAATTGCTGCGTATTTTTCATAATTCATTGCGTTTCCAGTTTTTTATCTGAACAAGCGTTCTCCTAAAGGTATTTGCATTTGATCCAAATCGAGTCTGGCATTTGAACCAACGTCCTCCAGCAATAAGAACCAGAGTTAAAACACCCCTTCAAACATTTTCATTTGTTCCAGCGTGTTTGACAGTGTTTTAAAGGTGTTAAGAAGAGCGTTTTGAAATCTGCAAGATCGATTTTGAATAATCGATTATGAATACCCATACCCATACTTATGCGTTTTTTGAGTATGGAACGGACTTGGGTAGCTCAAAAGATGAGAAAGGAAACCCAACAGAGTTCTTTTGCCGAGTTGGTCATGGTGCTTCTTATGGTCTTAGTGTTAAATTGGTTTAATGAGAGCAGAGTATGCAGTAGACCATAATGCCGGGACTGGTTCAGTATTGGTTCACTTCCGGGAAAGATTCTAAGAGTTAGCAAGCATCCTTGGCATCGAGGTCATGGAATTCATGGAATATCTGCAACAGGGGCATATATTACTCTCTCAATTACCATTATAAGAAAGTTATTGATCTGATATTGCATTTGAACATATAGACCATGTCCATTTCTTTCCTCAAGAGGAACAAAACTAGCCCAAATTTTCCTTGTATTGTCTTTCTTTTCTCCTGAGAGGTATTGCGTGAGTCAGAAGTTGATAATCACCCCCCACTCCATATTAATAGCGGCCAGAGATCTATTTTCCTAATACTCTGATGTCTGAATGGAATTATTCCACGTGAATATTTCCAGATTTGAGTTGATTGACTTTGATGTCTTCCTAAGATCCAGTGATGAGGTATTTGCTTGAAGGAAAGCAGTTAGTTTGCACCTTGTTGAGTTTTTATCCCTTTGGAATAGTTAGCGCCAAATATTCATGATTGATGTCTACTAATAAGAGTCTGTTGTAGTTTGATACATTTACTACAACATAGTAGAAAATCCTATCATAAAACGCCTAATTTTAAAGGACAAACAAACGACGGTATGCTCTAGTCATTAATTAGAGATTGACGGTTTACTTCAATCCACCCGTTGTCATGCATTTTTGTTGGGTCCAATTTGGGTAACTAGTGCATAAATGAGAATTGCAACTTTGATTGTAATCTATTGATTCAGTTCGGAGCTTGATTTTCGATCTGGTTTTGGCATTATCTTTGCTTCAGATGTATTCAATGATTAATAAAGATATCATTTTTTTGGTGTTGATGTGTCCTAGATCCGCCCGAAATTGAATAAGGGGATCTTCGGTACACCATGTGTATTTGTGATGGCGAGTGTTTTTATGGCTTCATGTTGTTGCTTATGATTTGTGTCTAGTTTTGACACATAAATGATCTCATTTAACACACATAAAGTTCAATGCAAGCAAGTACAACACCTGTAACGAAATAGCTGCAAGGAAGGATAATTAAGCTCAACACATGTATTTGCGTCACTACAACAAATAATCACAGTTTTCAACATCGACATTCTACTTCAACAATCAAATTTACTCAATACAATCAAGTTCATGAATCTGCAAACTCCAGCATTTCAAAGCAAAGTCTACATCACTACAATCAAGTTAATGAATCTGTAAACTTCAACGTTTCAGAGAACAGTCTACATCAACATTGTTGAACTTGTAATCAAACTCAAATCACATTGAATTGTAAGGGTGCATTCTCGGTTGAAACCGACACCCAAGTCTTGAATTGAGTCAAATTGAATTCATTGTAGTGAGTCATTAAATCATTAAGCATTTTTTGGGTGCATTTTCGACAGTGTTCGACACCCTTCCTTTAAGAAAAATCAAGCGAATGTGTGAATTTTAACTCTAAAGCAAACAAGCAACAAGTTCACATCTCTTGCAAGCGAGCGTGAGTACTCATTCAAGCAATTTGCGTTAAGACAGTACAAAGATCAAGCCTTCAAGTGAGCCAGAGTGAAGATCGTTGCAACAACCATCAAAGCAACCAAACAAGTTCAACTCTAACACTAATCAAGCAAGTTGAGATCGACATCAAGCGAGTGTAGCTATTCATTCAAGTGAGCATGAAGTCATCAAATAAGGCAAGTGATCATTCACACAAACGCGATCGTCATCAAGCGAGCGTGAATTCCAGATTCTAAGTAAGAAAGTTCTACAACTCTAGCAAGTGTTCCCAGCAAGTGCAATAAGAAACAAATCAAGCAAGCGTTCCATTCAAGTCCCATAGCAACTGAGCCTGTCATTCAAGTAACAAAATCAAGTGAAACAGTTCAAAGCACGACACTTACGACAAGCGAGCCTGATTTCAAATAAGAAAGTTTTGATGGCGCAACATTTTCAGTTGTTAAACATTCTTCACAGTTTGATCATCTCCAGTGATGAAGACATGGTGCACATCAGCAAAGAAACTCTTGCTGATATTTCACAGCATCTACAACAAACACATGAAACCATTGAGTTTCTTCAACTAGAGTCGCAACTACAAAGAGATGAGCTGCAACAAAAGAGTGCTTCTTCGAAGTCATTCAACCATACAAACGAAGATAAAGATGTTGATTCCAAATCAGTCATCCAAACAACTTCAAGTGTCGAAGTTGTTCATGATCAAATTCAAATTTCTTCCAAACCCATCATCAAGCCCTGGGAAGAAATTCAAAATAACAAGAATCGACGAGGCTTAGGATATGTCACTGATGACACCAACTTACATATCCCAGATTATTCCAAGCCAATTAAGTTTATGAGTGCAGGATTTCTTGAACAACTCACCTCAGTATGTTCTGAGAAAATTGCAGACAAACAGAATTGCACGCAACCTGAAGTTAATGTCCAACCGAAATGTTCTCATTGTCAAAGAATGGTTCATATGGAAGATCAATGTTTTGATCTCCATCCGTGTTGCCATTGTGGCAAGCCCAATCATTCCTCAGAAAAATGTAGAAACCAACAAAAATAAGCCAGATTGAAGATACATTATGAATGGATCGATCCTTGGGAATGGTCATCCACAGTCAAACAGTTATCTCAGTTCTACAACCGGCTACAATCACACATAGTGCAGCTAGCAGTGAACTGATGATGGTACTCTCATGCAGTTGAACGAGGGAGTACAACAGTGAAACTCTCCTACACCTGAAGGGGGGGAGTTCAGATATATTTTGGAGAAGATTGTCTCTCCTTTCAGCTGACGGGGAAATGTCAATGAAATTGACAAGTGGTTGTCATACTGAAAGTCTCGAAAACATCAGCGAAGCAGCCAGTGGACATCTTCATCAGCCAATGGGCATTTGTCATCAGCAGTGAGCATCAGCAAATTCGCCAGTGGGCGATCGACAGCCAAAGCAGCAGTGAGCAGCTTTCATCGTAGAAAAAGCAACATTGAGTTGTTTTTCGACATCTTCAGCCAATGGGCGATCATCATCGGCAAATATGCCAGTGGGCGTTCATCAAATTGTGTTAGTGGACACCGGATGCTGTTTTCAAGCAAAGGACAGTTGGATCCTTTTGCGGCTTGGCACATGATGGAGTTTTCAAGCGTCCTTCTGAGATGAATCAGTCATGCAGCTGACTCAGTCTCTTCATATTGCAGTTTCTTCAGCATCCAGATTTGGCAGTTTTTTCAGGCAATATTTTTGAGGATCAACATGAGAACTTGGAAGATGATTTGGATTTATCATTGAAGGGGGGAATGTTAGCCTCTCTCATAAAACAATAATAAATCCAAAAATAAATTAATTAATTAAATATTCCAAGTTAGGAATTTGTGCCTAACTCTTGGGTTGTTCCTCTAAGATAGGAGTTAGTTTAGGTAGCTCCTATATTGGTGTGTGTCTGGTGAGAAATTATCTCAACCAAAGGAGAAATTATCTCAACCAAAAGTGTCTAAGATAGCACGCACTATCTTGAGAACACTATCTCTCATCTATTTATTTGTAACACTATATTCAAGTATTAGGAGAATGAATGAGAATGTGAGAGAGAATACCTGAGGCTGAAGCCTTTTCCGCCCATATTTGGTGTCTGATTTTTATGTGTGCTTTATATATTTTTCTAAGTTAATTTCTTTTTTCATTACAAAAGGATCTATGTGAGCTAAAAATCCAAGCAAGCAGAATACAGGTGGGCACTGGAAAAGCAAGCGAGCCTGGCACCTGGGACAAGCCAAGAAGCAGAGTCAGTAAGGACCCTTGACCTCCACACTATAGCATTTCCAGAAAGGGTCCCTTTGAGTAGAGACCACTAATGATCGCATTATCCTATGTACAATCAAGAACATCCGGATGAATATAGTGACGCTCTCCAATGAGAACCTCCACGCGCTACATGCAGGGGTGACAAATGAATTGACAGTCCAGAAGCAGCGCACCTTCAACCCTATCAGTAAGTACAAAGTGAACAATGAGAAAATTTTCGGTCAAAAGACGTAGGCTTTGAAGGAAAAGGAGGCACTTTAGACATGTAGTTCCAGTCTAGAGTCAGCAGTAGCAGAGGCATGCAAGACAGTGCCTGAACTTCACATCCCAAAGGATGCACAGCTAGAAAAAAAATATCAAAAAACTAGCTGCTGGTGTGCGCAAAGCTAAAGAAGAGGTTGGCCGAGTTCAGTTTGAGCTCAACATGAAAATCAAAGATCTGTAGTTAAAGTTGCAACCCATGACTCCACCTGAGGTCCGGGAGTAGTGCGGAGCCATGATAAAGGAAGGAACGACTACCTTGGATGCCACAGTCACTAACTATATGACCTTTTTTTAGAAAGCTACGAAGATAGTGACTAATCTACAAGAGGATCTAAACTTGCAGACACTGAACACATAGGTCAAGGAGCTATAGCAGAAATATGATGAAGTTAGGGCAATCGTGCACTCCATAGCACTAGTGCAGTGCCTAGCCAAATTACAAGAGGGCAAGAAGCTCCTAACATAGGTAGAGGAAGCATAGAAAAAGGAGGCCTTGCTAAAGGCCATATTGCAGCCATGGTTGGAGGAATCTTATCAAGTCATGACTACCATTCAAGATAGGCTTAAAGGCTTGTAGCAGGAACAACAGACGGTGAGGTTGGTCATAGAAGGACCAACCACGGAACAATTGGTCGAGGAAGTCAAGCAGGGAGCAACTCAGAGCACTTCCAAATTTGCATTGATCCAAGCGGAGTTGGGGGATCTTCGCAATAAGATCACCACAGCAACAAAGTGACTCGAGGGCAAGTCACAATCTTTGTGTTCAAGGTCTGTTGGGATGGGGTCCCCTAGGTCAGTTTTGGGGTTAAGATAACCCAAGTTTTCATACATTTTTGTAAAATAATGTAAAGTATCCGCGATTTGTGGATGCTGAGCGCGTAGATGAATAAGATTCAAAGGGGTTTAGCCCCTTGTTTTATGTAAATTTGAGTCAATTTTGAGATCCACTCATGGTCCGTAGACCATGGCATTGTATGAAAAAGGATATAAATAGGGGTGTCTTAGAGAGTCTAAGGCATAATCTTGATAAGTTTGGATGATGGATAGGAAGTGATAGCGAAGAGAAGTGGGTCAGATAGGAGAAGAAAGGCTCTACAGCTGAGTGCGCAGATGCCTAGATAGAGCCCGCAACTAAGTCCGAGGACCCCTGCAGCTGAGTGCACAAGGTAGTTTTGAGTCTATAATCCTGAATTGAAGAAAAATAAAGATAGTTTCTAAAGAATATATGTTAATGTTATATACTATCAATGAATGATGTGTTTTATGGAATAGTGATTGAATCTTATGCGATTCTGTTGAATAATTGTTAATAATGTATGCAATGCATTTTTAATTACTTTCGCACAGACTCTGATGAATTCTTGGATGTTTATAAATAACTTAAGTAAACCTACGCAAACCCTAATTTAGGACTGCTTTCTAATGCGCAAAATTAGATAGATTGAATGTTAAAGGTCCACAAACACTAATCGTATACCTTTGCAAAGGTCTAAAGGCCATTTTGACAGAGTTGCAGTAGTGTCGCCCTAAGAGTGTACCGATATGCGTGAAGGTAGACCTGAGTAGCTAAAATAAATCACACTAGTCTCTTGATGTAGAAACTTGGTTCTTGCATCCCCCCATACTACTTCAGGTGAGACTACAACCTGTGCTATGCGGGTTGTTTCCGAAAGGGCTAGTAGTGTAGGGATTTGTTGGTTGGAGCAACTAAATTCGGGTAGACTTTATGGGTTTTACCTATTACTCACCTACTATAGCCCATGGCCCAACTGTTTCCCAAATAAAAAAACTAATTTTGAGAAGTATAAATAGACCTCCGTGGGAAGGCCTAAAGGAGGAAGAAAAGATTATATATTGATATTATAGTTGATTACATCCCTGATCAAGTCTGAAGAAATCCCTGTGCCTTCTGAAGTCCCAAGTCATAGGAAACCTTTATTTCCTTCTTGAGATGTCCTTCGTTCCTTTATGACATCCTTGTGTATACCTATGGAGGAGGATCGTTGAGGCTAGGGCAAGATGGATCCGAAGGACAATTTCGCTTAGAGCTAGCGGACGACTCAGGCTGTACTTCTTCCATAATTTCTTTAGTTTACATCAATAAACAGGTGTTGTTTTGTTCTTGATATTTATGTCTTAATGCATTAATATATGTTATTATTTTATTACATTCTTATATGACCTAAAACCTATATCATGAACATGCTTTCTATTACTGTTGTTGTATATGCTTTGCTTGAATGAGTTGCAGGTTCTAAAGCATTGGAAGAAGTAGAGGGTTTGGACCCTATGGGAACGACCTCAAACGTAGGACCTCTAGGTAATACCTCTTCTTCCTACTTTAGTATTTTAAGTATTAGGGCTACCTATTTGCATACCTCATCATGATTTAAGCCCTTTGCTCTGTTGGGGTTCTCAACCCAAGGCCCTAGGGTTACTTTACCCATAACACCTTGACATTCCCCTTTGTGACTATTCATCTACCCTCATGACTCTTCAACTAATCTATGACTATTACATTCAACTTTTGACACTTGAACTTCCACTTGACAAGATGTTACGTACATTCTGCACATGTACCCATGCAAGACAAAATAGGCTTGAGAAAGCCATGCAAGACATAACTATGACTTGCACAACTGTGGGAAGACCAAATCTTTGACATCCTCATGATGGTTGATGGTGGCGAACTGATTCTAAGCTCGGTAGTCTGCGATGGTGTCTGTGTACTCTGTGGTGAAATATTTCTGGAAATTAACTCTTGCGTATGTTGCATCTAGATAAAAAGCTTTGGCTCCTCTATCCAACTCGTCTGATAACATGTGCATCAATGTCTTGAGTGTGGCCAGACCAGTGACATACTGATGCATAGTGTTTCAACTAATCGTCAAGTATGCGCTAACGACTAAGCGCATTAACTCGTCAAAGTACGAGTCTATCTCCAGTTGGACTTATCATTTTGTCTTTGCCTTGGTGAGTGGCCCAATAAATGGGATCACATGTGCAAGCACAACAACATCCATGCTTCTGAACACCCATGCATGGGAAGCCTGCAAAATAGTGATGAGTTGCAGGAGTTCTTCATAGTTCTGGATCTGACTCCGGATGGGTGCCTTCAACTTGACCACCCTAGGCTTCATCATCTTAGGCAATTGTAATGGGGCTCCCTTATATCTCATTGTCCATGTTTTCATGTGGTCGACAGTGGTATGCAAGTTTGAAAAGATACATGCTCTCCTAGCACAACACTGCTGCCAACCATTGAGATGGACAACTTCCTTATGCACAGTACCAAATCTAGAATACAACACCCGCATGACTGTCTCAAGGGACAATACTGCATCAAATATCACCTTCTTCAACTCTGCTCGAGGGGATGTTGTAACCAATTCTCCTCCTTGCTTAGGTGTCTATAACTCCTTAGCCATTCACTCATTATCTGCTCTCAGAAGCAAACACTTGAGCTAGTGGCTTTGGCATATGATCTGGTAGCATTGGGCAATGTTGTTGGATGCTTACGCACGTTAGATACGATCACTCATTCCTCAAACTGTGCAGGAGATGTGTGGTCATCCGGAGTATACACTTTGCGTGATTGCACAACTCTATGTTGCAACTCGTCGAATGATATGTTATGCATCTCCTCTTCTGAATTGTCTCCAAGGATATGAGTATCTCCTTGGTCACTTGGGACTCGCTCTGCTTCCAAATTCGGTGAAGCCGGTGGATCGACCTCTTAGTGGTAAGGCATGAGGTCGATGTCTTGCTCTAAATATAGTTGCTCCATCTTTGTATCCATCTGCTCAAGTAATCTTTCAATTTCTTGAGAAAATTCTTGCTCCTACGACTACTCACCCTTGTCTGTTTTGTGCTAGCTGCTCAGATGAGTCTACCACCTGTATGGGCGCAGTTTCATCAATTTTTGCATGTTGTGCCCCTACTGTGTATGTCCCTATTTTGCTTCCTTCTCCTGTCTTCATGGATCCTGTTCTTTCTAGAGTTTCTCCTTCAACTCTTGCAACTCCTTCATTGTTTCCTCCATCCTCTGTTTTTCTCTCTGCCTTTGCGTGGTCCTATTGCCGTGTTGTTGCCTCTTCACCTCTATTGCCAAAGCTGATTCCTGCACAAGTGAATCTGCTTTAGACTTGCAACTTTGTTCTGCCTCTGCTCTATTAACAATATTTCTCTTGCCTTTGTCGTGCGTCGTTATGTTTACCTCTGTTGTCGGTGTTGTTGGTGCTCTCCTAGATGTTGCTTCACCAACCATTCCACAGTGATGCCGACTGGTGCATTGGGCTTGGAGAAGCTATGAAAATATCTCCATGGGTCTTCCTCAGCCCAACGACACGCCCTGTGGATCCACGGAAATTTCACTCTCGCACAGTGATCCTTAACAATGAAATGCGGGTCATATGGATTAAAGCTTTTGTTGCCGAAATGAAATTTCTTAAACTGTTCTTTTCCGGCATCCGCATGCTTGAAATTTTGTATCTCATACAACCTGATACAAAGTGGGCCAAGGTGCCTTCTTCTTCCAGTGCAGCCTAGCTGATAGTCCTGCAGAGATGTGGTTTGACACTTCTTGCATGATGAGCTTGTCCATGGCAAACTTTGGCAAAACATTCAGAGGCTTTTGCACGTTGTACATCCGTATGAAGGTGCCAAAAGGTGAGTCATACCAATCCGCTATGTCGATTAGTGCCTCCATTGATTCCTTCGACATGTAAGGTGGATCCTATTCAAATATCATCTTGTACACCAGGGTGACAAAATGGTCTCACAACTATGTGATGACTCCATGAAAGCTTCATTTAGAAAACAATTTGTAATAAGTGTTCACATAGGTTTCCGCTAATGTTCATGCCCACTTCAAGCTCAGGAATTGTTTTCGAGCACATATTGCATCCAAGATGTATGTGGACATGTAGATTTATGCTTCCTGACCTTTGGGCAGCTGCCGAGCTCCTGCTACCTGTTCCTTCAGCGTGTGAGCCAAAATGTCAGACCATTTTCATGCTCTGCCTTCACTCACCAGTTGGTCCAATGAGATCACCTTACTCTACAAGAAGGTCTCTGTGCTTTCTTGGTCATACAAGCGACATGCAAAGATGACCAAGTACTGATATGACTTCCGCAGTATCTTCGTCTTGTAAATCTAGTTGGGTGTCATCCTAAATTTGGCTAGCAACTTCACCCAGTTCTTCAAGATATGCCTGGAGTTGGCATTGTTGTTGGGTATGTTGAAGGGTATCTCCATGATGATCACTGGCTTCAGCAAGTGGTACGTCTGATGATAGTCCTGTGCCCTGAAGGTAGAAATCTTTGTCCCGCTGACACTGCTCAATACCATCATCTCGGGATCAGCGTGCAAGATAATCCAATGTATCATGTCTGTGCATGGGAATACGGGATACTTGCATGAAATCTGGTACAAGCCGAACTTGTGAATGTTCGCATAGACTTTGTGGTCTTCAAGACCTTCCCCAAATGTGCAACCTCCTGCCATTTCATCTTGATGTCTTTGTCTACGATCATCTTAGTGTCTTCGTATATCAACAAACTTGTAGACACTCTCTCAACTGCATCTCTAGTTTTGCTTTTGTCGATGTCCTTTGACCCTACTCTCTCAATTATGCAAGGCTGGAAAACGAAATTTTGGAAATGAATAATGTACAAAAGAAGCAGAAAATTCATAGTAGAATTGCACATGTATTTTCCATATTGCAAATGACGTAAAAATAAGGTTCAAGGACTAAGTTTTTGGTGGTGAGAAAGGGTGTACTAGAGCTTCACTAACATCTTAGAAATCATCAAAAGTCTGCATATGTGCATGCTATACAAATCCTAAGAATTGGAAGTTGAATAAAATGAAATGAAAAGACAAACAAACAATCAAACATTGTCCTAAAACATTATAACAATGAAAAGACATATTTCAAATATGACACACATTTCAACATTAATACCTTTTGGTCGTTGTTCCCATCCCCATCGAGGATAAAACCACGAATAAATCACTTATCAACCTACCTTACAACCAGCTTCCAAGTAAATATTATGATTCATGACAAGCTTTTCATCAAGCAAGAAAATTCTTCACTCATCCCATTGGTGGATCATGTATCAACTAAAACTAATATAAGCCATCGAATCATTTGTAATAGCTTAAATTTTCCATTGCTATAAAATTTCAAGAATCACTAAACACCCAATGGATAGATTAAATTTTAACTAATATAAGCCATCGAATCATTTGTAATAGCTTAAATTTTCCATTGCTATAAAATTTCAAGAATTACTGACTAGCCAATGGATAGATTAAATTTATCATTGCTAAAAAAAAAATCAAGAATTACTGAACACCCAATGGATAGAATCTTGCGTTTGAAAATAAAGTCATATGTTCAACTAACAGTTATACAGTTTTTCCTTATTTATTCGTGTGAAAAGTTATGAAAACTTGAAAAAAAAAGTAGGCTTTAGGAAGATGGCAATATCTCTCAGTTGGCACAGTGTACAGGCCCTTTGCATTTTGTTTCAAAAAAGGTATGCTTTATGAGTTGGCACAGTGTACAGGGCCTCTGCATTTTTTTTCAAATTTAATTTTCACAAAGCATGTAAACGTTTTTATTTTTTTTCTGAGTATATGCATTTTGATTCAATTTTCCTTTCTGATTATATACATTTTGATTCAATTTTCCTTTCTTTCGTGGAGCATGTACAAAAAAAAAAAAAAAATCCCCTAAGGAGCCAAGTACTAAAAGATTCAAATAATTGATTGATTGAGGCTTTCACATTGTCAACAATATCCACATAGTTTTTTGTTAATTGAAACAATCTTGCAGTTTTTGAAGATTCAACAAATTTAAAGAAAATTTGAAATTGAAATAAACCCTACCTTTAGCGAAATTTTGGCAAATAAAAGTCGAATCCTGCCATTGAATTCCACAACAGTACCCAAAGGTAGCTCCTTGTGGGAAAGATCCTCCAAAAAAATTCATGACATCATTCGATACTTCGGTTCCATCGAGCTCAAGCATGGAATTCACATAGATAGTGTGTCGGGCCGTCAAGCGGCCGCCTTCCAATTTAAAAACCCCAATTATCTGCCCCCGATACCCTAACCCTACATCCACAAATCCATACCACACATTGAAGAAATTGGTGTTCTTGATCTAGAGAAACATGGCCATGCTTGTATTCATGAACAGGTACAGGACGTCGGTTAGGGATTGTCTCGAAATTCATATCATTGAATTGCATGTGGAAGACTTGAATTTCCAGCTGAGAGGGCCAGAAGAAGTAGAATGCCCCGCCGAGCAGCAGGCCGAGACAGATACCCAGAGCGGCAGCATAAGAAACTAACTTAAGGCGACACCGCTGCTTAATATGTAGCTGTGGAGCCGGAGGCAGAACCACATAGTAAGGGTCTGTAGGGTAACCGTAGGCATAGGGTTCGTGTGACGTTATTGGATTCGATCTCGGGGCTCCTGCAGGAGGCATATCTATGGTGGATTTTATATAATACCTTTGTAGGCATCCCTGTGGTACTGAAAGTCTAGGCTTATAGGTCTGTAATTCTGCTACTCATGGTGAATAGGGAAAGGCAACAAACCGCCTGACCTACCATTTGACTATCAGAGATTGAAGGTGCACTTGATTTCGAATTGATTGGCGTGAAAACAAAAAAAGAACCAAAACCTCAAGCAATGAAGCAAAGGAAAGAAAACAAGAAACGAGAATAAAAGACGATCGAGTTTGAAAAAAACCGTACAATTTCATATGTGAATCTAACAAAACTAGTCATGCATGCATGGACCCATAGGTCTCAAGGGTTCAACATAGCTCTGATACCAAGTGTAAGGACCGGTTTTATACTATATATATATATATATATATATATATATATATATATATATATATATATATATATATACTATATATATATATATATATATATATATATATATATATATATATATATATATATTCTTATATTTTTTTTTAAGTTAAATCACAATAAAATACAACCAAAAGAGAAAAACATTGGGAATTCAAATTTATTCAGCACTATCTAACACATCCATGAATTTCATTTCACTGAACATATCATAAAATTTACATATATTTAACTAAGGCCATAAAGAAATCATACAAAATAATATTGCAACACATATGTACCATTCACCAGAAGATGAGACTCCACTTGATTTGTTGTTACTTGTCTTCCCTTGTTTTCGGCCACCTCTGAGTGTGAATGGCGACGTACTTGATCTAAATGCGATGACCCACCAGTTAACCTCGCAGCCTACTCCTTGGGTACTCTTCTTCCCCACGAACCCCCGAGCTGCAATGGGGTTGTACAGTGGAGGAATGCAATAGCTGGTAGAGGAGAGCACTCCTTGGCTCCAGAGTCCCCTCTCTAAAATCCTCTACCTCACCAAATTCACTATAGTTTCGTAATCACTGCTCTGACATAGTCTCTTCCATCCAACCATAGGGTTCCCCAAAAAGTCCCTTCTCCCATGGCTTGCCCCTTCTTTTATAGGAGTCCTCATAGGTGACACTTGGAATGTCATGCATAATTAATTACCTTTTTAGAATTCAATAGTTTGATTATTCACCACCCATGTGTCACTCTCTCATCAAGGGTATCCAAAATTATTTACTTAAATTTTTAATTTAAAACTAATATTTTCATCACCTCAACAAGATTCCTATTTCTTCTCCTAGTTGCCTCTTGATCCCCATTTTTACTCCTTAATTTGTGTTCATTACTAAATTCAATTAATGAGTCAAGATTTGATCCCCTATCTACTCTGTAATTTAAATCAAGTTATCTCTTAGATGGATATTCTTATGTTGGTTGTTGCCACATGGAGGTTCTCTACATTTCTCTAAAATTAATTTATTAATCTTATTTTAATTCACCATCATCTTCTCATAATTAGGTTTAACTATTTTAGGATTAATCTTTAACCGTACAATTATGTCCCTCTTTCCCCTTTTACATAATTAAACTACATAATCTACCTAATATTTTCCAACATGGAAAGGGTAGAGTTTTTAAGGTCATCTATTTTATTTCTTCCTATGATTCTCTTAACCCAAGTTTTATTTTTGATTTAATTACCTCGGTTTCTAACATCATTTACCTTTGATGTAAATTTACCTAGGTTATATTTATCAATTAATTTATTCTTAATGATTCCAAGGGTGCCAAGTTTGGTCGTGCCCTTCAATAACTTCCCTTGAAGTTACAAGGGTGCCATGCCTAATAGTTTATTTGTAATGCCAAGGGTGCCAAGTTGGTCGTGCCCTTCAAGAAATTCCCTTGAAGTTCCAACGGTGCCACACCACTTGCCCTTCAAGCATTCAATGACTACGAGGGGAAGTATAGGTGCAACGACATAAACCACTATCATCTCTTATGTTGCCTACTATAGTGAGACTAATGGTGTCAAGGATCAAGGAATCTGCCTTGATGCGCACCCCCTCATAAAATCCTCATGAGCGACCCAACTTTAGGACCTACCCTCATGACATCGTGATCTTCAAGGCGAAGGTTTTTCAACCCTTCTAGCCCAAGTCACAGCGGGAGTGTTAGTGGATGAGATCAGGGACATTGTCCCACCCCTCCCATGTTGTTCCATCCACTTGTGGAACCCGATCACCCATATGTGAGTCATTTGGCCAAGCAACTAATATGTGCCTACAACCATTAACATATCATCAGAATATAGATAAACATATATAGCAGCTTTCAAAATCGACTTAGAATTTCAAAGATAAAATACTATAAATTTCAATCAAACTAGGTGTCATCAAATCGTCATATGTGAGTGCCTCTGATGGTTTCCTGCCATACTCAATAATCATCAGTAACAAGGTTTCTCAGTGTTAGTCATTATCATAATAGCATCATTAACATCACCTAGTCATTCACATCATTGCTCATTGTGAACCAGAACTAATGCAAGTAGGTAACATGGGGACACATCCATCATGGCTATCATCATCATAACATCAATTCAACCATACCTATCCATCAAAGCTATCATCATCATGATATCAGTAGAGAGCGTACATATCCTTTACTGCTATCATCATCATGAATTCAATAGAGACCAAACATAACCATTTATGCTACAATCATCATAGTATCAATATAGAACATGCATAAACATAAATGCTACAATCATCATAATACCAATAGATACATAAATAACCATTAATGCTATCTTCATCATAATATCAAGGGAGAACATACATAAACATCACAACCACTAATATCACAACCACTAATAATAGAGTCATATGTCTGGATCCTCAACCTGAGGTCCTCAAAGAATAAAATGTGGGCCTTAGGGTTAAATAAATGTTAATGACATATCATTGCCAGTCAACTAGAGCAGGGCACTACAAATAGTCATCATGATAATTCTTCTTCTAAAAAGGAGATAGGTTTTATTTTAACAACAAATGACACATTATTAAACCAAAAACAGTTTAATGTTTCAACAAGAGAAATTGAAAATGATGATTTTTTTTGTTATCATTATTTGCAACATAATTATTGTATGTGTCAACCTGTTGGAATATTTACTAGTTCAAATATTAAAAACGAACTATATCATGAAACTCAAGGGGTATCTTTAAATGATCAATTATTTATTGATATCAGTTTAGAATCATCTATTCATCCTTTTCAAGACTATCAAGATTCTTATAAACTATGGGAAAAGGATGTGATTTTTAACAACTATCCTGATATTGATGAACTTGGATCATTTAATTCATTTTCCGAGCACAAACCTACTTCTTCCCATTTTGAATTGGATCATCAGTGTCTTTTACAAGTTTTTCGAAATTACTCAGAACAATATTATATATGAAACTTGTTATGTTAAAGGCTTGATAAAATCATCTGACAACCCTCTTACTTTTGGAGATAACCATAGGTTTGTCACTTTCCTTGTTTCTGATGTACATATAATAGATAACTTAAGAATCCTTCTTCTTTTTCTCTTTCTGATAAAGATCAATATCTCATAGGGGAAAAAGATGGTTCTTTTAAACTTTTGGGGACAACTAACTCTAATTTTTTCAGTCTTATACAGTCTTCAAAAGAAAGCTCTTATCGTATTCTTAAAGGTGATCTTGCTAACTCTTTAGCTTATACATATTTTGATAGATTTTATTTAGAATTTAAGGATTCTTATAATAGAAGTTTTTCTAGTTATAGATTCCTTTTGTCTTTATTCTTAGGAATTAATATACATGTTGACTTTAGAATTTTGTACATAGTTTAGTATTTACCTCATCACTTTTACTGATGTATGTAATGTATATTCTACATGGAATAAAGTGATTGCTTGGTTACATTGCAAAATATGACTATCTATAGTCATACTTGTCCTATTGGAATTAGAATAGGAGTTTTGTAAGTTTTATTTTATTTTCTTCTAAAAAAAGCAATTATGAATAAGGATGAGATCTTATCGTTCATTTAGTTGGTGTCTTGCTCATTTTGGGTTTTTCATTTGTAAATAATTTTACATTTGATCAATGGAAAAACTCATATGATAAGATGTTAACTCAAATATAGTGCTCATTTTTCTTTTTACACACATAATTGCAATAGGATTAGAATTTACATTTTAAATAAATTAATAAAAGGAGCTCATGAGACAAAACTTCAAATTTTGGCATACAATATGTTATCGTTCATTTTATTCATATGTCAATTTTGTTTTTTGTCCTATGAAGAATCATTGTAGCATTGCTTAGAATTTAGACCTGATGATTTGATAATCTTCAAGAATATGCAAACTTGGAGATAAATGTAACTTTTCTTACCTATTTTTTATATACTCTTCATATGAGGATGTCAAGATTCACAAGGTAATTTGGTATGCATTTCTCTCAAGTATGTGTACATGTTGATCTTCTTAGTTATTTTCTTTTGTTTTCTCTTTTAGTTATATTTTATTATCCTTGTCTTCTCTTTTTTGCAAGTTTTCATAGATTTGATTTGAGGAATCTCTAGCAAAAGCTGTTGTGAAAGAACAATCATCATAATTCATTCAGGGAATTTCCTTTTCCCTCTTTCAAATTTTGCTTCTTATTTTTTCTAAAAAACTTATTATTGGTCTAATTCCTAAAAATTGATTTGTAAAGACTTGCAAATTAGTTTTAAGAAAGATTTGTAAAAGAAATAAGATTCCTACTAAAGCATACAAATGGAAAATACAAATGCATAACTTTAATCATAAATATGCTTTAAAATAAGGGCCTCAATTAATAAACCTCTTAGAAGATAAAACCTTCAATTTTAATATAATCATCATTTTATACATTTTTATGTTAATTTATTTTATTTTATCTTGTAAGATTTATCTCTCAATTGTTTTCCTTCTCATTTGCTAGCATTCATTTCAATTTGGTTTGACTTTGCTTTCATTTCACTCTCTAATAAAATGGGGAAATACTTTTTTATTTAACTTGGAATAATCATTAGGAAAGCGGTTTTATGCTCTATTTTCTATTAATGAAACCTTATCATTAAGGAATAATTAAATGAATATGATTTCATTATGCCCATTTTTAGCTTTCCTAACCAATGAATTCCCTAGTTTTGGTTCTTTGTGTTTAATTCTTTCTGTCATTTTCTAATGAACTATATTTTATCCCCATTTTCATGAGAGAAAAATATGTTTAACAACAGTATCTTAAGGTATTCAGTTCTTGAGGGGCAAGGCTAATCAAGTAAATATTAGTTACCTTAAAACTTTTTACGCCATCCCTCACTCTTAAGGAGAAATCTGCCACCCCATCTATTAAGTAATCTCTATGAGATTAACAATAACCATAGTTAAACCTAAAAACAAAAAATGGTCAATTGAAGGATAGGAGGTCTCATCACAAGCCGACTTACCATGATCATAGGTTTTAATATTGTGGCATTACTATTATTAGTCACCAAGCCAAGGTAACGGCTTTTGACCGCAAGGTTGAAAGACAAGAGGTCTCATCAAGAGTTGGTTTGTTCATTGTGTTAGATCCCGTGAATGGTATTGTCAATAGCTAGTTACCAAGCCAAGACAATGATTTTCTGTTGACATCCAAATAAGTTTGAAATCATCTTGTGCCTATGCATTTATTCCTAATAGATGGGACACTAGCATCTAAAAGGGTTAAAAGGAATCTCTGTTGAGGTTATAGATGTTTGTTGGCAGCAACAACCATGCCTAGGGGATGGAAGTTAATTTGACACTATGACTTACTTGATTAGCTTGTTTATTTGGAAATTGATGGCCAACGAGGTTAATTGTTGCATGTACAATTTGTTGGGATACACTAAATTCATGGGGTAAATTTTTATAAGTTCATGAATAATGATGGATATGATTTTTGTCTGTTAACAGTGCATGACAAGGGCGAAACCACTAAGATATCTGAATTTAGCATTTTGAATCTTCTAACTATAATTCCTTCATTTTTGCGGGAACCATATCTTTAAACCAAAGATCTCTGCTTCTTCCCCATGAGTTGCCATTGTTGTGGCCACAACCCCCCCCCCCCCACCAATAAAATTTTGAAAATATATGAGGACACTTTATCTTGCATTTTAAAACTCCGTTCTTTCCTAGCATATTAGTGGTTAACGATTCCTTTGATTACTACAATTGCATGGATTTTGATCTTTTTGCATATGCTTCATTATGGCCATTATGATTGTCACCTTGCTTGCTTCATGGTCACCTTTTGCCTTCATAATATGGTACCTTAGGTTACCACATCTTTTACATTTGGACTTTGCATATTAATGTCCCCTCCACTTTTCATGTCACATACCTGCAGGAAAAAAGAATATCATTTTCATATTATTTGTAAATAATATTTATAATATGTATAATATTGTTAATATTAATATAGATATAATACATTTTAAAAAACATATACAGTATTAATTTGTTGTGAAACTAAAATTAAAACATATAAAAAAAATATTACAACACATTGAAAAAGTATATATTTTAGTTATTGTAATTTAAAAATTATTGTAAATAAAATACAAAAGCATTATGTAAACAAAACTTTTACTTTGTAAATATTATGTTAAAAATCATGTAATATAACATGTATATGTTACAAAACAATAATAATAAAGTTTTTGATACATATTGTCTATAATTATATTAAATAATATAAAAATCATTTGTATTATCGCTTGTAAATAAAATAAAATTATGTCATTAAACTACATGTCGAAGCCCAAAGTGCATATGACATAACAATCCAATGAACAAACCACAAAAGCTTCACCTTTGCCATTTGGCATGATATGAAACCTGCAGCATCAAGGAAAGGAGTTGCACGGTTAATGTGAGATTATTCACCAATAAATGCCAAGTGTCTGAAATTAACAACTCTGATTTTCCGTACATGAACGTTGACTGGGATTGCGTGGATAGGCAAGGTAGCTTTGGTCCTCATTTCACGACGTATCTCTGCAAAACTAAAAAAGAGGCGCACGCCATTGTGAAAGAGAGATGTGTTGAATCCCCAATCAAAGTTTATTTTGAATGGAAATCCTGAATGGAATTTGGTTAAATGATTTTGGTTTATTTTTTTAATTTAATTATTTAATTTGATTTTATAAGATGATTTTTTTTTTAAATAATAGAATGAGGTTTGGATTCTATGTAGATAATGGAGGATTTGGAGCATGAAATCAAGGAGACCAAAACAAAGCTAAAGACTTACAAAATGAGCATGACTACATATGAGACAGGGTTGGAATCCATGGAATAGGGTATTTTTCTTTGCAATTTTGTTTTGGGCCTTTGCACTATTGTAATGTAAAGGGAGTTTAATTGCAGAGAGAAATTTGGCTTTAAGATGGAAGGTTCTTTTGCACTTTTGTAGACATTTTCCTCATGGAGTTAGATGTTGCTCAAGGAATGCATGTTTGTAATGAATTTTTGGTTCTATTTTAATAAAATTTCAGTCTAGTACACTATTGTCTGAATTTGAATTTATGTATTGCAGCCATATTTTCCTTGAATGATTTTAATTTTGTTTTTAGTATTTTGTTTATGATATTGAGAAATATTGTCATATCATTTATTATATTCTGCTATAGTCTCTGTCAAAGTTTTCTTTGCAGGGTAGAATGAAATTGGTATCTAATATGAATCCATAGGTACTTGAATATACTGAACAATAACTTTTTTGTTTAGCAGCATTCTTATTTCATTTCTTTTTCCTTAAATAAAACAAACCTTTTCTTTCAATTAATGAAAATCATGTAATGGATTTTTTCTGTAATTAGGATTCAGATATGTGTTTCGAATTTGCTACAATAACTATTTATTAAAGTAAATTTGATATGCATAAAGTGTTTCAATAAATTGAAAATCCAAACTATTTTACATGTTGCAATTTAATCTTATTATTTGAATTCAATCATCATTCAAAGAGTCATTTCCCCTTAATTTAGTCAATTTTCTCTCTGATTGGGAAAAGGCTATCATTTTCCAATTCGAGATAGGGTTATTTTCCTTGCTTGCATCTTAGTATAGGCCCACATTTTAATTATCTTAACTTTGCATCAAGTCCTCTCTTAAAGAGGCCCACGCATTGTTGAGTGGTTTTGATCAATCCGTTATGTTGATTTAGATCTTTAATCTATGTAATTAATAAGATCAACATAAAGGAGTTGAAAAATATTGTAAACATTTGTATATAAATTAACTTTTCCTTTTTGTTAAAGTAATGACATTTAACATAATTAGACATTTCTAGGATTTCGGATTATTCTCACTGTAACATTTAATTGTAGAGTTAGCATTAACCTTTAACATAGATTAATATTATACTGTAGGAATATCTTATTTATTATAACATAAATCTAATTTGGTTATGATACTATGTAATATATTGTAGGGAATTAACAATATTTACCAAAGATATTATTTAACTCCATAGTATTAGTATTATTGTTGGCTTAAAGGGGGCTTGGCCCAGGTTCCATATGTATTGCGCACCAACAAAACCCTCAACCACTGGCTCTTTCGGCAATGACCTACAAGCAGATCATAGTCTCACCTGAAGCGGTTATGGGAGGTTGCATAACTAGGTTTATGTAGCCAGAGGGATACTGCGTTGTGGCATCCATGTATTCTCTTATGTTTTATACTTATCTACAACTTCACATACATAAAAGACTTCACGTTGATGCTTTACTTCGCAGATTTTCACTTATTATATAAACATATCAGAGAATAATATAACATGCATTCTTTTGAATAAACAAGTAAAAAGAAAGCATAATAGTACATATGAACACAGATTATGAATACAGATACAAAAGACTTCACCAAAACTTCTTCTTTATTAAGATATATCTTTCAGTACATACAACTCCTTGAACTATGCACCCAGCTACAGGCAGTCTACGCACTCAGCTACAAACTCTTCCAAGGCCTCTAAGCACTCAGCTACGAAGCCTCCCCTTAAGAACAAAAGACTCGATCACTTGTGTTCTCTCTAGCTGATCTAATGATTCTATGATCTTCACGAAGCATTACATGTCTTTAAATACATTTCATTGCTACAAAAACCATGGTCCACATACCATGGACTCAACAGAAAGATGAACTAAAACCTTGATACACGTTACAAAATGAGTGGCTTCAACCGACCTCGAAGCTCCTGGACACTTGTGCGGTGAATACAACTTCGCGGACTCTGCACACTGTGCTCCTCAAAATGAGGAGTCTTCGACCAAAACTGGACCAAGTTGGGCCACGCCCAATAATTGTTAAATTTTATGATTGTTCTATGTTGTATGAGTTACTTTAGCCCAATTTACCTTTTCATTTACAATGCATCCAATTATTAGCAATATAATCAATCATAAACGTAGCTAAAGAAAGAAAAATATGTGCAATGACAAAGAAGACAATAGCACAACCATAAGAGACAGCAAATTGGTCCAAGACCAGGGAAAAAAACCTACACAGGGGGAACCCTTTCAAATCTTCTTCTTTAATAGATCATCATAAAACATTTTCAACAGAGAGTATAATGAGCCCAATATATATGTTTGCAATGGATACTAATAAATCAGATCTACATATATATGTAACACTAGAGATCAAAACCCTAGAGGCTCTTAACAAAATTGTCTTTGTGCGTCTAAAACTCTATGGACACTCTCTCTACCACTGTGTGAGGGTGTCTGTAGCTGCTCGGATGATCTCAGGAAGACCCAATGCATGCGTCTGGGGTCAAACACACTAGATCTTCTCAACAACCCTCAGACACTCTCTTTGAGTTGCTATGCATGCATCTGGGATGGCATGGATGCTCTCAGGACTACTTTGTGCGAGCGTCTGGAAACTGACACCTTCAGATCTACCTCTGAACCCTTGGATGCTCCCTTAAGCCTCTGTGCCAGCGTTTAGGGCTCTCTAGATGCTCTCATAAGCCTATGTGTCAATGTCCAGGGACAAAAATGCTCAGTTCTATGCCAACATCCAAGGATCAGAAGACCCTAACTCAGAGCGAACCTCACGCATGTGATTTCATACCCTTGTGCGAACTCGTTCTGTCAAACTTGTGCGAACCAATACAAAAGAGAAGAAAATTTGCTTGATCGATGTGATGATATGAGCTTGATGTCGCTTCTATTTATAGGCTTTCCTGAGGATTTACTTGGGGTTAAGGTGATCCAGGTGGCTCCAGACACATGCAGAAGTCCAAGAGGACTCAGGAAGGGTCAAAAATCAAAGTGTTTGGATTGTGCTTGAACTAGGTTCATGTTGAATATCTCGTCGTCATGACCGCAGTGGCGTGAATGGTTCTTCAAACCGAGTCCATATGTGAAAGTTAAGAGCAGTCAAATTTCCGGGTTGACTTGGGTGACTGGGCAAGCTTAAGGAGGCAGCAATTTGGATAAAATCCAGCCACCGGATTCCAGCCAACCTGGGCCAGATTCTAGGCGAATTTGTGGCCTACTTAAATTGACTCCTTCGGTCAATTTTTAGAATTTTCAAAAAGGGCTAATTGTTTTATATAACAAAAAAAAACATATTTTTTGGGTGGCGGGCCACCAACCCCGCCACCCCCCAACAGCCATCATATATATAACCAAAAAAAAAATTGAATTAAATGGCCAATGAGCCATGACCCCCGCCGGCCCAACCATACCACATAAACAATGTTAAGTTGGGGTGGGCAGGCCACCTATGGTGGACCCGGCCCACACCCCTATCTGCCATACCTTATACACACAATGGTTATAGTGGGGCCGACAGGGATTGAACCCGCCCAGCCCACGTGGTCCGGCCCCCACCAAGTGGCCCCATGTATCACTCCAACAATGCCCACCCTCGTGCCATATATGATGGCTCCAACACATTCGACCAGCGAAGGTTAAGGGGCAGGCTGCACAAGGTAGGCCCAACCCCATCAACAATTAAATGTGGCCATCTAATATGTTAAATGTAGGTGTATTAAAACATTTCGTGTCAAAAAAAAGGAGGAGTCGGGGTTTGACCACCTAACCTCCTCCACCTAATTCGAGATTTCAAACCAATCCATCTACAACAACTTTATTGAGCAATCCGCTCAATACATTTTATTTAAACCTTCACTCATTTGAGCACTTGAGGGAAGAAGGCAGGAGCGGTAACGCATTTCTATGCAAGTGGAACCATGAGCAGTGCAAAGAGGGGGTTGGAACCATGATCTGAGCAATTTCTCCAGGTGACCAAATTTTCACTTTGTCAGTTTTCGACAAATTTTATATGGTTTCAACATTTCTTGATGCCACAAACTCAATGGTGTTTTTTGTTTCTCCATCAGAGATATGCAATTTTAGGGCTACTTCAATTTTGGAGGTATAAGGTCGTCATTTTGACTTTTGATGTACTTTCATTATTTTTCCATCTAATGAAAACAGGGCCTGCCCGCTAATTCGATCAGGACCTGGAGACATAGTCCCTCTTGGATGAACTTCGATGTCAATCATGTGTCCTTTATGTGTGACTTACTATTCTTCTCTTCCTCTTATTTTAAGCACTTGTAATTTCATGGTTAAATGGAAGCTTAATATGTAATTCTTTAATGCATAACAAGAAAAAGATTTTTGGGATCAAGTCCGAGGATCAGAAGACCCTAACTCAAAGCGAACCCCATGCCTGTGATTTCAGACCCTTGTGCGAACTCCTTCTGTCGAACTTGTGGGAACCAATACAAAAGAGAAGAAAATACGATTTCTTAATCGTTGTGATGATATGAGCTTGAGGTTGCTTCTATTTACAGGCTTTCCTGAGGGTTTACTTGGGTTTAAGGTTGACCTAAGTAGTTACCCATGTGGTTAGGGCCGACCCACTCCATAATGCATGTATGAATAAAATAATTCAAAACTTAAATTCTGCTTGACCAAATTGGGTGAGCTTTAGGTCGATTTTGGTCATATAGAAAAGAGGAATTTAATGCAAGTATCATCTCAGTCATTTGAGTTCTCCATTGTGGAATTTGACCCTAGTTGCAAAAAATTAACACTCCCTCTCAACTAGGAAGAATTCCACCTACCAATATAAGTTCTTTGATCTTCACATCATGCTGTAAAGATTTGGTTGTCTTTGATCAACTCTTATCTGCTGAAACTTTCTCGGATCTAAAAGAATAATAATCAGGGAGCACAATAGCTTCCACCCATACCAGAAATAGGAAAACTCATCATACAGGGGAGCAAGTCCTCAACCCTGGAATGTCATCGCAGAGCTTACCCTCAACCCGAAATCTCATCAGGGATCTTACTCTCAACCCAAAATCCTATTTCCTACCTATCTTCCCAACAATGACTCTCAGTAGTCATGTGGTAGAACACCAGCATAATAATCGCCTTAGGTGTAGCCAAGTACATTCTCAACTCATTAGCCAAATTCGGAGTGTTATTCCCAACAAGCCATGCTTGTGGGTATGATGCCAACTGGAGTATAATCTACAAAGACTAGATAGGGGAGAAACATTCTCTGACCCTATAAAGATAGGGGAGTACCCTATTGTCCAGGGATCCCTCAACCCCATGATCCCTCTATCTCGATTCCTCACCCTGGGAGCTCAAACAGGGTAGGAAGAGTTGGCTCAGTGTCCTCGATCAATGCTGCCCCTTATCCAGAGGGGCTACATCCATCAGTCCAAACTACTCTCTGAAGACCAAAACTTTTTCCTTTGGTAATGCCTTGGTGAGAATATTTGCAGTCTATTCATCTGTCAAAATGTGATGGAGCTTGACAACTCCTCTTTGCACCATGTCTCGAATAAAGTGATATTGAATCTCAATGTGCCTGGACGTGTCATGAAACATAGGATTCTATGCCAAATGGATCCCACTCTTATTGTCGTAGTAGATCACTGTAGTGTCTAGGGCCTTCTCAAATAGCTCTCCAAAGAGCTTTCTCAACCAAATTGCTTCGCAGCTAGCCATGCTAGAGACAATGTATTCTTCTTCATCGGTTCTCAGCACTATAGAATTTTGTTTCTTGCTCATCTAGGATAGCATGGAAGATCCAAGGCTAAAACAAAATCTAGATGTACTCTTCCTGTTGATAACATTTCTAGTCTAGTCAACATCAATGTATCCATGAAGTTGAACATCTCCAGCAGAATATCTTAGGCCAAGTGTGATCGACCCATGAAAATATATCAATATGTGATTGGCAGCTATCAAATGTGTGTGGCAAGGCTCGATCATGAATTTCCTCAATGTGTTTACTGCATAGCATGTGTCTGGACGAGTGTTCACAAGGAACATCAAAGCCCCAATTAGTTGTCTATACTTGGATGGATTTTCCAAGTCTGGTCCTGTAGTTTCTCCACATAACTTCTTGAAGTTCATTTCCAATGTTATAACAATGGATTTTCATTCATTCATTCCAAATCTTTCCAGCAGCTTTACAACATATTTTCCTTGTGAAAGGAAAATCTCACCGGGCCTTTGCCACACCTCAAGGCCTAAAAAATAGTGCATAAGACCAAGTTATTTCATCTCAAATTTAGAGGCTATCTTCCTCTTACACTCGATCATCATAGGCTCATTACCTGTCAAGAATAGATCGTCAACGTATAAATGTTGGAAATAATACTGAGAGGGGGGGGTGAATCAGTATTATTACATTAATAAAACTTTTTCATTTCCATATTCAGATTCATATATGCTACTTCCACAACTTCTTATGATTCAGTAAGTTGATCCTTAATGAGTGCATTAGAACATTATCAACCATATTAACAGTAAAATGGTGCAGTAAAATAGAACAGATCATCACACATAAGTCACACACATGAACACCATGATATAAGGTGGAAACCCAATGTGGGAGAAAACCACCTGCTGCAAGTCATCTCAATCTTCTTCTTAATAAGAAAATCCTTTTACAATATTAGTACTGGTGCAGTCTTATACCAGTACGGGAGCTACAACCCCCTTTGCTCTTGTACTAGCTTAGATACTAGTACGTAGGCGCCAGCCTACAATCTTCTCTCCTCCAGGTACCACGTTTCATGCATTTTCAGACTGGATATTCCTGAAGCACAACACATAATCTGAAAGGCCACGTTTCATCCAATTTTCATACTGGACCCATTAATATCATTGAAGCACATAATCAATCTTCTGAATCACCCAAACACCAGATCAATACATATACAAGGATAATATATGTGTTAGCACCCAGATCTAGTCCATCAGATCACACAAATATGAGTCATTATGATCCTGATCCAATATTAGTTCTCATCCATCAATACTGAAGCTAAACCTTTGAGATGTCATCAGAACCCATCAATAATTAGAACCACCTGTGACTTCAAATATCATAGCTCAAATTGTATACGCTACTACAATGAACCAAACCATTTGATCCCGATCTATCCTTAGATCTTGTTCTCCTTCAACCGGTGAGATCCCTCTTTAGTTCAGATCCAGATCTGCACCATAACCCAATCACAGTATTCCAGATCTAGCACTTTATCAAATATTCAGATAATACTTTGCCAAATGATCTCCTTCCTCTTTTATAGCCTTAGTCCTTTCTCAATACCACGGTCCAAAACCATAGGATAAAAAAACTGTTGGACTAATACCATGAACCAACCATGAAAGTGCGTGAGATCAACCCTTTTGGATGCAATACCACAGGCCAAAACCATAGGATCAAAAACTATCGAACTAATACCATGAACCAACCATGAAAGTGCGTGAGATCAACACTTTTGACGAGGTACCATGGTCCAAAACCATAGGTTCAAATACCAAGGACTAACTACCATGGACCAAAGGTAATTTCTCCAACATATACGCGCTTTTCCTTGCATGAAAGTGCATGAACTTTTTCTCTACATGCAATACCACAGACCAAAACCATAATAAACCAATACCACGAACCCAATACTTGGGATCAACACTTCTGACGAGGTACCATGGTCCAAAACCATAGGTTCAAATACCAAGGACTAACTACCATGGACCAAAGGTAAGTTCTCCAACATATACGCGCTTTTCCTTGCATGAAAGTGCGTGAACTTTTTCTCTACATGAAATAAACTTTTCTCTACATAAAAGTGTGTGAACTTTTCTCTCCATGAAATAAACTTTTCTCTGCATAAAAGTGCGTGAACTTTTCTCTACATGAAATAAACTTTTCTCTGCATAAAAGTGCGTGAACTTTTCTCTACATGAAATAAAATTTTCTCTGCATAAAAGTGTGTGAACTTTTCTCTACATGAAATAAACTTTTCTCTGCATAAAAGTGCGTGAACTTTTCTCTACATGAAATAAACTTTTCTCTTCATAAAAGTGCGTGAACTTTACTGCACTATAATTTATCATCTGAGATGAGTGGGTTGCCAGCAAGTACAACATATGTATCATAATGCCAACAATAAAACCAAAATCAATGGCATACCTTGGAATACCTTGAAGTAGATGTTGGGATCGACATTGATTCTTTTGAATCCCAGCTTCACTAAGTAATTGTCAATGCATGCATACTAAGCTCAAGGAGCTTGCTTCAAACCATACAATGTCTTCTTCAACTTGCAAACATGTGTTCTTCAATCTTCCACTTAAAATCCATGTGGTTTTTCAACATATACTTCTTCTTGTAACATAACATGAAGGAATGCGGTATTTACATCCATCTGATGAAGAGTCCATCCCTGACTTGCAACAAGGGAAACTATAGAACAGATCATTTTATATCAAGCCATGGGAGAAAATATGTCATCATAATCTTCTCCCTCTTTCTGAGAGAATCCTTGAGCTACGAAGCTTGCTTTTTATTTCTCTATGTTGCCATCAATTCCATGTTTGATCTTGAATAACCACTTTGAAGTCACAACAAACTTCCCTTTCGGTCTAGGTACAACATCCCATACATCATTTTTCACAATCGATTCATATTCCTCAACCATAGCATCCTTCCAAACTTGTTCTTTTACCACTTATTTGAATCAGGTCAGTTTGGCTTGAATCATAGTGCTCATAGCGGCAACATATCCTTGGTAACTACATGGTTGCTTCCTTTCTTTGAATGATCTACGAATGGGGAAATTTCTTTTAGCATCTTATAAAGTATCGCGGAGCCAAAGTGGTCTCTTCCTAGTAGGAGTTTCATTTGAAGGAAGATCTAACGGATCCATAGACTCCATGGGATCCTCAACCATATCGAACTCTGGCACGGACAGACCATCTAGAATATCCCAGTCATCATTCTCTTCCTTGGGAGGAGGATGCGGAGGAATATCTCTTTCTTTTCCAAGAGCTACATCTTCATCGAATGTTACGTCCTTGCTAATTTCAACCTTCCTCTGACCAGGAATATATATCCTTTATGCTTTAGAATTTTCACAATAACCCACAAACGTACCCTTTCTTTGTGTAACTTCCAATTTGTTCCTTTTTTCCTTCAGCACATGAAAATATATGGGGCATCCAAATACATGAAGATGGCTAATGTCAAGCTTGATACTTCTGAATATTTCTTCAAGGGTCTTGTTTTCTAATGCTTGATGAGGCACCCTATTTTGAACATACACAACAATAGATGTAGCTTCGGCCCAAAGCAACTTTCACACCTTTTGATCATGGCGCATAGCACAGGCAACTTCTAATATAGACATGTTCTTCCTTTCAGCTAGACCATTCTGTTCAGGAGTATATGGCACAATTGTTTCTTTCTTGATCCCTTCCTTCTTGCAAAATATTATGAATTCTTTTGACATGTATTCTCCTCCATTGTCAGATCTAAAGACTTTGATTTTATTTCCTAATTGATTTTTGATCAAGGCTTTGAATTCCTTGAATATTTCAAAGGCTTCATCCTTGTTCTTAAGATAGTATATCCATGTCTTTCTTGAGAAGTCTTCAATAAAGGTGATGTAGTAGAGATGACCACCAATAGAATGTACAAGAATTAGACCACATATATTAGAATTAATAAGATTTAGGATGTCATTTGTCATGTTCTTACTAGAGGTAAATGGCCCCCTTGTTTTCTTTCCACTCGCACAACCTAGAAAAACTCCATTATGATGAGATTGAACACCGGAATACGTGAGACAAATTTATTCAACTTCGGAGGTGCATAATAGTGTAGATGAGCCAGTCAGCAGTGCCATAACTTGCTTAGGCGATTGGTATTATGAACCAATGCAAGAAGAGGTCTTCTAGTCACTCTATAGAGTCCTTCAAATCTCGATCCTAATGTGAATGCATCTCTCATAGGTGAATCAATGGGCCAAGTCAAAACTTTTCCTTTGATGAAGGAAACCCTCACCCCTTTATCTTCCAATGCAGATATAGATACCAAAGTAATCCTGGTACATACATAAAATCATGTTGTAGAATTGATTCCCTAGAATTCAACTGAAATTTGATGAACCCAAAGCCTTTCACGAGATGAGTGGAGTTGTCTCCAAGAATGATCTTTAGCTTAGTATCCCTCTCTACTAGATTAGAGACGACTTCCTTGTATCTAGAGAAATGATGAGTGGCCCCACTATCAACCAACCAACTATCCCATGAATCTGGTGGAGAAGAACTAGTAAGAGCATAAATAAGAATGTATTTAGATTTATTTACAGCATTACTTTCATACCTGGGAGCCCTTGACTTCTTTTGAGGAGAATGATTTTCTTCACGATCACTTGAGGAGTCCCTTCTTCTTCTTTCATATATTCTATCACGGTTCTTTCTTTGATTTTTTTTCTTCTTTTGTTATTATAGTTGCCTCTAGTGTTGTAACATGGTATTTTTCTCCTCTCGAGACAATCACGAGCATAATGACCTGTCTTGTGGAAATTGAAGCATTAAATATGAGATGATGATTTGTCATTCCTTCCTTTTGTATTTGAGAAGGAGGCTTCATGATGATGGACCTCCTTTTTCCTTCTCCCTTTTTTCATGAATGATATATGTAGCGGGCTCTCCCTCTTCATGCTTTTGCATCCTTCCTCTTGCTATCATCCTCAATTCTTCTTGAGTGAGATTCCCAACAATTTCATCAAATGTGGGAAGGTCGTTATTGTTGCTAATTGTAGTAATGAAGGTTTCCCAAATAGGAGGGAGACATCTAAGAGTCACAACTACTAGCTCCCTATCAAGCACAGTTTCTCCAATTCTCTGCAATTGATCTCTAAGGCAAGAGCTCCTCATAATGTAAGATTGAACGACTTCTCCTTTGTTCATCTTAGTTTCCTTGATTTGATCTTTCAAGGTGATGATCTCATTCAAGTTGTTGATTTCATATATGTAGACTATCTTGTCATACATATCTTTAGACTTTCTTAAATTCCCAACATATGCAAGTAAATGATCTTGTAAACCATCATATAATTTCCTTTTCTTTGGAATCACCTTTCTTGTACTTGTTCTTGAGGGAAGCGGAATTTTCTGGAGGCTCAAGCATCCTTCCTTGGATGTATTCCAGCACATAATTGTTGTCAGCTATGATCTCCAATATGACTTTCCATGCAACAAATTTTGATGCATCACCCAACTTTTCATGCTCCTTGAAGGTAGAGGACGACATCTTGACCTTGACTAGGCAATCTGCTTTCTAAAAGTGAGGGCTTCAATGCTTGTCTTATTTTGGGCTTTTCCTTCACCTTAGCTCTGATACCATGTTAACTTTTATGATTGTTGTATGTTGTATAAGATACTTTAGCCCAATTTACCTTTTCATTTACAATGCATCCAATTGTTAGCAGTATAATCAATCATAAATGTAACTGAAGAAAAAGAAAAAAAGGAGTGACAAAGAAGAAAACAACACAACCATAAGAGATAGCAGATTGGTACAAGACCAGGGAAAAAGACCCTACAAGGGGGAAACCCTTTGAAATATTATTATTTAATAAATCGTCATAAAAAAAAATTGGTCAAGAGTACAATGAGCCCAATACATATGTTTACAACAAATACTGATAAATCATATCTATAGATATATAGATCTATATAACAACAGAGATAAACCCAGATCACTGAAGCCAATTGAAGACAACTGATAAACCCAAGATCAAAACGCTGGACGCTCTTAGAAAAATTTTCTATGTGAGTTTGAAACTCTCTAGATGCTCTCTTTTCCACTGTGTGAGGGCATCTATAGCTGCTCAGATGCTCTCAGGAAGATTATGTGTGTGTGTCTGGGGTCAAACACACCAAATCTTCTCAAAAAATCTCGAATGCTCTCTTCCAGTTTCTATGCATGCGCCCGGGACTTCATGGATGCTCTTAGGACTACTCTATGTGAGCATTCAGGGACCGACACCATCAGATCTACCTCTGAACCCTTGGATGCTCCCTTAAGCCTATGTGCCAATGTCTAGGGCTCTCTATATGCTCTCATAAGCCTGTGTGCAAGTGTCCAGGGATGAAAATGCTTAGTTCTATGTCGATATCCAGGGATCAAAAGACCCTAACTCAGATCGAAGCTCACGCCTATGATTTCGCACCCTTATGCAAACTCCTTTCATCAAACATGTGCAAACCAATACAAAAGCAAAGAAAAGAAGATTGATTGATCATTGTGATGATATGAGCTTGAGGTCGCTTCTATTTATAGGGTTTACTTGGGGTTAAGGCCAACTTAAGCAGTTACCCATGTGGTTAGGACCGACCCACTCCATAATGATGCATGTATGAATAAAATAATTTGAAACTTAACTTCCACTTGACCAAATTGTGTGATCTTTAGGTCGATTTTGGTCCTCTCAAAAACAGGAATTTAATAAAATCATCATCTTAGTCATTTGAGTTTTCCATTGTGGAATTAACCCTAGTTGCAAAAATTTAACAAGTATCAATATTAAACTTAGGATAATATTAATACACTTTGTAACTATTAGATCTTATATACGTGTATGCTAATAATTTATCATAGAATTATATTATACTTGAGTGTAGTGTGTTACATAGAATTTTGTCCCTGTCCCTATACTCCTCGTTCCTTGATCCTGGAGGACCTCTACAGTGAACCCTACATGCTTACCCTTCATGAAGAAACTCCCATTGTGTCCCTCTTCATGAGAAGAGCAATTCCCTTTTGCACCATTTCCCCAAAAACTTCTGTTTTTCCCAGTTTACAAGACCGGCGCTAATGGCCTTTGTCCTCCTCGCACCAATATGCAGGGATTAACACTGTCCCTAGCACTGACTGGAGTGACTAAGCTTTGTTCCAGTTGCATCAATCCTCTTATGGAAATTTTTTTCAATAAATAGTCGTAGCTTCCAGCTCTAGAAGCTTCGTAACGGAAGTCTGGTAAATGGTTTGGCCGGATGGGGTCGAGGATGTTAGTTTGGGCTCCTTTCCCCTATAATGATGGAACTATCTCAAGAGATAAGACCTTCTCCCATGATAAGAGGATCCATCTCCCATCCATTCATCCTATATGAACCTCCCTTTTTCGCAACCACAAGCTAGTGTTAATGTTGGTGTGCCAGTGCTGATTAAGTTTGGAGTAAACAACAAGTTATTCATAGTTGTAGCTCTCTAGTTGTGTGAGGGAGATGTGTGAATATGGTTTAGTGTGAAGCCTAAAGGGAAGAGCCTTAAAACTATTATTGTTGAGGCCATCATGGAATGCTAGCAGAAGTGTGTGGGAACCTGGTTTTGTCAGAGGAGAGAGACAACGTCAAGACAATGGTTGTAATCTCTTCTTAATTCAATATATATATGCAACTATCAATTGATTTCCTACATGATTTTTCATCTTACATGTTCATGGCTTAATGTTTCTTGACTTGTTAAGTAGGTTGAATTACAATTTGTCTATTATCACAGTTGTTGTTTGTTGTTGTTTACATGTTTCAAGTGTTAGAAGAAGAAAGCGATAGATAGTTGGAGCGAGCAAGCAAGGACATCCTCAAACGGGATAAGCATACTAAGAGGTAGGCCCTCTTAATTGGTTCTAACATAAGGAAATATTCCATATAATGTATCAGTTGTGGCTAGACCCATTATCGGGCTAGAGGAATTGTTTGTGTCTGCACTCAAAATTTTACTTCACCACAAATTGGCGACCATAGTGGGGAACCAATCCTTATGTTTGTCTTGTTTGAGATTTCATGATTTTGTGTGAACTTTTCTAGTTCCACTTTTTCCCTTTGGTTCTGTTTATTTTCTTATGCTTATTGGTCTGAGTTTGAAATTCATAGTAGCAGATCTAGTCCCTGTTTTAAAAAAAAAATATTTTCTTCTTGTCTCCCTTGCTCAGCGCACTTAATCCGCTGACAGTCGTGCCGATCAGCACGATATGTTGCGAAACAGTTGCACCGACCGACCTTTGGCGCTTGTTGTCAGTTAGGCAGTCGCGTCAATGCCTGTAAGTGAAGATTATGGTTTATCCCCAATCTTGGCCAATGTGTTTTGCTCTCATGATTTCTACCCCATAAGCCTTTTAGACCGTTTTCTCCTTGACTAGAAAGCTACTTTTCATTTTGGTTTTGTTTTCATGTTGGTTTATCATCTTCCTACTTGATTTCTTGAGTCATTGGATGGTTAGTGACACTAGGGCATCTAGACCGTCATCCATTCAGCTAATTGTGAACTCAGTGAGTTGAGTTGTTGGTGTACTTACTCCTTGAATTTCATTTTCGGTCCTTTTACGACTTTGACCTCCACTACACAAGTTTGAAAATTTTTCGTTTTCTTGTCTAAACATCTCTTTTCCGACATGGATTACATTGCTTGTCTTGTTTTTGGTAATTTCAGTGCTTCATTAATTTGAATGAGTCTCTCTTTTCGTGTTTTCATTTGCTTGAAGAACTAATTGTCTCGAAAAATTTTCATTGAAGTGTTACATGTGAAAGTTCATTTCATCATTTCATGAAAAAGTATGAAATTCTGGTTTGTTGCATCATTATGCTACAATAGTCAGCATCATTAAAGACTAGGATTGCATTAACATTTGAAAAAGAAAATAACTCTTTTTCTTTTGAAAGGACTGTTAGAAATGTACTTGTCATGAAATTAGGAATTGGAATGCATTTTTCATTAGTTTATTTTTCGAAAAGTGAGGTAGTGAAAGATCATTTTTCTTTCAGTTGCTTGGTTGTTTTCATTTGACTGTGTGGTTTCTACCCTCTCTAGTGTAGGCAATTCATCGAATTGAAAGGCTCTTGTCTCATTTAGTTGCATTTAAGGTTTTTTGAGCCACATCACTAGGGCATGAAAGCTGAGACATAACTCAAGATAAACTTTAAAATGAACTCAATTAACCTAAGGTGCATTCAACATCTAACGATCATATCTAGAAGGTCTAGTCTAGAGATGTGTTCCAACCTCTTTAAACCTAGCAGCTGTCATTAGCTTTGGCATTAGATAGTGCTAGTACGGATTTGTGCTCCCCATACCGTCAAGTATATAACAAGAGACCCCTCTAGGCTGCAATCCTTTATCCTTAGGAAGCCGAGTCAGCCGCCTTGCAAACGCGATACACCGAACACAGCATTCAGGGAGATTTCCTGCTCGTACTTCTCGATTCACCAGGAGGTATTCTGCAATTCACAGTTGCCTCATAATCCTATTTACCTAGATCATCCAGAGCAGTCATTTGATCTTTTTGACTCATTAAACTTAAAAGATCATTCGAGCACTCTTTCTTTTGAGCTCATTTCCAATCGAAAGTGATATAGTCATCTTTATTTCTTTCTCGACTCTTAAAAAATGAAAGAGCACCAGTCTTTTTATGCGTCTTAATAATTGATTTCCCACGATCCGATAACATCCTGTTAGTCTTTTCTAGACCAAATTGTGAGTTTCCCTTAAAGAACATTTTAAAGCCTTGAATTTTATTTGTCTCTTTTCTGTTAACTAAGACAAGGTCATCGTGGCTGAACCATCTGGTTCACCTAGTTCCTCTTCCTCTCCTTCGTCTGAAAGATTAACTGAGGAGCCATTTCCTGAGTTACCAGAGTCACCGAAGGACCAAGGTGTTGAACTCAAAATTGTTTTGAGCATTCAACCTTTGTCATCTCATC
This sequence comes from Pinus tabuliformis, assembly GCA_031772625.1. Lineage (NCBI taxonomy): Eukaryota > Viridiplantae > Streptophyta > Pinopsida > Pinales > Pinaceae > Pinus > Pinus tabuliformis. The sequence continues at coordinate 2,033,798,612 of CM062816.1, read as the reverse complement.
CTCTACCTACTTTAGATATTGGGTCATCTACTGATCTTGGCTCGGAATCTCCGGACAATCCCGTTCAAACTCCTGAGAGTTCATCAACCACTGACGGTCAACTTGGACTGGTTATCTATCCTCTGAAATCCTTTGTTTGACCCTATTGTGATATCACCATGGCGTCCTTACAGTCTGTACGATAATTCGAGTGTTCCTTTGGAATTATCCCCTCATACTTCTTTGGACATTCGTCATCGTTTATTCCCGGATATGGAACCCAAAGGCGATGCTCCAGTCACCTCTCCAAAAGAGTTAGAAATTTCTACTACACACAATGTTGAAGAGGAAGAACATCCTTTTCCTCCTGAATATTTCCCCTATATAGGGGGTATTCCCACCAGTGTGCCGCCTTACTGTGTGTCTTTGGCACAGTTGGTTTTAGGTACACCTAGTGCCTCATCACTTTACCATAACCTTGTTTGGGCATCAGGCGCCATACCTACTTTAGGTCTGTTCATTGCAAACTCGACCTCCCAACAAGCTATTACCTCAGTCCCAATGCAACCCACCATTCCAAACCCTCTTGTATCATCAGTCCCAGTCACCCGTCCAGTTCAACCGGCGGTCTCGAGGAATGTCTCTATCAGTTCCTCCATCCCTCTAGTCAGTGGCCAAGTTGTGCCACCACATGGGAGGCAAAACCTGAATGTTTCTATGGTGTCAAGCGCCACCAATGTGAGTGGCTCACAAGCTCACATGCTTGGTATGAACCAACCTTCTTCTGGCATTATTCACAACCCTGTTGATCCTACTGGATCAAGCAATGTCCAATACCAACAGGTTCAAATCCCGTTGGTCCGTTTGGGTCGAGCAATGTCCAGTATCAGCAGCCCTATGAGGCTCAAGTCCAATACCAAACTCCTTACGATCCATATGGCTCTCAAGGAATGGTTAATCAACCTTACACCCTTCATTCTGGGCAGTACATTCAGCCTGGCTCATCCACTTTCTAGGGTGGCTATGGCCAGCTTTAGTTCGGAAATTTTTTGGGCACTGTTCAAGTACCCTTGCAACAGCAAGGGCTATCCACATAACCGCAAGGGAAAATGATCCCGCAACAAGGTCAACTGCAACAACCATAAGGAAAACCCTTGCAACAATTGTAGCAAACCGTGCAGCAACAGATGCACTATGCTCCACAAATCTCCTAGCCCATGTCCTCCCAAGGCCAACCTCTGCAACCCCAGGGAAAAAATTTTCAACCGTAGGGCCAACCCTTGCAGTATAAAAACCAACCCGGGCAACAGCAACCCTTGTATACATATCAATAGGGCCAACCCTTGCAAGGGCAAGGCCAGGGGCAAGTCCTGCAACAGCAGGCCCAAAATCCTAATGTCCTAGGTCAACAGGTCCAGAATCCTTCTGGCCAAGGGCAGTAGGTAAAAAACCCTAATGTCCTAGGTCAATAGGTACAGAATCCTTTTGGTCAAGGGTAGCAGGTATAGCATCCCTATGCCTAAGGGAAACAAGTGTATCAACCTTATGCCCAAGGAAAACAGGTCCAAAATCCTCTTATTCAATGAAAACAGGGTCATCACCCATATGTTCAGGGAAAACAGGTATAATATCCATATGTCCAAGTTCAACAAGCTCAATAGCATGTTGCTTATTAGCAACCTATGGCTAGACAGTTCCAAGGTATTCAAGGTCAAAATCCTCTCTATGGCCAGGGTAACCTATAATGGGGGCAGCATCAAATGCCATATGGCTAAAATCCCCCACTATGGGGCCAAAATCCTTACCATCAGGAATGGGCTCCTCCGCTTGGACCCGCTTATTGACCTCCTATGCCTTTTAATACTCAATTTCCATTCTTGGCCACATTAGAGTTGCCAGATGTGTCTCGCCTTACAAATGATCCAATCCTTCATTCTCCATACTGGCCTCCAGTTTCGTCCAAGATACCAAGTGATTGTCCAAAGTTTGATGGGAAAGAAAAAGAAGATCCTCAAGCCCACATGATGACATATCACCTCTAGTGCTCTTCGAACTCTCACGTTGACGATTCCATTTGTCTCCGTCTTTTCCAACGAACCCTCACAGGCACTACAACCAAGTGGTACATCACACTTCCTCGAAGTACTTACCATTACATCAACTCTTTAGCCATGGCTTTCCTCACACATTTTCAGCTACCAGTTCGCTATGAAACTGGCACCTATTTGCTCACATCGCTTAATCAATACACTGCGACACACATCTCTGATCACATCCATGAATGGAGATGTAGACGTCACTTGATCAAATTTGATATTGTTGATAGTTTCTCACTGAATGGTTCACTAAATCATTCGTGGCCCCAATTGCTCACGATATAGTTGTGGGTGGGATGTGTTACTGAAGAACAAGCCATTTCTTGTGCCCGGTACTTAGATCTAGTTTACTCTCAGTCTGGAACTTTGTATGATTTATTACCCGATGCTCCACGGCCATCATCTAATCCCATGGCATCAAAGTCGCAAGTTGTACCTCATGTCGATGGAGTTATTGGTTCAGTATCCCAGACCCCTGCTAAATCTTCTTCCAAACAGAAGTCGGTCTCGAATGTTGTTCCCAATAGTTCTTGCCAGAATCTTCCTGACCCTGGTAAAACCTTAGACGTCCACGTTGTCTAATCTACCACAGCAAACAAATCCTCGAAAGGTAAGAAGAAAGGCAAAGGCAAGGGTAAAGTTGATGCCCCAAAATAGGGTCCTCCCAAATCGTCTGTTAGTGAATCTTCATAATGGAAACCTAAGTATCCCTACCTCATTTGTGAAGAGGATCACTATACTAAGGATTGTCCCTGACAATCCGAAGTTAACCATTTGCTTAAAGGGACCCCTACTGTCCTCAAAGATCTATTTTCGTCTCAGCAGACCCAAATGGTAGACCAACCTCAATTATCTGCTTCCTCAGGATCTCAGGTGTTCATGATGAGTACGATTATTAATGTGGCTACTATATTGAAAGATTACCAAACTACTGCTTCGATAGCAGGGAAAGAGAAAGAATCCACCCCTTCTTCTTCTGCCTCGAGTTCTAGCCCTCTTCATATTGAGCGCCCTAACCCTGATTCCGCTATACTGCCACCCTCTCAAGGTGTTCTATGGAAATCCTCGTACAATCCTAATGCCCGAGCCACTCAATGCTATAATATTGTTGAGGATTTGGCTCAAGCACCGTCAGCTATGTGGGCTCTCAAGGTGCTCCAAAGTTTCCCATCGCAGTGGAAATCTTTGCCTTCAGATATCGGGGGTATCGATTCGAACAATTCCAATTTGATATGTTTTGATCTAGAGAACCATGTTTTGTGTCACCCTCATCCCTTTCTTATTCAAGTAATCATCAATGAAAAGACCATCCACAAGACTGTCATCGATGAAGGTGCTTCCACCTACATCAGTCAAACGCATGCTGGAAGGCTATTGGTTCGCCTACTTTGAACTAATCCCTGAACACTTTAGAAGCTTTCGATGGGCACAATTCATGACCCTTCGGTGTCTTACCTAACCTTTCCATTACTCTGGAAGGCAAGACAGTGCAAGTCGAGGTAGAAATTGTTGATGCCAATCTTAATTACAATCTTCTACTCGGTTGGAGCTAGACCCATGCTATGCATGTTGTAGCCTCCTCCCTATTTCGCGTGATTCGTTTTCCCCATCAAGGGAAGATTGTCACTGTCGACTAGCTATCTTTCTTTGCCTCTTCCTCCTCGGATGGCAATGTTCCATACGTCAAGCACACTGGTGCTTCCTATGAGAGTGTGGGGGAAGGTCTTTTCAAAGATTCTGCCTTAATGGGAATTTTTCTGCTCCCACCTCCTCATGTTGCCTCTGTCAAAATAGTCTCGGTCAAATCTTACCCTTGGGCCATATCTTCACTAGATCTTGTTGATACTTGGGACGAGGTTATGCCACTTAGTCCTGTCGAAATCAATTACATGTAAATTATTTGGGATTCGAGTTCTGCATCCTCTGATTCTTTTGTTTCGAAGACCTCTCTCGATATGTATTCTCAATCCCCGTGTCTTAGCGCTTTGGAATCATTTGATCCCTTAGCTGAGACCTTCCTTGCTGACGAAGGTATCATGGAAATAATGTCTCTCGAGGAACCACCTTGGACAGGTATTCATCATTGTTCTGTGTTCTTGCCTTGCCTGGTGGTCATGTATACCGATCTCGAAGAGTTCTCTTCTCAATCACCTATTGACATGTCAGTCTCACCTGACATTGCCAAGATCTTTCAACTGAGGGCACCTTTATCCCATCATGGATTTAGTTTTTTCTCCCTCCCCGAGTTCTTACCGATTTCCCATCATTGCCATGGGGTTGTCATCTGACTCGTAACCCTACCTCCCCCAGGGGGCATGGGGGCAATGCCTTATATTATTTCTACTCTATCATTTGGCTGAGTCGATGCTTACTCGTCATGTCCACAGTAAAACTCCAATGTCCATCTATGTTGATTGATTACCCGAGTCCGAGCATGGACTCCCTCGAGAAGTACTATGCTTACGTCATCTTGCATGGTTACTTGTGTACATTAGTGCGTCATTCATTTTTGTGCAGTGTGGTTTGGTGTGTTAGTTTTCAAACAACTTTCCTGCTTACTATGTTTTCCTTGCTTTGTAGATGTTTGTGACTCCTCACATCGGTTTCGTTGATGGTGCTTGTTTTAGTACTCGGAACCTATCATCTGCGGCATGGGCTATTTGTGACCCTAATTGTGATTTGATTGACCTTCAAGGTATCTGTTTAGGTCGTACAACTAACAACATTGTTGAATACAATGCGATCATCAAACTATTGTCAGAAGCCATTACTCTTGACATTCAAGAGTTGGTTGTCAACCTAGATTCACGGCTTGTCGTCCTTCAACTCAATGGACAATATTCCGTCAAAAACCCTCAAATATTGCGAATGTATCTCCGTATTCGTCTACTGGAAAGACATTTTGATTACATTATGTATCATCATATTCATAGGTGCATGAATACATTGACAGATGCATTAGCTAATTATGTGCTAGATAAACATTTACGAAACATGTGAAAAGATAAAACAAACCATTTGTACCATAGTAAGAAAGAAAATACAACATATATATATATATGGTGATAATGTTTGATACACCAAAACCCTAAAACATAATATGTGTGTCCAAAATAACATCGGCGACTCGCAGGCCTCATATTTTCGTGGAACGCAGGCCTCAAAAAATGTAAGTGTTGGACCTAGGAACTAATCAGCATGGTGATCATGGTAGCATGATATAACTCGTGCAACATGAGTCAAAAATCGGCAGATCCGATCCGATACTCCCACCGTGTGTCTCTAGTACTGGCGAGGAATGTCTCCCACCCGAGCATACTCTGGGATACCACGAGTCAACCCCTCAAGGTTCCTCGCGATCTCCTCCTCATTGTCACTCCCCTCCTGATAAGGAGCGACAACATCAATCAGGCGAGCGATGCACCTAGTTATTGGGGACATCCCAACAAGGCGCTCTGGTCCAACGTCTACATTAACAAAGTGAAATGTTATAAACACATATATACCAAAAACAATTAAAAATCTCAAAATTAAAAAATTGATTTTTTACCTTCATTGTCAAAATCCTCTCCATCTAGTAGCGGAATGTCCGGATCTCCACGGAAGTCGATGCCACAATATGGCCAGTCCTCCATGACGATCTTCTGTTGTCGTATCCATGAAAATAATGCAGGTATGTATGACATGTGCTAGCCCCCAGTGATCCTGGGCATCAAACGACTCCAGTGGGCCATCCGCGGGTCGCGTGGCATGGGAGGATCTATCTCAGTCAACTGGTACTGGAACAGTGGCACCTGTTCCAAGAAAAAGGTCACTAGTACAGATCTGAAGCAAAATTGCTTCAGATTCCCCGCCTTAGCTTTGGTTAGCTGGCGCTTTATGTTGATCTTCATGGCCTCTACCCAGTTGAATATCATAGGTGTTGTGCAGTCGATGGCATACAAGAACTTTGACTTGTTAGTCTCGTGCACTGCCTGGGACCCCGCCACTCTGTTGATAGTCAACAGAAGCACTCTTAGTGTCAAATCCTGAACAGTGGAAATCTCAATCTTCCCACTCTTGGATTTGAGGGCCTCAGGGAAATGTTTGGTGAGCAACGTGGATATGCTTGCCCCAATCGGTCGTGGCCCATATAAGTTGACTAGTTCCCCTCTTTGGGATAGTCCTGTAATGAAGTATATATCTGAAGTTTCTAACTCTAGCTCTTGGTCACCAATGACGAATATTTCCCGATTTATGTCCCAAAGACTAATCAGGTACCGAAGCAACTTAGGTTGGGCCCGCATCCCTGGCGTGAGAAAGAATTTGAGGAGCCCACAAGCCCTCAAATATTCCAGGAAATTTGGATCATTTAGTGCCTGGGTGTCCACATCTTCATGTTCCCGTTCTTTCCAGTCTACCATTTTCAGTGATTCTTTCCTACAAAAGCCATAGATTTGAGTCAACAATCATGCTTGGCCCATAAATTTCAAGTTTTAACGATGGTTTTGTGAGGAAATAGGGTTTTTCCCTATTCACGGTGTTGGTGCACCTATTTTAAAAATAGTTGCACCGACGGCGCGATAGGCTATGTTAATTACCCTCAGCCGGCGTGATTCTGTGCCCAGAAGTTGCACCGACCAAGGGAGAAATTTTTTTGATAAAACCTCCCTCAAAAAACCTAAAAATGGTTAAAAACAGGAATAAAAGACATGAAAATGAAGCTCAGGGCCTTGGCTCTTACCTGTAACTGGCAACTCGGCGAATGACCTCCCAAATCTCCCGCAATCTACTCCAGAACAATTAGGGCAAAAGTGAGTGAAAAGTCTTCACAGCAAGGTAAAATGGTAAATGGTAAAAATATATTTACTTTTCTCCTTTTTATTCGCCTCAAGAATTGGATAATGCACTTTACCTTTTTGCACGGCGAGAGGTGATGGATGTTCGATGATGATGACAAGTCACATTTCAGCTCTTTTCTCGACTCGTTAAAACTCATATGAAAAGATCGCCGAGTATTTTTCCCTTTTTGACTCATGAAAGAGCATAAAATGGGGGGTCTGCTTTCAAGCTCGTTTCCAACTCTTTAAAAGCGAAAAGATAGTCGAGCCCTTGTCGTTTCGAACTTGTTAATGGATGTGAAACATCGTGTGCCCAATATAAGTTTACCCCTTTTTTTCCCTAGGATGCACTATTTACGAAAAAGCACTTCTTGACTAAAAAGGTCAAGCGGTTCTCTCAAGTATCGTTTTCTACCTTTTCGGGTTCGAGAGACACAAACATACGAAAAGGGACCATGTGGAGTTTTCTTTTACGTGTATTTTAAAACTCTCTAAACATGAAAAAGATACCGAGTTACACCTTTGTCGGACTCGTTAAAGCATTAAACAACATCGGATTCATCGTCATGACGAACATGAGCTTCTCCTTTCTAGGACTCGTTAAACCTACTAGGTCGGATTCGTCCGAAGGATTAACTTACAGTGCAAGCATATGCTATCCCCTTCAAGCTTGCGATTTAAAATAATTGGGGTACCTACCAAAAATGGTGGGGGGGAATTTGGAAATCTAATCAGTTGTGACGGTAGCTCACTCTTGAACATGACACTTTCTGCTTCGTGTCGGGTTGGGATATCCTCCTTTTTATCGTTGACCTTCCTAGGTTGGGTCGTTCATTTTTGCCTTCCATTTGATCTCTGCCATGTCATCATGACCACCGATCATATGGATCCAAAAGCTGCCAAACTTCCAGTCATGTCGCCGATATGTTCAAGAGTTGCCCTTTTGTAGTTACATTTACCTCTCTCTGTATCGTCCAAAATCATTTTGCATCCTTTTGTCTCGCGTTGATTATATGGGATACATTATGGCCCTCCTTCGACACTAACGCATCCTGTTGACTTCAACTCATTATCCAGGAAGTTGACAGAGAGACTCCCTTCCGGTACCTTAGAGCTTGCATGCCCTAATGGCAAGTTCTTCGCACTCGATGACAAGTTCATATCATTGGCTGTCAATCGAGTTATTTCACAGGTGTTCAACTTTAATTCTTCTATTCAGATTCCATGGATTGTGCTGACAATACCTTGAGGACCATTGTCATTATTGGTGGTTTCTATCGCACTTGTTAATAATTTACATCATTGACTGGTAATCAAACGACTTTATAGCATGTTCGACGTCCACACATCTATTCACATGTTGGAATTTGTACTTTGATCGGGTCATGTTAGAGTGCAAGACCCTAGGCTCAGATCACAAAATGTCCAGGTTACGAAGTGATGTCACATGGTTATGTTGATATGCATGTCTCTTTCAGATGGATGGTTGCAACCATACCATGAGTTATCATCTGTGACCCTTCTCATTATTGGATGGTTGCAACCATACCTTGCTTTCATTATGATCCTCTTTGATGGATGGCTACGCCCATACCTGGATCCATTTACATGATCATTCTCTGGATGGTTGCATCCATGCCACGATTCATGTATCATTTGATAGATTTCTCAGTTATGTATATGTATTTGTACTTGCTTGCAAGTTTTTCGATGACAGACTACGATTCCCCATGCTGATTCATAAAGCATTTCATCCCTCACTCTAGTTTGGCCTTCATGCTTTAGGGGGCATCTGTTACACAACATTTTGTCACTGTCCCTGTACTCCCCGTTCCTTGATCTTGGAGGACCTCTACAGTGAACCCTACATGCTTACCTTTCATGAAGAAACTCCCATTGTGTCCCTCTTCATGAGAAGAGTAATTTCATTTTGCACCATTTCCCCAAAAACCTCTGTTTTTCCCAATTTACAAGATTCGCGCTAATGGCCTCTGTCCTCCTCGCGTCGATATGCAGGGATTAACACTGTCCCTAGAGCTGACCGGAGCGACTAATATTTGTTCCAGTCACGCCAATCCTCTTATGGAAAGTTTTTTAAATAAAGAGCTGAAGCTTCCAGCTCTAGAAGCTTCGTAACGGAAGTTTGGTAAATGGTTTGGTCGAATGGGGTCGAGGATGTCAGTTTGGGCTCCTTTCCCCTATAATTATGGAACTACCTCAAGATATAAGACCTTCTCCCATGAGAAGATGATCAACCTCCCATCCATTCATCCTATATAAACCTTTCTTTTTCCCAAGCACAAGCTAGTGTTAATGTTGGTGTGCTAGTGCTAATTAAGTTTGGAGTAAACAAGAAGCTATTCATAGTTGTAGCTCTCTAGTTGTGTGAGGGAGAAGTGTGAATTTGGTTTAGTTTGAAGCCTAAAGGAAATAGCCTTAAAAATATTATTGTTGAGGCCATCACGGAATGATAGCAGAAGTGTGTGGGAACTTGGTGTTTTCGGAGGAGAATGGCAACGTCAGGACAATGGTTGTAATCTCTTCTTGATTCAATATATATGCAACTATTGATTGGTTTCATACATGATTTTTTATCTTACATGTTCACGGCTTAATGTTTCTTGACTTGTTAAGTAGGTTGAATTACAATTTATTTATTATCATGGTTGTTGTTTGTTGTTGTTTACTTGTTTCAGGTGTTTGAAGAAGGAAGTGAGAGATAGTTGGAGCGAGCAAGCAAGGACATCCTCAAACGAGATAAGTGTATTAAGAGGTAGGTCCTCTTAATTGGTTCTAGCCTAATGAAATCTTCCATAGAATGTATTATTTGTGGCTAGACCCATTATTGGACTAGAGGAATTGTCTGTGTCCACACTCGTAATTTTACTTCACCACAAGTGTTTATAGCATTTTAATATAGTAATATTATCATATTATATTAGATTTAGTATTGATACATAGTCAAATATATATAATATATTTAGTTAGTATTATAAGACCACATAGATTAGGATTATATCACAAGTTATATTAGATCTATTTAACATTAGGTATTATTAACATAATTTTACTTAGAACATGCTAATGTTAGAAACATAGCATAGATTAATCCCTGACATAGTCACATAAGTATAATATAGAAGACATATAATAATATAGATTAGTAACTAACCTAACCATAGTATTAGAGAAGCATTAACATATATTTAAAATAGTTGTGCATTAGGACTAACCATTAGTATTAACTTGACATACTAACATAGGTTAGGATAAGTAGCATAAGGTTAGAATCACGCTTTCATTCAGTTAAGATAACCTTTAGATTAGTCCTAGGTTACAAGGTAACTAGACCCATAATGAGTTAGAACCACCATCTTCAACAGAAAAGGGTCTAATTGGGGGGCCCAGACTAGGTGGTCTCCCCTGATGTTGATGGAGGACATTTTTTCCCATCAACTGAATGTTATACTACTAATATGTTTCTTCATCGCACCTGAAATCCTCTTGAGTGATAGTGAATGCATGATTTATTTGGTGAATCAAATTCCTCTTCACTCATCGTATCCTAACTAGTTTCATGTGTTTTCTCTACTAGCATTCCTTTTCACTTATTTCGATGATTATGATGCTAGTGCAGTTTGTAACAAAGTACAAAGAAATGGTTTGTCATATTTATCATGCGAGGGAGATGATTCTATTGTTCAAAGCATTTGTAAAGTTGCTCAAACTCATCTATCTGTGTTGTCTACTAACTAAGAATATCATGGCATAATTGGTCCACGTGATCATAATGCTTGTTTACATTAACTACCATTCAACTTATCATTTTCCCACTAGCATATCCGATGACAATTGTTTTACATCGATTAATCTTTATGGTTTATCTCAATATTCAAATACTTGTCAACTATTTGAGGCACTTCATCCTTCGTTGGTGGTTATATCAGGTCCCCATTATCTTGAAAATCCTTCTAAACATGATCAAATTCATTTTCCCTTACAAGATTATCATCTTGATCCCACGCTTTTAATTGAAAATTCATCTTTTCAAGGATTTCAAGGTTTTCAAGAGGATTGTTTTGAATTTCATGATCAAATTTATGATCAATTGGAAGCATCATATTTAGTAAGCCCTTTTTCTAATAACAAACCCTGATCTTTCTTGATGCTTTCTAAGAAGGACAACACAGATGAAGGTGCATTCACAAGAATATTTCAAGGTTTGTTTGATTATGGTTTTCATCAAAAAGGTAAGATTGCAAGTTGGTTAGAGGTAGTTGTTGTGACACATCTTTCTACTGACAGGAAAGACCTTCAATTTGTTGTGCAAGTTATTCAAGCTCTTATATTTTCTGTTTCACATTGCTTTATATCGACTTTAATCACTTCTATCTTCGTGATTTCAGGTTGGGAGTAGTTACATTGGCTACATTGGAAATTTAATTACACTTAGTCATGACCTTCTAGCCAGTTAGGTTAGGAGTAGGTCTAGTTGCATTCTAGTTCCCTTACATACTCATCATGCACTTGCTCTCCATATAGTCTCCACATTTGTTTTATTTTCGTATTTTTCTCTCGCATGTTGTTTTACTTCAATTAGCCATCCACTTTTTTCTTTTGATCTTGATTTTTGGGTTTGTCATGTCTTTTCTTTTATGTTTGTTTAATAATACTTTGCATGAAATATGCTTCTTTTTGTTGAATATATAATGTGGCTAAATCTAAAAATGGAACTATGATGACAGACAATGCTTGGCTAATTTGCTACCCCTTCTTTATTTTGGTTTACATATCTTTAAAGTGGATGATGTTTGGATGAAGAATACAATTTGTTCCGGATGAAAGCCTTTCTTCAAACTATGAAACTCGAATCTTTATTAGGATATTCATTTTGACACGACCTTGTATTGAATGGTTTTTGACATGTCAACTCAACCAAGTAGAGAGGGAAAGGAGAAAAACTTTAAAACGAGCATATTAATAACAATTATCTTTCTAATCCCTTAGACAAGGAACAACCTCTCTTGAAAATAAATAATACGGGAACCCTCTTCCACCTTTAAAATAAATAAGTTCCTTTCACATTATATTAGTAACTAAATAAAGAGGTGAAGAAGAGAAAGAATTCCTATGCGGAGAGGTGAAGCAATCAACTTTTCTGAGGTAATGAATAGGCCTACTGGCAGTGAAGCAATGCTTGTGATTCCTTGAGGTGACTACACCGGGGTACTGAGAAGGCTCATTGGAAGTGGAGAAACACCAAGGAATGTGCTTAACTTTGAATATCAAAAGCTTGATATAATTATTATCCTCCTCCCCTATTGAAATAGTTGAGGTCTTACTAGTCTTATGTTGATGTGTTTGAAGCTAACCAAGGAATAGAAGAGACTATATCTTTAATTGGGATAAGTGGAAAAGTCAAGGAAATCTACAATGTGAATCAATAGTTCCAGAGAGACTGAGACCTTTCACTTAAGGATAAAATCTAAACATAGAAGTTGGAGTTCCACCAGTGTGTCGCCAAGTGTTGTCATTGTGACAAACACCCTCCACAATTTTGCTTACACTAGAATTTTGGAGCCTACTTTTGATCCTAGGATATGTATTTCCTTGATTGTTCTCATGCACTTCATAGTCGTTTGATCCTTCACTGAGATTTTGAATGCTAAATTCACTTGCTCACACATGATCAGTGCTAGATGAATTCATGAATGCACGTATTTCTATGCAACCTTAGATAGGGATTACACAACTCGTGAAGGTAAGGCTTTCATAATTACTATCGATAGTGATTGCGCAATCCATAAGATAATTCTACTGCACAACACATGTTGATGATTGGTATGCACTCTCCATTGATAGTCTTCCTCAATTTGATTGAAATTGTAGTTCTATTTTGGTGAGTTTTCTTAACTTTCACTTTGGTGCACTTTTGTTTTCGCAAGTGTTGCCTTCATGTTCACAACCATCATTTTTGCTTTGTTTCACTTTAGCAAGTGTCGTTTTCATGTTATCTTCGATCTAGCATGTGTCACTTTCACTTTCTTTAGCCTTTTCAAAGTGTCGTTTGGACTTTTCTCTTACTGTCACAAGTGCCATCTTATGGTTACAGAATTGTCACATTAGTCAAAGGGAGTCATTTTTATATTCTTGAAGGGAAGTTATGATGCATTATTCTACACTACTATGTTCTATCCATTTTAATATATGCATCAGACACATACCCCAAGTCTTGAGCATTGTTTCACTAATGTCATCACTTACATCGCAAAGTGTATCTTAAGTGTTGCAGGTAGAGGTAAGTATTGTACTATTTTCATTTCAATAGGAATATGTTGATTGTGGGTGGTAAATGCTTCCTTTTCAAGTGGTTTATAATTTACAATTGTGAAATCATGTTCTAGTTTCATCTCTCGCCTCTTGGATCCCACACTTAGTCATTTTCTGCCATTGATCCTTCTTTGGTCAACCTCCTCCCAAACTAACTCCGTGAATTATGCACTGCACACTCTCAAGCCTTAGTCAGCTTGTCCTAACTCTTGGAACCATGCAATGCATAGTCACTGCCTCCAAGGACTATGAATTGTGTAGACACAATGGTCAGGGATTGTCTCATGCCCCTCATAATTATGCAATCCTTCCTCCCAATCCAGTCACTTTTTGCGCATTACAAAGTCTCAATCATCAAGTTGTCTCCCCGAGTCCTTGAACTACACAACTGCGCCATATTGCTGCCAAATTCTCTCCTGAACTATGCATTGCACAGTCTCAAGGCCCAAGTCTACCTCACTGAGACCCTCAACTATGTAGTTTTTCTTCCCAGGCCTCCAATGTTGCACATTGTGCAGTCATAAACCTCAGTGCCTCTTTTCCTCTAGAACTGTACATCGTGCAATCCTTGAGCCTTCCTCCCTATTTAGTACTCAGTTCTAGGTCACTTAGTGGTTTTCATGTAGAAGGTTAGGCTGGGAGATTTCCATATTGATTTCGTCTTGTCACGTGTAAATTTCATCTGTAGGTAATCTATATTGACATGACAATATGACGTTCAAGGAGGATGCAAAGAAGATCATATGAGAATACACTTCTGAATTGGGAACCATGAAGTATTCATCAAGCAAGAAGATGAAGCGACACTAGCTTATGACAGAAGATCAAATAGAAGGATCACATGAAGAATCCATATCATCCAGCCCCTTGGAGGATGAAGATGAAGCACATGCAAGACCTTTTGTGAAGACATGAAGGATGCAGCAAGAAGAGAATCTTAGCTTGGACATATCGTCATGAATATCTAAGTCGTATTATGCCAAGTCATGGCTTGAACAAGTGTCATCACAATGTCATGTGTCAATGGGTCTTACCAAATGATATGGAAGGTAATTATGTATTTTCAAGGAAATTACAAATTGTAATGTGTGGAAGTTCAAGAGTCATACATGGAATATGAAAAGTCACATAGTCATATATGGACAAAAGAGTCTTTAGGAAAAGTCCAAAAGTCATATAGCATTCCAAAGGTCACATTAGAAGTCCAATATTTATGAGGGTAACTCAAGAGTCATAGGGGATATGAAATTTCATTCTTCTTGTTATAAAAGAAACCTCATAAGTCAAGAAAATGGATTTTGGAGACTTGGCCTTTGGAGAGCTAGCCTTGGCTTCTCTAGCTTCGCATAGGAGAGAAGATCATTCTGTGTAGAAGCAACAAGTGACTTAATGTTCCACTATTGGAGCTAGTGGCTCGTCGTTCTAATTATGTACTTGGATCTTTCACCTAATAATCAGAAGCTCAATGAGCCAACACATTTTCATGCATGTATCATGAATGTAGTAATACTATTATTTATATGTTTGCGTTATGTGTTTTGTTCACATGTACTAAGGAAATTGAACTACTTCATTGGCTTTGGTACTTATCTTGTTGAATGTGTGTTGTATGTTAATGATCATTGCGTCTATGTGAACTATTTCACTAGATAACTAACAAAACTTTCCTCTCTTTTGTGTGTCTCTCCTAGGATAGTACTATTAATTTCTTCCTAGAGATTCACTTTTGTCTCCCCTCGTGAAGGCCTCCTTTTACACATTGCAATTGGTGCTTCACAGTGTCAACTTACTTGTTGATCTCAAAGGATATGTGTGTAATATCTTATGTAATAAATTGCATCCAAGGTGAACCTTAAAGTTATGGTGGTGTTTTGTTGTGCAACAAACCCCCCCCCCCCATTTATTTTTCATAAATGACTTAGGAGATTATTGTATAAATAAATAGGGACCCTTAAAAATTTTAAAAACATAGGAATATAGTTTAGTTTAGTGTTTTTGTCAAGAAAAAAATTGATTTTTAATAAAAAAATCCTCATTAAAGCTTGAAGGACATGAATAAGGCTTACCTTAAAGAAAACCCAACAATATCGCATGTCCCAAAGTTTCAAAGAAAAAAAATTTTATTTACCCTTTAGAAACTTATGATTGCGATAAATTATAGCCCCCTGGAACCGAAACTATCTATTCCTTAAAAAGCTTAAGTATTGATGAAATTCCTTCACGGCAGAAATTTCCCGCATCACAATGTTATAACAAAAGCAATATATCATAATACCGAGGAACATCCCTATTGCGAAATGCGACAAGCTACCGGACCCGAGAAAACAATAAAACACACTCTCTAAAAACATCGTGTCTAGATAAATCACAAGAGTATCAACATGCTCCCCGCTTGTATCATTCCCAATTCCCCCGATTGTGATAAAGATATTTCTTAAAGAGCGCACCTAAGGAAAATCATAAAGCTAAAAAACAAAATCCGCGCTTAATAATAAACCCATGGGCCCGCTACAATGCCACGTCACTTCTCACAATTTCGCAATCACTCAAATCTTTCAGCCATATCCATTCTCCACTACTCCCGAAACCTCTGATTGCGATATTGTGATATTGCAACTATCACAATCGCACATCTCTCATACTTAATAAACTGATACAGTGATATCACTATTGCATATTGGTGGAGTACTTGAAAATAAGTTTTATTTACCGTTTGAAAAGGTTTTTGCGATACGATATAGTAATGGATAATAAATAACCACGCGAAGCCATGATTTCAGTTATTAAATGATTCTAACAGTATTTATGATTTCAAATCCCAAGGAGATTTGATGGCCTGTTTATATTGATTCGCATTTAAACTTCCCTTCCCGTCATTTCAAGGCCTTGTGTGTTTGTATGCTTCCGTGTTTAACTCCTATTGCTCTTCATTCCTCTGTGTTCTCCATTTGCAGGTTTCCCCCGAGAAATAATTGTGTAACTGGATGATTAAGTCGAAGAAAGGAAAGAAACTTATGGAAGCCACACAATCTTCTAGATCTGATGTAACGGAAATTCCCCCACTATTCTCAGACACAACATGCACTATCGAAAATGGTACTTCCTCATGGGAAACCATGTACCAGTTGCTGGAGAGTGAAGGTCCTAAGATAATTCAAAGAGAAGCAACAGCAGTCGCTAATACCTTTTTTGAAGCCTCCCACATTGAAGCTACAAGTTCTTTCCTTCACAAAATTTCTGCTAGACCCAAGATTTTACCTTACACCAATATGGTAAAATGGATAATAGATAATATTAACATTGTCGACCGAACATTCCAAACTTCAAGGAAAACGGTTATTGGGTCCTTCACAGCAGAAGACTTGAAGAGAATGTATCATATACCAGACCCATAGAAGGTGTATGATAAAGCCTTCCTCGAGCATTTCACAGCCGAGAATGATGAACCATCAGACCTAATTAAGAAATGGAGGTCCAATTCAAACAAGCACAAACATGAGAAATTGGGTATGTATTCTATATCATCTCTTATTGCTCCCTACTCTTATATTGCAACTATGATGTGTAGATTGTTTGGATATGCTGATACAACCAAATTCTTTGTTGAGTGGGTTCCCCTAATTGATGCAACAATAAATTCTTTTATAATGGATTGGGGCACTATATTGTCTAACAACCTTGCCTTCCAAATTCGGGAATTTAGACAATAATGATATGTCACCTCTAGAACAGTCCCACCATTTTTTATGAGTGACTAAATTATGTATGCAGTCTATTTCACTACTAGTTTCCCAACTATGGGTGGAAATGGACTATTCAAGATCCTACCCCCATTCACATATATCACAAAATCCTGTGGGAATCCAATTTCCACACCCATTTCTACAAAATATGCCAAGGAGTTATGCTACCCATCCACCAAGTTGTTTTTTACAAGAGGGCCCCAAGATTATCTGATGAGGCCAAGATTGATTTTATACCAATAGGTAGGTGGTTTGGGGAAGAAATGTTTACTTATGTCCAAGTCTATGGAAGCATAGCACCTCCCCATGTTCTCCCATGGTATGTACTAGATAAACTGCTTGCTAGAGAAATTGCTTACCAAACTATAGGGGATGGGATAACCAAGACCCTAAAAGAATCTAAAAAGTCTCTTTGGCCTTCCTTTCCCCTCTAATGCGATGTTTATGCATTACACAATTTCAAGCATGCTACGCTTGAAATCGATCACATTACATGTTTAAAACTTGCCACCATTCTTGGTAGACAGTTTGACCCCAATAAGGTTGCACAGAACTTCACTGCCCAAGTGAAAATTAGACAGTTCAGCCATGAGGATGATGATTTTGATGACCTGTTTGAGTCTACTGAGTTATTTTCACAAGTGAAACATTTGGCTACTTTGAGATTAGATCCACAAAATCTAGTTCAATTCCAAAATTACAGGAGGAAAAGTCCACAAAAAGTCCCTTTGGATCTATTAAAGTTCCCTCAGCCAATTGTTCAAGAGGATCAGGGTTCATATCAAGATTCAGAGAAGGGCTCGGAACTCAGAGAAGAAATCGGTACAAGGCTCAGAACATAGTTCAGAGCATGATTCAAAACAGGGCTCAGAGCACAGTCTAGAGAAGAGCCCCGAAGAAGAGACCATTTACAAGTCCAGAGAAGCACACTGAGAAAAAATCTGAAAAGGTCTCAAAGGAGAAAGAAGTGGAAGATGTTTCCACTAAAGTGCATACAGATGAATCCCCTCTAAAAAATCAACTGGATGAGGCATGGAAACAATTTGACCAACAGCTAAGAGGACAGCAAAGGGAAAAAGATGTTGAAATGGAAAAAGAATTCAACACACCCCAAAACACTAGACAGAGCTCGCTCACAGGAAGGGATACTGACAAAGACATCATCATAGAAGAAGTTGAGATCATCTCGGCCTTCCCTTCAACCGAAATCATTCTCAGAGTGGAGGAAATTCCTCCTCTTGACGTCTTTTACAGTCCCAAGCATCGAGTTGTAATAAAAACACTGAGGAAAAGGAGGAAAGCAAAATATTCACCAGCAATAATTCTTGATAATGAACCTATGGATGTAGTATGGAAGGATGCCCCCATGGATCCTTCAGAAAATTTGACAAAGATATCACAATTTGCAGGTGCTTATGCATCTGCTACTATTGACAAAGCAGTGGAAGTCAAACAATTGGTAAGGGAGAAAGAAGAAAGAATACAACAGCTAGAGCAACAGTTGGCAGAAGAGAGACAAAGTGTCAACCATCAAATGAAGGCACAAATGGCCCAATTACAGCAGAGCTTTGACCAATTGAAGCTCCAGTATCAAGTAGAAACAAGTGCCAAAGATATTCAAATACAACAACTACAATTTTCTATGGATCAGTTGAAAGATAATCCTAAGGTTGAGGATTTTATAAAAGAAGCATTAGAACTCAATTCTTTATTATCAAGGCAACATGCGACATTCTGTCAGAAGCTATATGTCATCAATCTAATGTGAAAGACAAGTGATTCACTGATGAATCAAGCATCCAGTCTGAGGATCACTTTTAATGAGATTGATGATAATTTTTTAGGATATATAACATTGCAAGATACTCCAGAGGGCATAGGAGTAGATCTTCCCATGATAGAAGATTCGAATAGAGAAATCGTTTTTGCCGAGTGAGATATTCGGCTAAAGTAGGCAAAAAGAGAAGTTTCAAGAGTGACTGATGCTACAAATAATATCATTGAAACCATCAATGATAATTTGCATAATGCTAATTTGATACAGGAATTCCCACATCAGAGTCTCCCCGATATCAAATCCCTAGAAACACAATGGCAAGAAACTTCCAAAGCAAGAGAAAAGGCAATTAAACAACTAACAAAACTTGACTAGAAAGTATATTGGAGATATTTGATGAAGCCACACAGTCAATGGCTAATGCTATGTTGTCTTGCTGACTCATCTACCCACATTCTTCCTACTCTTTCAGATGCAGTGTATACTGAACAGCTGCGCATGAGGACAGGTCAACCTCCTGAAGTCAAGCCGATGATGGATATATACGAGCTCAAACAATGAATGAAAGAGTAGACACCATTACATGTCGTAGCTCGCCATTGCAACAATTCCTATTTCTGTATTTTTGTCACTTATTTTAAGGAGAGTTGTTTAAACCTCCTCAGAAATTTCATGTAATATCTATTTTTGTACTTTATTTTTATTATATAAACCCTTTCATGTCTTTGAAGAAAGGGTCCCCAATTTTATAAAGAAATACTTTAAAATCTTGCACTTTTGTACTTTTAAAGTTTATCTTAGTAAAATGACTAGATCAGAGTCACGAAGTTTGGTAAAGAAGGCTTTTGGAAGCTTGCACTTTTGTACTTTTGGAAACCATCTTAATGAAAAAGAATGGACTGGAGCTATTTACTTCATTAGCAGAGTAAAATGCATCAAGTACTTCTATCATTGTCTATTGTTTTGTTTTATGAATTGATAATCCATTTCTCTTTGTATTGTTTTGTATCTCTTTTAAACATACTTCTGTATCTATTCACTTCTGAAAATGCTAGAATTGTTATCTTTTAATACATTGATAAGCAACATTCGAACGATTATTCAATGCAATATATGCTTCATAAATTATTTTGATTAAATATTTAATCAAAATAATTATCTTAATAGTCTTTCATATCTATTAGTGTTTGATTAATCTTCATTATCAAACACTAAAAGATAATCATTTTAGATCGCATAAATGTTAGTCAAACCACAGATAATTAATAGGTAGATCAAATATACATGTATTACAATTGAAAACCACCCCATCTAT
Organism: Pinus tabuliformis; assembly: GCA_031772625.1. NCBI lineage: Eukaryota > Viridiplantae > Streptophyta > Pinopsida > Pinales > Pinaceae > Pinus > Pinus tabuliformis. The sequence continues at coordinate 2,033,778,552 of CM062816.1, read as the reverse complement.
CACTTAGTTTTATGGTAATCAACACCCCATCCATCCTATCACATTTTTATTCAGAAACAGGTCCCATTATATCCAGTCAGAGCCACTAATCCAAATGGATAAGGGACGGTATTCAAGTCCTCAACAGGGTGGTTTTCCCCCATGTTTTTGCAACAATTTTTGGGGCTTCAACATTTTGGCGCTAGAAGGAGGGCCAAGACTATGAATGGCAAAGAGAACTCAATCTAAATTAACAAGCCATTCTAAGAGTCACTCCCCCTCAAGATCACCTCCAACTTCTAAATCCTCATCTAAAATTGCTATTTTTAGATCAAAAGTTGAGCAGTCACCTCCGAAATCTCCTAGTACATTTCTGAAGCCCCTTGTTTAGATTATAATCCTGAATCACCTGAGGTCCATACTTTAATAAATAAATTATAAGAAATCTCTATTTCAGCAGAAAATTTTGTGCCATCAGAGGCATCTGAAGGAAGTATCACTTCTATTTTACAACCCACTTGGATTCTAACTCGTTCACAAGGTGAAAAGCTTGGAGTTCCTCCATTTGAATTTCCTCTCCCTTCTTTCCAAAAGAAGACTAAGAAATCTGAGTCACAGACATCAACTAGTGAGGTTTTATCAAATTCCCCTCCACAAACACCTTCATTCCCTCCATTCATTCCTGTTAATACCCATTCTTCTTAAGGTATTGGTGCTAGTTCATCTAGCCCAAGTACACAACCTGCCTCTTCTTCCACACAAACACCCTCAATATCCACTTCCTCCCAAAACCCAATAATGGAAGGCAGACAACAGCAACAACCACCAGTCAGACCATGGGCCACTCCTGGAGATGTTCAAATGGTAGCACCTATTCATGATCTACCTAAGCATCTTGAAAGATGAATACCAAAAGTTAATATTGATGATGGATTACCTGCTAAAGATCATCTCCATAATTATATGTTAGCCATTAATTTGAATGTAGTAGTTGAAGAAGACTGTGTAGTAAGATTATCTCCCTACACTCTCCAAGGATCAGCAGGTTCATGGTATTTCTCATTACCACCAAGGTCTATTATTAATTGGGACATGTTTGAAGAGAAATTCTTAGCTAAATTTGGTGATGACTACACAATTACATCCCTTATCAATGATCTTTCTAATTTAAAAGCTAAGTCAGGTGAAAAGATCAAACATTTCAATTCTAGATTCAATAAATTTCTAAACCAAATCTCAGCCACATCAATCCTTGGTGTTGATGTCCAAATCGACTGGTATATTTCTTCTCTTCCTTCCAATATAGCAATTTTTGTAGATAGAGCCAATAAGGCTACTTTGGTAGAAAACATGAAAGAAGCCATGTCTGTAGAAAAGAGAATAGTTGCATTGGAAAAGAAGACAACCTAGGAAGATAGGAAAACGAAAAAGGTTACATTTAAGGATGAATCAAAGAAGAAAGCCCCTAAGGATCCTTTTGATCTTGAAGGCCTAAAAAAAGTCCTTAAAACCATGTCAAATGAAATGGTAGAGATTAAGAAATAGGTAGTTGAATCCTCTTCTAAGAAACCTTTTAGATCCTTCAAGAGGAATCAGGCATCTAATCCTCAACCACCAAACACAATATCCAATGTTGAATCTGATTTAGATGAAGATGAAGAAGAAACTACATTGTCTGATGAAGAGACTGAAGACGAAGAATTGGTTGAAGTACATGGAATGTGGGATTTTATCCTCCCTACTTCCGATGATGAAGAGGAGCAAGAAGCTCTACCTGTTAGCACTAGGAGTAAGGGCCCTGCTGATTCAACACAATCAACTCAAAATAAAAAGTCCTCAACCTCTGCTACAAAGGATAAAGTGGCCAATAAAAAGTCTTCTCCTAAATCCCCTCAACCAACTCCATCCTCATCTAATCCTCCATCTTCGTCTAAAACCTTGGTAGTAGCTGATACCATGGAATATAACATAGTGGAAGACATGAAGAAAGCTAGATAAAATATCTCTCTTCATGAACTCAGTAAGCTTAAACATCAGCAGAAGTTATTACTAAAAGAATTGAATGTAGTTCTTTCTTCTCCTCTTCTTGATGCTGTGTTATCCCAAGCTTACAGAGGAATGGGCAAGCCTCCCAATGATTCATCAAATAAGTTGATACTATTGATGCTATCTTAATTGGTGACAAATCCAATTCACATACTCCCCATTTCCTCTTGACTTATGAAATCTTCAATAAAAATATGCACAAATGCTTAATAGACTCAGGTGCCTCTTTAAACATTATGCCAAGAATAGTCTGCACTAAATTAAATGTTTCACCCCAAAAATCTGTTATTCACATTGTACAACTTGATAGAAAAAAAATTTAGTTCTTAGTAGAAATGAATTTAGTCACCATTATACTCTCTTCTAATCCAAAATTTTGTCAAGTAATTCACGTACTAGTTGCTGATATTCCCGGGTTCTATGGTTTAATTCTTAGTAGACACTGGTTTGGGAAACTTCACGGCTATTTTGCAACAGATTTGTCTCACATGTGGATCCCTTACAACGGAAAGCCAAATCAAATGAGGATTTACCAAGAAAAAAATTTGAAGCACACAGTAACTGATTTTGAAGATGAAAATGAGCCAGTAGCTTCTAACAATAATATCATTGGAAACTACTTCGCTGAGTCATTTTTAGCAAATTTCAATGCACAAAAGTCACCTTTTTTGGATAACTTTGTTACTTCCCAGATTGAGAACTTTTCTCAAACAGATTCTTCCAGATGTATAAATCTTGTAGGTAAACCACTAGTTAAAAATTTGTTTTGGACATGTTGACAATGTTGGAACTGCCAACATTCATGGGATCACCCCGGTATGAAGCCCCAAGTAGACCTCACACCATTTGGTGTGGGAGTCCCATCTGATATGATGGCTCGGTTTCCATTGTCTTAAGGATTTTCCTCAACTCTCGATTGTCAGCATAAGAGAGTGAACTGCTTTGTCTTCGAGAAGTGAGGTTCGCGTGCCTGGTGAGTGTAAGTGTCACTTGTGTCAATGGTTCTTTCACTGTAAAGGGAGAGGGTGGGAGTGAGTCCCAAGTTGGTTGGGATGAAGTCCCAACTCGGCTAGGAACACACAACACAACAGGACGTGCACAGCTTCCAGAGGAGTAGTCCACACAGATGTGGCAGTCACAACACACAAGGTAAGATAACACATAAAACACTCAACGGATGAGTCCAAATGAGTGCAACGGTTGTTATAGCAAGTTTTTTGTGAAAGGTTTGTCTAGTGTCCAGGAGATTAGTCTACACGGGCAAGACAGAATTAACAGCACATACAACACATTTCCATTAATAGATTATGTATTACAACAAGTGAAATAGTTTAGATGTAGAACACAGGTTAAAGAAACATGCATCACAAGTGTTAAAGATTAGTCTTACAACAGTTACAATACATGTGTGAAAATGTGTTGGCCTGTTGGCAGGCTTCTGAATTAAGAGAAAGTTCCAAGACACATTGTTACACCATACATCACTAACCCCGAGTGCGGGGCATTGGAGCCACTACTTACTCCTCAAAGAAAATATTACAAACTCTCTTGGCTATGTGGGAGGAGATGAGGTGAAAAAGTCCCTTGCATGTACAAATGAGGGGGTATTTATAGCCAAGGGTGAAACTAACCCTTGTGGCTGTTCAACTACCCTCATGACCATTCGACTCCCATTACTTTTTGACTTACATGACTCTATGTTCAACAAGTGGGTCTCTTAGACTTCCACGTTACATCACATTGATTGAAAACATAGCCCATAGTAGAGATGTGGGCAACATGACAATGCTGGTACATTCGTGCTGCTGCTGGAATGCATGTCGAGCTACAGTGTTGCTAGGTGATGGATGTCTTCCTGGTGTATCACAACTTTACCTCCGCATGGCGAAGTGCGCGGAGCTTGGATGGTCTTTGGTTCGCTTGGTGAAGCTTTGGCATGTTGTCCCTTACTTGCATGTTGGAAGGCTTGACAAGCTCATATGTTTTCGAAGGTGCATGTTCGTCTGTTCGTCCATTAGTGAGCACATCTCTTCACATGCTTTGTTCGTTCATTCGTTGGTGAACCTGTCCTTCTGCATGTGCTTGCTTCGTTCATCTAATTCATCCTCTTGCCATATTTTTTGGTGTACCTGTACCTACAGTCACTCATGACGAGACGACATCAAATCCAAAACCTCATAGTCTACCATGACACATGAATCAGTTCGAATGCAGGTGACCGGGAGAAGCAGCAAGGTTGTGAAGCGAAATGATGGCTCTCGGCACTGCTAATGAAAAATGTGCAAGAGTCACTGAGTGATGGAGATGGACAATCCAAGTCGACAGTGACTATCTACGAGGTCTGGCTTGGATGGAAGGAAAAATTGCGCAAATTTTGGAAGGGACAGTCCAGGCTGCAGGAAGGAAAGGTAGGTAGGATCTGCGTTTTTTCCGGAATGAACAGGTAGCAGGGGCTGGAAGGCCAAATTTGTGCAATTGTTTGGAGGAACAAGCCAAGCTGTAAGGTGGGTCAGCAGGCAGGGATTGCATAGTTTTTGGGAGGAACTGCCCGGGAGACTAGCAGCCAAAACTATGCAATTCCCAGAGGGAATTGGCAGTTGGCTGCTAGGGTCACTGGCAGCCAAAACTATGCAATTCCCAGAGGGAACTGGCAGTTTGCTGCTGGGGTCATCGACAGCTAAAACTACGCAATTCCTAGAGGGAACTGGCAGTTGGCTGTTGGGGTCACTGACAGCCAAAACTGCGTAATTCCCATAGGGAACTGGAAGTTGGCTGCCTGGTCACTGGTAGCAGAAACTATGCAATTCCTGGAGTAACTGGCAGTTTGCTGCTAAGAGCTACTGGTAGGGGAAATTGCACTAAGGCGGTAGGCCAACCTGCAGATCAAATCTACGCAATTTCTGAGATGAGCGGATTGTTGGGTAGCAGAGGGCCTGCTCATGAAAACTGTGTAATTTCTGAGATGAGCATTTGGTCGACTGTTGGGATGACTGACTGGGAAAATTGTGCAATTTTCTGAGGGAGACAGAGACAGGAACTTGGTGTCTATCCGACATGTCTGCGCAATTTCCTTAGTTAGCTGAGCAAGTAAGTTTAGTGGCCTTTGCGCAATTCTTTAGGGGGGTCAGCCTCAGGGTGACTGTCAGGTCCGACTCTCCAGGTGGCCAGTATGAGAGTTGATTGAATCGCTTGCAGGCAGTGTAGCTTGAAAAGACTATCTTGGTGCTTCTATGCTATTCTAGTTAATAGCCGATTAAGTCAAAAGAGGGGTGATTGTCCACCTGTCAGAGGGGAGTCTGGTCGTCAAAATTTCAGCAAAAATGACTAAGTGTGTGAATGATCGAAATGTGCATAGGTGATCATACAACACACACTCACATGACTTGATGATGAAACGACTCAAGACATCCAGTCACACATGTTCAACATGAATGACCGACTATTCAATTGACAAGCGCGACACTCGTGATTGATTATTGATTGACCGTGAAAACGCTTGTGAAAAAGTGAATGTGACTTCGTGTGTGAGTGTGACAAATGATTTCATAGTGAACATAACAAGAACACACGAAGCAAAGACTTTAAGCATAACCAGAACATGGTCGCAAGCACGACTTAGACACCAACATGCAGAAACTTGGGTGAAATGAACAAGAAAGGTGGATGCAAACACTCCCACAAGCTCATAGAGTGAACCTGAGGGTGTGTAGCTATCAAGCGAAACTCCAAGGGAGGCTCCGAAGTTAGGTGCGGGCCAAAATTTTGGAGGGTGGTTGTAGCCACTACAACACTTGGCGACACACTAGTATAACTCCAACTTCTTTGTTTTGGTTCATTGCTAGCACGGGGACTTGGTATTTTGGGGAGTATTGAGTCATTGTGCGGGTTACTTCGGCTTCCCCACTTATCCCATGGACATACATGATTCACCTTTTGCCAATTCAGTCAAACACAATCAAACGTTTAGCTTGATCTCAGTGTTTTGAATCCGGGAAGGGTATTTTAGCTTGCAAGTCAAATATTTTTAGAGTATAACCTATCATCTCCGGTGTTGCTCCACTGCCAGCAAGCCTGGACAGTACCCTTGCAGAGTCACGCAGGAACATTTCTCCACTACCAGCGAGCTTGGTCAGTACCCTAGTGGAGTTGCATGCTTCACCTCTTTGCGCAGGAAGCCTTTCTCTTCTTTCGCCTTTGTATTTTTCAAGAGTACTATGCATAAGCACTTGTTTATTTTTGGGGCAAAAGAGGGATCTTGACTTATTGAGAGCAGAAGAGGTTGTTCCTTTAGAGAATCATGTAAGACCTCTAACATAGGTTTTTTCGTTTGGATTTTCCCCTTCTCTGTTTCTACTAGTTGGATGAGCTTGAACACACAGAGTAGAAGGCTGAGTGCAGGCATGGGGATTCCCAGTGTGGACACAAGTTCATGGTTGGACCAAAATTTCACTTGCAGACGGCTCTTATTTTCCGTCAATAGTTCATTGCCTGAAGGTTATAACCAAGCACAAAGAAGATGGACACAAGACTAGCCAAGTGCTGCAGTGTCACAAGTCTCTTCAAATTTCAACCACATACTTTATTCAAAATTTCGAACGTAGTAATTGGCAGCACTTATTTCCGGAAACAAAAATAGTAATATGTCACACAAACAAAACAAATGTGGACAAAAATAGTAAGCAAATCAAAGAAAGCACAAACAAAGATAATAGGCAAGAAAACAGGATGAAAACAACAAGCAGCAAGTAGACTATGTACATGGCACAGGCACGGCCCAACCTATTGAAAACAATTCTTGAGATCTTGGCCGTTGACAAGAAGGTTGTCAGTCCTCTCGTCAAGTGATTGAAAATGATACGTGTGTGGGCCAAGCTTCTTGTAGAGCAATGCAAGTCCACCGAGCTCCACTACCAAAACCTGGTCGCATTCCAGAAGACCTTCAAGTGCAAACAACACGATTGTCTCAGGTACTGCATGCAACATGGGCTCAAATGATGGCACGGGATAGTTGTTTTTATTCCAGGAAGGGTTCAATTTTATGAAGTCAATGGATAAGCAGATTTTCCCAGATTGATTACATACGGGATTTAAACTAGAAAACCAAGTATGATGATGAACTTTGCAAGTAGTCCAATCACCCAAAATATTAGTCAAATTTTCTGTAAAAGGAGTGCAAAAAACATGTATGTGTTACCAGGTCTTCGCTGCAATGGCTTGTCTTCTTCTTTACCTGGAATCTCATGTTGGATTGCTCGTGTGTAGTGTGTACTCAGGTCATCATCTACCCGTGCAGACCCATCCCAGTATTGTTTGGTCAAGCAGTCAAAGATTTGTCGCTGCTGTAGTGTGTAGCTTGCATTGAGATTGGCCATCTTCGAATCATGATAGGTTCCTAGGATGCTTTCTTCGCTCGTAGCGGTGGTCCTTTGTATGTTCAGCACGATAGCTTCATACTCAGCATCGTTTTTTGTGCATTTGAACATCAAACAGCTCGAAATCATGCATTGTCTGTTGTTTTGGATTCCTGAGATACACTTGGTCCTTGAGCCATCATGTGTTTTTGATTCGCCAAGACTCATGTCCCACAACTCATTTGTACATGCACTGTTTTGCATGCTAGTACTACTGCTACTATTTTTGCTGCTACTACTGATACTATTGGAAAAATAAATTGTACAAGTTTCATTACCATCAATTGGGCAAGGAATGAGTCCCAACTGCATGTCTAATGAGGTTTGAGCTGGTCGTGCAAGATAATATTCCAATGTTGTTTCCAGGAGGTAGTTTCCAAACATGAGTTCTGCGAAGGCCAACGATTTGTTCTCACCATTAAGGGGAGTGACATTGTGTTTCATATACCTCTTGGATAACACCCGGATTTGGTTGCATTTTCCCTTATACAGAAGCCACATGTGAGACCAGTCTGAAGAAAAATATCCATCTAGCTTGCTGGACCAGTTTCTGTTGAGTAGCAAGCCATATGCTTCCGATATGTCCACAACAACTATGTTGATGCATTGGTGGACTCGACTGTCATGAGATAATCAAATGATCACGTCTCGTAGTTCACTAATGGATGGTACTGATGTTTGATCAAGTTGGATGACTTGGCGGATGTTTCGCTCCATTTTGCATTGATCTTCTTATTGATGGAGAGCGGCATGACGTTGGCTGCCACACCAGAATCAAACAAGTAAATGTGAACATTGTAGTTGAAAACTTCAAATGAAAGCAGGAATGGGGGGCAACCTAAGTTTTCTTCTTCCATCCGGAGTGTATTAAGCATAGTGGAAAGTGACCTGAGAGGTATGCATGCTCCCTTGTTGGTAGAGGTTGTGTTGTCTATTTCCATCTATCCCAACACATGCAGTAGGATATCTCGCTAACTCTGTACTTTGGCTAACTTAAACAAAATGATGTTTGCTCTAGTTTTCTTCATGTCATCAACTATGTTGTAGTCTAGAGGTGGTAGAGTCACCGAGGTGTCTGAGGTGGAACGGATGTTCATGTTTTCCAGCGAAGTGTTTTGCAACTTGTTGCTTATGGATGTACTCTTATCTGCCACTGTCTTCCTGGACTTGCTTTATGTTTGTTACTTTGAGGTGGCTAGTGGATCGACCTTCTTTATTAGCAGTCTCACCTTCTCTTGCATTTCCCCAAGTGTAGGGGGAGCCCCTTTACTCCTAAGATTGTAACAATCATTTTTCTTTTGGGGCTACTTCTCGGTGTTCGTCTTCGAGATTACTTGCGAGCACTGATATGCATTCACCACATGCCCAGAACTTGGTGTTTCATCAGGTGCAACCTCTTCGTCATCGTCAGTGTCTTCTGACTGCTCCTACATATTGCCTTTCGCATTGAGTGTATGACTGTAGACAGATCTAATGACTCGCTTCCAATCCGAACAAGAGTTCTCGAGGTGATACTCTTCATGGAAGGAATATAACTTAGGATCTGCGCACTGATCGAGTTGGAACACAGGCTTCTGCGCAGTTTTTGAAGTGAACCAGTTGTTGCTTGATGAGCCGATTGATGAATTGTTTTCCTGTCTCTGTCTAGGCGGATCATTACTTTCAAATGTGTCAGTTTTCCATTTCTTGAGCTCGGACACTTCCGTGGTCAATTTCTTGACAAGGCGAGTGAGGGTCTCAATATCAGTTGCTTCCTTGTCTCTACCCTTGCTCGTCGTTGCTTGGAGCTTCCTGCTCTCATCCTTGGATTCCTTCGTTGATTCCTCATCCTTAATGACTCTGATTGCGCGCAAGTTTTTTTCAACAGTAATAGCCTCTTCACAACTTTCCAAGAGTGTTGGTTTCGCAGCTCACTTAACGAACTGTGTGATGCTGGTTGGCAATGCGAACGTGTAATAGTCAACAGAGATGGAGTCATGAGGTTTAGTGTCCACTGCAAACTTGTTCAAAATACGCATAAACCTCTAATTGAAATCTTTCACTTTCTCTTTTCCCTCCATCTTAAGGCTTCCCAATTCTTTGAGTAGCATGGTTGGGGTCTTGTCATCAACAAACTTTTCAAGGAACATACATTTGAAAGCACCCCAGTTCTGTATCGAGTTGGGTGGAAGGTTGTGATACCAAGTAGCTACGCAGCCGTCCAAGGTACATGGGAACAATCTACATGCTACATCGTCATAACGTACCTCAAGGGTCTGTAGTTGTAGGTAGAAGTTGTCTAAGTGGTCTTCTGCCTTCACCGTGTTGTCAAGGTTGAACTTGATGTTCATTCTATCCACTCGCTTTGGCATCTTGTGCAGAATGGCTGGGAGAGCCAATGGTCCCTGAGTCATCCATTCAAGATTTGGGTCATCCATCTCTTCTTCTTCTTCATCTTCTTCCTCTCCTTTGGGGTCTGATGGTTCCGACTCTGAGTCGGTTGGTTCGTCTCAGCCTCTGCCTCCTTCGCTACCTTCCCCTTCGCCTCCTATATCAGAGTCTGATCCAAGATCACAAGAGTGTCTTGTTCGTCTTGCTGGAAGACCGGAGGTTCCTCTCCATCTTCAATAGCTTCTGCCAAACCTTCAAGTGTGGCAAGGACTGCTTCTTCCACTGATGATACAACAACTCTGGTGGGAGTGGCTTTTGACTTTTTTGATGTGTATGGAAGATGTTGTATGCCTGAGATTAGTCCGACTACTTTCGTGAACTGGCGAGTGATGGGACGAATGGAGCGAAGGTGTTGATATGGAATCTCGTGTTCAATTCTAGGAGGTGAGGAGTAACCAATTGCAGAGCCATGTGTAGGTGAGAGGGAGTGTGATTTACTGCCTTGACCAGATGGTTGATGAATTAGTGTGAGGGGATGTCCAGCCATATACAACCGGTTTCCCTCCTTCTAGCGCAAGAAATGTTAACGGTGTTGAACTCACCAACATTAAAGGGATCACCCCGATAAGAAGTCCCAATTAGACCTCACACCATTTGGTGTGGGAGTCCCATCCGGTATGATGGCTCAGTTTCCATTGTCTTAATGATTTGCCTCAACTCTTGCTTGTCAGCACAGGAGAGTGGTTTACTTTGTCTTCGAGAAGTGAGGTTCGCGTGCCTGGTGAGTGTAAGTGTCAATTGTGTCAATGGTTCTATCATTGTAGAGGGAGAGGGTGGGAGTGAGTCCCACGCTGGTTGGGATGAAGTCCCAACTCGGCTAGGAACACACAACATAACAGGACATGCACCGCTTCCAGAGGAGCAGTCCACACGGATGTGGTAGTCACAACACACAAGGTAAGATAACACGTACAACACTCAACGGATGAGTTTGAATGAGTGCAACGGTTGTTACAGCAAGTTTTATGTGAAAGGTATGTCTAGTGTCCAGGAGAGTAGTCTACACGGGCGAGACAACATTAACAGCATATACAACACATTTCCATTAATAGATTATGTATTACAACAAGTGAAATAGTTCAGATGTAGAACACAAGTTAAAGCAACATGCATCACAAGTGTTAAAGATTAGTCTTACAACAATTACAATACATGTGTGAAAACGTGTTGCCATGTTGGCAGGCTTCTGAATTAAGCAAAAGTTCCAAGACACATCGTTACACCATACATAACTAACCCCGAGTGTGGAGTGTTGGAGCCACTATTTACTCCTCAAAGAAAAGATTACAGACTCTCTTGGCTATGTGGGAGGAGTTGAGGTGAAAACGTCCTTGCATGTACACATGAGGGGGGTATTTATAGCCAAGGGTGAAACTGACCCTTGTGGCTATTCAACTACCCTCATGACCATTTGAGTTCCATGACTTTTCGACTTACACAACTCTATGTTCAACAAGTGGGTCTCTTGGACTTCCACGTTACATCACATTGATTGACAACATAACCCATAGTAGAGATGTGGGTGACATGACTCATGACATGAATCGACATGACAATGCTAGTACATTCATGTTGCTGCTGGAATGCATGTCGAGCTACAGTACTGCTAGGTGATGGATGTCTTCATGGGTTATCACAACTTCACCTCTGCATGGCGAAGTGCGCAGAGTCTTTGATTGTCTTTGGTTCACTTGATAAAGCTTTGGCATGTTGCTCCTTGCTTACATGTTGGAAGGCTTGAAAAGCTCATCTATTTGCGAAGGTGCATGTTCGTCCGGTTGTGAGCACATCTCTTCGCATGCATCATTCGTTCGTCCATTGGTGAACCTTTCCTTCTGCATATGCTCCCTTCTTTCATCCAATTCGTCCTCTTGCCATGTTTGTTGGTGTACCTATACTTGCAATCACTCATGACAAGATGACATCAAATCCAAAACCTCCTAGTCTACCATGACACATGATAAGTTCAGATGCAGGTAATCGGGATAGGCAGCAAGGTTGTGAAGCGGGATGATGGCTCTGGGCACTACTTATGAAAACTATGCAAAAGTCATTGAGTGATAGAGATGGACAGTCCAAGTCGACAATGACTGTCTACGAGGTCTAGCTTGGATGGAAGGAAAAATTACGCAAATTTTTGGAAGGCAAGGTATGCAAGATCTACATCGTTTCCAGAATGAGTGGGCAACAGGGGCTAGAAGGGCAAATTTGTGCAATTTTATGGAGGAACAGGCCGAGCTGTAAGGAGGGTCAACAGGCAGGGATTGCTCAATTTTCGAAAGGAACTTCCTGGGAGACTGGCAGCCAAAACTGCATAATTCCCAGAGGGTACTATCATTTGGCTTTTGGGTTCATTGGCAGCCAAAACTATGCAATTCCCAGAGGGAACTAGCATTTGGTTGCTGGGGTCACTGGCAGCCAAAACTACACAATTCCCAGAGGGAACTGGCAGTTGGCTGCCTGGTCACTGGCAGCAAAAACTACGCAATTCCTGGAGGAACTAGCAATCTGCTGCTAGGAGCTCCTGGCAGGGGAAACTGCACTGAGGCCAGTAGGTCGACCTGCTGATCATCTCTGTGCAAATTCTGAGCTGAGCAGATAGTTGGGAAATAATAAGTGTCAAATCACAATCCTATAAATATATAAAATAAGTAAAGGGTGAAAGAAGAGAAAGGATTATTGCGTAGAGAGGTGAAACAAGTAACTTCATCGAGGTACTATCCAGGCTTGTTGGTAGTGAAGCAATGTTTGTGTTCCTATAGTGACTCTGTCAGGGTATTGTCCAGGCTTGCTAGCACTAGAGAAACACCAAATAATAAAACTCATACTCTAATTATCTTAAACTCGTCATTATGTATTACCCTCCTCCTGAATCGAAACAATTGTGATAACAACTAGTTGTGTGAATGTGTTTAACCGAGAAAGGAATGAAGGGGACTACATCTATAACCTAGTTAAGTGGGAAAACCAGAGTAACCCACACAATGAATCAATACTTCCTGTGAAACTAAACCCCATGCATAAAACCAAAGCAGAGAAGCTAGAGTTCTACTAGTGTGTCGCCAAGTGTTTTCGTTGCAACAAACACCCTCCAAAATTTTGTCTACACTTGAATTTTGGAGCCTACTTTGGATCTTGTGATCATTCGTTCCATAACCACTTTATGGTCATTTAATTCTTTGTTAAGTGTTTGAGTCTTCTTCTTAGATTGTAAGTGTCGAAATCACTTTCTCACACATGCTCAGTCCACAATGAGTTCATGAGTGCATTCTTTTACGCAAGATTGAACAGGCATAACATAGTCCATCAAGACAATTTTTGTGCAATGTTCAACCTATGTTGACAGTTAATGCACACTTTCATTGACAGTCTCACAATTTTAGTAGCGATTTTCTATTTTAGTGAGTTTCGTTAATTGTCATTTTTGTGCACCTTTGCTTTCGCAATTGTCACTTTCATGTTTACGACTATTGCTCTTTCTTGTTTTCACTTTAATAAGTGTTTTTTTCATGTTATATTTTATATGGCATGTGTCGATTTCAATGTCGTTTGCATTTTGCAAGTGTCATTTTCACTTTTCTCTTACTTTCACAAATGTTGTATTTTGGCATGGGAAGTGTCGCACATTGTAAAAGCAAAGTTGTGGTTCATTGCGAGAGGAAATTTTGGTACCAGTGGGTCCTATATATCATATAGACATGCATTCAACCCACGAATTTTTATGCATTGTTGTACTAGTGTTGTCACTATCATCGCAAAGTGTATCTTAAGTGTCACACCTAGTCGAAGGGAGTCAATTGTACATTATTAAAGGGAAGTTCTGATGCATTCTCCTACACTATTGTGTCCTATTCATCATAAGGAAATACATTAGACATATTCCCCAAGTCTTGAGCACTATCGTACAAGTATTGTCACTGTCATCACAAATTTTCCCCTAAGTGTCGCACTTGGATGAGGTTGGTGTATTGTCGTCATATTGAGGGGATCATGTTCTTGTGCACTGAGTGTTCAATTTTATGTCGACAATTGTTCTAACTGTGTGTGATCATTCATAAGATAAATCTTCATCTCACTTGTACCTTACTAATCCCGCACTTAGCCAAATCCTGATAATTTTTCTGCTTAACCAACTTGACTCAACTCAACCTCCTTAATTGCCTCAATGAAATCACAATGCTCAAGGATTGCCTCCCTTCCCTGAGAGACTGCACAATCATTCCTCTTAGCCAGTCTCTTGTTGCACATTACATTTTCTCATACATCAAGCTGCCTCCCTGAGTCCTTGAACTACACAACTTCGTAATCCACCGACCAACATCCCTTCATAATTGTGTGTCATGCAGTCTTAGTGCTCAACCCTAACCCCTTGACCTCCACAACTATGCAATTCATCTTCCTTCTTAACTTCCTTCGGCGCATTGAAAAATGGAAAGCCTAAGGTTGTCTCCCTATCTCCCTAAGTTGTGCAATTGTGCAATTGTGCAATCCTTAGGCCTCTCTCTCCTGTATTATGCATTGGGAAACTTCAAGACTCAAGTTTACCTCACTGATCTCCTCAATTGCACATTCTCCCTTCGCAGGCCTCTAGAACTATGCATTGCAATATCAAGCTTCAGTCCATCACTCATGATCCCTGGAACTACACATTGTGCAATCCCTAAGTCATCCTCATTGTCTTATGCCTAATCCCAGCTCAATCAATCATTTTTAGGAAGCAAGATAGACTAGGAGTTTTCAAAATAATGTCATCTTATCAAGAGTGGATCTCACTTGCAGGTATTATATCTTGACATGAAAGAATGATGCTTGAAGAGGAGGAGAAGGAGACTATGCTAAAAGAAACTTGTGAATCTAAAACCATGAATAGGTCATCAAGCGAGAAGATGAAGGAACGTTAGTTTACGACAGAAGGCCAAAGATCAAGACCACATGAAGACTCCATATTATTCAGCCCCTTGGAGGGTGAAGATGAAAAACAAAGAAAATATTTCATGAAGATGAAGTAATGAACATACCTCTCATGAGTATTGAAGACCAAGAAGCAAGAGAGGCAGCTTGGCATTGCCACATCTCATGGAATCCATGTCATCATTGTCAAGTTGTGACTTGTACCATTGTCATCACAATTTCATGGTGTCCATGTGTCTTGCCACATTATTTGTGGATATAATGATGTAATTATCAAAAGGAAAGGACAAAATGTAATGTGTGGAAGTCCAAGAGTCATATGTGGAATATGAAAAGTCACATAGTCATATATGGACAAAAGAGTCTTTAGGAAAATTCCAAAGTCATATAGAAGTTCAAAGGTCGCATTAGAAGTCTAAGAGTCATGGGAATTTGAAAATTTATGCCTCTTATTATAAATACACCCTCATTACTCAAGCAAAGGGATTTTGGAGGCTTACCCTTTGGAGAGCTACCCTTGGATTCTCTAGCTTGGCATAGGAGAAAAGATCATTCTTTGAAGATACAAGAAGCGACATAATGTTCCTCTATTGGAGCTATTGTCTCTCCATTATAACTGTGTACTTGGATCTTTCACCTAATAACTAGAAGCTCATTGAGCCAACACACTTTTATGTGTATGTCGTAATTGTGTATGACTATTATTTGAATGTTCGTGATATATGTTGTTCTCATCTATACTAAATAAATTGAACTATTTCAGTGGCATTGGTGCTTATCTTGTTGAATTGTGTTGTATTTTCTTTAATGTTCGGTGTGTGTCTATGTAGACTATTTCGCTAGATAACTAACAAATATTTCATTTCTTTTAGGTTTTAACCCTGTACAGAAATTACCTGCAAATGAATTCTTCAAATAGAAAAATAAGCAATGGTGAAAACAGAAAATAAATATACCTAGAGATTTTCCCTTGGATCCCAAAACCGGGACTACCAGATTGATTTTTCATTATATTTCTTTCAATGTTCCAATACTATATATACATGCCAAAACATTCATAAACCCCAATCCAATGAACCCTGGATTAGAACATAACAATAGTTCCCTTTACCAGATCTACAAAATACCATGGGAAAAAAACCATCATGCCCAAAACCATGTGAAAAACCCATGCACAAAACCATGGGCAAATACAGCCACCATCTTTGGGTCCCCCCCCATCCTTGGGTCCGCCTAACTATTATTGGGTTTGCATAAATAAAAAAAACCTCAGGGCGCTGCCCTAAACCCCATGCAGGGGGGATACCAGCCCACTACAAACCCCTCAACGAGGGGGCTTGTCGCCTCCCTTGTGAACCCCCCCCCCCCCCCCCCCCCCCCCCCCGCCCCCGCCCTCGCCCGCTTTTTTAATGTATCTTCAATTTTTATTAACGTGGGTCTTCTCAGAAGTATGCATAATGGGTACTCGTTGGATGTGGAATTTAATTCGACATCCAACAAGTGTCTACACATGAAATTTGAGTAAACCTATAAGGAGATAAGCCAAAAATACATTTAAAAAAAAAAAAAAAAAACACATTTCCCTCCAAAATTTTTACATGTACCCCTTTTTAAATTTAAAGGATTTTGATTGGTTTACATATTATGTACCTGAAAATTTCAAGGATAGCTTTAAGTTTAAATTTCCTCTAATGAGAATACGTCTTGGCACTCTTTAAGTAAGTCAATAAATTATGTCATTTATCTATCGAACCAATAATCACTGAGTCAAACTATTTTCGAACGATTGTCAGTTGAAATATCGACTTCTTTAATCATAATTTATGCATCAGTCTAGTCAGGAGCCTTCAACTCGTCGAGTCTTTGGTCCCCGACTTTTATTTCCTGATAAAAAGTGGAAAGTCTAGTTTATCAAGTTTATCACTTTCCTCCTTATTGACTTTAAACATTGTTTTAACCTTTTTAAGGTTCTTGAGATGGTCTTTGTTCCAACTAAAGCTTTAGCATAGAGTGGATATTTTCTATTTCCAAATTATTAGCTCAATTCTGATTTTATGAACATGATAGATAATTATATACAAAAGTCGCGAAGGATTCAATTTTTTCTCCTCTTTATTCGATATGAAGAGTAAGAGTCTCCATTTTCAAAAAATTCTTCAATTTGTTGAGTTATCTCGACCTGTTATTTCTCCTCTGATTAGAATTCAAAATATTTAATAAAATTACCTTTTATCACACTCCATTGGAGTGAATGACCTCGAGCTTCTTCAACCTTATACCATTTGTTAGGAAAATCGTCAAGAGTATTGGAAAAAATATGCAGCCATACCCTCTCATCCTTGTACCTGATTCTTTTCCATTCTGACTCACAGTTTTGGATGTGTTGTAGAGGATCTTCTCCTAGCTTAAAAATTGGGATGTTCCCTTATGCAACAACTCACATCCTCCAAACCTTTCAACAAAATAGGTTGTTGTTGTTGTTGTCTAGATATGAAGTCTAGAAGTATGGATGTCCCGTGATCGAGATGCTTGTCTAGTGAAGGTTTAGACTAAGCTTTGCATTCTTCACTATTCTCTAATTGCTTTAGTTACTTGCTTGAAATGGTTTATATTGGAAGCTTGTTCTTTAAATCTAAGAGGAGCACTAGAGTCTTTGCTTAAGTCGAATGGCATTAGTGTAGGAGTTTCAATTGGTTTTGTTTCTTAAATGAATGGGATTTATTTTATAGTAAAGCACGGTCAGATATTCTTAGTTGGCATAACTTCAATCGACCAACACTCCTTCACTTTGGATTCATAGCTTTTAATTTTCCATTCATATAACTCGATATCTTAATTTTGTTCTCTAGAGACAGTGAAGCTTGATAAATTTCTCTGAATTCATTAGGCTCCACATCATCTTTTTCCTCATGCAATATTTGGTACAACTTCCTTTTTTCTATGTCATCTTCCTAAGCTTTGACCCACGACTTTCCCTAATGAGGGTCAAGTGCTATTATAATCTCTCTCTTTTTCCCTTTAGCTTGATTCTATCTATTTATAGGGAGATCATTGGTCTTCTGACTAGAGTTGGATATGTTGGTATGCCATCAACTAGGTTGATTAACTCAAAATAAACAAAGGTTGGAATCCCCATAATTGATGTTTTTATTTGTTTTATTGTACCAATGGGCTCGATAAATATTTGATCTGCAACTTAATATAGTTGGTCATTCTTTGGAGAGTTGACCTTCCTAACTTTATCCATGTTTCTCTTGGAAGGATGTTCACTTGCAATCCAAAGTCTACCATGACTTATTTTATCATGTACCCATCTATCTCAAGGTATATATGAGGATCGCAATCGTCAAAGTGTTTGCCCTGAGATAGCTAGCACAAGTTTCCAATTTGGTTCCTCTCCTGATTATAATCTTTCAATATATTCGGAAGTTCAATCAAACGACCAGCTGACTACTCTTCTCTCAACAATTATAAAAATTCTTTGAGTATATTATCCTTCGTCGGTTTCTACTAACCAACTTCATTTTTTAAGAACCCGACTGCCTTCTCCATTGTGTCACTATGTTGTTTCATATCTATATATTTCATAGTGTTATTTTAAGGTCGAAGAACTTTTTGACTTCCTAAAATATTTTCTTGACCATCTCCCAATCTAGTAATAATGTGGAGGTTTTCAAAGTTTAAAAACTCTTTCTCAGGATGGTTTGAAGAATATTTACAACTCTTTTATTGAATAATTTTTCCAGTATTTTGGGGGAATATTCTAGAGAGTGATCATCCAAATACACATGTTGTAGAATCGTAAATTAGTGTTATCCTTTAAAGGATAGCAAGGCATCATGTGGCCTTCTTCACAACATGTGAAATCATATATCCTTCAAGCTGTAAATCAATTTCCGGATTCATATTGCATTCATTGTTGTTCTAATCTCAACTTTTCGAACTAGCAAAGGTGCTTCATCATCAAGATGAAAAAAATATTTGAAAGATTGATCCACCAAGTTAGTAGATAAAGGAGATGATGAGCTAACAATAACCCTAAAAATTGTAAATCTAATTATTAATTTAAGAATTAGGGAAGGATATAAAGTTGAAAGTCATATAAATTATTAATGATTTAAATGAATCATTGAATGATAAAGATGGATATGTATTTAAACAAATAATTTATAATAGTGTCTGTAAAGTTCATGTTAGATTCAATAATTATAATAAATAATGTAAAACATTGATTTAAATCATTAGATTAACATTAAAAAAAAAAAAATTACTCTAATATCTAATACATTATCTTATTATTATGTTGCATTATTTATTATAATCATTGAATCTAACATGAACTTTGCAAACTCTATTATATATTATTTATTTAAATACAAATCCATCTTTACCATTCAATCATTCATTTAAATCGATAATAATTTATATGACTTTCAACTTTCTATCCTTCCCTACTTCTTAAATTAATAATTAGATTTACAATTTTTAGGTTTATAGTCGGCTCTTCATCTCCTTCATTTGTTTATTGAAAAACTTGGTGGATCAGTCTTTCAAATATCCTTTTCATCCTGATGATGAACCATTATTGCTGATTTGAAACGTCGAGATTAGAACAAAAGTGAATGTGATATGAATCCTGAAATTGATTTAGAACTTAATGATAAAGGTCGCAGAAATTTAAATTCTGAATTATATCCTTTGTCGACCATGACCTTAGCCTTGACCTTATCCATTATAGCCTCCTCCTTGTCCACCATCTCCTCCTCTGTCATTTCCTCTTCCTCCTTGCATAACTAAGTCGTTAAATTGATCTAACGCTTGAGCATGATATACAACATGATAATTGGGCTTGTCCAACTCCTTTGTTGAGGAGAAATTTATGTAATAAGGCAAGTAAGTGCAAAAGCAACTGTCATGCAAATTGTCACAAAATCATGCTTTAATTATTTTAATAGAAGTATGTTTTGTTATTGCTTTTTCCTTGTAGAAGTCGTCTAATATCTTCTTGAGCCACTCGTGCAAGTTTTTCCTACCACCATTTGTTAACTTTAGAGTTAGTCGACCATTAGTTTTTTTCTGTTGCATTAGGGACGTGATCGAGGTATTTATTTATTTCAGTAGGAATTGCTTCAATAAAATTTTAATGCACTTCCATGAAGAAGTGCGCTCTAGCTTCTGCAATCGATAATTTATTTATCCTTCCGTAGTTCTTTAAATAGTTATTGATCTTTTTCTTCCATCACTCTTGTATCATTTCTTGAGTTAACATCTATGCATGCATATTATGTAATATAGGTCCAACACTATTGGCAATGGAACTAATGTTGTAATCTAGTGAAAAGTATGCATTGATTACGAGTAGGAAGGAAAAAGTAAATTATATAATCATACGCAATACATGGGAGAGTAAAGAGACACAAAGTAGTGGAAATCTAGAAAATCAACACTTATATTAGATATCCTCAACACCAATCTGAATTAGTGCATAGAGTTGAGTACATGCATATATGTGTAATCTAAATAGACAGCTACAGTAGTTTAACTCTCTCAATTGACTTTACTAGACCGACTTGGTCGATCAAATCAACTAAAAATTCAACCAACTTACAATACACTATTTTAGTGTGGCGACTTGACTAGGCTAGTTGATTAAGTCGAGTATCCCTTCCAACAGATGAAATCCAAAACACCATACCATATGAGCACACCATAACTGAAAGAATTACAAATGCAACTAGAAGAGCTCTTGAGAAAAGGGTATATATGGCCAAGTGTATCACCATAGGGTGCATCAGTCTTATTTTCTAAAAAGAAGAATGGTACACTAAGACTGTGCATTAACTTTCATTAGTTTAACAAGGTCACAATGAAGAATAAGAGTATCCATTTCCCAAGATAGATGATTTGTTTGACCATCTTAAGGGAGCTAAGGTATTTTCTAAAATTGATCTAAAGGCAGGGTATCATCAGCTAAGAATTAAAGAAGAGGTAGCATTTCAAACTCAATGTGGACATTATGAGTTCGTAATGGTACCACATTTGAACTATCTAATGCCCTGGGTGTTTTCATGTGGCTCATGAATGGTGTTTTCCAAGATTATTTGGATAAGTTTGTGATTTTGTTTTTGGATACCATCATATATTCTAAATCTGAGGAAGAGAATGAACAACATTTCAAGATGGTGTTACATATACTTAATCAACATTAGTAATATTCCATGCTAAGTAGGTGCTCATTTTATTAAAGAAAGATTTATTACTTGGGTCATATTATTTCAAAAGAAGGGATAGTAGTAGACCCATAAAAAATTAAAGCGATTAAATAATGTTCAACACCCAAAAATTTGATAGAGATAATATATTTCATGGGTTTGGCGGGCTATCACAAAATATTTATTGAATAGTTCTCTAGGGTATCCTACCCTATTACTTCCTTGCAAAGGAAATGTGCAAAAATTGACTAGTCTCATAAATGTGAAGAGGCCTTTTAGCATTTAAATAGGTTGTGAATAAGTGCACCTATATTGAAGATAGTTGACCCAAATGAAGACATTCTTGTGTGCACAGATGCATGTAAAGGACTTGGAGTTCTCATGCACAATGGGAATGTGATATGTTATGAATCGAGGAAGCTCAAAGAGCATGAAATTAATTATTCCACTCGCAATTTGGAGTTGGAACCCATTATACGTGCACTAGATATGTGGAGGCATTATCTCACGAGAAAAAGGATTGAAATAAGAATTGACCACAGTGGGTTAAAGAATTTGTTTGGAAAACCACATTTAAATGCAAAACAAATTAGATGGCTAGAATTTTTAGTTGATTATGACTTTGAAATTAAGCACATAAAAGGAAAGGAAAATAGTTGATGCACTTAACAGGATGGTGCATGTAATGCATGCTACAACCATAAGCACATGTAAATCTAATTTGAAAATCAAAATTTTAGAGGTTGGAAATTCAGATCAACAATACATGAAAATAAAAATAAACTTACAATAAGATGAAGTACAACCCAAATACAGGGATTATGAAATGGAATAAAATGGAGTTCTTTTCTATAAAAGCAAGATTTACGTGTCTAATTCCCAGGAGTTGGAAAACTTAATGTTAAGTGAGATGCGTAGAGTGACTTATGCTAGGCACCCAAGGTATCAAAAGACACTCTCAGCAGTCTAGAAACAATGATTTTGGCCAAGTTTGAAGAAAAAAGTGGCTAATTATATATCTAAATGCTTGGAATGTCGAAAGGTTCAAATTGATTGAACATAAGCATGCAGTAGAATTACTACAGCCAATACCCATACTTGAATGGAAATGGGAAATCATTTCCATTGATTTCATTACAAATTTGCCTAAAATAGTGAAGCAACCATTGATTCCATCATGGTTGTGGTGGATAAACTCACCAAGATTACCCGCTTCATTTCAATGAAGTCAACACAAAAGGCACCTAATGTTGTTGAGATTTACATAAAGGAAATTCCCAGGTTACATGGTGTGTCCAAGGAAATTATTTTGGACAAAGATCCCAATTTTAGATTCAATTTTTGAACAGAATTATTTTAGTGATTTGGTACTAATTTAAATTTTAGTAGATCTTAACATCCATTATTATAGAGACAAACGAAAAGAGTTAATCAAGTTATTTAGGACATGTTGAGGATGTACATGATGGACAAACCATCGAAAAGGGAAGAATATTACACTTGATGGAGTTTGTTTATAACAATGTGTAACATATCCCCTTACAACCCATAACCCATACTATGGGTATAAGGAGGTAGTCACTATGATGACCCAACCTACAAGGTCATGTTATGGAATTAGGGTCTAAAATTTTCGACTTTTCCAGACTTCTCAAAACCCAAAACTAACATCTTCATTGCGCTCATCTCGTCAAGGCCTCTTTGACAATATAAATTTTACCTCAATATGACCATCACTTCAAATGTTACGGTCATTTAAAGATTGGTTTATTAGTCTCTTCCATGTCACTTCCCAAGGGGTCCACATGGAATTTTGTCAGCAGTTGCCATCGTGGACTTTGTTGTGTTATTATACATGAGCCCCCATCCATGGTTTGTTATATATATAAGGGTAAACCCCCTCTGGACATTATATAGATAAAACCTCTCTTGGCTATATAATATATTTAAAAGCCATTTCATTGTGCAACCAACGGCTTATAAGGCCCACTCCACTACATAATCTCAAGATTTAGAACTTGAGAGTTTCCTCGAGTGCCCTTGGTTGAAATCTACATAGTTATGTGGATAATACAGCTAAGCCTCCCCCTTGGCAATTATTGTGGCTACAACACCCCCATAGTTTTTCAAACTTATTATGGGGACCCTCTATGTAAATTTTGATCATATTACTCCTTTAATGCTTTTTATTTTGTTTATTTTATGAGATTTTCAATTTTCTTGGATTTTTGTTTTGACTATTTCATTAAATGTCTTTCATCACCAACTTTCCAATGACAGAGATTTCATACTAATCGATTTCACGGTTTGGAAATTAGGTTTGGTCAAAATTTGATTGAATTTCGCTATCTAAACTTAAATATGTAAAAAATGTATTTTATTTTTATTTTATAAATTTATTTAATTTAAACTATATAAATATAATCATTTAATTAATTTAGATTAATTCAGTTAATTATAGTTAATTTGTAAATAATATTATATGTTTATTAATTATTTAATTAGTTTAATTTTTATTTAATTATTTTACACGACCAACACAACTAAAAACTTGTATACATATTATAAACCATATAATTAAAGACATTGTAGTTAAAATATCATTATAAATATTAAATAATATATATTATATTATATTATATTATATTATATAATTTATATATATATATATATATATTCCCTTTTGAGACACACCGAAGGCTCACTTCATGTCTCTCATGATCCTATCTCTGAGATGATGTAAATAGGAGGCTTATGAGAAGTATTGAATTAATAAGTGAGAGAGGCTATAGGGCCTTTATCTTGAAAAATGAAGAGGACTCATTAAGGTAGGGAGGGGATCCACTATCCACGTGGGCTCCCCTCCTCCCAACCCATTTAACTTCTTCATACATTTCCTTTGACCTCCCATGGACTCTTGGAATTGAATTTTATAATGTTTGAATAATTTGTTTGTTTGAATTTTATTTTATTTTTATTTTTTTTTATATCATTTAAGTTAACTTTACATTAGATTTTAGTTTAATATTTCAATATTTTAAATTTTATTAAAAATTTGAAAATCTATATCAAAGTTAAATATTAATACATTGTTAAGAATTTATTTTTTTTGGTTTATAATTGTGCATTCTCTATTTATTAGTACATTGTTAAGATTTTTTTTTATAATTGTGTATTTTCTATTTTTTTAGTTTTGGAACTTAGAATTTGGAAGGTTTTATTTTAAATTTCACCACATCAAATGAGGCCCAGTGCGATTTGTTGGAAAATTAAAACATGGAGAATAGTTTGGAGACACTAATTCAAGAAAATATGGACATTTAATATGCCAAAAAATTATCAGAAGTTGGAGATACAAATTTGCAACTAAAAATGAATTTTCTGAATTTGTTTTGAAATAATTTTCATTGGCCCAAAACCTCTTATTGTTACAAATTTGTTATGGAGGGTAATGCAAAGCACAAATCCTTTTTTTATTATTTACTATATTTATTTAAAATTGGGAAATGTGTTGTGACAGTTGTCATATTTTTGTTATAAGTACAAATTTAATTGGTTTTAACTTTAATTTGTAATTTTCTTTGGGCATAAAGTTGTTGCAAGAAAATAAGGCCAAGGATTTGGAGCAATAGGATTTCACCAGCAGAGAAGGAAAATGAAAAATTTTCAGCTCCAAAACAAGGGATCAAATCTTCTTTTTAACAATTCTCCTATTTGGGAGATTTTTTGTAAATTATAAATAATGATTTTGAGAATGAGCAGAGAGTTACCGCTACAAATTAGAGACTCTTAGCAATTCTATTCAGAGGAATTTTGTTATAGGTAGAGAGGAAATACTCAGATCTGAGTTTTGGGGAATTTCTTTTCAAGATTCAACCTTTGTATTTGAGACAGAGTTTGCACTATTTCAACTCTTTTCTCCAGAGGTAGAGCTCATAACCTTGAGAAGATTGTTGAAAAGATCCATTTAAAAACAAAGAAAAGGGTTTCAAGTTCATTTTGATTCAACTACTTTTATTTGTTAATGCAAATTTTACTTTTTTAATGGCAGATCTGTGCCAATCATGACATATTTCGCATTTTTGTTAGATATGAAAATGGTTGTTTATTATATCAGTTATCTGATCTAATTGCATTGATATGCTGTTAATTTCTCAATTTACTCTTGTGCTCTAATCAAATTTTTGAGTAACTATTTACTAATAAATTTGTCATATGAAATAGCTTTAATTGTCATTGAATGCATTTTAATTGATTATCTAGCAATTTATCTTTCATTATTTTAAATCTCTGAACACAACATGTTTTGTAATAATAATATCAGTTGTTAGAACTATTTCAACAATCAGATATCCATCATAAAATAGGCATGTTAAATATCAATTCTTTTAAATTGTGCTGCTATAGATTTGGATGAGATCTATATATTTTCCTAATCAAGATATGATACATTAATTTTATTTTACTACTTACATCCTAGATTAATTTGCATTTACATTTAGGAAACATTTTAGAAGTCTCCTTACATAGGGGAAATTCTTAGTGTGGCTCGACTAAGCCCTTATGTGAACTAGAAGGATTGTTTTCTTGCAAGCTAGCAGCAAGAGAGTAAATCTGATATTTCTCTTTCTTTTGATAAGTAATTAGAGATATCATAAATCAGCAGGGAGAGTGAGGAGGTAACTGGAGACCCATTTTAACCGGTCATAACTGCCATCCCAAACAAAAAATAGTCTAATTTGGGGCTCTTACCGGCTGCTCTCCCTAATGTTGACGAGGTCATTTTTAACCATCAACATTTTGGCGCTAGAAGGACGACCATTGATGAGTAATCATTTTTAAAATCTTGTACTTTTAAATTTTTATCTATTTACAATGGCTCCTTCTAAACTTCCTATTTGGATTTGTTTAAATGGACTTCCACCTGTCACCCCTCTAATAAAGGTAGTAAAGCTTCTACCAAAAACAAAATTTAATGGTCAGAAAAATGTTTCTGCTTTTGATCATGTTTTTCAATTTATTTTAAATTTTAGTAAATATGATATTGATGAAGGTGTGATGTGCAAAATGTTCACTCTTATCTTGACATGCTTAGCCAAAGACTAATGTAGATAATTGTCATTTCTCTATACACACTTCGGATGAGTTTGCAAAAATATTCATTCATGCTTTTCAGAATTATGATTATGAAAAGTTTTGTGATCAACTTGAAGCACTTCGTAAATTTGAAGTTAAGTTTTTTTATGATTTCTTTATTAGATTTAAATTAATTTGTTTACAATTTCAACCTAAAGACTTAATTCATGAGTTTCAATTAATAAGATGGTTTAAATATTTAGATTATTTTCCTTCTATTTCTAAAAATTATGAGGAACCGGAACATATAACATTTTTAAGTATGTCCACTACTACTAAAGAATCAATTGCTCAAAATGACAATGTCAATCTGCTTCAAAAAAAAATTTGAAGGTCACTAATGAACCATTTCAGGAGGAAATATATGTTGCTAAAATAAGTAACATTGATAATAAAAGTGTTGCTATCAATAAATCAGTTACTCTTAATCAATTATTTTTTATTTTAAACAGAAACACTTGAATTTTATTTATAAAAAAGAGGTTGGGCGTGCCAAACACCTCGAATATAGACAAATGCGAGACTTCTGGCTCAATAGAGTCCTCCTAATCTGACTTTTGTATCTGAGATTAGCTGTTGAATTTGACGCACTTAGTAGGTTGAGTGATGCTTGCTTTGTTGTTGTCGACTTAGTGTCCTGTCTTTCTTTCCTCTTTTCCTTGCTACTTTGGTACTTTCCTGGATTAGTTAAAACCCACAAAACTATGTTCCACGGCCAAATTACAAACCCGCAAATATTAAAATGAATTTATTTAAAGCCTGACTTTTCCACCATACCCGACCCCACTTCAGGGTTAACCCCCGCCGTGTTCAAAACACGATAGCCGTCAGATCTTCCCCCACCCAGATCCGACGCATATTGCATCCAATGCTTTCTAATCCTTATCTCCTCAAGAGCGCACGATATGGGTGGTTTTGTATTGCCACACGCCTGCCCTTAAGTGGCATCACATCCGTTTCATAAAAAACTACCAAGCAGCTGAGAGCGGTGCGATGAAACCCACTTACCGCTCCCAGCAAAATAACTCCCCTCCATTTGCAATGCGTGGTGGCCGTTAGATCGACCCCGCCCAAATCCAACGCTTATCGCATCCCCCACTGTACGAACTTTAACCTGAACCATCTCCGTACCCGGCCCCATGACTAGGATAAGACCCCGCCATGAAAAGCACGCGATGACCGTTAGATCTTCCCCCACTCATATCCAATGTTGATCGCGTCCAATTGTTGTCCGGTCTTTATTTTTACAAGAGCACGCAAAATGGGTGGTTTTTTTGCCACTCGCCAAGCCGAGAGGTACATCGCATCCGATTCGTGGAATACTGCCTGTTAGCGCTTGAGATTTCACCCTAGGCTGAAAAGGTAAATCATCAAGGCTACATCAAACCATTTCACCTCGTAGCTAGCCCTACGAGGTATGAGAAGGCTCTCTCGGGTCAGATTTGATAGATCTTTCAATATGTTTAGGCTGACCAATTAAAAATAAAGATTTTAGGCTAGTAAATTGATAGGGGGTTTGATTTGATGATTTGTGGGGGTGTTGGTGGCAATTGGTGGAAGTGCAATTCAAGGTGCGGGGATTGAGCACAGTTTTCACAGGGGGATCTAAGGGGCAAGGTAGGAATGAGTGCTGATGTCTTAATCTGAGATGGATGATCAGAGATGATAGAGGAGAAGCTAAAGAGGGCAAACACACAATTCGAATCCTCTCTAGACAATAGAAAACATTAAAATTGAACAAACTAAAAAGCTGAGCATGTCAAAACATGAGTTCAAACTTTACCACTTCATCTGTCCAATTTAGAAGCATAAGAGAGATGTGAAACACATAAACAAACTTACAAGAACATGTAGAGAACACACCATCAACAATCAGATCCACAAGAATCCTCAAAGATGTCTGTAAAACCCTGGCTTTCCTTGCCTTCAATTGCAGAAATAGATGCACAATATACAATAAAGCTTCCTTACACAAGAGTCCAACCATCAAAATGAGAAGGAGAGAGCATAATATAGACCATCTAGACCATCTAACTCCTTTCCCCACCTCTAGGGGTCGAGCTCAGCTTTCTAGGAGCAGTTTGAACAAATTCTAAACTAAGAACTAGAAAATAGGCAGCCAAACAACTTGCCTCTATTACTTAGCTAACTCATCCATGCATTAATTTTTCACTTTTTACATCATGGAAGCTTCTAGAAGGGTAAAGAAAGATAAAATCTACCAAAGTGCCATGAAAATATTACATTTATCCATCATCTACAAGTAAAAATAGTCAACCATAGTCAAAACAGTGTTTTTTGACCAAAAATGTGAATTCTGGCAAATCTGGAAGTTCTGGTCACGCCCCTGGAAGTTCTGGTCGTGCCCCTTCACAGCTGTTTTTGAGTGGGTTCCACTGGTCCAAATCAGGTGCAAGATGGCTCATTGGAAAGCTTGGCCTGTCTACTTTCCATCCCAAGTGGAATTTCTGAATTTGGTGTTGATTTGACCCCTCAAAAACCATTTCTCCCAAGGTCACTTTCTGCAACTCAAAAAGTGGGCAGAAAGTCATTTTTTTGATGTATTTTGAGCTTTTGGAGGCTCAAAACTCAAAACCAGGCTTCTCCCAAGCATTGGTAATTTTTCTTTTTGCATGCCCTTTCCAAAAATGCCAAGTTTTCAAAATTCCGAGCAGTCCTCCAAAATGGTCTCACCCGGGGTGAGACCAAACCGTGGGCAAAACCTGTAAATTGCACAAAAAATTCACAAATGACAAAATTTTCTCCAAATTTCTTGAAATTTGGGCTGGGAGTCCCCAATCAAGTACCATGCTCAGTCAAAGAGGCTTTGGCCAAAATTTGGAGTGGATCGGGCGTTTTCCTTCGTTTTTGTGCTTTGGCCAACCGTCCTTGGAGCACCTTCGTTCTCGCCGGTATTTTTGACATTTCTCTCAAACCATGACACCTGTGTAAAAAGTGAAAGAGGTTTTTCTTCCTTGGCATGTTGTGGACAAAAACCTCTCTCAGTTTTGCAAAATTCATCTTTGATTGCTCAGAAACAGCTTTTGAGTGAAACTTGTCCCGATGTGTGAAACAAGGGATTTTGTCGAAATGGAGCGAAATGAAGGGGATAGAGGGCTTCTAAATTCTTGGGGAAATTTTGGGAGTGGGGAGGGATGTTAGGAAGCAGGGGAAAGTGGAATCTCAGAGATTGAGTGAGGGGAAGGGGTCGAAAAGGACAAAACACAGGCCAAACCTAGAAAATTGCCAGCTTGTAGCTAGAAACTAGGGTTTGTGCAAAAATGAGGAATTTGGCGGATCTAAGGGATGGGAAGTGTTTGATAAGGTACTTTAAGGATAGGGGAAGGTGTATGAACATCAGGAAACAAGTTTTGCCGGTGATTTGACCATCCAAGTGAAATTGCCTTCAAAACCCTAGGAGAGGGAAATGACCTTGCCTAGGTGCAACTGAAGCATGAAAAAGGTGTGAAATGACTCATTAGACACTGACATGATAATGACAACCCTCTGAATGATGATAGGCTCAGCTGAATGATGACATGGACTGACATTTGGGCAAACCCTAGACCTAATGCCTAGTGACCAAATTTTGCTTGAAAACTCTTTGAAATGACAAAATTTGACCTTGACACTTTAAAATCACTTTGAAAGAGCATATTTGATCACTGGAGGAAGGCTGGAAAGACTGACACTAACACTGCCCAGCAGTCAAAACCGGTGCAAAAAAAATTGCTTATCACTCCCTGCATCTTTAACCTCCCACCCTTTCCAGCTCGCGATGGTCATTGGATCATCCCCGCCCTGAGCCTATGCATCTCGTCCATCAATGCCTTCTTCTATATGAAATCCAATTTACGCCTTATTATTACTCTTTCTCGACAGTGAAACTCTATCTGTGCCAACCTTGCACTGCGGGAATCTGTCCTTGAATGACTCTACTTTCCTGTTAAGGAATTGGGTGTCTTTCAACTTCATACTCATTGTTCACCAGAATACCTTGAGCTAGAAGGCATCCTTTGTTAGCCATTATATTAGCTTCCTTGTTCTGAGCTTGCAAGACATGGTAGAATGAGAAGGATGCGAATTTTTGAGTCATCTAGGGTCTTGTTTAGATCAAATCTATTGAGTTAGTCACCCTTATTAAGGGTTTTGATCAGGATTTCAGAGTCCCCGAATATTTGAATGTTTTCCCCTAAGTTCCTTTGAGCCAGCTGCCACACTTTGAGTAGACCTAGGATCTCGGCTTGGTTGTTGGTGCTCTTTCCTAGACCCCAACTGTAGCTGTCCTATTTTTGTCCATCTATGGAGTAAATTATTCCTCCTGCCCCTGAAATCCTCGGGTTTCCTTTGGAGGCTCCGTCGAAGAAGATCATGACTTTTCCTTGTTTTTTCCACCATTTTTTAAAGTCCGCCTCAGAGATCCAGAGATGCCACTCTGGATTATGACTAGGCAAGTAGATATTCTTCTTGATGCTTGCCCGTCTCAGGGAATCACCTAGCCAGCTGAGCTCTTCAGGGAGTAGGGAGTTGTCTGACTTATGAGGTCTATTTTCAAAAGTTTCTAGCAGCAAGGCTTTGGCCTTGGTAGTTACTATGTTGGTGGATTGAAGTCTGTTGTTGAAGATGGCTTCATTCCTAGCCAACTAGATTCCCCAGCAGATATATTTTGGGATTGCATTCTAGATTTTAGTCCAAGTTGAGTTGTTGTTCAAAGAGTGTGTATATCGTTCATCCCAGGATGAGAAAAGACTAACCACTGAAGAATGATAAGGGATTTGGGCATTGAGCCCCATGATTGCTTGCAACCAGACCTCTTGAGAAAAGGGGCAGTCAATGAACAGGTGATCGATCATTTCCTGATCCTTGCAACATAAAGGGCATCTGTGAGGACCTACTATACCTCTTTTCTCTAAGTTTTCCCCAGTGAGGGTCCTTCTGTGCATGAGATTCTAACAAAAGAAGTTGATTTTTGGGAGTCCAAATGGGTCCCAAATATGCTGCCAAAGCTTTGTAGTATGGATCTGATGTTGTTGTTCTTGGAGAGCTGCAAAACCCAGCCGAGCTGAGTAAGATCCGGTCTTCCCCCAGCCCCACTTGTCCCTCGAATGCAGGTGCACAAGAGCCAGACCAGTGAGTTTTTTTAATAATTGGTGGAGCTGAGGGAGCATCCAATCAGGGGGGCGATGTAGGTCCCAGTTATTCCAGTTCCCTGCTGAATCCCATGTGCAAATGTCAGCAAGTTTGTGGATACCTTTTTGGATGAGCCAGTTACGCAAGTCTGCTATTTCTGGTGCAAGGCTTAGGGGTTGGAGACCCATGATCTTGTCCTCCCACAGTATAATTCTTTTCCCATTTCCTGGAATTCTATAGAGCTGTTCTTTGAAGAAATTCCAGCCTTGGCTACACAACTTCCACAACGTGGTTCCTTTGTGTGAAGCTCCTTCTTCCATATTCTTTATTGAGAGTCTATGTAGATATTTTTTAATTAGAACTTGACTTACAGGGTGTCTTTGGTTTGAGAAGATTTTCCAAAGGATCTTCCCTCCCATTGCCAGATTGGCCAACACAAGATCTCTTACCTAAAGTCCACCTTCAGGTACTGGACTTTTCACTATGTCCTAGAATACTATATGGAATTTTTTTTGGTTCCCCTTTCCTCCTTGCCATAGAAAATTTTGAATTAGCTTTGTTAATTGATCAGTGATCATTTTTGGTGCTAAAAGGAAAGAGGCCTGGGATATAGGAAGAGATGAGAAGACTAACTTGACCAAAGTGAGCTTCCCAGCTATGGTAAGCCACTGTCCGCCCCAAGCAGTCATTTTTGCCTTGATTTTGTTGATAATTTCCATCCATTGAGGGGCCTTAGTAGTGCCCAAGGTTAAAGGTAGGCCAAGATACTTTAATTTTTCCCAAGATACATATCTGATGAAGCCTAGGGCTTGGGCAATCCTGAGAATAGATTGTTGGTCTATAGCCCAGCCGTACACTACACTTTTCCTATTATTGACCATAGCTCCAAAGACTTTGTAGAAGCTTTGGATTACTCCACTGAAGGCTCTTGCTATTTAATAGAGGCTCTACCCAAAAGGATAGATTCTTATGCGAATAAGGCATGGTTGATAGGGTTGTTCCGGGTATCACCCTGATGCCAGGAAGAGTCCCTTTGAGGTTCTTATCAGAGAGCTTTTGGCTTAGAGAGTCCGCCATCAGAATGTACAGGAAGGGGGACAGAGGGCAGCCTTGCCTGATTCCCCTAGTAGCTTTGAAGTAGTTTGCAGGTCTATCATTTACTAGAGGGGCTATCCAAGGTTCTCCAATGCATGCTTTAATCAAATTTACAAATTTAGAACTGAAACCACATTCAAAAAGAACTTGGTGTTCGCCATTTCCAGTTTAATGAGCATGCCCTGCTCTTTGCATTGGTGGCTAGAATGGATGATTTCCTGCACCAATATCACATTGTCCGGGATATGCCTTCCTTTGACAAACCCTCCTTAATTGGGAGAGACGAGTTTATCTAGTAGAGGTTTTATTCTAATAGCAAGTAGCTTGGTGAGAATTTTGTAGAACCCATTGTAAAGCGAGATTGGTCTGAATCTGTCGAAAGTCTCTGGGTTGGATTCTTTGGGAATTAGGGCTAGGAAGGTGGAGTTTGTGCTTCCTCCCACTTTGGCTTTTCAAAGGAATCCTTTGATCATTCGGTACAAGTCAACCTTGATGATATCCCAGCAGAGTCTATAGAAGTGTATTGAGAATCCATCAGGTCCTGGGGCTTTGTCTGGTTCCATCTTCCATATGACATTGTTGATTTCTTCTTCAGTGAATGGCTTCAGGAGAGTTGCATTGTCCTCCTCGTTAACCATCCTTGGAACGTGCTTGAGGAAGTCTTGAGCTTCCTCATTATCCTCCACTCCTTCTTCTTTGAACAACAGCTAAAAATGAGAGGTTGTCGCCTCTTTTATCAGAGTTGTGCCTTTAAGAACAGTCCCATCTGGCAAGGTGATTTCAGCAATGTGGTTTCTAGAGAGACAGGTACGAATTTTCTTGTGGAAGAAGGTTATATTCTTGTCTCCAGACACAAGCCAGAGATTGCATGACTTGAGCCTCAAATATTCTTCCTCTTCTCTAAATGTCTGGAGGGTGCTAATTTGGTGTTCTTGCTCCCTATGAATTTCTGCTCTAGTTATGCCTTGAGTCTCCAAGCCCATTTGGAGATCTAGCCGCTGCTTTGTGCTCTGTTTTCTTTGGGTAGTTGGAGAGACTGTGTGATTTTTTATCCATTGCTTCAGGGTTGTTTTGGTGGCTTTTATATTTTGCTCCCAAACATAGCTGGGTGATCCTTGAACATGAATGGACCATGCCTTATTCATTGTATCCAAAAATCCTTCCTTGTTTGCCCATAGTGGGCTGAACTGGAATGGGATTGGTCCCAAGTTTTCGTCTTCTTCCATCAGAAGGAGGATGGGTTTATGGTCTGAGTTCCACTTTGGCAAAAATTTTGTGGAAATGAACATCTTCTTAGAGAGGAAGGAACTTTGAAGAAGGAATTTGTCATGCCTGGTTGAGATATGCTCCTCCCCTATTATGTTATTTGTCCAAGTGTATAGCCCTTTTTTTGGCTTGAAGTCCATTTAATCCCAATGTTGAATCAGGTTTTCCACTAAGGGGAGGAAGCGATCCCTGCTATTGGTTCCTCCTCTTTTTTCCTTTGGGTCTAGGATTATATTGTAGTCTCCGACAATGATTATATTATTGAGGGAGTAAGCTTCCAAAAAATTAGTCAGGGTTTGCCAACATTGTTCCTTTTCTACATAGAATACAGGAACATAGAGATTAAATAGAGCAATGTTTATCTTACTTGGTAGGTGTCGGAGTTCAGTGTAAATCCAGTGTTGCATCTAAAAGGAGCTCTCGAGCTGGAATTTGTCAGCCTCCCAGAGGGTGGCTAACCCACCGCATGTACATCTAGCACTTATCGCTTTTCCAACTTTTGTTTTCCATTTTGCTTTGCTGAGTTCCAAAAGGGATTCTCCTTCTATTTTAGTCTCTTGGAGCATGAGGATCTCGCGCAGTTCTAATTTTAATAGGCTCTTTATTGCTTCAGCTTTTGATGGGTTCCCCAATCCTCTGCAATTCCAAGAGACTAATCGCATTATTTACTGGTAGGGGTTGGGGCAGTACCTCCCTTGGGAAGCCTGGTTCTAGTATTTCTGCCAATAGACATCTCTATAGTGGCCTGACTGCCTTGCATTTTTTGTCTCTCTGCTTCTTCTTCTCTGGCCTCTCTATGAGATTTCCTCTCCACTCTTTTCAAGGGCCTCTCAAATGTTTCATCTTCCGAGGATCCTGATATCTCAGGGGACTTCTTTCTTGTCATATCTGCATAGGTAGGGGAGCTAGAGGAACCTTTTGGGGTTTGGACTGGTTCCTCTTGCCTATTGCTTTCTTCCATGTTGTTTGCATGCTATTCAATCTCTTTATCTGCTGGATCTTGGAGTTCTTCTAGTGTGCTAAGTATATCAAAGGGGTTGGTTGATTTGTCTGCTATTGGAGGGACTGGAGTTCCTTCTGCTTGGGGTTCTGGAGGAGCAACCCTCCCAGTGGAGACGGATTTCCCTTTGTTCCTGTTGCTCTACTTAGTTGGTCCTGATTTCTGAACTTGAGTCCATTGATCTCCCTTCTCTTTCTCAACTACATCCTCTGATTTCCTTTTACAATGCTTGGAAAAGTGCCCGTAGCCATGGCAGAGTCTGCATTTAAATGGAAGTTGCTCGTAATCTAGCACTTGTATGTGTGACCAATCAGCCACAGTGAGTTTAGTGGCTTCAGGGAGACCTTCCTCCATGTCTACTTTAACACAAATTCTAGCACAGGAATAGTGGTCTCTTCTTTCTGCTCAGTCGATGTATTTGCCTAGCTTGTTGCCTATGGTTTCCAAGAATTTAAGGTTCCAGCAGTGAAGAGGAAGGTGGGGCAATCTCACCCAGACTGGAACAACCGAGGGCACATCCAGGGTCAGGTCGAAGTCTGGAGTCCATTGATTCAGATATAGTCCCTGAGGCCCCATGAAATACGGGTCATTTCTGAATATTAGGTTTCTGTCTTCCGCTGGTTTGAATACAGAAACAAAGAAGCCTTTGCCAACGAAATGGATTTTTATTCCTTCTTTGACCAGTGAACGCCAGTTCCTTTGAACCCGGGCTTCTACTGCTTTTGGTGAAGGCCATAAGCCTGTAAACTGACCAATAAGTCCTCTTTTTGCTAGGTTTAAAGCCGCTAGTTGGGCTAGTCCTCTTTCTGCTAGTTGGATAAGTCCCCTTTTTTACGAACTTATGTTGGTTTTCAGATGTTGGCCTTTTATTACAAGCTGCAACCAGATCCCGGAATGCGGCTATCTCTGGTGGCAAGGGAGTTTCCTTTTCTCGGCCCCCTCCTGGGACCATGGCTCTAAAGCTTCAATCAATCTCGAGGTTGGCTGTGTCTTTGCACGCTCCCCTGGCTTCCTTTTGCCGATTGGGGGCAGCACCAGGGTCCCGCTAACTGGTTCCTCTCGTGAAGGTTGCTCTAGGCCCCCGCTCAAAACATGGTCGTTTCCTAAAAAGGTGAGCAGGCTTGGCCCAGGAAACGAGTAACACACGCGACTAGTCAACGCCCTCACTCAGGTTTGAGCACAAGACCTGACCGTCTTTACAAGTCCGACTTTACCAACTACCCACCTCCGCCGACCTTATAATAAAAATTATTTTATTATTCCAAATCACACTACTTTTGCCAAGTATGAAAATCAACAAGCAATAAATTCAGTAGGCAATAAACATAGTTACCGATCAAACGAGAAAGCGAACTAGCACCCGTTTTTTTGAGGTAGCAAAAAATCCCCTGATTTTGAAAAGTGGTGATTTCTCTGAGCATATTTTTGGAACTTTAAATTTTCTTATATATCAAGTATGAACATTTTTTTCGACATTAGTGATTTTCATGCTGATTTTGAAAAGTGTTGATGCAGCATCAACACATTTTTTTAAATGTTAGTGATTTTCATGTTGATTTTGAAAAGTGTTGATGCAGCATCAACACATTTTTTTAGAGGGCTTATTTTTTACACTTTAAATTTTTTTATGTATCAAGTGTGAACATTTTTTTTTGTTAGTGATTTTCATCTTGATTTTGAAAAGTGTTGATGAGCATCAACCCTTTTTGTTGAGAAGGCTTAGTTTTTACACTTTAAATTTTCTAATGAATTAAGTGTGGATATTTTTTTAAATGTTGGTGATTTTCATGTTAGTAATAAAACAGAAAAAATAATAATAATGATAATAAAAACATGACAAAAAAAAACATAAAGAATGACAAAAATAAAAATAATAAAACCATGTTAGTAATAAAACATAAAAATATATAAAAATAAAAATAAAAAACATAAAAATAAAAATGACAAAAAAATGACAAAAAAATTAAAAATAAAAAACATAAAAAAATAAAACATGCTAGTAATAAAACATAAACATAAAAATAAAAAAACATGACAAAAAATATCAAATACAAAAAATTATATAAAATGAAAAAAAACAAAAACAAAAAACCTATAAAAATGTTAAAAAAAAAAAACAATAACAACAACCAAAATTAACTCGTAAAAATAAAAAATAAAATGAAAAAACAAAAAATTTAAAATTAAAAAAAAATAAATAAAAATAAAAAATAAAAAAGAATTTTTTTCAAAAATATATATATAATTTAGAGAAAAAGAAATTGATCAAAAAAAAATCTAAAAACATTGTTTTTAAGTTTAAAAAATAAATAAAACCTCATTACAAAAAAAAAAAAAAAAAACCTTAAAATAATTACAAAATATATATGTATATATATATATATGATGGTTAACGTCCACTGAGACCAAACTTTGTTCTATTGGACCTAAAGAAACGAATTATTTAGTTTGATTTAGGATTTTGTTCCTATGATCAAAAATCTTGGAGAGAAGCCTCCCGAGCTCACTGTAATTTTGACATCATAAAGGGCTAGGAAGGTCAGTATTGCAATAAAGATTTTGAAACTGAGATCTAATGTGGTTGTACGCAGGGCACTCTAAGAGGAAGTGATTTTCATCCTCGATGTTCGTATTCTTACAAAGATGGCAGAACCTTTCCATCCTGGTGTTTTAGGAACTGCCCAACGACCCATTTCACTATGGAGCTCATGAGAATTCGTTCTAATCTTGGCTATATTAATTTTCTTCTTTGAGCTAGTTAAAACAAAGAGATACTTTTGATCTTCTAGGGTGGGGTTGATGACCTCCTTATAATATCTCAATTTTCTTTTAGCTGCTAAATCTTTCTCACACCACATTTTTTCTTTGAATTTAGAAGTAACAATATTTTTAATGTTATTAATATTTTTCAATGCAACATTCTCGTCGATCTCCCAATGGTTTAACCAAGCCCTAGTGTATTTATACCAACCTTGTTTGAGCCATAGGTGGTTTTGGCTAGAATTTAAAGCTAGCTTAGGAAGTCTATGGTCTCCTATGTTATTGAGTTTGTGCTTGTACAACAGAAGCCTAATCATAGCTAGGCTCTCGATAGGGGAAAGACCCACTTCTATAAGGAGAATAAGATAGGGTGTGTTGCTTTTAATTTTGAGGTTATACATTATAAAACGCTTCTGGATTTGCTCAATCTTTCTCCAAGATTCTCTAGAGATGCTACAACCCCAAACCTCACATCCATATAAGATAACTGGAGTGACTAAAGTTTCAAAGAGGAATTTCTTTCTATCCCACATTACAAGGTTTGTCGTTTTACAATTATTTTCAAGACCAAAATAAGCTTTCCATTCCCCATTAATCATTTTCTCAATGCTATAGTTCCAGTTGTGATGAATATCAATTCCCAAGTACTTGTAGGAAGACACTTCCTCCAAGTTACTATTGTCACACATAAAATTAGCGTAAGTGTCCTTCTTGGATTTGATAATCATAACTTTTGTTTTGTCAGTGTTAACAATCATACCCATGGTAGAGCAGAAATCCTTAAGAAGTCTAAGTTGCTTATCAAGATCAGATGGGCACCTTGCGAGAAGAACAATATCGTCGGCGTAGAGAAGAAGGATGATGACTATCCCAGCTAAGATCGTGCCAGCACAACCTGCTTCCTCTAAACAACCTTCTAGCTTGTCGATGTAAATGCCAAAGAGGATAGGGGAGAGGGGCAACCTTGTTTAACTCCGATATTACACTTAATATCTTTCGACCACCCCTCATTGCTCTTTAACTTGGCAAGTACATTCTCGTATAACCTTATAGTGGCAACTCTCAACTCAAAAGGAACAATTAGCTCTTCTAATCTATTCCAAAGGTTGTTTCCAGGAACCGTATCGAAAGCCTTTCTAAAGTCCAGAAAGCAATAAAAGAAATTGGATTTATCATTGTGGCATTCCTCCACAATGATCCTAAGCATAACGAGGTGGTCTGTTGTTGAGTGTTGCTTTCTAAAACCCGCTTGGCCTTTAGCCCGCTTATCTTCACTTTCAAGCCATATGCCCAACCTCCTTTCCAAAATAATACCATATAACTTGGCTAGGAGAGGGTTGATCATAATTGTCCGATAATTAGAGGGGTTATTTGTATCCCCACTTTTAAAAATAGGGATAATGAGGCTTTGGGTCCATGGTTTATGGAACCTTGCTTGACCGCTTGATTGAAAAGACTGTGAATGTGGGGGATGAGGACAGGACCTCCAATTTTTAAGATTTCCGCCCGATAACCTTCAATGTCCTTAGCTTTCCCATTAGCCACGCGATTAACCCCAAAATCAATGTCTTCTAATGAGAAAACTTCTTTCGTTCTGAGCAGGGTTTCAAAGTTATCCATGACATTTGGAGATTCATAAAGCATTTTAAGATAGGAATTCCAGTCGTGTGAAGCAATTTTATTATTATCTTTAGTTTTCCTAGTTAGAATCTGCCTCCAGAATTTCTTAGGAGCTACCTTAGAGAGGTGTAAGATATTCTCGTCTTTTACGAATATATTACCTTTTTTTCCTTTTAGTTAGGGCTTTGTATATTTTTATGTTACCAATTTTAAGAGATTCATCAACAACTTCCTTAATTGGTCTCCTCGCACTTTTACAATCTTTGTCATACCATGGGTTGGTTTTGTTATTTCTTTTATTACTTGAAACTTCAATTGACAACTTGTTAATAGAATATGCGAGGGTTGTAGTAAAATTTTGATAGATATCTTCTATGTTGTCTATATTAGATAAAGGAAGAAAATTAGTTTTCAATTCATTTAGAAAGAGATATTTTTTATTTCTATCAAAGATTAACTTCTTTTAGCTATAAAGATTGTCTTCTATGGGATCTCTATGCATAACAAAATTGAGAGTTATAAGTGAACGCCTATGATCAGAGTCAGGCTCGTGGTCGTTTAAGATGTCAAAATTTGTTATTTCGTTGTATAGAGGGATATCATAGATAACATAGTCTATCACGCTGCTACCAAGCCCATGGATGTAGGTCATCTGGCTAGAATTAAGCCACTTCTTTAGACCGTTGCAGATCATGAAATCCTGAGCACTACAGAGCTTGACTAGCTCTGACCCAAACAAATTCTCCCCAAGGTCTTCAGAGCTCCTTTTGTATCGGCTAGCCAGAGGAAGGTCTTCGTCTAACCAAAGAGGATTAGGGTTGGAATGATTGCTTAAAAGAATAGTTTGGTTCTTTGAAGTTCAAGCATTAAAGTCACCTGTTAAAAGGATATTGCCTTCATTCCTTAGGCTATAAATATCATTCTCTAAACCATTGTAAGGAATATTTTTATCTAGATTCTTTTTCTTATAGAAGTTAGAATTGATGGGGGGGAATAACAGATTGCTATGTAGGTATTTTTATCATAAATGTCAGTAATTTCTATCCAACTATATTGGTTGTAAGGATTGTTTTTATAAATCCTAGCATGGGGAGAGATGTTCTTCTTAATGTAACAAGTTATACCCCCAATGCCTCTACGGGAAGATCACTTATTCCAGGTAGACCATAATGTAAAGCCATCTATGTTAGGGACCTTAGATTCTTCGTGCTCCCAAGTTTCAACAAGCAAAATAATATTAATATCATTCGAGATCTAGCTTAGTTTGGGGCCTTTGTTCCATGGAAAGCCCCGATAGTTCCAAGAAAGAATCTGGAGCATGTTGAATTTCTATTTATTATTATCTTTTTGGTTTCTATCTCGAATAACGGCTTTTCTGTTTCTAATTATTGTCATTTTCCTTCCTTCCTAGCTTCCTTTACCTTTTGAACCTCCTTTCTCAATTCTGCTTGATCTTCTGGAATGAGATCTTCATCTATAAATATTTCCATTCCTTTTAGACTTGAGGTTTTACTAAGTACGTCATACTTATGGCCAATAGAGCTCACCTTTATTCGGATCAACCTTCTTTTATTCTCAGTTAGTTTCCCCAACCTTGTTGCTTCTGTGAAACACGTTGTTTCAATTTGTAATCTGTTATATAATTTTTTCTGGGCTATGGCTAAAGTATCCTCATCTACCTCCTCTTTCAAACCGAAGATTATAAGGTTCAAGGCCCTTTCGTTACGCTCATGGTCTAATTCTATCAATTTTTTCATTTCATCTTTAAATGGTTTAATATCTAATTTACCTACCACGCTACTTAGGGTGATGCGGCTATTAACTTTTTCTTCTAGCTCTTTAATCATGTCCTTCATTTTAAGACTCTCTAAAGTATTAGCATCTACTCGCTGGGATTTTTTGTTCATATCTTGGTTTCCTTTTTCTGTAGCTTGCAACCTAGTCTCCATTGCCTCCATTTTATTCTCAAATAGTTCTATTTTATTTTCTATTTGTGTTTGGATCTTGACTTCAAAAGATGTGAATTTAATTTCCAGCATGGCTACTAACTCTGTTTCTAGCTTGACTTCTCTTTCTCCTATACGTTTCTCTAAAGACTCTATATACTCATAAAGGCTCTGTAGAGTAACTATGCTAGGTCTACCTTTGGTAATCTTTGATAATTGTGGTGAATTATTCATACTTGAAAATATATGAGCAGATATGTATTAGAAACATATAAGGAATGTGTGCACCTGATATCAGCAAGCCGGACCGCAGACACACGTGCCCCAGATTGTTTTTCTATTACCGCAGAGAGATCGTGAATTATTACCACAGAGAGATTGTAAATTAAATAAACAAAATTAAAAATTAAATGCAAATACAAATTTAAGAATTAATTTTAAAATTAAAATTAAAAGAAAAGAAAAAAGAAAAAAAAAACATTCAAAAAAATCAAAACAATTATAAAATAAAAACAATTAAAACAAAACAATTTAAAAAAATAAAATAAAAAATAAAGTAAAAACAATTTAAAATAAAATAAACAATATTAAAAAAAAAACAATTTAAAAAACACAATTTAAAAAATAAAAACAATTTAAAAATAAAAAAATTCAAAAAAAAAATTAAAAACAATTTAAAAATAAAACTATTCAAAAAAATTTAAAAACAATTAAAAATAAAACGTTATAAAAAACATTTTACAGAGAAAACAAATAAAAACCCCACACCCCCGTCCCTTGTCCACCCTCGGCCCTCTCCTCTCCCCTCCCTCACCAACCTCCCCCTCCCACCATCGGCCCTCCGTCTCCCTTCCCTCCCCTCTCACCACCCTCACCCACCTCGCCTTCACCACCCGGCCCCCACTCCACCCCACTCTCTCACCGCCCTTCCCCACCCGGCCCCCATTGCACCCCCCTCCCTCACTTCTCTCCCCCTGTCCCCCTTACCCCTCTCCCCTCCCCACTCGGGCCCCCAGCCAGCAGCCAAGAGCCCTCAAGCCAATTCCCGGAATCGGCCTCTTGGCCGCTGGCTAGGGGCCCAGGCGGGGAGGGGAGAGGGGTAAGGGGAGGAGGGTGAGGGGGGGTGCATTGAGGGAAGTGGCTGGGGTGCGGGCCAGGTGGCAGAGGGAGCTAGGGTGGGGGCCGGGTAAGGGGCGAAGGTGGGTGAGGGAGGTGCGAGGGGTGCGGGACTGACTGAGGGAGGCGAGAGGGGAGAAGCAAGGGGGCGCGTTGTGGGAGGGCGGTGGCATGGGGGCTGGCTGGGGGAGGGGGCTGAACGGGGACGGCCGTGTTATGTATGGCATTTTGTAGTTGTCCTTTTTCTATTTTTTTATATTGTTTTTTTATATTTATTTTTTTTATTTTTTTTTATTTTTTTAAATTGTTTTTTTTTTAATTATTTATTTTTAGTTTTAGTTTTTAAATTTAAATTTAAATCTTTTTACTTTTAATATAAGTTTTTTTTTTGTATTTTAATTTTTATAATTTATAATTTATTTTTTATTTTTAAATTTAAATATTTTTTATTTTAAGTTTTAGGTTTAAATATTTTATATTTTATATTTTTTTATAATTTAAATTTTAATATATATATATATATATATAGATATATAGAAAGTTTTTTTAATTTAAATATTTTTAATTTTTTAAACTTTAACTTTAAATTTATTTTTTAAGTGTTTTGAATTTTTGTTTTTATTTTTATTTTTATTTTTTATTATATTTTATTTTTTGATAATTATTTAACATCTTTTTAAATGATGTTTTAATTTTTTAATTTTTAATTTTTAACTTAAAAAATAGTCATATATATATATATATATATATATATATATATATATATATATATATATATATATATTTTTGTTTATTTATATTTTTTTATTTTTCTATTTAAATGTTTCATTTTTACAAGTTTATTTTGATTTTTTTTTACGTTTTTATGGTTTTTTTTTGTTATATATTTTACGAAATTTAATTTTTTTTTTGTCATGAATCGTCCCCTTGTGGGGAATTTTATTTTTTTTTGTAAGTTTTTAAATTTTTTTAATGTTGTATTTTATTTTTGTAATTTTTTTTTTATTTCTTTATTTTTATTTATTTATTATTATTTTTATTTATTTGGTTTTTATTTTATTTTGCTCTTTTTTTTTTCTTCTTCTTCTTCTTTTTAAAATTTTACATGGTATGGTTAATTTTTTTTACATTTTATAAAAAAAAAAATTTCTATATCATTATTATATATTTTTTATATTTGATTTTTTTCGTCATATTTTTTTTATGTTTTATTACTTGTATTTATTTTTTATTTTTATTTTTTCAATATTTGATTTTTTTTGTGTTTTTTATTGTTTTTCTCAATATTTGAATTTTTTAATTTCTATATATTTTTTACATTTGATTTTTTTTTGTCATGTTTTTTATGTTTTATTACTTTTACTTTTTAATTTTTTTCTCAATATTTGAATTTTTGTTTCCTTATTTATCTCTGTCTCTCTCTCTCTCTCACACACACAAACATATATTATTATTTTTTGTAGAGTATGTGTCGATGCTTGTCTAACAACCCAATCCCATTATGTGCAATTTGATAGTTCATTTTAAAATTTTCATTATAATGAATCGAGTCTGCCCCACAATGTGTTAATTTTATGGTTGGTCTTTAAGTTTTCATTATAATGGGTTGAGTTCACCTACATTGCGTGTCAATTTGATAGTTTATTTAAAAAACAAAAAAACAAAACAAAACAAAAAAAACACGCAATGTATCAAGTTGTGTTAGGCTAAGATTTCAAAATCACTATACATTTAGCATTTAAAAAAATTACTCTCGGTATAATAACTCTTTCATTCAGGTGTTCATTTTTTAAGTTTTTTTAGCCATAATTTTTTTCCATAATGTCATGCTCAAAATATTTTGAAAATTTAAAATTGTTTTGTAGTCATAATCTTTGGTTTTAATTCCATGGTTGAAAAATTGTCAAGATTTTTAATGTTTTTCTAAATCGTGATATTTTATCTTTAATGTTATGGCTTAAAACAATTATAAATATTTTTTCTTAGCACCATGCTTGAAAATTGTAGGAATTTTAAGTTTTTTTAAAGAAGTATTATTTTAAATTTAATTTCATGCTTAAAAATCGTTAGAATTTTAAGAGTTTT
Organism: Pinus tabuliformis; assembly: GCA_031772625.1. Lineage (NCBI taxonomy): Eukaryota > Viridiplantae > Streptophyta > Pinopsida > Pinales > Pinaceae > Pinus > Pinus tabuliformis. The sequence goes on along the minus strand of CM062816.1, from coordinate 2,033,734,409 downwards.
CAAAGACGTGATATTTTATCGTTAATGTCATGCTTGAAAATCATTGGAAATTTAAAGTTTTTTAGAATCACAATATTTTGTTTTTAACGTCATTACTAAAAAGTGTTGAAAATGTACCCTAAAACAAAAACAGAAACAAAAAAAGGGGTTATTCCGACATCAACACTTTTCGATTTCAAGGTGTTTTTTGCACCAAACAAAATGGTTTTTATTGTTTTTTATTGTTATTTTTAAAAAGTATTGAAAATTTACTCTGAACACTAAAAAAAAAAAAAAATATTCCTACCTCAACATTTTTCGATTTCAAGGTGTTTTTCTCATGTTTTGTTGGGATTTTTGGACTTGAGTCCCCGTTTTGAGGTAATAGTTCTCGTTTGATCTATAACTATGTTAATAAGCAACACAGAAATCAACAAGCAAAAATGCAAATTGAGAATTTCAAGAATTTTGAATTTTTTCTCGCTGAAATTAATCCTCAATGATCAAGTATGGGGCAGCCAAACATTGATCTTAAAGAAAGTATGATCAACCTAATACCTAATCAAAAATCTAAAACTTGCATTCTCGAAAATGAGCAAAAATCTTTAAGCAAAGAAATTTTCAGGTACACATTTTCAATTAGTCATTTTTCTCTTTATTTTGACTGTTTTAATCAAAGTAATTCATTTGCTAATCATTTGTAATTCCTCCACATACAAATGACATTTTAGAAAACATAGGGGTTGTCGTATATCCAACCAATGATGATCTACCGATTATTGATCAAGATTTTTTTTTTGTAAGTAACCATATTTTTAACCAACCTCAAAATTACCATACTTCTAAATCCAATCATTCTTCTGGTTCTAAACTACTTGATGAAAAGGAAGAGAATTCTAATGACACATGTGAAGTCATTTATTATGATAACTTGAGAATTGGCAATATTGAGGCACCTCACCTTTTAGAGGTGATTATTTCAAATTCTCATATTCTCAATTCTTCAAGTCGATCCATTATTGAAAATAAGGAAAATCTCAATTAAAAAATTGTTCCGGTAAATTCTTATTTTCAAATTTCTAAACATTTTGATGATTTCCCAGTTTGTGATTCCTATGATGATCAAGTTCTCATTCATGCTCATGGTCTTAAGCCTTTTCCTCTTTCACAAGTAGATGCCTGTAAAAGTTTCAACTGTATTATCTTGGGTAACACTTGTGAAAATGAAATTTTTGTGAACAAATCCCAACTATCTTGTAATATTATTTGTAATACTAGTGTAAGTAAGCATGTAATTACACCTTTTCATGATTCATTTTTAATTTTTATTCAACTTTTATGTTTCATCATTTACACAATTTTTATTTATGTTGACATTTTGAACACTCGGGCATTGAACACTTGCCCACTGCATTAATGGATCAATTTGAAATTGTAATTCAAAGTCTTAATCATGAACATCAAGAGCTTTAATCTTTCAATTTCATTTGATATCCATATCATATCAATTCATTCTTCCTTCTCAAATACATTTTCAATAAGAATCAACACTTGAGAATGTAACATCACAATTTGACCAGCTAGCTTATCTACCTAAAAAATTTCTAACAAATTCATTAAATTTTCATTCTTACTTTCTAGATCCATTTGAGTGCTATTTGGAAATTACACTTACACAAATTATTTTTAATATTCTTCTACATGTACATAAAACTAACATTTTTCCATAGGCTCCATTATTTAAAAGCGCATTGTTTGAGCTTGCCCTGCCACCCTCTCTTCTTTCAAATTTATTTCAATCATTAATAGAGATTCATCCAAACTTTTGTGATCTGATTGAAACAAGGTTAGAGTATTTGTTTCAGGACTATTTGGTATACATAAAATTATTTTCCTAAACTTATTAAAAGTAAGTGTATATAGTAGACTGAAATTTTCTTTTACTAATTTAGTTATAATTATATTTCCATTGCTAATATTTGACAAGTACATATGTGCAAGTTAAAAGCTAATTAAATGGCTTCACTAAAAGTATGATTTCACTTGCTAATTAAGTGGCTTCATTGGAAGTATGTTTTCACTTAGTTTTAAGTCTTCCCTGTTACAATATAGTACGAACATGATTAGTTTAAATTTAGTTTGTTTTTCTTTCATTTTTCTTTTAATAATGTAGGTAGAACAATAAGTGAGCAACAAGCGTTTTGATTTTACTGGAGGAAAATTATTTAACATTATTCTAGTAAAATTTGTTCATGAACATGCTTAGGGATGTATTTATCTACTTATTATATTTTCTTTAACTTTTTGTGCTCTGTAGAGGTGCTTTGCTTTATATGTTGTTCGCTTTGTAAATTTACAAGATAAATCATGATCATATTTTGCTTATTTTATTGATGCATTTGTAAAAGAATGCATAGCTCTTGCTTGTCCTGTTATGTCATGTGCCTTTGGTTTCTAAATTTTTTATTGCTTAATCAATAAATGGTTCGTGAAGACAAAGGAAAATCACAAGCAAATTTGCAGAAATAACTTCTATCCATATCCATTCCCTTGTGTTTTCTAAATTTTTTCTTTTGCTAAAACCATGTCGAGTTGAATCTTGTCATCGCGGTTCTTTTATTTTGGTTATGTTCTTTTTGTTTGCCCAAAGATGATTTGACGCCTACACAACCATTCAATACTCATGTCATATGCACATGGGCCCCCTTTTTGCTTACACTCTTTGTGTTTATTGGAAATTTATTTCTCGACTTTCACACAATCTCGGGACCTCATCTTCCCATCTATCCTTTAGATTTATCTTTTGTATCTTCTGGATTTTACTTTATGGCCTAACGTAAGCACAAGGCGTGGACACATCTCCACATGGCTTCTCCTCATAATCACTCTCTTACATTTGGCTTGGACCACATGCCACATCTTCCCACTTGCTTTTTCCCTGGCAATATCTTTCGTAACCTTTTTTATTTCTTCTGGGCATTATCTTCCGAGATGATATCGGCGGGTAGACCCCTTTTTCTTTCTTATTCTTCTTGTGCACATTACACTTAGCCTGGCCACAACTACAATCATTAATTCTCTCAACCACGTTGCCCGGAGGTTACCCCCCGAAGATTTCATAGGTTTCTATTTTCCATCCTCCCAGGAATCACCTTTTAGGGTGATGTGAGCATTCATGACGACATAACAGCTGGGGTTTTGCTATGTGACTTCATTGATTCTCCCTCTACGCCACTACTTTCCACTTCATGTTGACTCCCTCTTCCCCAAGAGGTTACCTGCGCTCGTTCATTTGGAAGAGCCGGGATGACTTAGCCAGGTTAGCTCATGATCATACATTAGCTTGTGGGCCCTTATCAAGCTTCTACTCTTTTTCCTCATTGAGCGCTTGTATGCCCCACTTTCCACATAATCACGATTATCATTTCCTGGAACTCTTAATACGCTTATTTCTTACTTCTTCTGGGATCCTTCTTTCGTGATAACTTAGCTCACTCACACGAAATTTCCATACCCTTGCATCACTTTTCATTATATGTTAGTCATTCTCCCCTCCCACCTCTGCATGCGCTTAACTATCCCAGCCCTCTGCACTACATCATGTCTTTGTCCCTTCCGCTTTATCATTCCTGGGTTGTGGTAAGCACCCACGACACATTCTAACACTCTCGTTCTAATAAAATGGCAACACCTATCATCCTCAAGTAATAGTCATATTAATGCGGCAAATCAGTGAGCGCACACAAAATATGTAAAGGTAATGGATCATGGCTTATTTATATTTGAGTTCTAATTTTCTTATGTTTTGAGTATATTTATATTGCTTCACTCTAATGTACACTTTGAAAAGGTCCAAGTCCTCTTCTTATTTATATAAATTGTTGCATAGATTGGGACTTTGGCTTGATTCTATGAGATGTTAAGAAAACTTTGGGGCTGATATAATATTAGAAGAAGCAAAAAAACTAATCACAACTGCAATACAAAGAAAAGTGCATCTAGCAAATTTTCATTGTTTTCATTCTTATTTCTTATGATTCTATATTTGGTTCCTTGAACATGAACTATTTTTTTCTGCTTTAATGCTTGCTCTAGTTTAGATTCAATAAGTTTTGATCTCAAGCATAAGAAAATTTTGTTGAAATTTAACTTCTACATACATTTCATCTCAATCAAAAGAAGAAGTCATTGCTTTTGGAGAAAATCGATATCTTTCAGGTAAATATGAACAAGATTCTTCAAGATGAAGTCTTGTATGCTTGTCTTCAATTGCTTTTGTTTTTCTTTATGCTTATTTTATTTTATATTATTTTCCATTTTAGTTTTAGTTTCATTGTTGTTTTAATAAATTATTATCTAAGCTATGTTTTTATGGGTCCTTACTAGTTGCACTAAAGATTTAATGCTACCGGAAAGATTGCTTAAAAATCCTTCAATTTAATTTGCATCCCTCTTGGCTCACAGATGCATTTATGATGATTAAATGGCAAGCAACATCAGGGAGTCTCTTTTCTTTATCTTGTTTTCACTTAGTATCTTGTTCATTATTCTTCAAAGCTTATTTTCAAAACAAGACATTTCTTAAATAAGAGACATTTGATGCAACTTCATCCTTTATCCATAACTACATCCTAAGAAAAAAACCTCTTTCTACTAAAAGCCTAATTAAGTTTAACTTTGCAAGGCAAATTTAACAAGGTCTCAACTTAAGTGAGTCATATAAGATTTCCTCTTATTCACTTTTTTTGTAACATATTTTCATAATTGGTCTTATTGGAGTTTTCTTCATTCATGGCTTTTCATTTACCTTTTCTTTTGGGTTTTCATTTTCCTCATTTGCAATTTTTGAAGTGTGTTGATTTAATTTTTGCTTTTAGGTTGGATTTATGATATTTCCAAAGTTTATATAGGGGTATTTTTTATCACACAATATCAGTTGGTCTACATGGGAATATTTTACCTCTTCAATAGGATTTCATTTATCTAAAGGTCATTTTTATCAGACTTTCACTTTCTCGTGCATCAACCATAATCTATGGGGAACATTAAGATTTGATTCAAGTAGTACAAGTTAATCTCTATAAAAGAACGAACAATCTCTAGTCTTTACTGTGAATCCCTACCATACCCTCCACATTTGAAACCTCTATATTAGTAGACAAAGACCACTAGTGGGTTAAATTCAACTAGTATTGCATCTATTATCTTAAGCAAAAAGCATCTTGTACCACCCCGCTCTCTTTACCCAATTACTAGAAGCATTTTTCTGAACAAAATAATCAAAAGGGTGGTGCATAAGAGAGTTGAAAGCACATACACGTAGGCAATGTATGCAAACTCGTCGGGGTACTGAACAGGGTCACCAACATTGAGTCGATGCATACATGGTATCAAGACAACTTTGTTGGGGTATTGAACAAGCCTTGTTGGCAATAAAGCAATGTTGGGAAAAAGAGGTAACTCATTTCTAATAGATGCATTCTAATCTTTAAAAAACCTTCTAGCGATCTTTACCTCTTTACCTCTTGATTGTAAAGGAATAGTTTAAAAATAATAATAATAAGATTCATTGTTTTAGAGTTGGCTTTGAAGTACTTTCATCTTCATGAACTTATCTTACTTTGATTTTATCTCATGTGGGACCCTTCAAAATGGCATATTAAGCGAGAAATTTTTGAAAGCTTTTATTTTAATCTTGGGTAAATTTATTCATATTATCCTAAACCAAACATAATTGCTTCGTCCCCGTGTATCGCCAAATGTTGTGGCCACAACACCCTCATATTTTTTCAAACTTATTATCCAGATGCTCTATGTAAATTTTGGTCATATCACCCCTTTAATGCTTTGATTTTGTTAATTTTGTGGAATTTTCAGTTTTCTCAAAGTTGTGTTTTGATTGGTTCATTGAATGTGATTTATCACCAACTTTTCAATAACTAGATTTCGCATAAATCTATTGCACAGTTTGGAAATAAGACTTAGTCAAATTTTGGTTAAATTTCACTCCCTAAACTTAAATATATAAAAAAATATATTTTACTTTTATTTTATAAAAATAAAAATAATTATTTAATTAATTAAAATTAATCAATAAACAATATTCTTTTATTAATTATTTATTTAATTTTTATTTAATTATCCTACCGAACCACTGCCACTAAAGAAACTTATATATATATAAACCATATAATTAAAAACCTTATATTTGAAATATCATTATAAATATTAAATTTTATATATATATATATATATATATATATATATATATATATATTACGTCACCGCGCTCGAGACAACCTAAAGGTTCAACCTTGTAAACAATTCATGTCCCCTGGATCCCATCCCTGAGATGACGTAAGTGCGAAGCTTATAATGAGTATCAAATTAATAAGTGGGAGGGGCTCTAGGGCCTTTATCTTAAAACACGAGGGCTCATTAAAGTGGGGAGGGGACCCACTCTCCACCTGAGCTCCCCTCCTTTGAACCCATTTAACTTCTTCATACATTTTCTTTTAAACCTGACTCCTCTTGTTTAGAATTAAATTTCATAATGTTTGAATTTTATTTATTTAAATTTCTTTTTATTTATTTTTATGTTATTTAATTTAATTTTACATTATATTATTTTGGTTTTAAATTAGTATTGTAAATTTTATTAAAATTATTGAAATTCTATATTAGTTTAAATATTAATAAATTACTAATAACTTTTTATATAATTAAGTATTTTCATAGTTTTGGAAACCAGATTTTGAAAAGTTCTATCTTTAGTTTTAGTAAGCCAACTAAGGCTCAAGACAGCTTGTTAGAAAATTAAAATCATGGAGAATAATTTGGAGGCATTAACTCTAGTAAATCTGAACATTTAAAATGCCAAAAAATAAACAGAAATTAGAGATACGAATTTGCAACTAAAAATGAATTTTTTGAGTTTGTTTTGAAATCGTTTTCAATGGCCCAAAACCTTTAATAGCTACAAATTCGTTTGAGAGGATCAATTTTGCTAAAGAAATCTCCATGGGAGACAATGCAAAGAACAAATCCCTTTTACTTTATTTATTATTTCTTATTTCAAATTGAGAAATTTGTTGTGATAATTTTCATATTTTGATTTTGTGTACAAATTTAATTGGGTTTAACTTTGATTTGTAATTGATTTTTGGTAGAGAATTGCTGCAAGAAGATGAGGCCAAGGATTTGGAGCAATAGGATTGCACCAACAAAGAAAGAAAACGAAAAATTTCAGCTCCAAAATAAGGGATCAAATCTTTCTTTTAACAACTCTCTTATTTGGGAGATTTTTTCTAAATTATAAATAATGGTTGTGAGAATGAGAAGGTTACTCTTGGATGCAAATTAGAGACTCTTAGCACTTCGGTTAAGAGGATTTTTGTTGCAGTGAGAGAGGAAATACTCATATATCTAAGTGTTGGGGGTTTTCTTTTCAGGATTCAATTTTTGAATTTGAGGCAGAGTTTGCACTATTGCAGCTCTTTTCTCAAAGACAAAACTCATAATCTTGAGAAGATTGTTGAAAATATCCATTTAAAAACAGAGCAAAGGGTTCCATCTTTATTTGTATTCAAATTTTACTCTTTTAATGACAGATTTATGCCAATTATTTCATATTTTACACTTTTCTTAGATATGAGAATGATTGTTTATTAGATTAACTATTTGATCTCCTAATTACATTGATTGGTTGTTAATTTCTCAATTTGCTCTTGTGCTTTAATCAAAAAATGTAGTAACTATTTACTTAGAAAATTTTCATATGAAATAGTTTTAATCATCATTGAATTATATGGACTATTTCTACATTTTAATGGTGTATCTATCAGTGTAAACATAGTTACCGATCAAATGGGAACTATTACCTCAAAACGGGTACTCGAGCCCAAAAACCCCAAAAAAACATGAAAAAACAACCCAAAAATAAAAAGGGTTGATTTTGCATCACCAATTTTTTTGTCAGAGTAAATTTTCAAAATTAAAAAAAAAAAAAACAACAACAACAACAACAACAATGAAAAACAATAAAATCCATTTTGTTTGGTGCAAAAAACACCTTTAAATCGAAAAATGTTAATGCCGGAATAACGTCTTTTTTTTAAGATACATTTTCAACATATTTTAATAATGACGTTAAAAATAAAATATCATGACTCTGAAAAACTTTAAATTTCCAACGATTTTCAAGCATGACATTAAAGATAAAATATCATGTCTTTGAAAACCCTTAAAATTCCAACGATTTTTAAACAAGACATTAAATTTAAAATCTCATTTCTTTAAAAAACCTTAAAATTCCAACAATTTTCAAGCATGGTGCTAAACAAAAACACTTATAATTGTTTTCAACCATAGCATTAAAGATAAAATATCACGACTTAGAAAAACATTAAAATCTTGACAATTTTTCAACCATGGAATTAAAACTAAAGATTATAACTACAAAACAATCTTAAGTTTTCAAAATATTTCAAACATGACATCATGAAAAAAAATTATAATAAAAAAAACTTTAAAAATGAACACTTGAATGAAAGAGTTATTATACCAAGAGTAATTTTTTTTTAAATGTTAAACGTATAGTGATTTGAAAATCTTAGCTTAAGACAACTTGATACATTGCAAAAAAAAATTAAAAATCAACTATCAAATTGACACGCAGTGTAAGCAAGCTCAACCCATTGTAATGAAAAGTTAATGACCAACCATGAAATTAACACATGGTGGGGCAGACTCAATTCATTATAACGAAAAATTTAAAATCAACTATCAAATTGCACATAATGGGATTGGGTTGCCAGACAAACATCGACACAGACCCTACAAAAAAAATTATATATATAAAAGAAAACAAAAATTCAAATCTTGAAAAAAAAAAAAAAAAAAAAAAATTAAATATTGAAAAAAAATTAAAATAATAACAAATAATAAAACATAACAAAAAAAATCAAATATAAAAAATATATAGAAATGCAAAAATTCAAATATTGAAAAAAAAACAATAAAAAAAAACCCCAAATTATAAAAGAAAACAAAAATTCAAATATTGAAAAAAAAATAAAATAATAACAAATCATAACACAAAAAACATGACAAAAATTAAAATATAAAAATATATAGAAATGACATTAAAAAACTATAAAATGTCAAAAAAATAAAAATAAACATACCATCTAAAATTTAAAAAAGAAACAAAGAGTTGTTATATTATAGTTGAGTAGTTATATTTATATGCTAAGCTTTTATCCTCATTCACATGCACATTTTGATGGGAGGCACAAGGATTATTTTTATAGTATAGTTATTTATGATGGCTACTTTTATGAGGCACACAGTTATATGAGATGGATACTTTAGTCATATATATTTTTAATTGACGATATACATGTTGGAGGACCAAGGAGTGTGTTGATTTTTCCACGACACTTGAGAATCATATTTATGTCTAAGATCACGATCACAAACACACTCAAATGCCACAATAAAAGGACTTTGCACAACGAAATAGCGTACAACAATGAATCAACTAGTACGGAAAGATAATTTTTAACCCAAAACTTGTTATATTACAAATCTTAATACAACAAACGTAGGTCTCATGTACTAGATATCATGGCCCTTACATACAACCCTGATACAAGAAAAACTAAGGCTTGGAGTCAACAACTTATGACTACCAATCTTTCCCTAAACAAAGTACACTTGACTTGCTAAAGGAAAGTTCCAACAAGCCCTTTTCGCCCATGTACCTTGAACACATTTGGCAGTTCCTTTGCCACCTCTTATGTTGTTCACAAGTAGTTTTGCTACTTCATATTTGCTTGCACCTTCAGTGGCTCATATCTGCCTCTAAGAATCCTCCTGCTTGTTCTAAGAGTGACTAAACATAGGCTCAATCGAACTGTGCTCTAGCTGCTCTTTTGCTTCTCTAAGATAATTGTCAGCCCTCAGTCTTGACCCTTTTTTATCATACATATTCCACCATTTTACCATCTCTTACCACTATATTATGATCATATTTCTCATATTTTTGCCTCTTTTTGCACACCATAATAAATTAAATATGTATTTTGATCTTTGGAATTTTCAATAAAAATTAAGCATTAAAAATTATTTTTGGCAGAAACAGAATTTCCCGTAATGGCTCCATTGAAGTCATATGTGCAGGACACTTGGATACGAACTGAAGGTATATTCGAAAAGTATCGGAACCAAGGATGGAGAGACTCCTATTGGCTCGCTCTAGATCAGTCAGAATAAGCCCGGTAAAAGCTGGTCAAACTTGACCAGTCACTCAGGAAATCCCCTGATTTAGGAGCAATTTTGAGATTTTGTGGGTTCTTTCCATATTTTGTGTAACAAAGGGATGAGTTCGACCCTATGAGGTGAAATATGACTCTTGTTAGTTATTATAGTCGTTATAGTTGATTTTGTTACATAATTAGTCTATTTCAGCACAACTACTAAGCAACTATGGATATTTTTTTTTCTCGGTAAAAACTATACTAATATATTATGTACAGGAGGCGAAAATTACAACATGATAAAACAGAGAGAACCAGGCTCTGGGAATGTCACCCAAGAGCAGTTGAGGCCAATCAGAAAACTAGCCCACGCAGGGGCGCCAAACATAGAAGCGAGACCATCCAAAAGAGCTAGCCCACGAAGGGGCACCAAACAGAAATTTGGATTATCCCACGCAGGGGAGACTAACAGTACCCATCCCATTAACGAAGTTTCAGAAACATAAACACAGAGTATTGATGCTAGAACTAAGCCAAAACAGACAGCAAAAGAGACCAGAAGACCAGACAGAAGAGCCAAAAGAACCTTGTGCTCGGGCGTCATTAATCGTCCATTTGCACCTCCTCTACCCGGCACCAACCATAAGCTTCCCTTTCAGCAGCAGTGGGAAAAGTGTCTTCCGCTTCGCCGGTCCCCTCCCTTTGATCAAGCCTGCTTTTCGATGCATTTTCCAGGTCTGAGGCAGGATCTTTAACCTCCTTCTCCGGATTAGCTTCAGGAACCTTTGCTTCGTGCATCTTGTTACCAGTCTTCCTCTGCCCATGCTCATCCAGGGAATCATTGTCTTCCTGGGAATTTTCAATGAACAGGACCGAGACATGCGCACTAATCTGCGGGTTATTCATGGAACTGCTAAAATTGAAGATAGCAGAGCCGAAGGCATGCAAGGCAGCCGAACTCGATGCACCCGCATCCATGAATTGACTGGAGTGGAGGGGATTAGCTCCAGTGGAGCGTATGATATTGCAATGACAGCAATGGACAACATTATCCGCCTCGTGACTGCGAGAGATTCCTCCTCTGGAAGTGCCTCGACGGCTAAGTAGACGATGTCGAGGTCTCACCATTCTCACAGGGGTCAAGGGGAGGAAATTCCAACAGACCACGGGATAATCCAAACAACTAGCTGCCGGAACCGACTGCGGAATGAGCCAGACAGACAGAGAGGATATCCCGGCGGAGACGGAGAGGCAGGGCAACCGGAGTTGCAAAGACCTACTTGAAGGATGAGCCACCAACATTCTCTGACCATACGCTGCAACATCGTTTATAACCTCACCTGCCTTGCCTTGGAGCTCACCCATCATAACTGCAACCTCCGCTTGAGCCGAATTGTCGTGCAGGGCATTAACTGTGCTCTGCAGCGTCACCTTATACCAGCTGCTTGCCTTACCTGCGCCTTCGACGTCTGCCACGTGATGGCCTGTGGCCGGCATGTGGCCATCCGTCCACGCCTGTCCCATCCTATCTAACACCCGCATCCGGGGAACTGCATCTTTTTGGACCAGGTGAGAGCATTCTTGAGCTTTGTCATGTGTTAAAATAGTATTCAGCTGCCCTGTGATTAGAGAGTGGTCATTCTCCACCCCCACATTGGCCATGAAGTCGGCAACCTTGTTACCCTCCCGTCTTATGTGAGTGAAGGTGATTGCTCTATTTCTGTGGAGCTCAAGTTCTATGGCTTCCAGTCTTGCTTCGAGCCTCCAGCTGGTGGCTATTTTCCTGGCCTGAGATCCATTTAGGATATTTTTGGCCATGTTTATGAGGATCTGAGAGTCTCCTTCCACCTCCAGAGGGTGAAAGTTGTGTCCCCCAGCAAGTAGAAGTCCCTGCCATAGTCCCTCTAACTCAGCTGAGTTATTGGTGTCCCATCCAATGTTTCCGTAATACAGTATCAGGGGATCACCTTCATGATTCCTTATTATTCCTCCAAAGCCTGCGAGTCCGGGATTCCCTTTGGAGGCACCATCAAAGTTGAGTTTGAATGTATGCTTTGGTGGGGGCTTCCATGTGACTTGTTTTTTAGTACTGGTTTCGGAATGGTCTTGCTTGTGAGATCCTTGAGTAAGATGTATTTGCCAGTTTTCCATAATGGTTTTCTCATTGTCTAGCATAGGCCAGTCCTCCTCCTTCCAAGATCTTAGCATAAGAGTCTCTTGAAGATTTCTACAGAGCAGGTTCCAAATATTGTCTATCGAAGAGCGCTGATTTTTAAATATGCGCTTATTTCGTTCCTTCCATATGCTCCATAGAACTAGCCCGGGAACTAGTCTCCATAGATGACTGAGGATTTCACTCTTGTAAGGGTCCCGTTGCCACTGACGTATAGAGTTCGTGATTTCATTCTTAAGTCTGCATCTTCTTTGACATCTAAAGCTTGCCTTTTCCCATAGTTGATTGGCCAAGGGACAAGAGTCCAGTAGATGTTGGAGAGTTTCCTCATGGGCACTGCAATTGAAACAGATGGAGGGGCCATGAAAGTTTCTTCTTCTAAGCTTGTCCCAGGTTAGAATTCTCTAATTTCCTACCAACCATAGAAAATGACAGATTTTGGGCCAGGAGCCAGAGCTCCAAATTTTGCTCCAGATTGGGTCCTGGGGATCGGAATTATTGTAGATGTTTTGGTAGGCCTTGGATGTGGTGAAGGCTCCTTTCGACTGATATCCCCATGTTAGAATGTCTCTGCTTTCATCGTACCTGATTTTTCTTTTGCTCAGTTCCCTATCCAGATCCATGGAAATTTGGTGATCTTCATTTGTGAATACTTGGTTGTCCGGTTTCCAAATCCTGAAGCCCTTCTCAATTTCCTGGGTCCAGTACTGCCTAATCTTTGCTTGTTGTGTCTCCTCCCTAATGATGTCCGGTGGCAGGTTAAGTACATGGCTGAGAATAGGCATTTGATTCCAGGCATCTGTCCAGAATCTAGTGGTGTAGTCGTTTCTTACCTCCCAAAAACTGTGCTTCTGGATCATTTGGTAGTGTTCTCTGGCTGCATTCCAAATTAGCGATCCTTTATCATTGGGCGTTAATCTGATGAGTTCTTCCTGGGGTCGGTGATTGGCATACTTGGCCGTCCATAATGTGACCCAAGGTTTACCTGGACTAGTGAGCCATTGCCACCATATTTTGGCTCCCATGATGGCGTTGCTATGCTCGGGATCTCTAAGGCCGATGCCTCCTTTTGCTTTTGGTTTGCAAACTGTGCTCCACTTTACCAGGGCCCATTTGCGATTAGTTGCATTGCTTCCCCATAGGAATCCTCTCTGAATGTTCCTTAGTCTTTTTAGGACCCACTTTGGCGCAGCCAGGATGGAGAATAAGTACAGCGACATTGCTTGAAGAACAGCCTTTATGAGCACTGCGCGACTGACTAAGTTCAGAGCTCTGTGCGTCCATTGGTTGAGACGGGATTCGAGCTTTTCAATAAGGTTGCGCCATGAGGAATGCTTGATGGCAGAGACAGTTAGGGGGGCTCCAAGGTATTTGGAGGGAAGGGTGGCGATGGGGAACCCCAAAATGCGGACTATAGCAGACTTGACAACCGGAGGGGTATTAAAGAAGAAGATCTGCGATTTTGAACAGTTGATGCTGGTTCCAGAGGCTTCGGCGAAGTCATTGAGCACGGCTTTAAATCTGGAGGCTTCTTGGACGGAGGGGTAGCCAAAGAGCATAGTGTCATCAACAAATTGCTGATGGGAGATGGCAGGCGAATGATGAATGGAGAGGCCTCTAAGCTGATGTGAGTGAAGGGCATTTTTAATGTGACGTCCCAGGCCTTCAGCCATTAATACAAAGAGGAAGGGGGATAGGGGGTCACCTTGCCTTATACCTCGGGAGGGGGAGAAGGGGCGAGAGGGGATCCCATTCACGAGAATGGAGAAGCAAGTGGAGGAAATTAGGCTCATAATCCAGCGGATCCATGTGGGACTGAATCCGAAAGCAATTAGCATTTGCTGTATGTAATTCCAGCTGAGCTTATCAAATGCTTTGGAAAGATCAAGTTTTAGGAGCATACCTGCCTGTTTTGAATGCTTGAGAGTGTGTATGATCTCATGCGAGAGGATGATGCCGTCCATAATCTGTCTCCCTTCCACATATCCAGACTGTTCTTGAGAAATGAGCATTGGCAAGAGGGGCTTTAGCCTGTTTGCAATGACTTTAGAGATGACTTTGTATATTACGTTGCAGAGAGCAATCGGCCTGAATTTGTCCGGTGTGATTGAGTCCTCCTCTTTTGGGATTAGGGCGATAAAAGTGGAGTTAAGTGAGGGAAGCAGCCAATGATATGCTCGCGATTCCTCTACCACTTCCCAGACTTCCAACTTTATCAGTTCCCAGAACTTGTGAAAGAAAGTGGTGGTGAAGCCGTCTGGGCCGGGAGCTTTTCCTTCTTTAAGCTGAGCCATAGCAATGTCCACTTCCTATATTTGAATTGGACGAAGGAGGAGTTCATTGTGCTCCGCCGTGATTAATTTTGGCACATTGTGTATGATTCTTTCGATTACAGGACGTCTGTTGATTTCAGGCTCTTGATGGACTTTCTTGAAGTGATTGAGGAATTCCTTCTCAATTTCCTCATGTTGTTCAACCCTTTCTCCTCCTGGTTTTTGTATATAAGGGATATTATTGCACATTCTACGTTGAATAGTGGTTCTGTGGAAGAATTTAGTGTTTCGTTCTCCCTCTTTCAACCATCTGATTCTGGACTTTTGCTTCAGTATATCTCCTCCTGCTTTCTTCTCTCCTCAAGCTGATTGTGGATGTGTTGCCCCTGCTCAAGGGTTCTTTCTATGTGGCCTCCTGTGCTTATATCTTGCTGCAGATCCGCCAGGGCTTTTTGAAGATCATGTTGCGCCTTGAAGATGTTTCCGAAGGTCTCTCTATTCCATTGCTTAAGGCAGAATTTTAGATGTTTGAGTTTCTGTTGGAACTGGAACATCTTGGAGCCTTCTGGAGGGCTGAAGGATGTCCATGTAGAGTGAACAAAGTCTTTGAAGGAGGGATGGCTGAACCAGAATTCCTCGAAGCGAAAAGGTCTTCTTGTGGTGCTGCCAGGACGTTGCCATTGAAGGGCAATAGGCCAGTGATCGGATCTTGAGTGTGGAAGAATGGCCGCTGAGAAGTCTCCCCCTAGATGAATCGAGTTGTCTGAAATTAGAAACCGATCCAGCTTGGAGGCTATTTGATGCTTGCCTGCTCTTCAATTGCTCCACGTAAAAGTACCATTACAGAAATGCAAATCTATCAGAGATGCGTTCTGGATGAAGTCTTTAAAATGGGTGTTTTCCTGTTCCAGCCTGTTTCTGCCCCCAATCTTTTCCTCCAATTTTGTTATCATGTTAAAATCCCCCCCGACAATCCAGAGCGGGTACCTTCTATTGAAGTTTAGAGCTTCTAGGGTGTGGAGGAGAGCAATTTTTTCCCTTGCTTCCTGAGGGAAGTATACATTCGAGAGATTCCCATGAATATTCGTGCCTACTATGTGGAATGCGGCCTGGATTAAATTATGAGAAGCGTGAAAGTCCGAGAGAGTAAGTGCTTGAGAGTTCCACGCAATGGCTAGCCCTCCAGATGCGCCAGATGCATCCACAGCCACCGATTGACATCCTGGCCAAGCCTTAGAGAGGATAGTTTCTAGAGTTGAGTTGTTACATTTTGTCTCTTGGAGAAAGCATATTTGCGGCTTTTCCATTTTTAACATATTTTTTAACATTCTGAGTTTTCCTGGGCTATTGAGCCCTCTTGAGTTCCATGAAATGAGCTTCATGATTCACTATTGGTGGAGGCCTTATAGTACTTCGTAAGCTTAGCATACCTACCTGAGTCCACCAGGATCTTCCCTACCGCTATTGTTCTTTGGAGATCAGTTCTTCTTCCCCTTTTTTTGGAGTCTTTTGGAGTGGGGCCTAAATCCCATTGACTTCCTGATTGGATGCCGAGCTGATACTGTTGGTAGGCTCGGGAAATGACCATTTCCAGTTTGTTAAGCTGAAGCTCTGGGATGCTTTCATAGGCTTTCTTTTTGCATGCTACTTCTAGTTCTAATATATCTAGTCCATTCAGATCTATGCTTTCTGGTTCTTCCTCCATTCGTTGCACCTGGTTATTTTCTTCTGAGGGCATATCTGGGCTTTGGAGGGGGTCTGAGGATCCGTCAACCTCCATTTCATTGTCTTTTTCTACCTGCTTCTCTTTGCTTTCCATGGGGTTAACTGGGGTGTCTTTGGTTGGAGGGGGTTCAGAGGAGGGGGCTGAAGGAGGTGGCTGGGTGGAGGAGGAGGGGAGAGCAGAGTTGGGTATTGAGGATGGGTTTTGCTCTTCCGTAGATTGAGCTAGGATTCCAAAGCTATTTCTGACCGCAGGGTCAGAGGTGTTATTTTGCTGGGGTTTCTTCCCTGTTGTTGGTTTTTTATGAGCTCGTTTGCGGGTAGGGGCCTTGGTGAAGCCATCATGGGTCAGAGAGTCAGTGGGGGCAGGGGCAGTAGCTTTAACATTTAGGGGACAATCTCTGAAAAGATGCCCTATGGCATGGCATTTACGGCATCGAAACGGGACATGTTCATAGTCTAAGGGTTGAATCCATTCATAGTCACGGTGAGAGAGACTTACCGATTCTGGCAGAGCTTTGTCCAGGCGCATGAAGACGCAGATGCGGGCGTAAGATGTGTATCTGCGCACTTTCGTTTCTTCTGCTGCCTTTATGTATTCCCCCAAACCATTTCCAATATTTCTCAGGATATCTTCATCCCAGTACTCATCTGGAAGTGAGTACAGTCTTATCCAGACCGGTGCCCAGGTGAGGTCCTCCTTATCCGGGTTGAATCTGGGTGCCCAGTCCCTTAAGTATAGGCCAGCTGAGTTGAAGAAGTAGGGTCCTTCAACCAGGATTCTGTATTTGTCTTCCAGGCAAAAGAAGATCGCTGTAAAGAATCCTTTTGGGCCTAGCTGCAAAGTCACATCTCCTTTAGGCTTCCACTTCGCTGCTATCCAACTGTATAGGGCTTTTTCCGTCGGCCAGAACCCTATAAATTTTCCGATGAGCACATGATCTGTCATAAATTGGATTCGTTCTTCTATTTTTTCTCCCGGCAGTTCGATTCTGGGTCGATCTGTTGCTATTGGTTTGCAGGTGGTCGAGGAGACCTTCGGGGTTCCGTCTGGTCGGTTATTCCGTCCTGATTCTTCTTCCGTCTTATTTTCCGGTTTGTCTTTTCCAGTGCTCTCGTGCCGGCGTGGGATTTCCTGGTTGATCACATCCTCACTGACCGATCCAAATAGTATCGTCCTTTCAGATTTGTGCTGCAGATTATTCGCCTTGGGGGAGGGCGCAGAAGCCCCCCCTGGGGGTTGTCCATTTGCCCTTCGATCCTTCACAGAGCAGTTAGGTAGCTTCAGGGCACGAGGTCAGGTCCGTGATGGCTGTCTGAGCAGATCAGACTGCGCCGTCTGAGGAGAGTACAGAACCCTAGCAGTCGAGTTCCAGCGCTCCAGTCCGGGGGCCTCTTTCTGTTTCTTCCACCACATAGCAACTATGGATATTATCATCATTGTGATTGTTATTTTTTTGAATATAACTGAAGACTTTTTTTATATTTCTTGTGGATCATTGTTGCGTGATGTGAATGGTGAATTGTTGTATTTGATTGTTTTAAAGTGTACCAAGCAAAGGTGGAGGGCCCCCATAATAAGCTAAGTACACTATATTGTTGATTGATGTGCATAATTGTGAATATGTTAGTATCTTAATTTTTTGTATATTTCTATTGTAATCTCTTATGAATATTTTTTGTATAAACTCATTAGTATGTCATGGCCATTCAGATATTGGAATTGATTTCTTTTCAGTGATTAGTTTGAATAAGGAAGAACAACCTAGGTCTCTAAGTTAGAGCCTCTTCTTTGTGAGCTAAGATTGAATTGAATCAGTATTAACTCTTTCCATGCTTTCTTAGAATAGATTTACATGCTTTATTGTTATGCTTTGATAGTCTAGATAGGTGAAAATGATTTTGTTGAATAAATAGAAGGAAAAAGGAATGACAACTAGGACCTCTAAGACAAGAGCCTCTTCCTTGTCTTCTAAATCAGAATAATATCATTGATCACTCTTCCATATGCTTTCATAGGTTAGATTTGAATGTTTTCCTTATATGCTCTTTTAGAATAGCTTTCTTGCTTTAGTAGAAAGAATCTTGTTATTTTTTAGACTGTAGCATGTATTCATTTTTTAGCATCTAAGCAATCACTTTCTAAACTAGCTAGATCTAAGATCCATATACTTTGGTGTGTTTCTAAGTTTACCAACCCGGTTTGATATTAAAATACATGCTCTATTTTATCCCAAAAAATTAGATTGACAATAACCACTCTTAAGTTCTTCACCAAACCGCCCTCTAGCATAGACAAGGTTACTCCACTATCTCTTCTCTTAGGGACTTCAAGTCTCCCCTCTTATCAATGTTTTGCACCATCAAATCCTTGAACTAGGGCATCACCAAAATCTACCCACTAACTAACTTTTGCTCCTTCAAAAGATCAGTTCTTAGGGCACACAGATCTGCCCTCACACAATCCAACTACTAACTAATCTAGGGCTATTCGCATAACCCACATATCTACAACTTGTAGCACCAACCATAGAACTTAGGGCTTCCTTGCCCAGCCAATAATAGTTCATATAGAGCATTGTTCTTAGGCTGCCATCAACTAGCCCTCACACAATCCCTAAACTTCCCTTTAGGATGAATGTTCTTAGGGCATACAAATTGTTGTCCAAATCCTCATATAGGACAGACCTCATAGCATTAACTTCTAGCACTCTCTTCCATGTGGCAACCCTCCACTTGTCCTCTTGTCATAGCCCTCCTCTTTGCCCAATCACATCATTTTTTCTACTCAACTACCAAAGGCTAGATCTACGATCATGTTTTGGCCCTACAAATTCCAGAATTATGCCTAAAAGGCCTCTCATTTACTACGCTATAACCTGAGGTAAATTTGGCCTCTAATCTGCAATCACACAGGCCCCTTTTAAGCCTTCTTAATAACAGATCAGGGCCTCGACCCTCCTCCCATAACAATAGAATTTCATCCCTTTAGACAGACATCAAACCAAGGTCGCTATCCCTTCCTCAATGCACAAAACCCTAGAAAATTTATCACGGACCTTGGGTGGAATACTTGAGGTTGCATACACATGAACAAAGCCCTAACTAGGGCACGTCAAACCACAGAACTGTGACCTCATTGAGCTCAACCAACTTTCCTTCAACAGACAAAAACAACAAAGATTTTTAGCCTTCAACCTAGCCAAACTCGGCCTTCCCACAGACTTGAGAAAGCCCTCAAATGATCCATGACTTTCCTCCTTGATGATTGTGGCTTCCTAAGGTAACATGTTCTTCTTGAGGGCAAACACTCTTAAGAGAGAAGCTTAGAATGATCTTCAGCGAAATCCTCCTCATCTCTTCTTATAATATTTTATGGTGGTGTCAACCATCACCAGGGGGTTGTGACCTTTAACTCAAGCCAACTTGGGTTTTCTTGCGAAAACCCAACTATCATAAGAGATAAAAAATATTTCATTGGTTCTTTAACCACATCATTGAAGCCATAGTTTCTCCTTAACCCTTGAAGGGTGCCCCACATGCTCGAGAATAAATATCACAATATCACTTGGTTCATGACACAACTTTGTGACAAACTTGTCCCAAACTCAACCCTAGGGCTGTGAGAGTACCTCCCAAGCTACACAAATCAACAAAGTATATACCACATTATATAGTTCATATCTATAAATTATTATTTTATTATAAACACATGTTATGTGGGGAGTCATAAATGAATGATTAGCTTTATAAGGTATATGGGGGGGCCACCTACC